>JACCHZ010000181.1:6657500-8098361 GCA_018907045.1 Wiebesia pumilae | reverse complement strand
GCACTTGCGTAAAGCCCTTTTCCCAGGCATTCTTACAGCTTTTATGGAGACTTATACGAGGCTTGGGTCCAACAGATCTTTTCGTAGACTTTTGTGCAAAAAATGGGCTCATGTCTATTCCCACAATCAATTCACATCAAAAGCAAGTAAACGTCGAGCTTATCGCATTTTACAAGTTTTACTTTTACTTGGCAGATAATATTTGCATTCAGCTTTTCTGGATGCTCTTTTAATATTGAAAGCTTGTCAAAAATTCATGAGCTTTTAATATCAGGAATTTGGAATTATTCCAATCTCAGCTTTCAGCACGAGTATTGAAAAACAAGACAAGTGCACCTGCACCGCAGCCTCACTGAATTTAACCTTTTGGATATTTGTTTATGAAGTCTGCCTTGTGACTCGATTAACGCGTCGCACGAGCATCGCATAAAGATTTTCATCTTTTTACCGCTCCGTTAAATATTAGGTGACGCACAATTCTACAAGTTTTTCGCTCAACACTTAATGAAAACTCATGAAAACATGGAAATATAATTTTGAAAGGGTATTTACTATTGGCACCGCTCGCCGATCACACGAGCCATCAATTACAAAGAGCACTAAGGAATCAACCCCGCACGATGTTAAATCGCGAAACGTGAATTACGATTTACCTCGTGAAACTGCTCAATTAACCGTACCTTGGCATTAAAATACGGCTCGACAGAGAGCCGCTTCTCTCGTTCGCAATAAAGAAAGGAAAAAGGAAGTTTCGTTGTGCCTCGCGTGGCAGCGGTGCTCACGTACATTGCGAAAGCCCCGGCGTCGGTTCGATGACTCACGGGGGGTGGTAGTGTGGAGGGGGTCACGGGTGCGCGGGCACACGCGGCGTCTGCTGCAGTTGTGTGGCGGGGGCGGGGGCGGGGGCGTCCAGCACGACGCGAGACAGATGGCTCAGGTGTGGCGGGCGTCGCGGCGGCGTCGCGGCGGCGTCACGGTCATGGCCGGCTTTTTCACTCGGTTCGCTTACGCCGCCTATCGCATGCGCTGTTTTACCCGATGCCGATGCGACGCGTTAAGTCTGCGTTTGGACGGGCGAGTGCTGCACGCGCATTTTCGCGCATTTTATCGTATTGGCGAGTTGATTGTCGACTCGGGCGCAGCCATGCGAGTATTAGCAAATTAAAACGTTTTTTCCGTTTCCTCTCTCCCCTTACTCAGGCGTTCTCCTCCCGGTCGCACTCTCGTCGAGCCTCTCGAGCTGCTGACAATTTATGTTCCGCGGTATTGCCAATGACATCACAGATTTGCTCCCTCAGGCTTCCTTGGAAGGAAGAAAAACGAGGGCAGTCGAAACAAGGACGTTGATGCACAATCTCGTCAGACGTCTACTTCGAATCCCCTGTCTTACGTTCGCGTTGCTAAGCTTCTTACAAGCGTTTCTCGATAGTAGCTTGAAAGGTCTGCGAAAAACAATAGGCAATTACAAACTAATCAGACACGAAGGAAAAGCCTTGGCCCTTCGCCAGGACTGTTCAACGCCTCTGACAGCGTCTTCTCCTTCACTTTCTCCTGTAGCACGGGACGATGATGGTTCCCAGTCTCGTTATTTCCGTACCCAGGCGTGAGAACTGTTCCAATATCGGTGCGCTCGAAATTTATTGAGATTATCGGTAGATTAGTGAATTGCTCACATTAGCGCTGGGCGGAAGTTTACCGACGCGAAAGACGATGATTAATTTTGCGGAAGAAGTATTTGGACTCTCTTTCTATTATAAATGAATAAAGTCGTTAAATTTGGTGGCTCTTGTGAAAACGAAAGACCCTAATTGACGAACGATTGCATTTATCGCTCGGTTATTTTGAAGTGTCTTTTGCATTTCGTCATGTGAAAAGAAAAAATATTATTTTCATTTACATGCTATACATATCCACGCAGCCTTCTTTCCATTTCTCTAATTTCTTACGTTAATAATGCTTTTGTTTATTACAGTTTTCTTTCTCGTTTATTACATATTTAATTTTCCTATCTCTTATATATTTTTCTTCTTTTTAAGGACATGTTTTTTCCCCTAATGCCTTAAGAGTGCTTGAAAATTTTTCACGCAATATATACCATTTTATATGTAACTTACATCTTACATTTGTTTACTCGTTCAACATCCCCTTATCTTATTCTGAAAAACTGTTTATTATCCCTTACTATTTTACACCTTTTCCAACATTTTCGTACCAAATTCAGCTTATATCTAAAGCAAATATATATTTTTGGATAACTGAGTTCAAATAGCGTTTATTACGTGTACGCGCGCGCGTTTGTGAAAAATAATCATATCTTATACTTCTATTGTTTCGAATAAATAATTCTTCTGTCCACCTTATCAAATACTTCCTATAATTTCCTTCCTATTATAAGGTTACATACATTTTACAATCACAAGCAATATAAACTTATAAAATTTTAGTTCGAAAACTCATTATTTTACCTCAACCTATTTTGTGTCCAATTTCTTTGGACCACTCGTTCGTTTTCTTAATAATATGATTGCATCATCGCTTATTGTACTTAATTTTTCAGTAGTCGTAATATTAAGATTTATGTGTAAATGAAATTCACCTCACTCTTAATCCAAAGCTCAGATTTCGCTGTTTAATCTAATTTTTGAACTATTTTCACAAGTATTTCATAAGTTTATCTTCTATTTTTGTAATATCATATTTTTCTTTTTTCTAACTTGCAATAGAAATTGTCAACTTTTCAAGTTCAACAAAATGATGTTTTACGCTCAATGTCAATACTTCCAGCTACTTATATATCATATCTCTCGTTCTTTATCCTGGACTCTATATCCATTTGTCTAATTTCTTACTCGCACTCCTCGTACTCCTTCCTCAATTAATTATCTACCACTTCTTTAATCGTTTTCTAGTGTCGGCATTTTTCAAAGACGTGGACAAATTTTACTTGTTGCCTTTTAATATTTTTAGCTAATCGTATTCGCATTTACTCTTTGTCGTTATACTTTTTACTCGAGTATTTCCAAATACTATTTGTTTATATCGATGCTTTTATTCGAGTGATTAATGAAATGAACCTATTTTACTTTTTACAAAATCAATTAATTTTTCTCTTTTATCCTGTTAAAGGCTACTTTTTATAATATCTTTGTTATTACATCCTTGACTTTTGCCTTTCATTTTTATCCATTTATCCATTACCTATATACCTAATTTTGAATTGTGCTTTAAAGTATTTTGCAAATATATTGTTTAACCTTATTGTTAATATTAGAATGTGTTAAACCTAATGACAATGAGGACTGAAGGTTTACGGCGTTTATACCTGGATTACAGTACTATGGATAAGTTGATTGTAGTCCAGATAATTAGACCGAAAACTTGAGAACTTATTAATGTTACAACAGCGCCTGTGTTATTATATTATGCATTAAACTGTGAGATTTTCCTATTCGTATAATAAATGACTAAAAAGATCTTTTCGCGCTTTGAACGGCAAACATGTATTTTCGTATGTAAAAAGTCGCCTGACCATCCTTTTGAACCTCCACCTCTATCATAATGCATAATTTTAGCTTAGATATAGTAGAGAGTGATGAGCAACAAAAAGACAAATAAAAGCCATGCATTTTCGTCACATAACTATCGGACGAACTCGCACGTCGTATTACGCGCATCAATCGAGCGAACTCCTGCATCATGTGTTACTCGCGACATCAGTCCAGAACTTATTGTATTTAATTATTATTTTATAAATAATAGATACATTATTCATAAAATATTATTTTAGCTATTAGTAAAAGAATTTCAGTACAGAGTCTCGGTTACATTTATTTATTCCTTGAACTTTATACGAGGATTAACAAATGTTAGTAGTGTACTAAAATATTGCTAATATATTAATTTGTATTCGCACGCATGCACACACGTACACAGCCACGAACGGAACCACATCATTTTAACCAAAGAATTTTAAACCAATAATTAAGCAAATCATATCTGTATACATTTTAATCAAATCACAAGCGATGTTACGTACGAAAAACAACTCTACTTTAACATTTTGAAAGTATGTTAAATAATAATATGAATATTTGTAAGTGATCTAAACAAGAGACAATGCCAAATATTACACGACTTATTGATATCAGTTTGCAGATGCAAAGTGTGTAATGCAATATTGATATTACTTAAATCAATTTCAATTACAATACCTTTAATTGTTTCTTTCGATTATTAAAAAAATACATTGTTTGACAGATTTATTGTTATACGTCACGATATATTCTAGATTATGACATGGGCAATTAAATTACATATTGAAGTATTTTGTTCAATCACAACTTGTACACATTTACATGCTATTGTGAACGTAGAATAAATTTCATTTAATAGTAAATGTATTATTATATTTTGCTTTATTGCATTGGAATATTTAGACTGTATGAATAGTCGATGAGAAATACTCAAAGTAGAGATTAAACGTTTTTTTTATCATTTCTTGATATCGTTCATGATTTTACTAAATGTGTGTATCATCCGACACAGTTCGGAGATCTTGATTAGATTCGAATTTTTCAAGATAACTTGTGAATGGAAACGTCCAAACAAATAAATGTTTTATTTCAGTTTGTATTTCAATTTAATTACATATCATTTATTCACCGCAATAAAATGTTATAATCAAACGCACAATATTGATTACATAAAGTTGTTGTAATATCAACGTTATTACAACGCTATTTAATACGAACCTACATTACCGTATCTTGTAACAATGAATCAGATATTAATGAAATAAATTCTATTTGAAAGCGCAGTTTTAAGTAGGAGATTTGTACTCAAAATTCAGTAAAAATTTATCCACCTTACGATGAAAGAAAGAAACAAAAGGTAATTAAACTTTTAATCTCATAAATCAAAGCCGATGCCCAATCATTATTCCAAGACGCAACTTAACATTATATCATTCATTAGAGTTAAGCATGTAGTTTCTTAAACTACCGTTACAGAGTTCAATCTATAATTTCTCTGTCTCTCTCTCTCGCTCTCTCTCTCTAGCTGACTTACTGGTTAGCGTTTCTTTTCTCTTCGCTAATAATTAGTCTACTCAAAGCATTTAACCACGTATGAAGGAGTCAAGACCCGTGTATCTTTCATCGCGACGCAACGTCTCCGATTCCTCACGTAGTTTCGAGTTTCCTGACTTGATCAAGTCAAGAGGTTAAGATTAAGAGAAAGCAAGAGAAGCGCAGTCTGTATACATATCCTTGACATTACATTTATTTTTATTATAATTTTTAAATACTTGAATTTTTATTAATTATTTTAACTTTTCACATAATTTTTATAGTATAGGTATGATTAATAAAGATTCATAAGTATAAGCGTATTTATGACCAAATATATACCTATTAGGTCAGCTATTTAAATAATTAATTTGTTTTCAATCTTCGTTTACTTCGTAATGATTTTGTAAACGTATTCTGATTTTACATTGTTTTAATAATCATATTAATAATAGTTACAACATTTATAAGTCAAAAAAAATACAAAAAATACTTGAACCTTAAAATTTAATTAAAATGTACCCTATTTATGTTATTATTTTTAAATATTTATAATTTATACGTGAATAGATAAGTTGTTGTGTACGAGCTTTAGTAATAAACGTATGGCTCGCAGAAAACAAAACGGTATATAACGATGCGATGACAGTTTTCACATATCCTTACGAATACGTATGAATGAATGTGAGATATAATAAGGGAAATAAACGTCAGTTGAGCGTTAGTACATTAAAGACGGAAATTTGATTGATATTCAACTACGGAGCTGCGGAAATGTAAAGTTGGTGAACTCGACATTTCACTATTGGTTCTTTAGATGATTTCACGTTTCCCGCTTCGTGTCAATTAAAAATTTAAATCCAACACGAACGGTAACATTTAGCTTACGTCGAGCTCTTTGAAATTTAATTTGGATTAACGCTGCAAATGTGTCAGATTGAAGTTTACCCTCATTGTTTTCGAAGCATGAACTTTTTCTTTCTCACTGTATTTTTGAATTTGATATATTCTTTTATTTATTTCCCCTTTAAGTCTCGGTATATTTTACAGTATAAAATATCTCAAACAACAACGGTAATATATTCCGAGCTTAGGTTTCATAGACGAAATAAATTTGTTAAAATATTTGTAGCCATTTAAATGTTGCTTTCTCTGTTTTTAATGAAATCTAACATTTGAAATGTAATTTTACCGTTAAGCTGCTACCATTGCCAGCATACATTGAATATAAGTAATTTTAAAGTAATTTAAATATATAATGCAACTATTAGTGTGAAATAAATTCAATATTATGTATAAATCATTACGCGTGTATTTAATAAGCATGAGAATGAAATGAGATGTCACATAATTAATTGCCCATCCATTAAATTTAGTGCAACTAATATCAGTGCAAAAATTATAAGAAAAATACGGTATAATATCTCGTTATGCGCTGTATAGTGAATGGTATGAATACAGATGTTGGACCAAAGGCGTAATCTGATTTGTTGCAGCACGGTGAATCGCACTTCAGAATCTGGCATCGGACTGCGATACGTAGATAAGAGGCAATCTCATACCTTCGCGTCGCTAAGCTTTGGCTCTGTGTGATTTTTATTTTTGTCGTTTTCTGTCGCCTAAGGAGACGATAAAGAAAGGAAGGATAAAGTCGATGAAAAACAATTTTCTTGATGCAACAAAGCCTCTTCGGGCGGTAAACGCGCCTTCGAAGTGTAAGCGACGACGTTATTGAGCGCTACGAGTAAGGAAATAAAAGAAGTAATAAGAAAACTCAATCAACCTTGGGTATAGGCTTTTTTCTTCTCGGATTTCATTTAATATCATTTGATATCAAGAAATCGATGATAGGCTATGATAAGCTAATAGAATTAATTCAAATGAAAACTAATAATTACATCACAGCATTTTTATTTTTATTCAATAACGGTGGTAAGTGTAATGTTGAAAATGTTGAAACAAATGATAATAAAGAAGAGAAATCTCGTAAATGTTTTAATAAATGACTGAAACATAAAAATTTAATTACTAACGCAATACGAATACAGCTGGGAAAACGATAAGAATAAATGCGGCTTCCAGTCAAGTGCGATCGCCATCTCTAAAGGAACATGCGAGGGGTTGAATGAGTCACGAGGAAAGACATCGTCCGTGTCGATTCGTCAATCTCGTCGATTACTCCTCCTCGTGGTATAAGTGGGAAAATGGCGGCAGAGGGAAGCAGAAGTAGAAAACGGAATGAGAGAGAGAGAGAGAGAGAGAGAGAGGCCCCAACGGGACTAGTATTGTAATTTTTCCTAGTAAAATTGCAGCTCGATACATTAAATGACAGGCGGAACAATCGTGAGTCGTTACGCGGTAGCGCGGGGGCGGTATTGTCACGACACCCTTACTACATTCATATAACTTGTTTTAGATGCATCATTTTTTATTTAATATTCCGTACTAAAATATCGATCTAAATGTGAAAATTGAATCGAGCTTACTTGTTGTATTACTTGTTTTTCTATCTTTGTCGGTTACGTGTTATTACGTGTTATGTGTTATCTATCGACGATGTGCTTTTTATTAAATTGTGTGCATTACATAATTAAAAGTAATTATCAATTTGAATATTTGAATCCGTAAGATATAATTAATTTAATTACTTGTAAAATTATTACACAAATTCAAAATACAAATGCAAAATTATTAATCTTATATAATCTCTAAAAGTTCTGTAACGTAAACATAATATAATGTACTAATTTTTTCTTCATTTCATTTAGTTTAACAGTTTTAATGATAATTGGCGATTTGTGCGAGTACAGATTTATTCTACATGCTAATTTATCGGAGAATAGGTTACATTATAGTAATTTTTTATTACAGACTCTTTGTTACTTAGATCTTAAAGTTAAAAGTAAAACTTTGTTCAGTCCCAAATACTATTTGCACGACAGAAAGTCTTAACAAATATTCAAAACGAATGGCCAAAATAATTCGCGGAAAAAGAAGATAGTAACGATTATTTAAACAGATATTTCACCGTTTCCGCTGTGTGGACTACATTTATACTGTGATTTCGTGCGATTACAATGACTAGAGTTGAAAATTTAGCGCAATAAAGAAATTCTCAAAACCATTTCCAAATATTAAGCTTGCAAAACTTAGTTGTGGAAAGGATTTAGGGGCGTTACTTTGTCTACTATTCTAAGGGACTTCTGTCGATGCAATATTTAATTCCTTCAATATAAGTAGGTCATTCCGTATATAAAGTACGTTAAGAATCAACGTTTAATAGATGCTCAAAGCAACTGATTATATCTACAAAGTTTAATGGGACTCGCGTTATGGATCGATACTATCTCATACGGATCGGTCCACGGACCAACCTCCTTGGTATTTTCAGGGAGTCGCCAGTACACTAGAACGCGTCACGCGAACTTTCATAATTATTAAACTTATAAGCCATTTTCCATATTACGTAATTATCGTAGGATTCGAAGTTCAATATTAAAAGTTCAAATCTTTACTTTGATGAATAATTATTAGGATTCGTTGCGGTTTCTTTGTATAAGTAACTATGCATTTATTCTTTGAAGTAAACAAAGAATTAAAAATAAATTGTTCTGCTTAGGATTATTTTGCATTACATTGAATTGTATGAAAAATGTTGCTTCTTGGCCTACGTCTGGAATAAGCAGATTTTTCTTTTCTGTAGCAGTGTTTTCATTGAATTCTACGTAAGGATGTCGTACAAGGGCAAGTTCAATGCTAATGATTATACTTATTGTACAGTATAAAATATCTCAAACAACAATGGCAATGTATTCCGAGCTTAGGCTTCATCGACGATAGTTATTTTGCCTCAGAACAAATCTCCTTTTAAAAGTCTCTTCTTACCGGAAAAAACGAGAATAATTGTAAATCCGTCTAGTGGTAAAAAAGTCACGGAGTGAGCGAGAAATGAGGGGAAAGAATTTTTGAAAATTAAAGCCAAAGAGGATCTCGGAGTTGGCGAGTAGCGTGTTATACAGCCCTGGCAGATTTGGGTGGCGTCTAGTATCGAACGCCGTGACGCCGGGACGCGCTTGAACTGTTACCATGCCAACCGACAAACTCGCTCTCCCTCTTTCTCATTTCTATAGCGCGTTTTCCAATGGTCTGTCTGTCTAGCTGCCTGAGTGTACAACAGTCTCAGCAGCAGCAGAACAGCCTCGGAAAATCCTTTACGCTGCAGTCGTGTTGAGTTGAATTAAGGAGTGAGTTGTGTTTTCTGGGGGTATGATCTTGATCCAACAAGCCTTTACTTTCTCGAAATCTTTATGCGATAGGTCTAGCTTTTGTACACACGATGCGCATCACGATAAGTACGCGACTTGAAAGGGATTCAATGTTTTGTATTGCATAATTTATATGCCGATAATTCTATTAAGTATTAAAAAGGCACATGAAACGTATTAGCTAATTGTACAGATGGCGTTTTTTCTTCTACAACTATTCGATATGCAATGTATTATTAAAATTAATATTAACGAAAATTCTTATCACTACTTTTTTTATTATAGTTTTTACGGTTCAAATAATATAATAAATTATTCCAGAATATGTGCTTCTGGGTATTTGTAAAACATATAATATTTAGGTATCAGAATATTCTCTGAAAATGGATTCAATTTTGATCTTTCCGATTTATTTATTTAGTAGTTTAATTATATTGTATTTAATTTATTTTTGTTTAATGTTTTAGTATTTCTTTGAATATATATATATAACTTTATAATATCTAAATGTTTCATATAATATTGACAATTATTTTCTAATATAATAGTAAATATATTAGGGCATTATTGTAAGGTTTATTATAAATACTTTTTTTGAAAATATAATTTCTTTGGATTATGAATATTGAATTATAACAAATTTGTTTTTAATGAGTGTATGTTTTATTGTTGCACGTTATCAATAGATTTTATTACGTCGAAAAACGTATTGTTTAATTGGAAGATAATTCTTTATGAAATTCTATTATAATTTAATGCTGTACGTAAGACCAAAGTGAGGAAGGAGTTAATGAATTTCGTCACGAAAATGGAGAAGACAATTTCCAGAATTTTATTATATAACGTCGGAGATATCTCAATTGTTTACTGCTGTACCGCAGAATGTTAAGTAAAGGAGGGAATACCTTAGCGTTGGAAATTGTAAAAGAGTTTCTTGAGAGAGACGTGCACGATAGGTTCGTTGTCGACAAGCACCAATAGCAGCTCTCCATGAAACTTGTGTCTTAGTCTATTTGAGTTTCATCAGAGTTCGGCCCTAATTACGATAGATATGGGCTGGGAGGGTGGATCGCGTATTCATGTAGTGTCGTCGACTCAACCATCGACCGATTTTCCAAGCACTGTTTCTCGAGCATCTTGCGAGTGTGTTTATCGACCTCGACACGAAAGTAGAATCCACCTCTAGAAAAAGGATTTGGATGCTCTCTTTTTACTTTGTTTCTTCCTTTTCTTCGTGATCTTTCTTTTTTACTTCAATAGAACTACACTCTAAAATAAAATTAACTACTCGAACGAAAAAGATTCGATGAATCGACCGAGATTTTTTGAAAAGATGAGGATAAAATAGTTAACAGTCTTCGGATTCAAATGTCGAAAATTCGATTACAGTGACTAGAGTTGAAAATTTAGCGCAACAGAGATATTCTTAAAAGTAAAGCATTAAAATAGCGAATTTTTATTTTTTATAACATGTTAATTTCAAATATAATTCTAAAATTTCAGATTTATTCGATAGGTTTGTTGAAAAATTTATAATAAGAGTTCAGCAATTTATTCCATTGTGTGAATTTTAAGTACTATTTTGTTGCTTTTGATGATGTTTCTTTTTATTTAAAATGAATTCTAACTTTTCATAAATCAAGTGTTTATACTTTCAGAATATTAGTAATTAAAAATATTAAGGATTAAAAATTAAATTTTTAAAATGTATTGAAATTTCTTTTCAGCACTAATATTCTTTTATTAGTAATTGTTTTAATTATAAAATTACTACGAAGAATAAAGCATTACTACGTAGTTATTATACAATAAAAAATTCTAATATTCTCTAATAAAGAGAGAAAAAATCGATATTTTTATTCTTATTGTTATTTATGTTTTATTAATGTCTTAGAAAAAGTAGTAAAAAGAAACTCAATAAGAAGTTGTAGGTTTATACCTACAACTAATATTAATATGTAAATATCGGTACATATAATCTACTTTTTCCTGTCTATTTTATGTTAAAGCATACTAGTTGGGGTTGTATATTATAATTTCATAATTTACATATTTTTGAATTAAGGAGTATTTTACAGAAGAATAAGTTTCTATAGAGACTTTGTTAGAAGCCAATTTTTTTTCAAGTCGTTACAGAGGAAAAATCATTAACCGTTATCGTAAACCATGCTTCAAATGTCTTTGTATTTCAAGCAAACAAAGGAAAATGAGGAAACTTTTTTCCGAAATAGTATATCTTCCTTTACTCGTAACTAAATACATAATTTTTAGTATGTAATAGGGGGAACAAGGAAAATGAGGGGAGGAACGTTGGAAACACTTCACACGTGTATCAAGGATCTGTCGATTTAAGTTTCCTAAAAAATCCATTACCAACTTACTTGTTCAAAAGACTCTAGTTTTAATTACAGAGAGAGAGAGAGAGAGAGAGAGAGAGAGAGAGAGAGACGCGTGCGCACATTTATAAGTTTAATATTCGGTCAGGAAGATACGTACTCTAATGGTGGTGAAAATCACGACCACACTTATGAAAGTTGTCTGCCAATATTTATCCACTACTTGAAGAGAAGTATTGCCTTCTCTTCATATTTCTTTAATCAGATGCTTAACCCTATTGAATGCGTATTGCTTAGTAAGAATTTTATGTCATCACTACGATTAACAGCTGCCTGTCTTTATCAGCTGGATCACGTGCCTAAATGAACTGATTCCATTGAGTACTCAAATGATTATTCACATCATAGCATTTTAATAATATTTTAATTGCGTTTCTTAATGGTTTTGAAAATTGAGAAAATTTAAAAACAAATAAAAATGTGTATATAATATTTGTCACATTCAAATTATTAATTTTTTGATAATGTATGTAACTGTTATAATAATAATATTATTATTTATTAAAAACTTAAATGAATTTTAAGATATATTAAATTTATTGTATTAATCTTATTATGTCTTGGTTTGGTTGAAGCTAAATTATATCTTTCAACAGATAATTTCATTTACCTACTTGCTACACTTCATTTTCTAATTTCCAAAACTATAAGATAGACGTAAGATCGAAAGTGAAAAAACAACAATATAACATTAAAGTATCTACATTGCGTTAAAAAATATTTCAAAATTTATGCTCTAGTTGTATATATTTTAATGATAGTTAAAAATTGAGAACTTTTAATTTATTGCGCGCTCTCTCTCTCTCTCTCTCTCTCGAAATTTTTTCTATTTACCTTAGCCTTTGCTATACATACCCTCTGTGAAATAGAATATCCAAGTTTCTGATTTTCATTTCTTATTTACGAAGTTTCTTCGAGAAGAAGAGGAAAGCGTGAACACTTCACTCGGGATAATTAGATGTCCGGCGCTTACACACCAGACGAATCGAAGAAAGTGAGTGAAGGAATCGTGGGAATCTTTTCTATAGCGACAAAGAACCCCAGGGTGGCCTTATTAACTAAATATATGGGAGGGTTACACACGGGAAATACAAGGAAAGGAAAGAAATGAGAGAGAGAGAGAGAGAGAGAGGAATGAAAGATGAAAGGATGAGACGAAAGGGATAGAACGCGGTATTGAGCTCTAGTGGTTGCCTAATTTTGGGTTGGGGATATCGAATCTAAAGTAAAGCCTTAACTATACAGACAACATTTTTTCTGCTTAGTTTTATAATTTAAGCCAATTGCCATTTCCTGACGATGTATTTATTACGACTAATATTGAAGAATGGATCTCCCTAATTGTTTATATATATATATATAAATTCTCTATTGATTAATTACAGTTAATATAATTATGAGTAATGAAAATCGATTAGACTTTTCCACTTCAGAGTAAGTCAGAATTATAAGATTTAAAAATGTAATAAGTAGTTTTTAAATATATTATTACCCAAATAAAGTCCGCATTTCAGAATTCTTTAAGTGTAATCGATATTTACATACACATAGCAATATTTTATTGTACGTATATTAAATCAACTTCACTGCTTACTGATTATTTTTCAAAATTCATTTTTTTTAACATATATTTAATATGCAAAATATTGTATCATGCACTAAATTAATAATTGGAATATACATGAATATTATGTTATTTATACGTGAATAAATAGTGTGACAATTAATTCTTCTTTATTGGTTTCTGTTACAGGTAAGCCAAAATCGATGCTGAATTTGCATTAATAGAGGTTTGATTTGAAAAGTTCTTCCTTTAAGGTACACTTACAATTTAATTTTTTTTATTATTTAGAGTAAATGTACAACAATCTTATACATTTTTTCTTTCACATAACTTACTAGATTGTTGCAGTGGCGATGAATTTTCTTATTTTGTTGTTTTAATCTTTTTTCGCGGTCTTTAGTCTGTTAAATTCAGAGTATTTGACTATATCTTGCATTGCAGCACTAAGTTAAAATTAATATTATCTTTTCATTTTCTCCTTGGGTCGTCCTTTTATCTTTGGTATTCCTTGTTAAACTGTATATGTTCCTTTTTTCTCATTTTAACTTCACGCATGCGTGGACAGTTGTCGTAATTTCCGCTATTTAATAACTTTGTAATACCGGTTGAAGCAATATTGGTTCAATACACGATCTGTGTATTGTATCTTTACTTTGTAAGTACGTAATTTTCTTTATATCCTACTTTTTTATTGATTCACCTCAAGCACAGTTGGAGTGCTTTTTTCTAAACATCGAAATTTCTTCTTCATATTTTTCAAGTGCTTATAATATCCATGCATCCCCAAATCCCAATAATGTTTTATAATTTCAAATAAAAAATATCGTGGCAATAATAAGGATCTCAATAAGTTGTTAAATAAGTAAGAATATTTGTTGGGCATAATATTTCTTTAACAGTTCTCGTTTATTTCACCTTATAGTTGTCGTAATTCAATCTATTTGTAGTTATATAATTGAACTTTGTTATTTGTAAATCTACTTTTCTTATTTTAATAACAGTTTTGCATTTTCAACTATAAAATTAAGCACGATTTATCGACTTTCTTTAATTTTAGCCATGTGTATAACTTAATAATGCGTATATATCTTAAAATAAAATTCGATGATCGTGAATTTTTTGTTAATAATATCAATGGAAGGAAAAAGTAAGTGTCGAATGAAATTTTAAACTCGGCGAAATGAATGCCGTTTTTACGCCAACACGTTTTACGCGGAAAAGTCGTAAAATTTCCAATTTTGTTGCGCGCAGCAAGCAAAAGAGATAAAAGAACTCAATCATATTCGATGAGTCTATTCATAGTATACCATCAGTAGGCACGAAAAATTCCGTAAACTTGCAGAGTAACGATAGTTTGTAAGGAATACAATCGATATTTTCAACAATGCCTTTCCTTTTCATTTTTCTTTTCGTTGACAGACAACATCATTTTTAGCTTCATTTGTGCGATGGTGCAAATATTTGAAGACTACGGTTTTAAATTACAATTAATCTTATTTTGGCACTCGTAAAGCAAGTCCTATTTCATTTTAAATTTTTGAACGGAACACTTCATTACTCGATACGAAAATATTTGACACGATAACGTATCAGAGATATAACTATCACGTATTCGTATTATAAAAAACTACTCTAAAAGATAGATATATAGTACTATTTACGTGCACGTTTTCAAAAAGCAAGTATTCACAAAACCGTTGCGAACAATAGCCTTAAATTTTTAATTATTTAACAGAGAAGTTTTTCTTATTCATTTTAATATTTATTTCGTCAATTTAAATGTTCCCCGCTATTAAAATATTATCTTTATTGCCATCTTGCTAGGATTTTTAGTAATTTCTTTAACTTACCTTTGATTAAGGATTAGATTTTTTTAAAATCTCTTTATACCCTTGGGAAATCGCGCAACATCAAGTTGAAATCTTTACCTAATACAAATATTTTATACTCTTATAATGTGTACCTTGTGCAATCGCAGACTTCTCGTATATTTTAAGTGGATCCGAGTCACGCAAGGATTATAGTTATATCAAAGTTATCCCCTATGGTTGGTTGATGTTTCCTTGAACGAGACTATCACAGCCCCATCGTTGTGGATGCCTGTCGCATTTTATATTTGATCGTGTTTATTTCCAATTTATTCTTTCGTTGCAGATCTTGTAATTTTAGCTGAGTTCTCAGATGGTTTTGACATGCAAGACCTCGTGAGCCTATTATAATGTGTCTTACTTTATTTATCAAGCAGGAAATTACAACCCTTAAGTCCGCTTAATGTTATAATTAAAAGCTTAATGTCGCCTCATAGAATAGCATCAATTTATGTGTAATCTACATCGAAAGTGATTTTAATCCTAAAACATACTTATTATACGAAAATTCATTACTAATGGCTATTCTAATAAAATTTTGTTTAGAAATAAGTTGCCCATTGATATCTAGTCACTTAATTCGCGAGCGATGGAATGATACCTAAAGATTCATGGCCTCCTACCTTCTCACACATTCCACATAATATCCCGTTTATTGGAATTTCGGTAGAGCCTTGCCGGAAAACAGGTCTATCCCCAAATGTCTCGTACGGATCAAAAGCT
Organism: Wiebesia pumilae; assembly: GCA_018907045.1. Lineage (NCBI taxonomy): Eukaryota > Metazoa > Arthropoda > Insecta > Hymenoptera > Agaonidae > Wiebesia > Wiebesia pumilae. The sequence continues at coordinate 8,082,479 of JACCHZ010000181.1, read as the reverse complement.
TCTTCGTGAATAGCCATAAATAATGCCGCAGCGAATGCGTTGCAGTAGCACCTCGCACCTCCCTAAACGAACACCCTCGACTCTTGACGTCTCATCGTTCGTAATCGTAGGCATATATACATGATTTACGAACTGATAACGAACGCAGCACGCATTTGTCGTCTCGCCCCTAATTTTGGTTTTTTCCCATACCTGCAATATTGCCCGCAAGATTTATGGTGTGAAACTCTTCCCTTCATCCACGCACCCCTAACTCATGACTGTCTCTTTTCTCACTCTCTTTCTTTTTTTTTTTTCTGTGCAATTTAGGGATTTTTATCTGTTCACGTCATATTTATACCCTCAATCGTATATTTGCTTGTTTATTGATTCGTTTAATGCGTATCAGTTTTCGACTGAAAGTTTCATTAGACGATTAATTATTCGACACAAGGACTCCTTATAATAATTAAGTCGTTAATAACTTATCCATGAAGTACAGGAAGCGATTCCAGGTCGTAGTTCAAACGATTTAAAGAGTAATAATGTTTTTTATCTTTTATTAGCAGTTGTGTATATTCCACAGTTAACAATACGTGTAATAAATTTATTCTGTCAACTGGTAATTTTTAATACATTCTTAATATCGTTTTAGTTATTCATGTTAAATATTTATTTAAATTGAACAATTACAATAAATGCGTAGATTCACTTCTTCTTTAATATTCAATGAAATAATGTTTAATTCGTTTAATTCGTTTAATAATATTTAAGTAAGAAGACATAGCATTGTTAAAATACGCAAATTAAAAGAAAAGAATACTTTTTTTCCAAATGTCATAGAACAATAGCAATACAAACGTAAGCGCTTATCATCAATCATTTTCTTAAATCTTCGTTCAAAAAACATAAACCCCTATGTAATTAATGCTGTTAAAAAAATTTTAACCACTTAAGCAAATTATAAATTTAATTAAAGAAATGAAAGACGTTGCTATCGAACGTTGCAATCGAACAATCTCAAAAAACGCACAATACGACTCTCTTCTCGGAAACACTGAAGCTTCATTAAAAATAAGTACACATGTCGTAAGTTCATCTAATCCCTAGTTTCGAATCAAATAGCATTCATCTTCTCGCGCACTGATTCATACTCCAATAAAAATGTCAATTAGAATGGGAAGAGCAGAGATGAATCTTCGAAAGGGATTTATTGGTATAGTGTTACGAAGTTGCCGAGTAGCAGTGAATTTTTACTCCAATTGAAGCTGAGGAAGGCCAAGTTGGCTGTTTTTTGTCTCCGTTTAATAACATAAGAGCAAAAATCATTGCGTTCAGTTAAGGGAAATGCGTAAATGGCTAAGTAAACTCTTTGGCTGGCTTTCAAGACGCAATTACGTTTCTTAGTATTAAAATGAAAATAGGGAAATCAACAAAAACATTGTTACCCTTGTGCAAAAAATGACGATTCATGTTTTGAAAATGCAAGTTTCCCGTTTCATATGACGAAACTGTATCGGAGGACAATCTTAGGATCGTTTAACCTTTTATAGTTTTTGATTTACATACATTTAAACGCACAGTTTTGCGTTTGTTTCCTTAAAAGATTTCGGAATTTTTTAATTTATAATTTGATAACTAACAGCTTTTTTAGCCTTCTTCGAGTTGCTTACATAATTTCGATATTATGATGTTAGGATATTACTTATCTAAATTATAAATTCTTTTTTATAGATCATTTCTTGATAAAAATATGTTAGATTTGTGTAAGTAATTGCGCGTAAAGGGAAAGAAGAAGCACATCTTTGCAAAGAAACAACAGTGTATTTGATGAAATGGATAAAACAGCAAAACTTATTAAAAAAAATGTTGGTTACAAGATATATTAATTCAAGCGTTGCGGGTTACTAGCGAATAAGAAATATAATAGCGTATTTAAAGAAAACCGTGAATTCATTTTCCATAAGCAAAATTTTTCTTATTCTAGGCTCAGTACTTTAATATTTAGCGAAATACACATGCCAAAATTTTATACACAATTTCTCGAAGTACCTCGATCACTTTAACGTCTCGATTTCGGAACGAAGTGGTTGGCACGGCCACACGTAAGATCTCGTTAGTTTCAGCGGAGGATGCGATAAATGGAACGTTTTAATTATTATAGAAGTCGTTTATGCAGGCGTAAAGCGCAGACCGGTAGTTTCTTGTTATAACGAAGTTAAGTGCTATGGTCAGAAATGTTGCGAGACAACGTCTTTTAAAAACACGTGTAACAAGCGGTTGTACGTTATTTGCCAACTAGTAGCTATGCATTCCATACAAATTACCTTAAATTTATCCATTAAGGTCGTAAAAAAAAAAAAAAAAATCTTTTCGAAATAAAAGCATACAAGTGTTTTTAATCGTGTGATTTCTTAAATTCCAGAGATCCTTCAATGTCCAATAATAAAAGGCAAATTAAGCATTAAGCATAGCAGCTTTATTCGTGAACCAGGAAAGTAATAAACAACATCCTATATTTAAATTATCAGTTATAATAAAACAGTAATAGCGTGAAAGAACGCGTTGCTTTGGTAGTATTTGTATTAAATATTGATACGATTTGAATGGAGGTGTTACGAGAGTAACAGGGAGCACGTTTGCCGATTTACATGCTAAAAATAAAATTCGAGCTTCTGTTCGATGCTGCCATCGCCGGAAGTCCGCCGAAGCTTCTTCTTACTTTTTTACCGCAGGATTAAATGGTGCGTCGTCGATTGCTTAGTTCGAAATCGTTGTACTCTCATCTTTGATACTCTTCAATAACGCCGTTTTGAGCGTATCGCTACCAAGCAATTCATTCAACTTAATTTTGAACTGTGCGCAAAGAACCTTTTCTAATCCTTCCTCGATAATTGTCCTTTTATGTGAACGGTCAGATTTTTACTTTGTATTTACTTTTGCCATGTATTTCATTAATCATAATTCGTTTATATCGAAGAACTTGATGCAGATAAATGCGCATGGAAAGAGTTTCGTTAAAACGATAAGATAATAATAAAGTAATAAATATTAAATATTAACTTGTTTGACGATGGTACTTAATTCATGATTCAGTGCTAAAAACTATTTATATTGTTCAAGTGATTACAAATCAAGTAGAACGAATCACCCATACGTGTTTTTTTCTTTTTCATTTCGCGTATGAATCACAAAGTCGGCCTCCAGGAAAGTATACTCGAATAAGCAAAAATACATTTAATTTATGTAATTCTATTGTCGCGAGGACCACGGATGAACTACTTACAGGTTTATTGCAAAACGTAAGTCGATTAACGAAAATGAACGAATATTAAAATAAGAATAGATATATAAATTTGAGGAAGCTAATTTTTAATTTGAGTTCCGTGTGAAAAATTACGTCGATGCTTGTTCCGGTAAATGCGGGCCGGATGCTCTATCGGAAAAGTTAAGAACGTAGTTAGGCACGCACGTGTGCACAGTAAGAAAGGAAGAAAGGAAGCGACCGATAGGTCAATACAGAATGGAAGGAACGCAACGAACGGAACGAATATTCTGTTTCACGTGGGGGGGGGGGGGCGAGTCTGAGCACGAGCTCCATCGACATTTTTTGCTCCTTCCTTTTTTTTTTCTCGACGTACGTATCGTCTGAATCTCCACTCAAATGAAAAATAAAGCTGAGCCACCCTTTTGGAATGCAAGTCATTTAAAACCACCCCAAATATCAAAGATAGCAAATGGCGAATGGCTTATAACGGGCGCGGGAGTTGGTCGTGCAGTTTAGTATCAAAGCGAGTTGCATCCTGGAAAATGAAAGTTAAATGCGACGGCCCCGTTTACTTGGACCCGTATTCTCGTTCGGGTTCGTATCTAAAATAATCCAAAACCGATCATAGAGTCGGCGGGTCCTCGAGTGTTTGCTTTTATTACATTGACTGTGCGTGACTCATCGAACGTTACGCCAAGTCGTCTCGGTACAGGTAGTCGCCATATCGATTATCGTATTGTTTATTTGTACGTATGTCGACGTGGTGGAAAAGAGGCGAAAAATTATAAGTTTACGGTTTGCACTTGATCGCGTATTCTATCCTTATTGATTAAATATATTGGTTCACGTTTATGCCGATATAAAATGCTCGTTGAAACAAGCAAGATACAACATTTTACAACATTTTACACTAGATTTAAACGCGCATTCGCGTTTTTCGTTTTGTTTTTTCTTTCCTTAACGGCGACGCAATAATGCATCGCATTCGATATCCGCGTATCCAGACCGTTGGGTGTATTATATTACACTTGGTTTTTACTGCGATATATAGAAGACACGCGCGTGCGCTCGCCGCCGTCCATCAATTCCAAAGGCGCAATAGTGTCGTGTTCTTCTGATCTCTCGCTCTCTCTTTTTATTTGGTAGACGCGAATAGAACCGCACCCGCATGTTTTGCGGTTGCACGGATTTTTCATACCGTAAAACCAATGACGCCTTTATGCCTATCCAACTTGAGTCTTCTTTTTCAACGATTTTGTTCTTTTCCTCCATTTCTCTCGCGCTCTCTCACTCTCTCACTCTCTCACTCTCTCACTCTCTCACTGACTCCCACTTTCTTTCTTCACACTGCCGTCAACGCGTGTTTCTGCTTTTTTTATCTTTAAACCCATACTTTTTTGTTTTCCGTCTTATACTTTTTCTTTACAATTCTTTTTACTCGACTGTTGCTATCATTCTACTTTTGAATATTTGCTCAGAATCCTAATTCTTATTATCCTTAATAAATAATGCTTTTGTTAATCTGAAATAAATCGGGAATAAAAACATTTTTATACATTTGCATCCGAAACATTACGATATAATTGATAAGCAGTGATATTTGAAATTTTTTTATTTGCATGCGTGCATTCTTTCAGAGATTATATTAAACGTTATAAGTATAAAGAAATAATACAGTGGAAATTTTCCATTAAAATTTATTTAAAATAGATAGACAATGTAGAAACCATAGGGAAAAACGCCTAAGTATTTATAATTTTTTAAAGCAATAATATCGAAGGGATGGAATGTTTGAATATACCCGTGGTATTAAAATAAAATCTTAATATTATGCGCAGAAAGAGTTTTAAGCTAGAGCATTGACTGTAGTAGTAGGGGAAGGTATAATTTTAGCAGTGCTTCAAGTCTAGTTTATCGTACGAAAAAATTATGTAGAATTGTTGATGATTTATTTCGTATATTCGACAAAAAGTTTAATATCAATTACTCTTATAGAAATGTATCATACCGAGAGAAAAATATGTGCGCATTAAAAGAGCGTAAGCATATTTCATCGTGGTTGAATAATCTTTTCATTATAAAAGGCATGAAATATCTTTGATAATAATATAACCACGTAGAGATAAATGGAGTGAAACAAATTTTAACGTTCGTTAAAAAAAGAAAGTAACAAAAAGAAGAAGAAGAAAAAAACGAAATGACAAAATTTCGAAAGATTTTAGATAAATTAAACTATGAAAAAGGGCAACTTAACGAAACCTCCATAACAAACCCGAAACATAACTCTATCTCTATCCGCTTCAGCGAATACTTCCTGCTTCTCTCTATCTTCCACCAGCTCACCTACTCGTACGTACACTTCCAATATGCATTAAGTGAGGTGCGTTCCACGCCCATATTCTCGGTGCATTTTTCTCGTTCCTTCCTCAATCGCGCTCTCTCTTTCTCTCCACCGGTGCACACGACGACGACGATGGCGACGACGACCACGACGTGTGGGATGCAGCCAGAGACTCTATATAAAGACGCCGGCCCCGACCGCCGGCTCCGAGTAGTCAGCGAAACGCGCGCCGACCAAAAACGCCACCGCAGCGTTCGTTGCTGTGCTCCTCTTGTGATTTCTCAAGGTATAACTTTGCGCTAGTACACGCGAGGAAGCCAAGAGGCTCGTCGGGAGTAGAAGCAGAAGCAGTAGCAGCAGCAGCAGCAGCAGCAGCAGCAGCAGCAGCAGCAACAGCAGCAGCAGCGAATTACCGGCGGCCTTATCGGAAAGACTCCCCAAGTTCGCGCAAACTATCGAGTTTCTATTTTTGGACTTTATTAGCACTTGAAAGTTTTTCCAATCGAGAATATCCGGTAATTTTCGAGCTTATTCGGCTTTTTCTTTTTCCTAGCGGTTTCCGTCCCAAGGCGGTAAAAGTTTCTATTCACTCGTAATATTCTCTTCACTTTAAGCGTGCTAGGAATTTATTTTTATGCTAACCTTTGCTAAGAAAGATAAAAAATTTTGCGCTTTCGATAAAAATATTAGGTTTCGTAGTTTCGTAGTTCAGAGTATTTTCAGTTACGTTACTGTTTCATATAATCCCTCTCAAATGCTAAAAAAACCTTTAAAATTTAACGAAATTTGACAATGAATCGTTGATTGCTTATGTTCTTTCAAATCGTACATTTAGTTTCGAATAGCCTTTAAAGTATCTTTTTTTTTTTTTTTTCTTTTTTTTCTTTTTTTTTTTTTTTTTTTCAAAATAACATCTCTTTTATTTAAACTTATTTATTTTTTCATACTATATATAAATTTTTGTATTATAATACTTAATAATTCTGAAGTCGTTAGTTTACGGTTTATTTATAAAGAGAACCACTGTAAAATTAGACTTCTGAGATATATTCTAAATCTAACGCTTCTAACAGAAATAGAACTTCGCGACTCTCAAAAATTTCTTGAAACGAGGACCGTACGCGTTGAACGCCTTACAAATGGAGCGGTAAAGCTGTTTAGGTGATCTTATAGTCGAATCATTTCATATTTTCATGCTACCGATAGTGGCAAAACTATTTTTAATAAGAAAAAATTTGATAAAATTTTTTCTAGAAATTCGTTAGTTCCTAAAGAAATGTTGGGGCCATTTCGCATTTCTCTTTAATTCTATCATCGATACGAAAAAAGGGAAATTAATAAATGAGGATGAAACGAAAGGATAACATGACTACGATATCGACAACTTCATCGCAAAATGTTCGTTAAAAGGAAACGTTCGAAATGGACTCGTGTCCTTTTCTATTTATTTAGACGGAAAAGTTATTTCTTCGAGCGCTCGTTCGTTAGACTACGCTTCAATCCGCTATTCGCACATTACGTTTCATAGACCTCCTACAAAATTATCGCGCTTTCGCGTTACGCGCGGTCGTAACTTGCATGAAAATATAATACGTAAAAGCGCGTACTGCGCGACAACTGGGCGACGAAAACTAGAAGTACCGCGCGTGTTTATCACAAATTGTGTAACTCGATGTTCGCGAAAGCATATGTGCGTCGCGTAATTCGCACAGAGCTCCAAGGAAAGAGAAAAGAAATAGGAACATCACGAATTCAATATTATCGCGAAGTCTCGATCGGATGGACAGCCCCCGCGTTTTCTCCCGCAGACCTCGAAGTGGGGAGAAAAGTCCAGGGGGCGCCGGAGGCTGTACGACAAAATAAAAGAAATTTGAAAAAAGTCGATCGCGCGCTGTTGCTCCTGCTGCTGTCGCCGTCGGTCTCATAAAAACGAACGTGCTAAAGGTACAAAGCCGTGCGCTGCACCGGAGGAGCGGCCAAGAGGAAGGCGACAACCGGTTTCTCAAAGGAGGGAGGGATCGACAGAGTGAAAGAAAGAGAGGATGGAGTCCGTGCTGAAGGTAGGCCGGACGATGGGCGGCGGAGTTTGCAAGGCTGCCGGGCTCCTGGCACGAGGGGCTCGGCGGATTCTGGCGGCGATACCCCTCTTCGGCATTAGTAGCGAGGATGCCGATGACGATACTGCGCTAGGAAATACCAGGGTACGCGCTTGCGGCACTTATTCTGTCGCGCCTTGTCCGTTTGTCGCGGGGGAGGTTTTTTTGTCCATAACGCTTGTACGAGTGAGCGACACTCGCGTGCTTCTTAATCCTTTGCTCCTTCGCCAAGGCTTTGTTTTTTCCCTTTTCCGCCTGAAGGGCTTTCGGTGTAGTTGCAGCCTCGTATGGGTTGCCTTGCGATCGAAGGCTCGTTCAGCCGGACTGCATGGCTTTCTTAACGCATGACTGTAAGTTCGGATGGAAACGGTAGAGGAAGTGACGATTCGCCGGCGTGACAAACGGACAATTTGCCGAGTGGTTTTGAGTGAAAAGTGCCCCGAGCAATCGCGCAAGCATGCATACCTTTAACGAACGTCCAGAGGCCCTAACGTATTCACATTTTTCCCTTTATCCCGTTCTCCCTCGTTTTTCGAAAAGCCCCGTTCGTCGTTCATCATTCGACATTATTAGAAATAATGCGCTTGCAGCATAAACTATTGACTTTCCAAGCATTGCTGTCGCGTAACAAGCAAATACATTCGTTCGGTTTCTCTCGCGTCTCATCGCGTTTTGATTCACCAATTGTCAGATTGTTGCGTAAGATACGGGCTTAAGGACTACGGGCGCGTAATTAATGCTTTGCTTGTTAAGACTCGGTAAACTGTATCGTGTTGATAACGAGCAACCATTAGCGATAAGAAATCTTTGCGCCTTCGCTCGCGTGCGAATGCCGACACTTCCCTCGGTCCACGAATTTCTAAGTATTCGCTCGGTAGATACTCGAACTAATGTTCGAGTATTACAATGGAACAATGAGTTCTCGACCAATTTTTCGTCGACTTGCTTATCCGCGTACTTCATCGCTCTTGAAAGCTCAAACTGTTTGTTTATAAAATAGGCGAACCTTTGAACAACGAGTGCACGTAAAAAAGCTTCTCGACGAGTCAAACTACTTTTTAGTTAGTTTTCCTAAAGAGTAGACGTAACTCTTTATTAATTTGCAGGGTAGCTTTATGTAAGCTACCCTCGCGTGGTACACCTCAAGCAGTGACACCAATAAGACAATTAAATTCCACAACTGATTTTAAGATGCGTCAACTTGGAGTTCGATTCCGTAAGTTTCTGTGACTTAATTGTTTCCTACTTATTCAATTTTTCTGCAATCGGATGAAACTTTTCTCAGTTTGGAAAAGAACCGAAGACGTCAATTCGCCGCGTCAAACATCCTTCTCGTGTGCTTTTCCTCACTGGTTCTCAATTTCTCAGAGGGCGCCTCGAGACGTCCGTGTTAAAACGCTAAGGAACGCGCGCACGATAGCTAATGGTCCTCCATTAACCCCATGAATTGCGAGTACTGGCGTGTTTTGTTAGCAGATCTAATCCCTCAGCGAATTATAGCCATCTGTACATCCAACAACTGCGGAGGCCGCTTTGCACTCGAGTACACATGCCCAAGCGTATTGCGCGTTCTGTGGAACAACTCACAGAATGCCCGCTATCTTATTAGCAACGTTTGTTTTGCCAAAGCGTGTTTCATGCTGTTGAATCGCCAACATTTAATGGACTTCCGCGATAAGTGCCTCGCGCTTTCTCTATTCGGGAGCCCAACTCTAGTGGTACGTTACGCGTACCACTTTTATTTACAAAATATTCAGAAATACATTCCTATTTATTTATATATATTTTATGAGGTAACTGTGAACATTTCTAAAATTTCGCTTTCTAGATATTTTACCAAGCGCGGGCGAAAGGTTTTAAATGCTTCTTATTGACGTTTGAATAATTACATTTTAATCTCCTTGAATTTCCCTTTAAGCTTATCTAAATATTGAGCAATTTTCATTAAAGTCTATTGAGCGTTGTGCGGGAAATCGTAAAGGCTAAATAAAATAATTTCAGCATGTTTTGTTTTAACTACATTTGATTTTAATAGTTTATTCAATCGTGTATCACCATTTAAGTGAATTTCAACTGTCGGTTAGGTAGATTTTTATTCTTGTTTACTGCACAATTAATGATTTATTTGCTCATTTGCTGAGCTACTGAAACTCTTAGTGTGCCAATGACATCCCCTTTTTATTGAAGATTAATCCCCTTAACGTTTTATTGAAGATTAAACGTAAAAGAAGTATGAATCACTAAAATATAGACGAACACGCGTGGATTATTTATTATTTTTTATGGATTATCAATTATGTTTATCGAGAGAATTCAATATGCACAAAATTTATGCGACAGTTACTCCGTTTATTAAAGTTACGGCAGTAATTGCCATTTAGTTCGTTACAAGTCATAAGCATCAACGTATATTTTTGAAAAAACTGCACTCTACGTTAAGGAAGTGGATGCGTTATTTGTTATTAATCAGTATTTAAATACAGAAGTATTATGTTCGATATACCTCTGTTTAATAATTAAAAACCCACTATAATATTCATTGGAATTTTCAAAAAGAATGACCTGTAGTGTGTAAAGAACCAAACTTATGATTAATTAGCAGTGTTGCCCAATTAAATCGAAAATTTGAACTACATAACGCGTACGACATCTTGGCAAAGAACTAAATCGAAATTTTCGTACCGGAATCTCTTGGTAATATGTCCTCGTGCAATGGTTAACTGGATAATCCGCAACGAATTTTTCATCACGGCGGCCTCGTGTTAATTTGCGTCATTGTTTCTTTAACGACTCACGAATGTAAGAAGTGGCGCGGGGTGTGGAGTGGTGAGTCGACGTTCGCTCGTCGAGGAGGTACGAAAATAGTCGCGCCTTGTCGTCCCACCGTTAGAACGAAAGAAATGCGCAACGAGCATTTCGCGTACGGTCATTCCCCCTCCTCGCCTTCTTGTCACGATCATCCATACCAGTCGATGTACCGTCGGGCAGATCCGCTCCATCCGCTCCTCAACGCCAACGGTCTTTAAAATAGTACGCACGTAAGTTGCTGCGAACCACCGCAACCAATTTGCACCGGAAATGGACGCTCGAAGTCTGCGCGCTCGACCTTTGATATCGCGAAATTCTCGAACACGAGGCGGGAAATGGAAGCCCGTGGATGGCTGTATTAGCACAGGCACTTCATATTATTACGTCCATTTAAAAATATCGTTCTTTTATCAAATTAATTTTGATCGAACGTATAAATAGATCGGCTGAATGGTTGCTTCTACAGAGTTAGACGCATATTTACTGCCCCGTTGAAAACGATGTTTTAAAATTTCAGTTGGATCATAAACACGCTTTATTGCACCAAGTACAAACACTATTCCGTAGCTCCGCTAATTCGTAAGAGGAATAAAATGAATCCATTATACTAATACATTATGGTATTAACCAACAACATTGTCGACCGCTGTCATGCATATGAATTTTTGTTATGTTTGCCTTGTTACGTTTGAATTTTTAAGTAACGGAAATTATAACGTTTGCGTACTATATTTTCAAGTAACGGTCCAAATAACAATTTTTAAATACAACACGCCATTTCTACAAACGCAATATTCTAGCGTTTTTGCTTTGTGGGCGTGTTTTCAAATGTTCTCAAGTAATAAAATAAAATATTAATAAAAATAAATAAAAATATTAATTCCGGTTTGCAACCAGAGGAATTAATATTTTTACAGCCTCCGCGATAACGTAGTTGAAGATATCTCGTGTTAAAATTTAATTTACATTTACTGTTGATCTTTCGTCCATATTGGACTGTAAAAATATCTATTACTTTTTAAATATTTACTTATTCTTTAACTAAACTGATAAGTAACAATAGTAACAAAAGTGTACTTCTTATTCTGTAGCATTTAATTTGAAATTATCGAATATTTACTCATTTCAAGTACGTATCCGCATTTGTAGGCTTTCCAGTCAGCGTTGGCAATCTTATCATTAAATCGAAGACAGTCAATTCTACAGTCATTTGAGTAGGATGCATTAATTGATCGTTTACTATTATATAAGGTAATTTTAACGCTCGCGAATCGTTCTCGATTCGTATTCTCGTTGTAGAATTCTCCTTCTGACAAAAAAGAGAGGGAATAAGCAATGGCTAGTGTATTTTACGTATCTTTGTAAAGCTCTTTGCAAAGCTCTTCGTAAAGTCCACATAGGAGGTAATTTCTCGACTGCGAAGTCGCGAATTCGATAATTCGCTTTCTCGATGAATGCTAATTCTAGGTGCACGCGCACCGATTACGGCACAAATCGCGACGTTCAGCTCCAGACGGTTTCTGATTCATGTGCTCGTGTGCGTCAGGTGGCTAACCGAATTAAAGGACGTCGCCGCTGCACGCGATGCTCACCGGAGTAAAATGCCTCTTGTCCTGAACGCCGATCCTTGGATCATGTCCGTCATTTATTCGTTCCACTCGTCGTGTCAACGGTTCACCTTTCTCAGGTGCTTCTTATTAAAATTTCATTACTTCGCTTTCTTTAATATTATCCAAGCTTTCTTCAGACGAGCATTCATTATAATGCGCGTTTGAAAACTAAGTTGAACTTTCGTTGTATCGAACATTAAATTTCAATCCTCTCGGCAATTCTAAAGCAATTCTTGCAAGGTTCTTAACGAATGCATATTTCATTAATGTTACTTCGCTGGTAAATTAGAGATAAATTGAGCTCTTTAAATTATCGAGTAATTTATTTTTCCTTAAGTTTTAAGAATTATTGCTATCCGCCATAAACTGCTTTAATTATTCTGCAGAGATTGGTTTTTTAATCGAGTATTTAATAATAAAATTATACTTCAGTTTTATGCATGCGAATGGCTATTATGCTGAAATAAATTTTTCGGATTAAGATTACTTCTATCGTATTTTATCTCTTTTGATGAGTTGCAGCCACTGTTAAAGATTTACCTCCGAATTAAAGTATTTATAATCTAACGGAATTGTTTTTAAACGAAACAATTGTTTTCTTGAGTCATTCCGACGTTAACAATTTCGCCTAAGCATTTTCCTTCGTTTCACAATCGCTACGTTTTCATTCAAAGTATTCTTTTGCACGATACTCTTATAGCATTTAAAAATCGGTATGTCTCATTATTCTTCTCTAATCAATACGAGTATTTCTGCAGAATCTCAATTTATGCGCATGTCAAGAAATTCTGATTCCGAATCACGTACGATCCTTCGAACATCGTCACCGAAAACTTCTCCCGAGTTTCTTCTTTCTTCCGATGTAACAAAAGGTGGGCGGGCGGGCGGGGGTGGGGGGGGGCGAACATAAAAGAAGAAAAAGTCGCTCCCGTGGGAGCGTGCAGAGGTCGTAAGGCGAATTCGATTCTTTCGAAATTCAATCCCTCGGAGGTCGCGTTGCACATGAATCATTGAAAACGCTTCCGTCGCTCTCCAGTCGTGACGATCAATCATCGAAAGAGCGAGTGTCGTTGCATCGCGTCGCAAGCAGGCGCTTATGTAACCACGTTACGTGTATCGAGAGGCCGAAAGCGAAGGTGCACCTCGGGTACCCCTTAGCAACCGTGCAATCGATAATTTATCGCTGGATCACCGACCCCGAGACATGTTTTCCATTTACTCGTGTCGGGAAACAGACGTTACGAAAAATTATCCTAATGTATTTTTAATGCGCTGCCGTATTTGGGTAGGGGGTAGGTTTCGAGCGATCTCGATTCGCAATTCCCGATTCTCGATTTTGAATGGATGGTTAAAGTAGTTTCAGGGTAGAGGTTATCTCCGAAATTGGCTTTTACAAAGTGTCAAATTGATAAGTCGCTTTGATGTTACGTCCGTTCATCACGCTGCGGACCGACGCGATCGTTTCGTTTACGTCTCGGGAACAATCGGGAACAATCGGGAACAATCGGGAACAATTTCAATCGAATGCTCATAATTCTCTTTTACTGCATAACTCGTTATACGTATTGCATTTAATGCGCATTAGACGTTGGAGGCTCTAGCTGTACGTCTTTCTCAGTGCGTATTAGCCTGTGGAATTGTACATCATTAAATGTGCGCCCTTCTATACGCTTAAGAATATCAAGTTATTCTATTTTTATAAGAAATTATTGGAGTTTCAAGAAGCGCGTAATAAATCAAATTGCATCGATTAATTAGGTTCAGAAATGTTATCGCGTAAAATAAAAGACCAATTATTTTTCATTTATAATTATGGAAAATCTTCTCGTAAACTTGTAAAATCGTAATTTAAGGCTTACGCGCGATAATAGTTATAGAAATAATAATAGAGAAAGAAAATAGCAAGAAAAAGTGAGCTCTTGCGTGCCGAGGCTCCTGTCATACAATATTCAAAGAAATAAAAGTCTTTGTTATCCTCTACTTAATGTCAGATTACTTTGTTCGTTAATTTACTTAAATCATTCGCCATATGTACGCAGTGAAACACGTTATAAAAGCACGTAGCCGCACGCGTTATTCCTCCTTTTATTTCATTATTGGGCAAATCACGTGCTTCGTCTCCTCCGTATAACGAATGCTGCAGCTATAAAATGTTCTCAACGACGAAAAGCCAATTAAATCCAGTCGGCGATATTGCGTGCGAAAATCATTAGCTAGTAATTCCACTAGGACTTACGATACGGAAACAAATATCTCGGGCTGCTAACAAGTTCCTGCCAGGATACGAATGTTGTCAAAGCGGTGGGTATTTATTAAGTCGTTCCTCTCTTTGACCCCGCGTCGGTTCGGCAACTCGAGCCACTTTTCTCGTACTCGGACCAAGTTTTTTCACCGATAACGAGACCGCGACTTGCCGTCAGCCTATTAAAGCTCTCGTTCGAGGCCAATGCTGCGTGCCAGCGATGACGCTGAATGTTCCCGGAGATTTTGCGAGGCGACGTAAGTCGGCATCGTCAATTGCGTCGCATGGCTTTTCGTATTTTGCGCCTCGATAAACACGGAACGCACGCTCGCGTTGTTTTACTCAGGCATATAGCGTTTCAGGTGCGCCCGTCAATTTTTTGGACACGAAGGCAACAAACGGCGGCGACTGGAGGCGTATTTGCATTCGCGGATAATGGCAATATCGTTGTTCCGTTGCGCGACAGTCACGCCGACATTATGTAACGTTTTAATCGAGTTGAGCTACTTTCGAGAAATTTCGGGAAGCCCGAGCATTTCTCGGTTTTCTTCCTCGATCCCATTATTTTGGCGTATTGTACGCTTTCGCAAAGATCTGGTTGATCATTTGCTTGCACGAGTGTTCTGTAAACACAAAACTATATTCGTATTAGTTATTTATTCGTTAAAATATTTCTTTGCGGTAGATTTGGTACGAATAAATTGTGCAACGTTCGTTTTTACTAACATGAAATAGTACAACGAATGCTGGTAGGTTTTCGATTATTTTTACCAACTCTTCCTTTTCCTAGATATTCAGACTTTTCGAACGTAATTCAGAATATTTTGTACTATTCTAATAACTCTACTATTGAGTTGTTCCCAGCTCTCTTCTCGCGTCATTCCCCACGCCGATCGATATTTGTTCACGTAAGTGTACATGCGTGCGTCGTGCAAAAGCAAAAAAACCTTTACAGAGTCCGTTTAATTCACGAAATTGAAAGCTGTGCCAACATCAGCGACAACCGTGCTTCTTTGTTCGAATTCGTTCGTTTGACGATCGATACACGAGGGGTTACGCGTCAGGCGTGTGCGTAATAAAAAGAGAGAGGGACAGGGAAGCAGGAACAACGCGGAGCTCATCTTACACGCGCGGTACTCCTTTCGTGCAGCTGTAATAAGTAAGGATCTCGGTTTTTCGACCATGGGTGGATCACTGACGAAGGGATGGGGGGGGGGGGTCGGGTGGAGCTATTGGAGGTGTAGAGAATTGAATGTCGCGTTGTTCAAAATTTCTTTCGCACGCGCGATCTCGCCGAGATGAGATAACTGCGCTACGATGTACGATATGAAACTTTCAGGGAAATTAAACGGTTCCACCCAAGTACTTCCATCGATTAATTAATCATACGCATAATTTTACAAGCATTAAAATGAAATAGCTCGAATGCATTCATTTATTGTGCGTAGAAAAATGAATGCCAAACTATTTGACTATTCTTAAATAATTAGTCTAAAAACCGATGTTGCACATAATGCTCGTCACATCGTTAATATTACTTCTTTCAAGGTGCACGCGGCTGCGAAACAATTGCACTTTTCTCGCCTAGTGACACCGAACTTAATAATTTTTAAGATATTAACCAACGTTTGCCAAGTCTGGAACAGGAAACTCCTCCCTTTCGCAAAATTATAGCTCGCGCTAACAATGAATCTCGGCGAATTCGCAAATTTGCCCACTTCGTCGCCAAAAGAATATGTCGATCGATCGCTCGTTCGGCATTATATCCTTGGCAACCCCAGTGGCGATAATTGCGCGCACGGGATTCAATTAACGTTGGCGTTCCTTCGCTTGTTCCCCACGCGTTAATGCGCCGGTCGTTCGCAGAGTCCTCGCTGTCCAGTCGAAGTCGCTCGCACTCGTCACCCCCATTCTCGGCCTTTCCCACGTCTTTGCGAGGAGTGAAAAATCCGCGCTCGACTACCCCGTGCTGATTAATCATTTCGTCCGTGCGCCCCACGTGTATCCATACGCCGCTTGACACACTGACACGCTTGGTCACCCCTGAACGACGCTCCCCTCGCGCGTGCGCCTAATGAAACGGCGTCGCTCTCCTCCGCCCGAGCGAGGGAGGATTTCCCGCTACCCTCCGTCCGCAACCCTAATGCACTTTTCTTTCCGGGCTCTTGTCGCTTTCTCCTATTTCTCCGCGATTCCTTTCATCTCGCGACTTTATCCCGATTACGCGCTAGACCTTTTATTCCCCATTCTAATGATAACGCATGCTGCTCTACCCGCTACTTTATTTTACGTATTTCTCATTGTTTCTTCATCCAACTACCAATTTATTCCTTCAATCCTCGTACACTCTGCTCTGTGCTTCCTTATTTGTGTCATTTTCAAATTCAAATCGAAAACTCTGCAAGATGAGTAAGTTTTCTGCGGTTTTTAATGTTTTCATTACGTTTCGATAAACTCGTTCGATTGCCGAGTATAAGTAATCGTTAATGTCCGTTTGATAAGCGTTCTGACACATAACAAATTAGAAACTCAATATTCTAGCTTTTTTCGCTGATGTTCTTTTGTTAGCGTTGTTACTTGTCTGTAAAAATAACTTAAAATAGGATTCACAGGGGATATATTTACTTGATTACGCTTTACTTAAGAGCTATTCATATAACGCGGAAGAGAATCGTAATCGGATAACAGACATTGTATCGCGTGACATCGTTGACATTATGCGTAGTTAACAATGACACGAAGTGAATAACACATTGTTGTTTATCGAGAAGAATTCAATCCCCACGTTGCAGTCGACAAAAATGTACTATTTATTACACATATTAACGCGTTCAGCGTATGAAATTCTAAACCTTTGTATGGCCATGCGATGTACCTCGACAATCCGAACTGCGTCTTTTCTTTGCGCCATTACGTCTCGGACAATAATGCGAGTAGAAAAGTCGCGTTCAACGTACTTTTGATTTATTTAACAAGTTGCTTCAGTTGATCTCCGTCGACTCCGTTTTCAATTCCGTACCTCCGCCGTGTGTTGCACGTGGCTTGGCGAAGGTGCGCCCGCGACTAGAGCGATGAATCACACGCGCTCTATGTAAAGAAATCGAGAGCCATTAGTTTTCGGATGAGAGTCATAGAACGCAGTTGCGGACGACGATTCAAGCCCTAACTCGCCTCTTGTTTGCCTTCGTTCCAGGGCGGTGAGGAAGCCGAGGTAGCGGCGGCGACGACAGTCGAAGCCGCCAGCCCCGAGGACAAGTCGACCGTGAGCAGCCCCACGGAGGAGTCGAAGGAGGAGGCCAAGGACGAGAAGAGTATGTCCGAGGGGGCTGCTACTCCCGCCAGCCCCGTCAGTCCTATCAGCCCCAGCAGCCTCGCCGAGGAGCAGCCGGCCAAGAAGGAGGAGCCGTCCATCCCAGCCCCGCTCGAGGTCGTCGCCCCAGCCGCGCTCCCCGAGAGCAAAGTCGAGGTCAGTCCCGGCGCGACGAGCCAGCCGATCGCGATGCCCGCTACCGCTATCATTAGCACTAGCACTAGCGCTACCTCGTCGTCTATCACTGAGAGGAAAACCACTGAGGACACGTGCCTCCTCCGTCCCTCCGTAACCTCCTCCGGCGTGCTCGCGGCCGCCACCGCCATCGCCCTGCCCTCCAGTCCCCCGCCGACACCCGTCGATCCCTCGCCCCTGCAGCGGGCACAGCAAGTCGCCCCGAGCGCCAGCGCCCTCGCCGAGGCCCTCAAGCTGCCTCACGAAAGCCAGCAGCGGCGAGACCACGACGACGACCTCGCGCGGGAGGTCGTCGAGCTCGAGGAGAGCCTCCAGCGCTCGCTGACCTCGCAGCTCGGGAATGCCGCGGAGCCCCTGGAGGACGAGGTACCGCCTCCCCTGCCCGTGTCGCCGGCGCCCGCGGAGACCTCGCGCATCGCGAGCTTCGCCGCGACGACCATGCAGGAGTCCGTGGCCGTGATCCTCGACAATGCGGTGACGACGACGCTGCCCGAGGAGGCGCTCAAACCCAAGCCCGGCGGCTCACTCGATCGGCTGCCTCCGCCCTCGCCCCCCGCGGAGCTCCTCGAGAAGCCCTTCGAGGACGAGGCCGTCGCCGAGTTCCCGCTGCCGCTCGAGGCCATACGAACGGCGCGGCTGCACAACGGCCTTCACCACGGGCCCGAGGATGAGCTGGACGACGACGAGGATGCCGCCGCCGCCGCGGAGGACCTCGAGGAGGATTACCGGAGGGAGCTTAATCTTCAGGTGACTAACGCAACAAAAAAGCAATCGAATCGACACCTCGGCGCCTCCTGGCATGTGAACAGTAAAGCGAGAGGCGCTCGATGTCGCCGAGGACGGCCTTTGAGCGAGGGATGCGATCGATAGCGGCTGCTTCTTTTGTTAGCGCGACGAGCTCTTGTGAAGCTTGGGCTCTTTGCTGATGGCCTCTTGCGTATCTCTACGGCTTGCGTATGTCTAAGATGTTGGCCCACGCGACGAGTGGCCTGCGACCCTCGGGCGAGACGGGAGATCGTAACTTGTACTTGGGAAGGCGCAGACTTACTCTGCTTGTGGATTCGGCAAAGTCGCCCGTACGCCCTCTTCTTTGTTCTGTGGCTTTTTGTACTTGACTACTATGCCGGTTATGCACACGTTATCGTTGTACTATCTAAAGCTTCGAGACCTGCGAAGGCAGGCTAATGTCGCTGCTCGTTGTGCGAAAGCGCAAACATTATACGCTCTTAATATCAGCTGTAGTTATTGATATTTCGTGCGATTGTAGAAGCGCTGCAGTCTTTTGCGAGCCTTTTAACGGATTAAACTTCTTCCTTAACCCCGCCCACTTATACGAAACAGGCTCGCGCACGCACACATTTTGTATCCGACACCATTTCAAATGTACTGATCTGCAATAATAGTGATTATTCAATTTCAGAACGTCTAGCGATGTATCAGCTTTAGCACGCAAAATACCCTAAAGTCGATCGGATCTCATTATTTGAAACGTTCTAAACAAAGTATTTACGAGTGTCAATCGATGACCAATCAAGTTTCTTGCTTCCTAAGGTACTTCCATTCCCTCTTTATAGTTTCTCGGAAGTTTCGTGCACAGCCTAACGGATGCGCATAAAAGAAATATTAAACGAGACAAAGGCGAAATGCGAAGTGGATCGGTACGTTGTTTATGGGCTGACATGTATTCGGGACTTCGCTGGAGATACAGAATTCCAATAAATACCGACGTCTGTACGAATAAAGCGATGCACGTTTGAATTTTTGCATTTGGGGAGTACATGCACTTTGGGTGATAACACGATCATAAACGAATAATCCTGATAGACCAGGGAGAAAGGGAGAGTCTTGGTGTGTATCGATGGGCAAAAATTAATAGACTTGATGGACCGCTGCAATGATCCTTCGCAGAACGTTGTGTAACCTTTGTATTCTTTGTCTTTGTCCCAAAGAAAGTCCTTATTTCGATTCATTGTTACAGACCTAATACTCATGGATTAACATACGCAAGCTTTAACGATCGTAAAAAACTCGAATTTTTCCTTTTATTTCCTTCTTTTTCCTTAACATCCGTGTTGTGTTGCCTCTTGGTTTTCTTCTTCTTCTTCTTCTTCTTCTTATTATTATTATTATTATTATTATTATTATTATTATTAACACTACGGATTACCTATGTATGATTAAATTTGGTTTAAATTAACGTTATAATATTGGTCGTAATTTGACGTTTATTTGAAATTATTACGAGTATTGTATCGCTTATCTTCATTAGCATCATTTATTTTCCTTCCGAAACGCACAATCAATTTGTCCAAATCGTACGGTACCAATTGTACGAGGAAATTTTTTTTTAAAGACTTTAATTAGAATGACAAACATACTTTTAATCTCAAACGATTTCCAGTAAACGTCCAATTTTACGGATGATACTTAAGGCTAATTCCTTGTTTATGTTACTAATTTTATAAATAGTTGTTTTAATATAAAACCAGTCTCACTGATAGACGAGAATGCTACACAAAGCGTTTCTAATTGCTTTCCATACATATAATAGTATATTAAGAGTCCTCTGTTTATTGCATGTTGGTTGTCTTGTCGATCATTAAAGAGCACTGCAATTCATTATAGCGATGGGCGCTTCGTTCCAAACTGTAAACTGCGATTCAGTGTGTCGTGGGTATGTAGGTGGTTGCGCGTGCGCATACGTACGTGCATGAGTAAGAGAGAGAGAGCAGCGGAGTTCGAGGCATAGCGAAAGTATAGTGTAACGTGAACATTAAGAAAATGGGACGCCCTACTCGTAAACATCCATAAAAGTTCAAAATAATGGCAAAGGCCCGATCGCTTATAATAGAATGAACTACCATTGCAAATAATTTCATAAGTCTTTGCGCTTCGGTGTTTTACATAAAAGTTTTTAAATATTATTGTTAAGAGTTCGATTTTGCATTGGGAGAATAGCTTTGTTTTTTTTTGTTTCCCCCCACTAATTAAAAAAAAAACACTGCATTTTTGCTTTTAAATTAAAACATTGCGTAATGGGATAGTTAGTTAATGCGAGCAAAAAGACGTAAATAAAAATATAAATTCGGGAAATGTTGCTAGTTTAAATGAAAAGTACTTGCGGCTTTTTAAAAGAACAACTTGAGCTTTCCTTCGAAGCAATTACCAGAATTGAGCATCGTGTCGCCAGACAAGATATTTCATAGCTTTTAGGACCTCTAAGTTGCTCCGATAGAAAGAAAAAATTACCCTCCGCTCTCTCAACGTTGTAAAGAAAGCTTACAGCTGAACTACTAGTGAAAGTGACTTTTCGTCGCTCCGAAGGGAGGCCGCACGTATACGGGTTTATAACGATATCATTGACTAAATGCAATCAGCAATAACGAGCGTCTCCGATGCGGCTCGGCGGTAAAGACAAAGCCGTGTATATTCCGATCCGGATTTCGACGATCGATAAATGCGTTCGAAACCGAGGGCCCGAATATCAACGGCTGTTCGTAACTGCTGAGACGCTCGAGAGATCGTCGTTGATTGCCCGGTGGATAACGGGGTAAGGGAGAGCCTCCGTAACGAGCGGCGCCGGAACGAAACGCCCGGGTGCACGATGAGGCAACAGTGCCTTCGGGGAATCGCGAGCACCGCTAACCTCGCCCTTGGCCTTTGTTATTTGTAGTGCGCCCCGGATCCAGAGCTGGTCGCCGCCATCCTCGAGAACAACCTCGTGGTCAAGAGCGAGATCGTACCGACGGAGAACGGCGTGGCGGACGAGGCTCCCAAGAGTCCCCCGCCCGCCGTCCCGGTCGAGGCGTTCCAGCCCGCACCCGCCATCACAGAGGACGTCACTTCAGTGACTAAGGTAAGCCTCCAGCGATTTTAAGGGCGATCGCGCCTACGTTTTAATCAAACTCTTTAAGCAATCTTCGCCCGGTCTTCGTGAAAATACTCTCGCATTGCAATTTTATTTCTTAATGTTTAACCGTACAAAAATTTAGTTTTCACCAGTAGTACATTTCTTTCAAATGATTATGGATTTTTCCCCCTTCAAGTTTTCTAGTTACTTTTTGCACTTCCAAAGTTGAATAACAATTTCTAATATTTGAAATTCTAATATCGTTTATCTTAAACGATAATTACCCGTAAGAAGTTCGAAATTCTTTAAGGTCCGTTGTTTCGTTAAGACTGTGGTTTATCGCTTCTGTACGTGATAACACAAGTGTACAAATATATAGAGAAAATAATAACAGCAGTTTTAATTTTTCACTAACAATTAAATCACATGTCATATCACTGGTTCACAATTGTCTAATTTAAAAGTATGATGTAATAACATACATGTCTTATAATTACTAAAAATTTCATTATTAAATCCATAACTCTAAAGCTTGATAATTAAATTGTTAAATAAAAAAATTAATAATTTTTAACCCGGAATTTTAGTATTCTTTTTTGCCTCTGGTTTTAACTCAGATAAATATCAATTAAACGTAAAATTTGCTTTTGAAAAGCACAAATTAAAGTTTATATTGCAAATAAAAAATAAAGATTTAAGTAAATTACGTTCTAATGTCTTGTTTTAATATTGAAAGTAGGTAATAAGCAGAGAATAATACAGAAATTTTCATTTAAATCGAGTGATCAGTCATTTTGTGAAGACCCTCCGAAGTATAGATGGCATTTCTAAGTTACAACCAATTAATTAGACAAAATGATGTAAAAGAACTTCAACAATATATATATATATTAAAAATTTCCATACCTGAACATTATTATGTATTCTTTCTTATTATTTACTAAATGTTAGATATGTTAAAAATAAAATTTTCAGAAGATTCATAAAAATAATTTTATCACGAAGGCTTATCTGTTAGGTATTATATTCTAATGATTGAGAATCCGATGAATATACACATCTCTAGTATTTAATCTCTTAGTTAAAGCATGTTCAACAGAATTTTCGTAATTGATCCAACACTTACTGTACAATTCTGATTTTATAGAAAAATTGACTATATAAAATATCTGTAAATTTGTTGTAAAGTTTTTGAGTATTTCTTAAAAATTAATTAAATTCCTTTTAAATATTACCATCATATGAAGTGTTTTATTATAAATATTTAAACAATGATAAATAATATATATGTATGCATAATGCAAGTGTAGCGATAATTTGTACATACTAAGTATAAATACTAAATAGAGCAATTCGAGAAGCGTTTAAAATACAAATGAATGTTTCATATCGTATATCGATTAATTCTTACGAAAAGTATAATAATATTTGAGTTAAATAAATTAGTAAATATTTTAATTATTATTATCATCATTTATAGAATCGCGAGTAGAAAATTTAATTAATATTGGTTCGAGTGATGATCGCCCAAAGATTATCAATGTTCGATGAATAATGGTAATCCTGAAGATCCCTTAAAATAATTGATCTACGAAGACAATTGAGCGAGGGGCCATCTGACTAACCACATATACATAAATACTGTGCAAAAACTACATATACTTTATTTGCATAAGTGAATTCTTATTGAGATCTTATTTTGCAGGCTATTGAAGAAATTGACATCAGCGAGAAAGCCGTTGCTGCAGCTGTTAATGAAAATATTGAGAGTACTGGAGCGAATGTAAGTTTTTCTTTAAATTCTTGACAATTATGCAATGTAGGCTTGGTAAATATTTGCACGTTAATTCACGCAGCTACAATTAAGACAAGCGCAGGATTTGTAATTATTGATACAAGTTAAAAAATCAGTAAAATTCATTGCATTTTAAAATCTGTTAAAATAATTGCTAGAACAAAAATGGGCCAAACTGTTAAGTGTAACAAACTTTCAGTCGTAGATCATTAGAACGTGTTTTTCTTTTTACTCTTACTATTGCGATATTGTGCCTTTGTATTGAAAATGATTGTGTTTTAATTGTGGCTGCTAACGCTTATTAAAGTGCTGAGAATTGCATTTTAGGAATGCTTTGGTATCAGTGACTTTTTTTAACATAAAGTAAATCATAAAGCCTCTAGAATTTGTAAATGACGAATAAAAGTTTATTATTTCTTTATTTATTTGTAGCTTCGATTTTCTTTTATATCAAACAATTTATATCTTCGTTTTTCGTAAAACTTATTTACAATTTTATCATTAAAATCATAAATTACGAACGTAACAGTGAAATGATAATAATTTGTATAAGTTCATTTCACTTTGATTACTATTCTAAGTTATTATTTTAATTTACTTTAATTACTTTAATTTAAAAATAAATTATTCAACAGTTTATTCGTAAATTTAAATTACAAGTCGGTATTTAATTATTTGTATTTTATATATTTAATTAGCTGTTCATACTAGGATAGCGACCATCTAAGATAATTAACAGTATTAAAATGAGATTTGTTTGCTTTTTTAGGAAATTGTCGTTGACTCAATCCACCAAAACAACTTGAATGAATAAGCGCCGCTAACCGAATTGTATTTTGGGAAGAAGAAAGTTTTTTCTCTCGTTAAAACCAAAAAAGTATATTATATAGAAATGTATATTTGGACCATTCCTGCAACAAAACTGAAAATGACGTTCTTTTGTTTCGAGCAGCAGCAGCAAAAAAAAGAAAAATTAATAAAAATATGGAGCGACGACGATGTCTACTAAATGAACAGCAGGACATCGCGAGAGCATACAGACTTTTTACAGTAGGCCTATATTAATTCATTACATTATGGCACTTGACAGCAAGAGAATAGATGCGACAGAAGAGTATAGTTTATTCAGGGCTACGGTCGATTTATTTAAGATGAAATAATTAAAAGTGCGAGCGCCAGCAAAGATAATTAAAAACAACACGACATAAACAAAAACGTTAAAAAGAGACAGAGATTAAAGAAAAAATATGACTCGAGCGACCGTCGACGATCTTTTCCGGCTTTGTAAATTGAAAGTCATTGCCGATTCATAATCTATTTCGCGAGGCGAGCATACGAGCAAGAAAGTTTTTTAATATTGGGCCGTGCCCAGTCGCAGGTTACGATGATATTGTCCTGCAATGTAGAAATTTTAAAGTGTCATTAATTGTTATTAAGATTAATATTAATAATGCAAGGAGAGCAGCATTGCGTGAGGTGTTCAACTGGCGATGGAGATTCAACTGGTTTCCTTCGATCGCGAGTGTGTCGCTTATCGTTGTGTACTCTGCGGGAAATACTCAGAATGAAAATTATAAAATGGAATAAAAAACAAAAAAGATAAAACAAAAAGAAAAAAAAAAGAATGAAGATAAAAACGGTGGCAGCCTCCCGTAATTACACTACTATTATATACTGTAAGAAGCGTGGAAAGGAAGCGAAAAAGAAGAAAATGTGGTGAAATTAGATTGATGAAGCTTTTAAAGATAATAATACTTAGTGATAGATTCGGTACAGCTTGTGCGCGATTGTGCATTTGACTACGAAATGTGAATGAGCTTGAACGTGAGCGCGCGCGCGAGAGAGAGAGAGAGAGAGAGAGAGAGAGAGGAGAGAGAGAGAGAATGAGAATGAGAGAGGAAGAAACAGAGAGAAGCTTTATTTAATATTTGCATTACTCTTTTCATCGTGGGTACGAACACATATACATTTTTTATTGATTCAATTGTAGTTACTCTAATTCACTCTTGATCTAAGTAATCGTCATAGACGAATGTTTGTCTTAAAAATATTTATCGATGTGTTATTAACAGAGTGAATTTATTTCTATAACAATTTAAATCTTATTTACGTATTCTCAATGCTATTACTAATCGTAGGTGGGGACAACTCCAAGGCCGTTTCTTATCGTTACGATATCGAGATTTAGCCTGAATTGTTTTTAAAGCTTCTTAGAGTGTAGAGATACTCAACTCTCAGGTTGATGAATATATGATGTTGATTTCATTAAATATTCAATCGAAATATTATTAGCATTAGGATAGAGATTCTTAACCAGGGATACGGCTGATTTCCTTAACCCTCACATTTTGCAATCGATACTGACCTTAGCATTGAGCACCTTCTGCTGTCGAAGTCGAAAATTTATATCTGATTAATTAATTGGCTTTTCATCTTTTTTTCATCAACACACTGAACCATTAATTACTACATATATGGGTGAACCTAGAGTTGGAGAGTAAATGTGCTCGTTGTCATCGTAAGTCCATTTTAGCTGCTTCAAGATCATTCTTAAATAACATGGTACCCTAGAGAGATGCATGAATCACACAAGCAGTAAAGTGTGCCACATTTCTTATGTTTCAACTTAGGATAGTATTTAAAAATTTTACATTGTGAGACTCCTGGTCGTCATTATCATCATCTTAAATCGAATTGTTTATTTCTACGTGATTAATAATATTACCATGTGGTTGTTTATGTATAATTTTGCCTTTTATTTAATATAAATATATAAAACATTTAGTAAATTTTTAATACGAATTTTGTTTTTCATTTGAAATTTAAAAGCCATGGCAGGCATATCACGAGTTATGTACAATATAATCTTATTTCTTCATTGATACTAACCGCTATCTTAGGTATGTTTGATATGTTATTACTCGAAATATGGTAAGATGATGCGACAATTGATGTTGACCAGCAAACAGATAGTGAAGTTAACTAAGACACAAATTCTATTATCTGTGTTTATTTTATGTTAAAAATGAAAATTCTGTAATTTTTGTACGCCTTATAAATAAATGTGTATGTATTATAAGGTGAGATGACAACAGAAAACTCTGGTATAAAAATCCTTAAAATTGAATAGATAAAAAGAAAGGTGAGAAAGAGAGTGAAAGGGCAAGCGATGGAAGAAAGAGAGAGAGAATGCATACATACTCGTATGATATCAGAAGGGAGAAACGAGGGAGATGAGAAAAATGAAATTGAGACACGATTTTTGACGTGAAATTACGATCAACGGAAATGTAAAAAAGTATGCTCGAACAAACGAAATCAATATCGAAAAAAGTTGTAAGAAAATGCGATAAAACAAAAATAAAAATAAGATTATTTCCGAAGCACGTTAATAGTATATCATTATAATTTTTGAGCACGCGTTTTCAGAATTGTAGAACTGTAGAACATTTTTAATTGCACAAACGAGAACAAATGTTGTATTGCTTTTGTAATTTCTTCTTTTCGCTTTCTTTTGTATTTGTACAATCAACGATAAACAAGACTGCAGGTGAAAACTCTTCCATGCGATGTGAAAGGACAAAAAAAGTCTAAATGCTGAGAGTACACAAAAAGTCATGCATCACGAGATACACGATAACGATTAGAAAAAAAAGATTAAATATACATACAGTAAACTGGAGCAGTATAAGTGATATATAATCTAGACGTAGGGAATGCATTTGTGTAAATTCAGCGTCTGTTCGAAAACTTAAAAAGAACAAACAAAATATGCCACTTTATGTACACAAGACAGTCCATCGTAATCTCTTTTTGATAATCTATATTGTCCAATGATAAATTAAGAATCCCGCACAAAAATAAAAAAAGATGAAACATAAAGACACAATTTTAATATTGTCAATCGGAACATAAAATCAAGTTTTCATACCATGTTTCTACGTTTATACGAATCTTCCAAAGTCAAGCGTCAACTAAATCTAAATAATCATTAACAAGGAATTTTTTCATTAAGATCGTAGCATAGAGACCATTATAACTGAAACAAAAATTAATTTACACCATTAGAAACAAATAAATAAATACAAATACTTAAAGCCATGAAGTTGCATATATGTTTTTTGTGTATGTGCTCCTTCCTTATCCAGATTGGAATAAAATAAAATTGAAATTTGTAAGTGTTAGCGAGCGAGAGAAGAAAAGTAGAAGAGATAAGGAGAGACTGCGGTCGCAAACGTCCGCATCAGCGGCATTGATTTTAAAATCGATATATTATTAATTAGTAAGGTGAACCAGCGAAAGAGAAAGCGAGCGAGAGAGAGAGAGAGAGAGAGAGAGAGAGAGAGAATAAGAGACAGCGAGAATGTGAGAGAAAGTAAGAGTAAGAGGAGTTAAAATTAAAAATTGTATAGTAAAACTTATTCGTAATGGGAATTTAAACATTGTCTGTAATAATATTTACAACGAAATTCACCGTTTTCTCGTGACGATTTAAGAGCTCAGTAACGAGAGCGAATTATTTTCATTTGCGCACACCCTTATCGCCGTGTTGGACGCGTAATCACATTTGAAAATTATTCGATAAGCAGGGCGACTACTACAGTTGCGCGAATTGAGCATCGAAAGCAGTAATCGCGCAATTAACGGCATCATTCGTCTTTGCATTCGGGAATTTTCAGACGCGAGAGTTACAGTCCACAATATCTTTCATCAGCAGTTATTAAAATAGTAATTAAACTATTCTACATTTATCTATAACCTATAATAAACTGTGAAACAAGTGTATAGTCGTGTTTGATTTCTTTACCTTTCTAAACAATCCTCCAGGCATAATTTTTTTTTTTAATGAAAATTCATTTTGCCTTTAAATAAATATTCAAATTTTCTGAATGCATAATAATCAATTGTAACTTTATTATTATGTAGATTTATCAGTTCTTAGAAAAATTATAAAATTTCAATATCGGTTTTCCTTTTAATTTTATATATTTTACATTCAGTATATGCTATTTTAAGTTTTCTTTAACAGATAATACTTCAATTTTATATTTTTATTACAAAACAATATATAAACACTTTTATATTGTTGGTATAGCTTTCTAAATTTGTATGTGGTACAAAAAATGTCGTTAAATAGATATTTCTAAATGTTTACCGAATATGATTATTGCATTATAAAATACGAATGATCGATTCTTTAAATTGTCAGTTAATATATTGTTTTGTATATATTATTCATTAAAATGATTCAATTTTTTTAGAGGAAATTATAAAAGTTAATAATAACATGTTTTATTATCATATTGTCTTTTAAAAATTTAATTTATTGACGTTTGGCTATTTATGATGATACCATAGAAGTAAAAACTCGTATTTTAATGAATGTCGTATAAACGTATAAGTATTTCTATTGTAATATAGTCTTAATAATTCTTATTAACTAATACATTTTATTTGAATTCAATTAAGATAACTAAAATACAAAAATTACTATCAACTACATTGTAAAATTTCAAATTATTTAATTTCATTTTTTAAATTTAAATCAAGCAGCAGTATTGTGTATTTGATTTCTTTACAATAGTTCCATTGAAAATACACTATTTGTTTATGTATGCTTGATAATATTTATAATTAAATGGCAAAATGGAAAATAAATTTTCTTCACTTCGTATATTAATGAATACATAGTTTTCTTGATGTGTTCAATTGTTTAATTATTGATATTATAATACAGTATAAGTGATAAATACAGTAGAAATAAGATTGCATATACAAATACAATTGTATATTTCATAAATGCATATAATAAAAAGTAATTTGTGTTTATTAGAAAACTTAAAAAGTATTTACGTGTAATTTTTCACATATATAATAAAATATATTACAATATTTACATTTCTTTTTGTCAAGTGAATATGTTAAAAATAAAATACAAAAATAATTGCAAAGATACTTAAATTATACAGTTTAGAAACAATGATTTTGATGTTTGGTGTATGATTGTTTATCTGAACTAAATTTTTTTATATATAAAAAGTATTTGAAACATTACTTCATTACTGTTTGTATCGTATTTATCAATGATTCCAATTCATCCTTATTTAATTCTAATTCAAAGATTTCTTCGTTTTGATTCTTTTTCAAAATTAAATCTAATTGTAGTAGTGGTTCTTTTATTGTTGCCACTTTACTTGATCCCATTACATACTGCAAATAAAATTGTGTTCAAAAGTTGATTACAATTACTTTTAAAATAATGATCACAAGATAAAACTACCTTCAATCTCCAATCAAAATCGAACAAAGTTGGCACTTGATTACAGGAATATTTGTACAACAATGCATCAGTTAGTTGAACTTTTCGTACTCTTAAACAGGTTAGAATCGCCTGTTGTGCATGTTCGGGAAGTTCATGATATTCTGGTGGCATCTGCAAAAGGAAGTATAATTTTTAATTAAAAGTACAACTTTGTAAAGAAGTTACTTAAGTTCAACTTACTTTTTCCTCATCTGTGAATAAACAACTTGGTTTATGTAATAATGTCAATATAAATTCGTGTACATCATTGAAATTTTCTTTAGTCCAATCTACGTTACTAAATTTACGGTATGTTGGTCCAGTACAAGTACATATTTCATCTATGCAAGCATGCAAAAACTAAAAACAAAATTTTTTTACTAGTAAAAAATTCATCTATCAATTGTAGAAAGTAAATGATAATCGAACCTCAATTAATTCTTGCTGTTTATCTTGATTGAAAATATTACAATTTATAATTTGATCAATTTCCATAATAAAATAATAATTTGGTAAAGTTGATTGATTCTGAAACAATTAAAAATAACAGTAGTTGACATTTATCTATTATATATTTATTTTATAAAAGTAACATCATTTATTAATATTATAATTGATATTGATTATGAGTGACAAGATCATTTATTTATTATAATTTATAATAAATTGTTTACATTTAATGTTTATTAAATCGCATATTTTAAATATCGATCTCTGGTTTGTATTATTTCTTAATATATTTTACGAAAACAGCAACAACCAATAATAAGTTTTAATGAATAAACAAAATTTCACAAGATGATTTTGTATTATTTAACAAAATTAATAACTCTCAATTTATAAGTGTTAAAAATATGTTGTTATAAAAATTGATCGTACAATTTGTCACGTTGACTACTTGTTATTGAATTATACATTTAATTCAATTTCTTACTACACCATTTGGTCCAACGAGAAAGGAGGCGAATAAGTAGGTGAAAAGAAGTTTTTAACTCTATTAATAAAAAACACAAAGCTTTATTAATAAAATTAATTTGGTCCGTAGACAATATACACAAAAACTACTCCACAGGTGCATTGAATAGTCTTGTATTTATGAACGGCTACTCACTTTTATCATGGAGTTGTGTAAACTACTTTGGCAACTTACGTCCATCTAACGGTAAGTAAAGATACTCATTCAAACTCTACGGTTTTCTATATTCTCCATGTTTAATTTGCTACTTTTTTAATTCCAGTATTAAGTATTCGGGAAATACGTGAAAAAATATAATCGAGAAATGAATTGAAAAAATATTTATTTGTTCTTGTATTTAGAGATAATATTATTTTTGAATCAGTGTACGTTCGTAGTTTTACCCTTCCGAAAACATTATTAAGTCTTCGTTGCTGTTTCAAAATATTAATAAACTTTTTATACCAGTAGACTTTTATTCTGTACAAACACTATTGAGTGTACTAATTTACCGTAAAATCTCATAAAATACGGATGTCTGTTATGTGTGAAACTTGTTTGCTAAGGCTATATATAAAGAATTAATGTAAATACATGATCTATAATTCTCATTAATTAAATTTGAAATCAAATTATGTCGAGTACCCTTTGTCCCTAAGTTGTAAATTATTATAAATAGAAGTATTTGATAGTGGCTCTTTAAATCAGAAGTTTGTTTATTATTTTAATTATTCTGTGAGTCTCTAAATATATTCCTATTTTTATGGTTTTAAAATATTCATTTATACATAAGTAAATACATAGGACATATAGAAAGTTTTTTACAATTATTTTAAATCTTTTATTACCTTCTTAAGATTAAAAATAAAATTTTTAATTCTTAAACTTTATAAAAATGTTAATGAAAATATGTTTGATACACACTTACTTGCTTACAAAGTGGTTTTTAATTACAAATTGCATTTAATTTCTGGTATTATTAATTATGTTATTTTTGCTCTTTACTAAACAAAAAATATTTAATTTATTTGCCATTGTTACGTATGACTCAAGCCTAGTCGACATTTGTGACGTTGTGTAATCAAACTGTGAAAACTACATATCTGTTTAAAAACTTTGAATACTCATATTTAATGAGCAATATAGTATTGGTTTTAATAAATTTTTATAAAAGTATAGTTTTTAATTTTTTTACAATTCAAGTCTTTCACTGATTCTTAACATAATAATATTTAGATTATTACGTTTGACTTGTATTTAATGTTAGCCTCTGAATTTCAGATTCTAAAAATTTCACGCTGGACATTAACGTTTTGTACTTATTACCCCACCTTGCTAATTCAATTTCAAGGCTTTCATTCTTATCTACTAATTGCTTGTAATTTTCTAAAAAATAATCAGTATCTGTCTGCGTAGCGTGATCTTTGACTGTTCTGTACTGAAATCTTGATGATACCTTCTTTTCATTTGGTTTTTCTACTTTTTCAATTTCTTCCTGTTTTATATAATAAGAGTTTAAATCCTCTGTAATATTTTTTTCAATATGATAGTTATTGTATTTAGATAAATACATAATTTCTTTTTCCTTTGAATCTTCTATTTCACAAATTTCATATATTGGTAAGTCATCTGTTGATTGGTGAGTATTTACATCATCTAATTGTAAATAAATAGTCTCCTCGTCATTTAAATACATAGACGCTTCATCATCCACAGACATTTTTTTTCTTTTTCGTTGTGCCAGTGATATAAGCCCTAACGGTGGAGGTATCGTTAAAAATAAGGATGGTATAGCTGAAAAAATAATGTAATTGTTTAATGGAATACATTGTGGAGTATAATTTTTATAACGCTATTTTTCACTTAATGAAAATAAAAATATTGTATGTTAAAATATGAATCTAAAGTATTTCTACCACTTAATGGCCTTTAATATATTTTTTATAATGGTATGAGAAAGAGGTAATTGTTAAATTGTATATTCAATTTTCTTGAAATTTAGTTATCAATAAGTTATTATGTTAATGTAATCTACATAGAGGTGTTTTAAACATTAGAAAAATTTAGTTCATATTTTTTCTGAATTTAAAAGGTATTGAACTTTTAATATAATTTTAAAGATTGATAAGCGGTGCCATTATAAACTTACCTGTTGATTTTAATCTTCGTTTTCCAGGAATATTTAAAAATTCAGATGATATATCTCGTTTGTAATCATCTGCTGTGAAATGTATCGAACATATGTGACACGAATTAGGATTCCATGTTCCTGCTCTTCTACATTTTTGTATCCAGATATTTCGGAGGGGCTGACTTTTGGGAAATTGATGGTACATTATGTTCATACCAGCTCTTTTAGTTTTTTCAAAACTGTTATTACAAACAGCCACTGTACATCTTGTTCCAGGCATTACAATTATTATTATTCCTTGAATAGATCCCTATATACATCAATATTTAATATTTTAAGACTAATTAAGAAATCAAATATTGGTTTCTCTTTAAAAATATAAGCGCACTTAACTATACTTTTCTGCGTAATTAAAATTATTCAGAAAATTAACAGCGATAAGTCTAAAGCATAGTTGTATTGAAATCAAAGTCTTTTTTTAAATAAAAATAAAAGTTTGAATTTTTAATCAATTTTTATAACTTAAACAAATAATTAAAATAATTGAAAAATGTAAATTAAAGGTTATAATACCTTAAAGTTAAAATTATGGAAAATTTTTCACAAAGTATATTTCATCGTTGAAAGTTATCTAACTTAATGTTTGCTTATAATTTATATTCATAATTAATTTACTTAACATCAGCAAACTTATACTTGAACTATTTAAAGTTTAAGGTTACGCTAATCCATAGACTACGAAATTCAGAAAATACTAAATATACAATCACCATAGACTTAATAAACATGATTTCTCTGATTATTCGAAAGCGAGCTAATTTTAGAAAATAAAATATTCCTTTAGAATAAATAGATATTTTCTAGAAGATGGATAGGCAATGTTGGTTTAGTTAACACGATAAATTAATTTCAAAGCATTTCTTGTATACTTGAGATGATTGAAGATTTTTGTATTTTCTACTCATATATAAATTTATTATAAATACGTAAAACTTATATTCACACTATTATAATTATTTAGGCATTCAGTTTAAGCTGATAAGAGTAATGTAGAATTGAAGCATAATATATGATACATAAAGAATGCAAAATTTGAAGTGAACTGCTAATTCTAGAAATGAAATAGAACGCGAGTTTATTAATTCCTCGATTCTATTTCCTTATCATCAGTGCGATGGTATATATTAGTCAATAGCTTATTATATTTATTTTCAAGTTTTATCGTTTCGCCTACTGTAGTTGCAGTAGCTGTACTATACGTAGTTATGATCTCTATTCTATTTTTGCATTTACCAGCGCGACATTTATATCATATTAATTAATTAAATCTATAATCTATATTATTTTAATTGTACATGAGAAATGAAGAATATGTTCTGTTAAAAAAGAGTAAATTTTGTTAGCGACATGTAGGCTTTTTTCTATTTCATGTAGAATAAATGGAATTCGCACGGAATGCGCACTTTCGCATTAAAAGTGAAAATCATCGTGTAGTAGTGAACCGATTCCGCCATTACCTTATGATTTCTCACAGAAATCGATCGTCAAAAAGTTTAGTTATGCTGTTTTGCAGTTATATAACCTTAGTTCTAATGTTTCGTTATCAAGAACAAGGTCCAGTTAGTGAAATTCAATACAGTTCGAAGGATTAATAGGATCAACTAGAATTTGTCAAAAATTATTCCAATGAAGTGTATTACAATTGTCGATAGACGAAGTTTATCGGTCTATAATGTATCTTTTTATGAAATTAGTAGAGGCATTAAGCGCAATGCGAAAAAAAAGAAAAAAAAAAGAGAATTTGATTTTCTTCCAATATCCAAATACTAAGTTATTGTTGGTATGTTTAAATTCTTTGATAGAAAAAATATTAGACGGTTTTTGAATAATATTTTTTTCTTACCCATTATTCATCACATTTAATTCATTACATTAAAAATATCTCCGTTATATATATTTATTTTTCAAAAAGATATCTATATTGTTTACTTAAAAATGTAATCAAGTTAAAAGTTGTGGGTTCATTCACATCTGCCTCGATTGCATTTTAGTTTGCAATTGTATCGATGGTTTATTCCGTTACGAGCGACGACGATCAATGAGAACATATTTACTTTAAGTAGATTCGGGTGCCTTTCCGACTCCCCTCGTGAACTGCCGGCGGCAGTGTACGAAAGTTTAATTTTCCGAATAAAAAGGTTCCTCCCGAAGTAATTAAAATTCAACTCTTCGTAAATCTCTTTAATTTACAAGCTTTTCTTGCAGTTCTTCCGAAGTACAATATTCCTTACAAACCTTGATCATTTAAAAAAGATTGTTGTTTGGAAAAATCGCACTCATTAGAAATTGTTGAAATTGAATATTTATCATAAAAGATTGGAGAATGCACTTTCACCTAAAGGGTGAAAGGGCGATATACTGCGCATGCACATATGAATACATTTTTATACATACTTTTTCTGCGTCTGATTAATGACACTTGTTTTAAATAATGTATGAGTATAAACTGAACTCGTAATGACTGAGGTAATATCATTTTTAAGCATCGAATAGCGTTTATTTACTATTACATCTTAGGCAACTAGACCATCTCAAAAAATATTTTCAAAGTTCGGTATTGAATTATAATAATTATAATAATTATATGTCAATTGGAATAATGTAATTACATCAAGGGATGTTAGACTATCAAACTTTTGGAAATTTCAAAATTAAAAGCACTCAAAAATGTACGAATGCTTAGGACATTTCGTACAGAAAACAAATCCTCGTACATGTAAGGTTGAAATATAAAAAATCTAGGGTTCTTCAATTTTGAAATTCGTAGACAAGCTAATTTAAAGTATCATTAAGTCCTCAAGATTTTTGTATAACAATGTTTAATAATAATGTTCGATGTGTCAAAAAATGGGTGGACTTTTATGTATAAAGGCCGAAAGTATATAATTATTGTTCAATGAAACGAAATTTTCATTTTTTAATAATTCAGCATATTACAGCGAGCTAATACTGGATTTAAAAAATTGCCAACTTTTTATTTAAATACTTACAATTCTGTTAATTATCAATTAGCAATTTTATTACACGTTAACTTTTCTGAAAGGAAAGTCGTTTCTTTACGCGATAGCTTTCGTATATATGTAAACATTTTTATTTCCAAGCTACCGGAGATTTTATTTTTTATTATTTCTCTTCGAGAAAAATATTTTCCATAATCTTGTCGATTTTAAATAACTTAATAAGAATAATTTGGCGTTCTCAGCTTGAGCTTTGAATATAGATAATTGGAAAATTCCAAAATTATCAACCATTTTGTTACAGAATCAAAATTTCGTTTTCGCTCAGTATTTAGGGGCTTATACATCATATTTTATAACTTCAGAATCTGTTTATAATTTGATGACACATAGCTTAATCGGCAAAGTTAATTACGATAGGATTTCATATTCAAAGAGCATTGCACTCCTTAGTAAGAGGATAATTTTTAATGTTGCATTTAAGGAAACTTTTTGCCGGCTGACTATAGATTCAAATATGAATCTCGTAACGCAAGTTATACACATTCGAGGTAATTTTACAACGAGCTGCACTTAGTTGGAAACTCTAAAATATCACTGAAGTAGGATATCACGTAGTGCTACGACAGCGCACACTTTTTCCAGACTTTTCAACTCTCTATCTACGAAGTATCCCACTCGATTGGCATACTATTGGCATACAAACGGTTCCTTTGCCCTTATATTCGTGGATAAGGATTTTGCTTATGGCGCTCGATAGGAGTAGAAGCTTCGTCTGCAAATATGTAAAATATAAAAACTTGAGTATTTGATTCAATTTATTCCGATCGCGCCTTTCGAATATTTACATGCTCAAATATGCGATCCTACACTCCAAGTCTGCCTCAGGTTAAATCGCATAATTCGAAAAATCACGAGTTTGTACAATTTTCTCGTTTTACGCTCTAGCGATGTGACAGATTGAATCGACAAGTTGAAAATTAGATATAGTACGTGGTAATTCTTGCAAATGAGGGAATTTTTTATTAAATACCCTATTCTCAATTCGATACGATATTTTCTTAGAATTAGTATTTATTAATAGCAAGTATCTGTACTCGTTATAACATTAAGTACTACAATACAGATACTACAATATTTAGGAACAACTTTACTCGTCGAACTGTGGTTTGTGTTATAGAAATTTGAAGGCAGCAAGTTTATATTTGTTAATTAAGCGATTGCTTCGGCTAGTGCTTAGGGGTAATAATATCGATTTTTTCGATTTTAACGCTCGTTTATTTTCCCCCGACTAACTATTCGAAATCTCTTGCTCATTCGCAATATGGTCTCATTAAGTCGTTCTCTTGCGTTTATACGTTAGAAATACGTCGGCCACAGCAACGATGTTTTCTAGAAGTGCGTTGCATTTATTTACCAACTGAGAAACGAGTCTATTGTTTGTATTATCGATATCGGGTATACCATACCATCGGTAGTTATCGTTTACATTTGGATTCGTTCTTTTCCGATTTTAGTCGATCTTTATAACCATACCTCTGAAGTTAAATACTTCGATAAATCTTACCTATTCGAGGAAGAAGCAGAAATAATTATTTTTTAAGTTAAAGCATCTAATATTATATTATTATAATTATCGTTATTAAAATAAGCTGTAACGAAGTCTTGATTTAAAATAAACAATTTAGTTTTTGGTAAAATTTGATGTAATAAAATGAATTTGCCAAACTGAAAGCTACACCATTCATATCCTGACTTTGTTTTTGCTTTTATCCAATACTTTATCATTTATTTTCATCTAATTTGCGTAACGAATGCTTTTGGTTTTTAATAAAGAACAATACTAAATATAAATATTTGCATAAAAATGAACATAAAGTTATACTTCTGCGCACAAAAAGTAATTTTATGAGCTGCATGTCGTATATATTATATTTTTTGAAAATTGTCGCTATTAGAAATTTTATGAAAGAATTAAAAACAATAACGTTAAAGTTGTTAGAGATGCAAAAATAGTAATAAATTGAAAAATATAATTAAATATTGAATCTCTCACTATTTTTATATTATCATTTGAAATTGAAGACGACCATCCATTATATTGATCTTCAAAAAAATTTAGTATTCTAAAATTTGTTTCCGATTATCAATTTTTTCAAAACAGGCTTCAGCCTTCCGTTGGATATTTTTCTTTTCATAAGGCAATCACTCTTCTAACGAAAAACCGTCAAGTATTATGCTGTTTTGCATATGTATATAAACAAGTGAACGCCTTTGACATTGCGACTTAGAGAAATAACTGGAAGAAGATGGTCAAGATATTGCTGAAACATGAAGTTCGAGGTTAAAAAATAATCCTGTAGCTACTCTGTATCTGCACCTAGTTTTCAAGAACAGCTGATATAAAAACTTTTTAAGCTACTATTTATTTAAATGTTGGTAATAATGTTGAGCTTATATTTCAATGTGTCACTAGTATTTTGGAGATATATGTAAAGACATAGGACATCGATCAATTTTTATTATGCCAAGTCGATTATGATTTCATAAAGTAAATTGAAAGTATAAACGAGAAGGAATGGTTGAAATACATCAGTAAAGCAAAATATGTTTTATAATTGCTTTGTAGTTTTACAGTTGATCAACTTAAAATTATTTTATAAAAAATATTGTTTTCAATATTTTATGCGAGAGAGGGATATTTTATTACCGTTAACGCAATTAATTTAACAATAGTACAATAATATTGTACTTAAAGTTTGGAAGCATATCAGTATCGATAATTGTGACTCGTGCTATAAAAAGAGACGAGTGTTCTTTCGTCAAGTTAATTATTTAATGAAATTATCGTAAAATTATTTAAAATTTAAAATTTAATCATGTACAAGATAAGTACACTCTAAATTTTCAGTAATTCCGATTTCAAAATTATGTAAATATCATTTTGTCAACTATTTACTATTTACGAATATCGCGAATTAAAAATTAATTATCATAATGTCTTGCTTAACATATATGTACTTTCTTAAGAAAAAATAGTACCGGGAACACAAATTAAATATAACGCATGACATATAACGTATTCAATTTTCTCTAAGATAGACGATTTATCGAAACATAGCTTTTCATACCAATCGAAGTTTTATTATAAAATAATTTAATTTTAATTACAGATAAAACAATAAGTATTTTAGCTAGATTATATAAGATTTAGGTAATTTAGATTTTACGGGTAAAAAAGTACAATGGAAAATATATCCTATAGTTGCATAGGATAAATTTACTTACCTGTATTACTTACTTATACATTGGTATTTCAAGTTCGAACTATCGGAGAAAGCTGAGGTTTTCTCGTTTAATTATTAGACTACCACGTTTCGTAGTATCTGATTAAATATTGTATTTTTTACAAATAAATGGAAAAATTAAATATTTCTTAATAATAATGCAAAATTCCTATATAATACTTGTTTGCAGTTTGTAGTATAAGCTTTTCAAATTTTCAACTTTCAGCTCAAATTGCGCCTTAAACACGAATTTTCACTTGAACTTATACTTGCAAAATCGATTTTAGATTCACGACACTACGCACAATATGCAATTCATAGGGTCATTGCCTAGAGCTAATAAGTTATTGTGGTACACTCAGCCTTTGTCACCTACAGCTATGTAACAACACATACAAACGTGTCAAAAAGCAGAGGTTCGCAAGTTTCCTTGACCTAGAGGTATAAATAGCTGCATGGGTCCACTAATATCGTTTAAGATTTAGTTTTTATTTGTTGTATTGTTGTTTTTGCTCTTATTTTATTTTTATTATACTTTTTATTATTCATTATTTATTTTATTTATCGAGACAACTCGCATTTGACTCAGAGAAGTGGAGAATTCTTATAGGCGTTTATCGATGAAATATTTATTGAAATATTGAATTTATTTGACCAAGTCAACTGCCGAATAAAGACTTGTTTCCGTTCAATGATCATCCTTTTTCTGTAAGAGTGAGAACGATTTATTTGGTTTACTGGGATGAAAATCTGATGAACGGTTTGTTTAATGTTAAAAATATATTTTACTTAAAATCTAGCCTTACGTGACCAGCGACCGAGACTCATCGAAATAAAAAATGAATAATTTTTTTATCTCGATGTGAAAAAAGGAATGAAGATGTCGATCGTGGACAAATGTTTTTAAAATAAAGAGTATTATTTAAGAATGATTTTAACATAACTATTTAATAGTATTTTTTCAACACTGTAAACGAAAATATGTATCATTGTATTGCAAGAGATAATAAAAAAGTTATATTAATAATGTTACAATGGATAGATTTTTATCATGTCTTTTATCAGTAACAGTTATCGAGCGTAAGAATGTAAGAGATATTAAATATAAATTATGATTGATAATTCAGCTCTAGGCCATGTAGGAGAGAGAGAGAGAGAGAGAGAGAGAGAGAGAGAGGAAGAAACAGAGAGATCTCGATTGTTAATTCAGCCTTGACAAATTGTCCTGAGAGATGAGTTTATTTATTTTTCAGGAATAAACAATAGCGTGTCATTTTTTAATTCCTGAAGCGTTAAGATTCTTGGATACAATCCGAAGGGGATTAACGTGAAAAACTCGCTTTACTATAATATTAATCTGCATCGTGTATTTTAGAGTATAT
This sequence comes from Wiebesia pumilae, assembly GCA_018907045.1. Lineage (NCBI taxonomy): Eukaryota > Metazoa > Arthropoda > Insecta > Hymenoptera > Agaonidae > Wiebesia > Wiebesia pumilae. The sequence goes on along the minus strand of JACCHZ010000181.1, from coordinate 8,041,912 downwards.
AATTTGGATTCTTCAAATGAAAACTATATTGTAATAATTAGCACTTTATATTAGAATTTTTCATGATACTTGAATTTAGTATGACTGACTTTGAAGCTGCAACTCACTTTATTTAGTAATTATTTCATTTACGATTTCGAACATTAATATGTGCGTAGATCCGAGAGTTGATTGCTAGAGACTTAAGTTTGGATTCGTTTTTTTTTTGTTTTCTAGATCGTATCGTTTTCGAGCAAATTGTTAAACGGAAATATACAAAGGAAGTGTCAAGTTTTGTACTTTTAGTGTAACATGAGATGGATTCGAAGGAGAAAGTTCATTGAAAAGAGGATTTGCCGACAAAAGTGCATCCGTGGATACAAGTCACTTGTGGATACAAGTGACGTCAGGTAAACGTCGTTCTTGGTGCATTTTCAATTCCTTCAATATCTGTGGAAGTCATCTTTACTGACTATACGTTTTCACTGCTCGAAATTTCATGGATCTTGTTACATCTCAACATTTATTTATGATTTTCTTTCTTCTTGAAGATGGTCCTTTGTTCATTGACGGAAAAGAGCCATAAAAGCCTTATAAAATCGTTACCTCGTTACCTCTGTACCTATGGTTACTATTTATGAAACGTATATGTATGTAATATGATAAGTTCTACAATTTTTTAATGGAAGAAATGAAAAACGGAGATAAACGTGAAAAAAGCAACAGCACACCTTTACTACTCTTGAATTTTCATCTGGAAAATTCCGCTTCTTAAGTACATATTTTTTACTGAACTACCATTGTTAATATTATTTTTTGCTGAGTTATCCTCATATAATTAAAGCGTGAAATTAAATGCTATTGGTCATATTGCGTAATAGCTATAATCATTATTCCTTATTTATTCCATAATTAAGTAAAGTACTTGTTATTTAATTAGAATAATTATTATTTTAATAAATCCAATATTACCGTAAATTTAATTTTATGCAATAACATATCCTTTATTTCTATTTTAATTCGATTTATTTCAGTTTTAATGATTCTAACAAATATATCTTGTAAGCTCATATTTAGTAGAGTATATTAAATAAAAAAATTATAATTTTAATGGCAAAGAAAATTCAATTGAAATAGTTTCATAAATTATATGAATAAAAGACAGATACGTTAAAAGTAAGATATTCAAGATCAATGATATTCTTGTTATTGTTTCATTTTTTTATCACATCGGGGTGTATTACTTTCCTCGTTGTGTTGTGAATATTTAGATTCACTCGCATTCGAGCAAAAATCCCTTTGAGAGTTATACGTGTCTGCCATCGGTAAGTACATTCACACAAATTAACATTCCAATTGACATGGTTCTGTAATTGAATATGAAAGATTGACGATTATTTCATCCGCTGATTGCTATATATGAGGTATGTATCTTCATAAATTATAAAACGGAGAATATAACATTCTTATATATAAGTTTACTATCTTTTCAAAGAGTTTGGTAATGTAATATTATTGTTTTTATATCATTGCTTATCAATTAGCTTGAAAAGTAAAGTGAAATTGTCAAAATTTTAGGCAAAATTTGATGCGACTTATTCCAACATGTAGAGGGGTTTTTTCAGAACATGATATTAATGGCTTAAAATGATGTTATTGTCAGTAAAACTATATTGCATTTTTAATCGATCAATTTGTGCGTATTATTTTTATGAATTCAGGTTTACGATATGCAACGCCAAAATAACGATATTATTTTAGTACTGTATTAATGAAATCAGTCGAGTACTTATACTTGTCATTATGTTTGTATTCAATAAAATTATATTAAACGCTAAGAATTTTTTATTAAAAAACAAAAAATAATGAATGAAAAATTATAAATATTCTTATATGTGAATAATATTTATGCAGTTTTCACAATTGAATCTTAAGTAATTTCTTACGCTTCCATTCGATGTTGTACAGATGCAGAGGTGTTCAGTAAGCAATACGTTCATTAGTGATATTCTTTTAATTTGTTATATTATAATACAGGAATTTATGCGAATATCAATATATTTTGTACATTGTGTATCAAAAATATTTAATGTCAAAAGTTTCAAATTAAAACGAATATAATTATTATTTATTTGGTAACAGAATAATGATAAAAGCTAATAATTGATATGCAGCTGATATGGTATTTATTTAAAAGGCTCCTTTATATAGTATATTAATCATAATTTAATAATATTGGATTTATAAACATTTATTTAAGTTAAGAAACATACAGTCGAAATATGCAGACGAAGCTGGATTTAATGTATATATTTGAGGTTTATGTTGAATAAATTCAAAACATCAAATGCATACTATTCAGTTTATTGAAGCAAAATATCTATAATCGTTTGTATTAGCTTTAAAACTATAGATATGGGCTTTATTGAAATTACTGATATGAAGGATGTTTTGGCTTATTCTATATTGTGGATACACATCTGTTTTGAAACAATTACGTTAAAAATAATACAAAGTATCATCAGCAGATTAATTGTTAATAAGAAAATTCTTTAATAGTGTCTACGATACTTACAAGGTAGCATAAAATGTAATTACCAAAAAGTTGAAACAAGGTTTACTTTTCTGTACAAATAGTGCTTTGTACAATGGTAAATTAAATTAGAAAGAAGGATCACAATCACTTTTGCAGAAAGTAAAGTATTACTTTTACTTTACTCTAATATGTAAAGAGACTTTTTTTTTAAATTCCTAAAGACAAGATTTGTTATAATTGATAGCTTTATACCTTGAAATCCGCTGTTTTCATTTGTCGCATTCCAATTTAATAGTAAATAATTGATAATTAGTTCTAAATTTAATAAGAAGGCTTTTACATAAATTCTCTATATAAGTTCTCCTACAACGATGTAGTTACGATGCATTTGTTACGAGTCAAACCATTACTCTGCAATTCGGACAACCGTTGTCAATAAATATTTTGAATAGCTTATCTGTCTGTATTTTAAATATTACCTGCCTACCTTATCGACTGCTTAAATTAGACACACATATCAAGTTAATTGAATATATCTTCTGAAGAATACAGGTTAAAAAGTTATACAAATCTATGATTAACATTATTATTTATTTCTGAAAGATAGATGAGTCAACTATGCATACTTATGTTTTGAATGTTTAGTGACCATGGGGTACTATATTACCATATATTTCTAAAATTTAAAAATTTTTTTCTACGAAATCTTGTTTCAAGCGTATATTTATTATATTGAGTTATATTTATCGTATTTGCCGATATGCATTCTAAGATAATTTGTAACAACAATAGGTACGGTATAATTGATTGCTGTAGGCATATTTTTGGAAAGAGGGAAATCACATTAACTAATACATAAAGAAGTTTAAAACATATTGCTAATTATGTGTTGTATTACTAAGGCATAAGAAAAATTTTTATATGAAATTTTTTAATTATGTTTTAAAAGAAAGAAATTTTTCAGTGTCCACTTTAAATCCTATTTTTCAAATTTTCGTACTTCAAATGTACGTACACGTACATTTAAAGTATCATTGATCGAGTTGCATGCGAAAAGCGGTATGCTAAATGCGACGAAGAAATTGTTCATCTAATTGTTAATTTGATCTCAGATTGCAGTTTGCACGAAGTAAGCCAATCGAAATGTTTGCGAGCTGACTCGTATACTATAATTTGTCTTTCTGCTTTACAAAAGTCTACGATATTTGCTTTGGGAATAACTTTCATTGTAAATAAAACAGTCAGAATTCAGAAATAATTAAGAAAACCGTGTCTTCATTTCCAAGTTAAAACATTTTAAATGCGGCTTAATAATAATTAAATATTAAGCAAATTCAATGTAACGTGGTAGTCGAGTGATAAGGAATTAGTATCTCATACGAGTCTTATAACAATATTTAATCCTATAAAATTATAAAATAAAATTATCTACGTACACAAAGTAAAATTTATGTCTAATGAGTAAGCAACAGAAGATAATGAAGACATTGTAATTTCTAAATGCATATGAATTATGACATTTATGAGTATACATACAATAACTAAAATCCTACGTATAATTAACAAATACATGCAACTATCCATTTTCTATCATTTAAATGTCGTATATCACCCCCATTTACTTGATGATTGTGTCCCATTTCTAAAACAGCTTGAATACTTTTTGGTAAAAAATGATGTAAATAAGAATAATTGTTGGTTGCACAGAGCTTAAAGCTTCATTTAACTGAGATGCTCGTTAATTGTAAGATAATGAAACTTAATAAAGTCATACACTGGTAGTAACTGTAATGAGAGAAAGAAAGGAGAAAATTCAACTGTCCTTAAATAGAAGTAATAAAACTAAACGTATAAATAAATGTATAAAAGGTAAGAATAAATTTTTCTTTTCGTGTAGTACTTAAAAATGATGTTAGAATTATGCAATTAAATGAAAAAAAGGTAACCAGGACACGAGACGGACGTGAGAACGCAATTAGAAAAAAGAAAAAAAAAATTAAACGAAAGAAACGTGTAGATCTAAAGGAACGCGGCTCTTGGACTGACTTTATACATTGAGTTAACTTAAGCGGAGTAAGGAACCCTCGTAAGCAGATAATGTTAATGAGAAGTCCTCGGACGCGAGTCTAGTCTGAGGCCCTATCTCGATCCTGCGAACAAGTCTCCTTTTGCTTTTTCTAATAGCATTTTTTCTCGTTTTTTTAATGCTTTCGCTATCCGCACTTGAGACTCGACCCGACGTTTTCTCGCTAAACCAGACTTATTGGTGCGAGCATAATATGGAACGTATCGTTTTAACGACTTTTCCATCACTGCTTTATCCACACATTTATCTGCATTAAAAGTACCTTTGTTAAACTATGTGCAAAGAGCATATATAGAAATATTTATTGCTTTTTAGTTTGAGAAGAGCTGGAAGTGAATTCGGTGATTCAAAATGAAACTTCCCGCTATTACGTTTATTCCCATGATATTCTTACACCAAAATGTTTTAGCCTTTAACAATACATTTGCTTTTCTTACGCTTTATCGTATATTTATCAATAAATAATTACATAATTTGGGTATTTTTACATGAATATGTATGCAGAGTTGGTTCCTAAAGAAATGTAAGAATCAGTTTTAAAAGATCATTTTCAAAATCATTCGAAATTTTTTATTTTTTGCTTCACTTACGTATCCACTAGCAGTTCTATGCTAAGGATCGATTAAAAAGAATGTAAGCATATGTTTCCACTAGGTAACTTGTTATAATTTCATTGCTTTTATACTATTTTGTTTTCATTAATGAACAGTACAACGTTTGGCTTCAATAGAAGATAATTTTTTATTAAAACCGAAAATTGTATTTCGGTTTAGATGTAATATTAATCAAATACATCTGTAGGAAATCTGTAGCAATGAAGGAACCGCGTTTCATCAGAAATTTAAGAACAATCTGAAAAATCAACCAACAATTAATGTGTACATATGAAGGTTCATGCATATTTATTAAACAAAAATGCATACAGTGATAATAAAAATTTTTTTATTAGTCTGCATTCATTAATTGCGACATTAAAGTGAACTCAACGCGGTCAACTATAAATCTATACTCTGTCAAGCTAAAAACCAAAATTTCTTAAATTATCAACCGAATAAAAAATAACAGATTCTAATTAGACGGGAGACTCAATAAACGCAGGTTCGAAAAAGGTCCTTAATATAGCCATTTTCGTAATATATTATTATATCTCTTAGATGACATTTATTGTATATGCATCAACACTGACACAATATCGTGTGAGCTAATCTGTCCAGCAATTTACTACGTATGTACGTAAATCATTTGTAACGATATTTTTTGAACTTTTGATATAATGAATTAAATTTAATAAAATGTAATGGTGAAATAAATATTGAAAAATTTCACAAACATCAAATATTTCGTGTACAATGATTACGTTATTAAAAAAACTTTAAAAACAAGTTTCACTTGTCTAATTTAGCGATATAATAGAGCGCTACAATCGCACAAACAACTACTTTCTTATTTAAAACATTTTTTTTTTGTTTTACTTTTCATATATTGTCCTCTACAGACACTCAAATATTTTGCTCTTTGCTCGTATAGAGAACAAGTTTTCCATCAAGAGGTAATCATCGAATTTTATCCTAGATACAAGTAGACAAGTAGACAAGTAGTCAATCAAAGAAATTATTACTGCAAACATGGCGAAAGTGTGAATTTGTCCGAGTAGAATAAAGACCGCGGTATGAGAGAGCAGTTCGAATCACTGGTATAACAGTATCAGCCGCGCTTCTAAACAAGGTGTATTTTTTATATAATTTAAGCGGTAAAAAAATATCGCGCGTGCACCGTCGATCTCGCATCACCGATTTACACAAGTCCCAGACATGGACTTGGAAGAAGCCCAGGTCCATTGTCCCAAAGGGATCTTCCTCGATTCTCTTTTTCCCCCATTTTTCCAGGCGAAAGGCACGCGATGAAAAATGAAAACGGTAAGCAGAGGAGTAAAAAGAAGAATAAAATGGCACCGTGCGTTCGCGCGCGTCGCTCGCGTGTCGCACAACTTTCATAATAATAATAATAATAATGGATTCCCTTCGCTTTCTAGCTTCGCCGGTGGTGATAATTGAAGTTGGCCCGATGATTCGCATTCGCTTCGAAGATGTCCTTTTTTTTCGGACACCTGCCTTGTGCCGTGATGAACTCGCCGAATGTGCAATTCGGGGACGTGCACTGATCGTTCTGTATGCATCTGAAAGCATTCGGAATATTATTCAGGTGATATTCTCTTTGGTTGATCAAAAAGGCATTCCTCATTCGTGATCAATATCGAATTTATTCGAGTGTTTAATTCGATGATGCGAACAAAGCAAACATTTATGGAATGCTAATAACGCGATTGCTCAACCAAGTTTCATCTCGAAATATTTTTCTAGCCAAAGCTATCGGCGGCGATCGATGTGCGCTACGTTTTATATTTAATAAATTTTAATAAATTCCTGTGAAGTTACGTGGACGAAATACAGATCGATCGGTGATACGCTTGTTTGGATAATTTTAAAAATTTTCAAAGTACATTAAATTTAGACTGCGTTTCAAGGTAAACGCGCACGGTGTATCAAAAAAATATAAAATACCACAATGATTACTTCAAATGAAGTGGGCGTCAACTTTCTTTTTAAATACTTAATAAATATCCTTACATTCTGTCTCTTAGCGATAAGTAGCCCTTGCCCCGCTGTAGTTTCAAGCAGTCCTGATCGTGGTCAATGCAACTGCACTCGCATACTCCATCAACGGTGATTTTTGGTGTAAACTGCGTGGGGCAGCGGCATCTGGAAGCATTCGTACCTTATTGCATAAGCTACCTGTGGAATATTTCTAAGTTTCGGATATTGGCATCGGCTCGCGTTTTTTGCAACCAGTGCGAACCTCGTGTTTGCATTTGAATTCTCGACTTCCTCAGTGCCATTGTTTATTATTAATTACAATGATTTAATAAGAAAAATGACACTAATCAGCGCAAAAATAAGAGAAAAGACAAAGACTGATCTCAATAGGTTTATCAGAGACATTTCTTGGTAACTGAATTTTTGTTTCCGTGTCACGTAACTCGTAGCGACGTTCAGGTCGTAGCGAGCGACGCTCATTGCCCAGCGGCATGTGTTGTGAATCTCGTTGCACGACGTCAGCAATAAAATTAAGGAAATATCGCAACTAAGAAGGCAGCGCTTATCTGGATATCATATAACAGAATTAAAACAAACTTACGGCTTTCGCGTCGGCGGCCTGACGATATTTTGTGGTGCCGGGGACGATGGGAAATGCCTTGCAGTTCTATGATCCATCAGTCGGTCACTCATGCTCGCGAAATCCTTTCTTTCGCGACACTCGCACTCTGTGTGATTGTCGAAGGACAGCTTTTCAATTTCGGTTTTACCGTGGATGTATGTTGCCTGCAATGTGAGAACAATCTTAAAACGAAATTAAAATTTGGCGCGTGGTAATGCAGGGATGAATTCCACGATTGGTAAGTAAGTAGGAGTGTTGATGTAAAATTTGAGTCCCATAAATGCCAGTCCATAATATAATACAATTTGTTGGTTAACACAAGTAGTGATCAACGCGAATAGATATTCAGTTCTCGTACGCTCGATTTAAGTTTATCAGCGAAATATTTATCTCTCGTTTCATTTTATACATTTCGCATAATATTACGTCAATAATAATGCGTTACAAGAATCATAATCATGTTCAAATCGTTGCAACTTTATTGTTATAAATAACGTTTTATCGCGCACGTAATGAGTGGACATCGTTTTACTTTTCAAATGATATTTAATCTTGCAGAAAATAGTAAGTTTAGAATTACCGGTAGTAATAAATGCATAAGATTTTATTATTTTAATCGATTAATAAATCGTAATTACATTTTTATATAAGTTATTCCTTGTTTTAATAAAAAGGTAATACGTGACTTTTAAAGTGTAATTCGATTTTTCGTTGACTCGCTTGTCTCACGCGATTTAATTTAGCATTTCTGGGCGTTAATATGCGCATGGAGCCGTTGGTCAAAAAGAATAATTCAAATAAACGAACCATTTAGCGTCAAAAATATTTTGTCGTAACACAGGCAATGCGTTAGACGCCAGTCCTACGCGACACGGATATCTAAAATAACGTCACATAAAACGCCAGTTACGAAAAATAAATCATAACCGTTAACTCTTAAAGACTTACATTTATCTAGTCTCCGCGGGCGAGAAGCGTGAGTAATTTCTCCAACATCTATCGTAAAATTTCTTCTTCCATTTTCATAGATATCAATTGCCAACAATTGTATTATTTTTATTCTTTGCGACTACTCTTACGTGTCTACGCTTACAACTACGCTTACAATAAATTTATTCAATACTTTCTTGCCTGTGTTAATTCAAAGTTTTTGATGAGAATGTGAGCATCAACGTGTAAACGTGTTTTCAAATTGTACAGGCCTATTAACGAAGAGAAATTGTTATAGACTTTATTTTTAAAGAAATTTCGAAACTCTATTTTTATTATTTATCGTTATATTTCGTTTTCAAATTGACTTTTATATTTTTCAAGTATGTCAGTAATTTTGTTAAATTTCAATAAGCTTGTCGTCACCAATGAAATGTCTTAGAGCGTTTAACTCTTAGGACCTTTACAAGTCGTTTGCGATGAAAAGTTCATATCATTATTAAAAAATATGGGCAATTTCACGTTATACCACATTTAATGCGTTAATCATACACGATTAAATATATTAAATATTTAACGACGATTATTATATGCCATTCTGTGGTAAATTAAAGCTTATTATAATTTAAAAATCAGAATATATAAAGGAATGGCATCGATTTATTTAAGAGAATAAATTGAATTTAATAATAAGTAAATTTAAGTTTGTGAATTTTGAAATTTTTATTCGATCATCATCTAAAAAAGAAGGCCACGTTTGCTATATATATATATATATCGATTATATATTTATATTATATATTTATATTATGTATTTATAGTTCAGCTTTCTTGCTTTAAGAAGTAAGATATTTAAGAAACGTCTTTCAAGTTTCGTATATTCTTAAATCTTGTATAAAATGCAAAAAATCGCGTTTATAATTATTCGGTTTGTATTGGGTGCAGCGCATAAAGATTCCGGGCACTTTTTTTCTCCACGATTCTTAGACAATAAGGTTTTTTGTTTACCCAGCTAATGGTACGTAGCCCGTGGTTTTACATGTCTTTTAAAATTGAATTTTAGCTTTCATTGAAAATCACAAAGGCTAAATAAACACTTATTTCGACTGTTCTCAATCGACGATACCGCAACGGCTTACGAGCGAAATGACACTTCGAGTCGTTAAGATTTTCATTGCTGTTTTGCATATTCCCTCGTAAACATCTCTTTAGGAAATCATCAATCAGCAGATCTTAACAAATTGGTTTTCTTGTGTGTTAAACTCTATTCGACGGAGACTCTGCCTTTGTGCGGTCAAGTGAAATATTCTTGGCTTTGCGTAAGAATATGCTGAACAGCTGCGTGCAATTGTCACTTGTAATTCTTCGGACGCTTTTATTCAAGGGTCGCGTTATTGTCCATGTATTGCCATCGGTAGCGCTTGCCAGATGTATATTTGTCAACCCTTAGAAATTTCAGAGAAACTTCATAAATGTAACCCGTCCTTTCGTATCTTCAATGGATCGCATTTTTAGAGGACGGCTTTAACTTTTGACAATTCTGCGAATGCATCAAAGTGCCTCCTCTCGAAACCCGAAATTTCGGGGTATAAACAAGCGAGCGAGAGCCGCGGTTTAGACGTTTTCAACATGCTTGGAAAATTTGTTTAAGTTCAACTTTATTGGAAATGAAGTGCACGATCGCTGCTTTCTCCGTTGGTGCGCAAGCCTGATCGTTTCTCGTCGTCGCGTAAAACGTCTTCCGATGTCTCAAGGAAACCACGAGTCGCGGGAATCGAATTAACGAGCGCACGGATGGCGCAAATAAAAGAGCTTTGATTATCGGAACGCGCGCCAACTTTCTCATGAGTGACAGTCGTAAATATTTATAAGCCACTTCGCATGTATGCACCATCGAACCTTCCGCCAAGCGACGTTTATGAATTTTTTCAAGCGCGCCCGACTTTTCCAAAGGAAAATTGACTCGAGCGGCATCCGGTATTGTTTAATCGGTCCGGTCGAGGAGAGAAAAGTTTCGCTTGCTGCACAGTTGACGGTCGGACTGGTCTGTCTAAAGACTTTCCATATTATAGACTCGCGTTCTGAAGTACCTGACTCGAAGTGACTCGAAATGACGCGCATGCAAATTTAATCTCTATACCGATAATATTCGAATCGAACCATTTTCAGCGGATGCGCGCGACGAAGAACACACGTTTGTGGAAATGTAGTTTAAGAACTATCCGATTGCTTGAAAACGAAAATTAGTATTCGATAGAAGTCGCACAAGCTTTGTCTTTGCACTTTACCTTTGCACTTTTATAAAAGTGCGCTTTACGGGAAGAATGGAACAAACGTAACAAATCGTTAGAGTCGTGCGTTTGCGACAAGAAGCCCAAGCTTACGTAAGACCGTCGAACGATATTTTAAAGAATCGAACGCACATGCCGCGGAAGCCTTCGTTGCAGAATGCTCAAGAAATGCTCAAGATTAATTTACAGTGGATTATCGGTAAACAGTGCAATTCGTGCACCGACTCCAAAAAGTGGATGTTCAATATTTGTACAGTACTAAAAGCTCAACAAAGCGGTCATTACGCAACAGCGAATGAAGTTGTAAAATCCATTTCCATCGCAGTCGAACGCGTTTTTACTTCCTTGCGTTCGAAAGACGCGTTAACGCGTAATTTTTCGAGGGATCGAGCGAGGGCCGACGCCTGCATTTTACGCCGCTCGGTTTAACGAGGCTGGGTCTAAGAAAGATTAATAGACAGGCCAGGACGTGATTTACCGCTTTGCAATTTCGCGCGTTGTTCTAGCGCACCGTAGCCATCGGCGAGTTATACTTAATAAATGCTGCATTTCAGACTTTGGCTTTAGGGATTTAAGATGGATCAATGTCTGGGGGAAAAATGTTTATTTTAATGTTGTTAACGCTGTAAAGCTTAATTTGGCAATTACAGCTTATTTCCAAAAGGTTTCTGTACGTCATATTCTCGATGTACGTAATAATTGGAAAATATTTTGTAGGCTCTTTGACGCAACATCTAGGCTCGCGGTATTGACAAGAGCTTGAAAAAGGTCATTGGTAAAATTCATTGTCAATATTCGTATTCGGGAAAAATGTTTGATTTATAGTGCATTCTGAAGACTTTGCAGTACATAACACGTTGAAAATTTTTTATCGATCATTTTATTGATCTAATTTGAATAGCAACTGGTTTCCCTATTTTAATGCAATCGCGTAGAAAACATTGTTATTTCAGTTTACGTATTGCAATTTACTTAAAATTACATTTGACATAAATTTGTTTCATCAATGCAGTACTAAAAGTACAAAGATTGAAATGCATAACAAAAGATAAAACTCTCTAAAGTAGAAAAGAAAAAGCGATCAATTTAAATTATTTTTCTTCCTGTTTTCTACTTCCTTTACTTATGTTAGAAATGAACTGCAGCATCGATTGAAAGTTTCGATTCCCGAAGTCGACGTCAATAAATGGCTCCTCGTAAAGATTATCTCACGCACATAAATCTTTCTAGATTCGACAGGTTCAATCGGACAAAATCAACATCTTCGAACGCTCTGAAGCTATTTCTATTTCACCGCATTAAAATATTTATAATAAGAAATGACGAGAAAATTCATAAAATGTTTTATTACCACTTCTTATTGAGGAAAGAGTTAAGAAACAAATCAATTATTCAAATGATATTGTACTTCACAAGGCACTTCACAATGTGCAATTGGAATTTAATTATCAATCGTGCGTATTAACACGATTAACGATTAACAAAGATCGCATTAACGTTAAAAATTCAGGTATTACACGTGACGAAAACAAGAGAAACGGCGATTGCGCGTCGAATCTCCAGGCGAAATAAGTGGAGTATCGCGAAAGCTGTCAAAGCGTCCTCGCGGAGTCTCCTTACGGTAGGAAATAAGCGTACGAGGTTAACCAAGAGATTCGTACTCGTTTGTTCGGGAGTTAACGAACATCGCTGTCGGCTATTACCGGCGATTCGTTATAACCTTTCAGTCTTTCACTGCGTGGTGAGACTTTTGTTTTATTCTTCGGGATACGTTTCGCTATTCCGCAGATCGGATGAGCTTATCGTTTTGTTGAATCGGCATCGGACGATAAATGTAATGCATTTGTCCTTTTTCATCCTCCTTCTGGCCATTATTTATTTTGTAAAGAAGATTGAAGCTTCCTCGATTGAAATAATGTTTTGAATATCTTCTTTATACGCTAAGATGTATTTAGTAATATTAATATTAGTATTTAAAGCCTCAAAGAGAAGCAACAAATTAAATTGCGTCGAACATTTTCTGCCAGACTTTATTGTCTATTGATTCGGTTCTTGAAAATATACAGTTCTTATATCTTATAATCTTATGCGCGGCTAAAATTAAATAATAGCGATTATTATTATTTTATAATTACTGAAATTATTGATGAATTATGAACTTTAATCATAAATAAGAACGTAAACTAGCCAATTTCGGCTTTTTCAGAAGTATGACGTGTCTGACGAGCACCTGACATGCACGCACGCAGAGGTACTTCTCAAGAAAATTGCATTCGTTGATGTATTCGTTAAAATTATTAAAAGAACAAGGTAATTATTAGAATTAAGAATGGTTTTGCAAGGAAATTTTGGAGTTGAAAAATTTCTCTCGCGTGTCTTATTTCTCTATTGATTTATTTATAAGTAAGAGAAATTCTTTCGCAATAAATACTCTCAATGAATCATCTATTGCCTAATGTAGAATTATGTTTCTTAATACGTTAATACCATTGAAAATACTTAATACCATAGGCATTACATTCACAGCAGCTTTAATTCAATATTATAATATTTTTGTTATGCATTTTTAAATTTATACAAAGATTTGATAACTTTGAAATAAAAGCACTAAAACGTATATTTACAAGATACAATTATGATTTAAACAAACCTTTCGTGTCGAAATAAAGAAACGATATGTAATTTGAAATAATTTCATAATTAAATGGTAGTTCAAATCCACAAATATTATGTTAAATTTATCTGTCTTATACGTCTTACCTGGCTGAAAAATAAAACCTTGCGCGTTTTTTTATTGGATTCGATAACGGTCACCCGTTTCTATAATGCTTTTTTTCATCGTGATTGCATGTTTACAATTTTATGCGTTTTAAATGAATTTTTGAAACAACCTTTAGATTATATTAATTAGATGTATTATGCACAGATAATTACTCGTCTCACCTCAAAATCTTTTGTTTGATTCTTAGGTCATAGGATGAATATTCAATTCAATGTTTGCGAGAGTGTTGAAAGGCTGGTATTAAATTTTTAAAGACTTTTTAAAATAAATATTTCGAATTCTTATCTCTTGGTTTGTATCTGAAATTTGAAAGAGTGTTTGCATTATAAATAATATTAAGCAACTTTTCCAAATAAATGTTCAAATAAATGTCAACGTATTCACATTTAATTGGTATTTCTTACATATCCCGCTCTTACATTGCTAAGACATTCTTCTAGTGTAGATAGTAATTACACTTTGGGATATATGATTTTAGATGTCAATTCCTTTTTCGTAATACATTCGGTCTCCGCTGTACACTTTCATAAAAACTTCTTTGAATAATTTTTATAAGAACGTCCTTTTAATGTACTTAATTCCTTCAGTTACAGTTACGTGACGATGTATTATCCTTTTTCTTGACTTACGTATCGAAAGAAAACTGATGTATAGTGTTAACATGGCGAGGAAGGTGTATGGAATATAAGAGCATAAAATTTTCACAAGGCATACGTATACTTTCGAGAAATACGACTTTTTATTTTCAGGCCTGTCCGGAGTGACATAAGAAGCACGACGCGATAAAGGAATAACCGCTTGCATCGAAATGATAATCGTTCTTTCAAGAAGCATCGCCAACCAGGAATTTAATTTGGCGCACTTAATGCATCGTGAGCAATCTACCCTTTTCACTTCTTTGATGAGAAAAAGAGGGAATTCACGAGAGAAAAAGGAAGCGGGAGGACGGGGACAGAGCGAAGAAAGAGAAAGTCGAAGATAAGCAGCACGCGGGTGAGAGAGAGAGAGAGAGAGAGAGAGAGAGAGAGAGAGAAGGAGCCGGTTCGAGTGGAGATTCCTCATTAGTATTTACTTCTCTCTCTTTCTCTTGCTTCAGGCTGCCATTCATGAATGGAGTCCGCGTGCACGCATACACCCACGTAAGAGGTAAACGGCATTATAGCTGCATCGCACGTTTGCGCTCGCGGAAGAGTCTGACGGCCGATGCATACGTAGGCGCGCGTGTACGCACGCACGTGCATCACCAAGTGCATCGCGGGTGGGATCGAATCGCGCGAGCGTAATTTTCAGGTACTGGCCTCGAGTGTGCGCCTGCAATTTATATTTCTGCTTGCACGTGAGCGGCTTCTCTCTCTCATTTGGTATTATCGGTTCTTTATCCCGCAAACCCCCTCTTATGGCGTCATTTTGCCCTCGCGCAGCTCTAAAAATAGGTGATTCTTGAATTCTTTGTCCACGTCCTATCTAAAATCACTCCAGTAATACGAGAATTAAAGTAATTAGAAATTCAGTAGTTATTTCTTAAATATTCGAAAGTAAAAGAATTGTGCTCTCGATTAATGTTATTTATGAAAAATAACGGCATGTCTAGAAAATGAACTTACAAGATACTGGTGATAAATATAAATCAATCAACGCATAGGACTTGAAAAACAGGAATTAATAGCTTATTAGACGATGCTACCAGTTATAAGATTGACAGTATGGAGTGCAGCAAGAATCGAATGTTTGGAGTCCTAGTCAAATTCGCATTGCACTCGAGAACTGCTCATGCGTAACTCGATATAAGCATACGTATAAGTATTTTTATTTCGAATAAAAGTGTATTTGCATGATGCAGTCGAGTTAGGGTAAGACAGAAAAAGATTCAGCTCTCCATACGTATATACTTTTCATTGTTGTAGTCTTTCAGAATAATTATAAAATAATGAATAATTAATAATTAACAATAAACCAAAACACTAAGGATCATATGGCTGGTATACTATATTTATGTGATAATTAATGTAAGTGGAAGACAATATTTTTAATATATTTACTTAATATTTTTGAGAATTTTCAATTAAAATATAAGAAGGGTGTGCATACCTATAGTTTCATAACGAACAATAGACTTCCTTTCTTCAATTATTTATAATGACTATAGATTTTTCGGTAAATTATTTTTCATAGTACACTATATCAGGCAATATCAGTAGTAAATTTCAAATTTTTATTAACTTGTAAATGAACCAATACAAATTTATTTCTAATAAACCACCAATTGAAATATATATTATGTTATTCGATATTTCTTTTTGACTTTAATAAGAGATTAAAGTTAAATGTCACAAAGTTCTTTCATTTTAATTGAATAACTTATGTTAATTAGAGATAATTAAAAATAGTCGTAGTACCATTCAATGCCAACGATTTCCCAGGAAGCGTTCATTTTGTTACAATAGCCAAACGAAGCAAGCGCCTTAAATTTCTCGAACTTTCTATTGTTATCAAGGTGTTATTTTAGTCTTATTTTTAACTTTTTACGAAATTGTAAATATTGAAGCAAAAATAGCACTTTTTAAAATGCGAGCCATGTGTACAAAATAATATATATATTGTAGTTGGGTGCAGAGTTTATGATATTGCAGCTCATAATTAATAAGCTTTGTTCGAAGCAGATAATTGGGTAGGATATGTTATATTTTCGTGTATATTACAATTACGCGAGGTAATTGGTTTTGCTAATTTTGCTTATTGAACGTATATGTCAATCTTCGATCAGTCTGAGAATCACGGGTACAATCACAAAAAGTAAGCGAAAGATGGCATGCTGTCTTTGTATCATATATATATATATATATATATATATGGCACTGTTAGCTATAATATTTTCCAAGTTCATCGTAAAAATGGAATGCGAATTCGAAATTTTTCTTCAGTACGATGCAACAAATTACGTAAAAAATTACTTTGCCACTCATATAGAATCAATAAGAATAGTTACACGCGTACAATGCAAATGTTTTTCGTTAAACGTGATCAAGAATATTTAGAAAACATTTCTCTGAATTGCGTAAGCACTTTTGAAATCTTGTTCGTTTATGACTTTATGAAAATAAAGATCACATTTATTTAAAAAAAAAAGAAAAAAGAAAAAACAACGATAGTAAAAAGGAGCGTCCTTCTTGCGATGAGCATCGCATTTTTTGTGCACGAAGATTAAGTACTGGGATGTTTCAATGTAAATAGAAAAAAATATTTCTATTTCAATAAAAGGAATAGTTCATATATGGCAGCTGCTAAAATTTCTTGGGCTTATTGGATCGCTTTGATCTCATCTCATCTTCTACTCTCGTTGAAATTAAAACGTTTTGAAATTTCAGATAATAGAAAGCAATAAAATTTATATTATAAATATTTTTGATATTTTAGTTCTTAGAATAAAGTAAAAGCCAAAAATTATGAGTGAAAAATGAATAATTTTACCTCACTAATAGATTATTGAAATTTTGGTGTTTATGACTTAATTTGGAAGCTAGAATTTACAACAGTATGAAGTATTGGTGTTGCATAACGATGCGAAATACGATCTCTATTGCACTAGGAAAAAATTCAGTTAATATACAAAAGTAAATACTTTTGTATATTCAAAAATAAAAATGCAAAGATTATATTATATAATGAATATACAATTGAAGAAGAGTTTATGCCATGAACAAATATTCCGAGCAAATATTAATAACGAGGACAGTATAATTATAGCTCTTAATAAAAATGCATAAACAAATAAAGTTATCAAAATATTCAAAATGGGTTTGAAACTACAAATTTCTGAATATGTTCTGAGCATATATTTGTATATGTATATTTATTTATTTATTAAAAATAGAAAAAAACTTAAGTTAGCGATTAGATTGAAAAATAAATTAAAGAATGTTAAGAAAGGTATTCAAGCATCCATATTTTGTGAAAATATGTAAAAACTTCAGTGGTAAATCACGTTTCGATCAATTGCTCTGAATATTATTGCTTAAATAAGGATTTTTGAATTATAGAACTTGAACATTTTTTAAAATTTCAGTAAAA
This sequence comes from Wiebesia pumilae, assembly GCA_018907045.1. Lineage (NCBI taxonomy): Eukaryota > Metazoa > Arthropoda > Insecta > Hymenoptera > Agaonidae > Wiebesia > Wiebesia pumilae. Next base: position 8,024,024 of record JACCHZ010000181.1, on the reverse strand, counting down.
ATAACTAAAATAAATTGTTGAAAAAACCGAAAGAGCTTTGAAGAGACACTGAATAATAGTGAATGACAGAATAGCGCGATATCCTTTGAAATGTGTACACTTTGGAAGATTGCTTAATTAGCGAGAAGGAAAACGTAAAAAATTAGAAAGCTAACTATAAATAAGTGTAGCATGTTGTCGTTCGAGAACGTGCTTTTATCATAAATTAAGCGTCGCATAATTTCAACGATTGTAAATGTTGTACAAGCCCACCAGCATCAGTAACGCCCATGTATACAGTATGCGACGACGCGTCCACCACAAAAGTAATTTAAAACTCCATTTGAATACAAACGAATTGCTAAGAGTACGAGGGTTAATTTTCGCAATCCCGACCTACAAATGCATATACTTTAAGTAGACCTCTCCTACGCTCTCTTCGTATGCAACGACACCGCGTGTCTCGTTATCGACGGGACCTGTCAGCGATGACTCGAGAGGCGAATTCGACAGTTGTGCTACCCCACCAAAGCTTCCGGTTCTGCAGCTTCGAAACCCGTCGACTTTGGCTGCCGATGTTAATGCCCGAGCACACCCGGACGACTCTTCGACGAGGCGAGAAAGAGGCGAGTCATCCGTATTGCATTATCATAATACATCGATTATTGTATTCCATGCGGAATGCGGAGTCGAGGAAGAGGGAGGGACTTTCGGAAAAATTACCGAACCTCCTTAAACGCTTCACGATTGTGCACCAATGATTTCTTTTAAAGTTACGTCCCTTGTACGACGCGCACTTTAACGTCCTTTCATTCGACTCGAGATGGTCTACACTTAAAAGATTGAGTTCGCTTGTAATTGCAAGCGAAAATGTATCCAGGATAAATATATAAGCGTTTCTTAATGTATACAAAGAACGGTTTGATCGAGACATTCGTCAATGTTTTAATACAGTGCGCTATTAATTTCTATAAAAGCTTCTTTCAGTGTACTTTAGAAGGAAAGTGTATTTTTAAATTTTATTCATAATGATAAAGCCTTTCAAAAAGCTTTTTCTTAGCCCGACTTTGCATTATATAAGCTGAGCATTTTCGAAAATAATTTAAATAATTTTATTCGTCTTCATTTGTATTTACAGTTAGAAGAACAATTTTCACGAGAAGACTACGCGTTTCTCTTCAAGTATATGGAATTGTAGGCGTTTAATCCGTGGAACCTTTAAAAGATTTGTTTTAAAAGTTTATGGATGCTCACTCTACTTTAACAAAAATATCTATTCTTATCGTTTATGACGCGCGACCAGCTTTTTTCCCCAAATGCATATAGTTAATGGACAATGGACAAAAACTATATAAGAAATAAATTTATAAAAGACTCAGATAATGTTACGAGTAGATTATTTATTACGTTGTCTTCGTAATAATACTCTTCATTATCTTTTTATAGCGCTGAATTTCTATCCAGTTTTGTAATTACAGCTCAAAATTTATATTTATTATGTTCTTTGCATCTTATGTGTGCAAGGACTCGTTCTTTGTTCCTATATAATTATGATTAACTGAAAATGTTTTTTCATCATAATGTTGGATACTTCAACTTGAAAACAATAAACAATATCTTAACGTTTTCAAATGAAGCAATTTTCCGAGAAATATACGATATATTAACGTAATTTAAACAAAATTACAATGTAAAATTACAAATCCATTCTCTTTTATTAGCAAGTAACTGGCTATTGTAAACGTTTACTTTGTTAAAATACATTTAAACTATGACGTCACTAAATATATTCATTTACAAATATCGAAAATCAATTCTTTTATAATAATTACTTCGAATACGGATAAATTAATCAATTCGTATAAGTTTGATTGTGTGTGTGTATATATATATATACACACACACACATATATATATATACATATATGTAGATAGACGTTGTATTGCTAAGCACACATCGTTTTTAAAATTTTAATAGGCAGAAGGATTACCATTTCTACATGGAAATTTTATGTTTTACAGATTATCCCATATATTTAGCAAAAATTTTAAAATGCCTACCGAAATCTTCTGTGTCTCGTATAAATTTTTTTGTTGATTCAAAACTAATTTTTTCAAAATTTCAGTAACTTATGTAACGAGTATATTGATTTGAAATATTAATTATATATTAATTAAGAAGCCTGTTTTCAAATAACAAAAATTCGATGAAATCATAGTTGTATTTCTAATCATGTGTATTTCTAATGCAAAAAATTGTAGAGAAATAAACTTAAAAAAATTAGATTATTGGGCGTTTAATGTAATATTGTGACGTTCGATACAATTTTTTTAATGCAAAAAATGAAATACTTATTACAAAAATTAGTCATACATTCCTTGCTTAGGAGCTGTAGCAACAAGTTGATCTGTTTGAAGGTTCGCCTTGAAACTATGAAATTCCAGTTAGATTTAATTTCTTATGAGCTGTCAAATATAACTCTATTAGTGACGTAAATGCGTAAATCACAATTACGTGTTTCAATTTAGATTAAGAGAGAGTATTAAGGAGATAAAATTTTCCGTTCAGACTGTATAGTGAGGTAAGTCCCTTTAAATGGCTGGACACGACTTCGAAAGGCGCAGCTGCACTTATTTTACTGTTCGACTGCTGCACGCGCGGGAGTAATGTAATCCTGGATTACGCGTGTGTCCGCATAATCAATTGATCGCGATTAGTGTAGAAATACTGTAACCCTGGAATCCGTGGAACTTGGCGTCATGTCCTGATGAAGATCTCTCTCTCTCTCCCTCTCACTTTGTTTTTTTTTGTTTTATTAATTAGGGGTTGGCTTTGTTTAACGGGATAATTAATCTTTTCACGATTAATTGTACGTGTCATTGATCTAATGAATCACCGTTAAGCGAATTCTTAACGTTTGTTTAACACTGCTTTACCAATCGTTTCTTTATGATATGTATCTCATGTTGAAGTCGTAATTTCGCTTTTCATTTTTGTCCTCAGGATAATTCTTACTAAGATTCAATCCAACGATATTATACGTGTATTGCTGACATTTGAGAAATAGAGTTATTTTATATTTGCACTATCGTACAAAATGCAACTAATAGCCGTGATTTTGAAATGCACGATATTAACAGGTTTCATTTCGAAGTAAAATACAAAATTAATACGAATTATCTTAACCAATTGAAGATAAGTGGAGGCGAAAAGAAGTTTTTCTTTATTAGAGGTATTTAATCAAAATATTAATCGAACATCAGAGCGGATAATAAAGTATTTCATAGTATTATACACAGCTTACGTTTTGTCTTTTATCAACAGGGCCATAAAGATAAGAATATTTAGATTTGATACACTTTTAAGAAGATTTTAAGATGTATACGTCTAATGAGAGTAATATTAAATTCAAACGTCTAGTTAAGATAAGGTATCATTATATATCAATACTATATCGATCTAACGAGCTGCAATTGAAAAACTTCAGTTCTAGGTAAAAAACTTATTTTTGAGGATTCACAAATGGTAACGTTTTTGTTAATATTTTCGAAGATTTCGGAATAATTACCGCTGATGCTTAAGCTTAAAAATTATTGTGAAAGTATAAATTATAAGTAACCCTTGTAGGGATGTCAACAAATGTACAAAAAATGTCAGTACTTATGTAATATGATTGTCTCTACCTATGAATAGACACGTAATGATTTTCAGATAGATTCATTACGTAAAATTCTTATCGAATATTATAATTTATTAAGGTTGCCGCCTTCCTTGGTAATAATGAATGTAAAGTTACTTTTACAAGCTTTACGAGTAAATATTATATCTGCTATTGCTAGAAAGCATATACATTTATTTCGAACATGACATGACATACGTAATCTATTTTTCTACACGTGACACGCGTGCCCTCGGGTACAACTTACACACGCGCACGCAGAGACGTGCGGACACACCAATGCAGTCATAGATTAACTTGCAACGGGATGCAGTATTTGCGTTAAGAGTTTAGATTTACGCACGAGTTATTGGGTACCGAACGCGATCTATTCGGATGAAAATAAGAGGCAAATGCCAGAACGAATGTGTTACCGTTGCAATACCTGTGCTTTGCTATGCTTTTTCGTAAGTCTAATCAGTTAGCCAATCAACGTGTATCATTAAGCGAGCATTCGATTGATCAGTATCACTCAGTAGTCTATTACAAGCTAGACATTTGCCGAATATTTATGATATCCATAAAAAAATTGCAATTTTTTTTATGATTATTAAGGCAATTGACGCGTACTTAATTATCAAAATTGTCAACCGCTATTATTTCAATTTTTTACCACGGTAATTAAGAGCGGTAGAAGTATTAAAGCTAATTGAAAGCAATTATAATGTTACGCAATTAATAAGTAAATTTTTTAAAGCTCGATAATAAAATCTGTCACGTTTTTATTTCACGAGTGTCGATGTGATGGCAGTTTAATAATGTGTGCGTTAAATATTGAAGGCCCAGTAAATCATCGATAAATTATCGAGAATGTGACTTTGCAGTAATTTCGTAGATAAGCAGGAAATGTACATCGGCAACGGTTGACACGCTGCTTTAACTTTTGCTGAAACTGTGGCAACAGTGATACCGCATTTTATTTATAGCTTAATAAATTGCTCTCGGACTTCTTAATGTGAAAGATTCGTACTTGTGGTAAAACATTGGTACGATTGACTGAGTACGAGAGACATTCGACAAAAAATGAATGTACATTCGCACAAGAATTAAGAATGCAGACTTTGTTTATAGTGACTTGGTGGCTCGTTAGCAGGGATTACTTACTCCATCTGTTTACTTCGAGAAGTTTCGCAGAACGAATCGAAAAGGCGAATAACAGACGAACGAACTGTTCAGCAGTCTTTACGGAATCTAGCCGAGTGAAAGGCGGTAAAGGTCGCGAGATGTTGTTCGAATTAGGATGCAGTCGGAGCCTCGGAATCCATAATTTAAAATAGTTCTCTCGGCTCGTCTCTCGAACGAGGAGTTAATTCTTATGCAGCAAAACAAAGGCCATGCGGCATCTCGTACAACACTCTAGGCTAGAGTGTAAACTATCGGCTCGTCCCGGCGTATGCAATCTAAGCGAACGTCAATCGCGAAATCTTACTGCGAACAGCGAGCGAGACACGTTAAACGACCTCGAGAGATTCGAATAGTTTGGAGGCAGTGTTCGTTCAGTCGGCTAATGACGAGCTCGATGTCCAGTTACGAGATCAGCGTCGATGTTTCAGCTGGAGAGGAAAGGAAGACGTCCGTTATTTGCGGGCGACTGCTGTCGAGGACGGTTTAAGTGTCCGGTAGTGCTGCTGGCGTCTGTTCTTGTCCTCGCGCCAGGTTATAATGCAGAGGGAGAAAACGTGCGTGAACGTTAACCGCGGACTTGAGACTTTTCACTCGTGGCCAAAGTTATATGACAGAAAAATTTTTAACCCATGATTTTCTTATGAAATCATTGGCGAAAGTATAAAGAAGATTTTTCTGAATTTCGGCGCTCGATTGACATTTTCTGACTTCGAATAATGGTGCGAGGAAAAATTCATTAGTACGAACAATTTGATCGCAATCAAATTCGATTATTTACGAAGTCATTTAAACGCATCAGAATTGTCGCTTAGAACCAACTGCTACGATGTAAATAACTCTTATTATTAAAAACTAACCTCTCTTTTACACGATTCTTTTTTTTTTTCATCTCTTTTTCTTCTCTGTATTCGGCCTGCTTTTGAAATTTCCAAGATATTTATATGTGTGCGCGAACATACACAAGCGCTGGTAGGGCTAAACTGTAGCATTTTAAAAGAACAACTTGAAACATTCAACATTTGAATTTCACTATATAATAACGTTCATTTTTCGAATTTACATAAACGTTCGAAGACGTTTCGTGACCTGCAGTCTTTTACAATTTATAATTATTGTTTGAAGCTTTTGAAAAATTTTAATGTCGAAGAAGAACTGGAGGAATGTGTGTCTTAACAAATGATAAGTGGAAAACTACAAATTTTGGCAGGTATTTTTTTTGTTCTTTATTTTCGGTATTTACAATTATGTATAATTTTTTCTTTCTTAGAATAATATTTTCAATTTTTACGGATTATCAAAATTATTATTTTAAGTAACATTTTTCGCAAGTTGTTAAAATTATACTAAATAATAATTATACTAAATTTACTATTCCCATTTAATTATTAAATATTAATTAAACCGTGGACACTTTTTATAAATTTAAATTCGAGTGTCATTGATTTTTAATCGAAATTACAAGCAATTTCCAACATTTTGCTTTTTATGGATAAATGGTTTACTAAGTATATGTACCATATAATTATATATTCAAATATATTCAAATACTTTTTATATTAGTTTTTTTTTCTATTTATTTATTGATGTACTTTTTTTACCTTATGTTAATGATCTAATAAGGTAAATAATCTTTTATAAAATTGTTTTTTTTTTATTTTCATTTGTGTAGTATTTCATTATATTTCAAAGAAAGTTATATTTGAGGATTGTAAAACTTAATTATCTTTTGCACCTGAAGTATGTTTTACAGAAACCGAAAATAACGATTGCCCTTTTTATATAAAAATACAAAATTTGTACATGATAAGTAATAGTAAAACTGCTTCATGAATGGAGAACTAACTGCTAATAGTAGTATTCAATATACTAATATAATAATGGAATGTTAACCGAGTTTTACTTTCTTGTTGCTAAATATATGAGAAAAAAGTAAGACAGGAACACATACGTAGATAACTATGAGGCAAATATTACACTCTCCACACCACGTAAGCGTTCATGCTCCCAACTACCAAATTAGCTGGAAGTTTAATAGTAAAATGAATTAGAATATATTTAAAAATAACACATTAATGAAGAAAATATAATTTTTTAGTATTATATTTTTAACAATACAAAAAATCTATTTGTATGTTGTGTATTATAACTAGACCATTACAATTATAATAAATGATATGATTTTGTTCAATTTAGATTTTAGTCAAATTTTAGATTTTGTCACAAAATTAATTTGTGTCATTTATCTATACACTCTTATATTTAATTTTTAAATTATTACAATGATGCTTTTCTTCATATCATTAAAATATTTAGCAATGTTTTGTCTTGCTTTTTAAGTGTAACTAAAGCATAAAATAATAGCATAAAATAATCTCATAAAAAAATCTCATAAAATAATAATTTCAATATTTTATTATGTTTCTTAGAATATTATAATATAAATTTTGCAAATAATAGGAGAATAACATAATAATTAAGATATTTGTATAGAGTCATTTATTATCTTGTTTCATTATTGCCATTATCTTAAATAGATTCACAGCTGATTTCTATGTAAGAATCATGGAAAATGTTGGTTTTGGAAGTTTAATAAGAAATGAAGAGAAAGGTAAAATTTTATATTTAAATATTTTAAAAATATTTTCAATGGAAAGTTCTTCTTTTTCAAAGCTTTATAGTTATGATTGATTACATTCAAAAATAAAATCACCTTGGAATCGATTGTTTGTCTTTTTAGTAGCTGGTAGGCAAATTATTAATTTATAGAATTATAGGCTTTTTTCTTATAAGTTGATATATTATCGATCTAGTAATACATTTATGGGCTATTACACGATAAATAAGTAAATCATGAAATAAATATATAAAGGTCAGTTTAAATTTATAGACTTTTACAATAAAAGCCATAATTATGTAAATATTATTGAATAAATCTAAAATTTATCATGCTATTAACTATATCCATTAGTTTTTAATGTTAGAGCTATTAAATCATACACAATTCTTGTTGTCTCAAAGTTAGAACAAATATGGACAAATTATATTCCTCATTTTCGTCACTTTAGAATTTAAATAATAAACATTTTATAAGGTTAGTTTTTTAATTTACATGTAATTTGAATAGTTATATAATTTTATAAAGAAATTTACATACAATAAAAGTTTTTGATATTTTAACTTCTCATAAATTTTTATTTAGCGTTTTAAATCTTTATTATTTATTATCATATTTTAATATTTGTACAAGTAAAGTAGACCTGAAATTTTTATCTTTTTGATTGTTATTTTAATGAACCAATTGCATTGACTTTGTAATTGTATTCTCGTTCTTTTATAAAAAACAATTTAACAAACAGTTAAAGAATATTTATTACAATTATATTACAAAGTGATTCATTTTTTTAAGAGTCATCGTTTAGATGTTGAATTAGATCTAGTCATTTAATATTGAGTAATGAGGGTTATGACAGGGTAAAATTTTTGTTAGAAAATGGGAGTTTTATTTTACTTACGAGAGTGAAATCGTTAGTTTTTCTAAATTTATCGGAAATATTGAAAGTCTGAAATATTTTAAGATAAATTTAACTCCAAATTAGAAAAGGTGCAATAAATGAAGTCAAAGTATTGTTGAAATTTAATTTGGAGATGAATGAAAAAAATATTGGAAAATGATAAACTGCATTTCCATTTGAAATTGCTGTAAAATTAACTTTATTTTTAATTAAAAATATCTCAATTTATTCACATAATTTATTGTAGAACTTTGTTCATTAGAGACAGTATCGATAATCTAGTGATCGAGCAATGAAGCATTTTAGGGCTAGAGTAAATTTAATAATCTTATTGTACACTACGTACTCAAACTAATATTTCATGCGTAATTTTCATGAATTTATTAGTTAAAAATTAATATTATTCATTACCTTGTATATTAATGCAATATAAGTAATTAAAATAAATTAATGTTATTTTCTTGTGTTTAAGTTTTACAAATGAAACAGTGTACAATGGCTTACGAAACTTTTGACACTTAAGCGTTGCACTACCCGCACGTGTATAAATCATAAAAAAGATAAAGGAAGCAGACTCATCTAATCGGCGTTGAAATTTATACTTTCTTCAATTGCTTTCTCAAACAGAATTAAGCGTTCTTATGAGATAATTAAAAATATTATGTTAAATTTATAATTTAATAGTAATAATAACGTCTTTAGACAACCAGTGTATTAATGCCAACGTTTCCAGCTTTACCGAGAGAAAATATTTTGTGTACATTTTCGTGCGTCTTTGTTCATATCACTTTGTCTTTAATTGCAATATTGTATAACGAAGTAATTTCACGATTACTTACATAATATAATTATTGAATGATAATTAAATTTTAGTTTAAGATAATTATAATTACTGATAGTTGTTAATAAATATTGTTGGTATAATAATGTAAATACGTATGAAATTAATTACCGAATGAAAAATTTGAGGTAAAATAAATATTAAAACGGTCGAATGATTTAGAAATTACTTATTTATTTGGCTCGTGGTCTTTCTCCCTAGTTCAATTTCTCATACTGAATAATGAGCTGAGCGTCTATTGGAATTAGTTTTAGAACCAAAATATGGACATGCGGATATCTGCCGAAGACTTAGCTGAAAAGTCGCGAAGCCCAGATGATTTTGAATTTGCATTCGGGTGTGTAACTGTTATATTTATTGCCTTCAATTTCAATTGAAAAGAGTCATGCGTGAGGTTTAATCCAAAAAGCCTTTACTTATGCAGAGTATTGTTACGAATTAGCGATTAATACGAAGATTGATATAATTCTTTTAGCAATATTTCAATAAAAGTTTAATCATCGCAATAGCATTTATTTAATTTAAGAAAAATATAACTTTAGTATATAATATGTGTTACGTAGGAAAGTTAACTCATTTTATAAGAGCAACTAATGTTAAAAGATATTCATTGATGTCATAAGATTATAGCATTTTCATTCGGTAAATTTAAATACAGTGTTTCTTTTACGAAAGCTTGACCAGCTGACTATTCGATTAGATTTAAAATTCTTTTCCGTTGATAACTGTATGACATTTCCAAGACACGGTTTGTATCGAGATGTATGAGTTTAGATCTAAATATAACACAAATCTTTTTAGATAATTATTTTAAATTCTACATATGTACTCTATAAAAATTTAATTGAAACTGTCGTGAAATATTTCTCGTAATACTTGTATTTGATTATTCAGATGTTAATTCTGTGGATTAATGCTACATTTTCTCTATTTAGAATACAGTTTACTTTAGTTTTTTTCTTCAAAGCTTTAATAGAATTCAAGACATATTTCTCGGTGAACTAGCGTTATCATAGTTGCTTAAAAATAAAAGTACTATGCAGAAAAAATGGAAAGGCCAATGAGTAATACTGACACGTAGTTTTAAATGCGCAGAGGGGGTGCTGTAAAAATCCATTAAGAAGTTACAATTATTGTACGCCGAAAGGAGTCGCGTTTCCACGTGTTTAGCCAAAAGGTTTCTTGCTTCGCAGTTTAAGGTCATGGGCATAGAGATCGCGCTAATAATTATGAAGGGAAATAGATTTTTTCGGTAATATATTTTAACATTTCAGGTATAAATTAAGGAAATGTTTCCTCAAATAAAAATAAATTTTTAGTAAATAAGTAAGAATTAGTAAAATTAATTTTTTATTAATATAATGAATATTAATGATAATAGATGTTAAATCTGAAATATAATGAGTTTATTTTAAACGAAATGAATTTAGAATTTAGAGAAATCAATGTAAATAAAAAATTTAATTATTCTTAAACTGAACTTAACGAAATTAAGACTTTACGGTAATCTAGAAATATGGCTACTTATTTCTATTGGCATCGATATTCTGATCAACATGTAGAAATGTTATGCACGTAAGACACGTAATAATGCGTAATTATAGTTATATAAAAATCTTATACATTCGACAATCGTGTTATAAGCTTTTTATGGCACCAAATAATGCTAATCTTTTGAATTCTTAATCCGATCTTGCATATTTCGTCGGGCATTTTCTTTTCTTTCGTTTTTTTCTACACTCGGCCGCCAATCTATAATTTATAAATCATATCGCTAGGCTCATTTGCTAACAACGAATTCTGATTTCCTTGGATACTTAGAAAAATCTAAAATCCAAAAGTCTAAAATTCTCGAAACACAGAAGTGTTTGTAGATAGCAACACAGCACTCGAAACATGATGCCAATCAAAGTAATACAGACGAACTCTGTTTCATTCTCACGACTTCTATAGAGTTTAAACTTTGTTGGCGATGTATCAAATAGTGAGGTGCCCTGCATCGGTTTAAGAATGGAGTAGATAGTTTCTACGAACTGTGATTTATGTCGACCACGCTCGAACTAGACTGACTGTGAAAGTGCGCATCAAGTAATTCGTATAAAAAGTAAGTTCTCCTCGAAGGTTGAATTAATTAAAATTAGATTTTGTCTTGGAGAGTTAAAAAACTTAAAGATTTATCGTGGAATTCAGCGTAATTCGATTCGCGTGATTTCTTGAGAAATGTTTCGGAAAGAATTCTATAGCTTTCAAGTTACACAATGTGCTGTATACTTTATTTTAAATGGTATTGATTTAATTTTAATTAATCAATAATTTAATCATTTTACGTAGTCAGTCTGTATAATCTATCTTAAAAATATATTTAAGCCTTCAAATTTTTGACGAGCACGGCATTTATTAATAATGTTGTACAGATTTTTGAGCATTTCCATTGAACATAATGGATTATACTTTATCAGTTTATATTTATTTCCTTCTTTAAATTGATTTAAAAAATACGACATAGATTCACAGAAACAGTTTTTTAGCTTACTTAGGTATTACATTTTTCAAATGCACTTTTTAAAGCTAAATCGTTAAGGCTTAAAGTCGTTGTTCATTCGTGAATTATTTCGTTAAAAAAAAAAAAAAAAAAAAAAAAAAAAAAAAAAAAAAAAAAAAAAAAAAAAAATTAGTGAACTAATGAAATAAATATGTAGATCGAGATATTGTTATGATATTGTGTTTTCGGAAAAACTAGAATAATGATTAATGGGGCATAATGTGTTATATTGTATTTGAATTATTTTTTAGTAAAGTTTACCGTTTTTTAAAAGTGATGTAAAATATTTAGATCGATATTATTCGTGGTCATTAAAGATAAGTTGAAACGAAAATCTATAAAATATAAACTATTTGCATGGATAAAATGTAACGACTGTCAAAAGCTGTTGCCAAAAATATATAAATTATTGATAATTATGTTTATAGTTATGCAAATGTATAATCATAATTTAAGTATTCTCAATAACTTTTATTTTATATTACCATTTCAATATTTATGTCGAATTATAATTTGAATTGATTAATTTCAATAATTGTTTCACGTGTACATAATTTATGTTAATTAATTTTATTTTAAATAATCTTTGTACGCATACTGATACAATAATTAGTTTAAACCTAATTCTTTTTTTAATTAAAAAAGTAATAAATAATCCCATTATGAATATTATTTAAAATTATTTTTAAATTACTTTTAAATTATTTAAAATAGGATCCTTGATGTTCTCAAGTCGTCTAAAGCGACGCAATGAGGCAATCCGAGTGAAATTTTGTCGTCTAGAAACTTTGTTCGAACATTGTGTCGACCTACTTAGATCAACCACATATCTTTTTACCTCATACTCAATGCAATAATTGAATGTAATGCGTTATTTTTCCTTTCTTTCTTTGCCCTATAGCATCAGTATATAAGCTTGTATGTGCGACATTTGCCAATGCCTTCAATACTCGGCTTCCTGAGTCGTCGTTGCTATCTCGCGAAAACATATGCCTGACTGAAACGCGTGGGTGCAGTGCACGTGTCAGTTGGGATGATGTTTTCTGCAATAAAATGCGGTATATTTGCGATTGTCTTTAGTGCCGTTATAGCGTGAAAATTGAAATGTTGATGGTACCGATGGAGAGAAAGCTTTTAAATGATTTAGATATGTTTATAAGACTATTAACGGTTTCATGCTTATTTTTAATAATTCTTCAAGTATCTGTGTATAGCCACAGCAATATAAGTAAGTCAGCGATAAATCTTATTCTTCTCAGTATTATCTATCATTTTGCTTTGTATAACAGTGGTCATGATTTATTCTATAAATAGTACATGCTTTTATGTGTTGAAAATTATACATGTGACTATTATGGGTTTATGGTTCGGAAAATATCGTCGATTCGTTTTCAATGATACCTGTACAAAATATATCCAAAGCCTTTGATTATTTATAAGGTAAATGATAGATTGATTTTAGTACTATTAATTTTTTATAATTTGTAATAAAAATCACATTAATTTGAGATTAAAAATTTAAAAATGTGTAATCAAACCTGTTGTGAAAATTATATTTTCATTATTTTTGCAGAAATCCATAAAATGAATGTTTGTTTAATTTTTACATTATTTTATAGATGAAGCAAGTGAATTATAAAAACAGAGAATTTATATGAATACACACACGCGCGCGCGCGCGCCATTTTATAAGCGGAAATAATTTGAGAAACGAATAATTCAGTCAGATTTATCACCAATATAAATATACTAAAGTATTATCAACTGTCATTATAAAGCTTTGAAACGCTATTGTTATACATCGCCGGTCATTTTTTTCTCGAGAAATTGTATTGTATTCAGCAGTGCGCACATACGAGTTTCCGCATGTCTATTGCACGTAATTCCATTGCATATAAATCAGATTAACCAACTACCATGTCTCGAATGTTATATATGAGACATCCTCTAAAGAGCTCTAATTTCTGACATTATAATCCTTGTGAAAGTTCTAAGCTATAAAAGATAGCTTGATCGAAAGAAAATTTTAACACGATAATGTGTGCTTTAATATTATAATCATCTCGGACTAAACGTGCCGTAATATCTTTTAGATACGACCATCAATAAGCGGTTCTCTTAACGCCGTAAAGCGCATGCGCATGTAACATACCTAGGGTATGCATGGGTTACCTCTACGCGTTAACGTTCATTACGAATTCTCGATTTGTGTTCAGTTTAATAAAGTGTCTCGTTGATCTTGATATTTTGGAGTTGTACAAGATTTATATTATTAAACAATTGTAACAATCGAGTTGATTTCGTCATTTTACGATTTATACTTATGCTTAAACTAATGAATTCACGTTTTCTGAGTCTAATTATTAAATTATATGAAGGAATTGTACTTTATTTTAAATTTTGAAATAATCTTTTCGGCTTACGAATAAGTGAATATAATGTAGAGTAAAATCCTACTCATAAAGCTATAATGGAGTAGGTATCAATTCAAATTCATGTACAACTGGCTATAAGCATAATTGTATAATTGTATGCCCACTTGTAGGCTAAGCTTTATGAGAAATGGGCTACAAATAAACGACGATAAAAGCGTGCTTTTAATAAGATAAAAACAATTATTCTTGAAAAATGTTTGTGAAGCTAACATTTTTGCTTATTCCGCGTTATTTTAATCCAGAATAAAAATGATTGTTGATTGCAGAAAGAGAGATAACTCTTATGAATAAAATTTAATTGCTTTTTAAGTAACAATTACTTTTAAAATTATAAAAAATGAATAATTACATTGTTTACCATAATCTATAAGGATGTATTATCTTTTCTTTATTTTAAGACATTCTTACAAATTATATTATTTTGATATAAAAATGTATTTTCTAGTGTATTAAAAATATATAAATGAACTATTGATATAGTTGAACCAGTACATAATGAATAGCGAAAGAGGAAAACAACGTAATCGTGTAAGATAATTTTTTAAACGTTTATGTGATTTAAGTGTATACATCGATCTATTCTGATCGTCATTGAAAGTATTTGTTGTAGACTAAACATCGATTGTACATCATCGATTCACATTAGACGCAACTTCTTTCCGATATGGCGCTGAGAACTATAGCTATATAAGATATTTAAGTACCATTGATAACTAGATTCTTTTGCATATTTTTCTTAGGGAATGAATGCTCTGCGATTTTAGAATAGGAATAAATTTGTTTTTTACTGTTATAATTGTTAAAATATTAACGGGAAGCTATTTAGATCTTATTTATATCAGATTACTGTTTATATTTTCCTGTTATTGCAGATTTTTTAAAAAATATGAAATAATATAAATTAATATTACATTTTGAATAATACATGCGAATCATTACTTAATTATTGAAATAAAATTCTTAGAAATATTTCACAAGCAAACTGAAAGAATATATTTTAATTTTAACTAAATTTATTTTTTCGGCTTTATCCCTTAATTAAAACATAAGATTTCTGATTCTACATTTGATTTTGTTGAAAATATGATCTAGTGAGTAGTTTAAAATGACGACATCTTTTAAAAACAAAAAGTAGGTTTTAAAGTATGAGTATCGGGAGCTCTTTTGATGATTGATTAGTCAAGCGAGGTAATTAATTTCTTACCTGGTACGTAATTAACAGACAAATACGCTTCGTCATTGAGAAAATTATTTTTACACCCACGTATGACGTTACTATTAATGATTGTGACAATCCGCGTACTTTCAATGCAGAAAGATTAGCGATAAAATAGAAGTATACAATACAAGCGTTTTGTATAGCACAAATACGTTTGCGTTGTAGCGGAGCCTCAAGATTAGTACGTACTTTGTATTAATCCTATACTCTTTTGAATAATTATTAAAATGAATTAAGTTTTACCACTTTGATTTTATTAGTTCTATACTACCACTGTAATTATATAGTATTTAATGATTACAAGGTTGACGAATTACAACCGAGAAATGCAATATAAATATGTATATAATATTATGAAAATTTAGAATAAATTATATTTCTACATACACGTTCCATGGATAATGAGATTAATACCGTTAAAATACTCTAACAGAGAGTAATTTTTTAATAGTGATGTATCGATTTTATGGCATAGCGATCGTAAAATTTGGCAAACTGTTTGTCACGAGGTATGCACATTAGCTATAATACGATTTGGTGAATGCGTTTCACTCGGAATATAAAATAAGAAGTTTTACGAATAAACTTGGACAACGTTAAATTGGAGTTGTTGAAGAAGCTATAGAGTAGCTAAAAGCTTTTGCGGACTCACAAATGGAACTGTTTCCATTTGCTTTCATTTGTTGGAGAATCAGATATATTTGAAAACTCACTTTTTTCTTATAAATATGAAATCTTCTAAGTAATGCATGTCTATGGCTATAATTTTATATCTTTGATGAAAAACAATGACGTGAAAAATGTTTATAAAAGTTTTCCAAAGGTAAAGTTGTTTATCATACCTCTGCAGTCTTTCTCTATTCTTATATTATAATTATACGAAATTTAAATATTATAAAAGTCTCTGTATTAGAAAGATAATTAAAATGATTGAAGCAACATCAAATAAAACTAGGTTATCTATTGTGTCGATAACCAGATAGGTTTTTCGAGGTTAATTACGTATATTTTATTATAAATTACATTTGTTTATTATGAATTAATAAATGAAACTTCAAGCCGCAAAATCTATTTCTCAAAAGATTTCGCATATCATCCGTAACCGCAGATACAGGAAAGTCTTACCTCTTTATGGCGCTTACGAGAAAAAGGTTTGGAGAATGATGGATGGATAAAAATTTTATTTCTCTAGAAGCTGAATACAACGGCAAACAGATGTCGTGCATCAATAACAATCGTAAAAAAATAAATAATCAGATATTAAAGAATACACGTCGAGTATCCGTTAGGGTGTATTATTGTTACATTTATAAATTATCGATTTTGAATGAAACGCGTATATCTAAAAATAAAGATAATAAATAATCATATAAATAAATTAGTACGTGTTAGAAGGCGATTCACGAATACTGCGCGAATGGGGGAGGGGGGAGGAGACAATTCTGTTACCGGTATGCGGATTTATCGCGAATGGTGGCAGCATCAGGCCATAAGCCGCCATTTATGCACATATTCTTGAAAATATAAGCGAAGAGATACGGAACGAGATATACCGCAACTATCCAGTATCCTTATATGCCTCGTGATGCTTTAAACCGCCTCAGATCTATATATAAGTATAGGGTGTTCACATGCGCACCCAAGCGCTTATCGTCTTATCTGTGCCACTGACAATAACCTGGACAGGCTGTCGATATCGGGATCCTAAAATACAAGCCTTTCGACCAGTCGCAATTTTATTTCGGACGAATTGTCTCGTTTGGCTTTATCGATGCGACGGGTAAGATCCTGCGGTCACGCGATGATTCCCGAGAATTATTCGTCACTCGTCTTTGTCATTGTCTTGCTTTTCAACTTCTCTCAATCGCGTGACTTATCGATGCCAAATACGAAGCAATTTTGAGCTATTGTTCAATTTTATATAGAGAAGACATTATCTTGAGAACACACTTGATTAAAAGGATAGGATTACAATTTTTTCTAAAATTTATTACAACTGGTAAGAGGTTTTCAAAATTTGCTTATTGGTAGTAATTGGTAGTGAATGTTAAAATATCGCACAAGGAAACGAGCGGCGTTTACTTATTTTAAGTTTCAAAATTCGATAATGTAAAACACATAAGCTTGTACTTTATGTCGATTCTTGATTTATGTGTCAGTTGTAAGAAGAGCTTATTAAACTAATGTGTGTAAATAATAAGCTTTATCCTTAAAATTACTTATTTTTGCGCTAAATGGTTTTAATCAAAGATAACATGTCGTGTAGGACTTGTTGTTAAAGTATAATCGCAGTAATTCTACGATGTATATCGCTAACTAATTTTGCGATAAAAAGGTCTGTCACTACAAATAAATAAAATATTCAAGTATTTATAGCGATTAAACTTCAAATTTATATTTATAATCGTTTTAGTTTTATTTCACAAAACTGTTCGCTTCCAGAATTCGATGCTACATCAAGAAACTAACATAATGTGGTTCATAATATTAGTAAATAAAATCTTTTTAATTAAATTATATTCAATCTTAACAACTGAAAAATGGAAGAATATAAATTAAAAAAGTCCACATTTAGTACACATAAGCGTATTAAGTTTATCTGAAAATATATAAAGAAATAATAGGTCAAATTTATTTCACGCACAGTGTATATCATCATAATCGCGTGAAACGAGAGTTCCGGTATAATATATTTCGGTCATAAAGGTGTTGCATATAGTCAAGCGATTTTATGGTTGGTTCGTATTCCAATACTCCACTTTGTTCTCTCTCTCTCTCTCTCTCTCTCTCTCTCTCTCTCTCTCTCTCTCTCTCTCGCAATCCCGCTCAACCATGTTTTGACGTTCCACGCCAATATAGGGATAAACTCGTTAATAAGTAATCTCACTGAAACATTTACTCTCTGTTTGATAGTACAGCTTTTCAAATTTAATTAGAATTACCACTAATCCGATTATTATCGTCTTTTCAAAGCTCTACTGTTATTTTTGTTTGCATATACGTTTATTTTTAGTGTTTAAATATTTATATTACTGATCTAGCAATATTTTGAAGGGTCATCTATGTGTATATAATGTAAGAGTGTATAGATGTAAATAATTAACTTAATAAGCTTTGGAGAGAATATAGAGACTATTTATATCTTTGTTACTGGATTAAATTTCTAATAAAGATACAAATCTTGTTAATACTAGCATAAAAACAGCAGAAATAATAATAGAAGATAACAATAATTTAGCGTTTAATTGAAATTATTATTATCTGATGTGAAATGTATTTAACAATAAGTTCTTCAAGATGAAATAAAAATTAACATAAACTCTTTACACAGGAATAATTTGCCATAACACCTGAGAAAGAAATATATAGGAAACCTAACTACATAAATAGAATATGGTAAAGGTGATTAAAATAAAAATAAAAGGTGATTCAGTCGGTAAAATAGTGGTATAACATTCCAAGATGTCTCGATTAAATCCCCATTGAATTATAAAAATACTTCCGTACTTAAATTTTTATTTGCTTTGTTTATTAATGCACTGTAAATGCAGATAATTTTTTTCACATTATAGGCTATAGATCCTATCGTCAAATAATTCCGTTGTTTTAATTTAACTTAATTTACATTTAATTTAACACACATAAAGTTGAAAGTAGATGTTAAATAAAATTGAAAACATTAGTTAACAGCAAAAAATGAATTGAAAGCAAATTTGACAAACGTTGATACTGTTAAAAATAACAATAAAATTTTTTATCATTCTCGTATCATTACACAATGAAGTATAATTATTTGTATACATAATTAATTGAAGAACCAAAATAGCGGTAAACCTACAGATACAAAAATTTCAAAAACATAAACATCAGTAATTGTCGAATTTGAATGATATTTTTTATAAAATAAAATAAAATTATATTCACAGACAACAGAAAAAAACTTTAGTGTTTTAAAAACTTGAAATAAAGTATAAAGACTTGATAGGATACGTACATTAAAAATTATTTAACATTGAATTAAATTATTTTTTGGTACACGTAAAATTAGTTTGTGTGAAACAGATCTTCATTTACTTAAGTCATAGGTTCGTTCGTAGGAGCAACTAAGCTTCTTATTAAATATTTTGACACTTTTACTAATTATTATTGCTTTATAAATAATAAAAATAAAATCATAAGGAAAAGATGAAAAATTTTAGTTGTAATTGGAAACAAATATAAGGGGTTTGATCAAGAAAGAAGTTTTGTAAAGCAAATACTGTTTTTCTTAAAATGATTAACGTTAATGGTATTTTTAAGGAACATAATTTTTTATTTATTATTTCCAAGTGATAATATCCATGAGAAATATAGATAAAATTACGTATACTATACATATGATAAATTGTACATTGATTATTGTTTCTTTTCTTCTAATCACAATTGTATATTTCAAATTATCAAAATATGTAATATAGTAGCGAAAGCATATATCTAGGCTAATTCCTTATAAATATCAAAATTTTAAAGATACGAAGAAGCATTTTTTCGAATATAAAAATAAAGTATTGATATCCGAAACAGTGTTTTTCGAATATAATACAATTCGATGCGAGTGTCTCTATTCATGTTCTAAAATGTACAAAATCACATGTTACGGTATTAAGCTATTGAATTTCAAAATTCATATTTAATTTTTCAGTTTTTATTCCCTATTTGAATTATACTTTTTTGTGACTTTCAAACTTTAAGAAATGTGTGAAATAACAATAAAAAATATAAATAAGAAGATAAGAGATTTGGTTTATAATATGTACTGACCGCTTTAGGCACTAATATTACATAGGCACTTATTCTGACATAGTCAATAAGTAAATAGAAATTAAAATAGTATTTGTGACAATTGATTATGTACGTGTAAAATTAGAATATTAAATAGAGTTGTATATTTCAATTTTTAAAGTGAAATTAATGGAATTTTAAGAACTTGTGTAATGATATTATTCATTTTAATTAGCATGCTTATGCACACATCAAAATCTTTTTAATAGATTATTTAAGAATCGCGAGCATAGTTTTGAAGTTTTAGAATCAATATGAGCAAATAATAAATGAAATCCAAATGATAATATAAAAATGTATCATTCGTGTTAGTAATATCTTTCGAAAGATATATCTAGTGCCCAGTGGGAATATTTGTAATTTCATTTGTATTTCACCTTATCAAATCTTTTTTGGAAAATCTTCATTAATAAAATAATAGTAACCTCTAGAATAGAAGCAATGGATACATCAATATAGATTATGAAAAGTTAATCTTACGTATTGTAACTGATGAAACCTCGATGTCTTAAAGATTAAAATTGCGTACCAAGAAAATGCAATAAGTTACTTAATCGACTCATTTGCAAAATATTAATTCTGATCGCTCAAAGCAAAAGCCATTATATTGCGAGTTGTAAATGATAGCGAATGAATGATACTTATTTGAGTATCATTATATCTAGCTTTTCATGAAGACAAATGCTTTTGTGCAACTGAAAATACTTATACATTTCACGAGAATAAATGTTATATAATCAAGTATTTTTTTATTTGAACAAATAATTTGAATTAATTATGTAACTATTATTATTTTGATATAATAAAAATAATCACAATGCAATTTTGAACGTATTTTACTATTGTAAAACTTGAAGTATCATTTTACATTTTAATAACTTTCAGTTCGTGAATAATCGAACTGTGTGAATGTGTGTGCTTATGAGCAATATTTATAATTACATGCTTCTACTGCAACTTATTAAATTGATAAACTGCAATGTAGATCAAAGTGGATAGTACATGGATTTTTTTTGCTAATACGAACTATAAAAAATGTATAAAAAGTGATAATGTTATTGATTTAAACGATTTCTTTCTGAAATAAATTAATTACAGTCATGCCTATTCACAGGATACGTAATTCAAGCTCACAAAAATGCGTTTTTATTTCAGCGCAATAATTATTAATTTGATGAATGATGTTTAATAATACAAAAGACATTAATTTATTTAAACTTTTCCATCGATTCGAAATAATTTTACGCTTCAGTGCATCAAGTGCTTTAAACATATTGTACGTGTACGGGAATGACTCAAAAATCTAAAAATACTAATGTAATTTATAGATTTTATGAGAAAAAGTTTATATCAGTAATAATATCCAGTAATAATATAATATTTTTCCTACTGTTTACACATTCGAATTATTATTCACGTTTTTAATGAATGCAATTGTGCAGTTACATACGAACACTCGGGTATTTTTTTTTATATCTTTAATGCACGTAACACCTTGGAAGGGAACAAAAATACACTTTTATTAAATGTCTCTTTATCAAGCTAAAATATCATCGTATCATTAAATAATTGAAGTGTACACCATTGATTCTTGAGTATGTTTACATGCATATGCGATTACTACCTTTAACTTTTAAGATATTTAGTACGTATACTTTAAGCTAAATTTTAAATCATTCAATTCGTAATTATTTCAGAATGCTTTTTTCTGTAAATATTTATTTAATGTTCAGTTTACGTCAACCACTAATAAAGAAAATATGAAAGTTTGTATGATTTAGAGCAGTCCACATTTTTATCCTCAGCAAATAAAAATGGCATAATCTAAAGGCAACTGGTCGGACATTTATTTATAGCTTATAGATTTGGCACTTAACAACAATTTTTATTATTGTAGTTATTTATTAGTTTAGAATTATTAAAAAACAATTTTACATTTAATATTATAGAAGTCATTGCTTCGATTATCGAACTAATGCTTATTTAATTCGTACGAAAAATATTTCATTTATTGATAAAGACATGATTGTAAATTAATTAAAAATAATAAAATAATTTTGCAGTAAAAAATTATAATTAAGCCAGCTACATTCGATACATTATAAAATATACATTACATGAGATGCCAAAAAGTATATAATATACTGAAGAAAGATGTATTTTCTAGAATTTGCGGCTGAGCATTTTTAATTATTGAAAAAAGTCTAAGATGTAATAAAATTGTAAAATGAAAGACGCAGGAGAATAATAGAACAAGAATGACAATGTACTGATGCAAATATTGAATAAGAAAAAGTGAAAAAAGCGAAGAAACAGTTAAAAAAATCAAGATAGAGGAAATAAGAAGATAAAAAGAAAATTATGAAAAGGGAAAAAACTAAAGGCAATACTAGTATAAATAAGAATAAGAAAAAAAATGAAAATAAGAGTAATAAAGATAGCAAAATAAGCACAATTTAAGAGTATCAGAGTACAAGTATAAACGAATACGATCGTAAATATTTTGTTTTGATACCGTAAAACATAATTACAATAATTTTCAAATAATAACTTAATTTATAGTCAAATATATAAAATTTCCTTTGTTTGGTTGTAAATAATTTTATTTATATTTATCAGATAGTAATATTACACTGTTAGTACAGAATAAAACAAAAATTTAAATAAAATTAACTTTTTTTTATCGAATATCATTAACGTATGATTTTATTACGTAACTGTACCACAGAAACATTTATTCTTGATGGAATACTTTAATATTACATCTTATGGAATTTTATGCAATTTTAAAGATCTTCAATTTCTTACAAACGAGGCTTTAGTAAAGATTATTATATACATGGTATACCCATCATTTTTCATGAAATACGTTTCTTTCTTTTTTAAGCATTAAATACATTAAATACTACATAAGGGATAGGTAGTAAAGAAAGAATAAAGTTGTAAGAGAAGGAATAGAGTAACAGGAAATCGATAATAAATAAACAAAATATATATAGATCTGGCAACCGGATGAGCGATCGAGGGGGGGGGATTATCAATGAACATACGCTCTGCGCATAGTAAGCGCGTGAGATAGAGCATTACTAACAATAAAACTAGCACATTCGATGATTGCCTAATCGAGGATACCGAAAAATCAATTCTCATTTAAAATAAGAGTATATCAATGATCTAATTGATAGTGCCATGTTTAATGCCATAGTGAGAACGTCTTTTTACTTTCGGTTTGTGATTATATCGATGAGGCATTTGGCTCGTAAAATTTGCTTTCATTTAACACGCGCAAAGTATAATCGTTTAAAATCATTAAAAAATCAGTTTTTGATAAGTGTTTGCAAAAAGAAGTATGAATATCTCACGATTACGTATAATAAATTCAACGCTATTTTTTAGTACACGCTTTAGCAACGATTTATAATATAAATTATATTTGCATATGTGTATCAGCGTATCGAAATACTATCATCATTCTTACCGTACCGTTTTTCATTAGCTGTATCATCGAAAAGAGAATAACATTATTCATTTTAGTAAGATATAAAGCACGTTACGATTGCTCGGTGCAAATGATATTAAACCAAGTTTCAGTGTTTCATAATTCTGGTAATACGGATGACAGTAATTAAATGGTTGCAATAATTGGATATTTTATCGTAAAATTCTTTTGAAACGGTAATTCAATGGTTGCAAATATGTTAGTCTTCATTCACTGGAGCTCTTGATGTATAAAACCACGTTAATGACTCATTATATATTTTAATTTAATCGTAATTATGATTTTTTTCAATGAAATTATTTATATTCTATACGCAAGTAATTAATGACTGCGTAAGATTCATTTTACTCATAGATGCAAGGAGCACCAGTTACATTAAGTAATAATTTGTTTGCACAGAAAAGAAACGTATTTTCCACGATATTAATAAATATGATAGAAACCATTATTGAAATTCGTATAAATAATTTAAATCAACATTTATTATATTTACGATAGGTTCGTTCTTGATTACCTAAATTGGTTCGAATCAGCATTGTCTTATTTAGTAAAAAATATTGTCATTTATAAATCGAATTTTAATGAAAATTTATGATTGCCTCGATTACCAGTGCCACCCAATGATGAAACCACCATTCGAGTTTTTTATTATGTCACGTGGTACGATAAAACTCCATGAAATTCATGATTATATTAAGGAGTTCCATTTTTAGCATTTATTGATCTCTGGCAAGCACAGTTCAAGTACGTTGACTCATTTTTATGGTTAACGATAACGTAAAAATTTTAAGACGACATTTGGCCATTCGCACGCCTAAGTAAAATGTATCGGAGATGTATAAAGTGTTACAATTTATTTAAGTCGCATTAAGATTTTTAAATCTTTGCTTAGATTGATTAAAAATCTAGATTTTTGAAAAAGTAAATGATTTTTTACGTTTAAGAAGAATAGGATTTTGCTTTTGTTTGTTCTTGGGCAAATGCAGGCACACTTCACTTCGTCTCTCAAAATATTCTATTTTGTTTCAACAGAACTGGTTTGTCACGCGCTTATTTAAAGAAGACAAATTTTGCCCTCGCATACTAAATTCCAAAACCTCTAGAAAGCTCAAGGTGGTAGCGAAGCTTTTAGAATCCTCGTGAATCACTCGGTCTCCCACGAGACGCCGTTGATTAGACGCTGGCAGACGTTGCGAGCGTTGCACACACCACACGGATCGTCTCCATGCAAATGATGCCCGAGCGTCAAGGGGATGCTGTAGTGCGTGCACGGCATCTCCCGGGATCCGCCCTCCGGAGAAACGCGCACACGATGCAGGCCATCCTTATGGGAATCCATGTTGCGACCTGGAGATGAGGCTCGAATAAACGCGCTTGGCTCGGCTCCGAGGCTAGATAGCACGAATTGTCGAAAGAAAACCGACAGCTCACGGATAAGCGGCTTGCGAAATTTCGTTGTGGGCAGCCTGCCAGAATTTTCTATTGAAACACGAAATGAATAGGCATCGGTTGCGTTTGAAGTAACCTATTTTTCAAACGATGACTGCTGATACTTATTGTTAGAAGGTAATGATTGCGCGTCTTTCGATATATAAGCTGTCGTCCGATTATTCGGTCTAACATGATTATTCTAATTATCGGCTTTGCTATTAATATCGAAAATGTTTTTTGGTAGTTAAACATTCTCAGAATATATATAAATTCCAGCATTTGCTTCCATGTTCTAGTCAAACGATCAGATATTTTTACAGGTATGTACGTTATTCGCTGTTGGAAGACTGGTTTATATAAATAAATAGTAACAACAAAAGTCGACAATATCAGTAGATAATGAATTCACAAGTTACTTAGTTTAATTTATTTATGAATTTGATTTATTTATTTTTTTGTTTATAATTTTATCATTTATTTATTCATAAATCAAATTAAATTTGATTTATGAATGATATAATAACAACAACAACAACAACAACAACAACAACAACAACAACAACAACAACAACACAACAACAATAGTAATAATAATAGTAATAATAGTAGTAATAATAATAATAATCATAATCATAATCATAATCATAATCATCATAATCATCATTGTTGTGATGGACTTTGAAAGTTATTGACATTTTTATTGATATCGAGTAAAAAATTTAATTTGCATCTAAGGCAAATAGAAATTCAAGTACCTACAAATACGACGTTGATTTAATTTAATTATTTAACTTGCGGAATATTTTAATGTAAATTAATTTTATTTTTATCTGCTGACGAAAATTGACTTTATATAACAATAACATTTCTTTAATATAGAGAGGACATTAACGATAAAGTTCCAATGAATGGGGTGGTGCTAGATATTACAAAGATTTAATTAATGCAAATGCTTTTGTAGATGAAAAAATGACCTTAATACAATAAAATAGCTTCCATCGTAATTTTCATCAATTCTATAGTATCGATGATAAATATCGATGATATTTAAAAAATGAAATTATTCTATAAAAGTATTAGCACTCAAGCACATTGAAGGTCAAATATTTTTCAAAATTATAATGTGCCGAAGTAATAATATGCGAGTGAAAAGTTTGTAATCTTAGAATATATTTTAAAAGGCACTTGCATTGATTATAAGCGCGATATCTTTGTGACATGAAATAAATAGACAAACCATGTTTAAGAAGGAGATAAAAATGTCCTCTTTAAAAAAATTGTTGAATATCATTAAAAGTATGGACACTGATGATATGAGCTTGCGGCATGCATTTAATTTATCTGAGGTATTTGCCTTCGATGACTATAATTACTACAACATTTATGGATCACGATTTGAAAGTAATTACGAACACACTTTTCTGCTGTTAATTTCGAATTATATATAAGAAATATATAAGAAAGTAAATCTTATTAACTATTGTCTTCTAACATTGCTTTTTTTTACGTTTGATAAAGTATTTATGTAATTTAATAAACAGGATATTAAAAATGGATGATGTGGAAAAACTCGACAAATTTCTTATTAAAATCATTGGATTGTAACTAAAATTTTATTTCATAAATCAAAACAACATTTCAGACGTAATTATGTATTGTAGGGGAATTTTAAGTACAATAAATACAAATCTGTAGACATAAGTTCGAAACTTTAATACTAAGTTGGAGGTCCTAGTGCCTATTAAATAAAAATGTAAGATTAATAATCTAGAAGCAGAATAAACGTAATAATAATTATAAACGTAAATAATTATAAATTAAATGTATTTAACTTATGCTTGCACGATCAGAGCCATGCAGTAAAAACCAAGTATCTGAAACTTACCTGTAACATAAAAAGTATATTACATTTGATACACATTTGAACTATAAACATAAGAAAAAAAACTAATTTTTGCGATTTCTGTTTCATTGCTTTCCGAAATATTCATGATTTTCATAAGAACTGTATACTCTAAACTTATATACTCTAAATCTGTAACGAGTCTATTGTTCTAAAGATAATATGATAGAAAACTAGGAAAATTAGTGACTAGAGTTTAGAGTATTTAGAATTTATTAAATTATTTTCACCGTATTCAAAAAGCATTGGAAAAGTAAGTCTCATAATTCTTACGATAATAATGTAATGAAATGTAATGTTGAAGTGAAAATCGATAAGTAATACCCACTGAGTTACTTCTAATATTTCAATGGGTACACGATATTGTAAAAACGCTGTACAAAGCTGAAATTCATGGCATTTAATTATCTCAGGGACTCACTGTAATCAAACTAGTCTGTAGATATAAAAATAAACAGATCACTCAGCGAAAGAATCGAAATAGGTCACTCTCCAGATGCTAATGCGCGCTCGAACACTCGAGCCCATTAGAACTATCACATTCTAAAACACTCGCGCTAGTGCTACCAATGTTCAAGAGAGAAGAAACTATTTGCTCGCAGATAGCTTGCTCGTGGCAAGATGACCAACAGTCGCTCGTAGCTCATGACTAATGAAGTAATTACACGTCGTGCGGTTGACCGTAACAGATTGACCACCGACGAATTAAGGAGTCGATCCGTTATATGCGATTCACTACGAGGGTGACGGGGATAGATGTAAATCAAGGTCGGCTTAATCCCCGTGGATCCTGTACCTGGGGAAGTTCCTGAAAGTCGAACTTGGGGTAACGTATTTTTAGATTTACTGTTATTTGAAGAGCAGAACTAAGTCTCCCTTTTTTTCGAGAGAGACAATTTCGAGAGAGATTCTTCAGGTACGTACTGTTGATTTTGGTGTTTTTACATACACACTGGATAAACATTTACAATTTCCTTAGGAATGGTTAGAACAACTGCAAAGTACCTCTGAAAAAGCTATTGTTCTTAGAAACAAAATTCTCATCGATCTTATACTTTTATTAAAATTGTAATTTTCTTCCAACAACGAAATATAATTAAAAACGTAATTAAGCAGAGGAAAAACTTTCTTATTTAAGAAGAAAATATTTTTAAATTAAACAACTTCTCGATATCAATAGCCGCTCTTCTTTAAATTAGAACTTAGAGAGTTTGATTATAATTATTATTCCAATATTTTCCGATCTTATATGAAAGTTCCTTGTCAGAATTTACAACTATTACCGTATTGGAAATGTTAACTATTATTATATGGGAAATATTTAATTATCTCCCTACTACAATTACTCTTCTTTCGTGAAAAAAACTCTTAATTTATTACAAGACAAATATTTTATTGTTTCGAAAACAAGAAATTATCTTTTAAATAATCGCAATGTATAATATATATTGTGGCATATGGAATAAATATGCTTATGGGAAAAAGTTAAGACGCGTGGTTTTCTTTTGATATTAGTACAGGATAGAGTGAATTTTGGGTATAAATTAGAAATGTAATAAATTATGCAAATAACACGAATTATTTAACTTGTCTAAGTTTGAAAGGCCAGGTCTCGTCAGCACCTCGACAGTCATCTTAGACAAATATTCGAACACAATAATTGTGCGCAGTCATAAGAATACTCAGAAAAAAGAAGATATTTCGCTTTCGTTGCATGCCTCTGCTACAGCTCGATTGTTAATAACATACAAAGAATTTACCCATTCAATTATTGCTCTCGCCTTCTTAAGCAACGAGTGGGTGGCTACGATATCTATCGCAAAGTTTCGCTGGGAGCAATGTGTTTGGAACACTTATTTTACTTGGAAGGGAGTAGGAGCAAAGGGTCGAGGAAGGACGTTGTTAGGCGCGAGTTTAAGGTGAAGCAAATTAAAGTCGTTACGTATCTGTTGATTTTCTTTACGACGTGCGCAGAGCGGCGTCGCGAACGCGCACATCTTTCACCTTGGTTCTTGGAAGACTAATTAACGAGACGTTAAACGGAGTTCGGGACCGACGAGTGGTAGCGCCGGCGATAAGAATCGGCGCGAGTCATGGGTTGGTACTTGAGTGGATATTAATTAACGTTTCTCGTGTCAAAGCCGCTGGTTCTGTTTGCACTGATCGATCGCGCATGCGTAAAAAATACTTTGGGTAGCTACAGGTGAGGCGAGGTAACGGAGCCTGGACTTCTTCCAGACTTAACGAGATCTTCGTGCAATATGGAACTGCCGATTTGATGATTTACGAGTACCAAACGTTCTTTTACACGCAAACTTACCCAATAAAAGTGTATCTCTATTAAATACGTCCAACTTTTAAAGTTAATTTTTGACACATTTTAACGTCTTTCAATAAGAAACCGCTAGCACAGTTTTTGAACAAATTTATTTTGATCTCTTGCAAGCAACTAATTGTGGCTGCAAGTGCAGATAGGAATATCAAAAGAGTATTTAATTTCACAATTATTAGAATTTTAATATTTATGTTCGAAAGGATGAGTTGTTCATACGTGGAATAAAAATTAGTTCGTAATCGTTTGTTAGCTTTTTGAAATTTTACGCAATAATAATTCCAATGTATTCTCGAGGCAACGAGATTTTTCATCTGTAAAATAGAATTTTATTGAATAAGAGTTTTTTTATTAAAAATCTCTTTATGCAAGCTCCTTTATTTTTAAACTTTGATGCAGTATTATGTATACATAAGTGCTCACGAATCAGAGCACGTAGCATCCTCATCGGTTTTGCTTCCGGTGAATTTTTCATTGTTTTTCTTTCTCGTTTGCATAATTGCGTCTGATAGGGGATTTCTAAGTACACACGCATATAGAAAAATATTTTACCTATCTAAATTAAGTGTTATAATTTTTGTTTCATGCTTATACAATATACAGCCAAAGTCGAAGTTATTTTTTAAAAATGTTGTTACGTCTAAGAGAATTATCGGTATTTCGATATTATATAGTAGTTAACGCATAAATTCTTACTGTCTTCTCTGGTTAGAAATGACAGATTTTAAGGGAATAAAAGTAAAATGAAAATTTTCCAATCATTACGTCCAAGCGTGTAACATTTTTCTAAATTATATAAAATTATATTGACATTCTTTAAGGTGATACAATCAGTTCTGGTTGACCCCTGTAATAAACAATAAACATAGATAATAGGTTTAAAAGTAATACTTAATCGGTAATGTTTTTTTATTGTAGGACGAGCTCTATATTTTAATTAGGTTTGGTTGGAATGTAATCTATTTTTGAGAATATCTTTCAGCTGTACACGAAAATTCATAATTGCAAATTAACCTCCGATGAAAATAACTTTATTAAGAAAGTAATTAAGAATTATAATGTAAGTTATTTACGTACGCGCGTTAGATGCTTCCTGACCTACAAACTCAACAATAAAAGAAGTTTTTCGATGCAGAGCGAATTTTTGCAATTACGATAGCTGTGAAGTGTGTATATAGTGTCATCTTAGTAAAGTGCCACTTCTTTTCTGATGCATTCGTGACCGTAAAATAGATGCCGCGAAGGGAAATGCGCATAGTGACATCATCAACCAGTCATTTTGTAATGATCCGTCTCTTTCAATTATTTTTTATTTTTAAATTACATTGATTTTGCAAAGCTTATTATCTGTATGCTGCTATACTGACGCAACATAGCTCTGCAATAAAAAAAAGTTTTTATTGATAGACTTCTTTCCTTTACCTCATTTTCATACACGCAAGTCATACTTTTCTCTTTGATTATATTCGATATTGTCTTGGGAGAGTAATGCACTTACGAGCCTTGGGAAAAGGTGCAGTTAAAATAAAAGAAAAGAAAACGTTTAATTAAATTTTTAAGCTTTCGCGCATTATCTTATCCTATTATTTCAGAGTGTATCGTTCATTTTTTGGTTAAAGCTAAATGTATTAAAATTTTATTTAATAATTGATTCAAAATTATTTTATAAAACGTCTATTTCGCCGTATTCTTTTACTTATGTATAAAAAACTTTCACATATGACGAATCGTATTCGTTAATAATTGTATTTCTCTAGGATACTATATCATCAATATTATGAATTAAGAGTTTTAGCAAAATTCTTAATTAAAATAAAAAGCAAAACACAATTTAAGAAAATTTTAATAAAACACAAGTCAAACAAAGTCACTTACTGCTATATTTCAGATTGAAATAAATATTGTCGAAACTAGTGAATCAGCAACAAATGCAGAAATATTATGGTATAATCGATGTAAATACATCTTAACTCTCTTATACGATAAGATTACAGTGTTATTATTACTTTAAATTTGTATTTTTTACGCGATTTAATTGAAAATTCGATATTTTGAAAGTTATGATGTAATTAGAATTTGTTACCGTAGTTTGTTAATTATTACATTATCAAAACTTTGCCATTATTAATGCTTAGTTGATTACCCGTACTGTAAACGTACCGCCTGTAAAAGTACCATCGTGTCAACTATATATTCAGTTAATTGCAAATATAAATTGTAATTAAAGTAACGAAGTCGTAGAAATTTTATACTCGTAAGAAATTTTTTCTATTTAAAATAAATGATTTTTCAATCGCGTCATAAACTTTATATAAATTAAAAGAATTTCTAGTATTAATTTTATTTAATGCATTTAAGCAGGAATTTTAATGTCTTTGAACTTTAAGTAGAATATAGTAGTCGATTGAAAAATTGTGTATTGAGCTTAAAATACTGAAATATGCTAACATTCTTATCTCGAATAAGTGTTATTAAAAGATAGGAGGATCTTCAGATCTATATAGAATTATGTGTCGTTTCTTTCTTTGACTTTGACGTTTATTAATTTAAAAAGGGAAAGGTATTTCATTATAACGTACAGCACTAAAATTTTTTCAATGATAATTTTTACAAGCGCAAGACTGAAATAACATTTTCAAGATAAATAAAAGTATGGTACATGGAAGTACATGGCACAAGACGGATTCCAGAAAGAAAGAGATTTCAGTTAATTTAAGGAGCTACTTTAAGGAGCTATTTTTAAGGGCTATATTTAAGGGCATCAATAACGTGGGAAACACGACGTTAACAGGTAAAATTGCTGTGAATGTCAAAGCAGTGAAAGCAACCGACGTCCTTTATTCTGTGATATCTATTGTATAGCGAAGCGGCGTAGATTCATTACTTTCATTCCCGTGTGTTTTTCGACCTTAGGTCCGTGTTTTGCGAATGAAAAATCCCGATATAAAACAGTCAGGGGCTTATCCTTGGCGAAGCGCCGTTCCGCTGTCGTTGTCGTTGTCTCTCGGGGGTACATACGCATGAAACGACGCGCGCGACTCAAAGCTTGTTGTCGATTTAAAAATCGAGACGACTCTCGCTCGCAAACCAGTTTTCGTTGCTCGCCAGCAAGAAAAGCCGAGATCGGAAGAGAACGAGAGTAAGAGACGCGAGGAATGTCGCGCAGCCCTGGGATATTATGCTAAGAATTTATAGAGAAATGCCCTTACTTGCTCTTATTCTAGTTCAATACTCGCGCAAATTTTAATATCAGAGTTTATTTATTGAGTGATAAGAGTCATCGTGTTCGTGTGCTGTATTGTCGGGTAGTTATTCATTACGGTTCGTGCACTGGAGCTTAGTTGTGCTGTTAAAAAAGTTCATTGATAAGTAATTATGTTGCACACGGACATTATTCGCCTTGGGATATATTTTCACATTTTATAAGACTTACTAGATCAGAAATTATGGAAGCCAGAGAATACGAGGGGCTCGCTTGCATTCCAATAATTACATTCGTATTACTTTTTAATTTAGGATTATCAATGTGGCAATGCTTGATTAAAGAGCTCTCAAGTTGTTTTTACCGTTTACTATGATTATCGTACCATAGCGTTCGATTTTTACCGCAAGATATTCTCGCTGATAGAAAGTACTATTTCGACATTTTTTGTAACTAACCGGTTAAGTAAAAGGGTGAACCTCGTGAAAACGCGCATGAAAACGCGCATGAAAACGCGCGTGAAAACCAAATCATCATTCCATTATAGAATTGCAACTCACGTTTTGAAGTTTGTTAGATGTTTTTCTGCCAATAAAGTAACATTGCAATAAGCGGCAACTAATTTAGATAACAGATAGAGCCTCAAATAAAATAATAAAATAATTAGTCTCTATGCAGTAATGAAAGCCTCTCCGTTTATATTAAGTTGAATGCGTTGTTTCAAAAATCAATACGTAGAAAAGTATTTCTGTTGTAGTATTTCCATTTTTAGCGGTACAACATTCTTATTGTAATTAATATAACATAATAATCGACTCTCTGTAACTGTAATAGTAGATATAAAAATAACTTATTTTAGAAAGCTGTAGAGAATCATAAAAGAGATACGAGTAGAATGAATTTAACTTTTAGGTTTAATTTGTATTATTGCATAAATATCCAGAGAATTAAAAGCTTGTTTTCTGGATAATCGCGAATCCTTAAATAATTAAAAATACCGTAAAAGTACATAGGTAAGCACTGTGATTAATATTAAT
Source organism: Wiebesia pumilae (assembly GCA_018907045.1). Taxonomy (NCBI): domain Eukaryota; kingdom Metazoa; phylum Arthropoda; class Insecta; order Hymenoptera; family Agaonidae; genus Wiebesia; species Wiebesia pumilae. The sequence continues at coordinate 7,990,427 of JACCHZ010000181.1, read as the reverse complement.
CAAAAGACAATAGTTCACTTATACTCCAAAGTAATTATTAATCAATGTTGGTGGTATCATTAGAAATTTTGTCAAATCTTCATCTTGAATAGGTTTCGCGAATAAGGCCAATTGCTAATGTAACGGTAATTACGTTAAAACAGGATGGGAATGAAGATGAAAGAGTCTAATTAATAAGATAATAGGAGAAACTTGAATTTTACTTTCCTCCTAATTTGAAAATTATTATAAATCAAACGAATAACGAGGCCTATCCAATAATTAATAATTTCCTTGAAAAATTTAATCTGTTAATCCGATGACTGGATACCGCTATTTAGTATATCCAACTAGATAAATATTCTTATAAGTGTTTAAGTATTTATAAAATAAACGCATTAAAATAAATTACTCTAAGATCGATAAAGATGCGTATACAATTAATTACCAATCGAAATCCAATAACATAATAACGTATGCAAACATTTATAGCTAAACAGCTCTCTACTACTTCGAGATAAACTTCTTGAGGTTATATAAAAAGATATAATTTTGTTCACGAACAGATGAATTTATTTGATGAATAAACTTCTAAAGTGCAATGTAAATATAAATAAAATCATATTCGGTCGTACGTTTGAAAATTACATAAGTTTTGTAAAATTTCTTCGGTGCTAAATCAAAAATTAGACAAAATAATGCAGCTAAATTTGCACACCTTATGCATATATTTAAAAATATAACGAGCAGTTTGTAAAAAATTTTTAAAGGAGATTTCGGTTATACATGAAATAACTTTGATTAATACGGTTCCGGAATACGCGAATAACAAAAGCTAGAAGAAAAGTTGGCGAACAATAGGAACGACTGGGGCACCGTTGCGCAATCGCATGGTTGCGACTGCGTCTTTCGGACTTAAAAAAATTCGACAAGCAGCACGAACTTTGGGAAATTCAGCGCTTTCACGCGAACCGAGGCTTTAATCCTTTAAGCCATTGCACGAACGACCGCGTTTCCACCGTAGACGTGTGGAAACGTGGACTTTGACGTTGGTGTTGGTTTCAGATGAAACGAAGCTAAAGTATTGCAAGAATAAAAAAGAATAGAAAATTTAGTATGACTCCGGGACATATGCCATCGGCATTCTGTCGTTAGAAGATGTTTGAAATTTATATCATTTAATAGAAAAAAAGCTCATTGGAGGCTAATACTAATAACGTAATTATGCGCTTTATTTATAATTAACTTGAAAACAGCACAAAGATCGTTCTAATTAAATTTTTGATTTTAATGTAATTAAACGATTCGCGTCTTAAGAAAAAGCATATTTTGTCTCCAATTACACCTTTGATCGTTTGAATTAGTTTTATCAACATTATTTCATTTTCGTGTGAATAGATTGCCAGTTCTGAAGCACTTTCTCAAAATTTGTATAAGAATGCGCTTTCCAAAGTTTATTCTAAAGCAAAGATAATATAATTAGAGTTTATACGGCGAATATTTTACTTTGAAGTGACGATGTTGGTTGGTACATTAAATGTAAATGCAACCATGTTATTTTTGAAAACGTTATTTCTGAATAGATTGTTTGTACCAAGAAGTTTATATATATACGTTTGTATTTTTTTCGTTCGGGGCATGTCTAGGTGACTTTGTTAAAATTAATTTCGTCGACTGTACAAACAGTACCGAAACTTTTGAAAAAAGAAAAATAAATACGGCGATGATTATGCCAAATGAATTGAGAAATTCCAAGAATGATTAGTTCATACTCGTATTAATTACCTCGCGCATAGATTTTCTGGATCTAAGAATGTATTGAATATCGAGTGGAAATAACACGGTTTTCATGAAATTTTTAATACGAAATAAACGACGATGAACAATTGAATTAAAAAATTCATCTTGAAGAAATCTTCGTTGTGCCATTATGGATTATTTGCATTTTACAATACAACGCTTTTCAAGAATCTATAAATAATACGAACAGAATTTAAATTGATTTATTCGATCGGTAACGACGCAATAATAGCGATCATCGTGTATGCATTATTATTTATTTTAAATAAATGAAAATATCGTCACACGATTTTTTTCAGAGTATTTTCAAGATATTTACAAGTAAAAGGTATTTAATCCGTCATTTTGCAGAACTTTACGTATTACGCACATTTCCTCCCACCCACCCGTTAATTCGACCAATAACGTCGACACATAATATTAACATGCAAATATAATGGATCTTTATAAAAAAGAGTCAAATTTAAAGTTTGCTTTAAATATTGTTTTCATCCGAAAGCAGACTCAAGCTGTACGCTTTCATTCAAAGTGTGTTAAATTTCGTTTTTATAATGGCGTTAGCTGCCCCATTGATTCAGAGGCTCGTAAAGAGCGGTCAAACGCTTTCTGCTTAAAACTTAAAACTCAATTCACAGAGGCGATAAAGTGCGCGCGATGGCCTCGGTCACATCGGAACAATATTTGCACGAGCCAAGGACATTCGTAAACGCATGCGTTCCTTAAGAACGACGCCTCGTAAAGACGAGCTCCGACCTAATTGCACGCGTAACTCGTAATTAATACGTGGGGCTCGGTTACGAGCGAAATCGGCGTGTCGCCGTAAATAACGAATCGCATCGCGGCGCGGGCCTGCCAAAAAGAAAGGCCGGCCATTCGTCGGCATTCGCCGAGCGCCAGAGGTAATCGGACTCTGGTAATCGTCGAGCATAAATCGTGACCGCGTCGCCCGGAAAATGCGACCGCACCCGAGCGGTGAACCGCTACGCGCTCCTCCAATCGCCGATCAGTCGCCTTCGCTCTTGTCCGTAAATAACGAATGGCACGCGCCAACGTTGATTCGCCACGATGAATGTGTCGCGGGAGAGACACGAGCTGCGCTTAACACCCCGTGAGCATTCACTCTCGACCCGAGAAACTGGCCTCCTCCTCCTCCTCCTCCTCCTCTCGCCAAATAGGATTCGTCAACTTTCCCGCGTATATCGCTCGCTCGTTCGTCGAGCGTGTGTTTAGTTGTCCATTCGTCTCTTTCACCTTCCCGTATTCACTTATTAAGCAGGTCGTTGATCAGCTGCTGATAAATGAGCTCGAGCTCGCGGTGTTTTGGAAACGTAAGCGCTTTATCATGCTGACACAAAGACATCGACATCGAAATAGAGAGCCGCAGCGGAGCTCTAGTTTCCTCGGGGTTCTGCAGTTCGGTTGGCATCCAGTTAATCGCGCAACAGCCCGAACGCAAGCTTAACGCGCGCTCCTGACAAAACGCCTCTGTCAAAGGGGCGTCGCGAGCCAACGACTGGATTTTTATTCTGCGCGATAAATTTGGAGGCGCGCGACTAATGGCGGCAGGCGGAACCCCTACGCGATTCGGGGCATCGCCTCGGTTACATTTGGCTGGGATTATACTCGCAAATCAGCGCAGCTCCCTCGCGGTAAAATATGTGCGTCGCGAGGGAAGGACGACGGCGGCGGCGGAAGCGGAGGAGGACTTTGTTCCCCGGGCGAACGCGAGTCACGTTGGAATCGGCCGCACGAGGATAAACAATGAAGGCATTGTCGCGGTCGCGCCGCTGGAGAAGAGGAAGAAGCGCCATTGTCCACGTCCCACCGAGTCTTCCCGTGGATGTACTTTCGAAGCCTTCGCTTTTTTAGCATTCTTTTAGCGCCAAGTGCATAGGACTTTGTGCTTCGATATCCACGAGGTGATCATTAATTTGAGTGCGCACGTCGGCAGACTGGACGACTTGTTTTGCGGTGTCATTTGAGACAGGAAAAATGTGAGAGCGAAGGATCAGCGTTTCTCCAGGGCAATTCTCCACTATTTCATTATCCTTCCTATTTCGCAAGCACAACAAAAATAGTAACTGACAATAGGATTCTTAACACCGGTTAACTTAATACTGTAATAGTACTTTTATTCGATGAAGCCTTGAATTTGCAGTTAGATATCTACGAGAGAGGTACTTTAATTAAAAATACCTTTTCTTCACTTTCGGTAGCTATTTCTTAAATTCCTTTGACTTTTTCATAAAAAATGTCGATTAAATACACGTGCATTATGTACCCTTGTATGTGTTAATCTTGGACAGATTTCTTTTGATTCATTTTTGAGATTTCTTTAATTGAGAAATTTTGCTTTTAATGCAATACAGAAAATTTTTATGGAATTTTCTTCAATGCATGATGATAAAAATGATAAAAATCAAAAGGTAATTTTAATTTTTGACGCATAAAAAATAATTTATGCATATACTTGAATTATTATAACATCAAAGTCCGGATATCAATGAGATCAATGAAAATTATTTCTGATGCGAAATACGTCGAGTACAGTGCTCTACTTTTATAAGTTTTTTATTTTGCAGTCAGTTGTATTAAAGTATAATTCTATGATAAACAGTAGCGATAATTTATGTGCAAAGGACAACAATTGTTTTTTATGTCAAGAGTTTCCATTTAATGTAAGGTTAAGCGGTATATAGTTATTAAATTTTAATAGCATACGAGTTATACCAACAACTTTACAACTGCTTCGATTGCAGTTGATATTTACGCATATTATATTCAGTGAATAAGCGATAAAACTTATAACTCAAAAAGTTAAGGGCATTTATAATTTTGTCCTTTGTCAAGCATGAGAACAATAGCACGCGCGGTACGAATGATTAATGTTTATGTAAATTTTAAAATTAAGTGAAACACCTGAAAGGGACAGAGACTTTTCAATTTCTAGATTGGAAATTTGCAAGTAATCTTTTATTCTTGGAAGATATCGTGGCGAGCTTTTATTTGCATTTTATATTTATTCTCTCGTTTTCTGTGTTATACATTATTGAAAAAACATATCAAAAGCAGAGTAACTTACGATATATTCCATAAAATCATTTCAAATATAATCTTTTGATTCTCGAAGTCGTACATGACAAGGTCCAGGTCGAACTCTCTGCAATTTTACGATTCTAGGTGCGGTAACTGGTTGTACTCGATTTCTACATATTTAGGGTTCCCAATTAATGACGACATTCAACTAAAGTGCTTCGTAGTTTTATGAATCTCGGTACGATATCTGGCTCCATTTTATATTTACGCTCTAAAGTTATAGAGTAGTTTATCGGAATTCAGTTATCAAGAAACTACAGACACGTACAAATACATTATCGAAAACTACATCCGTATTGATAAAGATAAAAAATTGACAATGATAACCATTGGTTCTCGTTAAGCTTGTAATTCGATCGTTATTGTAGGTGGATACCAACATCCACAATATACTACAACTATAGCTGATGATGTATTATTTGAAATTACTTTGTTGACTTTTTCGTTGATTTTTCGTCAAAAATTCTTGAGTTTATATTTACATTTTACGGTATTTTCATTTATTTTTAACTGATAGACCTAAGCGAAAATGAGCGAAATAACTAGTAAAATTTGTTGCTTTTTCATTAGAAATATACTTGTACTGTCCATATTTTTCATCAATTATAATTCACCTATGTATTTATCACCGATCGAGCAATTGAAAGTACATTTTTATAACCATTACCTTTTCGAAAGTTGTACAAGTATAGTGAGCACTTGGAAGTTTGAAAAAAATTTATTTCTTTATCACCAATCGTAATTCAATTTATTTTATGCTTTTATAATTTTTTATTTACAATTTCATACGAATTGAACCCTGAATAAGTTGGTGAAATTAAATAATATGTATATTTGTAAGAGTAAAAATTTTGCAATGGAGTAACAGAAATACTGAAAACGTGTCAAAAAAGAAGTATTTTATGTGACAACCATTGAGAATACAAAAATAAATATAAATCTTTCCTGTATATCGCAACAAGTAGCCGCTTTAAAAAAGAATACATTTTAAAGGTCCACTCTTGCGAATTTCTCCGGTTACGTGTAAGTACGATTACAACCTATGGTTTTTACATTTAAGCATTCACGTGAGAGAAATTGAATACTTTAGTTAGTTTATGTGTGCATTTTGTGAATTTTTTTTACTTAATAATGGATAATGGATGACGAATGCTTTTATAAATGTGCACATAAATAGTATAGATGGACATTTGAATTTTATATTATAAATACATTCACTACCATAGCTTATGGAAATATATAGCCGTTAGTTATTAAAGTTAATAAAAAGGAAACGTTTTCAATGTTATATCATTGATAACATTGTGACTTATCTCCAGTGTAATTAAGATCTAAAGTGTTATAATGAATGCTCTTACGTTCTTACAGATACAGTCATGAATAATGCCGTTCTTCCGATAGACATTCTTTGACGAGTAAACTACATTATAATTTTGCAATTCTTTTCATTATAACTTTAATTTGAATTTTTATCAGTTAATATTTATACACAAAATTAAGTTTCTCGTTAATTTGTAAGCTTTTCAAAAATTGTGTTTAACGTTAATGCGAAATTAAAATTTGTTAATGGTTTGATAGTCGGTAAAATTGAGACGTTTTTTTGAGTCATACTTCTTAATCTTTCATGTCTAGTAAATTGCTAAATCAGTATCAAAATTTAATGGTAATTATGCTAAAGATATTTAAAAATGCGAGCATATCGGGGGATTTTATTTAATTATTAAAAACTGTCCTACGATAGATTGTTATACTCTTTTTATTTCTTCGTTATTGTTTGCAGGGATTGTAAAAGGTGCATGAATGAGCGATTACGCATTAATCTCTTTTTTATCATGCTCATTCTTTATTAAAATAGAAATGAATGAAAATATGAATATAATACGTTTTTAAAAATTAAATACATTTTCAATAATTTGTAAAATGTATCTTGTATTAAGAATTTAGTAAGTAATAGCATATTAAGTTAGTTACAAACAATTGGTGTAGTATTTATTATAAAAATGACGCATTGTAAAAATATATTTTGTCAGACTTAATTCGATGTGTTTAAAACATTGGAGGTATTTTTAGAGTTCAACGGTTGAGATATGATTACAATATTAATCTTTATTACAAAATTTTAAACAACCATATACACGATTAACTTTGTAATATCAAAGTTCAGTTTTAACCGAAAACTTTGAATTAGTAATATGTATTGACTAAAGCGTATTTTATTATTTAATGAATTTTTGAATGAAATTTAATGAAAATTGTGTTATCGCTCAGAAAAATGTTGCCCCAGCCAATAACATCCGAGTACGATAAACACGTAAAAAAAGCTTTCATCGAGCGCAGTACTTTACCACTCTTCTTATTTGCCCATACATCGAAAGCACAAAACGCCAAGGGTGCATCGAGACCACCTCGTAAGTTTTCCGCTGACTCGACAACAATGGGTATCGATCACTCGCACAAAGCTGGGACTGGCCTTAGTTCTCAAAATCAATCACGCCTGACAATAGCTCCTTTTCACCTGCATAACTCTAATTTATGTACCGATGCACGATCCATATTTTGCAGCATGTCGATATCTCCGGTGTCGCGACTGCGTACATAATAGAGCATTGAAGTCGGATCCGCGTGGCGCGACGTTGAGCGCGCTGCAGGGACTTTTGATTAATCGATCCTTAAAGTGCCAGTGATTCTATTTATATGGCGGGTCACGCTTTATACCGGGACGATGATATTAATTTTGCCGAGCTCACGCGGACACTTTGTCGCGCCGTTAGACATGTTTTGACGCGCTCGACGCTTTTACGATTAGAAAGAACGCGGAGAATACTCGCTGGTTCCTTTGCTGGACGAACAAGAGAAATGAATGTATCCAGGAACTCGTTGCTTGGAAGTCGAATAAAGCTGTCACTGTCGCGTTAGCGTTCGATATGAACCTCGTAATTTCCCGAGGTGAACCTAAATTCACGATACGATCGCGGCAATCCTTCTGTGTCCGATCAAGGACACATCATCTTAGAGAAATTATAAGCGCCCCTTGACTTCGATCAGACTTTTGCTTATTTAAAATACTTTCTTCATTGAAAGCAGTGTGCTTGCTAACGCTCTATTTATCCACTAAAGTCAGTCCACTATTATGACAAAAAGTTTATAATAAGAAAATCAAATAATCAAATAAATACTCTAATGAAAAAAGCACGAAGACTTTTAACAACGCATAATGGCTTAATTTAAATAACATTTTATAATATATGTAAATCGTACTTTCGACTATTATAGTGTAATTATAATTTTGTTATAAATTACGTTAAAAAAATATTCAAAAAAATTAATTGTCGAATAAAAATAATAACAATAATAACGGGTGATATAGATAATAATGACAATGTTAATAACGAATTTATTAACGTTGATAGATTTGTTTAAATTTGTTTAAATCACTGATTCTTTATCTGTATTTATGATTGTTCATACCGTTTACGCATTGTGTTGTACGCTATTTTGATGGATGTGGTCGTTGTTTCGAGATGTCAGTATCATCGGCAGCTCCTCCCGTCGTCCGCTCGGTGGCGCGCAATCAGTGAAGCCCGCAATCGTAATTATCGAGCCTGTACTAATTTATATTATGTGAAAATTACTCGTTTCAGTGCAAATATCTTGTTCTTTAAGTGCTATTGCAGAGTTTCGTTATCATGCCATTTCTCGTGAACGTTAATATTCATCTTAGGATGCTTGCTCTAGGAAATACCTAGAGCATCTGAAATCCCTACTGTTCGTTATTTAAAGTTGTAAATATTGATACCATTTATGTAATAATAAGACTTATTATAAGCTTATTAAAATTAAGGTATTTTTCATAGCATTAAATACATTTAAGTATAATTATTCATTTTCCATACTTCTCGCGCTACTCAATATATTTATTGCCTTATTAAATATTAAATATTAACGATTAGCGAACTGCGAGAATGCTTCGTGGGTGCGGAATCGTACGTAGGCATTTGATATTCATTGTGTATCTGACAACGTAACGCACTCTCATGTAAATGCAAAAAACACTACCGATTGGAATTTAGGAAAATCGGATTCATATCACATTTATTACATACAACTATACATTCATGTCAAATAAGTTGCCTGTATATTAATCAAATATATTTTTATTTATTACCATAGTGCTTGAATAAATATGTAAACATTTTTTAAATTTCATATTGGAATTTTACAAATAATGTTACACGAGTTGTTTGCATTAATACTAAAGATCAAATAAATTATACTTTTTGAACTTATTTACTTTATAAATTATAAATTTATTTTGTCACTTGTTTTCTGTTTATTAAATATGAAACTGTGTTGTTTATCTAACGTGCACGAGCTTTATGTGATTAGGCATGAGTTTAATTATAACATAGAAAAACTATACCGAATAGAAAGTTACATTTTTGTAGCCATATATAATTGTCAATTAAAACGAAAATCTCGTTTTACATAAATAAGATTTCATGCTTAGAGAAAACAGAGCGTAACGCATGTGCATATCGTTACGGCTGTCGCAGAAATCAAGTGAAAATTCTACACCTATTGTAGTTCAAGCTCCAAAAACAAAAATAACGTCATGCTAATGAATACTGCATTTACGTATACAGAGTTTTAGCAAATCTCTATTTAAATAGTACCCATGACCGTACGAATATTTTCACTCTTCGCAGCTGCCGCCGAAGAAATGCACAACAAATCGCCGTAAAATGTCCGCGCATCACGTCTTCGTGTGGACGCCGGTGTTGCATGACTAACCACGCACTTTATAGTGTGTGCTCATGCGCGAACATCATGTCGATTTACCAATAAGCCACTAGTCAATGTCTTTCAATTGCGCGTCGATTAAAAATGCGTTGAAGAGAATTCGGGTGTTATTCTTGCGCCTGAATATTCGATTCTCATATGGTCGATAGGTGGTCATTAAATGTTTGCACTGTGTACAGTGCTACGATTTGATAAGTTAATTTATTACTTGTAGGCGAAATAAAGATAAAAGAATGGACCTTCCAGCGCCTAACTTGCGCTTTCATAACTATCATACATTTCATCCCACCACTGTCAACTATTTGCCAAACTTTCCACCACTTCGTCTCCCGTATCACCGAGGATCAATTTCCTTATAACTATGAATCTATGAAACTGAGCGCCCGTTCTTTCCCCTGACAAATAAACGTTCTTCGGCTAACGAATTTTTACGTATAGGCAAATATATGTGATATTCATCAACTTTACGAATTTCTTTTATTCTCTTTTCTTTCCTGTCGCCCTTGCAATAAGCCACAATTTGTTTGTTAGTTAAAATTGCACCTATTCGCTACATTTGTTGCAGATTCAGATTAAATTCAGATTCTTTTTACTTACTTTATTTCCTGTTATTACGTATTTCAAATAAAACGCATAAACCTTGAATTTAATAACATCATCCTGAACTAGACATCGATAATATGTCGATATGTAGAAGCGTGTATTATTATTGCAATCTTATCCGGAGCAATTAAGTTTCAATTTAATTGTTAATTTCGAGATACCGTGCTAATTTCGAGACTTCATAAAGGAATTTATTATCTGCAATATTTGCCAGTTTCGAAGTACGCGATTTGTAGTAACCGTTTACCACTAAATTATAATATTTTACATCGTTCTAGAAGTTCATATAGATATGATTACTAGTCTTTGGAATACGTGTTTGTATGATCAACCGGTTGAGTCTCGACAAAAATTGAAGTTTATTAAATATGAATATTTTTTATAAAATTAATTGGAAACATTTTCACCATTAAAAACCACCCCTCCAGGGAGTTGAACAATTTAAAAGATCGTAAGTCCCAAATTATTAGGATGACCAAAAATTTTATTTTCGATTAATATTAAGTACCAACAAAACTATGCGTAAAAAATTTTCATATTAAAAATCGATCCGGAACATTGTTTTTATTCCAAACGCCACGGTACGAGTCTGTAAGCGCAGTACATATACAACATTTTAATTGTTAATTTAAAATATGACATAAATTATAATTGCAAAAATTGTGGCTCGTACAATGTACGATATATACACCAATTTTCACGTCAAAAATCAACAACAATGTCTTATAAAGTGTTAAACAAAATCATATGCGATTCAATGACTTTACATGGAGTTTACGAAAATGTTAATAATAATTACAGATTTGGGATTCCACAAACTGTTATTTCAGAAATTAGAAATTCAGAAAATTTTTATACATGGTTCATTATATGCAGCCACCTAAATCCTATATAATCTCAATATCGATTTTAATATTGAGATTATAGTGGTTTTACTTGGCTTTATATCGGGAATGATAATATGAAAAAACATTTTGTTGGATCCTAAATCTATAATTATTATTAACATTTTCGTAAACTCCATGTAAAGTAATTGATCCGCATATGATTTTGTTTAACACTTTATAAGACATTGTTGTTGATTTTTGACGTGAAAATTGGTGTATATAGGGTGCTTTTTATAAGTCACGATATGTTGTAATGAGTAATGGCGATATACATTAATTTAATAACCAATATGTTGTAGATATACTATTATATCTACTATCTATCGTGGCGTTCGGAATAAAGTTGTTAAAAACAATGTTCCCAATCGATTTCTAATATGAAAATTTTTTTACGTATAATTTTGTGGAATCTTAATAATTTGAGAATTATGATGTTTAAATTGTTCAACCCATTGTAGGGGTGGTTTCTAGAGGTGGTAATGTTATTTTGATTTATAATTAGTTAACTTTATGCAATGACTAAGTGTTTCCAATTGATATTGTAAAGAAATATTTATTTTTTAAAAAAACTTGAATATTTATTGAGACTCAACCGGTTGAAACTTCAGATACGTTTTAGAATGCAGTATTTTTTATTAATCTGTGTACTTCAAACTGCACTCTAATGGCATTGACTCTTGCTCTGGTTGCAACCTCCTCCCTTCTGCATCATAGTTTTAGGAATACTCTTGTAGTCTTCTTACGATATTTGTCACTACCGGTTATGTGAGATAAATTTGCGCTCCGAGCTGTTAATGCCCCATTTACGTAAACATTAATTGAACTATTTATATCTGTAATATTACTGTGAATAGTGAGGCGAGCTTAAATTACGAGCGATATAAAATAAAGTGTTCTAACTTTAAATTTGTTCTAACTTTACTTTTCACATTTCTGTATCCGCTTCCTGTCTTTCCTATTGTTCTTACTAAATTATTGCTTATTGATTTATTCGCGACGACTTTATATTTATGCTTTCGTCTGTGCTCGCAATTCATGTAAACTATCGAAATACACATTGTATTAATATTTTTAAGTATAGTTTTACATATAATACAATAATATGGAATCTCCGTGTAAAATAAGAAGATTGTGCAAATTAAAAAACAAAATGTTAATTTAATAATATTATTTGTATATTTCATATTTAAATAATTTTTCATTAAGTGAAAAAATGTAGGTAAGCGCAGGTAAGCGTAGGGGTAGATAATTAATTTATCAATTTTAATTCATTTCATAGACAAAGTGAATGTATGACTTTATAAACTCTAAGTAACAGTATTATATTGTTAAAAAAACAAGGTATTTTTTAGAATGCCAATCTTGTTAGACGATGCTCATAAAACTAACATCGATATGTAAAGGTGCTAGTAATCTATCGAGGCGACGATTTTAACATAAAGTTAATAAATCTATACCATTGAATACTGATAGTTACTCTCGAGTATCTCAGGCCAATAACTCAAATCGATTTGCGATCTGCAGTATGTATAAATTTACAATTATACAATTCCATCTCTTATCATTGATCATTCGTCACGCTTCAGTTGTTGCATTTTTCCGATTATGAGTCAACAAAGAAAGAATAAGAGAAAAGCAGTTATTTTCATGTATGTTACGCATACGATTGATTAATTGGTACGAGCATCTGCAGATGCTCGTACAGCCATTTGTTTGTAATTTGTGCAATAGCGTAATACTAAGCAGTATGTGCCATGCGAGTAATAATTGTTATTTTAATTTATGCCTCCTGATTGTTTTGACATTGTGTCTATCTGTGAATAACGGTCCGTTTAAAAGTTAATTATTAATATGGTAAAAACGCAAATTATATCTGTTGAGAGTTTTCTTTCACTTGTCAAGAGTTGAATTCATTGCTTTTAAAGCTTCATATATTTATAAGTAAAGCCATATTTACATTAAATTGCTGAAGTAACTAAATAGTTTTAGTTTTATTTAAATAGTTTATTCTAAAACTAATGAGTTTTGAACATAAATTTTCTTCGGTGCGTATTATTATGTTTAAAATTTTAAAAATATATTAAAAGAGAAGGTTGTAAATTGTTAATATTGTACCGCACTCGTAAATACTTATTACAAATATTTGTGTACATCGGTTGCTTTTACAAACAAATTTGTAAGTTGCGCACAATGATAGTCTTTATATTTATCAACAAATGATAACAGATTGTCATGGTCAAAGCTTTAACATGTTCTTTCTTGAAAATTTTATCGTACAAGGACTGATGACAAAGCAACAAGTCAGATGTTAAAACTAATAGTTAAGAGATATTAACGAACAAGTCAATAAATAACATTTTTATTTTATCCAGTTTCTGCTTTCATAGCCAGTACAAGAGAGTTTCTTTTCTTAAATCAATGTATAATAATTCTTATTATACTTTCTTTTCACATCAGTTAAAACAACACTTTTGTTGACATAATGATGATACACACTTTCATAATTTTATGCAATTAGAAATAAATCATTAATGAACTTGAACTCCTTAATAAGCTGAATTCCATAGACAAGTTAGTCCATATTTTCGTACGATGTAAGTAGAACAGTGAGAATAAGAATCAAAAACAGTAATTACTTTTTTTTTTTCTATTTATAGAATCTAGAAGAATGAGAATTAATTTTAATGTCCGAAAACAATGATTAAATTAATCACCGTCAAAAGTGAATAAAGGCTCACTGAATTGAAATTTTATTGTTTATTACCTTTTTAAGAATTAAATTTTATAATCAAAGAATAAGAAATATATTTTTTTCGTCAAATGTCTTGAAATATCAATGCTAAAAATTTTAATTTTTGGACTAATAGAAGATATAAAAAGGTAGAACGTTTTCAAAATTTTTCAAAATATACACTGCACAATTATTGCTTTGAATATAAACAACAATATGAAAAATGATTTAATCATTTAAACGATAGAAGTTTCAACAATTAATTATATTTATATAATAATGTTATTTTTATTCATTAAGTTATTTTAAAATAATATTGTAATTTCATGTCTTTCTGTAATCGAAATATAATTGGATTTTGAAGTATTATATTTAGTTGTCGCAGTTAAAACCGATAATCAATATATTTAATTATTGAATTACAAGCACGCACGCACACGCGCGCGTGCGTATGCATATGAATGACGCCATTGAATCGTTTCTTCACGAATATATGCTCGAATTAAAATATTAAATTTTTTAAACAATTTAAGTTTTTCTCGCAAAGTTGTGTGATCGTTGAAAAACTCGTAAACTTCAGTTTTCTACGAAGCAATTTATTAATAATTAGAAAAACCTACAAAAATCAGTTGTAATTAAAGAAAAGCGAAAAGCTTCTGTACTCGATGTAAGTTAACGATAGTTAAAAGTTAAAATATCAAAGTGTCATATTAGCATGTACGCGACTGAGTCGATACAACGGCGATAGAAATCTCTTAATGTTTTCGAAGTGGTGGCTGTCGCTGCAACTAATTTTCGCAGCGTTAACGCGTATCGAAAAAGATTTTAGCTGCGATGAAAGTAAAGGCGACGAAAGAAGCGACAAGATTTATGGAACGGGACGGACAGGAGTGAGCATCAGAATTTTTGAGCAACGCAAAACGACAAGCCTCAAATTAGTGGCCACACGTGGACGGCGTATATGATGATGGATGAACGGAATGCGAATATCTTTGATTCCTCCCATCCTACATATCGCAATGGGGACTACCGGAGATGCGGAACCCGATTTTCCATTTCTGCATTTTTTCCGCTTTTGGGTTGTAATTACGTCGCTCGCGGTTCCAGGAAGAGACGCGCGAGTTCAACTCCGTGGAATACGTAATCGATTGCAAGAGCGGACGAACAGATAAATCGATGGCAGAGTTACAAAATATACATAAATATACATGAAGAATGAGTTATCGTTATGCATGATTGCTTCAGGCACTACTGATCATTCTTTACTAGGCAGATTTTTTAGTGATAAGAGCGACTTCGAGATTTGCTTACTTATTCTTTTAAATGCTAATTTCAGCTTTTTAGAAATAACGTGGTGGAAGTAGCGTTGCATAGATCGTACATTCTTTGTAACTAAATTGGCCGATATAGGATCTATTTCAATCTCGAATCAGCCGAGATAATACAAGTAAATAGCGTTTAGTAATGATAAGTAACGCAAATGAAGTAGCGAAACTTCAATAGAAGAAGAGATCATAATAATGGATCCCTTAAGAATATAAGTATAATAGCTAAAAGATGATCATTAACCGTATGAAACAAAAATTTCGCACTAACATTTTCTCACCCAATTTTAAGTTAATTCTAAAAAATAAACTTAAAATTAAACAACTTAGCATTGCTTAGATTTTTAGTTCACAGTTTCTTTACAGGTTGATTAGATCACTTTACAATTGACTAGATATTAGTTATCTATCGATATTTGCGTAGTTTCAGACTAGATAGATGCTAGTGGCTCTAGTATTGTAGATTATTGTATGAATAATAATTCGTATATTGCCCGACTCGTAATGTCAGTCTTTTAAATAACAGCCCTAAGACACAACGGAATATATCTGGTATAAATCTAGTGCTAAAAACAAAGTAACCCTTTCAACAGAAAAGAATGTGTTTGCAATTGGATGAGGACGATAAAATGTCCCTCTCTGCGTTATTAGCTTATTAAAATCATACGTAAACCGCGAACAAAAATTCCCACCGCAAGTTCAAAGTTCGCTCGGGCACAATTCAAGGTTAAGCGTTGCATGCCTCGTTACGTTGCGGGCATAATTCGAACTCTCGCGTTACCTTCGGCGCCTGGGGATGCATGTACACGTATTCGTGCGGCGCGCCTCGAGATCTTGAAGAGGCAGAAGAAGGAGAAGGAGCGAACCTATTCGTGACGTCTCGCGGACAACAACTCGAAAGGGAGAGTGCGGGATCGAGAAAGGGAAGACAAAGAAGAGGGAGAGAGAGAAAAGAGAAGACTCGGTCGTTCTCTTCTCGGTGGTTTTGGTTCAAGGGCTGAGTCGCTCGTATGCGCAGCACGCGAAACACCATGACGAGACACTGGCTACTGTTTGCCTTTTCTCCTTCCTTCTCCCCTCGTCCGCGGCATTCTTATCTTGACACATGTTACGAGCATGCTCGCGTATTATGCAGTGCCAACAAGCAGAGCGTGCTCTGCTTTGTTGCCCGTTGATAAGAATGGAGTTCCTTGTGAAGCATGCTCGAGCTGGGTTTCTTCAAAGTTCAAGAGCAAACGTCGAAACATCATCGACGTCCGATACCGAGAGGAGGCAGCGCTAGAAAATTTTAGAGCCAAGCGCGCAACGTATGGATATTTATGGATGTAACCGATGTAATCCAAGTGAGGTGCTTTTTGCAATATATAAGTTGTAATTTAATAGCGGGACGCAGTAGATTTTCTTCGACTGCTAACGTTTACAAAATGAAGTCGAATCTGATAAAATATTAATTGCTTAATGTTACGACTTATTCGCGACTTATACGAGCTTTCATGATACGCATTTACGTGGCGTGCGACAAAGTTATGTCAATTGTTAAGAAAAGTAAAGAGTATACCGATAAGGATATTTAGAAAAATACAGAGCGGTATTTTTGTACTTTTATGCACTTACTTTAAATTAATTCTGTTAAACTAATGAAGCGATACATTCTTAATATTGATCAGTAATTCGAATGAAATGGACCATGAAAATGGAATGTCCTTTGGGAAAGTAGTATCGATAAAGAAATTTACATATTTTCAAGCACTTTAAGGAGCGTGTATACGTAGATCATTTAATTTGCCTTTGAAAAGCCAAGCTGCGCACAGTTTCAAGTTTTTGACAGCGCGATTGAGAAAATTTAGTCATGGTATGAAATTAATCTCTCCCGTCTTCAAAAACTGGTTATTCGGTTTTGAAAATCTAGCTACTGTACTCGTTTTCAGGCTTATCAGTGCGAAGGTAAACTTTGCAAGTCGACTCGTATATTCAAGTTTGTGTAATACAACTCTAGCTTCAATGAAAAGTCTAACAACGTCGACCGTTTCGTTGTAAAATTTGAAAAGACGAGTTCAAATATTATGCGCTTGCAAAAGAAAATCTTTACGCAACTGGAGGCTAATAATTGCGAGCAGTAGTTGATTGATAACTGTAGCGTAATAATTGCACATGAGTTTCAGCTTATCTTGGAACCGACTTTTGCCGCTTATGTTGCAATTTTATTTCCTTGGTGACACCAAATGAATTTTGTGAATTAAACATAACCGAAAATACATTCAGTCTGTCTTTCAATAAATGACGTTTTTGTAAATCAAAGCTCTGCGTTCTAGTGAAAATTGTACGAAAAAAAATTCAATTTGTTTTATTTCACTTTCATTTGTACTTGTTTGTATTTGTACCTTTGTTATCAATTATAAGTCGCTGATATTTCCTAAACATTTCCACGAAGCAGATGTTGATCGATATTTATAGAATTTTTTTTTAATTATCCAAACAAATTCAATTTTCGTCCGCGTTTTCACGAGGGAAGAAAAGAAAGCGGCGCTCGTGAAGTTTTAAAAGCAACTATTGCTTGACCTTTTGTATATAATTTTTTAAGTGTCAAATATCGCACAGTACTACAATCTTTTATTGAATTAAAATATAATCTTATATTTATTTTATTAATAATCATAAGTACATCATTTATACAACCGTAAATTGTATCGGACTCGTTAAGAATTTGTCTTTTGTATTTTCAACAGTTGTATTTGAAAAGGAAATATAATATGTTATATTTTTTAGTAAGCTTATTTAAATTTAAATAGCGCATCGCAACAAAT
Source organism: Wiebesia pumilae (assembly GCA_018907045.1). NCBI lineage: Eukaryota > Metazoa > Arthropoda > Insecta > Hymenoptera > Agaonidae > Wiebesia > Wiebesia pumilae. The sequence continues at coordinate 7,972,402 of JACCHZ010000181.1, read as the reverse complement.
TAAAGTAATTTAATAAAGAAAAATATTATTTTGTATTTAGAATAATAGTATTCATGCTTTAAAATATCTCCTTACATTAGCAAATTTACATTTTTTTTCATGCTATTATAAAATATATCGTACGCACGCGCAATCGTAAATTTTACGAAATTCAAAAAAGATCTTTATTATGTACATCGGTATATAAGTGAATAACACAAAAGCGTGTCACGCTTTATATTAGCGACCTTTTGCTGTATACTTATCTGCATGGCATTGTACAACGTTCGTATACATAACGTTAAAATAGCCTTTCGAATTGATATTTACATCGCCACTCTTCTTTCTTTTTTTTAGTCAGTGACATTTCGTGTGTGACAAAAGCATAAAATTATAGGAAGTAAAAACGAAGTGTACTTGAAGGTGCGGACAACTTACTAATTTTAAGTTGAACTTTTTAGAGCTGCACAGATATTTGAATGTAAAAGGTCTTTATTCAAAATGGATAAATATAATTTTTACGATTAAAACAATACCACAAGTTTTAATATTTTTAAAAATTATGTAAACACATTCTATGTATACCTCTTTTTATCTGAGAATATGTTAAATGCTATAGATAACTTCAGTAACTAAATATAAATATAATTAAAAATATCGGACATAAAGCTACATAAAGTTTAAAACTTATAAGTAAAATTATGGTCTGAGCTTGGGAATAAATTATACAAGGAGAAAGAAATTATTTTCCAAACTCTAATTAATTACGAAAGTGTTGTATCGAAGATATTAATGAGAAATTTTTTAATATGAATGAGATATTAATGAGAAATTTTTTAATATGAATGAGATATTAATGAGAAATAATTATATGATTACATTGGATTATATGTGTTATAAAAATTTGGAAGTGATTTAATAAAACTTAAGAGGATACGCTTTTAAAGAAAATTCTATATTTGAAAAATTGGAAAAACAAAATTGGGCTGTTAGATAATAGATATATTATTGTTCTATGATACGATTTTGGTCTAATTGGATTGATCATTAGACAAAATGAAAATTTCCCATTTTTCACAGTAAAATCATTACTTCATATTGCCGACATCAGCTTTTCAAAGTATTACTTGAAAATACTTTGTTGAGTTATAAAAGATTAAACGTAGTAATGTACTTAATTCGAGAAAGTATATCATGATAAAAATCATATGATAAAAAATCTTGTATAACAGGCGTCTAATTAGTTGCACTTAATGCCTCAAAATATAAAAATTACGAAAAAAAATAATCAAGTACAATAACTGATATAATTAATTAATAATATATCATTAGGATTATTTAGATAAATATATTCTTATGATATTCTTTAGTAGTTTACAAACTTCTGAGACTATATATTTTTGGAATATTCGGAGTTGTAATTAAAATACTTTGAGAAAGTATAAAATCAACTTCAATTTACAAACAGTTTATTTATAGAATTAAATTAATTATATCTATCAGAAGTTTGCTCAAATGAAATAGTTTTGAAGTTTCACGATAACCACGACCGTAATTATCAAAATTAGTACATGTGGGTAACGTTGCTTTCAATGCAGCTGCAGATAATCTTAAGGAAGAAAGTATGAATACAAGTAATATATTAGTAAAAAATAAAAAGTATCAACACAAGAGATAAACTTGACTTCAAGACACGTTGTTAGTACGTGATTTCATTTATCGTAAATATCAGCAGCGTCGATAACAACCTCAGATCCTAGGTTATACGGAAATGTATGTTTTTATTATCTAGTAAAACATGTCCTAAATAAATTAACAAATTCATATTATTTACCAAAGTATATTATGTAGCGTAACTAGATAAACACCTCGATACAGTTTCTTATATAAGATCGATTTCAATCAAGTTATACAGGTTACTCGTAAAAATCGGTCCTCGCAATTCATTATTACAAAAGAAACCTGTTACATACAGATTGCGAGCTCCTTCCTTACGATTTTTATCGTTAAATAATACAGTTATTACTGGATTACTGGAACCGAGCAATTTATAATAAATCACGCTTGCTTTTTCTCTTTCGCAGAAAAGGCGGTGAAAAAAAGATGTGGAATCGTTTTAAGGTGGGGGGAGGTAGTATCGCATAAGTTTGCGATGCAGGAACTGGCATTCTAATCTTCGTGATACGCGAGGCGAAAAAGCTTGCATTACGCCCCGAAGAACGCTCGAGAATAATTAAGTGTGAGCCAATGCGCGTTCCTCTGCACTCTGTACGCGAGCATAAGTATAGTCGATCCGAGTATTATGACCCGAGGTCATAATACGCCGATTTCTTCGCGCTTAGCTAATGCAATCACTACTGACTCGGATGATAAATCGCTTGCGTAGGAGATATTCTTTAGACTACGACTTTCTTGAAACATAAAAAGTGAGATGAATTTTACGGTATGAAACACTAATTTTCGGTAACGCTTATCGTGTTAATTTTTTATTAACGTTCGATGCAAGGGACTGACTTAAGATTTTCCGTAATTTGCGATTTCCTTAACTTTCGTCGAAGCTTCAACTTTGAATGCCCAGACGAATGACTTTTACGTAATTACTACCTTATACATTACCCATATTCGAGTAAGCTATAGTTGAAAAGTGACTTTTAATTTAAAAATATCTCATTTATATATTTCGGTGTCAATACGTCGGCACGTTATTTAATCTTAAGCGTGAAATTTAGTTAGAAAAATATCTCGAATTCTCACGCGAGGAAAATAAAAACAACGAAAATTCGAACAGCGAGCCACAATGAAGTTGAAAACGGTACTCCGACGCTTGAAGAAAATATTTAGGAGCTCGTTTGTAAAAAAAACGAAGAAGGGCTTTTAATGTTAATTGAAAGCTAAAAAGCTATAAAATTCTCGGCACACAAAATATGCCGGTTTCTTAAACAGTCTTTTGTGAAAATAGTTCCATGAAAGTTGGTTCCATGAATGGAAATATCCGCGGACATACCGCTAAGAGCACAAGAATTATTCCCTCGACGAGTTGAACACGTGCATCAGTTTCATGATTTCACGCGCAAAATTCCTCTCGGTATGCGCACGCATCGAATGCGTGAGAAGCGTGAAGAGAAGAGAAATGAGAAACTTCACCAATTAGCAAAGATTAGCTAGTCTCGATCGGCGTCTAAATGCGCCACGACGCCTCTCGAGTGTCAGACTCTCTACAAAATTCGTTGCTCTGAGTAGAATTCACTTTCACTCTTAAGAACGAATCGAACTTGACATTAAAAAGGTCCCGAGAGTTCGCGAACTTGTCTCTGCGATTCGTGTTGGACGAGGCTCGTAGAGTCCTTTGCGAGTGGAATCGACGTAGAAGGTCAGTTCAAACGATTAAATCGTTTGATTCGCTCGTCAGAACAGAGCGACTATTGTAGAAAAAATGAGTTATGTTACGACGCAGATCGAAGAAAGTTTAAAAGGTTGCATCTAATCTTTCAGTTTTAATGGCCTTGTGAAGCTTCTCTTCGGTTGATACCAATTTATACTCATTCTTGTAAAGCAATAAGTTTTGATATTGAATTCTTAGATCTCTAAACACTATTATTTAGTAATAAACCGTATCTGCACACGTTCTCCCTAATTCTCTCGTTTTTATTGAGCAAATATCCTTTACCAATGCATAATATTAAATAATAAAATATTATTTTCACAAATCGTATCTGCTACAATTACGTACGTTAAGTTCCATTTTCGAATATATCAGGGCAAACATAATTTACAGCACAAGCAAGTTAAAAATTTCCAAGCTTTCAAGTTAAAATTATAGCGTAGCAAGATATGAGTTGCAGTTGAAGAATAAAAAGCCGGTTTTTAAATTCAACGTACGTAAATAATTGAAATTGTGATAAGATGTATTCATTAGTTTTTCAAATTAAATTTCTCTAACTATTTATTGATAGGTCGTAAAATGGTTTATAATTGAATTATTTGTTATGTATTCGAACGAAATAAAATAATTGTTTAGGCTTGTGCTGTTTCGATGCAATAAAGACATTGTTAATATAGAAGATGCGATACAACACGAGCAGCCTCGTTATTTATCATTTTCCTGGTTAATAAATTAAATTTAATGGCCTTTAATTGCAAAAGTAAGCATGTTCGTCACTAGCCGTAGGAATTCCCTAGAAGTTTCGAATCTCTTGAGACATGGTGCAAACGTCTGCATCTCCGAATCTCGAAAATAATGAAACTGCCTTTTAATTAAAAAATTCCCGTGACCGATCAACCCTTCGGTTTAGGCTCCAAAAACAATAAACTCCCCGATGAAATATAAGTCCCGCGGTACAATATCCTTTAAAGATGAAAAAATGAAAGGATGAGTCGAGTCGCCGCACGCGCAACAGAGACGACCGCCGAGGTTGTAACCGGATACGCATTTTTCTTTTCCACCTTTTACGACAGGTTTCAATATTGCCGACACTTTATAAGGGCGCTCCCTTCCGGGCCTTCGATCGCGCACCAACAAACAACGCCGGCGCACGTGCGTACTCTACGCAGCTGTAATCACGGTGACTTAAATTGTTTTTAAGGTCTCTGTGTAAAGTAAGAATCATCCCCGATTCTTGGGAATGAATCGGGTTTTGTCGATTGAAAGTAATTTGCAGTGTTGTATGCTGGAAGTACTAGTGATCAGAGTCGTGGGAGGATAACATTGGGATTGTCTTTGAAAGCACTTTAACTCAGGCCGATCGTTTGGTTATTTATTAATGTTAGTTATGTAATGCTAATATTATTTAATAATTTCGCAATAGAATAATGGTTTTGGCTTACTGCTTGGATTAATTGAAATATTTAAGAATTACGTATCACTGTTTTAATTAGTAAGAACAAGATGTATTTGAATGAATAGGGCAAAGAGCATCGAGCAAAGCAAGCGTAATACCTTAAATTTTCGCTCTTATATACGTTAGTCATTTACGCCTTTATGTGCTAAAAGATTTATTATAACCTTAGCCGGAAATGCGAAAGTACATACTTATAATTGAAATGCCTCATTATGTGGTGTGGTTTTTGAAATCATGAAATTTCTTAGTACATTATTAACAAGTGTTAGGTATCTGATTGTACGAATATGCAGTTAACGGAGTACTGCAACAATTGAACATTTATTAATTTTGCGATTATTACCGATAATAATTTATTAAATTTAAAAATACTTTAAAATTAGGCAAAAATGTGCTTTGATTTCATATTATGTTTAATTTGTCAATCATCTTACTTAAATATGACAACGTTTTCGAATAAGCTTTCATATGAATAGTACATAATACTTAAATGCTAACATATTTCTACAATAGTTATTCACATGATTTTTCCTTTAATTATTTAATCCTATTATCGCATAATATTACAAAATGACAAAATTTTATTCTCTCGCTATTTCGTGAAATAATTCATTATTTTTATTGGCCGTTTCGATATTCAGAAGACAACTTACACGCATACATGAATATAATTTACTATAAAATTTCGTGAGATCATATCTGAAATCTACGAATTCATCAAGGAGTATTCATGCATTTATTCTGTTGTAAACAACGTTGATCTACGAATGTAATTTGTCAAGCAAACAAGCAAACGATGTGTTGCAACTTTAACAAATCTAAGAAAATGTAATGCAGATAATATGCATGAAAACTGTCGCTAATCGTGTGGAGCCGTCGAAAACTTTTTCAAAATCTTTGCTTTTTTGTAATAATGTACCATAACTTTCCATAAAGTTTCTTTAAGGAAGTATTGGTAAATAGGAGTATTGGTAAATCACAAATTGCAATTTTCTTTTCATTACAGACAAATTTGTTCCGAGTGTTAATTAATTCCTCCGTACTTATGAAATTTATTATACATTTGACACAAAACAAGTAAATTTAATTTAAATAATGTTAAATCCGTTCCAATTGAACTATTTTTTGTCGAGTCAACGCAGAAAATTGTTAGTTTTTTTTTAATTAGCCCGACGTACCTGTATATTTTTATTATCGCGACAAACAAAGCCGCGCACTTTTCTGTAACATTTTTTAACACATCGGACAATAATTTTCCAAACTATCCGGGGAATATTATCCAAAAGGAAAGTCTTAATTTACACAAAAGAATTCGGCAAACTCGAGCAGAAGAGCGACGAGTCGGCAGCCTTTGTTTCCGAATGGCCGAAGCGCTCAGTCCGTCATTTTTCGAAGAGCCACGACAGCGCGTAATGTTTCTCTCTCTCTCTCTCTCTCTCTCTCTATCTATCTGTATATATATATATATATATATATATTAGTTCACTTGCGTACAAAATCAAGAGGGACTGTACAGAGCTTATACTTTTTCTCCCCCTTTCCCGGACACGCTGATTCATCACCCAACCGAGAGGAGCTTGCAAGCTGACGAGGATTGACGCATCTTTGCGCAGAACACAAGAACGATTTATGCGCTTCATTGTATGCAGATTCACCGTTGAAACCTCGTCGTTACAGAAAAGACATTTTGCGATTTACAAGCCTCATCCCGTTGTCGAACGCCGAGAAATTCCATGTTCTTAAGCGCGTCAGCTTTCAGATGGAATAGATGTGTTAAAGTGCGGAAAATGAATGTATCTATGCATTCGCTAATGCTACCACTATCTTGGGCTTAACATTAAAGAGTGAGATTTTTTCTATGTTGAGTGACGCGCGTTCTTCAAGTCGTTGCACAGAAATTTAACATACGAAAAGTTTTAAAGGATATAAGTAATTTTTCTTTAAAAAATGCATCACAGAATGTAAATATTGCGTCATCACAATGTAGGTAAATGTGAAATCGAATTGGTATTTTGGCAAAAATTTCTTGTTGATGCATATTGTATATTTAAAATTATTTTATCGCAATTATGAAATTTCCACATAAAAAGAACAAACGAAATTTTTCTGACAAAAATTTATTTTATTTGGTACGTTGCCTTCTATTTACCTTAGGATAAATTCTTTCGAAATTAAAATAACAATGCAAGATGAATTGAGCGTTATAAATTTGGTAATAATATGTCAAAAATTAATAAATGTTTCATTGCTATGACTAACACGAATGCCGACGCAACAAGGATGTTCGCTAAACTATTGTTTCACACGATGAAGAGTTTAAAACGTCCGTAGAAACAAATTTTTCGTCACTGCTTGCTTTAAAATCATAAAAGCCAATATAGCCAATCAAGAAATGAAGAGTTGGATTGGAAACATGCGGTTGAGGCGATAAGCGTAAATATATCTAAAAACGAAGGAAACCAGCGTTTTTTCTACTGCATCGGCGACGTGCGCGATTCTAATTGTAGAGGGGAATCATGCGGAGATCAATTACTCAGGCCTGACGGATTTTCGCAAAAGTATTGGTTGGATGCGTGTTTCGATGCCGGACACGCGAATGTTTTATAGAAGCGATGGATTACAATCGCTCATGATTATTGCAAATGACGGGCCACGCGTACACGCTACTATAGGTTTCCCTACTTTGCACTTTTGATTTTAATCGTTGTTATTAGGAGTTATCAAAGATGACGGAGATACTTGTCGAGTCCTCCTTTCTTGTCGCTAATGATAGCGTGACTATCGGTGAATAAATGTCTATTTTTCAAAAGGACAATTATGATGACTGAACGAGGTGGACTAGGTGATCTCGAATATCGGGATCCTTTTTCCTCGGTGTGATTCTAAGTTTTTCAAATACTTTACTGATTAAAGCCCCGATGCTTAATATCATTTACTTTTTATAGAAAATTCAGCTTAATAATTTTTAACGATCTAATTTTGTCATTGATTCTGTTTCCGTCATTAATGGACATAATTAATGGATATAAAAAAATTACGAAAATTCCGTCTTATCCAAAAGAAAATACAAAATCAAAGCAATTAACTTATTATTATATATTCTCTAAGAAATTATACTGCTGTAATCATATCGCTTACTGGACTAATAATATAGTTTTGCATTGCGTCACATACATAATTACATAAACAATATATTGACTGTAGGGCTTTGTGTATCTTAATGCAAATAATACTTAAGCCAAAATTTTGAACATCATTAGTTGAGTACAGAACGATGCTGTTCTACAGCACCGAGAAAATCGTTTTATTTCATAAAACACGAGCTGCCACTGTATTTATAATTAGATCCGTAATATAAAATTACAAAAGTGTTTAGTAATGTTACGTACAATAATTTCATTAGTAGTATAATCATCACTCTTTTAGATACTATAATGTTTATATCTATTATTTAGGTTGCTGGAATTCTGTGATAAATATAATTCTTAAATTTAGTGCATTGAAAATTTGAATGTCTTGCAGTTAAAAAATTTATAGCTCATTAGTATTTTAGTTTCATGAATTCTGATGTTAAATGTGTTTCAAAGCAAAGTGTACAATTACTGATAAAAATTCTTTGTATAAAAAATATTTTTAATCTACTTTTGTATCATCAAGTTTAGAATAAATTATTATTAATGTACAGCGAAGAGTATAATCATAGAATTTTATAAAAATGTAATATTCCACATAATTGAAATTCAATGTTAATGTAAGTTCTCGGCATGATTAAAGAATTAAAGAAAAATTCTGTAAATCCACAAACGATTCGGTACTAGCAATCTTCATTATGTGGTAGATTTGTGCATTACAACTACGAATTATGCGATTGTATATATTTACTATCCCAAGGGAGCAGTTTAATAATAGCAAATAAGAATATATGGTTTTTTTGTTATTCTTGGGCAGATATTCAATTTATACAGGTAGACAAGGACAATTACGCCAAATGATTTCTTGATTCATTTCTTTCAAATTCTTCCGCTTTTATCTTCTTCTTCTATTCGCATTATAATTTGCGTGATAACAAAAAATAGAAGAAGTTTTCATTAGTTGCCTACATATGAGAACTCAAACAATTTGCACCAGCATATGGCAAATGAGATGTAGAAATTAATTTACTTATTCACTATAAATATGAAATTGATCTACAGCATTAGGCAAGTGAATATTCAATGAATCATCAACTTTTTTTATCGAATTTTTACAAAATCACGTAACTCGATTTTATATAATGTTGTATATATATATGCACACACACACACACGCACATACAATATTTTATAATTATACATAGTATATAACGTTATTCGATATTAATTACGTGTCGCTATAATAGATATTATTACAAAAATATCTTCTTTAACGTACGTTTTTAGATTCAGCTTCTTATAATCAGATACATTAGTTATAGCTAAGAGAAAGAGCTTGTAAAAATTCATTATTTTTTTATTAATTTTTTTAATCATTGCTATTAGCATTAATATCTGCATGTGATTAATTAAAAATAATATTTCTTTGCCATAAAAAATGGCAGACTCAAGCCTGTACTTAATATAACGAGTCACCAGCACTTACTGATTGTATTTCAGGTAAAAGATCAGAAGTTACCCGATGTTATTGAAGTAGTGCTTACGAATTTTTATTTTAAGCATATAGGACGACAAATTATATCTTATTTTTAAAGTTCCTTTGAGAATCATCATCAAAAGCCACACAGTAATAAAAATTCACAATTCCTAAGCTGCATTTTTACTACACTTGTAAAGTCAAAGATACTGAAGCTTCCCATCGCCTATTCATCCAAGAAAAAAACGTTAAAAACTTTATTTTTATCACGGGGCCACTCGCGGAACTTCATACGCGTTTCGCTTAGCTTTCATCTCTTGACGATAACCAGCCTCAATCTTAATTGACGTTCGCGACTCGAGATTACAACGTGCGGCGCCCATGTCGCTAGCGCCACAATCATCGTCAATTAATCCTTAAGTGGTGTGCTTTCTAATCAAGGTTTTTTATTAAGTGAATGTGCGCGCACTCATCCTCGAACAAAACTCGTAGCGAAAAATTATAATGCTGTGTTCGTTTCTCTGTCTCCAAGTGTTCGCTTCGAACGTTGATTCTTTTCATCTTGCAGATGATTTTTTCTCGTCTTGCCTTTTACGACGAGTCTAGGATCCATTACATCCAGGTAAACATAATATTCGAGCTTTTCAATAAAACCAATTAATTGTCGATTATTCAACAGTACACGCGCTGATATTGTAATATCCATTTTCTTTCCTCTTCGAATGCATTATCCGATAGGCGATTAATATACTAATGCGTCTATAATGCAAGAAGCTCATTACGTTGGAATGGCTGTATTGAAAAGTGCAGAAATTACAGTTGTAGTCTACGAGAACGTGCTTCAAGATCAAGAAATATAAGGTATTTTAAATTAATATAAATTTTAATCCTCAATTTGAATGCCTTTACATAAGTTATAATATCAGATTGCTTGCTTATTTATACTACGACTTATAAAGAACCTGCAACACTTATATTAAAGTTTTACCTAAATAAAATAAAAACAACATTTTAGAGCAAAGATAAGGTTTTGCAAACTTTCTGTTGCAAAAATAATTCATTAATTTTATTACATAAATGCACATTAAATAAAACGAGACTATTTGTATAATATACTTATTATAATCAAACAGTGTGGCCAATACGACGATATCGCTCTTCTGAGCTACTAAAACACTCGAATTGTAGAAAAAATAATAATAAACTGCCACTATTAGAAAAGAAAGGACATGTACAGTGCTGTACACTACACGTTCATGTCTGTATAGATATCACTTTTCGAACTTACTCTTATACGAAGTTGCGAAATTCTATTACTTCAACAACTTTGTAAATATTATTTGAGCCATAATTTTACACATTTATTTTATAAATTTTTAGCTTATTAATTAGTGATTACCTGACTTTTTCATCTATATATCTAGCTGATTGGCGGAATTTCTATTTAAAATCTATTATTTACAATACATAAAGATCAATTTAATTGAAAGTAAAATGAAAATGAAAAGTAAATATAGTTGGAAACTTGATGTAGATGGTGTCATGAAATTGACTTTTCATTTTGAATTTTATAGATTATTTAAACACCACTGCTGCATGCATTAAGTGTTTGAAGACATCACCTACGCCAGTAAAAGTAACAAAAAATTTATGTAAAATATTAGAAATAAAATAATTGACATTATGACTAAGCTACCGATAAATTATAAGTTAATCGTTGGATTCAGTTAGACTTTTTACAGGATATTATGAGGTCATTAAGGACACCTGTAAAATATCCGCGAGTCAAATAAAAAAGTCACATTGTTTGTGATCTTACCGTGAAATATCTCAAATTCTGCAATTTTAACAATTTATTTTAATAGTGTACATATTATGTGGCACTTATATAGATTATGATTCTCTAGAGTATAAGGCGTGGCAATGATTTGTACCTCAACTTGGCTTATGATTAATGAGACGAATGTATACGAGTATAATTTGGTCTTTGCGCAAATTTTATACCGCATATTACGTCTGATAGTTAATATTATATCAAATTTTATTTTATCATTTAAAACTGTAATTTGATTTTAAATCGTCTCATTGAATATCATATTATACAAGAATACAAATGAAAGCATTACAAAATTACGATAATATATATAATTTAATATATTTGATGAAATATTTCGTATCTGTTGAGGTTTTGAGTGAAAGCAATATATACGTATGTAAGTATATATAATATTGAAGTTCGTACATTACTTTATGTACTTTCAAGTTTTATTCATGAATCTTTAAGATTTATTATGACGTATCTTGATTCACCTAGGAATTATTTGAGGATGAATGCGATTTAGTTTATAAATCACCCTGGACGTCTTGTACTAATTCGTTTAATGTCCGTGTGTCAAGAATTACAAAACAGTATAATTACGATGACAATCAAATAATGAAAGAAAATAAACAAATAAGAAGTAAAGTTTCCTAAAAGAATTCATCTATTGTATTCTAGAGAGTTTTACTTTCATATTCGATTTGCACGCAAAGGAAAATAAATTAATCATGTTATAAAGATACATGAAAGGGAATTAGAAAATAATACGGTTCAATTACTATTACAGATGTAGGGGAGCATATTTTTATATGGAGATTGTAAAGGCTTCTAGAGCTTTGGTATATCTGAATGTTTGGGAGACATCAAAGATTAATCTGAACATTAAATAATCATCACAATTGCATATTTAAAACACAATTCTCTCTATTTCACGTATAATACCAGATTACTTCTTATCACAGTAAAGTTCAGCTACAATGCAGATTGTATTCGGGTACTTTACAGTGCTATCTATTACAAATGTATTCTTTGAAAATTACTTGTATAAGGGCAAACGTAAATTAATAATGATTCCTTTCTTTATAAACCTATTAAAATGTTTTTGTACAAATCTCTCTATTTTATATTTAAAATCTATAATTTATGACGAAATTAAAATAAGAAATACTATTATTTTTATGAAAATATCACATTTATGAATTGAAATGAAAACTTCCTTCATTATTCTAATGATTTCATTAGATGAAATCATTTGTTGCCAATTGATTTGGTATTTATACAAAAAAAAATTACGAGTCTACAGTATGTTAAAAATATGTACTCAATACATAATTATCAGAGTTTATCTGTTTAATGTAAATTTACAATTAAATGAAAAGTAATCAGAATTAAAATTGCTACAGATATTAAAACTTAAAGAATAATATCCATTATGAGCATATTTAAAAAAAAATAATAATTTAAAATGGAACTATAACAATAATCATGATGATGATGATAACAATATTTTTGAAATAATGTATCAAATCACTAAAGATAGATCTTAAAAATCTAGAAAGTGATCGTTTATATATTATAATGTCGAATCATGGATTACATTTTTTTACCGATTATAACATACGAAATAATATTACTGCAAAATCATTATTAATCTACTGTTTAAACAATAATATATCGTACACACACTATTTTATGTAAACAATAATTTTAAACAAATTCGTATATTTTAATGAGAAAGTTTTTTTCTCATAATAATTATATGATAAAAATAAATCGCCGCAGGAAATATTTACAAAAGAATTATTTACATTACGCAGAACAACGAAATGAAGTACTCCACATTATAAAAATTTCGCAAATTACTGTCATATGAACATATTACTATTATAATTATTTTAAGACATAGTTTGAGTTTTTATTAATAACTATAAGAAGATTCAATGCGTCTAAAATTGATTTCTGTAATAAAATTATTATATCCATAACTTTTTAGGGCAATTTGTTATTTCTATATGCTGATATATAAAGTATGAATCAAGATTATGCATTTTAATATTTAATTTCACCAGTGAAATACAGTATTTTAAAAAAATAGTAATCATTTAGTTGACCAACTATACAAATTAGAAATTAATTTAGCAAATGAAATATAAACTTATTATATTTTGATATATTCAAAATATTTATTGATATTGCTTCAATTAATTTAGAAAGTTTGCGTTAACTTTAATAATAAATACGTATTATTTTTTATATTTTAATTAGTACGTACATAGTTTGTATATAGATAGAAGCATCTATTTTGAGTATTTTAATGGCTTTAAAACAAAATTTTGATATAATATAAAATGAAGAAAATATTGAGTTGAGACGATAAGAAACACGATAAGAATTAAAATAATTAAAATAATTGAAATCATAATATATTTTATGTAGGTCATCATTTAATTTAATTTAAAGAAGGTATTATTCCGAACTGTTAGTCAGGTTTATCAGTAAGTGATTGGTAATTTCGTTTTCGCATAAATCTTTCTTAGACATAAATCTTATATTAATCTCATATTAATAGAGTTTTCTAAAAAATTTCTGATATCATTAACATCAAATTTTTCTATACTTATTTTATCTTTCTTTGATATTTTTATGTAAATTTGTTTTATTATCTTGTATGATTAAAAAAAATCTCTTCGAGACTTTATGTTCATAAAGTTATTTGGAAACCGCAATTTGACGCAGCAATGAAAAAATCTAATTGAGTTCTTTATGGCCTGCGGTTTTACAGTCTGAATACCAACGCAGCATTGTGCAATTATTTTGTCGATGTACTAACTATTCCTCGTTAAAATTATTGTTTCATGATGTATTTGAAGATATTCATTGAATTACGTATGTTCATCTACTTATACGTAAACACAATTGGATATTATGAACCGTGAGTATGTTATCCTGTTAAGGAGGAGCAGAAGGTAGTGGGATACAAGAGATTCCAGTTTAATGCTACAAGATACATGCAAACCTTTCGTATAAGATAATTCACGTATTTATTTTAAAAAGTAGAATCATGGTGCTTCTCTGAGAGCATTTGTATAGATTTTTAATTTCGAAAATGCATACTGCGACTATTATCATAATATTTTTATTTATATTAGGAATTTTTTAAAACTTTCACAATCTATTATTATTAATTAGACTTAAATAAAAAAGTAACCACGTACAGTACACATGTTATGCTTCGATAGATAATTAAAAATAATGATTTGTGTAGCCACGCATGAATAGATTCATAATATGATAAATTTATTTTTACTCATATCTTATTATTAATTCATTATTAATTAATTATAATATTTAGCTCAGCTAGATTGTGGTAAATATTATACCTAATTATTTCTTACATATGATAAATTATTATTAATTGTACAAAAATGTACAAAAAACTTATTGCAAAAAATGGTAGTATAATGAGATCAGATTTAATGTAAATATAATTTACAGATTTATAACGTAAACAATTTTTTTGTTTCTGATCACCGGTAGGATGAATATTGTAAGATATGGAAAGTGAATATATAATCGCCATTGATACACCGAAGGATCAATTCCGCTTAAGCAATTTATGTGGAATTACTTACAAATGAAATTGTTTATGACAAGCAGTTTTCCTTAGATATAGTAGATACGTTTTGCAAGTCTTTCATTTAATTTGTATATACGTTTTTATTTTATTACAATCCCCTGTCGTATTAGATGCAATTGTATCTTTACAATATGATTTGCACGCTCCCATTGTGACCAAGGCAAGCGTGACATAGAGAAATGTAGTAACATTTTAAAAATCATTAAACAGTCGCTCTCTTAGTAAAATTATAATGTTGGAAAATAGCACTTTTCATTTGTGCAATGGTATAGGAAAAATGCAACGACGACAAATGTAGTTTTTACAGTAAATGTGATTTGCAGTGCTACTGTTTGGCTACATTATATTATCTTAAGAGCCCGCCCTATCAATATTATTAAGTAGCATTATTCAGTAGTAAATTCATCGTAAAGAAAATAGAATGTAAATAGATACTCGATGCACTATTTTTATATTATTAATTAATGATTTTACGCTTTCAGGCGTAAAATGCGCCGATAATCTCACCCAATAAATATTCAAATCAATGTTTCTTTTTGTATATCAGGAGGATGTATGAAAATACTGATTCTCGGAAAAAAGTAATTTTATTAAGGTGCGTTCGAGGAAAGTAACCGCCTTCGACAACTCCCGTATACAGCAATTATAAAAAAAATGTACCTGCATCCAATGCACGTTACGTGAATTATCGTTGATCTACGTCGCGCATTCAATATAACGACGTACAACGACAGAGTGAAGCCTGCAAGATAGCGATCGTTGCAGAGGATTCCCTTATCGATTCTAATTTTTCTGTTCTAAAGTCAGCTACCGAAACGCAATTTGTCCACCGGCACTTTCCTATCTGTTAGACATCGCAGACTATTATTTTCCCATGTTCTTAGCTTTAATAGTGTAAAATTGAAAATTTTCCAGTCGAGAGACATTTTTCATCTCATGACGTTATTTGTCAGTCAGTTTATATGATAATAGCTATCTTATACATAACGGAAAATTTTTGTCCAAGTGAAGAAGCTTATCTTAACTTATTTAAATTTATTAATTATAAATTAAAAAAATAAGACGTAAGTTCTGGATATAATGGAGGATTGAACATAAGAGAACAGTTGTGTTTGCCAGAAAATAAGGCAAAATAATTTAGGCAATATTGTTTTCACATTGAAGATATAAAGAACTTTGAAAATCCTAGCATGAATGGAGCTATAACAATACTAATATGAATAAAAATTTGCTTCACTTATTAAGCACGAGTTCATTTAAAAATTAAACACATTTATAAAAGACTTTAGTTATTTAAAATAGATAGGAGAAAGCTAAAGAAAGGAAAAGACTCCGTAAAATAAATAAATAGCAGCATTTTTCCCGTTCGAGTAAAAGCATTGCCACTTTAAGAGTAAAATACCAATGAGTGTCGGTAGAAAATTAGTGGTCTGATAAAACGTTCTTTTAAAAAGCGAAGAAATCACTCTTGGAGATTTAGTGAGTTTCAGCCGAACTGCATATCATTTTGGAATTGTTGTGTCAGCGTGTGCAGTGACCGGATGGGTTTAATGGGTCGTAAGGTGCCACCGTACATACGTAGGAACATTCGAACGCACGCACGGACGTAACGGCTTAATTTTTCATGATTACACCTGTCCCACTCGAAATATACATAAAAATGCGCTCTTGCTTCTCGGAGAGCACGAGTCAGAAGGTAATGCATTTTACTGATACTGATAAATATGAGCCAGTGCACACATAATTTTGGGCTCATTAAACTATATTTCTTGCACATAAAAGCTCGTACTATCCGTATGGATTCATTCATTTTAAAGGAAAAATACCTTTTAATAGAGAATATAATTTTTTCCCGCACTTTTCAAAATGTGAATAATATATGTTTAGCATCTATAACTGTAATATCTATAGCAGATATTTCCAATAAATTGTAATAAATTTTGTATTATAAATTGCATACAAATTTCATAGAAATTTCATAGAAATTACATGTAAAGTGATATTCGGTTTAGCCGTATGTAGATAATATTTTACTTATTATACAAAAAATAGTTAGTTTAATATTATTACTCCCACGAGATATCTATTTTTTTATTCAATTTTTTTGAATCGAAACAATGGATATATAATTTTAGATATATAATGAAAAAGCATGTTTTATATTCTGGCATTATTATGATAATTGTCCGTTGAAAAAATGATATATTTAATGATAAATATACGACAACTCCTTCATAAAATTATCATAAATTTACTTAGTCTTTAATCAATTATACACAAATTTTTATTTTGATATACGATAATTGAACTGTCAACAATAAATAAAAATAATTTATTATTATTAAAACAATCGCCTTCTTTAAAAAGTACTAAATCACTAAGGAATTAAAATTAGTTTCTCCATTATACTTCTGCATTAACGTATAAAAATTAAGTTTATATTAAATAATTTCATGATAATAATCTTTGTTAGTACGTGAAATTTTTTTAATATATTGAAATACGATGATATGTTCTTACGAATGAAGTTTGATTATGCTTTAGATTAATTTTGAAAAAGTATTAACATTGTTTTACAAGGTTATCGCTAATTTATAATATGGCATAGTACCTATGTATATTTATATTTTAACGGGAATAGCTTGTAAAAATAGAACTTTTTATGCAGAAATAACAATGAAATCTAAACTGTAATTGTAAGGAAGAAACTCTTCGCTGTATGTATTTGTTTTTATTAAACACGAGTCTCTAATTCCGATGATAAGAGGGTTATCCGAGTAATAAGTTAAATGGATATTAAACTATTTCTGTATTAGCAAAGCAAAAAGAAGTCAATTACAAAAGATTATCAATTGGCCGCTACATTTTGTATATTGACTCACAATAGAGAACTGGAGACTTTCTAGACTATATAAATAATAAAATCTTCTTGTATTTTCTTGGTATACTAAATATAGCATCAGGAAATCTCGAAACTACGAAGTTCTCAGCATCATCCTCGACGAAGACGTTTATAGATACTCGAGAAATTCTTAGCTTGTATACCCATAATTGTGTTTATATCAGTTGAAACAAAGGGTCAAGAAACGTCTTCCTGAATGTTTAAATACCGTCGGAAGTGTTCTTATTATCTTTTGCCTGTTCTCTCTACCTTTATCTTTGTTACTATCTTCGAATTATTGACTCTTAGCGCAAAACTTGGCAAGTAGATAAAGGCATAAGTTCTCCTGGCGTGACATTTACATCACCATATGCTAAACAAAAGCGTCATTTCTTTAATACGGGCTCGGTTTACAGGCTTTTCCCTTAATTATTTATAAATGTACGCATATGTTTTAAAGTCATAAATTATGTATATATACAGCGCTACGGTAAAGTTATTTCTTTTCGATATTGAGAAATGAAATTTTTGTATAAAGTATTAAACCGTCAATGGAATTCGTGTAATTATTATGCAAGATCTCACGAAGAATAATTTAAGCCGAAGTAATTTCTATTAAGGTTATGCTATATAATTTTGTATACTAATAAATAAAGTGAATTAAAAAGGAATTATTTCGAAAATAAGTAAATCATCGAATGATGAATATTTATTCTTAAATAAATTACTAATAAGATTTCATTGAAAGGTATATGTTTCGTATCACAATACAGCATTAAAATATTCTTATGTAAATATTGTAGTTTTACTTCGCTCACTACAAATTAAAATTCTTAAGTTTTTCAAATGTGGTATAAAATTTTTCGATGTAAAATAGTATTACATATACTTCGGAGGTGATTAAATATACAATTGAGATGTATACAAGTGCATGGATTCACGTGTTGGGATTTCTGTTCTGGTCACGTATGAAAATAGTTCATATGCTGCTCATCGTACCAAGACACCATCAACTAGCTCACTTAACCATGCTTCTCATCAATTAGTTGTCTGACAACATATGTTTTACCGTTAAACTTCAATTTTCGTTGAATTACCGAACACGACACGTATTGTTCCGATCAAAAATCCAAAAAAGCTTTCGTAACTTTTATAGCGTCTAAAAGCATAAAAAAGAGAAGTTTCGGTATACAGAATTTTATAACTTTATAATTTATAACGCATAATTTTATAATTTTATAATCATCCTTTATGTGGAAAATGCGTAAGATTCATACATTCTAAAGTTGTCGCATAAGTAATTTTAAAAGCTTAGTCTAGACCAACTCTAACGAAATAGTTGCTGAATATTGTGTAACACGAATTGTATGCGTAACACGAACTGGGTAACTGATTCAAAATTTAAAAGATTAGAACTAGGTATGGATTTGGATCGATAGGAAGAAGTCTCGCGTTTTATAGTTAGTTATTTTTAAGGTACAATAAATTGAGAGTTTAGACTATTATTCTTTCTGGTTTTTATGTAAGATTTTCCCCGACGCAAATCTTTAGTCTTGGTTTTAACACTAAATGTTAACCAAGTATAAAACATGATAAATGACTGAGGATTCAAGATGCGAGCATCAGACGCATAGAAAGAAGGTATGTATTAGATTTTACGCAGTAGCGTATAGGATCGACTCGAAGGTATTAACGAACACTTATGCGGTAAAGGCGACATGGTGGTAGTACTGCTTGAATTGGAGCGGTACTTTAAAGCACTTTTGCGATAACTAATGCTGCTGGAGTATAAACATCCGTTGACGTTAGGCAGTACATCTCGTTGGATCAAGAGACAAAAGCCAGACAAACTGGCTGAGAACGTTTTTATGTCATTTACAATCTCTCACGTACGAAATCTGCTAATTTAAGGATTACTGAAAATTTTAAGGGAACGCGTAGAATGTCGAGTCGGACATTACTAATTTCTTTATGTAAAATTTCAACTTTAACATCATTATTGCTGTAAGTTATTTGAATTCATTTTTCTTAACTATTGCCTTAAATACACTTAGTTCATAATATAAGTATCAGTTTATCTTACGCAGCACCAAAAAATGTATTTTAAGTATATCTTAATATAAGCAAACGCATCGATATGTACGTAATTGCTTCTTTCTGATAGAAAAAGTTTGAGAAATTCAAGTGATTACATAAAATTGTATAAATATTTAACGAAAATGTCTAAATTTTATATTTACAGCCATAAATTATAAGGCATGTATTTGAAACCCATTTATTATGCATGTACAATACAAAGTATTTGTAATGTTACATGCGAGACGGAGGATGAAGCAAAGAGAGCCTCGGGCTAAGTGAGGCTGTTTTTTCCTACAATTTTGAAATTTTATGTACAGGAAAATATGTAATCTGTGATTTTTTTAAACCTTGGATTTTACTCCTAAGAAAAACATAATCTTGTAAATTAATGTTAATCAAAGAATAAGTTTTTCCTTGTTATATATTGAAAATACGTTTGTAGGGATATTTTTGTTATAATGTTTATTTAAAAATGCTGTTCACAGCATTGGTATATAAAACCATAGAGTTTGGAGGTGTTTTCAATGAGTTGCCAATTTATTGTTTACTTTTTCACAAGAAAGACTAGAAGGAAAAATAGATTCTGCTTTAATGAATAAAATGGGATATAATTGTTGTAATTAGTATCGTTTATATCAAGAATGTGGTATACACGTAATCTATTGAAATCATGATACATTATTTAAATTTTTAATCGAACAAATACATATTTAAAAATAAACAAAACTAACAGTGTTCTCGTCTATTATCTTCAACTAATTTTTTTATGCTGATATTCCAGCAGATATAACGTGCTCGATGTTAATAATTTTCTTAAATAGATGGTTCGTGTGTATATTTAAAAAAAAAATTAACTCTTTTGATTTCTTACTTTGTAATGAAATTCAGAATTGATTTACAGTAAAAGAATTTGATAAAGGTGGTTCGTTAAATGCAAGATAAATTTTGATAATAATCTGTTTATTGTAATTCGTACGAGTAATATCCCAAATACTTTAACTATTCGTTGGTTTTATCAAACGATATTAAAATAATTAAGAATTTCATTAAAAGAAGTACTCAGAATACAAGTAAATCTTAGAAAGCTGGGTTGAAACATTGATTTTTTAATATTTCATACAGAAAACTGACTCAATGTCTTTTTCAAAGTATTTTCAATAAAAAATTATATTCTTTAAGTATCAATGAACGTAAATTTTATTTATACTGTAGAATTTTATATTTGATTATCGCGTATTATACAAAGAAATTGTTCTCTTCATTGATTCTCATTTTCATCATTCAGAGATAAGAAATCACAAAGAAAAATATCAATCTTCTCGTGCATAGTTCATTTTTGTATTTGTTTTTACCTTAGTATCTGATTGTGCACTTAAGAGTGCTAGCATAAAAATAAAAATATTACCTTAAACAGGGAAAAAATAACAACTAAGATGTCGTAATTTTTCATGATTACTATGAATAGAGGCCCGATCAAAATTATATCAGCCTATTCGTTACTCGTTAAAGTTTTACGGAAGTTTATTTCAATATCGTTGCACCCGCTCGCAATATGATCCAATTGTAAGTTCACGGATGCATGCACTTTTAATGAAGAGTTTAGCGAGGCCTTTGGTATTTTCATCATCGTCATTTATTTAAAACGAGAAGTAAGAACGCGACAAGGAAAACGCGTTAACGCTAAATTAGCCTTCAAGCCTGTCCGCTAATCCTCGCGGGAGCTTGATCGATATCCCGAGGCGCCGAGCGAAATCTTTACGAAAATTGAGCGCAACGCTAACACTCCCAGTCCTATCCATCTCCGCACTTCGGTCCTTAGCTCCTTAAGCCAGGATAGCAGCTCCGTAATCCAGTTAAGGCCCTTCGGGTAAAGTCTGCGTCGCGTCCAGACGCGTTGCCGTCCCTTAACCGTGCGATTGCCCTGTCGGAGCTCGTAAATCAGCGTATTTTCGTATCCCGGAAGTGGACAGCACTCGACCGCGTATTTATATGCGCGAGCCTCACCGTCTTCAACGGCGCACAATGAGTTGCGCCCAGGAGTCGAGCGGAACTCCAGCGGAGATGCACCGCCGGAATCGTAAATCACCGGGATTTTGACACTCGGCCAAGAGTCCCTCGATCGAGCCAGTGGATTCCAATTGGTTTGACAGCCCTCTTCTTATTTCGCTGATGGTTGCCGATTTCTTGCTCCGAGGGTTCACAAGTGGCTCTCAAAATGCTCACCCAAGTACTCCGGTACTTGCTTCTTTTCCTCGACACTTTTCGATTCGTTCTCTTTTACTTCTGACGCTTCTTCGTTTTTGCTTTCCTTTAATTTCATTTGTACATTTCATTTGTACACAGCCTTATCACAAGACGTAATACAAACTGAGTCGTTCAGCTCTTGTCTACCTTGTCTATCTGTCGTTATATTCTGACACAGTTGAAGCTCGATTAATGCATAAAATTTCTTGTTGGCTATTAAAGCAACGTTTAATCTAATCAATAACGTTTGAGCCGCAACGAGGAATAATAATTAGACGAAACTAATCGAGTTTTCCAGACATCACTCAAGTCGACAAGAAATTACTCTATATTTTCCTTCTGGCTATGCAACACGAAGTAACACTTTCTTCGATAAGATGTTTTACCTGGTTTATCTAGTTCAACGAGGCTTTCCCGTCATGTGGCTTCGTTTTAATTAGAGTAGACTCCGATTGATGTAGATGTGCTATCAACGATAACACGTTTCTGTGAATTATTGTGCAGGGAAAACCTGAAAATTAACGCCGATACGTCGAAAGTTATTAGAAAGTAGTTATTGCCTTTTAGAAAGTTTAAGGTGATGTACAAAGTTACATAGAATTCGATTCGTATGAATCAATTGTTGTCGGTGTCGAAAGTATTGAGATGGTGCTTTGATCTAAAGTAACGCTAAATCGATCGCAACACTTCCAATGAAAATCAACGTAAAGGCATCGAATGACGTTTATTTAAAAATATGTATAATATGCTTTAATCTGTAAGGAATTGGAGAATGAAAGCAGTAATGATATAAATCTAGAGCGCTGTCGCTGTATACGCGCAGTCTTCTCTACTCTACCGAGCTTAATTTATAAAGTCTGCATGCATATAAGAAATAAACGTAACCACAATCTCATCCGATTAAATTTTTCGACTTCAAAATTGTTTGCATGCACTTGTTTTTGCACTTAGTATAATAAGCCCGCAACGAGAGTGCTTCTGAATGTTTGGCCGTTGACGCAATGTCGCACGATAAATTGTCGTCGTGCACGGTGTACCGCTTTTTTGCAATTTCGCGTCTGGACTCTTGAATCTCGATGCAGATGTCGAGCGATGCGTTCAATGTGACTATAACTGAGGAAAAGGGAGCCCGTGATTCCCTTGCAGCTGCGTTGGGCATTTTTTTCATTAATGCCAATGGTTTTTTTCGTATCAAATGCATTGATACGAATCGCCTTTCCGCTTTATGTTTTTCGTACGCTCTACCATCTTGAATATGCAAAAAACTATGCATCCCCCTTAGAAATGCGATCGCTTTGGTTTTCATTAATTTTCGTTTTATTAACGAATAACTAATGATACTCAGGTATCATTTAATGCTATGTTCTCGATAATATTGAGAATTATTAGAAGTACTGTAATTACAAAGTACGGATGTTTTTTGGACAATTAGAGCTGTTACGCCGTATTTTGAATTAATTCAATAAAAATCAAACGTCCGCCATATCACAGTTTTTGATAGTTGAAAGGTAGCTGATTGTGTCCATCCCTCGCTGATACACACAGTTCAGTAATCTATAATATCATAATGAACAAGTATTTTTTTAATAAGTAACAACACAACTATGACACAGCTATGATAACTATGATTAATTTTTGCCGACTCAATTTAATTATTAATACAAACATATTCACGAATACTATTGCGCGATGCTTAGAAAATGTAAAAAAGGTATTCAATAATTACCTGGATTCTAAAAGGATTACGATTAAAAATATTATTATACGGAAATTTATAGTTTTATGAATAGTTTTAAAAACGTTCAAGTGAAAAACGCGAGAATAATTCCAATTTATATGTACGGCTTCGCCTTCCTCCATCGGTAATTTTCCATTATAATCGTTGAGCAGCTCTTTTATATTATTTCTATTCTCAAAATATTTTACGAACTGAGAACCGAGGCTTTTGATTGTCCAGCTGAAATTCCGATCCTTTGATGTTATGAAATATTCTCGATCCGATTTTCACGAGTTAAAACGAATCGCTCGTGCGAACGGATATATTAACTTTATACTACCAGTTCAATTCAGGATGACCCATTTCAACGTTAGGTTATGACGTGTACCCGAATTAGAAAATACCGTCCGACTATACGTATATTCTCGCGTATAAAATACGTCCGTACTATACTAGGAGCGCAACGCTGTGCTCGTGAAAAGAATAATTATTAAAACGCAGAGTCGGACGAACGTGCGATGCTGCCGATGAGAACACTGTCTTTTACTCAATTTTTCTCTCAATTAATTTTATCGCCCCGATCGTAGCGCAAGAAAGTGCTCTGCTTGTTTGTGAAAAAGCACTTTGGATAATTGAGCCACTATAGAAGGAAGCCTATACATTTTACGAATTATTATTGTCCTAACAAGCATCGCGTGAATTAGAAATTTACTTATCCTTTTATGAAAAATTATGCGTAAATTGAGGTTAAATCAAAACATTATTTCGTGGCTCAGTGATTTCGATGGTTCGATCAGAATATCATTTGTAATTATAGAATGTGATTTCAGCTCTGGCTTTTACACTCTAGGCAGAGATACTTATGGTAATCCAGAAAAAGCTTGAAAATAGATCTTTATGCAAGGTTTACAACGTTAGTTGTATTTCGAAGAAACTGATTTGTCTACGAATCTACGAAGAAAGAGTTCCCGTTATCGTGCATTCGCCTATTTACATATTATTTTACTTTGATATCCCATTACAATTGGGTCGGTATTTTTTAATTTTGTCACAAAAATCTGTCCAAAAAACATCAATCTAGGAAACGCAGAGTAATTCATTTAATTATAAAATACAGCGACTTTGTTCATTTTCATAAGCGTGTATTTGCATTGGTTCACATTTGGTAGTGATAAATATATAGCTTTACCGTGCATTTGTAATAAAAGGAGCGTGTAACTGTAAAAGTAACATTTATGAGGTAACAGCACAATAGAAACAGCACAATACCTAAATGTTTCGCGCGTATTTTCGCGGACTCTTAACTTCTTCAAATTCAATTACGATTAACTTACTCTGCAAATAGTGCAAGTGCGACAGTTTGACCGACACAAAAGGCGAATAAAACGGCCTATCGGGTACGTACGTAAATGCAACGATGCGTCGTTACGCAGTCTAGACGTGGCAAAGCAAAGTTAGGAATGTAGGAAGGGTTACGCGGCAGTTGCTAAAATTGCACTTGTCCGACGCTGAAAGGGAAATCTCGATCGAGGGAGCGAGGGAGAGGGCGCGGGCGTTTGGCTTCTCGTATCGACCCTCGACGCTCGTAATAGCGTAGCGAGAATATTTCGAAGAAGTATCGTGGCTTCAGCCGAGAGATCGGACCCCCGATTGGGAATCCCCACGCACGGCTCACGCAGGATCTATGCGCTAGGCACTCGTGCGTTTACTCGACGCGAGCCAAGCCACTCGAGACTCTCGAGCGGCTTACTCTCGGCAATTTCTGGGAGGTCCTCCTGAATCCCAGCTGAATTCCATCCTTTTTACTTTTTACGGTTTTGTCGAACCACGGTAAATGCACTCGCGCCTACTTTCTTAGCTCGGGGAGGACTTCTGTTCGCTCCGGTGCGGCTCTTCAAATCCAGTCGGCTGAAAAAAATTGCTGCACAATTTTTCAGCGTATCGCGCTTTGTGAATTATGTATTTATGCTAATTGCAAGTGATAGGCTTGAGCAAGCCACTTCGCTTTCTAGCTTTTACACATTATTAGATAATGGATACACAAACGCTGAGCTATGCTTACTTAAAGAATAAATTTGAGGATACGCTTTTAACGCGAAAAAATTTCAAGCACTAGAATTTAGTTTTCAGCTCGTGAACTCACCGACTATGGTAATTGGTACAATGGAAGAATAATAGTGCAATTGATCGTTGTTGTTTTGTTTAATTTTTTCTTTTTTCTTTCTTTTTACTTGCTTTTTGACAACTAAACGAGCTGTAAGACAATGAAATTAAGAAAATGACACGTTGTCGTCATTCTCTTGGGTAATGCCGTCCTTATAGTGTGAACAACCCTTTAAAAAATACATTAAAAAAACAACACGTTTACAACGTGTCTGTCGATACTTTCTCGAGCATTATGTAATGATAATCGTTTAACGAGGCAGTTGTTTTCCTATAATTTATTGCAAAAGAGGTCGCTTTCACAAGGGGGACTCTTATTTAAGCTCAATTCGTTATTCGTATCGTTAGCTCATTAGTCTCCTGGACAATCGTATTAGTCTAAATTAAACACCTCCATAATTATATACCTTAGATGCTGTTTTGAAGAGGATAATATAATGACGATCGGTAACTACAATTTACGATGTCTTCATTGCACAAATACTCTGCAGAAGCATTTTTATACGTAATACTTTTAATTGTGAAATGTATTGTTGGCGGCTTTAGGTAATTGTAATCGATTACTTAATTGATATTATCAGAATGCATATTTTAAGAAATTAATTACAGTTTTTTGTCAGTTAAAAATGATTTCCGTGACGTTATACTTGCTATTGGAGGTTTCCGTTGTTAAATTCTGTTGTTTAACGCAGTATAATAATCCACAGTTTCATAATTGATTAAAGTTTAAAAATAATTTCACTGATTTGATGAAAATTCAGTTTCCTTGGTAATCGACATTATGTCCCCAAGGAATAACTATACGTAAGCTATAAATATCTGCATGGTAATAAATCTTCTGATTGCTTTTCTTTTGCTCGGTCATATTTTTAAGGCGTATACCGTACGATGGTTCCCCCTCTCTCTTTCTCTCTCTGTACGTTTATGTCTTTGTTAAGATCGTCACGCAACCTTAAATTTTTCAAAAGGGCATCAGCTTGCAAAAGGACGGGATCCAGTCGTTAATTCACCCTGTCAGTTTTAATTACTGCTGGATAATTGATTATTAATTACTTAAGAGTTGTAACGTTAAAAACAATATAATTACAAAGTAAAATGTAATAATGTGCAGCTATGCCTTTCTGGAAGCATGCATATAAAGTTGCGTGCGAATGAGAACATTTTATTGACTATTCCAAATACTTTATACGATTATGATTGCTTATATTGTAATGTTGCAATCCACGTGTAGAATATTAATTTTGTATCGTTACATGAAAACACTTTTGATGCTTTGGTAAGTGGACTCGTTCACAATAATTGGAGGCCCTGTAACGTATTTATTCGTGCATATTCCAGTGAATCTTAATTTTGTGAATTCCGTGCTTCGTAGGCCCGTACCTCCCAAGATGAAACAAAAATGAGGCACGATTTACCATTTAGCCTCCATATTTTTCATAATTATGCAAGGTAATTTTAAATTTTGCTCGGTTTGTACATTACGTACGCAGTTCTTTTGCCTCAACGACGATATTTTACGTTTTTCCATACTTTGAAACTCTATTAAGTTAAATTTAGAGAAAGTATTGAAAAAGCCGATAGCTGTTAATTAATTAATTTATTTACCGAGTGTGCATCGTTGCACGGTTAAGGAAAGCATCGTTTATTCTGATGTTGGTATCGTGTACTTTCAAGGTTCGAGTGGAATGTCAAATACTCGCAACGAAACCCCAGTACATTCCAGGGGAAATCGAAGGATCCAGGGAAGATCAAAGGGCATCGTTCATCACCTGCATTTCCCTGAAGTCGCGCTACCGAAGGCGGGTATTTTCCATTCAGGCACGCACGCGCTCAACGGAACGATGAAGCGCAATTGGTGTCACTGATTCTTCAGTCGCACGATCGTGCTGAAGTCGCTGGGGGAGGGGAGGTTAAGGAGTGGTGGCTACTCACGTAGAAGTAGAGCTCGACTCGCTGGCTGTGTTTGGCCTCGCACGTGAGCGTCTCGGACCTGCAGCAGCCGGTGTCGTCGGAGCACCTGTGCAGGATCGCGCAGTGGGGAATGTACGTGGCCGTGGAGTTGGGGTAGACGTCGCGGACTGGAATGACCCTCGCGCGGGGCCACTGGCAGCTGCCCTCCTTTGCGACCCGCAGCGCGTGGTTGTGTGCCGCGTTCATCTCCGCCGCTGAAATTCAAACAACGGATGTTCAGGCGACGCGCGCAATCCTTTGTGCTCGGGTTGATAAGGGCTCGCGCGTTACGACAGCTCGTAACGCGCGATCAATAATCTGGCTCTTTTGTCATAAGATACTCCTAGAGAAAGTAACGAGCTTTTCATTAGCGTTTCACTGATATCCTTGCTTTTGGGTTCGTTATCTTTGCAGGACTTGTTCATTTTTTTACCGTATTTCGTAATAGCTTGTGCGTAAAAATAGCTTTTCTGCTTTGTGTTTTGGCGACTCGTTTTTTTTTTTTTGCACATTTTTTATTTCAGCGATACAAAAAGTTCGTTCAAAAGGCTTGATTATTAAAAAATATGAGAACGAGTCATATTTACAGCATTTGTGAACATTGTTAGCAGTATTCGCAAGGTAAATATATCAATCTGAAATTTCGAGGGATCGTGCTCTTATAATCCACTTTTATCAACTAGGTACTGATAATAATAATTCAATGTTGATTTTACAACAAAAGATTATTATATTATTATTTTATAAATAATACGTATTTGAGTTTTCGATCCAGTGATTATTAATTCTGTTTCACTATGCTCGTTAGTTCTTTGTTTATAAACTCGATCAATGAGTATATTTTACAGAGAATTTACTTTAAAAAATAGTTGAAATTGTTTGAATACGTTTTATAAACAAAAATAATAAATTTCATAAATAATATCCATTGGTATTTCTGCAGTCTTTTTTGATCATTTAAAAATATCGTTACGCGTACTGCATTATCAATGTCTTAAATTTACTTCTACAGTTATTAAAAAGAAAACAATAGAATATCAACTAATATATGATGAACCTGATTAAAAGATCGATGAATTTAAGTCACTAATTTAATCAATTTTAGTGAATTCGTTTACCTAAGGTTAATAATCAATACGAGTTTTAGACACAGCGTATAAACATACGTTTTATCTAGCATATGATGTACTGTTAAAATTACATTTTATTGATAAATTTTCATGTTAAATAATTTAATGCATGCATTTTATTTTTTATTCAATTTATACTTGTATCTACGCTCGTTTTTAACATTGATCTTGTTTACGGAGGTGTAAATTCGCGTTTAGCTCGAGTATAATAACGTGGAAACTATAAATAATATCGGTTTCTGTGATCTTGGGGTGGGGAAGGTGCTAAAAAACTCATAAACAAGCGTCTCAAGCAAGCAACATCGCGTTGACTGAAATAAATTCTAATAAATCAAAGTAATACTGAGGTAACGACTGAAAATGATTAAAAAGAGTGAATTTCTTCAAGATACGTTGAGCAGTTGAGGTTTATCAATAAATAGTAAATGTATAAAATAATTTTACTTAAAATTGAAATCTTAGAAAATTGTTTGGAAATCTTTTAGTTGCTTGTGTATTTATCCAATCAGTTTTTCGACATAATTTACAATCTTGTATAAAACTCTTATGGATATGTAAAATTTACAAATAAATTTATGAATATTAATTGCTGTTTTATTTATTAGTGTACAGAAATATTAGAGTACTTTATTTGACAGAATAACCGTAAATGCATATGAACCGCCTACACGGTAAATAAGTTAAATTGTATTAATTAAATATAATAAGGAATTAATAGAAAATGAGTATTACCACACTTTTCGCAATGTGTACAATATCCAAGGCCAAACTAGAGGAAGTAGTTCACTTCCATAAAAGTTGAAGGTTAAAGTTTCATAAAAGTGAAATTGAATATTTTTTAAAGCCTTTTTTTTTAATTTGCACCAATAAAAGAAGGTGTATGATTATGGTCGGACATTTTCGAAACTTCAAAAGATGCGACCTCGGTTCAGTGTAGTCAGTGAAATAAGAAAAACGTATAGTAGAAATCGTAATTGAAGCGCAGGGAAACATAAACGCGGGTAATTGTCCGTTAGTCCTTTGTTCGTGATTTGCGACGCAAAGAACGAACATTTAGTACATAAAAATATACTTTTGAATGGTTATAATTTATATTTTATGACATTACAATTTTGAACTTGGATATGCTAATTATGATTTGCTGCAGTTTGCTTTTAGAAGCTTTAATAATGTAAAGAAATATCAAGTACATAATTGGTTGTATAAGTTTTTATTTAATTTAATTTTTGACATTACATCTGGAAAAATATCTTACCTCTATTAATTGGCAATTTTGGTTTTTTTTTTTACTAAAATAGAAGTACAAGTATATCTGAAAAATGTCTAAGTTTAATTGTATTTTAACTGTATGTTAGCAATCACAGTAAATAAAAAGATTGAATAACCCGATGATAAGTGCAGTAAGCTCAACTATAATTATACCAATATTAATTAAATTACGTATGTGTAAGAATATTAGTATTTAAAATAACTTTTGCAAATCTGTAATTTTCTGATTGTGAGTATCTTATTTTAAAACTCTCGTTGATGAAAAACATTTTTTAGGTGCATTGAAATTTACGCCCGAAAGTACCTTTAAAATATCTAAAGCCGAACGAAAAATGCACACTATCATGTTACAGATTTAAACGGTAGTGTACGACAAAAGTGTTTTTCTCTTAATTGAACGATCAAAGCACATCGAGACTTAATCCTTGAAATTTCTTAATCTTCCTCCTCGCCACACGCGTTTCGTACATCTCACACGTCGGATTGTCCAGGGCGTGGCAAAAGTGCGCTCAAAGAAAGATGTTTCAAGGAAAGCCAGCCCGTTACGTCGGAAACGTAATCCGCGAGGATGCGTGCGGCTAATGGTTGTTTCTTGAGTTCTCGAGGAACGTGTTCGAGAGGCGATGCGCGCGCATCTCGGGACCGATTTCGCGTGTCACGACTTCGCCCGAACCACCGACATCGATTTATAAAGAACGGGATTAGACACTCAATAAGAACGTGCAGTTTAATAGCATTCGTTGCTTAACGGCTTCGGGCAGTGCGACTTTGGATTATTTATGAAGAATTTTACTCGTAACTTTATTTCGAATAATTAAATTTTGTGCAGGTATACAAGTGTGTTTACTCGATAAAAAATATGAAAAAGACGATCCTGACGTTCTAATTATTTGCTTGTAAATTTTAATGATTATTTATGGCAGTATTTTTGATAATGTAGACCTTATGTTATTGAAGATCAAGCGCATATTGTCCTTATATTTCAATAACTAACTCTTAAAAGAAAAATTTTATTATTTTCATAAAGAATTGCTTTAGCATACTATTTATAAATAGAAGGACAAAATTTCGATATACAGAAAATAATTGTTAATTAATTTGAATGGTTATAAAAGATAATTTAACTATTAATAGTAATTTTTCGAAAGACATCAGAGCTACGCCTAGTCAATGGTGTACCGCTGCTTTTTGTACTGTCGCTACTTCGTAAGAGTTTCGTATCATAACTTCTTCATTAGAATTTTTTTCGATAATTTTCGATAATACAATTCGTCAACTGATGTAAGATTTCAAATAACATTAGAGTGATTAAGAATTTTTAAAAAATGTTATCACTAAACGTGATGGTTATTAAAACTATATGTAGAATTTAAAATCATTTGTAATATTAATTCTTTTCTTTTTCTTAAAGATTGCACGATCACAAGTTAGCGATTCTCAATAAGACGACACTTTTTCATTTTCATATTACGAAAATGAATTTTGATATAGAATTTTAAGAGATACAATTATTTTTTGTAGTTTTAAATAAATATTCTTTGAACATTTTTGAAACTAATCAAATTATGTGTAAATAAAAGCTTTCTTTAATATGTAATTAATAAATTTTGAAAATGAAAGAATATCTATTGACTTGATGTTATTAAATGTTATAAGTGAAGATATATTTCTAAACTTACATCTAAACTTAAGACCATCTCGACATTACTGAAAAATTGCCTTTTAAAAACAATGGAACGAGACAATATATAGAATTTCTCTTAAATTACGTAAAAGTCAATGGAAAATGCTCGTATATATATATATATATATATATATATATATATATATATTATAAAAAAGAAAGGTACGAGAAAGTAATTCATTGTTCAAATAATAATAAGTTCTTAATTAAGTTTGCATAATTCTTTTAAATATTATTCTCTATAAATTAATTAATTATACATAAATATTAATCTATAATCCAAGGGGATAAAATAATTTACCTATATTGCTATGATTGCATTAGAAGTCCTTTTAATATTTTTATGCACGCAAACATAATCTTAAATGTACGAAAGTTTCGCTTTCTATTTTCAATTAGAACAAAAAATTCGGCATAAAATTTATTGCATAAAAAATTATTTATTACGTTACTTTTTTACTTCAATTTAAAAAAATTTTTGAATTAATTTTAATTAAAATATACTTTAAATACTTTCTACATGTTGACTTTCAGCAATAAAAATCGAACTAAAATTTATGATTATGTAAATAGTTAATGACAAAATAATAATATTGAATGTACATTAGAATCGGGACATACAACAAGTGAAAAATACTATTTTGCTTCAAATAATAAAAGCATTACTGACGATCAATATCGTTACGATATCCATAGTTCAGATCGAATAATTCAATCAATTCAAGAAATAACAAATACCATTTATTACGTTTCGAACGTAGTTTAAATGTTTATTTATTAATAATATTAAGTTTATTATAACATTATAACATATTATATTACAATGTACGACAGTGCTCATTATTAGTAGAACTTATAATTCAATAAGTTCAACGAATGCAATCGAGAAAAATAATATGCAATATTAATGACTTGACTCGTAGCATTTCGTTACAAAAAGCTTTTTTAAATAAATATGGATGTTCCATGGAAACAGAAATGTGAATAGACTTTCACATAAATAGAAAAAAAATTTCTCAAACTAGTCGTTTGGAATATATCAAATGTAATTGAATTGTAAATTTAATTATTCTATGCATAGCTAAACAGTATTGAGTTGTTAAGTCGGTAATGTATATTTCAAAATAAATAATTCGATTATTGAACACGAGAAAATGTCTTTATAAACTGATAAATATATCTTGATTTTAATGTAAAAATAAAAATCTGAAAAAGTTAAACTTTTAGAAAAATGCTACCCACATAAAATATTTATTCATACGAAAAACATGAGCGCATATCGTAAATAATATAAATATTTATCCACTTTACTTTCTCTATACTCGTATAATATGCTGGTGATGATATTGGTGGATAGGAATAGACCGTCGCAAGTTAATCGCAAGTAAGTCGATATCGCTACTTAAGTATTGAATACATTAGCAGCTTATTCTTCATTTATCATTCGGTTAATGAATTTGACAGTGACATTTACCGCGCGTCTGAGTTTTCACTCGGGCGTCGCAAAAAAAAATGCGAGTTGCCATGAAAACGGGAGTACAACCGGTAGTGCACCTTAAGGAAGCAATCGTACGGGACTGGTTGATTCATAGTCGTCCCCTTCTCTCGCAATCCTATTAGCCAGGTACTTACACTTGCTGCTCCTGGAGAAGGGTGTCATGCTGTTGCGCGTCTCTTTCACGCTCTCGCGCGTCCCCAGGTACTGCCACTTGAGGGCGCTGTGGGCCGACATCGGCGGGTACTCGCTCTTCGGCTGGTAGCCGTTGGAGAAGGCGTCGTAGCTCCTGGGATCCTTGCGTACGTTGGATACGGGGGCTCGTTGGGTCGTCGTCGTCGTCGTCGTCGTCGACGTCGTCGTCGTTGTCGTCGACGTCGTGGTTGTCGTGCTTGGTGTCGTGCTCTTGGGACTGGGAGTCGTAGTGCTCGTCGTGCTCGAGCCCCCGTCCTCCTCGTTCTCGTCATCCGCGTAATCCTGAAAATTGTATATCGCACGGTCAAGTCGATCGAACAATGTTGATGCACGCTAAGAAGGAGAAGTACAGGGAGGTTCTTGCGAATCTTTTGCAGGGATAATCAAAACTATTCGAAGAAATATATCGATTACGTGTACCTACGCAAACTTATTCTAATTTCTGGAATAGCTTAGTTTGGGCAAAATACAAAATAGTTGTTAAGTTATTCGGAAAGCCTGAAAGACCGAAATTTCATGTATACGTATATATATAAGGAAAAACCTTGAAGCTGTAAAAAAATTTTTGACCGCTTTAGTGTTTAAATATAATTTATTATTTGATAGTAAATAGAAGATAGTTAAAAGAAAAAGATTGCAAGAATTTTCATGCGTTGTTTAATTTTACATCTCTTTTATTATTATTCTTCAATATATTTCGCATATTAATCGTCTTTTTAAAAATTTTGCTCATCAAGAATACGATATTTGTCATGCATTTTTTTTAACGATCGCCTTTACCGATAAAAAGTAAATATTCTGTAAATCGATATTCCGAAGTTACGATATTTCAATAAATAATTTACCGCTATTTTTATAATTGTAGGCAAATACGTATGTAAAAACATATTTGTTTATACATTGTATATGTGAGGAAATACTGATGAAATAATTCATCAAATATGCAAAGTGCATCTTGAAAAATATTTTGAAATTTAATCTCTACTTATTTTACGTTTTAATGGGTTTCTTATTATTTAAATATACTTTTAGAAATTTCTTTTGAAAAATTTACCTTAAAGATGAAAAATAATCAATAATACCATAATATATGTAAATATCTAGTTAATAAAATATTTTTATATTTCCAATCGAAGTATTCAATGGATACGAGTTACATGATTTTTAATAAAAATCAGTAGTGTAATGTAATTTTTACAAGTTTTCAATGGGGACAATTACTAAATATAAGCATGTATTTACATAATAGTTTTCAGTAAAGAACTTTAATAAAATATGACTTAATTTATAACATTTGATATAATCTATATGTACGATAATTAATCCTGTTAAAATATCCGCTCTTCCTACCTTAAAAAGTCATCGCTGTGTAGATATGAAGCAAAGTTAAATCGAACGCAGCTTATCTTACATTACAAGAGTATTAACTCGAAGAACGCAATAAATTGAATGTCCGGGACACAATAACATTATTATGAATTTGAAATATTCTCAAGTAATAAACGCGCACGCTTTATGCAAGAAGATGAACAATATAAAACACATTATTACTGCAGCAACAAAGGGCTGAAATTGTATATTGTGTGAAAACAAAACCACCCTAGGATTTCTAATTCCACAGTTGTGATTGTTTAATGAGCTAATAAATAATTAGGATTACTAAAAAGTGCAATACTTCAATCGCTATCTGTAAAACGAAGATAACGAAAGTCTGTTCGACAAACGTCCAACAAACGTAAGAATATTAAATCGACGCACGTATATCAGCTGCTTCCCTCTAGGATCTCTGAAATTTAAACGAGTCCATTGTATCGAATAATTCAAGTACTCGAATTAAAAGGAAATTTGTTAAGCCGCAGGCATTACGGAAGAAAGTTGCTTCGCGTAAGGGAGGACGTAGATTAGAATAATGGAATAATGGAATAACGAGAAGGGGTCCTCGACTGCGGTCACCATCGGCAGCTCGAGCGACCTCCCCCACCTCCTGGCGGTGGCAAGCCTCGTTTGACCGGGAGCGCGCGCGCGTGTGGATGCGCATGCGCGTTACTCTCAGTCCGCAGACGTGCTCCAGGAGCAGCGAGACAGCTGCGTCATATTAGCCGTGATTTACGGAGCGACTCGTACGTAGTTATTGCTACTTTCAGGCCGACGATTTCGACCGTCGCCGCCGCCTGATAAATCGCCTCGCTCGGTCCCTTTACTTTTGGGCTTCCCTTTTGTCCACGTCGTCTCCGCCGTTATTGTTGCTACCCGAAATCGTTAGAGGCCGAGCGATTTATCGGCACGCGCGTGTGGTCGTAATTTTAAGGCATTTTCAGCAATTAGCGAGCTTCTCAGCCTCGCTGAAAATATTCGTAGGAATCGCGGAGGTGTTTCACCGGGTCATTTGGATCTCCTTGAGTTATGAGAAATCTACACGAACAGCTTTGTGAGTGTAACGCGCGGGCAATTGCATTTTAGCGATCCCGAGCGAACTAATTACTAGTCGCTTTGGGCTTTCCGGACAAATTATACGATTTATCTATGCCGAAGAAAAGCTTTCTCCTCTTTTTCTTTTAGTTTCACACTAAAAGATGTTGAACACTGGTCAGCGAATTCGAGCCTTCAGCTTTTATCAGAAGGTCTCGATCAATTTAGTTTTTTCCATAGTTAATACCTTTGTATTGGTATCCGTTAAGCAATTCCAATATTACGGCATAGTTGCAAATGTACGAGTTAAGAGAAATTTGTTCTCTTTTTGCCGCCATTTTTGTACTATTTATCTGTACGTTACGCTCATTTGTGACTTAAAACTACCTTTCAAATAATCCCTTCTTCAAATATTTTGTCATTGTTTCTCTTAACTGTATGTAAGTTATAAATTATTATACGTGCATCATCGTAATTATGCTTTTGTTTTTAAATATAACGTAATGCGTGATATACCGCCTTAAAAACTTCTCTCAATATAGCCTTCAATTTTAATACCTTGAGAAAAATTAATGGCATTCGAGTGAATCATTATCATTGAACACGCTTACCCATCTCGATATATTAAGAATAATTTCCAAGTTGAAACGAAGTGGTCTGTTCGATTTCGTTAGAGCATCGGACTCGCATTCGCGTAATAAATCTCCATTGCTCGGTGCCGAAGGTCATGCTTAGACAACGATTATAATTCATCTCGTTGTACAGTTCTTAAATGGTTGACAATTATTGGGCAAAAATAGCGGAGGGAAATTCCGTTTGCGTAACCTAGGACCTTCGAGAACAACGAACACCAACTTTATCTCTATTTACGGAGCTATACTCACATTTATGCCGCTCGATAACGGACGTCTATGCATATTTTTTCATTTACAGCTAAACGCGACACAATATTGATAAAAGACGACGTTTCTTCCCAGGATGATCATCATTTTTTTCGCAGGGCTTCGCAAAACACTGATTTTTTGTGCTTCGAACTTTATCTTTTCAACGCATTTGTTTTATATGTCAATGTGCAAGAGCAAAATTTAACGCTATTTTGAGTACTTTATTAATTCTTAACCCATTTTTCAAAATATTGCAAATGTAATGTTTCCTTTCTAGAAATAATCCAGTTGCTAAAAAATGTTACAAGCATTATTTTATTATTTTCTAGTGTGTATAACTTTTCTGACGTAATAATTATTAATGAAAATGGTGGCCTTAATGAAAATGCTGCGAATGCATAAATTAAACAATTGTATTTATTAGTATATTTTATTACAATAACAATAACAATACAATAGCAACTGATATTTTTGAAAAGTTTTATTCAAATTTTTAAATACTTTTCTCATATTTAACGAGAATTAACTTTTTTCAACTCTTTATACCGAACATCTACAGGCAGTTTTCTCAAGTTTTTTTTCATTTGAAGTTTACCGAGAACAATATTTTTCCTGTAATTTTTTAATTTTTTAATAAAACTTTTTAAAAATATTTGAATATTTTACGTTAAGGTTAAATAATTTTTTTTTAACAAAGATCAAACTAATTTTATAATTAATGCCATATAAAA
Source organism: Wiebesia pumilae (assembly GCA_018907045.1). NCBI lineage: Eukaryota > Metazoa > Arthropoda > Insecta > Hymenoptera > Agaonidae > Wiebesia > Wiebesia pumilae. Next base: position 7,934,690 of record JACCHZ010000181.1, on the reverse strand, counting down.
AGAGCAAAAATAAGTACAATTTAATTCAACCAATGTTAAAAATTTGTTCTTTTAAAAATAAAAGCATTAACTGTTATTGGGTTACTAATTTTATATAAATTTATTTTGTTTATATTTTTTCTGCTTAATAGTAATATTGAAATTTTTTTATAAAAAAGTAATTAATAAATAGTTTATAAAATTCAAATAGAATTTTAATGTGCGGATTCAATTGCAGAATTGATAGCTTTCGATGCAAATTTATAAGAGAATCTTATAATAAATCGGTTGAGAAATAAAAAGGGTAGAGCAGAGAATAAGAATACAGACGCATTAAAGAAACGAAGTGCAAATACGTTTGTTGGATCGAGTACAAGAAAATGATAATATGTTCGGTTTCATGACTTTTTATAAATTATGAGATATCCAGTGGTTAAAGTATTCAACGAGAAATGACATATGGACATATAATTATCTAGACAAGTGAAATCTAAAGAAAGCAACATCTTTTTCGACGACAAGAAGAGATTAGTAGTTTGAATTTTACGTAATTATATGTTATCACGTGAAATCTCGACATCGAATTACGAGGTTGTATGTTTTCAGTAATTAAGCACGGAAATCACCTTCAAAAATATATTTTAAAGATCACGAAGGTTGTTGTTAGAAAAAATTTTGAAATACGAATATAAAAAATTATACATTATATATTTATTACTAATAGATAGCTAACTTTGGTAAATTGGACATATAATGAAAAAATGTAAAATATCTAATTGGCAATGTGGACGTTGAGCGTTTATATATAATTTGTATAGGGGATGAATAATATGCACAAATAAACTTTTGCAGATTATATTAGCTTTTAGTAAAAGTATTATTATAAGTATATACTGTAAAATATACTTATAATAATACTGTAAAAATATTATTATAAGAAGCAATGATAACTATTGAATCCTAGTTTTTGCACGGAAAAGTATTGTCGATTTAAGTGACAGACATATCAGAAACAATATATTCTACAAGATTGGATACATAGAATATCATGAATTAATATGAGAATTTGAATTGTTTGGCGTGTATTATAGACGAATTAATAATTACGATTTGATGAAAATAAATACCAAGTAAAATGTTTGGTTCCCGTTATAATTCAAGATTTTGACTGTGTTCACGAAAGGCAAATGAGAGACTGGAATTATTTGCATTTGTCTTGAATAACGACCAAATTTGAGGTACAGTCAATTTTACCTTGGAATACATGGACGTAATCTCATTTTGTTTATTGACTGATCTTAAGGCCTAGATATAATAATTAGGAAATTTTTATTCCAAAAATGAAGAGGTTACTCAAACTAGAGCGTTATTATCGTAATATTCTTAATATTCTTAATTCACTTTGTGGTTCGATTTAATTAATTTCCCGTATTGGCAATTAACAGAGTGAAGTAAAAACACGGCTTTCAGTGAAAGCTTAAATGCCATAAATAAGTTCGTGGCGTATCGGTGGGAAGAATGACACCTCGTGCTGTCAATTTATCGCATCCATACTGCGGACTTTGACTTAGAAAATTGTAAACAGTGCTTGCGTCGATCAATTTATCGAACTCACGTTGATGTACGAGCAACGAAAGCAGCTCACGAGAATGACTTATGGGCACTTGGTGAAAACACACGTATATAATGGGGACAATTACTCGTGCCAGGGGTGATGAATCGTGCGGCGTTTCGCACTTAACGTGCACACTAAACGTTTCGCGGTTCTCGTGAATCGTAAGTCGATAAATTGAGACGTCGATTCGCTTACAATTGGCTCCTGCCAATCGCAATTATTTTTTCGTTTTGTTAAATTTCATTTTTTAATTTGTAAACCTAATTAGCGCTATTTATTTGCGTATGCGAGGGTTACTGTTAAGTTGTTTGGGCGTGAATTACAACTAATTTTCAAGCAAATCTTATATCTCCACGGCTGAGCAACTTATAATAGTATTAATGTTGCCAAAGCACGATAAATCACATATTTGATAGAAAAAAATTTTCGAATTCGGGCATAAATACACTAGACTTGTATTACTCTCATTAGATGAAAAAGATACGTATCTCTGAAGTATATTAAACGCTTTCCTTTTAAATAAAGAATCTTTTTGGTACTAATTTTTAAGTACTTATAAGTAGAGCAAATATAATACGCTTAAGAATAATTCTTTTTGCTGCTAAAATAATTAAAATACATCAACAGAATTCACTGCTGGTAATTTATTTAAAATTATTTCTTTTGAATAAAGTGGCTATTTCTCTGAATGTATAATATAACAGGCTAATGTGAAATTTTTCATTATACGAAAGTATAATAGAATTTCATTCTTTACTAACTTTTACACATCTTGGATAATTTGAAGATAACATTTTAATTACAATAATAAACAGATTAATTTCATTGTACGGAAGGAGAAAGGAGGAAAATCTTTATATTAAAATCGAAGGTTTAAAATAGTAACATCAAGTTTAATCCTTTTTAATAATTATACATGATTGCACTGCATACTATACTGAATATAAACAAGTTTATTTATGAAATCGTGAAATTTTAAGTGAAACTATAATTCTCATAGTTTTATTATAGAAATTCATTAACTCTGCATATCTTAAGTTTGATCTAACAATTGTAATCAAATAGTCCGTAATAATTCTTTCATAAGTTTCGTTTTCGTCTCACGTTGAATTTAATCCATTATATATTACAAACATTTTTCATCTGAAAATTAGTGATTAATCACATGTACAACTTTAAATGAAATTAATACACAGGTATAATAATCTTTAATCTAAAATTAAAGCTTATTAAATTGGTTCAACTTGAAAACTACACGTGTTTTAATTTTAAATTAAATTTATGCACGTGTATACTTTTTAAGTTGTCGCACTTTAAGTAGTTATAGCTTCATTTTTTGAAATTACAACAGAGGATGAATTGGTAAACATATCCAATTTACAGTAGGTACAAACACAAAGTGTCGAATAAAAATATCCTTAAATATATGCTTATTAAGTAAATCAAATATATAAGAATACCACTATTATTAAGGAAATAAAATAAGAGATTTTTTATAAATATTTAATTTAATTCTATTTCTATTAACAAAATTCGAACCTTCAGTATCAAAAAGAACGATATTTTTAAAGCCTATACAGTTTTTTACCAGATTCTGAAGCAACTTATCAGATGTTACCTAAAATTCTTTTAATATCTAAATCGAATAGCAAGGTGGTCACCTAGGTCACAAAGAAGAATAAGGATCGGTAAGTATACGTTTCACTATTGTTCATCTAATATTGTGTTTTAAATGTTATCAGGCCATTTTTCACAACCTCGTTAAAAAACAACAGTTTTCGAACCATTCGGCGAGAGTGGAGTTCAAGTCGTTCTGAGTTCTTTCCCGCTGGGTTGTAAGGGTCAATCGTCTGCTGACCTCGTTCATAATTCATTCCCTATAAAACATTGAGAAGCGCATACTGTTTCTGTTTTTGTCAAGTCAGTTGACTCCAATGGAAGTATTTGATGATTTATGTCAGAGTTATTAATGGTAAATAATTGTAAAACTTTGTTTATAAGTTTATTTACGCTGCGGCTTTTTTTTATCCGAAGGATGTAACGGGAATAAGTGAAAGTTGCCATTGTATGCGTATGTCAGTTGTTTTTTTGGTACAGTTGCGTCTTCCTACATTAAACGATGCACATCAAGAATATTTTCCCATTCCATCTCTTGTGATCCCCCTTTTAATACTTTGACACACTTTTTATATGCCCAAAATTTGCATATAAATTTTAAAATGATTTTTAGACTTAGCTGTGTAATGATAAAATTAAATTTCCAAGTTTTCCATATTACATTCCGTAACACTGTATTTTCTAATAATTCACAATAAAATTCTCTTATCATTCAATATTAAAACATTAAAGATCATTCTTTAATCTAATCACAGCTTCAGAAATAAAAACGGAATGTTGTCGAAGTTGGTTTACAGACCATAAAATATTAACGAGAACATGTTTATAGCATCTTTAGCGGAAAAATTTTCGCAATACTTATAAACACTTTTTTACAGATATTTCTTTCAGAATTGAATGGGTTCGTGTAAAACGAACTGAAATCCCAGATATACGTAATTTTTTTACGTTATCGTTGTTTCGCGTAGATATTTACAGTTATAATGGGCTCACAACATGGGCTCGCTTGATTCTTAGTTATCACTTGTATTTAAAGCTTTAAAAAAGATTAAGCTCTCGATTCGCAGTCTCGATGCCAGACTAAATATTGATTCACTTCCTGCAAAATAGGCCATTTAATTTTATATATATTTTAATACCTTTCGTGATTGATAGTAAAGTAGTTATTAAGGGAAAATGCTTTTAAGAGTCCATAATATTTTACTTGCCTTGAGCTATAAGTTTTCTAATATGAATATATATGCAGAGCTTGAAAATATACACGTTACATAAAATTGATTGCTTTATTTAATAGGGCAGCGGTACGCATACTTATATAGATATCATAATATTATAAAACACATTAAAAATTGAGAAAGTGCATTTATAAAAAGAAATGTGTTGTTATGTTTTGCTATAATTTTCTGATTTATTTTATTATCGATGGGGAGCCAGATATGAAAATGAAGAAAATTAAATGTTGAATTAAATGTAAAATTATTTAAGAATAACTTTACATAATAAAAGTAATTTATTTGGTTTATGTTATCGATGCAATATAATATTCATTTACTACTTAATATGATTTTCATTGTTAAATAATAATACGACATGTAAAACAATCTTTTAATTATTTTTTTTTCTTATCTTGCGTATTTTGTATTTTGCATATCTGGATTAAAACAAAAATGTTGATGATAATATTTTGTAAATACTATCTTCTAATTTTATATTTGTATTTTACAATTTTTTTAAATTGTATATTTGCTTAATTTATACGGTTTTTGAAAAAGAAAAAAGAAAAAAGAAAAAAGAAAAAAATTTGCGTCGCTTGTGGGTATTGAATATATCGTATGTGTGTATTGAAATAATAATAAAGTACCGAATGGATTATTTACTAAATTAAAATTGTTTCTTCTTTCGTTCGTTGTACAAAATTTAATTAATTTTGTCTTTTAATTTTTGCCTAATTTTGAAGATTTTTCAATATATTTTTGTTTTATATTGTGTGCAATTTAGTCAGTCCATTTTGCACTTGATTTCTCATTTTAAACAAAGCTTTTCTGATATCGAGATTTTCTAACAACTTTCTTTAATATAAATGTTATCACTCGAATATCTGTTTTTATTAAGACATGATTAATCATGAGTTAGTAACAATGTTTTCTTCAAAATAGATAATACGATTCATTATTAATCATTATACATGTAGATAACAATTCACTCATTATTAATTAAACAGTAAACTGATTTACTTATTGATCAATGTACTTTACAGATATCCGCGGAAAGTTTTTGATACTTAAGTAAAAAAGCATCGAGGTTAATAAGATTTGAATTTTTTTATTTGAGTCTTAATTTATTACATTCCCTAATAAATATAGCCTAAAGTTAAAAAAATTTTCCTTTTCTGAATAATAATTTGCGCTTGAAAGCAGTACGCCATTTGCTTATAATTTAATTCTGTTCTTAAAAAGAATTACGGATATTTTGCCTAATTTCTCTTGAAGAAATTAATAAATTATTATGCAAAACTGATCAAAATTATTTTTTCCTTAAATCGGTATTTATTCGTTAATCTATTGTTGACAGTCGATAAGAGTGTTGTTTCTTAAAAATTATCAGTTATTGGTTTTAACGAACTTTGAAAACTTTGAAAACACAGAAAAAAAATTTCATTGATCTGCATTTTTCGTGTTAAATACAAATAATGCACAGATGGAATTAGTACTTGATAACACAAATAAGACCTTTTCCTATTACTCTTGCAGATGAAATGTTAAGATAAGCACCCAAGGGTTAAACGGTTAAACGGGTTTTTAACGTTATTTTTATGTTGTTTAGGATACGTTTCATGTACTTTGATGCGCACACATGCGTTGACGAGCATTTCGGACGATGCGAGTCGAAGCGTAAAATTTCACTATCTTAATAATAAATTGGCGAGCGTGGACAATCGTAGGGACGCATCTCCGTATGAACTTTCTCTCTTTGTCTTTCTCGAGATGCAAAACGCGATGGAGCGAATCGGAGCGAATCGGAGCGAATCGGAGCGATAAGATATATATTTTTGGGTGGTCCCGCGTGGGGCGCGTTAAAAGTTTTTTCCGCCGGTCGCGGATGCCTTTATCTTTTATTCGCGAATCAATTTGTTCGCCGCTTGTACCTCTTGTAAAATTGATGCTCGTTTTTCATATTTTGATACTCGATCGCGTATTTCCTCTAATCTGAGCCTACCAAAGCGGTGCTAGATTCCTTCGATGATGTTTTTTTATTTTGTCTACGATGTCGATTTATAATGCATTCGATTGTCCTTAATAACGTTTACTTGGACGGCAGTATTAAATGAATTCACCAATTATCCGCTTAATGACAGTAATATATATTCTTTTAATCTTTGTTAGTGTTACGTGTGTTAGCCTTTTTCTCGCTTCTCGATAAGATTTATCACGTGTAATTTTACTGTTGTAATTTTACACTAATTTGTAATTTTATTCGCGTATCCTTGTTTATACTCATAGTAAAAGTACATTGACATTTAATAAATTCTCTTTAACTTGATGGAAAAACTACTCCTAACTCAATAAATAAATTAGTGCGTGATTTTTTAATTATTTATGGAACAAATCAATCGAATTGTTCAAATAATGAATATTCTTTATAGTCAATACCGCACGTTTAACAGATTAACCGTCTATTTTAGATACATTGCTCACGAGATAATAGATCTGCCTCTTATCATAATTTCCACAACTCTGCTTACTGTACTCACTTATCTAGGTATTGGCACGGCTCTTGACTAATAATTTATTTAAATCTGTCTCTTGGTAACGTTAAGCTTCGATAATGAACAATGGAACGAAGGAGGTGAAATTTCTCGAGTCAATGACGATTATAACGACATTCAGTTATATGAAAAAAGTACAGGGCTCATAGATCTCGATCTTTTATTGTACCGTGTGAATCATGATTAGGGTAGATGACCTGTTTAGCGATAGTGACGATATATTCTTTGAGTCCGAATGAGCGATGAATCACCCTTCTACTGTTCAAAAATGAATCAGTCTACGGTTTGAGCGAACACTCGAGGCGGCTTGAGTGAATTATTTATTAAGACAAAACCGAGTATCAGAAATTGACTTATTTAAGATTAATATTAGCAAATATTTTTTTTCTTACTGGCTTAAAAAGAACATTTGTTACGTAGTTTATTTCAATGTAGGATACACGTGTAGTTTACGTTTTACGGGAAAGATTATTATCATTTGTACTCAGTTGAAATACATCGAAATTTATGTCAATCATCAACATCATCCAATTATTGAAATAAAAATTATTGAAACTAGCCATAATCTTACTCACATAGTGGATATACTTAGCCGACATTTACGTAGCACTTGAGATTATTTTTAAGATATCACTAACTTTAAGCGTATTAAAGTACTTACAATATTATTTCCAAAGTGAAAAGTAATTAAAAACGATTCGATAAATTTCTAATGAATAATATTCTTCGAATATGCCTAACAAAATGTCTCTACTTTTTTATAGTTACCGTTATTTTTCAAACCTAATTAGTATAAACTACTTTTCGTTACAATTGTTACAAAATAACTAAATTTCCTTGATAGAATGGGTAAAGTGTGAGTAATTAGATTATTTACATTATTATTTTTCATTACGCAATGACTGATGATGAATTTTCAAGCCAATGACGAGTGTTGCGCTTTATCTCTGCGAGACGAAGCGACGCAACGTCGCAAACTTGACGCAACGTAGGAAAGCGCGTATAAAAAGATGTGAAAACAAAAATATAAAATTAGAAGTGGTAATATAGTACATAAAATTTATATCTACGTTATTTATATAATTGAAATTCGAAAAACACAAGGTATGATGTAACGTACACCTCCGTTTCGCATGCTTTTCCTGGCGAATATCGAAAATTTTATCTCACACGAATCACATTTTCATTTAATAGAGTTCAGGTTTTAGTTTTCTTAAGACTTAATTAATTTGATAATGATATTGTCAAATAAATCACAAAGAATTTTGATTTCGGAAATCATATTTTTTAGTTATACACTAGCAGTTAATTATGTTTTATAGCGCTAAAACTACTAAAAACTCTAATGCGCTTGTAAATGTGCACAATCTATCAATTTGGAACAGCATTTTTATTCTTTTTATCTCTATACATATGCGCTAATAAGAAAGTTCCTGTGGATCATTAATCTAAGAACCTACTTTTTGGTAAAAGAAGATAATTACTGTAACAAGTCATGCTTTATAAATCTTGCTACAACATACAGTTTTTCGGAAACCATAAATATCGAAGTTAACGACTCATAATAGCGATGTGAGCATCGGATTCCTTTGCTTTGTCTATCTTGAGAGAAGACGAAAATATATAGAGGAAAGACGCATGCGTATTTTCCTCGAAGGGTCGATCGGGAGACAAGAATAGTATCGCGTTTCACTAAATACAATTGTTTTGATCTGCTTTTAAAATGGGTCACTAAACTGTTCCCTTCTCCGTTCTACTCCAATCAGTTAATCAAATCCTTAAATTAACTAGTTCGTAAAGAGAAGACGGACAAGTGTTTTCTGTATCTGTCAATAGACTTGGAAAGTTCGATGAGATTAAAAGTACATCGTAACCAAAGTCACGTATGACTGATTGCTTATAATTGCTTATGATTATTTTTGTATAATAGAAAAGACGGATGAGTTTTCCTCGTTGTCGTATGAAAATCCGGGAACTGACGCGAGACAAGGTACACTGTTTTATTTACTATATTTCGGCCGCACTGGACAGAGCGTTTTATTTTTGTCTTTGGTTTACAGTCTTGTTGTTGACTCATTCTACGCGGCACTAAAACAATTATCTACTTTATTTTTGTCAGTTTCTAGAATATCATTCACTTTTATTAGTACGGTCGAGCTGTTTCAAAGGTATTTAAAATCTATTCCAAGTAACTAAATCATTGGAGAATGCAGCTACTCAATACTTTTTTAGGGTTTTCTTGTAATAAGTTAATTAAATAATAACATTGTCTATCAATACATTTTTCTTTTTTTTTCCTTTTTTTCCTTTTTTTCCTTTTTTCCTTTTTTTCCCTTTTTTCCCCTTTTTTCCTTTTCTTATTTATTATACCCATCGAAAGTTTTTAAAACGCGTACGATATGCATAGTAAAATCGCACTGCATCACCCGTACAAATATTAATTTCAAAAACACCATATTTCGAGTTTTCCACGTAAACGATTTATAATTCTGAGTCCGCGAAATAAGTTAATAAGTTTTACAAGTGCTCTTTTATATTCGTAGGTAAAAATAAAGCTTGCTTATTAGTTCATTTTAACGGTAGAACGAGATGAATATTCATTTGTGAGGATAAACAGCTTTTTAATAAGACAAAAATAACTTTGCACTTTAAATACATCTTCAAGCATATTCGCAGATAATTCGTAAGCGAGAAATCAATTGGCCGTATCCCAATCTTTTCTCTCGTTCGATAAGCGCATTTCGCTCTTAGGTAGCGCTCAACAGCACCAAAAAGAAAAAAGTCCCTCGCAAGCATTAAGATGTTGAAGCACGCACTCGGCCAAAAATGAAGATACACCCAGGCGAAAGCGCGTTGACCGTTGGTGCGGCTAAGGAAAGAAACGAGGGCCCGGTTCATTATGAAAGACGCGTCGATCCTCCACACGGCTAATACTAATCCGGCGTCCTCGTCCGTAAGACTCACTCCACCTGGAGATACTTGTCCGCGCGCCACCGGTGAAACAGTCTTCGTGTGCGTTCCCACTGACACCCATCGCCTGCGTCGTTCCTAGAACGAGAAGAAGAGGAGTCCGCAGCTGCCAGGCTGTCTGCCACTGTCAGCCAGAGGCCCTCGGACTTTTTAATACCCTCGCGGGTCATCGGCATCGACGCACGCACGCATCACTACCACCACCAGCAGCAGAGCCCGACTTATAACTAACCGCGATCGGTCTTTTTCGCGATATCGACTTTATGGTCCGCGAAGCGCTGTATTTCACCAAGGGGGTAGCAGTGCCCACTCGAACGGACATCGCTATGATTGCGGCTTATCTGCTTCGTCTGGTGTGCCGAGCAGAAGAGACAGGAAGTGGTGAAGAGGATCGAGAGAAGGAAGATATATAATGCGCTCCAACTGGACTCCTTCGAACGGACGCTCAACTCAACGCTCAATATTATTTTATTTCACTCTGGGCACGACTCTGGATTTTACTGGTTTTTACGCCGTTCATTCCCAGTATTTGACAGTAGACAGGGCATCACGCACGGCCATGACTTGTCATTAATTTGTCCTAAATGGTCTCGATACATCATACCACATCTCGTGCTCGTAAGAGAATGTATGTATGTTTTTTCTATGGAATCGATCTCAAACTCAGTTTTTAATTCATGATTCGCTCTACACATATACTTTATCATTACAAATAATATTATTTTTCAAATATTTATTTGTTTACGTATTTATTTATTTATTTATTCATTTACAATATTTATGGAATAGTTCAATTATCTTTGGTATGTGTATTAAGCCTACTATGTTCTGCGTATAATTATTTTAATCGGGATAACTCAAGAAATCCCTTATAAAATATTCTTATTATAATATCTTCCATAAATGTAATCATTATTATTAGTGCTATCTTATATGATTTGAAGAAAAAGTATTATTATTAGCAACTGTTGCAGGCAAAACTAGTGAAAGATTTGAGACTTTTAGTTATTCAATAAAGTAATTTTATAAATTTTCGTTCCATGAATTTCAAAGAAATAAAATCCTTTAGGATAATGTTTGGACGATTGAAAATTCGATGAAATCAAGCGAATTATGAATAAAGAAGCAGCATAAAATACGCATAATGCGTGATAATATTGTTTAAAGAAAATCTAAGACTCGCGGTGCAAAAGTCTGCTCGTAAAGAAAGTTTAGTTTATCAAACAAAAAGGAGAATACGTTATGCGTATTTTCTTTATTTTCTTCTTTCGACTCTGCCAATATATCACCATAAATATATGTCTTTTTGAGTATTACGTGAAAGGATTTTACAAGGAAAGATTCAAGAGAATAAGTTAGAAAATGACCATTAACATCATGAGAATTTATACATCGTAATATATAATACTGTATGGTATTTATTTCGACATAAAATGTATAAAAGATTATAGGACAACTCTTTTTATAGTTTTATTATACGTGAAATTTCTGTTTAAAAAGATAAATAAGATTATAAGACACTTTGGAATTACAGTAGACTTATATATATTCACAAGCCAAATGTACACCAAATTTGATGACAATTTTTTCAATTACTACGTAATGGAATTAAATTATGGCAATTCTTTAGAATTAACTAAAGTTACGTAGCTGTACAATGGAAATAGTACATAGATATAGGAAGTCTTTAATAATTTTAATAAGTTTCAAGCCGTACGAGTAGAAAAGTGGGCGTAAGAGCAAGAGTGAGGAAAAAATGAAGCCCAGCTTGTACTTACTGGTACTTATTGTACGTCATGCTTGGCTGCGATGGTTAAGGTTAAGGTGGCATGTAAAATCTGTATATTTTAGGAGCTTATACTACACAAGGCCAAGCGGGCGACCACGTGGTTCTGCTCGATTTTTAAGCCGCAGTCACCTTTAAGCTGTTAACCTTTTAACACTTCGCAGTCTATTTCAAGGGGTTACAGTTTCTCTTTCCATTTCTCTTCCTTGTTCTCTTTCTCTTTTTCTCGAACCTTGTCTCGTTCTTTTTCTCGTTATTTTTCTTGTTCTTTTTCTTTTAATACATCCCTTCGAATATACAGGCGAGCGATTTTCAAAGTACGCGGGAGATGCAATTCGGGATCTGTGTGCACTGATTTACGGCGCTTAGGACATTGTTATGTGCGGGAGAGTCGAAAGGGTTCGAAGCTTCACGGGATTATTATTTCCAAATTTGGTGCGATATATTTCACTCGATGAAACTTCACCTCTTCGCAGATGTCCATTATACTGTACGGTCGTCAAGTTTCTTTTTCTTTCACATACTTCTTTATAAGGTAAGATTTTCTTTTTCCTTTATTAAATATTATTCAAAATATTAGATTTCCTCCAAATTTTATTATAATACTATTATTATTATATTACTTAGATCTATAGTTTCTTACATCTCCTTTATTATTATTATTATGGTTTTCAAATTGATATAACGAATGATTTGTGATAGGTACGTTTTCTTATAAGACATTTAGGATTTTTATGAGATCATTTATAACGTACCTTAATTTCTTATAACAATTATACTCGTAAAAGAAATTCGTTAACTAAATCAAAGCTCTAGCTAGAAAACTCGAAATTTTAACCGTTAGGCATAGTATTGATAATCAGATTGTATTTGAGTTTGTTATTAAATTATTGACAAAGGATACTGATAATATCCTCTATAACTTATTCCTGATAAATTAATTAATCAATTCGTGACAAAAGTTTTGTGGATTTTGTTGAATTTTATTTCTTCTAAAGATTAAAAATATCTTTGTCTTTAAAAGTCTTAAGTATTGAAATACAAGATTTGCAAGGAAATACAATTTTTAAAACATCATTTGCACAGTGATTTGGCACTTTTTGTAAAAGCTACTATTTTTTATATAAGTTACTTTAGTGAATAAAAGAAAGAAATGATTGAATTGTTAGTAAAATTAGTCCTTCGACTTTTCGATCTACTTATAAATGATTACTCGAATAAAGAAGTAAAACAGTATTTTCACGAGTTGCAATGTTTATTACTGTTAAGAGAGCAAAGTGAACTTCTTTTGTATCTTTTATAATAGTCGTCTTTTAGAAATATTGAATTATTTAATGCTCCCACAAACAGAAGTAATTTTTAATCTTTCGCTCAATGATCAAAACTTAATTATTTATGATTATTGTGCGAACGATGGAACTATTTTTTAAATACTTCTTTCTTATCTAATTAGTCCGAACAATTTTAATGACTCCATTTAAGCTTAAAAGTTGTACATTTATTAACGATGAATCAGAATATATTAAAGACAGTTTAAAAGAATGACAAATTGCTAGAAATATAATATTTTAACTTTTTGCGTTAGTAAAAGAAAATGCGTAAGAGTGTAGATAAGCTTAATAGAATTTTTTCTTCGATTTCTCTTATTATCTTAGCCCATTTTCAACTTAGTACATATATGTGTAATTATCTTTTGCAATTTTGTAATTGCTGAGTATTAAGATGTAATATCCTCATGGTTTCTCAGCCTAATTTTTGTACATGTCTGATGTACCTCTATCGATATTGTTACTGAAACTTTATGTTTCTCGGTTTCATTTCGTTTCGTTATGACATTCAAATACAAATGAGCTCTTTTATATTAAATGACAAAGACATTTTAATATAATTCTATTTAATCAATATTTAATGCTCAAGTTATAGAATCATAATAAAAACGGAGAGTTCTTTTGAATAAAATAACAAGGAAAGATAATTTGTTTTTCACGTTCGTAATACTTATTAAAAGGAACTTTGAATATCTACAGTATTTATGAAAAATACGAATTCACATAAAAATATGTAAATGCGTATGTAATGCTTTATCGAGGCCAATACTTAAAATAAGCGGCAAATACTGGCTTCTAGCCAAATAAAATGCTTTAGTGAGGCTACGCAATCCCACACCCTGTAAGATATTTGCAAGGATAAAAGAGCGTATTTGTGGATGTAATATTAGATTAGTATAGAAATAAAAATTCAATTCTAAATGAATAATAATGATTTATCACAATAATGAAATTTTATAGTCTCAAATTAAGTAGCATCAATTTCAGTGATTAATAATATAATTATCGAATACATTGAAATCAATTAGGATTTACATCGATTTTATCTGTTTTTCACATATAATAACAGTAACATATAATAATGATTATGAAATGCTGTTTAAATATCGATTTTTATTTTAACATGTGATAATGATCGAGCGGTGTTACAAACTAGGTATGACGTACAGTCAATAATTAAAAGCACCTAAAGTAATTTCCGTGCTATCGTTCAACGTGGTTGATCTTTTCTCTCGAGTATCGCTTTAATTATCGGGTAATTAACAAGACAAGATAAGGTGATGTTTCTTTTTTTTCAAACAAATTCCAAAACTACATGTAGTTTAGGTTACGAAACGAACGGGGTGCCATTGATTCGGTCAACGTAACGTAATGTCCAGAATGATATAAGAAGCATGAAGGGAAATTCTGGATAAACGTGGATTCATTGAATCACGACGAAAACGTTTAATCATCTCTTATTCAACGAGCTGTAACGTGGATTGCTCTTAATAGAATAGATAATAATGATTTAAATTATTATTCCGTTAAAAATAAATGAATAACTTGTATTAATTTTTATATTTAGCAGATAATTTTCCTATGCATTGTCATTTATATCGTTAATTTAATATGATATATTATTTTATTTTTTAAAACGAACTTTAAAAATTTTTTACACAGAAAATATAAGTCGGTCTAGTCTATTTAATAAAATTTACTGTAATTTAATATTATAATTTAATACCAATACTACAACGAGACGGGTTTTCTTTTCTAATAATCGTCAGGATGATTTTCAAAATGGGCGCAAATTTACTTCTAATTTACTTTTAATCTTTTAAAGCCTTCAAAGATCCAAATGACTTATGACAAATACATGTAGAGTGCAGTGCAATAGTATCATTCACGAGTAAATTTAATTGCATTGGGAGCTTAAAAGCATTTACCACGGGTACACAGTTCATAATGGTGATCGTTCGCGCCTACAATTTCCGTCGCTTAACGAAATTGCGCGTAGCTGAACCGCCCGAGGTGTAGACGTAGGCGGCTTTTATCAATCGGTCTTCGGGAGCGACAAGAGCCATTCTTCATGCCACGTACGACGGCAGAGGCACGGCGGCGTCTATCGTCTAGACGCCTCTTCTAAAACCTGTTGTGCCTCGCGCCCTTCTGGTTTTACAAAAGAGCCGTATTAATCCACGATACCTACCGATAGCTTCTCTTTTCGTTTCTTGATCGACCGCAACTATTGCGGCTCAAATTTGATTTCTCGGGGATCTTTATTTGTTCTGAGCTCAACGCAATGAAACTTTGTTTAATAATTCCGACCTACACACATTTTCAAAACACGTAGTTACGCCTCTTATGTCGTAACAATTTATCTAGAAATTTGCTTTTTTTCGTACTTTGATTCGAACTTACATCCTAATTAGACATGAAAAGCATCTGTTACTACTGAGTTATAAGCTGTGTATGCTGTTACTACTGCTTCTCTATTTTTAACGTATCTACTTATGGCTAAGCATTGCTGAAGCTACATTTGTCTCTTGGCTCATAAATCTTTAAGTACATTATGCTACGTGTTTTTCTCCTATAACTAATTACGTGCAAGGCATTTTTTACATAATTTAACTATTGCCGAATACTAGCGTGATATATATGTTGTGGAGAACCATAGGAGTACATTATAAACTGTATTTATTCATAGGAAATTAGGAAATTAATTCATAGGACGTACTACAAGTACATTATAGAATATTTAAATATTGGGGTTCGAATTAATAAGGTTTTTATTGTAGATCGTCGATTGTGGAATAATATAAATAATATACGATCGAGTATGATTCATCTTTTTATGTAAATTATAATTCAGCTGACACTCTTCGGAGATTCATTATTCGATAAAATAAAGCTAAAAGCTGCTTACAAAATATAAATGAATGTGTCATTACTGTCGTTACTGAAAATATTATGAAAGGAATGTAGAATAATAATACTAATAAAAACGTGATGAAGAAGTATTTGAAGTAAATGAGCCGAAAACTAAGCTGATCTTTATTAAGGAAAAGGGCTGCGGGTGATCTCACAATCAAAAATTACGAAGACAGATTTTCTTACAGTTTCAAAAGCTGATAATATTACGTAAAATATGCACATGTTTATTAACGCTACACGAGATATTTTATATAAAGAAAGCATTACATTAGGAATTGTATGGCTGCGCTTTACTTTCCTTTGAATTGAACCTTTCTTAATGTAGACCTCCTTTTCCCTTATATCAATAAATTTTATCCTCTTAAAAATGCCGTTTTCACGAGGCATCGACAATTGATTTTCGTAGATAAGTGCATAAGCAAAGGAAAGACTCGCGTGTCGAACATTTGACCTCACGGCAATTCAGTTGTCTGAAGCATTTAGTAATAAAACACGTTAACTATCGACGTATCGACCTTTCCATCCCATCTAGGATGCGGATAAGTCATCCATAAATAAACCCTTGTACCTGCTCTCTCTCTCTCTCTCTCTCTCCTTTCAAATTATATGCGCTTTTTAGAAAACTACAGCACCACGGAACTTGCAAATGCTTGTATTATGCAGCTGGCTCGGCTCGTAACTCTGCTGAGTTTAGTTCATCTGCAACTTGACAACGCGTGCGAGTCCACGCCTTCTGACGCTGTAATCACGTCGGGAACGAACAATGCGCCATCGCGACAGTTTTACGGTTTGGCGCCGTAGTCCGAGCTTTGGCAAAAGTTGCGATGTCTTTTTAGCGATGGGTAGTGCTCGGAAATGGAACTGGACTGTCCTTCCGGTCCTTCTTTCTTCTTTTGTGCTTTGATTACTCAGACGCTTCTATTGCGTCAATTATTGCACTTTTTGATGTATCAAGTCCATCTGGTGGAACTTGTAAAACGGTTCTTATTTACGCTTTCAATATTTAGATCGATTTTATATACCGAAAAATGTCGGGAAAAGTTACCGAACAAAGTTTATAATCAACATGATTATAAACTTAACTACACTGTCAAATCTTTATATAGAGTTGTGTCCAAGACAATATCAACGAATGCAGTTAAAACTGGTACGCACTCGACGGCAATAAAAGATTGTGGACTCTTCCCTAATATTAATTTAGTCTTAATTTTAGCTTACACGTAAACTTAAAGGGTCAATTGGAAATGCGCATAAGCCATTGTTAAATATATTCGAACTAGAAGATACGTTTTCTTATAAAAAAAGACTCTTACTCTGTTGTCGTACGAATCAGACTGTAAAATGTACTACCTATGGCCAAATGTACTACTTATGGCCAAAAATACGTAGACTATGCAATCGCGTAATTTCCTAATGAAGTAAATTTAAAATCTCATAAATATATTCGTGTAACAATGATACAATCTTCAAAATATTAGAGTATTTTACTCAATTTTTGTTGCTTATAAAAAGTTAATTCTTATCGATTTGAAATTGCCTTAATAGCTTTATTGTATAAAGCAATTTAAAGAGCACAAACTATATAATCTAATGAATATGCTTATTATAATACAATCAAATAATAAACTAAATTAATAATATTTATAATTATCGATTTCTTGAACTGATGTTAAACAATAAAGCATATTACTAATGGTATAAACGTTTAATCGTTTATATTAGCATGTTATTCTATTATTTCGCTAAGAACATATATTACTGATTTAAAAAATAAATATGAATTTATTTTTAGCACTAATACTTGAATGATTTTCTTAATTAAGATTAATTATTATATCATTAGACAGGATCATCAAAAACTAAGATGATTTTTTTAAGAGGTTTTTCATTAAATTTTAAGCAATTATTAGTTAATTATAAGTATTATAAATTGAAATTTATAATTTAAATATGTAATTAAATTAGTCAGCATAATTTTTATGAGAAAACTACATTATAACGAACCGAAGATATAATTATTAATGTATATACTAATTTGGAACTTTAATATTTGATCCTTAAATAGCATGGACAACTGCAGTTTAATCCAGAAGCTATTGAAGTTCAAATCTGCCATTTAATCCATAACATTTTTATTGGTATATTTTTTATCTACCATTATAAAAATAAATATAAAATATTTGCGTTAATACCATTATAGATTGTGTATAGTGCATTAATTATGTTGAATGCCTTTTCTCTGAACAATTTCGCAAAAATCGTAAGGCCTTTGTAATTATTCCGATTAATATGCAAACATTTGCGCGACATAAAAAAAAGAAGTAAAAAATAGCTTAGTAGTTTATTAGTATAAATTACAAATATAAAACTCATATGTATACATATGTATGTTGACACGAATGAGAAACTGAATAAAGATAAAGATAGAGCACATTATAATTTATATCATTAAAATAATCACGCTTCATTGCGCTAAATTCAAAAAATTCAATGATTGTGTTCTTGTCAAAAATCAATTGCATCGTTGTAAAATAATAAGAGTGTAAAATACGTTATACCCCTTCGTAATTATAAAATAACATTGACGTACTTTCAGAGACTTACACCTATTTTGCGCGAGCAGCCGCTGTAAATGAATCGCTGTAAGTGGTACAAGTTTATGGTACAAGTCGGAATAAAAATAGCGAGTGCATTTTTCAACATAACAAAATATATTTCCTGTATGAATATAAGGAATCTGCCGACAACCTTACGTGAAAAGGTATATCCGGTCTCTATCGATATCCTTCAGCTGTGGTATTGAACCCGGTGTATGGTGTTGATTGTTGGCAGAGCTACACAAGGATATACAAAAGGTTTCCGTCGATTCTTGGAAGCAAGCTCTTTACTACTATTTTCTGCACGGCTATCATGCAGGTCTCGTACATCGTATAAACGTAAATAGGACTCGCGTTTTACCAATGAATCACAGCAAGGTGCAGGTTTAATCGTCAACCTCACCGACGCCCAGCTGTCTCGAGTTTATTCGCGACCTGACTAGTCTGTCCTCGTTTCAAGCATTTCCACGGTCGTAAACTCCCCGACCAAGCCCAAATTCGCTCTATCGAATAATTCATCTGAAACGTAGAGCATCGGTGTTCTTGTTGTACATGTGCATGCGCCGAATGAAAGATAATCGCGGAGGACATTCTTGGGTCTCTATTGGCAAACGTATATATAGATTCGTTAATAATTTAAAGATTAAGGGGATTATTGTTTTTTAAAGAACGTTTCCTAATTGTGCTTAACGAGTGTGAATAACTCGTATATAACCGAGAAATCTTTCGAATTAATAAAAATCAAGTCAATAATAATTTCGAGCTGAGTTTTCAATTACTTTTATTTTAGTAATTTTCAAATACTTTTATACTTAGGCCATTCTATGTCATTGCAGCTGTTATACAAGTGTTATTAATATCTGAGTATTATTAACATAATTTAATGATTTTTTAACGTTTTTCTTTTTTAGTGATAAATGCTTAAGAATAGAAATTTTGTGGAATTCATTTTTCAACGACAAATAAAGTATTGTATCAATTTCGAATTATCAAAAATGTTATTAGATACAGATAATAATGCATACTTAATTAATTGTTACATCAATTAGAAGACGTTACTATTTTAACGCTTAATATCATGTTATTGCCATGAATATGACTTCGTTATATGTTTTAAACTTCTTATAATTGGATATTAACTTCAAATCACCGATGGGTAATTTATATATAGCAATATTACTGTTATGCTTTTATGCTATTTATTGTACTTATTTCGCATGGACTTTATTATTCTTAATATCACTAACCAGTTATAATTTAGTGCGAATATAGTAAAATCTAATGATTCCATAAAATTTACTACCAAGATTAATTTAGCATTTAGCATTAATTTTATTACATATTGTAAGTTTGTACATTTTAAAAATAATTTCTTGGGATGTGGAAATATTTAGGTATCCTTTTCAGATAAGTTTATTCTGCAATTTTACGTTGGAAGTTTAGTTATCCAAGCTATATTTTCTTTAAACTTTATATTGTTCGTTGGTATTGAATTATTACACACACACACACACACACACACACACACACACACACACACACACACACAATATTATTATTACATTAGCTAATCAACTTCCTTTTTATTTTATATCGTTGCTGTTCTGATTTATAGCTTAAAATTGAAATAATATTTTTTATAATAATCTAAAATTGCAAATTTTGCATTGAGCTGTACTTATAATTTAGTTGTAAAATGTCAGTTAAATTATTAGTATCAGACGGTGGAAAAGGTATTTATCCTAAAATGATACATACGACTGAAATTGTCTTATTATAAAATTGTCGACATTCGTAATAAAAGCGAAGTATAGTTGATGGAAATACATCTAGGTGGAACTTACAATATTATATTTTACATAATAAAAATAACTTAAGCGTCTTTCTTTCTGGTCGGTAACTTCATTATCAAATGCAAATAACGAGTGTCTCGTGGAGAATTGAAAAAGTTTAGCAAAAGCCAAAAAGAAACAACTTGTTTTTGATACTAATCGCTCGAGCGGTTCACAGACGAGCGCCAGTGCGGCAAACACATGCTAAACGAATGCAAAAAGAAATATTGCGATGCTATTCTTTCGTTCGCGAAACGTAACATTTTTACAGCAACCAGTTAATCTTGCCCGCATCCTCTGTTTCCACGATCGGGCGAGGAAAAAAGAGCGCTAAGAGGACGATGGTCGAAAAGGCTGCCGTCACAAGGAGGAATTTCTAATCCGGTGCTTCGGATTTCTTCAAGGCGCACCTTCTTACCGACCATTGAGCAACGCGCGACCAATAAGAATTTGTCATCGGTGTCGTGGCGTGTCCTAAACCACCAAGTACGAGCTTTCCATCAGATAAGTGTAGCTATTAACTTCTTCTAAATGCACTCGGCCTATCTTAGACGTATTATTCTTAATAGAAAGTAATTTATCGGATTAATCGAGAGAATTACAGATCATGAAATATGTAAATCCTAGTTATGTTATACGAAATCTCAATTCTGTATATTCAATTTGGTCGTTGTTTCAATGGAGGACAGCTTTATTCGTTTCGAGAAATGTACGCGAGCTAATATGTATTATTGATATTCAGTATTGTCATTATTAATCACACCTACAATGGATTTTACTTTCTGGTCTATTTATTTAGACTAATTGTGCGGATTCGTTACGAATAACTCTAATATTTTTTAATATGATCTGTATGTTTTGATGCTTATTTAAAAGAAAAATATTTCACTACGAGTTATAATACAGTTAAATAATATCAAACAAATTTCCTTGAATTATTTATAATGGGAACTAATATTAATTATATATTCTATCTGTTGAAATCTCACTTTGATTAATCAAAGGTATTTTCTATGTATATTTTTATATTACGAAAGAAATTACTACCTTGACCATCTATTACGACTGTTTTGTTAGCTTCTTTTGATAGTGGAAGCAAGGAATGAGTATGTAATTTTTTAATGTCAGCGCATTTAATATTTAACTTTAATGCCAACATATTTATGCATCGACATATAGCATTTCAAGATTCTTATTATGTTGAAACGCTTGACAGTGTACTTACACTACTATCATTAAATGTTTCATGTTTGTTAAAGCAAAATCTAATGTAAATTAGTGTCCGTTTGATTTCGTGGCTATGAGATGTAATAAGTATTAATCTAATATCAGAAAATATGAGTCTGGCTCTTTCTTCATTAACATACAATAACGAAATTAGCTTAGCGCTTCACATACAAATTTACAGGTATTATTTTTGCATTAGGAACATATTGAATACGTTGAACATTAATTTTCTAAAGTTGATTACCAAATTATTCAATACTTTTAATGATCAGTATCAATTATCTTGGTTGTTTTAATTTTTTCATTGCTAGTTTTCGTTATTATTTCACATATCAGCGAATATGACTTTTTTATATAACTGATAACTGACATAACCGAATATTTTTACGATGAATGTGGTCCGTAAATAATTTTAAATTCTACAGCACAGTAAATCACTGTCAATTTTTCCTTAAAACGCATTTTATTATAAATCATTTTATTTTACATTGAAATTTATTTACTACTTATAACTACTATCTATGAAAACATTTTTTTATAAAATGACACAAAATAATCTAAAGGATAAAAAAATTTTATTCGGGTATTGAATCGATGTTCTTCTATAAAAAAAAAAAAGTATCCACTTTACAAGACGTTTATACACAAATATTTATTAGTAATCTAGTTGTTATTTACTTATAGAGTCGCCCATATTTAAAATTTGTAGAAATCCGCACACAGCAGATTCTTTTATCTCTATTATGCTCTACATTTTATAAATTTCTAATATTTAATGGCAGTACTTTTTATTAAAGTTCTCTTATAAAATCGTATCACAATCAAGGAAAAGGTGCAACTTTTCCACGTGACATCATCTCTTATTCTGGTTTTGTATATGTACGTACATGTATATGAACACTCCTTAGCAAGCATCTCATAGGAGTACACAAACGGAAATTTATTTATTCGAGGATATTCTCTGACCGACGCGTTGACAAGTGATAAATACTCTGTGCTGTGGTAAGTACATATTTTTTGCAGCCGTAAGAAAATTATTTATAGTACTTTTACCTCTATGTTCTTGTATCCAGTATCGTGGGAGTCATAAATTTATAATGTGCTGGTCTTCGACAATAACTGCATTGATTTTTGTTGTAAGTGTTAGATTTTTTGTAAATGATTTACGTAATTTGATCATTTACGAGAATTCCACTGATACATTGCGATATAGTTTCATTCACACATACGTACATAGAACTTGTTGATTAATGACTTTATGAAATCTTTTTTCTTTCTTAAACATTAATTTTCACATCGTAGATTAACAGTAGCCTGATATGCGTTAAGTATTAATACTTAGTTATAAAATTACGTGTAAAATGATTGAATTAAAACGATTCAATTTCAGTAGTGAAACGTGATCTTATATTTGTTAATATCTTTATAGAAATTATCCGAAACTTAATTATCCTTATTTAATTTTTTTCTTTCAGAAGATTAAGGAATTAAGAGAGTTCTGTATGATATCTGAGATATTTATTATGATTAATGGAATCGTACAAGTTTAATGTAACGGATATTTTAATGCAATATTTATATTTATATAAAAATTAAGATTAATCATAGCAAATCTAGTTCTGATAGTCGGTTAATGAAATTGTTTACATTTTGATTATTCCAAATTAACGCAATTTTTTAAAATTAGATTTAACTTTATCAAAAGTATAAAGTAGCATTATCGGTATAAAAATTGGTATTAATACATAATCAACAATCAAACTTACAAGTAATGATTAAATTATATAACTGCATTCCTCGATTGTCATTGCGAATGGATATAAGCATCATGGATATAAACTTTCTTTAATCCGCACGTGTTATAAAAAACGCTATAAATATTTATTTGCGCGTATTATTCAGAATTTCGTTATACATCAAATTAAATGTTCTAATTTAAAATACCAGAATGGATATTCAGTTTATTGCAAGTCATTTTAATTCAGTTCATATGAAACACAACTCTTCCAGGATTTAGATAGGACACTTCTTTTAACTAAATAGTAAGTTAAATGCTTTGTACTAGTAATTAGTCATTCGTTTACCTTTTTATGGAATGTAGAGCATCTTATGGTAAAATTAAGAATTCAATATATGTATTAACTCAATAATTTCTATAATTTCTGTTCATTCCTTTATTAAATTACTGAAAGGTATATTATTTGCCGTATGTGTATTACTGTTTTACCTTATTTTTAGAAGAACATGACGTCAAAATGGCTAACGAGAATTTATCAGAAATAAAGTTATTGCGGTAAAGGTATACACCGACACAACTAGACGAAAAATTGAAAATATATCTTATTGTAATAATTATGATTTCTCGGCAGTATCTTATTAATTCATATTTTATCGATTTATTTTCAAAAATATTACAAATAATTATTAATATAATGCATTGCTACTATACATAAAATTATGATCATTGTTTATAAGAAATATCCATTGCGATGCCGTAAATTAAGAAGCACTCGTATACATTAATTCGTAATAATTATTAGATAACTTAGTAGTCAGATATGAGAATCGATTGTTCATTGTAAACAAGATGTTCAATGTGACTGCCCGAGCAATCTATCACGCAAGTACAATAAACTGTCACGAACGAATGCTCAAACTGTACAATCGAAGGAGAGTTCCGCGCAACTCTATGATCGCTCCCACAGACCAGTAAAGAAGAACAGAATTTACATTGTTGCAGTTTACATTATTCGCTTACAGTCCGAGCAGGATTATTGGGCGAACGTTTGAGCGAGCGACTAGCAATTTTGATTACAGAAACGCGCAGCGTTCGCCGTTTTATCGATTAACGGCTAAATCCCTCGGCGAAAGTCGCGTGTTCCCTATGGGAGAGTCCGAATGAACGGCTGTTGATACGACCGGCATCAAACGCGATAACGACTACGGATCGACGCCAACACCCCGTACCGGCATCTGTGCCTCAATTCGGCTTATCTCTAACAAATCTCGACGCGAATTCGCGATACCGAGCGAAATTTACCTCTTCGCCACTGGCGCTCGAGCGCGCAGAAATGCCGGCTTATCGCTTTCGATTCCTTAATTCGCGGCTGTACTTGGACGTCTATTTGATTTTCAAATGGAAGTGAAGCGCTTTAAAGGTACTTAAGGCAAGTTATTTTTCTACTGGTAATTCACGTTATTGCTAATAATCCTATTTTTCAGAGTAGCTTGTCGATGATACACGCAAGTATGGCTAAGCGAGCCTTTCAAGGAAATTTACTTGTCAGAATAACAGAAGCAACTGCTCTGTTGGTGAACATGTATCAATGGAGAATAATAAAAGTAACAACTCGATAAAATGTGGGTGTCTCGTCACATTTATCTTCAGGCTTTTCACATGTGCGTTTCATACATTCGTACAAAATCACGTTCGACCGATTAACTTTTATTCTTTAATCTATGAACGGAACGTTTATATTTAAACGTTTCCCTTACAAAGTTTCCAATTTTTCAAAATAATGATAAATTTTATGAAATTATAAACTTATGTACTTATGCTAACGCACGACATTGAAAGGCGTTCCTGTAAAATATGCGTTAATGGATTTACACAAGGTAAGTGGTTATTTGATAGAAATTGAAATAAACATAAATATAATAAAAGTATTGTAAATTAAATAAATCGATAATATACAAATAATATATCTGACCTAGTAGCATGTAATAAATATAATTAGTAATAAAATTAATAATTATAATAAATGTAATATAAAATGAAATATTATATTATAATAAATAGCAATTGATAAAGTCGTTAGATATAATTATAACTCAATTTTTTCGTGACGCGTTACAAAACTCATTCCAAGACACTTGATTTTATAAGACATTGTATTTTATCAAAACTGCATACGAGTATAGAAAAATATTGCGACAACTATAGGAGTAAATCTACGCATAACAATAGTAAGGGAGACAAGGTATTATACATTGTTATATCAAACGTGATTGTTACAGCGATTAATGTTAAGCTTGTGTAAGGATTTGAAGGTCCGAGTATCCAAGAGTATGAATAAGCAAAAATTTGCTTGAATCCGGGAGAATGAAAGTAAACGAGTGGTCGGATAATATATTGCGGGGGCGTATTTGCGTGAAGCTACGCCGACCATTTACCAAAGGATTTACCGTATTACTCGTCCAAATATATCGTTTCATATTGCGTTATAAAAGGCGACGTTGAGCAACTATTTTCTATCGTTGCTCTCCTCTTTTGCATCTCAGTTTATTGAATTACACTTCGTTACGCTTATATACCTATGAGCGAGATAAAGTTACGATGGCGTAATATAGCAGCAGTTTTAATGAAAACAGTGTAATATCAAATAATAGATACACAACGTTTAACAATTTTCTCCTTAAATTGTATAAACGTGGCAAAGAACATAATATGATAAAAATAAAGGTCGTTGTAATTAAAAGTGTATGCTAAAATAATCATACTTATTTCTGAATTTTTAGTAAGAATTTTGAATAATTGATCGGATGATCATTAAATCATATTGAATCCGATGACACGAAAGATTTTTCGCACCCATTCGCGAAGAGTTTCATCATTAGAATTAAGTCGGCGACAATGTCCAACATCGATAATCGAAGTTTGCAGATTGTATAGTTGTACCGAATAACAAAAGAGTCTCAGCTATTTTCGAGGCGCACCAATGACACGTGCGCCCATGCATCGGTAATCGAGGGTCGCTTTACAACTGAGCACTTCCGTGTAGGGGAGGAAAGCCTGCGAGGAGAAACGCATTTTATTCAACGCATTTTACTTGAGTGACTTAGGCACACTTAGACACCAATAAACGACGCGATTATTCGCGTTAGACTTTTGTGGCGGTTGAAGGATTTTGGGAGACCAAATCTGTGTTTCGAATACAAGAACAATGGGCAATAAAATCTTGAATTTCTTCAATTCAAAATGCTTTTGTACTTTTTCTTTATTCGGGCATTCATATATTTTAGTTTTTAAGCTCAAAGCAAATGGTAGATTACAATTTTTATTACATTTACTTTATTATTTTAATATTTTGCAAGTTATTTTTTTCCACCTGACAGATAATAAAAGTTTCGCATTCCAACGTCTTGATTATTAAACTCCTACACATTAGAACGACACTTTTTCGAATGATAAAAATGAATACGTAAATAATCTTACATGTTCATTGTTTAATAATAAAAATAGTTATTGTAACGATTAATACCAATACAAATGTTAAAAATAAAATATCACTTAATACTATTTTTAAAAATAAGGAAAGCGATAATTAAAGTTTAAACTAATTGATATGTGTTTATAGTAATTAAAATAAACTCCACCGCTTTATTCATTTCGTAGGTAAAAATAAAGGAATTCTTGTTTTATTTTCTATTTAAAGCTCGTTTCAAGAATTTCTATATGATATTAAATAAAATGTAAAAACAAAAGACTCTACAGTTCTTCGTTTATTAGTTTCCTTTCTGTAATGGATTAAAGTGTATGTGCCTGGCAGTCTCTATGAGCATTCAGAGATATAATTCAAAAACCAACCGCAATCGATAGCTTTTACCTATATCGGATAAATGGTAGAACACTCGGCTATCTAATCGAGCGAGTTATTTAACCAATTTGTATGTAAGTTATTTGAGCCATTTGGATTACTAGCTCATGCAAGTTTATTGACATTTGAATGAGTGTTGTGTACGTGTGACGTAAGTATCATTGAACTTAAACAAACATTTAACGTTTTTTTAGTTTTCTCAAGTTTTCTCTTTAAATTTCGATCAGTCACTTTCTGTGCCTGTAATCGCGTTGAAATAGATCGTGCTGTAAAACCAATAAAGACCAATAATAAACTTACGGTATGAATTTCTGTGTTTCCCTAATAATATTAGAAACTCTGTATTTAATTGTATCGCGTTGGTTTCCGAGTGCAACAAGTTTGGAGATACAAGAGCACCTACGAAAATAAATTCGGTATATTATTGTTTCCTGAAGCAATTGCTCAAAATTTCATTTAAAGAGAGTTTCACTTCTTGTAAAAATTCAATAATTTATATAACTTCTATTCGATAAAAATTTTGATAGACCTTTGATTTGGATAACTTTACAATGAAATATATCGTTTATTAGGAAAAGTATTATTCAAGTATCTATTTCATTGTGAATAAAAATTAATTCCTTCATTATCGGTAGAATTTTAACTAAGAAAATATTGATAAAAATGTGTCTTAAGTAAGATTTACCGAATGATAAAATTACGTAAAAAAGTAGATAAACCGAAGCTTAAAAATAATACCTGACAACAGTCGAATAAAAGAAAATTATGTACAGATAATGAAATTTGCGTAAAGACTTAACGATAATTTAATATCTTCAAAAAACATCTCGCTTGAAACAAAACAAGTGATGGAATATTTATGCGCCTGTGATCACTTGGTTGATATCTGGCCTCAAATTCATCAAACTTACCTACCTTATCG
The DNA here is from genome assembly GCA_018907045.1 of Wiebesia pumilae. Lineage (NCBI taxonomy): Eukaryota > Metazoa > Arthropoda > Insecta > Hymenoptera > Agaonidae > Wiebesia > Wiebesia pumilae. The sequence continues at coordinate 7,906,538 of JACCHZ010000181.1, read as the reverse complement.
ACTCACGTTCTTTAGTCCTTAGTCTACGGAAGAGAATATGCGATATTCGGAGATCGCGCTATAAGTAATAATACCATAGAGTACGGGGAAGTTAATGCATTATTGCGTTTACAGATAGATGCGACGAGAAGTACGAAAGGACACGGGAAATATATAAGACTTTGTTGATTCGTATCGTTCATTCTACACTTGTAGAAATGTCGTAATTCAGAGGAAAGAAAAAAATCTGCAACTGCGTTCGACATCTGTTTCGATACTTTATAAGAACTGTTAACAGAAGCCATATGTATGTATGCGATCGCAAGCATCGCCGTAGCTTGAATAATTTAAGGCTTCCTATTAGGAAAGGTTAGATCCCAAAATGCATAGGCAATATATGATATTCGATAAAAATTAATCATCCGGGCAGCCCAATTAAAAAGGTGAAACGCACGTCTCTCAAGGAGCGGGTAGGAGTGACGTAAATTGAAGGTACTGTCTTGGATGAGAGGATCTTTCCTGTGAACGTGCTCGTTAACGGCAAGCTTGTGGTCGCTCTCGGCTACGCGAGGTAGTCCAGAGGTATGTCGTCCACTATGGAGCAGTCCCTCGACCATTTCCGTGGATCACGGGTCAGGTAAGTCCTTGCACCGTCGGGACCGAGAGGATCAACGCTCTCTCGCCTCGATCGAACCTCGATTATGCTCGTTAAAAAATTCGAGCGCCCGATGATACGTTTACGTGCGAGTCGGACACGCCGAGAAAGTCAGTACGCGGGTAGACTCGTTCGTTTTGTTTTGTTCGGAGTGTCGGTGAGTTATCGTTACGAAGCATTCGTTGTAACTCGCGTAAGGAGCGTTACGTGCGTAATGCTCGAGTATGCTCGATAAAGACATTCTTTGCCATGAAACGGTGAATGTTCTTCGCTAAGAAGGCGATAATTTAGTTATGTGCGCTACTCAGGATTATTCGTTTTATAAGAAAGCATTTGTATTTTAAGCTATTAATAATATTTTATAAAGTTTCGCTTCAATGTAAAGAGATGAAATTTTATATGAAATTGTACAATTCTTTCTTACACGGTGAGAAAGCTATTCGGTAATTTTAGCTTTGTTTGTTTGTTTGTAACAAGCGTTTGTTTTAAAAAACGCAGGTTCTCGTTCGCTCTCATAAGCATCTAATATTTATTAATACCATTATTAATACCAGTGCCATTAATAATAATTAGAATAATTAGAATAATTATTAGTAATAATTTAGAAATATAACGTTAGATCTAGCGTATACGATGCTGAATTTTAAAACTGTTGTTACAGTTTTTAATTCGCTATATCTCTTGTGCGTATCTATTACAGTGATTTAATAAATTTCTGCGAAAGTATTTAATTACATACATTCAAATAATTACAATTATTTGAATATGATTATACTGAAATACTAATTTGCATATTATATTGCTGCAAGAGTCACTATAAGAGTCGTTACACCTTCATACCTTTATTACCTACTTCACTTGTACGATTTAGCATTCCGAAAGTTTCGTTCACCACACAATAGTTATCGTAGGACACCTTTTTAGTACCTCTAGATTATTCGTAATTCTTCGACTAGAAGTTAAGTGCAAACTATACGCGGTTGAAGGGTTCATCTGTTTTACTTTGGATTTCCGCGCAACGAATATCGCGAATGCGCCTAAAAATGAGACTTCATTGGAGAAGGTCTAATTTTTCGTGCCATTGATTAAGATGCTTAATAAAGTTACGATACGTTATAGGTAACTTCATCGCATACATTAATAATTTAGTAGACAATGATGCACGTACAACATACTTTTAACAATAGTTTGTTATTTTCTTATCGACAATAAAAGAAGTTAACCGATATTTGATCAGCGGGGAAAGAATTACGATAATTCTTTTGTTTCTTCTGTGACTATTATTCTTGTTTTTTTTTTATGAGAATTAATTGGCAATACAACGAGCGAGATGAGAATTATAAGCCCTTGAAGGAAGAATAGTGTGACGGTAATAGAGAAGAATTTCCAGTACACTAAGGCACATGAATTACATATGAGCTTATTACGGTTGCAAAATACTCTGAATAAATAAACGTCTTGCCATGAAGTAGCTTACAACGATTTACGGTACATACTTCGCGGCTTCGAATACTGAAGCAGCTTATAGTGTTCACTCGTACGTAAACAATGAGATCTTTCGGTGATAATTGAAATCGACGATTTTATCTCATTCTACATGTGCTTGCACGTTAGGCTTTTCGTATATGCACACCTTCTCTACGCTTCTTAATCGGGTTTTTGTAAGAAAAATGATTGGGAACATAGTTTATTGACCAATCTTCGAAGATTTATTCGAACTTTTATCACATTTTATTACGTAAGTTATTAATTAATTAAAAAGGTTAATAATCGCAAGTGCCATTATTTAAATTTTCTATTGGGATTACTTCTTAGTTTATATTGTTATTTGTTTAAACAGAGATTGTTTATCCAGAAGTACTTAACCTGTTTGGAAAAATCTTAATAACTGAATAATAATTAATAATTCTTGAAAATTACTTCACGGAAAAGTCATAGGCTCAAGTAGATTATTTATCGTGATTATGAATACTGAAATGCAGGAAGAAATGACTAAAGATTAAAAATGCAGATATTATCAGTGCGAGCTTGCAGTACATATTTCAAGTAACGCGTACAAGGCGCGAAATCGAGGTGGGAAAATACATGGATAGCATACAGAGCAAGAAAATGAAAATGTTGCGATCGCTTAACTGATTAATCCGTGGTACAAATTCGTGGTACAAGTAACATTCTATTGAAACACTGAAACAATGCTTATATCGTTTCTCGGCTTCTCTCGAGCGATATCTACATTTCGCAAACGCGTTTCTTTGATTAAAGAACGCGCGCGTGAGCTCGCATCCGGACCAAGTGAATCGAGACTAGTTTCGATGGAAGGTGACGCGGTGCGATGCGTCGATCCATAAATTTCATCAGCTCCCACAAACGTACAGAGATTGGATGCTGGCAAATACTCGAGGTTGTCCCGTGACAACGCGACGTTCTCTTTTTTTCAAGTTCTTTTGTTGCTACGTACATCGTTGTGCAATCTTCCCGTTATATCTATAGTGCTCTCTCTCTCTCTCTCTCTCTGTCTCTGTTTGATCATTGTGTAAGGAAGGGAGCAGGTTTTCTCGCGGATTACTTACGGAGGTGCACGAGCTTGAAATAATTGCTATTGCCGGTGGTTGTCACAACGTGATCGGCTAAATTAATTGATTTGCGTAATAATAGGGCTGTAATTGGTTATTATAATTATGCATGTAACACCTGCGATGAATAGTCGATTCGAATTGTTACGTTGTCCGTTGAACTTCACTACGTTATTTATGGTATGCTTGGTATTTCCCGTTACGCTGATCTAGGTGAGCGGATATTCAATAACTTTCATCCACTAAATGTATTACTGTTTCAACTGAAATATTCGATATTATTCAATGAGCTTTTCTTTTATTTTGAAATGTCTTTAATTGGAAGCGAATAAAACACATCAAATAGAATACAATTATTTAATCTACTGGGTTGAAAAATAATTTGTATAAATTGTTTAACCGAATTATTGCATGGAACATTCATCGATTAAAAATGTATTTTATTTTAATAACATAAAATTTTAACTTATCTATACTTTTGATCAAGTCGTAGTGAGATTTTATTAATTCAAAGAATATGGTGTTTTCTTTCTCGACAAAAAATACGTGAAACGAATTTAGGATCTCCCTTTTAATTTATTACTCAAAATGTTAGCTCAAACATTTCTTGGTACAGAAAATTGTAATAATGAAATGCTGCATTAGCATCCACGAAATCACGGTTAAATTTACATGTTGTAAATAATTCTTGTTTCAGGGACACTTTATGAATACAAAACATAATTATAAAATATAAAAAGTATAAATATACCATCAGGATATTAGGAATGTTGCGTCACGTATATTAGGAGTTTTGTATATTATGTAAAGTACATCGATCATCAGCCGATGACGTTCGAGACCGGTTTGCGATTTCATTTTGCATACAATTCTTCGAAAGACTTTCATAATACTTTTACTATCTGTGGGCCATTCAGTCGACATAGAATTCACGTTCACTTTGGATTTCATCCTTGCAGTTTAAGCCATTCTTTTAGCTTGGATTCGTCGTGAAATTACGACTGTCGTGTATTTTGCAGTTTTTTGGACATTCTTATGCGTTTCTGGATTCTCACCGTAATCGTGTCTGAGAAATTAAATCTTATGTGTAGGAACCAGAAAGAATTCCGGAAAACTTTCGGACACCTACCGAATTAGTAATGCGTTACTTATTATTTTTAAGTATACGAAAAATGTCCATGTTTTATGCGTTATATGCAAGACAAATACAATTATGTTATTTATGTGTTTAATCATTACAGAATTGGTAATAAATTTCTTTCTAACGATAGATTTCTTGTAATCTTTTTCTTCGCGTGCCTCAATTATACAGCAGCCAACTTTTCTACTATGACACAAACAGTGTTAAAAGTATGTGCAATTGATAGATCGTGACAAAGTACTACTATTCAGAGGTTTTTAATTATTAGCAATGAATAGCGTACAAAATAGCGATGAGTTGTGTGAAAAGAAAAGAAAGAAAAACATTAAAACTAGGTAGAAGATAATTTATGAAACATAAAACTTCTTTATTTAGACGTATTGCATCATTTTAACTAACCGTAGAAAAAAATTAAGAAATTATTAAGAAATTATCCTTTTCATACTATAATAGATACATTCTATTGACGGCATGTAAATGTAATTTATAAATATTTTACTACATCAAGGTATTTTTCTTTATTTCTACTTATATCCGTAGAAGACTAAGTAATACAATATTCGAATTAAAAAGTGATGACTCTTGCACACAGATATTTATTTTCCGTCTTGAACTCAAACACGAAAGCTAAATTAAATTATATAGAAAAATTATATAGATTATATTGACTCTAGTTACTATTTTAGTTGAAGTTAAAAAAATTCAAGGAGTGATAAATCTAACTTCGTGTCTTTAATTACAAAGAATGCACCATATAAGACTAATTGTATTTGATGTGTATAATTACTTAATTTTTCGAAAGGAGATTTCATATTAGTCTTCATTTTTAGACAGAGAGAGTACACTATAAATGTCTTTTTATTTAAGTAAATTGCACATATATTATTTGATTATTAGATTTTATAGAAGCATAAAGGATATGAGAAATTTACTTGGGATAATTATTTTGATTAATTGCAAATAAATTGTTATAAACATTTTTTCCACTTCTCTTTTATGAGTTATAGAAGTTCGTAAGATTTTGAAATACTTAGCTGTAACATTAAAGAGCGAGTATAGTGAGTTTTCAATCGATAAACCTCCGTCTGCGTAAATATAATTCTAAACGTAATAAGTCATTATTACTTTTTTTCTCGTTAAACATTATTAAATGCATCTATTAAATCGTCCTCGCATTAAGAGGAGGCAGAGACTCTGGAAAAACACGAACTGCGCTTTATCAAAAATTCCTCGTATGTCATGGACGCACATCGTACACAAACTGGCGAATATCGTTAGGAAGGCTGTTGGAATCCAGTTCCCGGCGTCGGCAAGCGACCGCAACAAAGACCAGAGAATACCTCGACAGGTTTAAAAATTCAGTGGCATATATTCAGCGAATAACTGCTGACATACTCCGGCCGAAGAATACAAAAGTCTGGTTGGATTAGTTCGTATAAATTAGCCTAATAAAAAGTCACGTGTACCTGACGAGGTGCTCGAAGAGCTGAGGTGCGTTCGTGCGTGTCCGGCACCGGTGCACGCGCCTCTCGCGAAAGCTATTCGTGAGCACTTCCCGTCGGGCGCGCGAATTTATCGGGATCGGGGATCGGGGATCGGCGATTTGTACAAATTAGGCCCTGAATTTTCTACCCGATGCCTCGCAGCGAGCGCCTCCCCAATAGGATCCTTTCATCTTTTTCAGGGGCGGCAATCGCTTTTGCTATCGGCAACGTTCAACCCCCGTCGTTCCATTCGATATCTCGCCGTACAGCTTATTATATTGTGTTTTTATTCGAGTTGACTTTTTTGCTTTTTGCTATTTCGCCAACACACACTTTGACTTCCAAACTTCCTTTAGAGCGCCTGGGCCCTTTGAATGCTTAGTAAAGTAATTCTGTACGATATCGATTGATTTTCATAAGACCAGATGTCTGAGTGAAAACAGAGGATCGTTTGGTATTTCGGAATTATGCAATCTTGGACTTACTTGAACCTGGGATTTTGTTTCTTAAGTACTCAGTTTCCATTGTATTAAAGGTAGTATCCAATAATGCAATAAATTGTACAAAATTTTTTATATTTTTTATATTATTTTATAATTTCTTGGGATTTCTAAATCATGAAAGATAATTTGGATTTATAAAATTCTGTCAATCGTATGACTTAGCCAAATAAGAGAACTACGTATTTCAGCCCCTAAAATGAAATTATTGTTTACGAATATTTGAAAAATAGTCAGTATACTTGTATCCGTTTATAAAATTTTTTATATATTTAAGGTGTCATACTCGTTCGTTTTCAGCAAGTTTTCCAAATGTTTATTTTGAATGTGAAAGAAAATATATTTTTGACGCGACATTCATAATTACCCTAAAAATACAACGCTCATCGAAATCTGGAAATCTGACAATTCCTTTTCTCGTAAATAAATTTATACTCTATTTTTTGTTTCTTTTTCGCACAATCTACCTTACGGAAATAAATGTCTTTTTTACGGAGTAATACTTTGCAAAATAGAAAAATCCAATAATTTATCTTTTTAGACATTAAAAACAAATTCAAAAAATTTGAAAATTTGTACAAAATCATTTTTAAGACTGATAAATGTATATCTTAATGGTGTTGAAACAGTTTCTAAATTTTAATTCAAAATCTCACATTTGCATTTTGAAAAATATCTTTCCTGCTAAAATGCGTTTTAATAAGCGTACATGCGTTGATTAGTTTTTCTTGAATGTTGAGGTACTGAGCCTGAAATACGAGTGTTCGCGAGATCATTGTAAGATGGAATTTAAAAATAACATTATTATTTGATCAATTTTCAGATCTATTAACAAAAATAATATCGATTTGATTTATTCTTAGGTTAAAATTTTTTTAATATTTCGATCGTATATCCGTAGAAAAATAATCTTTCTATTACTTATAACATTAATTTTTTTTTTATTAGATAACAATATAATTCTAAATTAACATATGCATAGTATTAGATGCTAATTATTAAAAACGATATGATTACTTAAGTGCAAGATTAAACATGTAATACTAAACAAATAAAATTAGTTTATCATTAAAAAACATATAAAAATTAATATCTTAATATTAGATATATTTATTGCAATGTAAATAAGTTATTTTATTTGTTAATATTGATTAGATAATTATTAGATTATTAGATTATAATATTAGATGATTATTATATTAGAATTAGATAACTACATCATTTAAGCATTTAGAAAGACAGAAATTATAAAATTTGAATTATAAAAGTTTGAAAATTTTGGGACTTGTTTAGTTAAAAATGGTTAAGCAAAGAATATACTTTCATTCTGTGAATATTGATACATCCTTACAAAATTATTAAATAATTCATAAATTTATATAAATTTAGTTGTTTTTAAAATAAATATTTTATTTAAAGAAAAGTTTTTTTTCCGTGCCAATATCCTGCGATGAAAAACTCAAAATGAATAATTAAATTAAGTTTTATAAACTTATTGTGATATGATCCCTTTTAGCCTTATCTGTAGTTGAAAAAAGAAGATGGGGTGAGTTAATCGCCTGGCCAAAGGAAAAAAAGTTGAGGAAGGTTCAACTTAGACACGCTCTTTTTGGATCCACTGTGGCAAACGGCATACAGAAAAGCAAAGAAAAAGAATGTAAAGGGTATAGAAGGAAAAGGCGAAGGAGACGATGAATTGCATTCGACCGGAGGCGATTGCGTTCAAGCTTGCCGAGAGAAAAATCTACGCGAAGATAACTCTCAAAAGTGCGAGACCGAGGCGTGGTTGATTCACCCAACTAGAACGGATGTAATGAAAAATATCTCTATCGAGGATAAAAGTGACTTTAGCCATGTTTTAGAGATAGATGTCGGAAAAGTGGATACTGTCTCCGTACTCAAGCCGTGCAACGCTGGATATTAAAGGCACGAGCAACGCACGACCAGAAAAGAAGTTGAAAAGGTCCTCCGAAACTCACGGGAAACTTGTAGATGTGAAAGAAAAATACTTAAAAAGGAATGGAAGACAATCTGCTTATCGCGTTGAATTAGAATAAGACAAGCGTACAATTGTTGTGTCATTTTGCATGTGGATAAACTGGATTAGCTATTAGATGACGCAAAAGATGTAGATGACACATTCCTTTAGGTGCGCCAACTGCGACCTCGAAAGTAGAAACACTACAGGGTACAGTACCATACTACTACGTGTTAAAGACTCACGACTTAGATCAAACCTTATCTTAAATTTAGTGGACTAAACAAGATCATTCGACAAATTTTACACAATATTGAGGGAATCTGCTAGAGCTGTTAGTGGACGGAAATTTCAACGGGAATTTCAAGGCTCTTGATTAGAGATTATATCTAAGATGATTATATCAATTCTAGTGTCATTGATTTTCAGAAGATTTAAATGCAGGGTAATCATTATAAACTTTCTGGCAACAAAAGTCTTTGTGATGACGTTGCGTCACTAACGTTGTCCCAACGTAAGATCCAATTAATTAGTGAAAATTTGAAATACATTCCATATCATTCATTAAATTATTTATTTACACGTAATTGAAAAAATTAATTATTTAATCGCGTTGACATCCAAGTGTAGTTATTAAAATCTCACTCGATTCTTTTCAAAGTGCAATCATATACAAGGAAGGCCTTCGATAATCCGGTAATTTAATGATTTCAAATTTCCTTCGAAGATATAAATTATACAGAGGATCCTTCTTGGAAATAATAAGTTTTAAATGGAATACCAGTTTTATTGTTACAGCTGGCATTTTATTTTTACAAAAGAATAATTCTTACAAAACTAAATAATTCTTTTTATGTTTATATTATCGCCGTGTTATTAATCGAATTTACAAACGAACGAGTATTAGAACTTTCGAAATATCGGCATATGTGTGTCATCATCATATACAAAATCTAATTTTTGTGATAGCTATTTATCAAGATCATTGACCTCGGCATATTTTACATCATGCTATTTGCAAGCAAACTAGTTGCCATCAGTAATAGTCGTTGTCATCTGTCTCAAGTTGCTTCTATTTTGACGAAGAACTCGAAAGCTTAGCAGCAGAAAATAATTTTGTAACTCTTCCGTGTAACGTGAAACGTGATTAAAGTTTTCGACTTATTTTGAAATTAAATACATTTTTCACATTGCACTTTTCACATCTTTTCATATTGCATCTCTTAAAAATATGCATTTAATACAATACACGATGTACTTTTAAATTATTCATATTATTTTTTGAAAATATGACGTTCAATGATATATTTCAATTCTGAAATACAATAAACAGCGTTTAGTTAAAAATTAAATTAATTTTTATCTTTAGAGAGAGCAACGTTCAACGCTATTTTTATTACGAATAAAATCGTGTAATATTTAAGTAAATAGGTAGAATTAAAAACAAATTTTTTAAATTGATAATAAAAAGGCACATCGTAGGCGTTATTAAAATTGTTAATATTGATGAGAAGTTTATATACTTAAATGGATATTGATATTAACGTTATCGTTTGGTTTTTCAATTTGATTTGATAATATCAAAATACGCTTTGATACTTCCTTCCATACGTATATTTCTTGCATTGCAACGTGCCTACAAATAAACTCGTTGTATATGTCAGGAGTCATATTTTATGTCTAATCCCGATATACTAATTTAATAACTTGAATTTCTGTCATTGTAAACATTACTGCCAATTGCGGAGGAAACTTTTATTATTGGTCATTCATTATTCATCGTTGCAAACACATGGTATACGTAGGTTCTCTTAAATAATGTTTAATATGAAAAGTTATCATGCGGTATAATACCTAATATATCTAAATTAACTACCTCTAACCTCAACTATCTTTCAGGTGAAGCTTTTATAATCACGATAATAAGTAGTTCTTCGCAAACTACCCACGCAACGTCGTATGAAACCTTCTAGACATGATTCTTCTTGTCGCGAAACGCACGTCAATCTAAAAGTATAAACTGTCAGATAATTTTTACGTTGGGTAAATCAACATTAACCAACATATCACAATGAAAGAGTGTATATATATATATATATATATATATATATATATATAAAGACTTTTGATTGGACGTCAAAGGTGAAAATACTAAAATACTAGCAGAATTGATGAGTGGCATAACAGTGCAGTAACTATCGTTTAGTCGCCCGTAATAGTTCGCTGCCAACGTCGCATACGCACCTGAGACTTGCTATGCAATTACAAAAAAATCTTTCGAGTACACCTTTGAACCAGGTACTAAAGCCTCGAGCTCTCTTGCGTTTCTCGAGAATTCTCATTGCATTTAATGCGTGAGAGAATCTACTTTGCAGTAATCGTGCATATGTGTAGCGGTTTTCTCAATTTAATTTTTTTCATGATTTTTTATTGGAAATTACGAAAAGAAAGAAATTTGTTTAGCGCTTCATACGACGAATAATTATTATACTCCAAATGTTACATTTATTTATATTTATAAGTTATATTAAATTGTTATATTCAAACTGTTATATTTGTATCAAATAAAATATTCAAATTTGAATTTAAATGTTTTCAGAGAAGAAACGTATGTTTATCGTAGAAATGATATTTACAAGTTTTCTATTTCTTTTAATTAAATGTAATAAATTAATAAATTCATGTAAGAATTAAGTATAGATATTTTAAACTTCTTTTTACAATACAATTTCATTTATTTAAAATTTACCCAAATTTTCTAACATTATATAAATCAATGATAAAATAAAAAATTAATTTAAATGTCTATTAAAAAAAATTATTAGTCTCTTATCGAAAAACAGTATATTTTTCACTTTTCTTTAATTATGTTTTAGAGCATGTTCCCTTAATAGTGTAGTTAAAGCTAACAATGGTTTTGTCAAGCCGAAAAAAAAAGTTTATTAAGTTACACAAGAAATATATAATATATGTTTTGTAGATAATTTAAATGTTCAATTAATTGCGAGTTCAGTTCCGAAAGAGATAAAGATTAACGTACTTTGATACATTTTTTCCTTTCTTGATGCTGTAAATATTAGTTGCATCGATTAATACATTTCTGTATTAATCTTCTAAAGTTAATATCGTTTTCTGAATGCATTCTTCGGTTATTTTTTTATAAACAGCATATAAGCATAAAATATCTTCAATTCCTTTATGAACATTTACATTTTGGTTTGTAAATCAGGCGTGAGCATGCACGCCTTTCAAGTACAAGGGTAAGTCTGGAATGGAATAGTTAAAATTCAAATGAAGTTCACTACTTTTTTGGTCTATATCAGGAAGAAATTGTGCTTTGAAAATACTTTGAAGTTGACCATGCGTACTTGAAAATACAAAGAAAAATGTCGCATGAAAAAAAGAATTTTATATACGACGAACAGGAGAGATTAGTTTTTTTTTTATTATATTGCACTTTTATTGGATTTGACTCGATTTGATATAAACTTATTGACATAATGAATATAAACATTTAGAAAGTAATAATTGTATGAAAAATATGGTTTTAAGAAATTAAAAAGTGCTCGAATCTATGAAAATTTGCATTTACAATAAAATGAATCTTTACAATATATATTATAATACACATTGAAGTCTATCTTAAATGTTATATTATATGTATAGCCTATTATCAAAGTTGGAAAAATTCGTCGTTTTGGTTTAATGCGACTTTAGTTTTTATCTATTTTTAAAAAACCTATAAGAAGAAATATTAAAGCGTCTTAACACATTTAGTCTATATAACCTTAATGATGGGTGAAAATATCAATTCCCTGATAGTTTGGGTTGGATTTTGTAATACGATGCTGCATTACTATAACATTACGAGAAGACGAAGATCAAATCTAAAGTTAGTTTCGTTAATTTGGGCGCATAAGAACGGTAGAAGTAAAACAAATAGTCACGTTGCATCTGCTGGCAATTTTGAATGTCTCGATGAGATGAAATAATTTAAATACCGCTTTTGAAACAATTTAGTTGTTCTTTTTGTTTGAAGTGCGATATCATTAATTCATATTCCATCGATCGCGTTGAAAAGTCCGTAGCATATAAAGCAACAGAATATGTAATAGAAGATAAAGGTTCAGAAAATATATTAAAAACTCATTTTTTAAAGATTCTTTATTCTGATGTCTAAAAGATATAAAAATCTAGTCGGATTTCGTAATTATTAATTCAAATAAATCCAATAATTAAAATCAATTATTAATGAATAATTTTATGATATCGTCAAGAGGTTTCTGTTTATTTTTCAATAAATTGCACAATAAAGTGGAAATACATTTATCTGTATATACGAATCTACGGTTTGCTTTGTAATTTACCAGATACAAAAATCCAAGGCTAATTAAAGAACCATATTATTCCGATAAATGCTCATTTTCGTACTTTATTCAAGAAAAATGTTTGCAATTATGAGTCATGGTACGTTATCCTTGATATTTTATAGCGTAAAAAAAGTTCTCGTAATAATAATAATATCTCATAAGCAATTGAAGTAAGTCGAAATATTATAAGTATGTATGTCTATTTATGATTTTTGGTACAAGAATATCAAGCAAACATATTCAGAATTGAATATCTTCAAGAATTATTGCACAAATGTGACACCAATATTTTTTTCTTTTATTGAATCTATTTATTTTATTGAACTATTACACATTTGTTTTCATTTTTTAGGCTAACTATTTCTTCAGCAAAGTTTAGTTCTCAAATATCAGCAAACAAATATTCATCCTCATAAAGTAAGATTCCGCTTTAGCGCGCGTTGCCTCTTTATTTACTAACCCCATTCGCTTTATTCTTCCGCGAAACGTGCGACTTAGCCGAGCGCAACTTCTACTTCTAATTCACGTGGATATCGCGGGAAATTATTTAAAATAATTTTGAGCTTGCGATTAGCGATTCTTCGCGCGTCAGTAGCAATAACTCAAGAGGTTCAAGTTGGCCGAGCTTGAGTTCGCGTAACGGCGAACGAGCCAAGATTACGAGTGCGGTACTCGATATTTCACATGGACGTTTATCCAGATTTTGGCGGGCTTTCGCTGGCTGGTGCTTTATGCGGGGGCACTACAGATGGGGCCAATATAATTGATGGTCGGGATGAATTAACCCACTTAATCCTAGACTTACTCGATCGTTAAAGCCTCGTCCCGGCGCATCGGAGCACCGGTTATTCCCTTCGATCGCCGGTTTCCTGCTCGGTCTCGACGAGCTCCGGACGATCGCATACGCGAACATCCGATGCCGAGTGCTCTGCTCGAAATATGGACTTGTGTCAAAGTTTGTTAGTGCCGAGCGTTTGGCAGTGAACGAGCGTGATCACGTGCTATGAGGAAATGATATACTGTCGCCATTCGGGGAGACTGCGGTTTGCACGATACTTGCCGCGATTTTACCCCAAGTTTATAATGTGAATATTCGATTTGCTGACTCGACGATTTTCGAAGTTGGATATATTCTAAACGGTTAAAGTAATACATCGAGATGAATATTTAATTTACTTCATACGTGTCATTATTATGCATAGGCGAGAACTCAGAAAATAACGCTTAATTCTGCGTATCGTATTGATCGCACTGATCGTATTGCATTAATTTCTGAATGATTTTAAAATAAAGGTTAAACATACTTTTACTAATAAGTTTCATCAATGAAATGCACAAGTTCACAGTATAAACTTTGAAAAATCCAGTTTCAATTATCTGAAACAAATAGAACTATGAGTTTAATATTTATTAGCAGATATCGTTGGAAGGCGCTTATAAATTTCACGCTTATGAATTTCACGAGCTTATACTTCTGTACTGGAAGGTTGTGAATACGTTGAGTGCGCGTTTTTATGAGAGAGAGAGAGAGAGAGAGAGAGAGAGAGAGAGAGAGAGAACGATTATTTTTTAACTAATTTCTTGCATCGTGCATGCGTCAAAGTGTTTTTTTCTCACGTGTAAACGGTTATATTTGCTAAAGAGGGGTTAAACAACTGAACGAAGTAGGGCGCCATTGCAATTTGCGCAAGAAACTATCAGAACACTTTGGTTTACTGTATAAAACTTTAAGGCGTCGCTGCTTACGAAGGCACGAAATAGCCCAATGCATGACTGGCTATGAAGCAAGTCGTCTATTTTTAAATTCACTGACTTTCTAGTGAATCAATATTTTTGAATAATATTATTCAATCTTATAAGTCATACGCTCTCATATTTTCAATGTGTTTTTTAATTATTCTTTACACGTGCAAGGAAAAGCTTCCTTCTACATAAATCTATCATTTCATGCATATCATGTAGATCGAATAAATGTTAACATAATTTAAACCAACTGTAATAATACTTAAATGTTCACGTGAAATGGAGTTGATAATACATTTCTAATGAAACGAATAAATACAATATGTGATAAAAATATTATAACTAACGCGTAATTTAGTCGTACATAAATGGCCACTGAGGAGTTTTATTTCAAAATATATAAACCGATGATTAATAAATAACAGCTGTGCACTGGTAAATTTATTTAATCTCACAATTAGCTGATACTCACTAAGTAGTGCTGATTATACAGAAAAATTTCAAGTTCTCGGGTTATCTAGACTTCTCATTAAGAAATTCCAAGTATAAATCTAAGAAATATGCTTTTGTGACTATCTAGAAACTTTTTAGAATACTCATATATTCATACTTATGTTTTTACATGCATTTTATTTATTTTATAAATTGTTAAATTTTACGTTGAAAAACATTATCGTTATTATTAGAGAAAAGCAAATATTTGTTTCTCATTTCAAATGGCTAGAAAAGTTGAATTTTAAAATTTTCTTTATTCGTGCATATAATCTAATTCTTTTATTTCCCTATTTGTGCAAGTTTTTACATTTTATAACATCAGTTTTTATTACATTATAAATACATTCGGTTTGTGCCTGCTTGAATTTCGTCTTAGTTGGAAATTTCTTATTTAAATAAGCGAATAATGCACCGTACGTATTATCAATTGATGAATTAGGGAAAAAGAAAGTAAAAGAGTTGCAGAGAAAAAATTGCGATTTTAAATGAAAAATAGCTTAACTGGCAAATTCTTATTCGCTACCTGGAATCGTTATCAGGTTCAAGATCATCTATTTCTCATAGCCGACATAAAATTTTTATCCGCGAGTATGTATAGCGATTATTAAAATCATTAGTTGCAGTTATTTGTGCTTCTAATTTAGATTAAGGTTATGCTATGTATTTATAGTGTAAAAAATATATACATATAATTGCAAGAATTAAAGTTGCGTTTTACCATAGTAGGTGCAGTTCACCCTGTTAAATACTACATTTTAACAATTGAAGATACTGACTAGAGTGGCTAACATCTTTGAAATATAATAATTTATTGCTCCATGAAATAGTAGAATATATTACTAGTAAAAAAATCTTATAATTGCTTGCTGTTGGCACTTAACATTTTATCTCATAAAAAATCATGATTAATTAAAAGAATAAAGTTTATAAGTGCTTAAGTATTTGAATGAAATGTGCCAGATCGTATTGAATATAAATTTTATAAAATAAAAGTATTAAATCGATTTAATAAATAGTAAAATGTAAGATTGTTATTAAATCTTTAATAAAAATCCACAATTTCGAAAGAGTGCATTTGAAATTTTAAAAGCATTTGAAGAGTAAAAAAAACTTTTTTCAAATTCATCTAATATAACAATTATAAAACTTACAACCAAATTGTCGAGGTTCGTAAAAAGACAAATAGGGAACGTCAACGTGATTTTTTATTAGAGCACAAGAAATACCATAGCACGTAATAATTGTTGAGAAAAATATGCCAACTTGGTCCACGATAAGCTCCAACAAATCTAGAATTCCGAATGAGGGAGCAGTGTGAGCTCTATATGCGTGTGCGAAACGCATGTACGACCGAGAAAATAGTAATCTCCTCGACTTGAGAGACTCGAGCTTACGTTTGGTGTATCGCGATGCTTTTGGTTCGTGCTAAGTACGCTTACGAGATAAGGGAGACGGGAGACGGCGAACCGACGAGAACGGAATTCTTACGTATTTTAACCTCCCGGATAGAGACTGAAAGTGGAGCGAAAATTCTTTTAATCGACATTTCTCGGAGCTATTTGCATAATCCATCGATTATCGACGTTTGTTCGTACTAGGGCATGATGTCGCTTTTTCGTTTTTCGTTTTAAGCGAAATTATAGAGGAGAGTTTAGCGACACCGGTGTCGGAGAAAATATGAAACTCGCAAAGCTTGAGCATTGAAATTCGAGACATTATTTATTATTATGAGGAGGTCGGCATGAATATATTTATTACAGTGTACTAATGATATAAATGATGAGCGAAATTATCAAATATATCCGCTAGATTTATTTCCTGTTTTTGCTACCAAAACATAAGAAAATAAAGTTATTTTGTTTATGTTTGCAGATAAAGATTTAATGAGATATTAAATTTAAGTGGTTGAAATTATTAAATGAAAAAAATTAATAGTACGAATATCAATGTAATTATAGCGAATTGATTATTTGCTTGACAATGCGACTAGTAAATAATATATTTTCTTTTCAAAATAGTTCATTTGTGATAGCTTTTATAAATTAATTAACATAAGGTTCGGATAAACATTTACTCTTCTTTTTGTAATTGTAAAATTGATGTAAGATGATATATATATATATATAATGCATCAATTGGTTTATTATACAACTTCATCAAGTACTCGTTAAATTTCTTAAAATTTGAAAAGAGTAATTAAAAAAAGTACGTAACGATAGTTTAGTTATAAAATGCAAATTCTTGTAGTACTTATAGCAATGTAAGGGAGAAAAGAGGGACATTGGTTGCATATAAGCAAATACACATCGCATATAGCGAAGACTCTCATTTAGCAAAGGTCGCAATTTATTGCAGTCTCGATTCTTATCAATGTCGGTATCAATAGCGAATTAAAACAAATGCTTAATTGCTAATTAAAGCGTTGCGTATTGAGCGACGCGAGGAAAGCAGCGATATGAAGCCTCGGCCGACCAAAAATAACAGCTAATATTAACGCGCCTGAGCCATTCGTATCGCAATAAAGGGATTTGTTCAGTGCGTCTAATATGTGAGCAAAACGGGTTACAAAAAATCAGCTTCCCGAAAAGGCAGTCGCACTATCGCATCGGGGAATAAACAACGAAAGCGTTTTTAGAATTCAGCGCCAATCATTTGAAAGTAAGCTCTGTGCTCCTCTGTCCTGGGAACATCGCACCCGTGGTCCTGTGCTTAATGAATCACGTGTGCGTGGCAGAGAGAGAGAGAGAGAGAGAGAGAGAGAGAGAGAGAGAGAGAGAGAGAAAGCTCGTGGACGCTTTCCACCACCGGTGACGCCACCGCACCCAACAACGAAGCACGTCTATTAGTGTATTTCTGAAGTCGCGCGAGTAAAATTCTGCATCCTTTCTGTCTGTTGGTACTTTTCTTTGGCCGCTTATTATGTGTTTGCCAATTTGGAGGCTTAGGGGTACGCCATAGGGTTGTCGGTATGCTCACAAGTATTCTCAAAGTATTTCCAAGTTTTACGAAGTTCTATCTCGCGTTGGTATTTGAATGGCTATTTTCACAAGATTGCAAGTTTGCTTTTTGTTTTTACCTTACGCTAGGACCATACTTTTCGCATCTTGATTATTTCTGAAGCTCACTTGAAACATAAAGATCGAAATTACATTCTCAGTTAAATAACATTTCTACGAAGAAAATTATCTTACAAGAATTTCCACAACGGAGATATTAAACTGGCGAATAAATCCTTATTTAATTCGTTCAAATGTAACATATCAATTAATTAAAAATGTTAAGGCTGTTGCCAAAAAAATGTAAAGAATAGTTTGATATTCTCCTTTTAATATTTTTAACCAATTTCTGCTTACAGAAAATGCATAAGACTATTAAAGTATAATTTAATTGACTTATATGCTATTAGAAAGCAAACAAAAACAGTTATCTATCAAGATGGTCTTGATGATAATTAATATTTTTCTTTTATTCGTTAAAAACACAATAAATGTTGCAACTTTAGCTTTTGATTAATGTTAAAAACGCATTTATAATGCATTTACATTACTAAACGTGTAACTATACATCTTTTTAGCTATCAGTGATAATTTCCTGGAATTATAATAAATTGTAAAAAAGAAAAGCGGGAGAGCGATCAAACTTGTAATTATAGTGAAGCTAATCTGAAATTGAATGTATATATAATTCGTTATATATAATAATTTATAATGATCCCAACTAGCTTACAAATGGTTTACAACCAGTTAGTTGATGAAAATCAATATTTAATAATTAGCAAATCGATTAAGTTTAATTGTATTGATATAATCATATTAAAGCACATATTTGTCAACGTGTGAATATTTAAATCTAAATTAAAGAAAATATGTATGTTTTTTATTTTGTTAAATTCGTATATTTATAATCTACTTTATTTGAGGTGTAAATGTTGTAACTATTTTTAGAGTTCTAATAACAACAGTTAGACACGAATAGAAACAAATATAAATAAAATATAATTGAATAGTAACTTCAATGTAAATATTAATTAATTTAAATCGTCCTTCTAGTTTTCATTTGCCTAATCCTAGTTTTTCACCATATATACATTTCAAAGCAAGTAAATCTTGATACTAATCTTGAGAATTCACAGCAATGTAACGTTGATTTAACTTATTCCAAGAGCTGCAGTATAAGAACAACGGAGACGTAGCTTCTTTCAATAAGCTATCATCCTCGAAGTTCTTTCGTTATATCAATTCGTCTAAAGTAACAAATTTTGTAGTAAATACTAGCGAAAAATAATAAATTTCTGGATTAAAAATTGAAAAAATATCAAGCAATGTATTATCGTTCATAATTAGACGTCAGTCAGTTTTTATGGAGGGTATTAGTGATTCGAGTTCCTCGTATATTCGCGAATATTTTTATCGCCTACCACGGATTAAATTTAATGAGCGAAAGACATTTCTAATGTGTCCGCAGTTCTAATTATTTATGGCTATTATATTTGTTCGTTTGTGAGGAAAGAAAGTCACATACGAAAAGTCTTTAGTGCCTGCCGCTCTATGTCTCCCTCTTTATTTGAGAGATACGAGCAATTTTTAACCGTTTCTAATGGGATACTTGATTTACCCGACGGTTGATTTATAAACGACATCAGTTGCATTGACAAGTTGATACCTCTTGGTTTTTTACTTGTTCAGTGTCGTTATTTTTTAAAGTTACAGCTTAAATTATCGTGTGAAACCTGTATTCAACTTTCGAAATAAAATTTATCGATATTGCGGTCAATTGATCAAGATGAATACGAAATTAGCTGTTCTGTTAGCATATTCAAAGATTAGTATTCCTGTATAAGAAACGTACGTCCTGAATAAGAAAAAAATATTTCGATTAAGTTGTAAGGCCGCTATTTTGTTATTTTTTCAATGGGAAATAAAGAAACGAACGATCTCGTATTAAAAGTATTCATACAATCCACTGTCAATCGCGCCAATTGCATAGCTTCATCAGCGCGTATAAATTTATGGAATACATATTTAAAAGAAAGTCACTGTACGCAATTTTTATTCATCGAGCCATTTGAAATATCACATGAGTGGAGTCGTTTTTTTACTTTCACGGAATATTAAAAGTAACGTAAATCGTTCTCGTAAAGCCTGGCGGTTGTTACGGAGTTGAAAAGGGAATCCGACAGCGAAAGCGATACGAGCAAGAAGAGCGAATAAAGAAAACCGTGGAAGACATAAGCGTCCGAGGGGGTGATTGAGCAAACACGTCACATGTTGCCACTGCAGTTGGTATAGGTATAATAATGATGACCACGACGACGACCATGATGATAACGATAACAACTACCTGTAAAGTCCGAAGTATTTTATTCGCTGTGTAGGTTCTAGTTAAGGCTCTTGCTTGGAGCTTTGGATCTTTTGATATCTACAGTAACAGGATGCAATGTTCTGCAGCTAATTATGGGAATGGGATATAGATTTAAGATTTATTAAATTAAGAAAATATAGTATTGATAATGTTGTCAATGCCTAGAATTTAGGATCTCGAGATAAAATTACAATTAAACTAAATAGTACTACATAAATTTGTCAATATTCAATGATTTTTTATTTCAGCTATAAACTTTTCCATGAATCAAATCCGAAACTATATATCTTGTTGTATTTAGAATGCTTGTTAATGTGTTGAAAAACAATTGCTCATTCCCACTTCCTGTTACAAGCTATAGAGCTGTATTATAATGTATTATAATGTACCAATTTTCTTGATACCACGAATATGTTCAAAATGTATACTCATGCAAATCGTATCATTCAAACTATGTTTCGCCAATTTTCTTTCGGCCATTTATGATTTCCAATTCAAGAATTTTCTGTTTCTTTTCCTTCGAGTTATTTTTTTATAATTATTATCAACTATTAATTACTTTAACCTAATCAAGTAATATCGACTTTTATAGTTTTGCTATTGCGTAAAGACATTATTACATACGTAACGTGATAATACCATGAAATGACATTTTAATGACCGTCAATGGATAACTCATTTTTGTTGTAGGCTGTCTACCAAGGGCAGGATTAAGTTCTTTATTTTCTATTTTTCTATTTGTACGTCATTCGTGTAGGAATATTGCTAGCCATGCGTATATACTTTATGAGTTTATATTTCTCAATGTTACCCACATTAGAATTAATTGCGATTGATTTGATTGCACTAGGGAATTTTGTAAAGAAGAAAACATCATCTTCTACAAACATATTGCAGTAATGAATTGGGTAAAATTTTTTCTCTGATTTTTTTTTTAAAACGCTGAGCTGATTATAGTTAAAGCTCAGTTACATAGGATTTTGTGAGTGTAAATTTTCCGAAGTGAACTCGTTTTTTATGTGGAAGTATTTTAATGGCAATTTCAAAAGCGACGTGACTTATTCGTTTGCGATTGTGAGTGCATTAACGATATTATAAATTTATAGATTTTTACAGAGTGCAACCGTCTTTATCCAATAAATTTGATTTCAAGAATCACACATATAAATGCGCAAATTAATTTTTATAAATTATCTATTAGAGTTTCTCAATGCACTTAATTATTGCATCTGCTGTACTTAAAATGGAATGAGTAATATACATAATTGAATTTGAACACGTTCTTAGATCTGCCATTGATGAATTACTGAACCAACGATATACAAAAACGTTATATCATCGCTCATTATTAGGTTTTTCTAAAATATTTACAATTCAAATAAGCAGCTTTATATACCTTCGCTATACCTTGGGAACAGTAACAGAGTAATATGAGCGTTTTTTAAATTACAGTGGAAAAGTAGTCGACGATTCTCATTTCAATTGTTATATTATGATGTAATGAAATAAAATACATTCAATTATGTTCTTTTCATTTACAATAGTTTTCTTTAAAAAAAAAAAAAAAAAAAAAAAAAAAAAAAAAAAAAAAAAAAAAAGTCGAATATTACAAAGATTTTTCTGCTTTAGGGAGACTGTAACGGTATTTTTTATAATTATAAAGTAAAACACTAACATTTATCGGCATCAAAGATTGTACAGTATTTCATCTATTTATATATTTAGGGATTGAACGCTCGTTAATTCGTGTTAACATCTAATATGCATTATAAAAATATGAATCATACGAGCGATAACACTTGTTAGTAATTAATTTAATAATTTGTAAAGAAACAAGTTAAAGAATCTATGTGCCATATGGCTAAAATTTAATTGTAATATACGAAAACGTTTTCGATGCTTCTAAGAAATCACAAACGTTAACACTTTGTCGATGTACGATGATTTCAACGGTTAAAAAAGCCTGCAATCGATTTCGAAATCGCGACAAATCCAAATTCAGTGCAAAAGAGTAAATATTTAAGGACCTTGCGCCCGTTGAAGGCACTTAATTTTCATCTCAGCGAAGTCTTCGAGATTAGACATTTCAATTGCGACCAAGCGCGAGTATATTACTAGGAACAAATAATATCGACACGTGCTGTCCAAAGCCATAAATTCCTAGAGTGCGCGTCCATAAAACTCGCGTGCGGTCGCATTGCGAAGCGCCATTCTGTGCAAATAACTCGACAACGGAGAACTGTGGGTCATAAAAGCTCGGTAATTATTATAGGGAATGAGCGCGTGTGGTATCTGCTCGAGGGTAATGAAGACGGGTAAACAGGGGAAAGTCCCGAGAAACGGAAAGCACTGGATTTAGAGGGGGGCGGGGGAGAAGGAAAGAAGGTGGTGTTCGCCGTTGGAAGAACTTTGCATGGATAAATTAGCCTTTGGAAGCGCGCGACTCGTCGGACCCTGGCGGTAATTACGGCCGAACGTATAAATCATACTTTATTACGGCGGTAGGCGCGTCTCGTTGAGCTTATTTTTGCGGAGCGCATGCGCCCGGAGCCTATAAATGGAGTGCATCGCGCCAACGGCGTTTCCGCGGCCGTCGAAGCCCTACTCGCGAGATTACAAGCGCATGTGCGTCAATTGAGTGGCGAAATGTCTCCTAAAGTTAGACTGGACAGGCCGTATTTTTCACTTTACTCGACGCCTACATGCGCGTAAATTGGGATGTTCGCGAATTGACCCTTCCGACGGTCGCTGTCAAGCCGAGGCGCACACAAAGTGCCATGGAATTTGTAATTGCGAGGGAATCAACGCCGATTTCGTAATTGCGCACGAAAGGCTGATCCGACTCGTTGCTTATGATTCTTATGATTTTCCAGCATTTTTAGCGCAATTATGTTAATTTTAATACGGATGATTGTGCAAGAGTTCCTACGAGTTTCTCACGAGCAAATGGCGCTTCGTTGCGAAATGTTTCAAATACCCTTTCAAACAAATGCGCTCTCGCGACAATTTTAATATTGAATTATCAACGCAAAACTAAGTATAATGCGTATAATTATATTTAAACTGAAAATTATGGTGCCGCATTTCCTTGTTCACCTTCTTTATCCATTTAACTCGCTGGTTATTGTAGGTAACGTTTTGTAGAAATTAGCATTTGCCATTGTAAAATCGTATGTTTGCATCTATGATACATCAACTGTCATGATTATTCCATCGTGAAAAGGATAAAACAGACCTTATTTCATAATTAAGCTATTACATCTTTATTTACTTCATGTAATAAAGAAATAGTCTGGAGCAACACATAGATATTTTACGAAAGCTTGTGATTAAATTATGGAAAAACGTATTGCGTCATGGTATGAAGGTTCCATAATACAAAAAGTCAATAAAAATGTTATACGTAATTCTACATATTAATGCCTAATGATAAGTATTAAGCAGGAGAAAAAATTAAAAATAACGTTACGGGTAGAAATAATACGTAAATAATACATGCACATCCAACTAGATTAGCTAAATTTATAGGAAAAGTGCAGGGATGGATTTTATTTGTTAATTTATATCGATGTCCATAATTTATTAATAAAGAGTCAATAATTCTCGTTCGAATGCTTATTTAATTACACTTGCCTCTTTTTATTAATATTCAACGAATTATATTATTGACTAAGACTAAATTGCGCGTATTAGTACCAAAGCGTCCAAGAATTTATTTAAAAATATCAATATTCAACTGAAATAAAAATTGAAATTTATCTATAATTGAAGACGATGATTAAAGAACAGCCGAGGCAATTTTCCGACTCCGAAAATATTATTATTATGTCTTATTATTCAACAATACTTGATAATAACTTAAAACGAAATCAAGTAAAACTGTTGATGGACATCTCGATGCGTGCTGTGATGAAAAAACGAAACATTTTCAGAAAATATTGCGAACGTGGGATATTCGCAGAAACGAAATGCATACTTGCCAGGGTGAATTGTGAATATTTTTCGATCCGAAACGTATGACAGTCCTAGAACCTGAAAAATGTTGCAATTCGCGTAAGATTGTCGAGTGAGAAACGGCAGGGGATGATCGAGTATGACAAACGTAAAAAGTGATTCATTATTTACTTTTTCCTCTCTCATCCAGAGGAAAAATTTTATACTGATCATTTAATAAATGTTAATTCTATTAGTTCTATTAGTTTTAATTGTTTTATTCTTTAATTGAAAAGGATAAGCTACTTTACGTAACAAATATTTTACTTTATTACTGAGAATGAGTTTAATTTCTTGAATTTGCTAATAGACTATCAACATTTTAATAGTTGTGATAATTAATGAAAATTATAGTAGACGATAGAGGAAATAAATATATAAAATCTATCACTCTAAATTACATGGACTTTATCGTAATAAATAGTATAAAAGAAAATTTATTGGTATTTTTCTTCATTATTTATCTTTCAATTATCGAGATAAGTCTTTTATTACTTAATAATTGTGATGTTTACTGTCTATTAATTATAAAATAGTATAATAAATAAAGGTAAAATAAAAATCGTAATTTTTATTGACATTTAATTATTTGTTCTATATTTTATTTTTTATGGTTCTATATTACTAAAAGAAGTCGAAAATATGCTTTTCTTCCTTTGATAGATTATAAGCTCTAGTTATAACTATGATACGTAGGTACTTATATGTCGTGAACCTGACTCATTGTTTTTCTTTCATTTTACCATGAGAATAATGGATACTAAGATTTATTCTAATATACTAATAATTCTGATGCATATGAATTAGTTACAATATGAAAATAGTTTAAACTGACAATAGATAAACTTTAAAGAATATACAAACCTTTCTTAATACAGGAATTGTTCGTATATACGTATGTATATATTTTTTCTTATACATTCGACATCTAAATTGAATTACTTAAGTTAACAATATAATTAACTTGCCGTAAAATACCGAATTCAAACTTAAATTATTAATATAAGAATTTGTGAAAATTTTGAAACTTCATTTATTTTTCCAATGCAAACTACTGCTTTTTGGAAATTAATAAACTAAACTCAATACAATATGATATACTGACTTTATTTTTTATTTAGTGTAACGTGTCATTAAAATGCTAATACAGCGCATTAATTAAGAAAATAGAAAATCTGAATTTAAATTCAACAAAAGAAGATGAACTGTTTATTATATACGTTAAGAATTACAAGAACTTGAAGTCCACTTGCCATAAACTTCCAAAAAGTTTGTATTCGTGAAATAAGGCTATTATAATTAACGCATACGTGGTATAGTTTATCCAATAGAAACAGATAATTTTTTGATGTTTTTTATCATATGCCATTTGAAATATGATACGAATGATTGATATGACTTTGATAAAGTCACATTTTGAAGGAATCAGTCCTTTTAACACGCGTTAAAAAGTGAAAAAATAAAATAATTCTAGTGGTAAGTAAAAGAACTGAAAAAAACTGAAATTTCAATTCTAATTAATAAAATATTGTTAATAAATATTCAATACAATTATCAGTTACGTTTATTTTGTCAAAAATTTTAAATACTCTATTTTATAAATAAGTCAAAATCAATTTTGTTAATCATGTTTTCAGGAAGTCCGATAGCTTTCTCTTAATGCAAAATAAAATGCTGAGAATTTAATATAAATATATATAAATACGAATTTATCTTCGTTTAGAAATCACAATAAATTAGTCTTAGAATATGGGTACTTTTGATTATAGTTAAAAAGTTTTTACACTTTTAAATATTAATATATGTTTAAAACAAAACAATATGGCCCACTTTCATTACTTTATTTTAACTCCCCTGTACTATAATAATGTTTATGTATTGCTTAATAATTTTTAATTGATTCTTTTAATTTATTATTTAATCAGCGTAATTAATGCTTTCATACCTAAATACTAAGGTATATAATGCAGTATGGGTCATTAATTGCAGGGCAAGCTTAGCTCGCAGATTGCTTTTGTTGTTTGAATATCAACGAATAATGTTTTTATAAAGTGATATATTCTTAGGATAATTGTACACTTTAATTTATTAAGAATGCTCTTATTCACGTAAGTTTCGATAATTCTTGTATAATCTGATCCTTTGATTTTGTAAGAACTAATGTCTATATTTTAATCATAATTATTGTAAAGCTGTATAATAAAATGTATAAAAGATTGTGACTGGTAGCATTCAGTATAAGGATAACATTTACTGAGCGCGTATACTCATAATGTTACTGGAAAACACAAAGGCTTGCATGTCTATTGGTAATGACGAATCTTAAACACATTACACTTCATTTGTTCCCACACTTACTGTCAGAATGAAACTAATTAGCACTTCAAGCGAGTATAGGCGCATAAAAAGTTATAGCGCAAAGTAAAATCTTTGTAAAAATCTATTTCGTATTTCAAAATTAAAATATTCACTAGACTTTTAAACGGTGTATTGACAATTCAATTTACATAAATTAGTATTTTCTAACAATATTGCTATTATAATACTGTGAGCAAATATCAAATATTAATTTTTCAATATACTTTTATTTTATATATGCAATGATTGTAAAAACAATTTAATTTCAAAATTCTATTAAAATTATCATTTTAACAAGGCTTTTGAACTATATGTAATTACTAAGTTTAATTGAAATAATAGAAAAAAGTGAATTTTCCTTCAATGCTTGTGATTAACATCAATGTTTAAAATAATGCCCAAAATATTTTCGAGATACAAAGGAGAATGTAGTAGTAGTAATAAAAGTGGTTATAGAGGCAATAAACCAGGAAAAAGTAGAGTTTAATCTTTTTGTTTTGTCATCGGGCTTTTTCTTCTGTGATGAAGGAATTCTTTCTTTTCATTAGATGCACCAGGGTCTATGCATATTGCACAAAATAAAAAATACCGCCTTTTTTAAAGTTAGACAATCTGACGTGAGGGTAAGTTCGATCAAATGTAAACAAAAGTATTTCTGAGCTATACTATTTATATCTGCCAAGAAACTATTAAATTCTACAAGTTTTATCGTAAATAGGAACCATCTTTAACGTGTGTGACAAATAAAAATTGATCAATGAAAATTATTCAACGTTAAATATTATATTAATAGTGATTCAATGATTATTAAATATTACAAGTTATGGGCCTTATTGATGGTACGTAAAGATTATTATCATGTATTATTATTTTTAATTTTAATCATTGTTCCGTCTGAATAATTAATCATGTTTCTTTGTAATTATTTATAAAAAAATAGTTTATATTATTAATTAAAGTATGATATGATGATATTTTTGTGTAATAAAGAAGTTTGTACATGGAATACTATTGAAATTTAAATAATGCGGCATTGCTTTACTTGCATTAATATAACTTGTTTAAAGATTAAAAGAGGAAAAAAGTTATACAAATACAACATCTTATTTCCAATCTATTCTATCCAGTGAATTGTAATTTTCGCACGTTTTTCATTTATTTATAATAAGAATTTAATTAAGTGCTAACTATGATCGTCAATTTTGCTTTTATAAAATATAGATTTTTTTAATGCATTAACGTCATGATAATTGACATGCAAGAAGAAAGTAATTGTGCGATGTAATTTTTCAAAAGTGTCCATCATCCCTTTAATCGCTTGCAAGCGGTAAAACGGGTTTCTTATTCTGATTCTTCAATTACGTGATCGAATTTTGCGCGAAGCTGTCACGAACTGAAAAAATTAATTAGTTTTATATACCAAATTATTTTTTAAATAAGAGAACTAAAAGATTATAGATGGGGAAAAAAGTTTGGAGAGTGAATCTTATTTTCATCAAGTATTGGCTATCTAATAATCTATCAAAACATTGATAAAAGAAAAGGTAAGCAATGATGACAAATCAGTAAACACAATCTTATATTACCAAGTGTAAAATACATTACTACAAGATTTTGAAAATAATTTGTTCAACTTTTCGAATAATTCTTCAAGGTAAAGTTTGTCCTTAATATTCTAGGTTTGAAAAAAATATACTTCTTCATTCTATATCGTTAAAAATTCAATATTCTTTTAATCAAAGGCTTTATTTATTACATCTAATAATAATGTATATACTTTTAAATTAAAAATACGTCAACTTATAACTTCTTACACACGTTCCTTATTCATGTTTAAGTTAGATGTAAAGTACACAAATAAATTTAACATCCAACACATATTATATAATATACGCGTGCACGTGTAAATAATATCCTTTTCAGTAGATTCCGTCGGCTCCTCTCTTCCTTTTGCTAAACTCAAATCTGGCAATGTATTTACGAAAGTAGTCAAGCAGGATGAGCCCGAGCACTTGAAAATAAGTCGGCACCAATCAATAAGAGCGATCGTGGGCCTCTCTCGATTCATCAATCAAAAGAAACCGTTTCATAATATTTTACTTCATCCGCTCCCTTCTCCGGCCAAACGCTCATGTCCGTTACTCCATGCGCGTGCGTCCAACCATTCGTAAATCTATTCTCTTCTCAGTCTTCCGACACTTATGCAACAAATGCACCTTTCGTGTGTTTTATGAATGAAGTCAACCCCTACTCCTCTTTATTATCACACGCACATACGACTGCCTCTTGTTAGTGCGGCATCGCTAATCGCTCAAATCGCTTTCTGTCATGGCGAAAGTTGCGTCAATACAAATTACTTGGAGCGCTTCACCCACTTGCTTTATCTTACTCTTGTGCTGCTCATCGGATGCTGCAGTGACGCACTGCAGTAACGTGCACTTACAATAAATCATGGGTCCCGGTAAATATTTCTTTTTGCTGCAACATATAGTACACAGATTTTCTTGCCTGTTCGACCCTAAAATTCCTCGAGAAATTTACATTTGGTGATGAAATTCTCTTCGTCCTTAAACTTTGTTGGTTTAAATATTTGTACGGGAAATATTAAAAACATTAATAGAAATATTTACATATCATGTGATTCTATTGTTGTTCATTTTATAAAAGCTTCTTTCTATATTCATAGTGTTGTACTGCAAAAATACACGATAAGTTTTGTTGTTAAGATGAGGATGTCGATACCAAAACAACTTATTTGACATCGGAGATAAATTTTTATCGTTATTTAAATCCTAAATAATATCTCTTATTTATATCATATTATAGTGGTATCATTTTTATAAAGAAATAAAAAAAAAATTATACATATTGTTATAAATATAAGGATATAGTGCAAGAAGTTACTGAATTGTTGCAAAGACATTCGGTTATTTAAACCATCAATCTTTTAAAATATATCTATTTATTGTATAAATAAATTATCATTGACACGTTTTTAAGTGCTTGTAAAGAAATTAACGTCTTTTTTATAAGACTATTCCAAATTTAGTCATCTCAGAGGTAGAATTTATTAATTTCTCTTCCATCAAAAAGTAAAAAATTATCTTGTTAATGTTTTTTGCCAATTTTCATAATTCTTTTTTTTATATTTTGTAAAAGTTGCTAGTAAGTAGAAACAATGACACATGTTTCTTTTGTAGTACAATCAATTCTCTTAGTGTTTTATTTAAATTCTATCCAGTAAGGAATGGATCAAAATATAAAAACATTATTTCTTTATTTGCAAAATAACATGATTAGTTATAATTACTATTACTTGCAGTTAAATTTACTATTATTATACTATTATTCGCAATTGAAATTTATTTTATTTTATTTTAAAAAATGTAAGAGACCCGAATGACAAATAAAATGTCGAAAGAATCTGAGGTATTGTAAGACATACATTTTTTCTAAGAAAATTATTCTAATTATTAAGATGATTACCATTAGTATAACATGTATCAAGACATCATTAGTGCTTATCGTCGAGCATAACTGCTGCGGTCTTTCTGACATTTCAGCACGTCCGGTCCATCATTTAATTAATTGTCATTATGGTAATAAGAATGTAATTCTTTGTGTGACAGCTTCGAAATTATCAATAAAAGGTTTTAATACCTAACATTACAAATTTTAGGTATTATATTAAGTATTTCGATACTTTCTGCTCGTTTTAATAATTTAAATAATTTCCTAAATAATTACCTAGGAATTTTTATTGTAATTGTATATATTTAAGAAGACATTGATTATTTATCACAGTACTGCTTGGAATAGAATGTAACTTTATGATTGAAAATACCATAAATGTTTACACTCTTAAAGAGTCAAATATGAAACGAAAATGAAGCAAAGGTTTTTTACGAATAATTAAAACTTTTCTGAATTAGACGTTCAAGTTTTATGATTAACGACAAATTCGTATCGTATATTGATTAAAATGTTTATGTACGCTGTTTCCTTTTCTAGAAAAATTGATCCAAAAATTTAATCCGTACAATAAAGTTAGTTTAATAAAAGAAGAAAGCGTTCGATTATTTTATGTGAAGGTGATTGTTTTTGAATTACATTGAGGATGATTATAAAACTGATCAATTATACACCAATGATTGATATAAATTTCGATCGTTTAAAATTAGCTTTTCGAACAAATTTAAGGTACGAATGCAAGTTTAATGTTTAACAAGCTTACTCTTTAAAATTCTAGCCCAAGTGTTCATATTAATATGAAAAAGACGGCACACTCAATAAATTCGCACTCGCGATGAATCAACGTATTTCGAAACGTGATTCTCATAAGAATATAAGCTTCATTCGAAGAAATTCTTCAATACTTGAATTATTTCATTTATTTTGCTAGTAGTTGGGGGGGGGGGAGGCACGTACTAAGCTGCACGGGAAATGAGTCTGCACGTAGCGAAAAACGTGCTTCATAAAATTGTTCATTTTCTGCTTTCTACTTTCATTTTTGGGAAACAATGGAAGCGTTAAGAGATGATAGCGATGTGTGATTATTTACTTGAGTTATTCAAAATAAATGCTGAACCTTCCGTGTAACAACAGACATGTTCATTATCATGTAAATGATTAAATTATTTTCCTGCAGCTTTGACTTCCAGATACTTTTGAACTTTAAATTTATCGCACGTTATAAGAAATTTCAAATTTTTGAGATCTAAAACTAAATAAATCTTTATTTATAAATCATGTCTTTGGAAAAAAGTAAAGATCAGCGAGTAGTCAATGAAGATATTCAATGGACAAAACAAAAAAATTATGAAATTTTATTCAAATAACGAGTACATAAGTTTTTTTATTTATTCTTTGTAAGTAAAGAGTAAGTTAATATTAATAGAATTTGCAATAAACGACCAAAAAATAAATAAACGATTTAATGCAATCAGTGCTCCTGCATCGATTTTTTTTATTGTATTTGTGCTTATTTTTGTAACATCAAATAAACTAATTTCAACACAACAAAGTTTCAGACTACTCATTTATTAGATTTAGGCAGTAAATGGTATCAGTAAGCAAAGACTCGTTGTAGAAATATCTCGGTAACTATATATGAATTATTTTACATCAACCATATTTATATGTCGCAAAAATAATCACTTATTCTTCGAATTCCTAAATATAATGCTGCACATTGTTTAAAATTATTTAATAACAAACTTTGTATTAACTGATAATGTATGCATATAATATATAATGTATAATAATGATTTTAAAACTGCATCGTTTCATCACTGTCTTATTAAATGAAAAATTCTCGGTATCAGCGAGTCATATCGGCTTACGATTATGTGTCACGAGAGTGTCATGCCTCGAGTCAAGGGTTAATGGACTTTCGGATGATTATGCACTAGCTCTCATTTAACGAAGACTAGCATAATACACCAAACGCAGATTATCGTTTATTACGCCAAAGTAAACACTGCAACGTGCATCTCTCTCTCTCTCTCTCTCTCTCTCTCTCTCTCTCTCTCTCTCTCTCTCTCTCTCTCTCTCTCTCTCTCTCTCTCTCTCTCTCTCTCTCTCTCTCTCTACAAAGTACCCGTAACCCTCACGCTCTCTATGCCTTGGATTTCATTTATAATGACTTCATCCACGTTGGTGAAAAAATGTAAAATAAAGGTTAGCCGTTTTGGTAACGTGTTATTTGAACGCAGGGCAGATCGCCCGCGATATAGGCGTCGCGTTCGTGAAATTGCAGTCTGGGCAATTTTTTTGATGGTCTTTTTGCGCGCGGGTCCTTATCGAGACACTTTTGGTCTTTGTATGGAATGAGGCACGTTGAGAGCTTAATTAAAGGAGAGCTGTGGCCCTTGTTCTTGGATAAATTCATTTTTGCTGGAGAGAAATTTATCTTTCACCAGACCTCTTGGCAGTTCTGTAAGTTATTTGGCGAATCATGGAAAGCATTAGACATTTATCGAGTGCATTGTTGTTTTCTTTTTATTTTCAACGATATTTCAATTTGACGCATGACTATCGCGAAATTTTTTGTGTACGTGTCGCTTAGGCATTTAAAGACAAACATTACACCTGTTATTATACCGAAGTTGATTGGAGAACATCCAAATGAGATAGCTTCTGACCTTATTTCAGTCGAAAATAGAATTCCGTCTCGAGCTTCATTGTGATCAGTGTGTATTTAAGAAATTCGTTCAATGTTGACTACTTTTCGATATTTGTTGGCTTTTATAGTGAAAGATGTGAATGATGCCATATAAAAAATTCAAATGATTCTAGTATAAATTAAATTGTCGGCTAATGAATTTTAGGAAGAAATAAGAATGGATTTTTTCGACAAAAGTGTGAAAAATGTATGTGAAATATGGCCAACGCTCTAATAAATCTACATCATTTACAATCAAGATTATCAATTGTTTCCGCTTTAAACGTGATTCTTTCATTTTATTTCTACAAATATGAAGACAAATTTGTTCATGATAGAAATTCCGTATAAAAAAAATGCCAAAATACAGTCGTACTTGAATTATTATTACTTTCATTCAGTCTCGTAAGGAGGACCACGATATGCAACTGCGTTAAATGAATTATAGCACACGAATTATTCGAATATCGTGCTACGTTTTATAATTAATTGGATAAATTCGTAAATTGATGCATTTCCAACATGAGCGTCGATGCATCTAGTTTTTAAAGCACTTTTCTTGTCTCACATGCAATCAATAATATGCGCCAAAAAATTAACAAAACACTAGAGTCGTATCTAGAGTAATGATCCCGCAACAGGTTATCGAGCAAAAAAATTAGCAAGCGATTTATTCAAGAAATCGTGCTACATTGGAAAACGAGTGAAAAAGGAAAATAAGGACATCATAAAGTCCACAATCTACAATTTATCTCCGTCAATCGCCGAGATCGAGGCATCACTCAAAGGAGAAAAAAGCCTCCTATCGCTTCGACCTTCTAATGCTACATCCTCGAGTCTATCGTTCGTAGAAGTGGTTGAGCGCTCGGGAACACCTGTATGCAAATTAAAAGCTCCGACGGTACAGAATCGTGGGGTTAGATGTAGCGCAACAGCCAGATATTTTGTATAATCCAGCGATGATCCATCATTCTGCCCTCGTGGAGTCGGTACTTTGACAATTGGGAGCACGTGCGCATCGATATGCACAGGATCGCTTTCATGCACACCGACGTGTCTTCCTTCTCCGTTGCACTTCTTATATATACTTTCGATGTTTGTCTATTTAGTAAAGCACCGTAATCGCTAAAAATTCGATTACGGTCTTTCTAGTCATTGTTTTTTTACCTCCGACTGTTTTAACGGTTTCTTTATTTGGAATGAATTGTCGAAACTGCGATACAGTTGCATGAGAATACGTTAATCAAAGGAAGCCAGTTTGTCAATTTAGAAGCACATTTAGAAGCTTTTAAGGAAATAAGAGTAGAAGCGAAAAGGAAAGTCTACATTGCGTTTATTATGTCTGTACTAAAAATAGCTACACACAGAGCTAATGTGTGAACTCGCTTTTGACTCTTATCACTTTCTGAAATAAATTCCTTTATTGTACTTTAACCGTCATTCTAATTAGGCTTATTTAAGTCAATACGCACGCGTTGTGAACAATTTTAAACTGGGTTAATTAGATCTACTGAATGATTTAAAACTTTTATTAACCAACAGTACGTCGGATTATTAGCATTAAAAGTTTCGAAACTAACGCATGTTATTGAAATTCCTTTGCAATAAACAAGTGAAGTTTATTGTCATTTCGAGAAAAATACCAATGAGCACGATTATTGTATAAAATTAATATTTATTTAAGGATCGATTGTGTAAATACTTGGATCCTGATATATAAATACCAATCAATCAACAATTTATGATCCGTTAAGGAACTTTTTAATCTCAACCAATTTATTTTAATTTATTAAGCGAACAATATCCAATTTGATTGCATCTTTACTCGTTTATCCTTAAGATTACAATCGTTACATTCATTAACAATACGTAACGTACTTAAATTTACCATTTACTTTTAAACGCTCCTTTTATCTAAAACATAGCACGAGATGAAATCAGCACCTTTCATTTAACTTTGGTAACGTAACGTACTTTCATACGTCTACGAGCTTACGAAATATTCAACCATCAGCTTTAAACTTTACCACTTTTCTATTTTTCATTAATAATATCGTGCTTTATTCGATGGTAAGTAACGCTTATTAATACAATAGCTGAAGTCTCAGTAACGACAAACTGGTATCGGTAATAAGAAAAATCCCCATTAAATTTAATTTTCAGTCTTCGCAACTTGTTCGTTTTCATTCAATTATGAAAGAATTTATTAAAAATGCGATAGAAAATTGATAATTAACGTGCGATTGTTCGCATTAAAAAAGTTACAAAATGAAAAACCCTTTCGTCCATACGTCGAAATGCAATCTCGCGAGTACCACCCGACGACCTAGAAGTAATTGGGCTGCTCGTACAAGCAGTTGCCCAGATTCAAGGAACATTCGATAAACGTTCAAGAATATCAAATGAATTTAATTTTTCATTCGAGAGTCCCCTCTATAAGAGCAACCACGAGTATAACGCTCGTCACATTCGAGATTAGGAAGAGCGTTCGTGGCAGCATCGAATGGACGACGACCCGCCTCGACGGCAACAATTACCGAATGACGTTACCCCTCCTTGCGGCCATTCGGGAAACAAATCTACTCCCTTGTTCAGCGAGAACGCAAGGGTGCGAAGCCCGGGAACTCCCGGCGAAACGAACCGAACGATCGAAACTGCTTGGGGAAAGTGGCCGAATTTGCATAATAACAGCCCCCGTGACGCCTCGCTTACGACGGCATCTTGCGCCTTCAAGATCACAGATTCAACGCGATTACGCAATAACCGCTGACTCGAACTCGCGCACGACTCGCGCTTTCCTCTACGCTTTCAAAGCTACGAGCGCGTGCAGCTGCTCGAAGGGGCGGTTGGTCATGTCTTTGATTTATAGGCGCTAGATGTCGAGGCGCGAGTAGCTTCTGGATGGCTCTCGATCTACGGCAGCGTGAGATAATATGCTAAACGGTGGATGCTCCATTCATCCGCTAGTATTTTTCATAGTTTCCAGAGCGTAATCTTGCGAGCTTGAGCGAGGAATCATTGTGACGCTCCTCTACAATAAGACTAAATCATTTGAGACCTTAATGAGAAATTCTTACTAGTAAATTACTTACGCAAATTACTTAACCAATTGCTGGACTTCATATTCCAATCAGTTATTATTTACGTATTTATTGTGTATTCTGGTATAATTATATAAATAACAAACTTTGCCTTCGTTTACTTTATGTTATTCTTATTGAATTTTTAAATTTTCAAATGAGTATTTAATGTTGTAAATCTCTCGTTGCATTCGCATAGCTCTTTATTTACTACTTAGACAAAATTTTCATCTGGTATGAAAAACGAATTTGCTAGCACTTAAGAATATCATGAACTTATTTGAGAAAAAAATATTTTCTCATGAAATATTTGCAATAGTCATTTAGTCAACGGTACTACTGAATAAGCAAGCCAGTTTTGCTTATCTTATGGAAGCTGAATGTATGCTTATTAATAAGATATTTATCTGATGTCAACTAGAAATGAAAAATAAAATCCATTTATTAATCCGCCTTTTACGTATATTTTTCTCTTACATGCTGTAGGATAGGGTTTTTTTGATTGTAATCGAATACCTTAACTATTCGGTGTTTATTGTGCTTCTCAAAACTATTCGTTTTGAGATTTGTATTTTGTGACTGCAAATATTTCTCAATAATGAAATCATATGAAGCATATTTAATTGAGTAATACAATCTAAAGTATAACTGAATTCCAACCGATTAAAGCTATAAAACTATGAAAATCGACCGACAAAGGAAAACTTTGCAAGTTTAAAGTTCAAGAACGTATGCAATGGATAATTCATTTATTAAGTAATGAGCTCTTCCTCGAATCGCATTAATGTTTGTAGGTCAAAAAGAATACGTATGGGACTCAGCCCTATGATATCGGTTACATTTATACGTTATCGATGAGCTATTGAATTACAACACTCGTCTTCGAGTTTGCGCATTGTCTTAGAAAAAGGCAAGTTATGGCTGCTGATAAAATTTAATTTCAGTTTATGAATCTTTCGCATTTTGACGTACAAATCGCGACAAAGTTGCCTCGATAAATTATTCATGATAATAAATTGAAATAGCATTATTTCCAAATGAAACTTAAACGTACATCTTAACTCAGAGAAATTGTTAACTCACGTGGATATTGTTCAGGTGAACAACCAAATTCTTCGTAAAGACAGAATCACATTTTACATTTGTCATTAAAGAAATATCTTTAGCACGTCCTTACATTAGTCATCATAATTTTGTCTTTAGACTTCTTTGCTCCATTTCTGTTATTGCGTGAAAATTATATCGTAACTGGAAAATAGCCTCGATACTCAATAAATATGAAGTATCTAATATAAAT
Source organism: Wiebesia pumilae (assembly GCA_018907045.1). NCBI lineage: Eukaryota > Metazoa > Arthropoda > Insecta > Hymenoptera > Agaonidae > Wiebesia > Wiebesia pumilae. The sequence goes on along the minus strand of JACCHZ010000181.1, from coordinate 7,869,368 downwards.
GCATTGGCCACTTGCGCGATAAACATTATTGTAATCAAGTTTCTAGCAATATTTGAAAGTACGATAAATTACGATGACGCAAAAGAATGATTTCAATTTCTACATCCCATTCAAATCAGTTATCGCACACCTTATTTTTTTGTATACGATTTTCAAAATAGAAAATCGTTTTGTGACTTTTCCAAAATAAACATTTCACGTTAAAGTTAACGGACTAATTTTCTAAAAGAGTATTTTACGGTATTGAGGCAAAAATATTTAGTACTCGTGGGATAATAACGTATACCGAAAAGAAAGATACATTTTTAGTGTATATATTCTGAAAAACTGTGAGAAAGTAAAAACAATAAAAAGAAGTATGAAAAATCATAGTAGAAGAAAAATGTCGACCCGAAAATGTATAAAACAAATGCGTAGTTGGCTGTATTTTGTATAGACGCGCACGTGTGCATGTAAAATGTCATTATCGCTTGTAAAAAAAATTACAGGAAATCGCGAAACTACAACGTCATGCTCAAAACTTAAAGTATTTCGGCAATACGATCGTTCGCTTTTTATGAAAAATGTTTATTATTTGGTTAACGAGCTGCCCTCTCTGAGACTTGGATAAATTGCCTTGGTGCCATATATTGTGTCGCGTGCACCTTAGTAGCGCTCCACTACCAAAGAGAAATTCTTACTTCTCTCGTTTCGTCTGTCGAGACGCACGCTAAGCAATGGCAGCCGTATAATGTTGCGAGGCCTCCGGGAAAAAGAAAATATCGAACGCTGCGCTTGTCCCTATTTTGTTTGTTCTTTTTCTCCTGAAATCGTGCAATAATGAAAATTTGTCGCTTGTGGCGCATTTCAGCGTTCGTCACTTTAACTACCGTATAATCATTTCAGTTTATTGCCTTGAAGAGAGTTTTGTATTTATCATATTGTTGCTTAACTTTTTACTTAAACAAATCTTTGAATTCGAACGAGGCACATTCAGATAAGAATTCAATGAAACTGACATAAATCTTCGTAAATGCTTCAATTAAACGTATTATCACACTCGTGGTGTTGTTCGTGGTTATTGCGATAAAAAATTCTCACTTTCCCAAAGATTCAAGAATCTTAGTAATTAAAATATAAAGTGCATTCTTTGATCTGAAACCTTAATTAAGGTTTGTATTAAATACGTGTCGTAGTAAATAAAGGATAAGAGTGTTAAGAATTAATTAAATAAGAAATTAATATCAATTTAAAAATCAACTAGATTAAATTGGTTTATCCGTGCAATAATATAACTGACTTGAAATTCCAATTCAAAGATAATTCGTTGAATATTGTTTCCAAGATATTTTTCACATATTTCTTAAACTCAATGAGTATTCTTTATCGATTAGGCGAGAAAGTACTTTTCATACGGAAATAATGAATATAGTTCATAAAATGTTCGAATACACGAGCAAAACGCGCTATTAATACTTTATAACTTTAAATATTTCAAATACCACTAATAATAGATTTCATTTCTCACGATTTAATAATCATAAATTAACCCAAAAACAGCGACATATATTATTCATTATTCTAATTATTTATTACTCATCGATTTTATAATTTTCATAACAAATCACGTTCTATTATATAATCTTTTGAATGCACTAGTAAGTATAGATACCCATTCGAGCACATTCATGATGATTTTATGGAATGAAGCAATTCCAAAAATCTCTAATTTATTAAACATACTAAATTTATAACTTCACTTTAAGTTGTGTATTACGAATTTACTAATAATTAAAAATGAAGCAATTGACTCATCGCGACGAATAAAATTGAGAATTATAATGAAATAATCAAGATTCAATAATCTAAATCTCTTATAGTATTCCTAATAAAGATTATTAAAAAAAGTAAACGATCAAAATGCATAATTGAGGTTATTTTATCGGATTATATTAATGCGGATATACTTTGTTTTTCGCGATGAGCGAATTGTCACGAAATTGAATAAAGTAAATCATGTCATGAAATAAAACACGCAAGCTCCGAGTACAGTGTATTCACTACTCCTATCGCTCTCACTATACTCTCGCTCTCTTTACATTGTGTATTATAAGCGTTGATGACTCGATCATGAATGATTTGTAGAAAGAATATTTTACTTCTTTATAGCCTGGTGATACGAAGAGAAATATTAAGTCAACGCTGAAATCTCAGGGGCAAAGAACGACAAATACGTTTCGCAATTTATGCGCAAACGCACCACTAAGTCTACGCGCACTATCTATCCCAGAGGCAAAACATTTTTCGTTTCCAGGCAAAATGCATTCGCGCAATTTATGCAAATATTGACGCTACATCCGTACTGGGAATAAAAAAAGGATAAAAGGGGAAAAAGTGCGTGTGCCTAAGCGAAGGCAGCGCGACTGAATCCGCCTTTGAAATCCAAGTAGAGAGACGCTACTCCGCAGTAACGCGAGACGTTCCTCAGGCATTTGCAAACTTAAACAAGGTTGCCCTGGCGCAAGCGTATCCATCAAGCTGATAAGAAGGAGAGCTCCCTTTTCTCTTTTCTTACTTTCTTATTTTCTTATTTTTTTCTCCCTCTATTTCGTCTCAAAGTGCCTCTTCGTGCCAGAGCAGTATTTTAAAAAGTTGAGCCAGACTGTGTATTCTTACGCGTATAGCGGCTTTGTATAGGTATAATCGTTTTGCGAGGGCGTCTGTGTACCTGCAACGACTGCGTTACTTTCTTAGCCACCCTCGTTTCCTCCATGGTCTACTTGTTATTCGCAAAGCTGTTTATCATCTTTGTCATACTTGGATTACAGTGTGTACTTGTTTTTGAACACCTGGCTGGATAAACTGTTATTTTCTGTCGACTCCCAACCGATAACTAGGTTTTAACTCGTCAACAGTTTGGATTTTACGTTTCTTCTATTAAAGTACATCTCTCCAATTCTAGTCCTATTCAAAATCATTAGTAAAAATTCGTATTAAAATACGTCACACTAAATTATCAATATTGCTCAATCGATCGACTAAATTTACCTTTTTCACGTCGTACCTGCAAAAAACACTAGTAATTCAACGAGTAATTCATGAAGCGCTCAGTGAGAGAACGCTTTAAAAATGTTTTCAATTATTCGTTGATCTTTATAAATAAAGTAAAAATATCGAGCTTAGCAAGAGTTTGTTTGAAATTTCAAACAAACTCCATACGTTTTGTGTCTTACTACTGAAAGCAGTAATGTCGTCGAGACAAAAAATACATTTATTTAACATTTTCAAACAAGATACGCTACCACATCCAGCGAACTTTTTTTTTCGTTTTTGTTGTCTGAAAGAAATTCGCGCAGTTTTAAGCCGCTAACGTAAGCTTATCGCAGCCCTGGACGGGTTTGCTTAATGAAATTAGGCGCTTGTTAGTTTCACACAACCGCGGGCTTGTGAACGGGCTTAACGAGACTTTCCTGAATATGTGGCTTACGAGGAAAGCGAAACTTACTGTCCGGATGGCGCTTACATAAGGATAAATAGTTATGTTTTCGTAATTTTTTCGGTTCACTCGCCGCCAGTTAAACATTTCTTGCAATTGTGAATTAACTGCTTATTTTGCATTTACGATACTCTACGACATTGGATTTAATTTTATACGTTTTTCAATTGGTCATCCGAATTAACGAAAAGGAACAATAATTTGAATACGTATAAATACAATGTACACGTGTTTCTTGTAAAAACGCTAGTCTCCTGGACATGGTTTATTTGTATTTTACAATTTATCGAAGTGGCTCATTAAATTAATTCATTAGAATATTATTTGTTAAATAATTCAAGGCTTGTAAACATGCATTTATTTCTTTTTTATCTTTCAATATTAGGATAATTTATGGTCACTTTCCTTCTTTTAATCCTCAATTTTATTTTTGTTTATTTTAACGTGTAAAACTTTTTAAGGTTAAAATTAATATCTGAAGCTTCATAGTGCTTTTACAGTACTTTCTTCGTACTATTTACTTTATGGTAAGAGAATTTTAAAAGAAGCGAAATTATCCGCCAGGTAAGATATAAAAAAGAATAATAAATCGAAACTCAATGATTTATTAAGCATTTGAGTATTTCTTTGCACCGAGAATCATGAAAGTGATGCAATAAAATAAAGAAACCATCGAGACGTTTAGAATAATCGTTTGAGTTCATGCGTTTCTTCGCGTGTAGAGAAATGATCCATGTTTTAATATAGATTAGAATAAACTACGTTTGTTAAAACGTTGACAAATAGAGGCTGATAATTCAATGCTGAGTCACGATTTTCGCAGAAAACTGGAAGCTAGAATCCGACGCTACGAATCAAGTGAGCATTGACTAATGGACATACTTTGGAATCTCTTAAAAGTAATCACGCGATCGTGCAACTTTAAAATTGATAAAAGTCGAGATAGATGTAGCGAATCGGTTTGCGAGTTATGCAGGAAGTCGGGCTCGAGGAAGAATCTCGCGTCATGCTCAATTATCTGTGGCGCAGGGCCGCAGAGGGACGAACGACCGGTAGTCCGGGATCGTCGTATACCTGGGCCTCGTCGCGTGCAAAAAAAACCTAGTCAACGTCCAATCGCAAGCAATGCTAGTTGCACGTGTTCGCCGCCAACGTATTCTTTCGCGAGAGTACAAAAAACTGCGGTTGGCAATCGCGAATTACGAAGCGCTCAACGTTGGCACGAACGAGGATTCGTTAGAAGTTGATGTACCCGTTGGTCACGTGGACAACGTTGGCTTCGTTGAATATCAATTTAAAGCTATTCTTCCGTGCAATCTGCTTCTTTTCGCTCTTCGTTACTTTAGGGGGTAACATTAAATTACGCATCTCCGAATGAAGGGACGAAATTAAATTTATACTGTCAATATGCCTGTGCAGTATTTTAGCTCTAACTACTTACATTATTTGTGCTTCATTTAATACTTAAAATAAACTCGTAAATTATCTATGCTAAGAGAATATATTTGAAATAAAAATGTGTTTATAAGTAGCGCTGAGAATATTCCGATGGCTTAAATTAGAAAAGTGTTTCTAAAAATTAAATGCGTTAAGTTAAATTTCGTTACTTTGTAACAAGAAATTTTAGAAATTGAATTACGTAGGCTATTGCGTAATCATTCCTTTTGAATGACAGAACTAAAGTATAACTAGATAATTTGTTATCACGACTTTGATATAATAGGTTCAAGGTATTAACCGATGAAAACTTTTAAGAAATACGTTACTTACGTTTAATGAGGTTGCAAGACACAGCAACCGAATCTGCAAGATTCAATAATGAGCGAAAAAATGTTTATCTAATTAATAATGAGAATGAGAAAAGTAAACTGTACTGCGAATTTGCAAACTACATTTATGCAAAATCTACGCTAAAAGTAGAAACAGATAATGGTATTTTATGAAATATATTTTCATAATTGAAAATTAACTTCAATTAGAAAAGAAGTTACATTTACATTTGAAAGATTAATGAAGCAGCAAATAAGTGCACTACTTATTGAATAGATAAGCAGGCGCTTTCTTGATTCACGTAGGCAGAAATAGCGATAGTTACCCAAGGGCATTAAAATAAAACTTCCGGGAGAGCAAACTCGAGGGGACGTCTACGTAATTTTACTGATTTTATCGGCTCACTGAATTCGCCTGAAATATTCAGGATCAAATATTTTGAAATCATAAGGATAGCACAAACCCGATTCTCCATACAGATGTTACCAAGAGAACTTGAGAAGACTCACGTCGGCCAGTGTTCAACGCTTCCGTAAAGGGCTAAAGATCGACAATCCGATAAAACGTACATACAATATAAGATCTTAGAGTATGACGGTGTTAGAAATCATTGATGTGAAAGAACTTTAAAAATATGAGAAGGATGTCTTGACATTTTTTTTGTATCTTTGAATAACCTAAGGGATGCGGACAAAGAATAATGTCCAGCTGTCAAGAACTCTTTTCAAATTTCTTTATTTTGAATACGTGGTAAGATTTATACGTGGGAATGATACAGTACGACACATTTTCAAGATATCAAAGCAATATTTTATAAGGAAAAAATGAAATATTTCTATAAAAATAAAAATCTTCTCAATATGCATGATCTTGTTGGTAGGGAGATCTGTGTGGAAAATATAATATCTTTAACATTCCATTACCCTACGATATGAATCGCACCCTAAACGTACATCGATATTTTAGAATATTCTATTACTGAAAGAAACAGAATTGTGGAAAAACGAGCAAAGTTCGAGTTACGGACAAATTCATTTACACAAAACTAGTAATAGGTGTAGCAAATGGCTCAGTAAGAGACATATGAAATAGTAGAGTAGTTAGGTTAGCTGTAGACAACTTGAGATCTCACGTAGAATTGGAATAGACGTTAAATGGTCTTTAGACGTACTAAGATTCAATTGAAAAGAGGCGCAGACTCTACTTAAGTATACGGATGAAGTATCGATAATTACGGACTTTTAAACACGAGATCGATTTAGGTTAAAATTTACCGTATAATTTTTCTCGGAAAATTTGAAACACATTCGAACGGGTAATGGTAGACTCTTATTTTGGCGATGAAACGATGATAAAATTTGATTAAAATTTAAATTCAATAAATGCACATAGGGATAAGAGAATTTCTAGTAAATTTGCATTTCGTTCGTTTGAATCAGCATCGAAAAACCAAATATCTATTTTTATTTCAAAGAAGTTCAACGTTAAATCTAAAGATAATTTAAAGAAAGGCGTAAGGATTTAATAAATTTAAGTAAGTGGTACTTTAACGCTGTAGTTAAGCTAACATATGGTAAATCAACGGATTCTCCCAATGAGACATTAAAATTTTATAAAATCCCATCCGAGGACTATTCCCACATAAGCAAATTAATGAATTTTCTTGAGAATTATTTGTAAGTTGTAATAATTTCCCATTCAAGAGGCGGGGATAAAAATAAGACCGAAAACCGTTTACGAACTCACCACAAATTCCAATCCACGACAGCTACACGCAATGAAAGTGAATACGGATTCTGCAAGTCCGACCGAGAAGAAAGGAGTGCGAAATGGCGAGACGTAAAGAAGCGTAAACGCCTATTATATAGCCAATGGAGGCAGAGCAAGAAACAAGGCTGCTACAAGGAACTAGTACCTACATACACTTCCATTATACACGCGTCGTCTCTTTACCTTTTTCCCCTTTGCCCGAGGCTCTCGCAGCGCGACGACGTCGACGAAAATAATCTTTGGATTTCGGGATCGTTAATCAAAGGTCTTTCCGTGCGAGAGGAGTCGGCTTTGCATCTGTGCAGCGTTTCAAGGAAACCGGCGCTCGTCTCATGCCGGACATTCCAGTCCAGCTTTAAGCTAATGCCAAATTCCCGAGGCATAAGTGCCTATATTGCGAAGCACCGGAGGAAATCACCATACCCTTCTTTATTTGCGCCTTTTTCCCCCATATACTTGTGACAGTCTTATTTAAATCGACATTTGTAGTTGCATTGCAACACCCCTTTGACTTTGCTGGACAAGTTCACATCCTCCTTTAGAAATCGAACTGTAGTTTATTCAGCTCTTTGACGAATAACCAGGATAAATATATTTGTACCTTTACTTGTAAGCAACTCGATAGTCGCGGATTATTTACTTCATTATACTTCATCTCTGAAATTTGTTATTAGACAAAATATATCATTTTTCTTTTAAATTATTCGTTTACTCGATTCTGCGAGATGGGCAATATAACTTGATACGCTATAAATATATGAATCGGTACAGTGGTGTATTAACTCATACTTTTACCTTTTATTTACGTACGAGTATACGCGCTTGCGAGTATACTCTTATCCGACATTTCAGATTCGATTAATTCCAAAGTGGAGAAAGATCGTTTACAATATGAAAGCATACAAGATGAAGACAAGACGAGATCTCTCAGTATATCGATTCCTTTCTCATTCTAATGTTCTCTCTTATATCTAAATGAATATAATCAGGTGCACATTACAATAACGATAATAACCATGAAGATCTTAACAACGATAAAAATAATACTTCAAAAATAATACGTCACTGCTTGTGAATTAGTTAAGGAAATGATTATATTTAAGAAGAATAAGAAAGATTTTCTCCAACTAATCACACGAGTATGAAATATATTTTTCAAAATACTCGTGATTTGAAAATCGCCGAAATCGATGCCACGGAAGCAGTCCTCTGAAAACAATTGGTGCTGTAATTCCTTGTAGAAGATTCATTAAATTGGTTTAAAAGTTATTAGACTTGAAAGCTCTTTCATCGTAGATAATAATATTTTGCATTATGGTAATAGTAAATTAGGGGTATAAATAAACCGTTGTACGGACGAGCGTAACTGAATATTCCATTATGATAAATGATAACTGAGACCAGATCCTTCTGTATTTAGTTAATATATGAAAAATTATTAAATACTACTTTAAAATCATCGTAAAAATCATGATAAAAGTACTGATAAATCAAATTCAAACATTAAAGAATTCATCGGCCACGGTCGGTGAAGTACGATAAAAAATTTATTTTAAAATTGCCTTTAAATTAACTCTTTACTTACTGTAAGTCCTTTGTTCTATATAATCTTCAGTCTACCTTAATTTATGAAGTAAGAAATCGATTGTGTAATCGGATAACTTCAGAGCACTACAGAGCGCCGTAAGTTCGACAAATTCGCGACAAATTTCTAAATCTTTCATTTTACGACAGTACTAAAAGTTACCCTTCCGCTTATCCGAGCCTGTTTCCTAGAAATAGTTTTACATTTTCAAGCAGCGACGTATACTATTTTAAGTCCAGGATGTCGGAAGACACAGACAAGCCTACCGGACTGTTTCTCTAAGCTAGTCAGCGCCTTCAATTTTATCCTGGCGATTTAACGCCCACGTAGAACCGCGAAGAAAATGCCCAAAAATGCCCATCGAGAAGTCCAAGAAAGACTTTCCAGTGGAACTCGGTCCACCCTGAGAAAATCGTCCGTGAGTGAATTCGGACGCGCAGCGCCGGTCCATCGAGTCCAGTCGCTCTGTACAGGAGTACATTGTACATTGTACATTGTACAACATTGTACATCCAACCTCGTTTATTTTTCTTCCTCCCGGTTGAAAGCTGCATGGGCATCCTTCTCTCGTCCGAACACGAGGTCGGATTCTCCCTTTCCTACTCACTTCTGGCGATCACGCGTAAATCAAATTTATTCCCGAGTACCTGGTCAGGAATGCTGACCGAGCTTAGCGAGGGCCGATTCCCCTACGGGAATCGCGTTGCGCGCGACTTTGAGGGACATCGATCGCTGTTTGGAGTCCAGCTGCACTCCATCTTGAAAGGTGAGAGGTGAGCGTGAATTTGCGGAAAAGCATTCATCGAAGCGCGGAGTCCGCTCCTTCAATTTGTCTTTTATTGAATGACGAATTGCGAATACCTGAGGGCTCGTATTAGTGACACCTATATCGTTAAAGTGACATTCTGCATTGCGTATTTAAATTACAAAGAAGTACATTCGCATATTCTTCAGACCGATGTTATTCTTTTGAATGTAACAATACTTGTGCGACGATTTCAAAAAGGAAATGGCTATGAAATTCAATTGAGTAAGCCACTCGACTTTTCGAATGGACTGCAAACAAACGTGTTATCGTTGCCTCTATTATATAAAACATAATAATCCTAGGAATCTTATTGTAAATGTAAAAGAGAGTGACTTGTAATATCAAAGTCGTCTAAAACTTTTTGTAAACTTAAAATAAACCGACGTTGAGCAAGCAGATTTCATTTCACATGTAGAATAATATTTTGATCCTGTAAATGTGCTGTAATTTTACATACCGGCGTTTTCGGATGAGTATTCTCTCGCTAATTATTCCCATATTTAGAATATATTTTTCAAATTATGATAAATTTACCGATACAATTTCCGTATGTTTGAAATTTTACTCAATTTATGAGTAATTAAAGAATCCGTAACGATATAGATCTCTAGTAGTTTACCTTTAAAATACTTGTCTCAGTGTGTACAAATTATATGTCTTATAGTCATCAGAGTGATACATATTTACATAAGTATAATTATGTGTCATTTAAACTGTTGGCTCACTTTTTTCCAATGTAATCTTCTAAATTTAAAAGTATCGTTGTAAAGGTGACGAGGAAAGGTATTGTTCGAAAGAAGTTCGAAAGAAAGGTAAAGTTTGAAAGAGCTATACTTTCTTTCGTATTTCAAAACACACTTTTCTATTCTGGTTCGAATGTATTCGTTAAAAATTTAAATATTAGTAATCCAAATGAAAATTGCTTTTTGCCGAAAAGATTGATTAATATCTTTAAATTGAATTCGCATTTGTGGGATGTAATTGTGGGATCTAAATTGTTTGAAAATTGTGTCACGTATTGCATATTGAGAAAACTAATATGCAGTATAAAAGTGTGCATTTTAATAAATGTAAAAAAACGTTAATCGAGCCGAAATATTTTTATTCCACGTCTTTGTTTTTCTTTTTCTTCTTTTTTATTAAAAAACAACCAATTTTTCCTTTCGTCAGAATTACATGTTAATTTAATCTAAAATACTTTTTAATAAATATTGCACTCTTAATCCTTTGAAAATTCATCGCCTTCACTTAACTCACATCGCCTAAGCTTAATATAAACTTTTTATGAAAACAAGATAAAAATATACCTGCTCGTAAAGTTAACGTAAGTCTTTTCACAAATCCTCGACTACGCATAGGCGAATGCTGCAAATTTAATTTATCGCGCGCCTTCAATCTTCCCCCCTTCGACTTCTTCACTCTTAAAAATAGTAACAGTGTGCAATTTCACGAAACCTATAAACCTATACGATCTTATCTCGTCGCCTAAATAGTCGTCTAAGCCGTTGGAATCATACTTGTCATCCTCGGTAGCAAAAGAGCAAGCGGCTATCAATTAAAACTTCCCTACCTTGTTCCACCGTGGAGCCGAAAGTAAAGAAAAAAGACAGGGAGATCAGACCGAAACGGCGGACTCATCTTTCGAGAAACACCTTCGGGCCATTCTATGCAAGAGCGAGTGATCCAAAGGAGCACAAAGGGACTTACCGGATTAGCATCCGCCTGGGTACCCGAGTCGTCGTCACCTCTCGCCTTGACGTCATCTTCCTTCTCATGCACCTCGGCGAGGCTCTTCTTTTTCGTCGACGTCGACAAGCCTTCGACGAGGTTCGAGTTCCTCGGTCCAGGTCTAGGGCCCTGTCGCGATTTTGATTCGTAGAACCTCAAGTTTCCATAAGCGTCGCGTCTTAAGTGGCTTTCGATCTCGGTGTTGCGGTAGTCGCGTTTGACCACCTGCGTGGTGGGCTTCATCGTCGTCGTCGTTGTCGTCGACGACGACGTCATCGTAGTTGTCGCGTCGCCCTCCGTCAACCTCCGTATTATATCGTCGTATGTCCTCAATGGTGGATTCACCGTCTTGTCGTTCTTGTAAAAGTCATTGTCCAGCTCTTGACCGTCGTTCGCTTCGGCCCAGAGATCGATCTCCTCCTCCTCCTCCTCCTCGTCCTCGTTGATCTGAGTTGCTGGTCGAGAGTTGCGCCTTTTATTGGAGATGTTGCCTAGTTGTGATCTGGCTGTCTTCTTCGGGCGCTCATCGAGTTTGCCACTGGCACTGCTTATGGGACGTCGACCCGAATTAGATTCTTCCAGGTGTTGTCGACCCTTCCTGGGCAAATACCTCCGCGAATGCTCGTCCATCTGGTCCTTTGCGCCTTCGGCCCTGTAGCGCCAATCCTTCCAGGACTCGAATCTCGCTCTGCGCGTCTTGGCCTCACCGAGATCCAGCGAGTGGGCGGTCGTTTTTTTGCGCGAGCTTCCCTTGCTGTGCTTGCCCGGGTGGAAGCCCCCCAGGCCCTCCTTCTCGGCCTCCTCCTCCGCGTCCCCGTCGTCCTCGTTCTCGTAGTCGTCGATGTCGTCGCCGACGTCGCTTTCGTCGTAGTTCTCCTCCCTCTCCTCTTCCTCCTCCTCGTCGTCGAGCTCCTCCTTATACCTCTTGCGCTGAATCGCTCTGGAATTGGTCCTGTGACGGATGCGCAGGTCGTAGCCGCGAGCGCTGAGCTCGTGATGGGGAGCGCGATAACGATACCACGGCTCGTATCTGCGGTGCTTGCCGACCTTGCGCTGCGAGGGGTAGAGCCACATTGGTTGTCTCTCGAGGACATCCTCATAATCCGCGTAGTCCTCGTATTCGAGATTTGCGCCGCGACTTTCGAGCTCGTAGTCGTCCTCCTCGCTGCGCTGGTCGTTGACGGGACTCGGGCGCCACTTTGCGCCGGTTACGGGCCAGCGGTGGCTCAGGGCCTCGTGCCTGTGTCGGTGCCTGTGATGGTGGTCGAGCTCAGCGGGGGTGGGCTTGCGCGCCCCGACGCCCAACAGCGCCGGAAGCAGGACAAGGGCCAGCGAGGCCAGCAGGACAGCCCTGGCTGGAAACATTCTCGTCGCGAGGGTCGTTCGGCCTGGATCGTCAGTTTGGCGGCTTCGACGACATCCGGTGTGTCCCGGTCGTCCTGTCACTCGTTCCTCTCGCTTCTGGATCACGGATCGCGGATCGCTCGTCTCTGCCTCCGCTGTCGTTTAGCGAGCTGTGCCAGCAGTCCGGACTCTTACATCTCGACTGGTCGGCGGCTGTCAGAGCTCCTGGTCAGCAGTCCTCGCTGACGTATCTGCAATGGGGCATTCTTTTCTCGAGGCCGCTCGCGTTCCTCTGTCCGACGGATGACTGAAGCAGTGTGGGATCGGGACCTGGGGGGAGCGAAAGCACAGATGGGCCGCGGGTCGCGGGGTGGTATCGCGCGCGTTCACCATTCACTCGGTTGATGTTGTAGCACTGGGCCGGGGCTTGCGAGGGATCGTGCGTGGGTCCATGCGAGGGGGTGGGGGAGCGCAATCGGGGCCAGGCAAAAGTCGTCACTGAAACTCCGGTGGAAGAGACGGTTGATGCTGTGGGCAAAGAGCCGGCTTTTGGTCCCGCGAGTGTATGAACTGCGCGGTTACGTCTGAAACGATATCGCGCGCGCCGAAGGTGTCGCGGACGACTGAGCACACGTCGACTGCTGGTCGACCGCGGAGCTTAAGCTTCAGTGGCGGTCGGTGGAGGAGAGCCGGCAGTGCGAGCGGGACCAGACAACGAGCGCATGCGTGCAGCGGCTCTCAAACGCGATCCCCCCGCCTATCAGGCTCTCTCACTCTCCTCTCTTACTCTCTTCCTCTCGAACTCATTGCCGTGCGAAAGATTCTGCCGTTCGTATGGACATAGGAAAGGAGAGGAGTACAGTAGATCGTAGTCAAAAGCTGTGGATTTTATCCCTCGGCGGTAAATTCTCACTTATTTTAACTTACAATCTTAAACACGTATAAGGATTCGAGAAGGATACAGTACGAGCTACGAAAAGTTATTGAGCATCCCGACAAATCTTTGTAGAAATGAAACGCATAATCTAATTACAAATTGTACGTTTTCGTGAAATTAGTTTGAATGCAGTTGAACTCGCGTGACACTTAACTTTAACCAAGCGTACGGACTTACAATGAATTAGAATACACTTAGATAAATGTAAATAATATGTCTAACATAAAGTTTCAGAATGCAGCTTATTATTTACTTTACTTACTTTAATGTTAAAAGTTATGCAATATTGAATTTTGAACGAGTACATGATGTAATTCAAAAGCAATCATTCTTAGCTTTTATCGATTTCAACTCATATCCTACGATATTACTGCTAATTTTATCATAAGTCAGTGATAGTTAATTTATATTTATATATAAAGTAATACTTTACACACCTCTTCTGATATATCTACTTTCGATTTTACTTTTTGAATCATTAAAAAGATATTTAATGTACTAATACCTTTTTTCATTTTTATGATTTTTTTTTTTTTTTTTTTATGAAAAAGAAAAATTGGACTCTGTATCACAAATATAAATCAGTGATTCATCGCAATAAACTGGATTTCTGCGAAAGTGATGCCTCTTTTTGAAATCTCTGAGCGGCTTTTATTAGCGAGATTGTGGAAATATTTAAAATATCTTTTATTTTATTAGTAGAACTTTACGTTGTCAAGGGCTAACTCTGTGAGAGATATTTAATTCCTTAATCTGAAATTCTTATAATCATTTTTATAGGTTATGAAATACCTTTTTATTATCTATTTAGATGATGTGTAAAAAGAATAAAAATTTAATGATTCATATTACAGAAACAGAAGAGTGTATTTTAATAATTGAAAAATGTCAATTAATTACGTAGATAGAAAATAAAATATAGCTTATAAATAAATGTATTTTGAAGTAGATTGTATTTATCATTTAAATCTGAAATAAGAATGATAAGGTAAATAGGGTTTTTTTATTTTAGAATGCGTTTACTCATAATACGCGCTACCTACACTCGCTAATTACCAACGCTTATTTTACGTAATTTTAAAAAGAAATTTTTTTCATCATCTTATATCAAATTTGTAAACGTGTGCAGTTAATAATTAAACATACTTTTCTTGACATTTGCAAATTTTATTTTTAAAGACATTCATTTTTTCATGATTTAAGTTATTATCAGTTTTTAAAATTATTTTAGATTGTTTATTAACATACAACAGGTTGATTCGCTCGTTGAAGGACAGTATCGTAATACGATATACGTACTTTCATATTTATTCAGTTTAACGATATTTAAGAAATTACCTTGAAAAGCTCCCATTTATAATACATTTATCATCTTAATATTAATTGTCTAAGCTAGAAAAATAACCTCGATCTTCGAGCTTACTTGTGCGATTGATTAACTCAATTTATAAGAGTAATGGAAACTACGAAAGCTGTCACGTTATTTTCTATATGGTCGTACTATTTGTATTATGGTTGACCTCAGTTCCTTCGATAAAATATTTGTCTTTTAATGTGTTTGGATTGTTTCGCATCTCGTCCAATCCATTAAGAATTCCATAACTTATTATTGCTGACAATCATGGAATCTTTGGCTGTCTTACGGATAACGAAGAATTTGCTGCAGCAATTTAGTCAATTAATAACCGAAGCGTTTAAATAACTAAATCACTACCGTAATACGTACTTCCATTTTATTAATCTCATATAATTTATGTTTTATTTCTGAATGATGTGAGTTTCATGAAAAGAATTATGAAATTATGAAATTATGAAATACGTTATTTATGTGATGTACAAACATTATTTAGAAATTGTACGCATTTTATTGATAAACGTTATTTAGATTAAAATATTGGCTTTGCTTCTTTCTGGAAGTGAAAACTATTTTACTTTGTGAGAAATTACCTTGAAGCTTAGATAGTTCTTAAAAATTGCATAAATATATTTGCATAAGAAATATAATATATTTTATTGGTCGATTAAATAGATGATGTAAATGTTTTCCATCGTTTTAATCTGTGTATACTCAGTCCTTCGAGCTTGGTTTATCTGGTAGAGTTTGCGCTCAAGTGTAGCTCTAAAATTTGAAGAGGAAATAAAGTTCTTATCTCCAAAAATAGGCATCTACTCTATGCAGTACAAGAATGAATGACAATATAAAAAACTTTATCATGTAATGAAAATGAAAGGGCGAAAAACGAAGGAAGGAGATGAGAGTCTAAAGTTTCGATGAGGCGAACACGAGCGATGAAAAAGAATTATGCACCGCTAAGATGAATATCACCAAGTCCGAGTTCGTGTCAACTCCTTGTTTTTCTTCCTTTCCGATATTTCGCCTTTTTTCTTTCCCTTATACGAGAACATTCGGTATTCCAATTTTTTTGTGCACCGAGCTTCGAACTTGCGCAAGAGTCAGCCGCGGCAAATTGTTTCACGCGGTGTTCTCTTCTTTTTTTGCCCCCTGAATAGCCCGTGTATAGCGCCCATTCACCTTTTCGTCCTCGCCATTCAAGGCTCTCAATGTATCTATACCCTCGCATGTGTCGCGCGCATCCCAAATGTTCAGGCGGAAGATGTGCGCCGCTGTTTTCCGGTAGTAGTCGGAGTCGGAGTTAGCGAAAGAAAAAAACCTGCTTTTCAAGACTTTGGATTGAAGTCTTTTCGATTCGTGATCGTACCCTATATGTGCGGCTAACTTCCGTGCGCCTAGAACATAATGCTTTTTCTACGCGGCCCGCGTCGATGTGAAATCAATGCCTGGCGGGGGTTAGTGAAATAATTATTAAATTCCATAAAATGTTTATTGAATTTAACCGCAGGTGAAAAATGCGCGTTAAGGGACGAATAACGTATTCGAGAAGTATTGTTTTACTGTTTTAATGCTGTGCGTATTTTTATGTGGCAACGTTACATTCTGGCGTTTGTTAAATATTTCACATAATTTCCGTAGTTTTGTTTCCAGCAGAGTGAAAATGAAAAGTATTTAACACAATAATCATACCTCGGAAATTATGCGATATAAAAAAATTTTGTAATATAATTTAGCAATATAAAAAAAAAAAAAAAAAAAAAAAAAAAAAAAAAAAAAAAAAAAAAAAAAAAACGAGTCATTGAACAATCATTACGTATTAAATATTCGAATGAACCTTAAAAGTGTACAAGACAAGAAAAATACTAACAAACAACGATACTAATATAGAGCGGTTATATATAATGAGCTCATGAATACACCATTCGATTTGAAATATTTAATTAGTTCGTATTGAATTACTTATATTAAACAGCTTTAAATAATGTATTTAACTAATAAATTACATACAAAAAGACCGATGTATCGATAAGTGATGTAAATACATTAATGATTTCTTTCATTTACGAGATATTTTCGTTTCTTACGATATCTACATTATACTTACAAATTATTTTCACGTGCAAGTAAGATCATCATACGAAGTTATTTATGGTCATCATTTATAAAAGATTATTTTTACTAGGCGAAGCAAGTTAGTATATGACTATCGGTTTCGTTGTTATTCATTTGTGTAAAGTATAATTTTCCATGAGACGTAATTCTTAAAAGTCTTATTCAAAGTTTGATTTTTTTTAATTGTCATATTAACTTTTTCATTATGTCTTTGCTTTATCATAACAACGTTTTTTCAATGGTAAAATGTCAATGATTTTGAAAATAACATTAAATCTTTGTGGGCCGAGTTTATAAGAGAATATGGTCATTATTAAGCCTAATGGTAAAGCAAATAATGAACAATATCGTATTAACCGAACCATAACAATGATCAGACTGCTAGTGATTTCAGACCGAAGTATAACAATTGATGATTTTTCTTATCTGCGTAATTTTTTCGATTTACCTAATTTATAAAATAGTTCTTCGTATCGCAATCTTCGTATACAAACTTCTTCTTCTTGGAATTATTATAAATTTCCTTCCAGTTGCCTAATAAAATTTATACTTACCGATGTATAGAATATTTACGATTTGTATCAAAACGCACTAAAAATAAATTATACTCGGGCAAGAAATTTTAATTATTTTCTATGTTACTTTGTTAAAAAACGAGCAACATCATTATTACAAGGAGTAAATGATAAAACCATCGTTACTGAGACTTTATTAATACGACATTTTTATAGTGCCTAGCCAGCAATTGCGTATAATCATATCGATGCGCGAAACATTAGTCGGACAATAAATAATAAATTGATACTAAGGCATTTTCAATTAGTTTAGATAAGTTAAACTATAACCTGATTTTGATTATTTGCCTTTAATCAATTTTGAGATAATTTATGAAAGCTGACCCAATTCTAGCGAATATAATAACGTTCCGAATAGTTTCAAAGTTTTAAATGATTTGCAACTTACGAGAATCGAGGGCGTGAAAGCTCGAGTAAACGAATTGATAAAGATATATCGACCAATGAGTAGAGTAACCATGAAATCAGAGATGAAATTAATCGATGATCAAACGATCAACATTTGAAATAAGCTAAACGATGTTTAGCACTCAAAGGCGAAACTAAAAACAAAAGTAACGAGCACTCTGTTAATCTTTCAATGATACGCGCAGAAATAAAACAATAAACTCTAAAGCGATAATGCATATCGCGCTCTGCCGGTGTATCGAGAGCGAACGGACTATGCACCCGCCAATAAACGGCCACAGGAATCTCATTCCTGTGGCACGTGAATCAAGCGCGCGCAAGCCAAGTGATATTCCTATTTCGACCCGGAAAAAGGACGCTCTTTCTCGCTTCTTTCGTGTATTTCTTATTGTTCCTTCCGGCGCAACACACGCAACACGCGGCACAATCGCACCCAGAGGTGCGAGGGGCTGCAGCTGTTGCCGTCGACGCGGCGTGTCGCGATGATGCATCGAATCCCAACTCCAAGGAGAGCCGCGCTCGGGTCGAAATGCGAGGCGGAGATTGGACGCGTCATTGTCTGTTCTCGTGTCTTCGACAGAAACGGGTTTCGTATTTCGCGCGCACACGCTTGCCAGCCTGTCTCGTGTCTGCCTCTCTATGCGAGCTATTAATGCTCCCGGTGGATGCGCACCTTTTTTAGCGGCTTCTTCGAATAGACGCATGGCAGAAATGTATTCATCCGCATGCCTCTCGCCGCTCTTTTATAATTCGGCCCCTACGGGATTTTATATTTTTTATACGTTTTCGTGGATGTTTCCAAGCTGTTCAAATGGCGTGGCTTCGACCCTGGACAATAAATGTACTTGCCGGGACATACTTTACTTTCCTTTCCTTTCTTATACTTTTCAAGGATCCGAAAATGCAACGGTCACGTATAGATGCTTTTTCATTTTTATCGGTTACACGCTAATAACTTTGCGTAATCGACCTCGCATAATTTATATAATTGCATATGCAAGTCAAATAGCAGATTATATAGGGTGTCAAAATTTAAATAGTCCTATGACAATTTTCAATGAAAATTCCAAATTATATCCTCGAGTGGTGCTTTTACTTTGTACGCTTCTGTGTTACAACCTCGTATAACCGTTTGCTCAAATACGTAACAGCATTAATGTGCAGAGGTCTTTGAGGGGATTTCTTTTTTAATAACATCGTGTTATCTTTATAAACGCACTTTTTTCGTTTTATAATCGTTAAATACATTTAGATTTATTGGGCTACGGCATGAAGAGATTTAGTATAGCGTTCTATTATTAAAGCTAAAGGGGAATAAGATTTTGAACGGTGAGGACGATATTCAATATCTTAACTGTCAACTTCGAAACAAATATATAAACATGCACGTTGCAACTTTACCTTGTACTTACAAGAAGAAATATTTCTGTGATTCAAATAATGAATTCTGTTTGCTTGGCTGTTAATTGTTTTCCGTGTTAAAAAATGTTGTTATTGAAATTGTTGAAACTTGAAATTGTAGTTCAATTTTTCCAGGGTTTTCCCTTAATACTGCTACGATTTATTTTTAATAATATTGTAAAAAATATTTTTGTTAAACAATTAATTTTGACAATAGCCTTTTTTACTATATTTAATGTACGTTTAATATTTTACTCGGGAACATTATATTGTTTTTATTATCATTTTCTATATTTCCATGAGTAAGTACTACATTTTATATAATTACAACGTACTATTAATGATAAGTATCGTACAAGATAATTTTTTTGGTATAATTAAATTACTTTATTTCATGTGCTACGTGCATTTCTTCTGCGAAAGGATTAACTCAATGCATTTTGAAAACAAACGTAGTTATATGGTTGAGGTGTATTACGACGTTTCAATGAAAGGCTAATCGCAACGAAGTAAATTATAGAATGAATTTAAGGGCAACATTGCATCGAGGTTTTATTATAATATAGGCTATTGTAAAAAAACTCACGTGTAATTAAGACCATCGGACTCACCTTAGGCGTCGGAACGCATGATTCCTAACATTGAAGTAATAGCTCGATAATAATTACAGGGGAAGAAAGTACGCAGCAGAGATGCGAGAAGAGACGAATAAAAAAGACGCGAGCACGGATAAATAATGACGTTTGAATAAATTAGCCTCGTAAAAGGTCGAGCCGCTCATGGGGTGGCCCAGCTTTTCTCCCTTGAGATTGCGATGATGTATTGTTAAAAAGTCGCGAATGTTCAAGCAAAAAGTTAATTAAATTCGGTGTGTTTTCATTAGGTTATTTGATCGTCTGCTTGTAAGTCAGTGCAATCTCCTGATGTATCTCCTGATGCATTCGTATTATTGTCATTACCTACCTTTGCTCTTAACTAAGTTTCTGAATTAATTATTTTCAACGTTTATTTGCTGGAAATTTATTCTATACAATTTTAATATCGGCGTCAGGACTTTTTTTTATAAGAAAAGGTAGAATACATTTTAGGGAAGCCAATATTAATTGAACATTATTGAAATCTTACGAAGAATTCTGGTAGAATAGAAATTAAATTTATAACAAAATTAAGTAGAAAATAAATGTATGCGAATGTTGAGCAAGCGATAATAGAATATGTCAATAAAAATATTGTCCCTTGCTTGGATCGCGTATTTAAATGCATTTAATAATATAATTTTAAATTTAAAATAATTCGAAAAGATTTAATGATTATTGAATGGCGTTTGAAATACACCTTTGAGATAACTCGGTGCAGATAAATAATGCAGTCCAAATTATGCATATATTGAAAAAGTACACCATAATCCAATAAATCATTTAAAAAATATAATTATTATTTTTATTCACAGTAAAAAAACTACTTTGCTGTTATTATATTATTGCAGCATGTAATTACTAGGTCACCTTTTTATACATATACATGACTAAATAGTTATAAATATAGTTTTAATGAGTGTTATTTATTAAGCTCCAAAGACATTAAAGAAAATATCGCATAACCAGTTGACATAAAATTTCATACAGTTCACTTTTTAAATATATACAAATAAATTTTAATAAATTTTAAATATACAAATAATGTTTAACTCATTAGTATAGATCACTTATTTTTTGATCTACGAGAGTATGCTAACATTTTATTTATCGCGTAAAAAGTCATTTAATACGTAAGATTTTCAATTAGAAATCGTGACACTACTGATCATCAAAAGAGTTTATAGTCTATTTATCAAATCATAATTGATTATTTAATATACTTGTTGCGGTAGAATCTAGTTGTCGTCCAAAATATTTTTATATTCTAAATTTTAGAAAGAAAACTATACGGTTCAATGGGTTATCGTAACGAGATTGCGCTTGTGGGTCACACAAAGAAAAATAAAAGGCGTTTGTTTTATTCCGTGGGCATTATCTATCAAAATTGTGCATCTAGTTACGATGGATTTGTTTATATGCTAGGAAGTCGAAATTGAATGTCGCAATATATCATTTTTCATTTAGGATTCAAGGTAAAATTATTGCTATGGTTGAATGGAATTTTTGAAATTAGAATGTGCTAGTTATAATTATTCAATTTACTATGAATCTGAGTTTTCTTACGTTTAATAGAAAAACGAAATTATTATTTAGAAGTTATGTCCTACCATATCTTTATTAAGTCATTAGAAGGTATATTAGAAAAGCATGCACTTTTCTGTGCATGTGTATCAAAACAGTTGTTTCTATTTTCATGCGTAATTAACACATTTTGATAAACTAAAAATTCAATATTCATCGTAAACCAATGGGTAATTTTAAACGTTAACGAATCCTTAATGTAAATAATAACTTCTCATTATGCTCCGATTATCATTCTAATTTTTATTTCCTTTCGTTAGAATGAATTTTTTATCACTGCTTAAGTAGATCGTGATTACTATATCTTCGCTACATACTATATAGCGTTATTTTCTTTTAATCATTGTTTTTTTCAATACTTCCCTTCGATTATTTTGAATCGATGAAGATTCGTGTGGTAATGTACCATGAAGGACCTTTTCTTTTCGACAAATTGACTTGTCAGTTTGTAAATGCGAGACGTGGCAACCAGAGATGGAACATTAGAAGGATCTTAGTAGAATAAACGAATTAGCAGACGAACGTGGTTCGTCTGAAACATAAGCATGATAGATCAAGAGTTTGTTTAAGAATTAGTATCATTCTATTTCAAAGGTAATGCATTGCATAAGCTCCCTTATGTACGCATGTGTTTTACTATTGAAGACAGACTGCTAATATCTATTCGGTATTATTATCTTAAATAGACACTGTCTCTTAATCTTCGAATGAATTACCAGCTATAAAATTAATTATCACGTGAGAAAAATTATTAAAGGAGACTGAATAATCTAATGTGTCAATAACTATTTCAAGTCTTAATATAACATCTTCTTATGGCATCTACTTATGTTAGGAATAAAATAATTATTGAACATGTTAAACAGATGTTTTATTATTAAATTGTCATTAATTACTAATTTTCTAAATTTCACAGTATAATTTTTTACTGAAATAGCCTAAATTAAAACTCTGACTTTTTTCAGTTGTATAAAAAATATTTGTTAGATAATAAAGCATTTTAATTTTACAAGCTATGTATAATTTATAAAAAATATTTCTGCACTTATAATTAATTAAAATCTAAATGACATTATTAAATAGTTATAAATACATGAACCAAATAAGGAACAATATTTTTATTAACGTATATTTTATTATCATTTGTCTAGCATTCGCACATATTTATCAAATCATAAAGTAAACTCATTTTGCATCAGAGTCTCAAAATACTTTTCGATTATATCATAAAGATAAAACGTAATGATACTTAAACTTTTAATTATTCTTTTTGAATTAAACTTATTACAAAAGATTTTTAATTATTTTAAGAAGAATAAAAACATCACTCGACCTGTCATAAAATTATTTGTACCTAAGGTCTTTACAACAAATCTTACCAATACTAATTTATTTGAGTAAACATCATCTACTTCGCGTGGTATATTTTTCAATTAATTCTAAAAGTATAAAAAGATTCTTTTTTAATATATTTAGTTAACGATTACAACAGTAGATATTTTAACTTTTATGCTAGCATTAATAGTTTTATAGCGTGGCTAAGGTACGTCGTAAATTGTATTTTATGCTAATAAAGGCTTTTGTAATTGAAGTTGTTTCATATTATAAGCTACATAATATCAAATCTTAGTTGGATTCTACTAGAAATAAAATATTTCTGTAGAAGCAGACTTTTATATTTTAATTAAATCTATTGTATTTTTAATGAAGAATCTATGAAACCATTTAAAATTATGTACAATTACAATTTGAATTTAAAAAAATTTGATTGACTGGGATAAACGATATTTCTCGATAGAAAACAGACATAAATTTTGATTGTGCGTGTAAATTATTTATGGTTATATATTAAAAATATTGTTATCAACGTTTTTGGATCTAAAATTAAGTTCGAAACCATTGTTCTTACATTAAATGCGACTACGAAGTCTAAAAAGTACAGGTAAAAGAGATCCATAATGATTAGTCTCCATTAGTTAACTCGTGAAAATATATTATTGATAATTTGCCTTGTAATATAGCTTGTGATGTGATGTGTGTGTGTGTGTGTGTGTGTGTGTGTGTGTGTATAAACACATTTGGAAGATTGTCGGAGTCTTGTTTATTTAGTTGATAAGTGTGAGAAAAATGTGAACATATAGTACGAAGCGCTACAACTGTTCGCACGATAGTTCACCTCTTTCAGCCAAGTTCGTTGACCAATAAAATATAACCTTCTTCCACTGGTGCAAATATGCGATTTTAATGTTATATTCAAGACTTTTTGTCAAAATATCAAATAAAGTTGATACATCATAAGAATTAAATGAGTGATGCCAAGTTTCCGAATGAAGCACTTATGGTAGGACGTTAGTTGGTATGGGTAAAGTTGTTAGGCCACGAGAGACACTCGTTTATAAAGATCCATCGCGCGAAATTTTGCTTCTGCCTCGCTTGTAAAAATCTGGTGAATCGGTGAGACGAATGGATTGCCATTCAAATTTTCAAGCCAATTTAAAAGGTTAATTTAAACTTTGCATTCATCGCGCCCTGCTTGTCGGCAGTCCAACGCATTGAAATTCTCACCCCAAATAAGCGAAATGAGCTGATTAGCTTTTCGCACATTTAATTACAATGTCACCAACCATCGGCCAATTATGGAAGCGCTTTTGCGAGCTAAAGTCTCGTCTACGTTTTTTCACCTTCGACTTCCCTGGCAATCACCTTTGCGTGCAATTGTTCTTCCGACTTTGGACGTGTCTTGGCACTTTTTCAAACAATCACTCCAATGTTTATAAAGAAAATGAAGAAAGTAAACTGCCTTTCACTGAATGTATCATTTCTTGTTTCATCTTTCCTCTCAATAATATCAGTCGTTATGTTAAGCAAGTATCCCTTAGGTTTACTGATAAGGAATTTATTGAAATACGACTGAAAAGTTATATGTAGTTTTTGCTGCTTTTATCTCTAATAATATTATTGCGATGTTTCCAACGAATTTTTTCCTTATTCCGTAGTATTTGATAATCTATATAATTTCAATATTACAAAAGAACTTCTAATTTAAGCCGAACCAAAGTAAATAAGTGTACATTGTTATTTCTTGTTATTAACATAATAATTTATTATCCTTCTATATTATTCTTTTTCTATTAATACCTTACACGCTAGTCTTCCGTTTCCCATTTTAATTATATGCTCCGTACACCTTAATTTACGTAATTTAATTTCTCTGGCAATATTCGGGGAAGTATGCAGTTATTCTGTTTTATCCCTATATAATCTTCTGTGTTTTTATTTTTCATTTCAATAATCCTAAAATATCTACCAAGTATTTTATTTTCGAAAGTTTAAAAAATTTTTTTTCGCTTTTTGTAAGCTCAAGTTTCGTATCTGAAAATGTCTCCAAATTATATTAAAAGAACAATTTATAAATTTCCTTAACCGAGCACAAAATACAAATAATAGTTGCTACTGTTAGTCTTAAAATGTAGATTCACAATATTTCGTTTTCTATGCAAATACATAGTCCACATTATTATTTGCCTTTATAAAATACCAATATTACAAATAATTTTAAAAGGTGATATTCAGAGTTGAAATAGACAACAAAATATGAATAAAGTATGGAACATCATTTAATGTCGGCAATAATTTCTCAATATAAAAGAATTTTCATTCGCGAAAAATGAATGGCTTTTAGAATGCATTTTTGTATGTACTTTTAGTTATTCAATGGCACGAGCGTCCCAACACATGAGCGGCCATTTCTTCACGGGATTATTAGAAAGCCACCCTCATTGCCATCGGGATTCCATCCTAGACGTGTCTCACCTTTCACAGATCTGCTCATTATGCTTACTATAACTGATTTCAAAAGAAATACATAAATTACAGAGTAATAAATATATGATTTTATGAACGTGTGAACTAATGTCATTTATAACAATGTCTATCTAATAAATTGAAAGTTTATTTATAGGCATTTTAGTCTGTTTAATTTGAACGTAAATAATACGTGAAAATTAATTAATATACGGATATTTAATAAAAATTAATTATGCTTTATTTAATTTTTATTAAATATGATTTATTATTAGTTTATAAATTTATTCGAAATATTTAATATTAATCTTCAAATCGAATATATTTTTTAATTAAATACCCCATTCATTTTATTGAATAAATAAAATCCGTGGATTTCAAGAATTACAAATGACATTTCAGATATTTTATTATATATTTTTATTCAAGTCTATTGTTATGATACAGTTTTAAAGTTCTTTCAAACAAGCTATACTCACCGAAAATGTTTAATGTTTTTCTTTACGTACAATTTCTACAATTCCTACAAAAAAATATTGTGTACGAAATTCCTATATATATATATAGGAATAGGAAAAACAAAATACTCGTGTTAATTATAGTTTAAAAAAATATCGAATCATATATACCTAAAAACAGTAAATCGATAAATCATATCATTATTATATATTTACGAAAGGAATCTATTATTAAAAACTACAATATTATAATTAGTACTAAAATAGCGAATAAAAAGATAAAACTTGCGATAATAACTTTTTTCTTTCATAAAAACAACGTTGAACATTATTTAAATCCAAATATTTTTTGGCATATAGATTATTTTAAAAATCATGGAAAAAATAAATATAAATATTTAAAAATAAGTATAAAAGAACTGTAAGTATTTATAAAAAATTTATTATTATATTGTAAGTATAAGATAAACTGAAGAAAATATAAATAACAATAATTCTTGAATTGTTATTTTTTTCAAAATTTGCTTAATCCTTCTTTAACAAACGAATAGATGAACCTTCCAATTTTGAAAATCAAGTCATATTTTTTGCATGCATACAGTAAGATTATCGTAATCTCTCCTTGTGTGATATTGATGTTCTTCAGATCTGCAAAGTCATGCATTTCATTTGTGTTATCAACTTTCAGGTTATTAAAAAGAATTTTACATAAAGATTCAAGATCGTTGAGCTCACATTTATCTATCTCAGTTAAATTATCGGCGCCTTGTAATAATTTCATAAACTCTTATTAACTGGTATCAGTCGACACTAACATACTTTCATTCGTTTCTTTTATATCCTTATTATAAAACTACTTTTAACAATTAAGATTAATTTTTTGTTTATTTGCGAACCTTTGAAAGTTATTATCTACTATGTTTTGAATTCTATCCTCTTCTGAAGAACAATATTTGACCTCTCTATGATAATTCTAAGTCGCATAAGATTATTATTGCGTCCTTCAGTAAAAGAGTACATCTATTCTTATCCAGATTATTTTCTAGGTCACAAGCACATACTTAACATTTACCTTTTAAAAAAATTCATGATATGCATTTTTATTACACTCTTTAATATTAAATTCAAGTTAAGTTGGCTGTGTACGAGCAACATACTTGTTTCACTTATTATAAATAAATATTTCGTATGTGCATAATCTTGGACAGTATCGAAAAAACTTCTTTGTAATAATTTCAGATGTCATATGTTTAAATCATTTTTTTAAAATTGTGGTAATTTTTGCTAGTATTTTAATTACGCACGAAATCAATGTCGGCTTACACATTAACAGCTTGAAATATAATTACTGTCATTAATATATAGCTGTTGTAATATTAATTTTACTAATTTTCTCTATTAATAATATTTGGAAATTTGATTAAATAAAGTCATTCATGAATATTCTTAAAATATGAACAGGTATTTTATAAAACGATAAATAGAATTACAAATAATAATTTATTTAAAACTATGATCAACTTCAATAAAGTATATACAGGAAAATATTTAAATTATATTTTATTGCAACACATTTAATATATTCCTTTTATTTACTAATTCTATGTTCTAAATCAAAATAGCATAGGTGTTTATTGGAAAGTACAAACGATCCATTTTTTAATTCTTCCTTTTTTATCTCATAAAATTTATAATAATCTAATGTAAAGAATTAAAAACTTCATTTGCTCTTGCAATTACTACAGTAGGTTCTCTTTTGAAGAACTTGAATTAAAACTGACATAAAAATATCATTCACTATGAAGATTCAAAGGATACTAAATTCTTCTAAAATACGTTGTATACATATGAATATAATACTTATTTCAATAAGTTATAATGATTTACATATGAATTGGTACTTATGTTTACAAAATATATTTTTGTAAACATATTAATGAATACAATAGTGTATATACCAAGTTATAATTTAGATTATTTTTTTTTAATATTTAATATCTTAAAATATAAAACTAAACATGTTTAGGTATAAAACTAAACTAAAAATGGTTTTCAAAGCTATTACTTGCTTCATAAAATTTTCATATCAATTTAATATCGTTACGTGAAAAATCAGAATTTCACGTAACGATTTACCCCTTAACGTTCGCCCCATTAGAAATATTTTTTGAGCTCGTAATATGAGCCAATAATGTTGAATTAATCCAAATAAATTTAATTTTTCCAAATACTCTTTCTAAAAAATACAAATTTTTCTTAAAAATATAAATGAATATTTGTACCAAGTTTTTTTATTGTCAGAAAACGAATTTAAGAGATTAGATAAAACACATAGAGCGAGATTTGCAATGTTGATCTTTACGTCAATGTGTTATACTATCAAAATAAATAATAATTTTTCTAGTAGTGCTTGTAAAAGATTTATTTCATTTATGCAAAACTTAATGATATTCTTGAGATTTTAAGGAAATTTAACAATGACACTTTGATATTATTATTATTATTATTATAAATTTGAGCATATCTAGATATTTTCTCGGATAATGTTTTATACTGTTATTTATAAACTCATTCGAAACCTTGTACAATAAGATATAATTGTATTGAGAATTAAATTCTTTGTTTGAAATTATTTTTTGATAGAGTTTTGTATTAATGTTCGGTCGGTATAACAGATCACATCGTCAAGATAACTATTGAGAAATTTTCTTGTCAGAGTACAACCTCGGAAGGAAATACTGATAAATACGAAAAATTTATACAAAAAATTAAAAAAGGCTAAATATTGGACGAAAATTGTAAAATGAGGAGTGTAACACTGGTAGCGGCGAATCTAGCTAAGACAGTCGTCATCGTACAAACAAATGTGGATAAAATTGAATGAGATCTATGTACAATAGTAATGAAAATATAACTTTAAAAAATCAAATTTTAAACATTCACCCAACTTAAATTGAGCTATGCATAATTGCTGTTATATAAGCATTGTTTGAATTAAGTATTATATTATTACATTAAAATTTAAACTAATTGTTAAATATACTATAATTTTTAAGTACATTATAGTTTAATATACTGAAATTAAGATGCTGTAAATTTTTTAGATGTTTATTTTTTTTTGTAACTATTCGACTTAAATGATTGAAATAGCCTTAAAAATTTGTATTCATAATAAGTACAAGTAATTAATACTAAAATATTCTTGAAAGACGAAATATTAAAAATATTAAAACAAATCATAAATATGAAAATTTAATATTGATCAATGGACATTTTCTGTATCCCAACTTAGATAGAATTTCATTTTCATTTGTAATAAGATAAATAAGATTTAACAGGATATCTTTATTAAACTTCTTTCTACTTTAAAGTAGAATATAATTTGAAAGTATTTTTATCAAATGGTTAGAAAATCATTAACTATCCAATTTTGTAATTTCTTTTACAACCCAATATCAAAATTTCATTCTAAATATAAATATTATGTTAAACATAATGAAATTATATTGTCACATTTTCAAACTATTTGGTGTGTAGATCTTATTTCTAATTTCTATTAAAATAAAAATCTAATTTTGCGATAACGTCGATGAACGTATAGAAATTCTTTGTACTGCTGTTCACTTAATGTCAGTTGCAGTTTGCCAATTTGAATATCCGTATTTATAGTGATTATTAATATAATGAGAATATGATCAAATAGAAATAGATTTCTTAAAAAATAAAGACATTTAACATCGAATATTATTGTGGAATAAATCTAATTTGGAAGCTTGTAGTGTAGAAGTACTAAAATGTTTATTTGGTGTTGATACATGTAATGTATAAAGTAAAATATAATCTTGATGTGTATTCGTATAACGCCTATTATAGTATTAACAATTATTTTTTTCCACATAATGACACTATAAACATATTTAACATTGATACTTTGACATATTAGATGTATACATTTTATTTTGAACAAGTTTAACGTTAAATTAATAATTCTAAACACAATGAAAATTTATATCGAGTACGAGGAGCCTGCGCGTTATAGTTTATTGAATTATAAACTTAAGTATATTATATCATCATTCTTTCGCTAATCATTCTTTTTTTAATTGCGATTTTTAAAATTCATGTTGTATATCGTTACGTATAATAAGTGATTAAAAAAATCGATCGTACAGCGAATGGAACAACGCAATAACGTTTTAACACTCTGAGCGAATATATTTTCCTTCTTTATCAACTAACAGTCAAATTCACGAGAATAACTAATTCACATAAATGACCGATCAAAGATTTTTTCATTCGCGCTTTGTACGAATTGCTTTATCAGTGAATAGAGACGAATTCAACAAAGGGAGAAAACATCGAGAAAAATACTGCAGTCTCGCGATTTCGACTGTTATCATCCTTGACTCTCCAAGCACTCTCAAGTCTTAGTTTCAATTCCCACAGGGAACGAAATCATCTTTAAGATCTTTTATTTTTACACGGAGGAAGAGCACCTTAAAAATTATCATGAAGAACGTCGTTTGACGACCGGAGAGAACTGCGGCTACATAAAGCAGCGACTTCGTCAAAGCGATTTCCATCGAAAACATTCACTTCTTCCGCGTACGCATCAACTTGAACGCTGAAGATATATAACATACTTCTCTCCCATAATTTCACTGATTTTTTACTTTCGCTGTCTCAAATTGCCCGTTTTGATGTTTTTTTCTTTATTGTATATTAATCGTGTTAATGCGTCGTTCAAAGGAACTTGACGGTATAGAGGCAAGCGACGATCATCGACACCAACAAGACCGACAGCGAGCTTTGGGCTGTAAAAGCGGAGCTGGACAAGTTGAGCTGCTTCCAGAGCGTCTCCGGCACATCAACGTATACCTTGTCTATGCCAATGGTCTTGATCAGGTGTGAGAGCTTGACGGCGTCGACTTTGTCGCCCTCGTTCGACCAGATCGTGAGTGTCGGGTTGTTGGCTTTGGTGTTGGTCAGGAGGGTTTGCAACACGTTGACATTATTGGCCGCGAAGCATGCGCGCACCGGGTAAGTTACCGACTGGTTGCTTTTGCTCTCACCGAGAACCTTCACCATCTCGTTTATTTGCTCGACGGTATAGCTGCCGCCCTCGTTGTTTGGCTCCAATCTGAAAATTTTAATTACTATTTTATTGATTGCGTTGTTTTTTCGCGTTACACCTGCAATTGTTTTTTTATGGCTGCACATCTCATGCGGCTCGCATTACCGATAACAAATCCTTCGTCTTTTCTTCTTGAACGGCATTCTGCGTAAGATTTCTTTTCTGATATGTTTTTACATTCAGACGCGTGCAATTCATATTATACGCGTTAACTCGACGTATAATACTTGACAGCAAATATAGGTTTGCATTTGTAAAAATAATAATTGCCATCGCCAACGGATCAAATACATTTTTTGTAAAAGCTTTAATGTGATAACTGTTTCGTCGGGATTCTCTTATAAAAGTGCACCTAATTTTATCATAAAATTTAGAATCTTTAACTACAAGGAGGAGACTTTGTGCAAATCGCCTATTATTTCCCGAATAAAATCAACTGGAAGGTATAACTCATTAAGACATTTATGTAAATCTAATGTTACCCTCTCAAAAAATATCCTTGCGTTTTAAATATTGTAAATATTTTTTCAGTACTCGACAAAATAAGTAGTTTCATTTGATTTCTTAGCCATGTCGACCACGCAAATTTTAAATTCTTGAAAATCTATTTTAATTATACGTCTAGAATGCAAGAAGTCAATTTTATGATAATAATATACTACATGGACCTTTTACGGATAAGTGCGAAGCACTATTCTTCGGCTCATCGAAGCAAACTAACGTATACTTTCGGCTTGGACGATATTTTTTATACCACTATTTACACCATTTAATCCAATGAGATTTAGTTCTGGAGCCATCTCAATATTGTACGACGTTTTTAACATGCAAACTAAAGTGACCCAATACATCACTTAGTCTATGCTTTTCAATCTTTTAGTACGAGAAACCAAAACACGAGGCAAAAATTTAATAAAGTATATTCAGTTTTATCGACTTTTTAAAAATAACTTCAATCCATTAAAAAACATTTAATTATATTACGATTATATTTCCATAAAGGAAAAACTTATTCCTTATCTGTATCGAAATTTTGTTGAAAATTTTGTCCAGATTTGTGTATACTTTGAAGAAAAACCAAGTTACGTGCGAACTGAACTTTAAAAGAAAGTCAGTTAATGTTAAATTATTTATTAAAGTCTCACCGTAAATTTGAGAAACAAACTTGAGATTTAAATACAACAGTGAGCATGATTTGTGTTTGTAACGTTTGCAAAAAATATATCGAAACCAACCATATTCAAAACAAAAATATTTTTATCGTTAAAGAACGGGGGAAAGTGCTTTAAATGACTTTGTTATAATGAGCTCGAAGCGTCCAATTCCGGACCTAATTAACGTCTCTCTAATGGTCATGATATAGTACAGCGCACGAGCTTAGCACAGTTGAGAAGGTTATCTTCTTTCACGGGAGATGAAATTCCTCCGAGTGGAGATCAGAGAACGATTCGTACCGGAAAGATCTTTAATGTGATTTGGCCCCCGCGCGTGTACGTGCATTTCTTTTACCCTTCGATTCATTCTTCGTTGTCCATGCATTAGCATGTCGCGATAAGGTCGCACCTCGGAACTTCGTCGAAACTCGGCTCTCTCTCTCTCTCACTCGTCTTATTTACCTGGTGGTCCAGCCGATCGATAGAAGCGCTTTCGGGAACTTGGCTGCGCCAGCGAAGAAGCGTTTGGCATCTACCGGGAGCGGATCGTTGCTGGCGTTCACGGGCCCCTTGAGGATGTCCGCATTGAGCCAAAGCGGGATCGTCAACTGCAAAAATGAAGAAAAAAATAAAGTCTAGTGCACGTTACAGCATTCTAATTTCGTTTTACAAGCAGTAGAAGCCTGTTTAATCCGCTTTTACCGTAAAATTTTCTGCTCTTAAACTAAAAATGTTCTGTTTATTTAGCTATTAAATTCTCCTTATGAAGAGCTTCGTTATTGAGTTGTGTAGCTCTTACGACATCATTATTGCAACAACGAGTAAACGCTCTCGGCGTCGTTAGTAAAAACAAGAAAAAAAAAACAAAACAAAAATTAAGTATCAATTATAAATCAATGTTATTGTTGGGTGTTAAATAGAAATTTGGATATAGAATTCGATTAGTTTTCATTATTAAAAATATTTTAATCGTACTGATATATTGCATAAATATAACAAAAGTGTAAGCGGCTTTTGAAATTATTTTGTTGCAACGAATATTGTTAAGATAATATTGATTATTTAAAAATATTTTTCGTTGATATTAGATAAAACAGCAATAATACGAGAGTCCATCAAGATAAATGTAAAATATAATAGTATGATTCAAAACAAATATTATATAATATTATGAAAGTGATGATACTAGAATTACGTTTCTTTAAACTTAAAGAAACAGTCATAGTTTCTGACAACTTTGAAGTGGTCTAAACTAACAAAATAAGTTGCTGAATTTCTGTTTATGTTTATATAAATGTGCATATTATTTTATCAAGAGAAAAGATTATTCTATTCAGTGCTACGTAATATTGTGAGCGAAAAAAAAATTGAAATGTGATAGCTGCCACCAGAGCTTATCCTGAAAAGTTAGATTCTATGTATCAATGTTTTATCGTTAATTTCTTATTCAAGCTGATAGGTAATTATCTGCTGTTAAATTTATAATTATATAAAGGAAATTATTTTTTATTAAGAATATATTTTTAGGACACCGATAAAGATAGTCTAATAAGAAAATAATTAAAAATCCCTGTTATCATTCAAAAATTATTGTAAATCTTGTCATAAATTGGATAAAAAACAGTCTATACTGCTAGTCTTCAATAAATTTAAAGGTATGTCACGATACACATTTATGTATTCTAAGTTATTCCTAAAACAATTACATATCTTAATTACTATATTGTTATCGTAATATAGATAAAATGTTCATTAATTTTTAATTGGTCTTAAAAAATGAAAGCTGCCTACTCACGTATTGTAATTATAGAGAAAAAAATTAAATCTTATTGTTTCATTTGATTAACAATTGAATATACGTGATACTGATTTTATTTAGTAAATATATTTTGTTAATGATGCTTAGTAAAAAGACAAATTATAATACGTCCCTTTCATAAATGTTGAAATATATAATTATTATTAATATTAGCTGTGAAAATAATGAAAGCAAAAAGTTTTCGCCTACACATCCTTTGCCACGATAATTGCTACCTCAATAAACAGCAAATATTTTTATTTAAATTAATCATTGCAATGCATTAAAATCGATACATTATTAATAAGTATTATACTCTAATGAAGGATAAATGTTAGATTACTGAAGTATTGAAATATTGTCTAAAGTAGAATAATAAAATTAAAAAAAAAAATGAAATGTTTGTTAAACGATGTAAGTATAACATGATTTTACATACGTTAGCTGTTTTTTGAATGAGCGCCAGTCCCATCTCAAAGGCTTCGACGGTTTTAAAGTCAAGCTTGATACCCTTTTTCTTATCGGGTGTCACTTTTTTAATAAACTCCTCGAGACTTAAGTCGCTTGTATTCTTAGGTGGATGACACATAATTACTGTATCAGTCGTTGAATTTACTTGATCATTTAGTTTGCCTAAAATTACGTCTCCTTCTAGCATTGAAATTTCACCTGAGAAGCAAAGAATATAATTATCTCTCTCTCTCTCTCTCTCTCTCTCTACCTATCCATCTAACTCTCCTGCATCCTCTTTCTTTTATATGAGCTTACGGAACAAGCAACATTAACCCTGAATCATCAGTTTAAGGTCATTTGTCAAAAAGTAGTTCGCATTTTGAATAGTCTTTTGACCTACTTTCTCTCCGTTTTTAAATGCAGAGATAGAAATAGCAGTAGTTTATTTCTATTGCCATCTTGTAATTTTGTATTTTACGTACTTGTCAAATAAAATTAAAAACATTGTTATAATTATAATTAAATTTCATGTAAAAAAATCCTATCGATATTATTTATTTTTCATGTGGTTTTTGAAACAATTTGAATGTCTGTTTCTCAATTACACGGAGAGTATACGTATTTTAGAAGTACGCAATGGCTTTAAATTCTTCTAATATTTAGTTGATTGGTTTTTTTTTTTTTTTTGTAAAATAAAGTATATAGGCAGTAGTCATCAATATCTGTATTTTTAAACCTTCGAGCGAATAAGTTCATTGATGAATTTGGTTCACTCGTAATATTTAAAAATAATTACCGGTTAGAATTAAATAAATATTAAAACAAGTTGTTTACATATAAATTTAGAAATCGCAGTTATCACACCGTAAGAAAATACATTTGCTTGACATATATTAATTTGTATTTACGATGCGAACCTTTAGCTTTATAAAATAACAGTTAAAACACGCGTACGTATTGCATTAATTTTAATTTTATAGCATAGTCGCTTTTACTTATATAAAAAATTCTGGAAGAATACTAGTATCGTAGAGTAGTGACCTGTATTCAAGTATAATAGAACAATATTCTTTTGTAACAATACTTAATCAAATAACAACAGTTTATTCCCGTGAATGGCCGTAATGCTTGATAAAGATAAAAAAGCTTCCAATCGATAAAAACGGAGGTCCAATGCGCCAATGCAAATAATAAGTTGACCTACATTTAGAAATCTTGTTGTGCTCACCTGTGCATAGAAAGAGTCGAATGACAAAAATCGAATAAAGTTAGAATCTTACGTACAAGTTCAATCTACGTGTAAGTGGCGAAACAAACCTCTTTGAATACGCAACGAGTGTCTTGTGCGCTGTATAGCTTGAGCATCGCTAAAAAACAAAATTCCGCGCGCGTATCCCGTGAGTCGTTGACGTTTCTCGTGTACGGCACGAAGGTCATAATCGCAAAGAACCGAGCGCTACGGGACACGCAAATATAAAAATAGCGTACGTGCATCCGAGGACGTCTCTATCTCCACGCCTTTTCTGCCCAAATATCCTACGCATGCGCCTGATGCGCAAGGATTTTTAATAACTACCGTTCGAGGCCTATCGTTTCCGAGGTGCCCAAATGCTAAATTTCATTTATTCGCGCAATTTGCTTTGCACTCGCTCGGTTTTAAAAGTTATATCAACAGTTTTCTACGTTTAATAATGGCACTAAAGCAGCAATAATAAATTACACCTTTTATTTTTGAAAAATGCCTCAACTGCAATCTTCAATATTTGAAGGCAATATAAATGTAAAAAAAAAAAATTCTCTTCAGAAGCTGCCTTATAAGATAAATTTTTATTTTAGTGTTTATTAGAGAGATTTTATTTGTTAATCATTATTATACTCTATGACAGATTAGAATATTCAATGTTTCAAAATTAGTTATTTTACTCTTTTAAAGTTCGAATATTTTATCTAGCAAACGCTTTTTACTTCCCCCGAGGCTAATAAAAAATTAGGATCACTAACAATATATTACTAACAATAGGATCACTAACAATATTAGATTTATTATTGTTAACT
Organism: Wiebesia pumilae; assembly: GCA_018907045.1. Classification (NCBI taxonomy): domain Eukaryota; kingdom Metazoa; phylum Arthropoda; class Insecta; order Hymenoptera; family Agaonidae; genus Wiebesia; species Wiebesia pumilae. The sequence goes on along the minus strand of JACCHZ010000181.1, from coordinate 7,833,026 downwards.
CAAGAATTTCGACATATAAAAATTATACAAATTAATAACGAGCTACAAATTCTTACTGTTTTGAAGAGCTTTGTTTAAATCAGTCAGACTATTTACTCTGTGAGACCATTTGAGAGTTGTTAAGTTAGTTTTTGCATCAGGAAACAATTCTTCGATAGTGGTAGCCATCGTCACATCTGAAAATAAAAATAAAAATATAATTAAACAATAAATATTTACAGTATTATAGAAATATATCATGGTAAATAAAGTAATATCACTCATGTTCGTTGTGTTCTTTTTTCGAATTTTGCGTATTTTTAAAAATAGATTTAAGGACATAGTATCCAAAGAATTATTGTACACTGTTTGTTGAAAATGATGCAGGAACTCGGTCAATTCCTTGTATCTTTTTGAATTTTTCATAAAACTTAGATTTATAAATTTTATCATCCGCTAAGGTTCTACAGTTTCAAATCAAGTATTGAAAAGAAGAACGTACAATTTCTATCTGTACTTAATGTATGTATGTATGTATGTGTATATATATATTAAAGGTAGTTTATTGTTTCGCTCAACTATGAAAAAAGTTTGAAAAAAGCAAAAATTTAATAACGTTCTAAAAATGATAAAATAATTCAGCTTTTTCAACTTAGATATTGCGTACTGTAAAAATTTACAAGTAAATATTTGTAATATGCAATATTTAAAAAGAAAATTTGCCACAATCAGCTATAAGATCAATTAATTGACATTTGTTAAATGAGCAAATGTAACGTGTACTTCATTTGATCCAATGTAAAAACTTTCTTTAATAATAAGTTGTTATCTAAAACTTAACTATTCGGTTTAAATAATATATCCTACCTTATATCAGAATAAAGCAAAATAACTATTGATTTCAATTATAAATAAAAGTGCTATCGCTGCTTTAATTTAGAAAATCAAATATGTTCTTCCTTATTTACTTAAATAGCTCTAATGATTTAATATCGCTCAAGTAGTTGTGGTTGTGCTGAATTCATAGAAAATTGTGCTGAGAAATGACATTTACTATCATATAAAAACAAGTATAATATAAATTATCTTTTCGTTCAAAAAACTTTTTATTGTACAATACATAAAGTGAATAAGGAACTACGTTATTCACTTCTATATAATATTTGCATGTGGGGGGAGTCACTAACGATGCGGTTTATCTATATAATGTCTCTAGCTTTACAAGCCTAGATTATGATAGCTGATTTTACTTGGTATTTAAGAGTATAGAAATGCCGATAATAAAGTGTGCAATAATAGATTATGATATTACGGACGTTGCCATATGGATCTTATCATAAGAAATAATATGTACAAAAGCATCGTGGTAAACGAATATATATGTTGATTTATCTAAATAGGCAATAAAACGGATAACCGGTCAGAAATAGAAGCCCAATTATAATTATTCATACGAAAACAGCTGTGATTAAAAAATATAGTCACGCATTGAGCTAAAATTAATATTTATAGCTAAACTTATTCCTTAAAGAATCAGAATAAATTATACAGAATAGACTTTCTTTGGCAACTAAAGCTTTGGTTACTAATTTTTATCTATTACATTTCATTTATTTCTACGAATTATTTAACATAACATGCAGAGAGTTTTTAAAATTCATCTTGAAATTTGTGGCTAAACTACAGTTGTTAGAATAATTTCTACGAAACGCGAACATAATTTAAAATATAATTTTATTCGATTATCTAGTCGCGTAACACTTTTTATTAAAATTACGTTTCAGTAAGATTTCTCTAATAAATCAGTGCAAATAGTTGTTATACATCAAGTAATTGTATGGTCTACTAGTATATTTAACATTACTTACATCCACATCTCATTTAACGAGGGTCCTTTATGATTATAAATTACTTATATACAACCAGGACTTAAATCAATACAAAACAATTTGTAGTAAATTGAGTTTTTTAGATCATTAATATTCAGTTTTAAAAAATATACGTGAAATGTTTTACTTAACGTATTTGAATAAATTAGGTAATTCGGTAGCGTTATCATTTGCTGAAGTATGACAAAAGCACGAAAATTTCAATGATGCATACAAATTGCTTATTTAGCCCACATAAACTTTTAAAAACTAAATCTACAAATATTATAATCATGAAATACAATTATTCCAGTATTCATAAAAATGTGTATAAAGATTTATCGATGAATTACTAAAAGTATTAGTATATGAAAATTATGAGAGAGAGAAATATTAGGAGGTAAGAACAATCATGGTATATAAAGTTATTATCACTATATATTATATCATATGATACTTGCATTTATAGGCTTACTATAAATGGACAAAAATCCACAATTATTAATTATCGTTATTTTGCAAATTTTGCAATTGTACATGATCTAGTTTTGAAGTAACGAAGGAAAATATATTTCTATTGTTACTTTGTAGGACGTTGTCTTATTTTGAGCATCAGTATGCGTATCCATCCTGTAGAATATAAAGAAAATATCTTCGTCTTTGGCAATTCTCGAAATAATTCGAAAAGGTTTCTTTTGAAAATGAAGTCGAAACTTTGGCCTTGTTCAAAATACAAAGGTAAAAGTTGGACTTTATTCTTCGTCTGCGTCTCTCGAGTGAGGTCTCGCAAAAGGAAGAAGAAAAAGGTCCCCGCGCCTGCCCAGTGACTCTCCCCGATAATCCACTCATACGTGCAGCTCCTACACTGGCGTCTGAACTCCTAGCCTTGCGGGTGAAAATATAACCCAACACGATAGAATCTCCCTGAACTTTGACCCTATATCCCGGCCCTCCTTAAATCCACGTCTATCACTGTACTCGAGACTTATTCGGGTCGACCCCGTCAGTCCCTCTATCGATCCCTCGAAATGTAACAGACTGAGCTCACCCTCGCAGCACCTGTGACGATGAAACGAGTTAAGTTATTTTAAGCTATGTGGTTTTCATAACAGAGGATGAAAAGAGCAAAACCAAGAAGCGTAATTCGTGACGAATGAAAATAGCCTGGATATGGCATCATCAAGGATGTTTAGTTACATATCTGTAATTCAAATATCAGCCCGTTTACCAACAATTACCTATCCACACGCGCATTTTATACTCGTCAATTTACAAATTGAAATACAACGTCTCTATCGTGCTTGTTAGCGAATTTCGGAAATTCGCCCCTAAATTTCACGTACATTATCTTGCCGAGTATGTATCGGTACACCTGTCGTGAGTACATCGTCGGTGACAGATGTTTCTTGTTCTTGACTTGGTTGTGTTGCCAACATGTCGAGTAAAAGCCGAAGACGAAATTTCATAGGCTCGCGTGATAATGGCGTACGTCGTTTCGTGGTCTATCGTCCTGTGGACAGTTTAGTAAATTAGGTTCGCGTGAACATATGTGTTACGACACTCGCGCATCTTGATAATAACATTTACGGCTTCTAGTTTGATTAGAATTGACGGGTCACTTCAAGCACAACGCTGATTTAATGAATTTCTTTCTTCTGAATTCGTAAGAGGTGACGATAATACCAACATATTGATTCTCGTAATGATTGACAACAAAGGGAAAGGAAATATGCTTTGTCTAGTACTCTATGTTCGATTAATGAAAATCGTCCAGTTTTGGTTGCACGCGATCCTGCAACAATGTTGCAAAAGTGTACCTACTACAACTAGAGTCTCGTGAAATTTCATTTTCTTGTTTTTGCAAGAGAACATTAGAATAACAAAGCTCTGAGTTTTTTTTTCTATTATATCAACAAATAAAAACGAATAATAGACTCGTATATATGTAGAATAATACATAGGCAATTTAGCTAACAAATTTGTGCCAGTAATGAATAGAAATTTCAGAATTATCCGTTGAAACGGTAACTTATAATTTTCGTATTGAAATATTATTAAAAATTGATGATTTGCTCTAAAAGAAATATTCATGTTTAATTTTTCAAAGAAATATCCGCCTTTGAAATGTTCTGTGAAAATGCGCTTCAAGGTCAACGTAGAAATCGTAATACTGACTCAGATAGTAATCCAATTATTTATATGGAAGCTCAAAAAGAGTTTGTAAAGAGCGATTTAAGTTTTTCTTATCCTATCGCAACAACTTATCCAAGATAACGTCAGTATCATTTAAGTTATATCTATAAATTTAAATACACTGATCCAGTACTCGAACTTCCGTTTATTTTGTAAACTGTAATAAGCCTATTATAACACATTAGAGAAAATGAATTTCACGTCAATTGAATTATATTTAAACATCTCTTTGTAATATATTCAGACATTTTATCGATAATCTAATGCAATACAATAATAATGTGTTATTATAGAAAATGTTGAACGAAACAATAAAAAATTTCAGGTTAAAAAGAAAGGAGTTTACTCTTGCAATGAAACAGTACTTTAAAAGCGTAGACTTACATATTTCATCTAAATAGTAGTCTGAGAATAATTCAAAATTTCTATACCATTCCTCTTCTCTTTTGTATATCTCATTTGGTATGTTAATGTTTTCACGTAATCACTACGATTAAGAAATTCATTTTAACTCTCCAAAATAAACGCACAAAGGCAATAAAATAATGCACAGTCTGTCGTTATATGTAATGAATTTTCAAGTGGAGCAAGCTATTTTTATATCCATGAATGTATTAGAAAGTACCTAGAATATTTTTTTAGCATAATAGTAATTAAATAAATATCAATCAACCTGTAAGTGGCATTTACGTTTAATTAAGAAAACAACGTTGCCGCCTCTCTCAGCGAACCTCCACTGGGGTCTTCATACGAATGAAGGTTCGCAAGAAGGTGAAATAACCGTTACCTAAATGTTACAAAATTGTCATCGAACCTTCATAAATACGCCTTAAAGTAGTTTGCTATATCTTACGACTGGCGGACAACCGGTTCCTTCTGAACAACGGCATTAATCATTTAGAGCCCCAGGTGCACTATAAAAAAAGTAGCCCTGCGCACAACGTACCTTACACAATAAACCCGTTATCGCGATTTAGTGCAGCCCGATCATAAGAATAATTCATCGATCGTAAGCTCCGGCCCTTCATTCGAAGTGCAGATAAGTCGGAGTGTGAGATGGACGCGTCAGAGATGGAGGCCCACGGTCGATTAATGTCTCTCTTTTACTCTTCCGCGGCTTCTATCGGGATCTGGCGCAACGGTGGTATGCAACCGATAAATGCTCACGGCGACCTGTTTTGTGCACGCTGCAATACTCGCAGCCCCTCCCCCTACCACTTCCCCCCTTGTTGGAGGTCACGACGACTTCTAACGGCCGCTGCTGCACGATAAGCCTGTTTCTATCGTTAGCTGATATACGCGAAGGCGCTGCGATGCTTGGATTCGCGTTCGTTTTCCTTTAGAGTGCACGAGCATAAAATAATTACTCAGCGCTATTATTCGGCTCCGAATTTCGTCTCTCTGAGCCGTACAAGGCGACTGTACTACTCGATTTCAATTTCACTGGCAAATAATATAGCCGTGAAAAATGAAAATGTCGACCTTGAGCAAGAGGTCATTTTGGGACGTGAGCTGCAACATTTTTAGAAATTTTTATCGCTTAAATGAATTAATTGCCCGATGCACATTAAATTTTAATGACCAAACTGTTTTACAGATTTGTACTGAATTCATTTCCATTGACTTTTATATGACTTTTAATAAGGTTCAAAAAATTTTTTCATGCCCATGGATCGATACTCCAGGAGCAATGCAAGAAAACCACGAAGAAAATATTCCTGTACTGTAAAAGAATTAAAAAATTACATTCGCAAGACTTTATCGGCAATTAGTTCAATTAGTTAAGTATATTTAATATTTTTTCGATTGGACGTACGTCCGAATGAAATTGGCAATTAGTTTTTTATTTATAAATGAAGTTCGTTGCACAAGAAAGGCCCATGTTTAATGAACTTTATGATTAGAAAGACGTGGACATAATAGTACAAAAATGCTTTGCAAAATTTTCGATTCTTTTGTTGTATTTAGTTTAAACTGTTAATTTACTTTTCAGAAGGTGTAGAATAAGGGCAAATACATCGAAATACATACTGTTACATCTTTAATAAAAAATAATTCAGGGCAGTGAAAAATTTATTGTTGTAATTTGGCCAATTAAACTGATCAGCTATTAAAATCCCTACGCACACACACACACGCGCGCGCACGCACGCACGAACAAACAAACAAACAAACAAACAAACACAAAAAACACACGTTATTACGCGTTACACTGTAAATTCTATTACTTCGTTTATTTAAAACCTGTATTCTACGAAGAATGGTCCAGGGCTTTTATTAAAATATTGCATATACATTAAAAACAATGTTTCTTTAGTTTATATTTACTTGCAATGTTTGAATACCCGTACATTCGAGAAATTATTATTTCATAAAAATGATCGCCATGCTTTTAATTATAGAATAAAGCGTTCGTCAATCTACCCGAAGTATTTCGGAGCATTTATCAAACAAATGTGTGTGATGAAATTAACTAGTTTCAAGATAATTATGTACAATATTTTGACTTTTACGACCTGGTATTTTTCAACTGTTCTGAATTGTCGCGAAGACAAACTTTAAGGTTAGAAAGGCGGAGGTGCTGACTCAACTGTTACGTGTTACTATTGCATAAATAAAGCGATCGCTGTGCTATGTGACATCATGTTAATTATAGTTATCTTTTTAGCTCTTAATAAATCATTAAAAAACAAAACAGTTCAACACTAAATAATTGTAATTTTGTAGAATAATTTTAAATCGCTTTCATGACTTCTTGAAAGATAAGAAAAAAAATTCTATTCAGAAACTAGTTTTTAATTTTATAGATTTTGAGTATTGAATTTATTAAAACACTTTATTATTAATTGAAAAACATAATAAAACATTAAATTTTATATCAACAAGAACATTAATCACTACGTTTCATTTTATGTATTTCAATGTATACTATAACTGCATTTATACCCAGAAAGCTTCGCGTTTAATACATTTATTAATTTTTAGGTTATTTGTATTTAGTATAAAAATTTAAGGCAATTAAGTATACTTGAAATACATTAATCGTGTTCTTCTGTAGTATATATATATATATATATATATATATATATATATATATATGTATATGTTAAGAGTATACATTCTTACTGTAATTTTTTAATAAAGTCAACGCATGGCTTTTCTATTTTAAATAGGTCAAAAAGTTATAAGGTTATATTAAAAGAATAGTTATTTATTAGTTTATTAGCATACGTAATAAATTTTCGATTATAAATATTTTAATGTTATATAAAAAAATAATACCAATACTTCCCGTATCTTAAATTAAAATGTGTAAAAAGATAATGTAATTATAATGTTTACTGTTCCAATTTAAATAGCCAATTCATTAACGATAAATGCATCGTAACATGCTAAAATGAACATTACAATAAATTTTAAATATAAGAGTATATTGTAAATGATTTTATGAATATTTACCCGAGTTGTTAGTAAATTTTTATTATATTTATAAAATCGTAATTTATCTCAAAACTATACTTAAAGATAAAGTAAATTCTTCTGCCTTATATTTTATAATATTTTAACAAAATTGAATATTTGTATAAAAATATATATTAAGCAAAAATGATACCTGTCTAATTCATTGCAATAAATACGTTTAGAAATGGATAGTTTAAAATATCTAAACTTGTTTATAAAAATTAACCTATGTACCGTGATGTAGCAAATCCTTTTGTCTAGTAAGCGAAAACATTTCCTTTTAAGTAATCGTTTCATTTAAACCTAACATTATAAAATGCAATGCTGAGACGTTGAAAGTTAATTGCAAAAAGTTTGTTACAGCCTTAGTTTTATGAAAAAAGTCATAAACTTAAATGATACACTTTTAAAACTTATTTAAAAAATGGATTTTTTCTTCTTCAATTGATTCTTGATATTATCTGAATTTATATAGTTATTTTTAAGAAAAAAGGAACAACAAATACATATTTACTATTAAATTTTAATAAATATTTAAAGATTTTTAATGTATTTTTTTTATAGCAAAGTTAACAAAACACTTTGATTAGCTGTTGCCTTAATCACATTTGATTAAACCGTAAGTAGCGACGCTAAATTCTCGAAGCCGCCTTTGGTATTTACGAGAAACTATGAGATATCAGATTTCCTTTTCCATAAACAAATTGACTTTACCAGTATATATTTACGATGAAGATAAATGGATTTACGAGATAAAGTTTAGGCGTCAAAAGTATTACATTCGCATGTATATTCCAAAGTCTTGCGTGAAAATAAAAGCACAATACGTTTGTCGATTTGAAATTTTTGTCGAGATTCCTTAGGAATCTCGACTAAAAACTTTTCTTTTCTACTGAAAGTTAGAAAGCCTGCGTTAGGATCATTTAGCAATTATCAGAAAAGCATCTCCAATTGCAGAAACAGTGCAATCCGTTATTCAATTATATATACGCCTTACAACATGACGCCAGTGCAAAAATATGACGTTCCTCAATGATTGTTAATTGAGAGATAATTTGTAGAAGTAAACAAATGAACGAAGTAAAAATAAATTCTTGAAACCGATTATTTTAATTCCATTGCGTGAATCTGTAATTTCTGTCCTATCTTCATTATCGAGTTAGGAACAAATGTTCAATCAAACGAAGACAATCGTATGAAGGACAGGTATGCGAGGTTAATTGAATTACTTAAGACGTAACTCATAAATAGCAAGCAACACGTAAAGAAATAAGCTTTGCGAATAATTAGTAAATTATTGAGATCTATTGTGATGTATTAGAAGAAAAAATCAGTTGGATATGCGAAATCAAAGGGACAAGTGCAATCTCGCCAACAGTTGCCCAGGTCTTTTCTCCCTCGTCAATCCTCGTAAGAACTTAAAAAGTCAAGAAAGAAGAAACGGAGAGACAAGATATTCAGCTCAGCCGACTATATCCAAGTCATTTTAAAATCTCCTGAGCTCAGCTCTGCATGAAAGGAACGAGAGAGAAAAGGGGCACTGAGAAAGAGCGACGAAGAATCGAAACGAAGACTTATCTTCCGGTACACGTCGCTGTCTTTCTAAAAAAGATTCGCATACATGCAAAGCGAGGAGCGAGAGGAGAGGAGAGACAGGAGAGAGAGGAGAGAGAGAGGAGAGAGAGAGAGAGAGAGAGTGAGAGCTTAACGCCCCATCTTTCCCTCTCAATCTCCATCTCCTGTATGCCTCGTCCTTGTAGTCGCTCGTTCGTGCACAATGGCTCTAACCGAGAGCTATTTCCGGTCTACTGGTCAGGGACAACTTGCTCCGAAGCCGCGCGCCTAGCCTCTAGCCTCCAGTCTATACCTGTACACGACTATACTATACTGTATGTGCCAGCTGATATTGAGATGAGCGAAGAACCTTATGAATTCAGAGGGCATGAAAGTCCTGTCTTTCCTGACTACTGCACGGTTTCACCGCACATATAATCACCACTGTCAATTATACTATTAGGAAAAACATACAGTTAATATTTCTGTTTAATTATATACAATATAACCCTTATATTATATATAGTATTGGTATACTTCTTAAGTAAGGTATACTTAAGGTATACTTCCCAATTAAGAACTAAATTTTTTCTAAACAGAATTGTTATTTTTCTTAATATTAGTATATAAGTAAAATAAATTCTACTCTGTTATATTAATCAATGTAAATTTCATTTCGTAATGATTAGAATTTCGTGATGCTTTCGTAAATTCGAAAATAAAGAAAGATATCATTTAATCACAATTAGTCTTTATGTTCAAGCTCCTTTTTTCTATTAAATCAATTGAAAAATTGATTCAATTATAGTTACAACTATTTAAAATATATATTTAAAAACAATAAATTTGAGAAAATAAATTTAGTATAAAAGACAGTTTCTTCAAGATGATTGTTGTTTCGCTAGTTTGACATTGAAAATCTGATGTTTTTCATACTTCAATAATGTTCTAATTGGCTTATAATAATAAATTTAATTAATTGATGCATGTTTCTTACTCATCCTAAAAAATTTTATTGTACGTTTAAAAACAAGAAGTAAGTTTTTCAAAACTTTTTTTAAAAACTGTGGCATCATCTATTTGTTAAAAAATTTCACAATAGATCCACAAGCACAATTTCCTTCGCAAACCTTATATAAATATATATTATACATATTCACTTTTCAATCAACCTTGACATGTACTGTAAAATGAAATCTTACATGTTCTAGCCCATATACATTAATTAATATCATAAGTTATGAAGATCACAATTCACTAATTTATGAATTTTAACGTATTTAATAAAGTTATATTGAAACTCCATTCAGTTCGATTCACTTCATTAATATGAAGAGAAAACAGTTTTTTTTAGAATTAAATTAGATTATAAAATTTAATTACGTAAAAAAGGTTTTGTTTAAATAATTTAAATATGCTGATACATATTATAATAAATAATTTTTAGTACATAAGAAACATGCAAAATGTTTTGATTTAAAGGTATTCCTTAATACGTTTTAATGTATGAAAATGTTTCAATACTATATTCAAAAGTAACGTAGAACGAAGAAAAATTTATAATAGTGATAAAGCGTGTATCGTTTTTAGTACAGAAACTAGCCGAGTAAATATATTTTGTAACAACACTTAATTTATTGGTGTAATTGATAAATTACTTCTATGTTCTTACTCAGGCTTCAAACCATTGTTAAACAAATGAAATAGTAGAGAAACATATACTTGAAAGTAACCTTTAGATAATCAGATCTTTCATTAATTTCTTATGAAGTAATAAAATATAAGCAACTGCATGACATATAATAATATTTAGTTAAGGAGATTGAATCTAATTTTAGAACGATAACTGTTCAATAAAACCTAATCTAAAAATGTAACATGTTAGATTTAAGGTAAAAATATAAATTAGATTACATAAAAACATATGTAAATGCGAATATATAAATGCATTTAGTATAAATTGAATATAAAAATAAGTTTGTTCGTGTGCATGCGCGCGTGTGTTTAAAAAATCAAGGTTAAAATAAAAAAATAATAAAAAAATTAATGTTTAAAATGGTGAAGTAGTATTTTTAAATATTTTCGATTAAGAAAAGTTATCTATGAAAAGAAAAATTAAAAGAATTTTTAATTTATGTTTAATAAATTAATAATAATTATTATACCTATTCAAAAGATATGTTTATGAGCAATGTCAAATCTTATAAGTATACTTGAACATTAACGAGCATATAATCTAGTTCCTATCGAATAATACGTATTGTTTGTTATTAGCACTTAATAAATTATGCCAGTTTTTTCACCATCAAACACTTTTGAGCCGTTAAAAACTAACTGGGAATGAAAACTTCTATAAAGCAGTGACCATAAAGACATCTGCACGCTTAAAAAAAGTTAATCGTCACGTAAAAATCAAACTTTACATCGGAACTTATAATGCATCATTTAAAATAATCAGTCGGTTGTGAGTTATCAGTTTTAAAGTAAAAAATCAATTATTAAATGTTAATTATTTATTTAAGTTTTACAATCGAAACTTATTAATAAAATTTATTGGTGCTTTAATAAATTTGTCAATACAATAAAAACGCGAGAATTGCTTTATAATTTGTTTTTATAACATATGCTTCGAGTACTTATATACGTATACACGTACTTATGTATATATACGTATAGAATGAGTTTATCTTTTCAGGCATGTTAGTCTCAAAATACGTGAGACAAATACTCAGGCAACTTTTTCTTCTAAAAGAAAGACCACGTTAGTTTAGCATAGCAAGTTGAACAATATTCTTTCTTCATTTTACCTTTTCTGATAAAGTTTATTTATATTTTTCTACTTTTAATTTATACATATGCCCACAAAAATATGGAAAATCTAATCGAGCGAAATAAACTCCTCGGTTTACTATGAAGAGTAAAATTATAAGTGGAGTATTTTTACGACGTTAAAAATCTGTATTTACTTCATGAAAGAAAAGGTACATAACTACTACAACATTATCTTGTCTTAAATGAGTAAAAACTTTGCTTATAACAAAAATTTTCCATAGAATAAAAAGCAACATCAAGTAGAATTTCATAAATGTTTTTTTATGCACAATAATTCATACGTAGTCACAATCAACCTACCGAAAGAAATGAAATTTTCTTTAACATCTATTTATCTATCTCACACGTATATTATATTATATTGTATGCAATAGATGAAATCCTAGATAAATTTAAAATATTAGAGTTTCAGATTGCATTGACAGCAAAAAAGGAAAGCTTAAGCGATTGCTATTGAGAGTCACTGAATACCAGAATAGCTTGCCTGAAACAATTTTTCTAATCTGTACTTTCTCACCTCTTAAAAGACAGAATAATACTATAAAAGATGCTATTTGTTCTAATATTTATTTTAGCCTCTTTAAGCATTCAGTAATATTTGCTTGATCGTATCAAAACTACTTTCTTAAAGTTAGTCTAGAATGAATCACTATGGATTAACTGGATCGATTTATGCCTATTTTTATAAACAAGTAGATACAATTTCTATATCTCTGTGTTTGATGAAAGATTATTGAATTATTCAAAATATTAGCTTTTAATTTCTCAGATGATAAAAATATCTCATAACGTAAGTCAATTTTAAAAAAACAAATGAAATGCATATTAATTTATTATTGTCGTAATACATTTTATTCGCTCGTTAATATAAGGTTTTTATATTCCAATACTTTTACACTTTATATTCTAGATATACTATAAAATAAACAAGTATAATATTATTCATATTCATAAGATTTTTATCCGTTTCTTTTTATAATATATAACTTTTCACGAGATATTCTGATTCCATAGTAAAATGACCAAAGTTTTATTATACGTCTTTCAGCTTCAAACATCTGATTATTCGTACACTAGCAAATCAGATACCTCTGTTTCTTATTGAAATGTATTTACACGAGAATAAACTTACATTTAATCGCTATATTTAGATTTCTAATCGTTCATATTTCCTGGTAAATCCTTTTCGTGTAAATGAATCGAAAAGTGGTCTCTTGGAAAAGGGATACTTTATTATCTCTAGTTTTGAAATGTTTTTACAGAAACATTGAGAAGAAATAACGAGATTACAATGAAAATCCGTTAGGAAAATAAAGGTTTTGAACAACGTCTGAAATAATGTAGTTAACTTAATTGTGTATTAGCTTAAATTAATAGTAATATTAAGTTAGTAAATATAGTAATATTAAGTTAGTAAATATAGTAATATTAAGTTAGTAAATATAGTAATATTAAGTTAGTAAATATAGTAATATTAAGTTAGTAAATATAGTAATATTAAGTTAGTTAGTCAATTAATATATTGTTAAGCAACTAAACTTAGCATGGAATTTAGGGTAAACCAGATGAAAAATTTCAAAGGTACGTGAATTAAATTCAGTTCAGATGAAATTTCTTCAACCGTTATGGTTTGCAAATTAATGTATTTCAGGCTTTATTGATGTAAAAAAATACAGTAATTTTAAATAATTTTGCTAAAAAGTATATAATTCGATATTGAATTCTTGAAAATTAACACTCAAAGTACAGTATGTAATAATGCTTAAATAATAATTCAGGGTCACTTTATTATAAGTTATTTTATTTTACAGTTGCTAATACCTTCAATTTAATAAAAAGCAATATCTCTTGCGGATAAGGTTCGTAAATCAACATCATCAAACGAATTTGAAAGTAGAACAAATAAGTTTTATTATAGATTGCCGAGCTCACATTTTTATAATTTTATAACTTTCTCCGTTACATCATTTTACAATTAATAAAATTAGCTTAATTTATTAATTATTTTCTAGTCATTATAGTGCCTTGATCATAAAATAAAGGCCTGACTATATTAATAAACAATTTGCAAATGAATGCGTACGTTATAAGTTTTGAAAAATGTACAATACTTTTATATCAACAATTTTTCCTATTACTAATCATGAAGAGTTCAATTCGAATGAAAACAAAAGCTCGTAAGAATTTGTCCTTATTTGCTCTGCCATTTATATTTGCAAAGACTTATTATAGCGAATCGGTAAAATTTTGAAAAATTACATTTACATACTTAAACTGAATTAACATAAAATTTATGATTCATTTATCTCAAAACTGCTTCAGAATATTTTTCAACTTTCGGTAATTTCAATTTTCGATAATTTAAACTTGATTGTCGACGGAGAAAAAAGCGACTAATATTAGCACGATCGCTTGCGTGTGATGTAATACCACGATACTCATAAGACTCGCAAAGACTCGAATCAATGACTAGAGTAGAGAGAACGAGTCGGAAGAAACGCAAATACCCGTATGCATCCGTATGGGGGAAGCCTTAATTGACGAGTACAATCGATCGGCTGTACTTCGGCACAAATGCGCAAGCCTACTCGCGAATTTTCCCGCTACTTACTCTCACTCCCTCTCCATTATGTATTTTGTATTGCTATTTTAGACAATGCGCTGCAGCATGTAGAATAATATTCTGGGCAGCCGATAGATTGAATTTTTCGATTCCCCGTGGAACGTAAAATTTAAATTAAAAAAACTAGAATCGAAATATTGTTCGTAAAAAAGAATTCTTATAAATCCAAACGTATTAGATACTACTTATTTTATAGTATCAAAATGAAAACGTAATTTTAAATATTTTTAGAATTAAGATGAAACACCGCAAGCGACTACTCTATCAGCATTTTTACATAAATCGAAGTCAGTTGATTTTTGGCATGGAGACGTTTTCTAAAATATTTTCACAAGAAAACAATTGAAAAATAAGACTTACATTTGAAAAACCGTAAATTTCAGATATATTTCCTTCAATAGTTTTTTGCGCAATTTCGTTATTATATCTCTTTTTAGAATAATCTCTGATACCTCTTAGCTTTTTAGCATTCCGTTAAAATTCCAAATGAAGGTTTTTTATTTACAAGATTTATTTATAATATAAATAAAATAAATAATATAAAATAAAATTATAAAAATTATTCGAATGATTAAAAATATGATCTTGATATTAAAATGAATTTATTGATTTTGTTGTTGAATTAGAGTTACTCAATTAATAATCTCTATCGAGAAATGAAGAAGAAAGAAATTATACGAAAAAAAAATTGCACATATTATTGTAACAACCGCATGCAATTGTGGAAATAATATTTCATGGTGTTTTTCTGAAAGTTAGTTATAGTCTTAATACGAATACATCTACAATATACTGATGTAATAATACATTAATGAAAATTCACGTATTAAAAAATTTTTTTTCTTCTATAATTTCAAGTCAAGAAAAGTCTCATTTATTTTCTATCATATATAAGCGTCTGATCAGAATCAATTATCTATCGTTCTGATCATTATATCTGACTGAAAATGTTATTTATCTTATAAAAAATAAAAAAATATTAAATACATTAAAATATAGTTCAATACGAAGAATTGCAATTTCTACAGCTTTTATGAATTTAAAATTAAAAGTGGTATAAGGAACATGTACAACACTTTCTCAACATTCGTACACCATCCTAGTTTTCTACATTTACTTTTGTTTGCGCCCACGTATTGTACGTACATACGCGTACACGAGAAATCGCAAACAGGATCGATTTCACTTGCCTTTTTTAGATTAATCAAAGTATTGATATCGTCACAAATTTAAGGGTGTACAAGATATTTTACTTTGATTACGTCTGGCCTACACTCGTATACCCATTATCAGTGATTTGGAATCAACACATTCTGTTACAACTTACGTTCTCTATTATTATTATAATCATTTAAGTAATCTTACACGTTTCTGATAATATTGTAAGTTAATTAATATCTTAAAATTTTTCTATTTAATTCAGAAAATAAATCAATATCATAATTATGTATTGTGACAGTTGGTTCAGTAACGACAGCTGAGTTTCAATAACATGATTGTTACCTGGATTTTCAAATATTTTTCCAAAGTAATTACTTTCATACTATGTATAAAAGTATGTATTATTATTTTATGCACAGTAAAATTAATTGCTAATGTCCTTCCGAAATTAACTTTTCCTTTATTATTAATGTATCATTTATAGAATTGTTTATTGTAGCAATAAAGGTATTTTTAGAGAAATTGCTATCTAATTGTTAGAAGTAACCGCATAATTATCTCTAAATATACGTGGTTTTATATTTTATATAGAATAGAAAAAAATCAATTAATTTCTAAAAATTAATTTCTAAAAAATGATCATTGGCATCAATATAAAAAATTTATATTATGTTTAGTTGAAACATAAAAAAATACAAACAGTAATAAATCTATATCTGTCGGCCGAATTTTATGTTAAGAAAAAAAACAAATTTTCAAACCATATTCTGCAGAAAAATATTCATTATGTAATACTATTAATGTAGATTTTTATTTAGTACTTTTATATGGTACTATGTTACTATATTATTATTAAATTTATTATTTATTCTTATTATTAAAAACAATTTTAATCTCATTCGATATTACAATATTCGTGTGGTGGAATTTTATTATTCTACAAAGTATTTCATAATAAATACGAAAGATATGAAAGAATTAGTCTTCAAATTATGAATCTTTGCATTAAAAGAGATGTGTGGAACTGAGAAAAATTCTTTGGCATTGTTAACATAAAATAACAACATAAACGAAATTTATTTTGATACAGTTTGTATAAGCTTCTTTTGCTTTAAACATTAACATCCTCAAAATTATTTATTACCGACTAACAAATTTAATTATAATAATTTCAATGATTTAATCTTATTACATCACATTCAGTGTTAATTGAAACGATCTAATTTTTCTTATTAATCATTAAGCGAATAATGAAGTCTGTAAATAAATTTGATTTCAATCACATTATACACCACAATTATTTTATAAATATACTAATTATATTGAAAGTTTTCATCACAGTAAATATATGTCATAACGTTAAAAATTTAATTAGCCAACATTTCTTTGACCCATTTGCTTATTGAGTGGTTGCATAGCTTTCAACAGCGATTCATAAAGCAAACGATATATTTATATAATTATAGAATGAAGAGCTTTTGCATAGAAATGCACATCCATCGCACAAGAGTTTTTCAAGAGTACATTGAAAGAAAATTTCAAATAGAACAGTTCGCAAACAAAACCTGTACCACTGTTGGCTACTATTAGTAGTCGACTTGAATAGTCTACGTTTGAACATAACCAGTGAATTGTTATACATGCATAAGTCTCGTAATACACATACATTTATTATAATTTATTAAATATTAGATTTGATTATGCAAGCGAGTGTTAAAGAGATCAAAATAGGTTTAATTTGAGAATACGAGAAAAATTTAAATGTTTTAAATCTACGGTTATATATAACTATATTCTAGATAATATGATTTTGAAATAAGCAAACACAATATTAATCCACAAATATTTATTGAATATATGAGATTAATAACAACTGCGATTAATATATTATTATTTAATTTGACATTGTGATTGCGTATTTAATGTATAGATGTGAATATATTTATTAATTAGATAAATACAGTAATTTCTAAAACAGTTGTTTAAATTTAATTAAACTTTTAAAAAAAAAGCCGCTAATGGATAATTGCATCGATGATTTCATCAATATTGTCATCAATATTATTTTTTTAATTTAATTAAAATATGTACTAATATAAATTGAAAAACTTCGATCGTATACATGATATTATTAAAGGCATGTGAAAAATACGAAAATGTTATTTAAAAGGAATACA
The DNA here is from genome assembly GCA_018907045.1 of Wiebesia pumilae. NCBI lineage: Eukaryota > Metazoa > Arthropoda > Insecta > Hymenoptera > Agaonidae > Wiebesia > Wiebesia pumilae. Next base: position 7,815,177 of record JACCHZ010000181.1, on the reverse strand, counting down.
AAGTTTCTTATCTTGATTTATAATAAGGTTAACTAAAGATATTAGTCAAGCTAGGATCTTACGGAGACTTTTTCTTGTTTAATAAATCAGTAAAATAATGTATAGGAGGTATAATCAACAACAGTTTTAACGTTACACAGAATTATTTTACTTTTGTATGAACTGACGTAAAGCAATCGTGTAATGAGTAATAAGATGTAATTAAAATTGCTCTATTTATTTAAGAGAAATATTAGAACATGGAAGATAAGGAAAGATAAGTATTAAGTAGTGTTTTTTTAGCGCCGGAAGACTTGTGTGTACAATTACAAGTTGCGGGAAGAGTAAAACTTGGGCAGCCGTCAAAACACAAATGACCGCTGAAATATCCAAATGGTTACGAAAGTTATGATATTTTGTAGCAAAAGTAATGACAGAAGCGATTTCAAAGCGCGAACGGTAATTGAACCGTGAAATTCTGCTGAGTGACGTACTCATAGAGTCTCAACATTGTGTATGATAGTCGCGCATGCAAGCTAGATACAAGGTTGCAGCAGCAGCAGCATTTTCGAGCTCGTGCATTCCGTGACGTTCGCCTGCACACGTGCATCGATATTACAGAGAAGCGCGGTGTGTGTAATGGCGGTCGAGCCACGAGAGAAAGCGAGCACACGGCCTACCCCCGTCCCACCCCGCACACGGATTTTTATTCGTTTTCCGCGTTCTATTTATATTGACGGGTTACAAGGTAGTCAAAGGGCAGCATCGCTACACGTCGTTACGCTGTCCGGAGCACCAGGTACCGAGAGTGGGGGCTGAGAAAGGGAGAGAGAGCTTTTCAGGTCTAGCGGGTGGGAATCGATCCGAGTGACATCGAGTCTGCTTCGGCTGGAGCTGACGTTTTTTAACTACTCTTTTCTGACGTCTTCTTTGTTTTGTCGCTCGCTTTCTCTCCGATTTTCCCGCTTCCCATTAGCCCGCGACTTTTTCGCGCTCTCCTCGGAAGAGACGAGCATTTTCGTTCTTTTTGGCGAGCCGGGAAACATGTAAATGTCACGTGAGGGGCGGTGGGCGGGCGGGTGGGGGGGGGGGCGCAGAAAATGCAACGGGCATCGATCCTGTATTCGTGGAATTTTTAAAAGGGAGGACGACGTTCTGCCTATTTAAATCTCTCTTCTAATTGACAAGCCATTGATTAATGGCTTGTCTACTTCTAGTTATCGCTTATAACGTGTATTCGCACTTTGAAAGATCAATAATATAAACTTTATATTATTAAGGGGGTAACGCTACTCTAGATTTTTAAAAATCGATTTTTTGTATTCTACGATACAACGTCGATAGTGGGAAGAAAGTTTTTTTTTCTTTTAAATTTCACGGAGGCGACTCGGTGCGCATAATGAACTGCTTTAATCGTATTTTTCTTGAAACTACTTTATCTAAACTAGCCGGATACACAACGTGAACAAATCTTTCGTTGATTGAATTGAAAAATTTAACCAAGGCTATGAATAGAATGATATACGAATTCTTTATCTTGATTATCTGAATTTTTAGCAACAATTGATCGACGATTTTTTTTTTGCCGAAAATGTTACTGTTGACCAAAAATAAACACGTACTACATTGTCAAATGGATTTTGTAAGTTTTTTACTTACAAAGTAGAAAATTGTAGAAGTTTTTTTCCACGCTTAAGAACTACGCTACTGGTAGACATTATTTAGTTGCTTTCTTTAAATTATCGTGAAAAGTTCCTTCGCGCATTCCAAGATTTTGTTTTTCCGTAAAGTATTACTAAAATTCGAATCTTCCTGGCGCTCTAGGGCGAGCTTACCTTTTACATAAATTCAAATAGAATTTGGTTAATAGACTTAAAAATTGTTCGGAAATTGATTACTGTATTTCATGAGATATTTAAAAAGAACTTTCATGCTCTGAATCGATGCAGTCTACAGCTCACACAACATTTCATTGTGTCATTTTTATTAAAGCATAAGTGTTCGTATTCTCCTTCTTCTTAGAAATAAGATCTATTAGCCTTATCAAAGAAGAATTTACAACTTTATGTACAATTAGGTCTTTGAAACCGAACTATATTCACAAATATTTATTTTCTTTGAAAAAATATATTTTAATGAGGTGAAGTAAAAAACGTCCATCGTAACATATTATAATTTGCTCGTTTATATTATCTTATTTAACCAGCAATATTTACCGAAATTTATTTTAATCGCGCCTGATATTCGTATCAAATCCAACAAACCAAGGCTTCATTTCAGAAGAAACCACGCCTGTACGGAAATATCTCTCGGCGAATATCGGAAACGGACATTTTTGTTTTAGCTAGTGCGCTTACTTTTGCCAGTCGGATCTTATTTTTACAACTCGTCTTGGGCTTTTATTTGCTCAGCCTAAACAAAATTTTATGCGAATATCGAGGTTAAAAATACTTTCTTAGCAACAAATTTGCACTTTCATAATAAATGGAGAAAATAAAAAGTATTTGATATAGAGGTATATGCACTACAGAGAGTAATTTTCATTCGAATACAATTTATTGTTATTGACATCACTTTTAATTGATACGAAATGATCAGTCTACCGAATGAATCAGTTTTCTCGTTCCATTTACAAAGATAAGGATTTTATAGGAGGATTTTAGCACTATTAATTGGTTAAAATAATTAAGATATTCTTAAAACTCGATTATTAACGAGTAAATCACTGGATCAAGTGACAAAATGCTTTTTAACGCTCATTTTATCTATGTATTATACATAAATGTTATTATAGCTTTGTTACTTTGTTATATTTCGCATATAAAGTAGAATATATGATAGCACGAACGTGCCATTAGATGTGATATTAGATGTGCCATTAAATGTAGCATTAATTTATTAATATATTTATACGGCAAGACAATTACGCTGTTGAAATCTTTAAACAAATTTATAACGAAAGCAACCTAATACTGAATTTTTCCGTATGAAAACGTTGCTTTTCTTTTTATAACGTCTTCGCTGAAATTTTACGATATTGTCTACAATTTCTGTAAAGTTAATTTTGCTGAAAAAGCTGTAAGTAATTTTTAAATCATGAAAATACATAAGAAATACCAGTCAATCATTAAAAACAAAGTTAAAAACTTAATGTGTAATAAAAAAAATTACCTCTATAATTTACTTGTAGGAATAATCAGAATTAAAAAATGTAATTATTTTTTAATATTTTTCAATAAATAAAATTTGTTAATAACTAATTATCTTAAGTTATTCTTAAAGTATGCACGTAAAAAGTAAAAGAATTTGCTTTTAATAATTGTATATTACACACTTTGTAATTAATGTATAGGTAAATTTTAATAATTGAAAATAGGATTATGAATTTTTAAGATCTATTGAAATTATAACAGCATTTATTATTCTATCCACAATTATGAAAATGCAGTATAATCATTAAAGCCGCTAAATAATTTAATTACATTTATCTAGCCACGGAAAACTATAAAAGAATTCCTGATTAAAATATATTTATTTACGCATTTTATTATGAACTTAATATTTCTGAAACCACTTTACAATTGTCACGTTTTAACCAATTTATTATCAGTTTAAGCGTTGAAGGCTAATAGACTTTCGTAAATACAAAGAATCGCCGATAACAAAAATAAATATTCGTTATTGCACATTTATTATAAGGTATAAGACTTTTAATTTGCCACGGAATTGTTAAAGATCTTTTACTTTTGCTCTAATTAACGTCCATTTTCGAGTATTCAAATTTTCAATTCAAACTTTAAATTTATTCATTCGCACATCTGTCACGTTTCACATAATTTTCGATGTATACCACAAGGAATGTCCTTTCTAATGGTCACAGTCGCTTTCCGAAAGTGCGCAAAAATAACTTTTTTCAAATATAAACCTTTTATCAAAAGCCTAAGATTAGCGCACACGTTCGTTTGCATTTGATAAAATTTTCCCTACTTGTGTTACCTCAACGAAGCACCTGTTTCAATTATCAATTCTGTGCTCCTTGTACTTCTAAACCCTCCGGTAAAACAGGTAAACTTTATGAGTCATATAACAATTTCCATAAAATTTTTTAATATAATTACTTTGTATACATACAAAGACACTGTTTCTTCAAAATAAATTCTTGGCAACAATTAGATGCCATCTATGCAATCGTTTCTTGACCAAGACTCTTCAAATAAGTCATGTGCAGTACCACCACACAAATATTACACATCGTTGTTACATTCATTCGAGATATAGGAGAAAACGTCGTTCGCTTACATTTTCCATTTGCAATGTTTTTAAAAGTTTCCAAAATATTTCCTAATACTTTAATGCTTATTACAAAAGGAAAATGTACCTTGGAATCGCAATAATGGAAGAGCCTTCGATTCTATTCTCCATTCTTAAGTCATTTAGCGGACAAGCTATCGTCATCGGCCGAAATGCCGCAAGAAGTGCCGTTTCCTTAAAAACATCACGAGAAAATTGGAAAACTGTCGGGCTAAGGTAGTGACATTGCGTGCGTCTCGCGTTACGAGAACAAGAGCAACGAGATCGCGCCAAAAGCGTAACGTATGCCTTAAGGGCGTTTATTTTGAATTCGGCCGAAGCGGGGCAGCATCCGCAAGGAGAGTCAACGGTCGAGGACTGGCGCCGCATTGCGCGCGACAGGGTGTAGTACGGTGGGGATGGGGTAGGGTGAGGGATTCGCGCCACCGGCTGATCGTTAACGGATCTTTATGATCGCGTTACGTTTTTTTATTACGATTACAGACCGCGTGCCGCCGCACTGCGACGCTAACCGTCGAAATTGAATGTTTCCTTCCTCGTGAGCACTTCTCTCTCTCTCTCTCTTTCTCTTTTGATTCAGCCTTCGGTTCGAGTCAAGTGCTTCGCGCCATTATTCGATGTGCCGTACGCCGCCAGACTCGTGCATTTTTTATTAGCTGTTTCTGCACTACCGCAGCGATGGAGTTTATCGGATATTCTCGTTGGCGAACGAGAATATTTCTTCTTTTCGCGCTTATTCCGCAATTCTCGCTGATGCCGCTGAGAGGTTAAGATTGATTCGTCGCTTTAGTTCTTTATCGACCGATATATACGAGATTTTCGAGTACTAATCACGGCTTGATTTATCGGCTGATAAAGAGAGTAGGATAAAAAATAGTTATCTAATTCATTTGCTCTAATGAAGGAAGCGTTTATAAATTGCAAAGAGCATTCACACAAGCGCAATATATTATTAATTTCTTCTTGTGTCAACCGAATACGGGAAAATAATTACTTTGTCACGTACAGATGTAGTTTCATCTATATAATGACATTATGGACAATGTTCAATTATTTAATAAGATTGCAGTTTGCAAAATTATTACTAAATCGATAATACTTATACTGAAGGGGCATTTTTAAATACTGCGAAAATGTTTTTTCAAACCTCTGAATCGAAAATATGTAAAGAAAAGCCAAACAATCAGACAGTGCTCGATTTTTTCGCGTTTCCAGGAAAAGTTGGTATACGGTTTTACCGGTATTTTATGGATTTTTTTCAGGTCTTTGTCCCTTGGTCATATTTGAAAAGTCCGGAATCGGTATAAGTTTCAAAAATATCAATATTAGTAAATCCGTGATCTTATGGTAAATCGCTTATTATAAATATTTTAAGGATTTATTAAATAATTTGTGATCTTAATTTTTAACCCAATCTAGATAATTTATTCAATTCGTTAGCAATTATTGAAACGTATTTCCTAAAAAATATAAGTTTGTGATTCTCAAATACCGATGAGAAACTCAGAATCCCGATATTTATTTATCGAGTAAGCTCGAATTACGATATTTAAACTCAGTGCTTGGATATCGACCACTTTTCCAGCAGAAAAGTAAAATATTTTTTATTAACAATGTCGCGTAACAACTTTGCATAAATTTTTATCATTACGGCGCATTTTGTTCACGCCCTCGGTATCTTTGTAATTATTGATAAGCAATTGCTACAAGTATACCATTTTATATATTTTTTATAAATTTTATACATATTATATATTAATATACCATTTTAACATATGTGTGCTAATGAATGAATCTATATAAAGCGTAGGGACAAATTATTGGTTGAAAATATGAAGGACCGTTTTTCAAAAATGTTATTGCTATTCTAAATTTTATTATCACATAGATAGTACACGATCCATACAATAATAACCGAATAGGATCTTCCCGCGTGAAAGGTAAAAGTACGCTTGTCTTCTCGAAAAGTCGTAGATGATCTCGGGTGAGCGATTTTTGTTTTGAAATATGGGGAAAGTTGGTAAATACGCGGGAGTTTGCGCGTCCTTTATCATCGAGCAGTCGTAAATGAAACTTTTACCCTGATTACGTAAGTGTACACCGCGGCAGGTTCGTCTCGAGTTTCGAATCCATAACCGGACAAAAAGTGTTCTTCTCAAGCGAAAATGTCCCTCAATTGAAATATCGACAATTGAAGACGGCACTAAAACATCGTGTTTTCAAACGTTGTATACTGCGTTACAAAATGGATTTAATAGCGGAGAGATATGAACTTTGCTCGAATCGCCAGTCCGAAACGTTATGGCTGATGCACGAAGTCGAAGTTTAGAGGACAAAAGTAATCGTGCGATTGGGCTTTTGTGGGCTATTACGAAAAATTCCACGTTATTATACGAACGAGGCAGGTATCGATGTGTACCGTAGCATTCTATCTATTGGTCTGTAATAAAATAATTGTGTAAGTACGGACAGTAACGTACATTATGCAATTTGTCGAATACTCGATGAAAAATCGCGTACGCATGGGCACGTTTAAGGTCGCAAAAATGTTAAAAATCAATTTGCATTTTCCCTTTTATTAGCAGCCCATTGAACGACCGCGATTGAATTTATATAATTTTAGATATAATTTTGTTGGATTTAAAGAGCTCAACGATTGGCTATAAAAACGAAGGCAAGGAGGCGATAAAGTCACGATAAGAAAGAGACGCGAGAAAATGTACGGGTGGCGAAATGCGGAATTGTAATACGCGGCCGCACGCAGCAGTGCAAAAGGATTGGCTACGCTGGTCAATAGTCGGTGCAGCTCAAAATAAAGTAAAATCAACACTTACGAGCGACGATGAGAACTAACCAGCTCGATATTGCTGCGACACGAGGCATTTCCGAGCGATATAACTGTAACGGTTATTCCTGTGGTATACAACAGTACTCTCCCTTTGCAACAAAACGATCCTTTAAACTCGAGAGACCAGAAGCGACTGACTTGTGCGCCGGCCGGCAGATCGGCGAAAATCCATCCGTTCTCGAGAGCCTAGCACTCCTTCTCTGTCTCTCTCTCTCTCTCTCTCTCTCTCTCTCTCTCTCTCTCTCTCAGTCTCCCTCTTTCTCCCACTCCCACTCCCACTTGTCTCATCTCCCCTTGGTAACGCTCCCCCTGCATCGCTATATCGCGCACGTTGGAACTTCCCCCACCCCGGCTATATAACTGTCTTATCCCCAACCCCTCTTGCGCTCGCGTGTCTTATTTCCATCCTACCTAGGATCGTCAAGGTATGCGCTTTCTCTTTCTCTCTCGACTTGCCCTTATCCTCTGGACGCGTGTTCTCGCTCGACGCTATCGACGATATTTGCGATTTTTGTCGGTGTCCTGTTTTATTGTCCAATTGTGCCAGGAAGGGCAGATAGAACAGTGCAAAGAGTGTAGGTAAGAGGGAGAGCCTGACCTTTTATTGAATGTTCGAAGAATTAGATGGGTAGGAAGGCGCACCTGTCCAAGTGGAGCGTATCGTCCAGATTTGAATCCTCCCGCCCTTCCCCATCCCTGCCAACCGTGTCGGCACGCAGTTCCTAGGGGAATTATTCATTGCCGCTACACATTTTACTCTGGCTTATATTCACTTTGAGAGTTCGCTATGCGCCGGTATTGATTTTTATCGGATTTATTAAAATTTACACGGATTATGTAGACTAGTGCCGGTGTTTGTTCCAGGTATTTATATTCGTAAATCAAATGGACTATTCATCGTTTCGTCACATTCATTCCTGTTCTCACGCGTACAATAATATTTCTCGTCGAATTCATTTGCTAGAAAATTGATGAATTTTAATTATTGACGGGCAAACTTTATTCTTCCGACTCAATGTTTCACCGATAAATTAAATGCTTATGAGATGCTGTATAAAGAGCCTTTGACTTTTACAGCCTGTCAAATAGAAACAGGGGATCAATTGTTGAGTATTTGTATTTCGTGGATTTTTATAATGTCGCGTACGAAAAGATTTTTCTCGGCTTCGGAGTATGTTGTAAGTCACGATGATAATAAAGCAGTAACAGGCTTTATATCTTCGTAAGTTTACAAACTATCGATACGCACGCGTTTTATTACTTTATTTAATATAATATTAATTATTTTGAAGTTCATTTGGAATGAATATATGAATCACAGTAGGTGAATAAAGCTAGAAACACAATAAACTATTGAGTCTTAAGGCATTAAAAATTCAATTATTATACTGAGTAAGGTACACATAGGATAAAAATATATTATTTATGAAATACTTTGTTTATAATTATTGTGATTGTGCTGTAAATTTGGTTTTACAACGATCTTGACGATGGCATTCCCCCTCCAAAGCGTCAAAAAACGATGATCAAGGTACATTATATCATTTTATCATTTTCATGCTTTAATTTTTCAGAGGTCGTTATATTTTGTAAAAAATAAGCATATGAAAAATCTATTTTTTAGAATTAAGGCAGACTAATGTATATATATATATATATATATATATATATATATATATATATATATATATATATATAAATGCATTTTAACATTTGCATTGATCGCAGGCACAACTTCAACAATAACAATAATAGCATTAGTAATAATAATAATCTGTTAGCAGGAGTCAAGAACAGTATTTTATGGACATGTAAGGATTAAAATAATGATTATAGGCATGAAGATTTATTGCTCATAAATTCCGGACTACGCTGATAAGCACACATGAAAGATTATATGACAAATTGTAGGTTATAGGCATTTGTTTATTACAGTACGTTTCAACTGATAATAATAAATAAGGCCGATATTTGAGACAAACCTCTTTTACGTTCGTATTATGTGTATTGAATTTTTTCATCAATTCTATAAAATTAGATACAATCGTATAAAATGCAATACTTTTAACTTGAGTTGTCATTGTTCGGAGCAGAGAAAAACTTATTGCTGGTAATGGAAAGACACTGTCTATTAATAAGTTAACGTGTCTAACCTGCCAGTACTTTATTTTTTTATATTTTAGATATTTTTAACGAGTATTTGTAGCTGAAAATAACTTTAGTTATCTATCACTTGAGACATTTGATTCAAATTCAGAACTTGAATGATTTTCCATTATTGCAAAATGTTGAATATTTTAAAAATTGTAAGAAAGAAATGGATTTCGAGCGCTTTCACCGACCACTGTGTATCGAAGAAGTGCAACATTTAGTAACATTAACGCGAAGCAGATAAAGCAGATTATTAACACCAGCGATCAGGTCTAACTATGATTTAATTGCATTGGTATACTTTCTAAAACACTTGCCACTTATTTTAGGAGATGAATTTCACGGCATAATATGTGTACATTCTAGACAATTTCATAATATGTCATTCACTTTCTGTTCAACTAGAAAAACCATATTTCTAATTTCATTATGCAGAGAATATACGTTTAATGCCTGCGCTATCTATATTTAATGATAAGGATATTCATTACGAGCAGTTGTTCGACAACTTGTCAAACGAGAAAACTTTATTTAATGTTCTCGTAATATTTTTGCCAACATCGGCAAATTTCTGAGGTAAATCAGCTTGCCACAGCAAGTACAACCTTATGTTAACCTACGATTAATAGAGTTAATAAGTCAATTTTACATAGCTTGTAACTTTTTAATCAGTAGATTATGGCCTTTATAAATATTTGTTCCCATATAATAATTCGATAGCCCAAGTCACAAAGAAAAAATAGGATACATATTCTGCAACAATTAAAATTTGGTAATATCTGATAGAAACGACGAAGAACAAGTTTTTACGTTGAAAAAAATTATATTAAAATAAGAACCTCTTCCAAAAGCGTGGAAACTAGTTCAGAACAAAAAATCTTGTGTTTTTTGTAGTTAAATATTCAGAAACTGAACAATTATATTCTCTGTATACCTAGAACTAAAATATTCATAAACATAAATATTAACCTCTGAGTGTCGGGAATGTAATAAGAAAGATTTATATTTGGTAAAAATTATAAATATCTCATAGAAATATAAATTAACAAGTTTAGTAATTTTTTAAAGTTCTGTGCAACTCATATTATAGCATTTTATTTTAATATGAGCTTTTGTCATTTCTACATATTTAAAATATCAAACTATTGTTAGATTTTGGAAAAAATAAGAAAGACGTACAATATAAAAACCGTTTCGTTCACATTTTATAGTATCCATATATCCTTCAAAATCTTACAGACTAAAGATCGCAGTTTATATAATTATTAATTTTTCAATTAATATTTCTAATTGATAATTATCATTTTCTAACGCGCATAAAATCTCTTTATACTTAGCCTGTAAACAAACGATTACATTTTTTATACATTCGTAATAAGTTAATCATTTTAAATATTGTATAATACAATTGATACCTTATAATAATAATGAAAATTAAACGAGGTTATTTACATTTTAGTCAATACAAGCAAATATTCAAACTCATTGACTGCATATAAATAAATATCGTCCTTTACCTGGAAGATACGAGAACGTGAACTTACAAGCATAAAATGCTTGTTAAATCTATTATGCACTAATGAATATGATGAGATTAAGAATACTGTTAAACTGAAACAACTAAGTATTTTATAATTTAAGTTTTAATAGGACAGTAATTGATTTCATCTTCACAAAGGGTTTATTCGTTTATCACATTATTCTAATTTATTCTTAATAAAAAATGCAACTACATGTGATAATTTTTAATAAATTTGAAATATGATACAACTATATTAGGTTCCTATTGTATTATATTTTTCTATTACATTGTGATTAACAAGGTGAGTAGTAATAATATACTTATAAAAACACACTTTTTTGATCACAATGCATTTTATAAAATGATTCAGCTTAATAACATAGTTCGGGAATTTAATTTTTAAGCATTCAATCTTAAACATAATCCAGACTTAAATAAATCATTCATCGAAGCTCATGTATCTCAATTTCGAAACTTTAATCTTGACTGAAGGGAATTAAACGATTGAAATTTCGTTTGTTCATCGTTTAATTAAATGGTAATTTTTTGCAGTTTTTTTAAAAGAGTATTGTACTACTTGAATCACTAGATTTTTTTATCTGCTATAGGCAGTGATGTAGTATTACCTACACTAGTATCATTTTGTTGGAATATTTTGTTTTGAAATTGTATTTATAAACCTTTATTTAGATTATACGATTATAAACCTCAAGAAGTCGTATCAAGTAATCATGAACTGAAGATGTACGGGAGGCTGGATTTTAATTCAATTTAATTATTTTAAACTTTTAAATCGGTTTTCTGTACTTACTCCTACTGTATTACACGTACATTTGTCTAATGCTATTAATGGAAAGGAAATAAATTCTTATCTTTACTTGACTTATTAAAAATCTAAAGATTGTGAAAAAAAGTGTGTTGTTGATTTTTAAGCTAAAAGAAATAAAATAGATGTGAATATTGAGGTATAGTCTTCTTCCAGTAAATCTTTCTTTACAGGTACTGAAAGCAATTTCGTTTTAACCTTAGACTTCATACATATTCTAGGAAGTAATTTTAAGGCTTTAATATTCTGTCTGAGGAAAGCAAATTTTAAATAGCTGCGAACTTTTCTCCGTTAGCATTTCGTGGGCACTTACATTCATTGAACGTATATCGGATGTACTAGTGCATCAATACTTTAGAACGTTCCAACTTACGTAATTTAATCCTGATCCTAATTTTACTGTGCAGGTAAAAATTTTACGTAATAAATTATTTTGTGTAAATTATTTCTATTAAAGGCTTATTAAAATTTTGTATAAGCTACAGTAAAATTTGATTAATTAAATAATTTTAATACATTGAAAGTAAAGGCAGTAAGTGTAATTGTCATATAGATAATATTTAAAAAAAATCGTATCTTTTATTAAATCAAATACAAAGATTGCCTAGTCCAGTATACTTCGGCGATGGAAAAATGATATCAAGGATCATCTTTTTGATATAAACAGTGTGACGTCATTGTATTGTTAAATTAAAAAATACACAAGTTTGATTAAAGATAACATAAAAATGCCAAGTAATTTACTTCTTGTTTTTAAATAATCATTGTAACTTGTTGAAGTATATAAATAACTGTAGTGCAATACTTTCTTAGAGAATGTATCATATAATAAAAAAGACAAATAACGTCAAGTGTATTGGTGAGCTAAAATAAAAAAATGTACAAGTAAATAGTTTTCATGATTAGTAATTTAAGTTTTGACGCGAAAAACTTTTTTTGAAAGAACACATGAGATCTATGTGTCGGGGATGTTGATCGGAGTTCCTGAATCTCAATTATGCTTTGCTGGAGCCGTCGGTGGCCGGTAAGATGTAATAAAAGTGTAGGTCGGAAATATTCCCTCTTACTTATTGCTACCTGTAAAAGAAGTATGTATGTCAATTCAGATACATTCCAACAAAATTTAATTGAATATATTAACATTTATTTAAGACTCATCACATTGATATAAATAACATTAGTCCCTTATGATAAAAAATTTAACTTCTTCAAATTTACTTATTTTTAAAATATATTCTTATTATTTTATTTACATGGAGTTAATAGTATATTAATAAAATTTCAAGGGAAATGATTAAGACTCCTTTATGTTTATGTTGTTTATAAGTTTCTAAGTTCCCTATTTCATCCTTACATCGTTATTATTTTATAATTTATTAATAATCTTCCATATTTTTTTACAGTAAACCTTCTCCCGTTAAAAGACGTCGCTCAGAATGCGTATAGTCTTTGAATATAAGACTGATTAAATTCTCCGCAGACCATCTTATCATTCATTTGATTACGTCATCGGCTTTCTTTACGATTAATACTTTTTTATAGAACTAACATGTCATTATACAACAGTTTAGTAATTTCTCACAAATTTTTTTATTCTTACTGTTTACGTGTACAATATGATTCGCGACTTTTTCTTTCTAAGTTTGATCGCGGTATTTTGCATATTATGCATATTAGTATACATTAGTACACATTAGAACACATATTAGTATGTGTATACATTAATTCCAATATCATGTGAAATAATATCTTATGTGTAACTTGGACCTAGTCTAGATGTATTTTAATATTTGATACTTATGAATTCGAAAGATCTATGAGAAGTATATATATTAATAATTTAAGAATATTCAATTTCAAACTCCAATAAATATAAGGAAGAAATGTTGAGTATTCGGTGTCCAAAAAAAGAACAACTTACTTCCTTGAAAACAAATCACAATTTTCACACTCGCTTCGTGATTCCTTAATGTGATTTTCATAAGTTTAATAAAACACGCGATTCTTATGATCGCATTTTGACTTCTGATCGTACGACGCCCCGATAGATCTGGACTAACTACAGGGGCAGATCGCATGATGCCCCATTACACTTATTTTCGAGCGAACTACTTATTAATTATTTCTCAAGAAAGTTGCGACGTAACAATTACTTTATTTAGTTAATGTTTAATTTTGTCTGTAATAATCTGTATTCTAGACGACATTATTGGTCTATTATATCTAGTAAAATAATGACCACAATGTTAATATAAATATATATTTATATGGTCAGATTTTTAATAGAAAAATAAAGAAATGTAACATTTGAAGGAATTAAAATACGATTTTAATGGAACATATATATATATACACACGCACAAGAACCATTGTTATTTATAACAAATCTACGACTTATATCTCTTTTCTTAAAAAATATATAATTTTATATTTGTGTAATTTTAATATTCTTAGATTTTATTAATATTTAAATTTGATAAAAATTTAAATTTTACTAAATTAATAAACACAATATGACTTAGTTCAATCATAAATATTATATGTCAATCTATACTTAATATTAAATGTAACCTTGTTCCAAATATAATAATTAAAATATTTTTGAGACGATAGTAAGGTTAATTGTAATAATAATAATAGTAAAACATGTTAAGGTAAAATAAAGAAGGACATTTATTATTTATAAATATATTCTGATAGCTTAAACGAATTTTCATATTAAAAAATTTAACTGTTTATTAAAATATTTTATGTAAATATTTATATGTAATAATTATAATATTATGTAAATAATTATAAAATATTATGTAAATAATTATAAAATATTATGTAAATAATTATAAAATATTATGTAAATAATTATATTTTATTTAACTATTTATTAAAATATTTTATGAAAATTTAAACTAAATTATTTTGCACAAGTCTATCAGTGTTCTTAAAAGTTTGAAAGTTTCTTCTAAGTTCAATTAAAGTTCAACTAAGTTTAAAAGTGATAATTACATAATAATATCATTAAAGTGTTAAAGGTAAATGGGAAGAACGTCCATCTAGAAAGTAAGTGATTCCTTGAGTTATAGTTTGCTTATACGTAGAAATTTATTCATTGTAAATATTGTTATGAGAATTTTCGAAATTATCCTGCTGCTTTGTGAATAAATGCAAGAAAAAATAATATACGTACCGGTGAACTATGATATACCGAATTAAATGCTTTTGTGAGTTTAAAAGCCATTACATTTATTACTATAATTTCAATTATGAATGTATGAAATATGTATTATTGATATGCTCTTTCTATTAATGCTTCACAACGCATAAAGAAAGTAAGTAAAATTACTTTGAAAAATAAAAGAAAACTGAAACATTTTCTCAATTTTCGTATATTTCTATTCTTTTTACTCATAACGAATACACGTCAGAAATAATAAGTAAAAGGAACAAAAAAGAATCTTCAATTTATAAACTGTATTTATTTACATTATAAACGTATTAATTATATAACTTGGAAGAAAATTTTTATTACTAATTTCATTTTGAATTCATTTTGTATCACATACATTTTAGCTTTTATTAATTTGAATTTATATTTGTAACGTGTACCTCACTTTTACACGATAAACTTCATTTTGTTTAAGCTACCTTTTATTAAATTCTTATTGCAAAGTTTACGTCAGATGAATTTAATCTACTGTAACTAATTAAATATGTACCTAAATAAATACGTAAATAAAAAATTTAGATTGACTATCTAAAGATATTAGTGCATTTTAATAAATTTAAAAATATCAATCTATGATAAATTCTAAGAATAAATTCATGTTGTACTATGTACAGTTAAAAGTATTATGAAATAACATTGTTTGCTAATCTTTTAATTACAAGTATATCTTAAAGTATAAAGTTATTTTTTATCTTAAGTTATTCCCTATGCGAGTCCTTTTTTTGTAATTATTATGTAATTTTATGGGTAACATTTTTAATTGCAATTATTGTGCGATTTGTACAAATTATCGATGAGGTGTACACACGCGCGCGCACACACACACACACACACACACCCAAACCCAACTTTGATCATTAAATTTTAAAAATATACTGGCGTAAAAGTAATGAACAATTAATGAGTTGGAGGAGCTCTCACAGGCAAATTTGCCTGTACACACAAGAACTTCAGCAGCGCTGTGTCTCGGAAAAGCAGCTTTTGAGGGGCAGAATACGAGAGCACGTACCTATATAAAAGCTGGAGATGAGCACATGACACCAGCGACGAAAAATATGTAAATAGGTAAGGAGGTCCCGAGAGATCTCCGCGCTTGATGTCTATCTAGTGTAGGCCACATCCATCGCTCGATCGCACGGTGTCGGCGGTCAGGGTCGCGACTTCTTCTCACACGGACAGGCGTGGCGGAAAGTCGAGTGCGCGTGTGTGCGTCGTAGTGCCGCATTGGAACAATAGCATATGTGTGGGTGTGTGGGGGTGTGGGTGGGTGGGTGTGTGGGTGTGTATACATACATACATACATATATATATATATATATATATATAGAGAGAGAGAGAGAGAGAGAGAGAGAGAGATAGGCAGGCAAGACGGAGTTTTCCCGAGACAATAGGCACGAGTGAATCCAGGAGCCTTTTGTGCCACAGCACGCTGCAGCCTCACACTTCGGAACCTCGTGGTCTCGTGCACGTGCGCAATAGGACGACATCGAGGCAACTACGATGCACCACTCCGCGAAAGCAAGCTCAATTTGTGGTGACGCGCGTCGTTAAAGAGACGTCACTGCAATGCCTGAGATGAGGAAAGAGAGCGAAGATGGAGGAGAAACTTATATGGAAGTAGCAGTACTCAGGGACTTGAAAGTTGAACTTTTTATAGTTCGCGAAAAGTCGTGCGTTCGAGATGATAAGCAAATCTTTTATTTAGGAGGACACGTATTTTACTTCTTCATCGATTTCATTATTCGATTCATTACGTACCTTTAATATGGATCAACCAAGCGCTTGGTAATTGAGCATTGCGGCATTCCGATCGCTCTTTATCCAATCATTGATAACAAGGAATTTTTAAAATATTTTACCCATCCTCCTTAAATTGAATGCCACAGTGAATTACTGCTACCCATTGTATTTTCCTTGATACACTGCACTATTTTTAATTATATAAGATACATCCCCAGCTCAAACTTTTCCACGGAATTCCGATACCACTAATTTTCAGTGCCTCGTTCTAATCAGTTGAGAACATTGATATTATTGTCAATACAAAATAAAGCGATTCATAGCAATTGCACGCTATTTTCAATCGTGAATATTATTTCATTAGTACGCAGTAATTAAGAACATTATCAATTCTTAGTTAAATAATTGATTATTATGATAATCCAGTTTTTTACTACGATCGGTTGTTCCCTTTGACGAGATTAATAGCTTTAATAATATCCGGGTGTATTTGCTATTTTATTGTCTCACGTTACTTTCAAGTCGAATGACTACAATTTATTTTTACACTTTACTAGACTTTACTTACTTATTTTACTTTAAGATATTTTTCAAAATATGCTCTATAGTTCTGATAAGAAGAATCGAAAAAATGGTGCGTAAGTAATGAAATTGATAGATGACGTTTTAATTTTCCAACGTTGTTTAAAGTGGAAAATGTACAATATTCCAGTTTACTTTACTCATATTTTTCATCGATTATACTCTTATCTAGTATCTCTTGATTAGAATAAACAAAGTAATAGCCAGTACCAACAATTTTATAATTGTAATATTTTTGAATAATTACAAATAATTCTGAATCATAATGCTCCATTATTCAAATACACACAGTAAGAAAAAGGTGGCATCTGCATCAGTAGCGAGTGTGATGAATGGAGTCAAGCGTACCAGTTTTGTTCTACTTTTCGAAATTTCTGAACTGTCTATGTGATTATTCTTTCAAATTATTCTGGACAAAAATTGAAATATGCAATAAAATCCATCATTGTTCGGAACAGGAATAATCGATTTAAAACTCAATTACGGCAATAAATTAATTTGGAGCATTAGAATTTAATCGAAGTATTATGATAACAGTAATAAGTGTTGCCTTCGGTGAATATAGGTAAAATATAATATATAGTTTTGAAAAATATATACTGCTTTGCTTTTTAGATAATTTGGAAAAATTTAAACCCATTACATTTCAGATATTATCATTGTGTAAATATGAATAGTATTCATTGAAAAGTATTTATAATTCTACTTGCATTTAATACCCGCAAATATTAATTCTAATATTCGAGTTTCATTAGAAACATTATTGCATATTATTTTCTGGAATACTTAATTCGGATACTTAAGATTGTTGAAGATACTAACTGGTTGAGTTTCGCAGATTCACAGTGCATATTAATTTAATGCACATTTGTTTAATTTCCAAATTTATGTGCTTTTTAAACTACTAAATATTATACAAACAAGCTATTATAATAAACGTTATTTGGATAATGTAAGTAAATCTTAAGATAACTGTTTTAATTATGATATTTTTCTATTGAGTCATTTTATTAAGTACTTATTTAAATGTTAACGTATAATAAACGTACATTAAATTTATAATCGTCAGAGATTTTAACTTTGAAAAAAATGATACGTTTTTCTTGTCTTCAATTATCAGTCAGTTCATGTTTTCTAATAATGTGATTTGAAATCAAACGAGCTACTCTTATAACACTTATATTTATCTATATTTTATTAAAAGACAATTTTTATTTTATTTTTTATATAATTTTTATATAAAATTTTATTAAAACTGAAATTCATTTAAATTATACTTTTCAAATTTATTGTTTGCGATATTATAATGGATCGTCACGTTTAATAGTATAGAATTTTGAAACCTTCTATTACTGTTAGTATAAATATTTTCAAAATATAAACTGTCTCTTATACATAAAATTAATCGATTAAGATAGTCCTACGATATAACTTAAAATTATATATATATCTTACATATCAAATAAAGTTAAAGGCCAAAGTTGTAATCTGTAAAAATTTCATCTTTCTGAAAACAGCAGAAAATAATTCATTAAAAGAATAAAAAGGCAATCAATTAGTTATAAAATTAGTTAGAAATCTTTAGAAAGAATTTGATAACGCATTTCTGAACAATTAGTTGCATTATTATTTTCTCGGATCAAATGAATATTAAGTTAGTATTAATTTCTAATGTTATTTTCTGGCAAAATAATTTATTACAAGACCATAATAAGTTCAATAAATTGACTAATTATTAATGAATAATTGGATCAAATCGGAAATAATGAATTTAGCCCTTTTACATCTATATCCTTCTACCACTTTTTTAGGTACTACATAAACGATTTGTATGTAATAAATTATATGACTCTTACCGCAGTATCGAAATTCCTAAAAGCAAAGATCGACGCATAAAGTTCTCTCTAGCTGCGGTTGAAGTAGAAACGGTTTGTCGAATAAATAGAGCAGACAATAATTAGCGCGGTGACATTTTAACGTTCCCATTCGTTTATTAGAGAGTTTTCGAGCTGTTTCACTAAACAAACGGACTTTTCTTTCGTTACAATGGACAAGTCTGTAAGCATATGCAGTGCCACGTATATTAAGTCAATAATGGCGAGCGATTGTTTTAGCATTCTGGAGTTATGAAGTTTCTTTCTATTTTCCTTTACGTTTTGTAAACTATTGCTTGTAGATTGAATTAGAAATTCTTTGTTGATAACCCTTAAAATAATTAATTTTGCTTCTTGCGAGAAGGAACAGGCAAAAAATAAAACGAAGCTTTTGTGCGTATATGATAACGTATTTATTATAATGGGTATAAGAATGTATTGACTTTTCATTGTCGAAAAGATTAAGAGTGTCGAATTTTTCGAGGAATGTGTTCTTCTTTCATAATATTGCTCAAACTCTCGTATCACTTGTACTACACTGTCATAAAACTAAAAAAACTCTGAAGACTAACTTATTCTGGGTAATAAATCTGGGTTTATAAACTATTTAAAAATATATAAGTCTGTTCAATATAAAATTCAAAAGAAACGCACAGTTATTGTCCGTTATATATTTATTAAACATTGTACTTTTTATGTTACGATAATATTGTACAGTAAAATTAAGGTTTTTCGAAATTACCCTACTGTAAAATTAATTTTGTGATGTATGGTTATTTTTATTACGTTATGTAATAATAGTCTTACTATAATGTACGATTAACAGCGCGATAAAAAAATTACATTTAATCTTTTCATTATGTCAATTATGTATAAAATCAGTGAAACGAATTTGATGGGAAGAGCTGTCATTTATCGTCGGATATGACAAAATACGCCTGATGAGATGCGGTTCAAAACCAAAAATAGAGAAAAATTAAAGCGCACCATTAAAAATTTGCGTTTAATTTTCCGATGTTCGTTCATTATTGTTCGTTTATTATAGTGCATTATTTGAACGTACGAATTAAATGGCGATATAGCCTACAGCTGCGTGTAACGAAAAGTATAAAAAGAAAAAAAAAAAGAAAACATTTTTTCAAGATAATAGTCTTTTTGCGAGGAATATACAATACATATTAAGCATTTATAAATTTGCGAAAAGAATCGTGTCCCATTGTTTCAAGTCAATTGATAAATTTATCGAAATAAATATAAATTTTTAGAAAATTTGATTGAAATTTAGAAAAATTCCAAGTTCTATATCCCATGTAACTAGAACTTATTGACTTATTTAATGTACAATTTTTAAACCTACA
This sequence comes from Wiebesia pumilae, assembly GCA_018907045.1. Taxonomy (NCBI): domain Eukaryota; kingdom Metazoa; phylum Arthropoda; class Insecta; order Hymenoptera; family Agaonidae; genus Wiebesia; species Wiebesia pumilae. The sequence continues at coordinate 7,794,763 of JACCHZ010000181.1, read as the reverse complement.
TCTTTTCATATAAAATAAAATTGAATAAAATTTGCTGAAATATCGATTGTATATTCTTTCGGTACACTACCACTTATCTGTGATGATTCTAGTTTTACAAATGAACAAAGTAACAAAATGAAACATATTTTCGAAAGTTTATAAGATCATAGTGTTTAATTATAGTGAAAAGTTCCATTTTTTAAAATGTCATTTCTTTAAGTGATTTTTATGCAATACGTTTTCAACAATGTTAATTGTTGATTAACGATGCAAATGAATAATTGTAATTTTTTAAGTATCAAAATATAATGAAGTATAAGGTAATTGTCTTTTATTAGTGAATTTCATTAATTAAAGTGTGAGTTTTTTTTTAAAATATTCGTTAAAACTTCAAAAACGTATGAAATTCTGTATGTTCATATACATAATTTTATATAATATTTTTATCAAACAAAAATATTTGTTATGATAATCTTATTTTATAAAAAAAGTTCGCTGAAAGATATTGTCAGTTAATCGATAAGTGAGAAACATAAATTTCATATGATATACCGAATGTATTTGATTTAAGTATGTTCGATGAGTATTATATGAACGAATAATGATAAATCGTGATCAATATTAGATTAATATTATTTTCTGTCCAATTTATTTATAATATTCAATGAAGTTGTTTTTAAAGTTAAAACTTATAATAGGGTGTGTTTGTGTTATTGTAAAGAAAGCCAAAAAATCTATTACAAAATGGTTGTATAACGTTTCGATAAATTAAAAATAGAAAAATATATTAGATTTATCTTTTTGTTATAAGAACTTTTAACTTTTTTCGCTCGTTTAGTGAATCATCAGTGATAAAATTCTTTTCCGAGATAAGTAGAATATTTGCTCTGACAAACATAAGTTGATGAAAACAATACAAAACTTACTTAAATATGCCGTTCTATTAATACATATGTACAAGCTTATTCGAGCAACTAATGATATTAAGAATATATCCAAAAGCACAAGACTTTTTTATAGTTTCTGACTGGGTGTCATTTTCATTTTATAAACAAATGTTTATAAACAACATCGAAGACTTTCATTATGATTAAAAAAGCATCATTCTATAAAAGAGGATATTTTTCTTCTTGAAAAAATATGCAGATAATATAATCCATTCTATTGGAGCCGGGATTATGCCTGTATTTATTCCTATCGCAAATAATAGCCTGCACAAAACAAAGTAAAAGAATTACCAACGTACGATCGAATATCCCACATTTATATCGTTATTTATGAGTGTAGTTTTTAGAGCGAAGAACCTCGAATAGAGATATAATTCAAAGTAGCTACAAAGTAAAGGTGCAAATTGAATTGCGACCTGCTAATAGTAGAAGTGCAGATGAGCACGAAAATAAAAAGCAAAGAGGTACAGAAAAGGCAGGAAAGGATTATGTTTCTTTTGTCCGACCTATACGTTGGTTTATTTGATTTCTATATGACGCGAGCGCGCGGCCTGAGAGACTTCCAAGTGCTTATCTGACTTGCTGCAGGGCTAAGCAATCGGCAACAAAGCAAACAGATTTCCGGTACTATCGGTTAAACAAATTCGGTCGAAGTTGCTACGGGCTCACGTTTGCACAGCCGAACACTTTGGACGTATCGATCTTCCGCGTTTACGTCGATCGCCCTCCCGTTAAGCTCGTCGTTCGTTGGATTAACGCTTTTACTTTGCGAGCCTTATCTTTGATAATTTTCGAATACGCACGCGAGGATGAAGCATCGGAGATAAATTCTCGAAAGTAATGGGGCTTCGGACGTTTTTAAAGTGCACTTCGAGAATTTGGTTTATAAATAGCCCGACTGTTAGTGGCTAACATTGGTACTTCGTTAAACATTTGAGTATGGACAGTTTGTAATTTATACATCTCGAGTTAATAAGCTGCGAAACAAGATATTTCATAATATTATAATAAAATTTTACATTAATTTCAATACTTTATAAAAGTGGAGTTTATATAACTCATTTTTTATATAACGGAATGAAACAATACACGAGGTACTCTTGCAATGTATGCATTGTTATTATTTGAGAAAAAATTGTTTTTTCGTACATTTTAGTAAAGTCAATTCGTATTCATGTATAATATTGTGGCCTTGTACTGTATCAAACAAATTAAATTATACGGATCACTAAACAATAATAAAAAGCATTTTTTAGGCTTCTCTTTTACGGTCGCATTTTAATACTGAAAAACAAAAGCAGATCTTCTTTATTAAATTCATAATGAAATTATTAGAATACTTTAAGATATTGATATATATTTAAGAAACTTCTTGTCTTTTTCATATTTAAAATAAAAATGAAAATAAACTATGAAAAGAAAATTTCTTCTCTAATTTTGTATTAAATACCGAATAGCAATATAAACTAATACAGCATTGTGTAAATTCGATACTTAGCTCTGAACTTAATATTATTATATATGGCGAATGTTCACGTTTTAATTGCTTCTAAAAATACAAATTATTATTATTATGATTACCATTATCATTCAAAAGTTTATAATTTTGCATTATTTATTTTAAATTATTCAGTGATTTATATTTGTAACATTTATTTATATTTAGGTCGAAACGCGAATAACGTGGTATTTGGTATCAAATTATTCGCTAGCTTCGTTTGTGAAAGTTTCGCATTCTCAATTTTGTGCTTTTGAAGCTATGATCTTAAAAAGAAGTTTTCTCCTAGAACGTAAATCTACAAGTCGTAAAAAATCAGAATTTGTATTTTCTTTCGTTGAGGAGGTATACTGCCAAAATAGATATTCCATCTTTACAATAAGAGTAGTGGATCCATGATTGGTAAACACAATTTTTGTAATCTAATAAGTGAACGAGAATTTTCTTTTATAATACATCTGTTACAAGTATTTATGATTAAGTTTCTTCATTAACAAAAACAAACTATTTTTTAATGAAAAACCCAATAACAGTCCCAGGATAGTATTATTTTGAACATGATTTTCATATCTATTTATGAAGTGTTCTATGAAAATATTTTATTTAATGACAAACCTTGTATAAATCAAGATCTCACTTGTTTACTTGAAATTTCTGCTATTGCGTACTATACTTGGAAGGTACTTTATATAGTAATTCGATGCAATGACAATAAAATACTTAAATTTTAGTGGAAAATTTAGTGACTAGTTTAAAGAGTGATTTGAAAGTAAATAAATTAAATCCATTTAATGTTAACAAGAATGGTTATATGAAATATATCTATCATATCGGCTATCCTTCTTAAGCACATATAAGTGAAAAATCCTGATCCTTACGATAATATCATTGCCGATAATAAATGACGTGTCAGTCGTGTGAATTGTAAATTGTCGCTGTATGAATTGCACGAAAGTGAAGAATTATAAAGGGCTCGAAAGGAAAGGCAAACTAAACAGAATAATTGACGATTTATCAGAACTCGTACGTACGTTAAAATTGTACCTTGGTAAATAGCGCGAAATGCATTATAAGCAATGTACAATCATTACAGCTTCGTAGACAAAAGTCTGCGTCATAACAACTGCTTAAGTGGAGTGCGTCACGGTGTGTCTGGCTGCATGATTTGACGAACGGGAAGCTAACATCGTTTAATCGCAATTACAAAGCTTCACGTGCAAATATTTCGAAGGCTTTAGTAATGAGTAATCGCCCGGAAGATTTGTTGGTTGTTTTATACGATAACACGAAAAATTACTATCAATGATTTTGAAGAATTAGTCTACATATTTCAGCTTTCAAATAATTATATACATTGCAACTTGTCTATTTAAGGAGGACCATGCGATATTATTCAAAGCACTATACGAATAATATTATATCGTGATGATAAATACTCAAATTCTCGTTCGAAAATGTAGAGCCCGTAAGAATTTCTTTGAAATAAAAGATCGAATCAATTTTTGCGATATCTGTTAAAGCAAGAACTTTATATATAAATATGGAATAAATAAATGTCTACGTTGAAATTTTTATTACTTATTTTTAATAGTAGCTTTCAAAAATAGGAATAGAATATCTTAAAAAACACCATACTGATTGATTTTGAATATTAAAACTTATTGTTTATAAAAGTAATTAATTTTTAAATAAAGATATACATTTGAAATTCATATGTGCGCCCAATATTTTAATATTTTAATTAACAATAAACAAGCTTTTTTTAATGAAAACACAGACACATTTACTTTTCAGAGGTAGAATTTTGTTAAATACGATTTCGTATCTATTATAACTGAAAAAGTACATTTAATTAAAAATAGTAATTATATAAAATTAATGAAAACTGCACTTTTAAAGTGAATGCTGCTTTGACGACTATTAGTACAAGTTGATGAAAACAATACAAAACTTACTTAAATATGCCGTTCTATTAATACATATGTACAAGCTTATTCGAGCAACTAATGATATTAAGAATATATCCAAAAGCACAAGACTTTTTTATAGTTTCTGACTGGGTGTCATTTCCATTTTATAAACAAATGTTTGATATCGAAGATTTTCTTTTACTTTCAAAAACATGTCTTGTACTTTACGTTATACATAAAATAAGTAAGAATTCAAGTAATATCATGTAATTATTTACATGATTTGTAAATTTAGTAGATTCTATTTTCAAATAATTAACAGGCAGAATTTTTGCTAGATTTAATGTACAATCTTTGTTTTTTCATTTTGAAATTAAATATTTGATTTATAAAAGTATTACACTGTTTTTCATTAAACATTGCACAAACATATTCACGATAATAAATATATAATTTATTAACGTGTATATAATAAGTTATAAATCCGCGTAGAAATACATTCATATACATACATATGACGTACAAAAATACGTCTATATGAGTATTCCAGTAAGCACATTTAAATAAATATCTCATTATATACATAGGAATGCAACGGTATACAAGAATATCCATATACGAATATCCGATATACTGATATATAAATTTGCAAATACACATATACACATTAATTTTCAAAAAGTCAAATATATATATATATATATATATATATATATATATATATATATATATGGATTAAAGCATGCATATGAAAAATGTACATTTATATACATTTAAAAGTTAAGTACAATATGTAGACATTAAGTACACACATTTATTTTTAATAAATTTTTTTACAGCAAATTTTATTATCACAGAATTTGTTACTTATAATATTTTCAAAAAAATATTCTTATTTTCCTATCATTTTAAACGTTCCATTTTATGGATACGTAGTTTGAAGATGGTTTATGTTATTAAATTGACACATCTTTTTTCATTATACCTAAATACCCAAGTACTCAATTACATAATTGGGATTTGAATGTACCCGTAGTTATATACATTCTGCAATTGTAACAAGTCAAGATGGCATTTTACTCAATGGTTGATCTTCCAATAAGAAGAAGCAGAGATTAAGGATGCTTGTGTATTTGGCTTTCATAATATGCAGATTGTTTAAGTTGTTCTACTTTCATGAAAACTAAATGAGAAAACATTAATGAAAGAGAAGGTTAAAAATGTATTTTATAGATTTCATAGCGTTCTAAGCAAGAAAATCTATGTTTAATTATTTACATGTAATGATATTGAATTAGAAAGTAGATCAAGGTTTGATTTAAGTGTAAACGAGTTATGAAAAAATACACATACACACACCTACTTTGACTAAACACTACGCCACGATTGAGTTGAAGCAATCTTTATAACATAAGGTTGGCGACTGTGCAATAATATTATCTCGTGGATACATCTTATCGAAGTTTAAAGGAACCGATACTTGCCAAGGTTAATGAAAACGCATTTTAACTAATATGTGGAAGTCTCAGTGCTGCTTGAAACTACACGTTCTGTCTATTCCATAAAAGTTTTGTAATCTATTGACTTGGAATAGTTTCTTTACAAGTTTATCTAAATTGAAATTCTATATAAAATCAAATTTTATTATTTCTTTCAAATTAGGATTTAATTATTTAGTTACTCTCTTACTATATAAAATCAAATTTTATTATTTTTTTTTAAATTAGGATTTAATTATTTAGTTATTCTTTAATATAAGATTGAGTTTAATTAATTACGTAAATTTTGTATTACATAACAGAACTGAATTTTTTTGGTTTATTAAACTTTTGAATAATTCATGAATAATATTAACGGAAAGTTAAATAAGATTTATAAGAGAATATTTTTTAAAGTACCAAAATTCAGAAAACATTTGTTACAACGGATTTCAATATACAATGATAATGTTAAATATTCAGTTAATTTAAAAGTAATATTGTGATAATAGTAATTTATTAATATTTTCTTCTGAACGATGTCATATTGATTTATAAATTTTACTTATTATTTATAATATTTTGTTACTAAGGAATTATTTTATTTTGTTAATTAGATATTTAAATTTTAACAAATAATACTCGTAGCGTCTGGGACTGTAATCAATTATCCAACGTAGACAATAAATACAACTTTTTATTGATGTGTCTAATCGAAATTAAACTATAATAGGAAAATTCATTTAGAAGTCCAGAAAATTATTATGTATATTTATTAACTGACAATTTATTTCTATATAAGCTATTAACTATAAATTTACTCCTTTGTTATCTATCATTATAGTTATTCTTTTACTTTATTTTGACTAATCTTTATTATAGTATTCATTGTTATTAGTTATTGCAAAAATTTTAAAGTTATAAATTATAGACTATAAATTAGTTTTATATTAAAAATGAAATTCAATAAAAGTAGAAAAATGACGAAAAATGTTCATGTTCTTACTTTAATTCTATAAATAGATTCGATAAACTGTTACAAGGTTTAGTATATGAGGATATAGTGCCGTATCTATTTTACTGATTCTGTAAGTTGCAAAATATAAAATATAGATATCTTCACAACTACAGAGCTCGAAAGCCTTCAGATTTTATCATCTAAAATGATAATTTTCCAATAAAAATTAATTTTAAAAATCTAGAAATAATGATAAATGATATTGAATTTTATATTTTTAATTTTTTAAGAAAAAGTATGTGTAACTCATAATTTCATAATTCACAAATACTTTTACAAAAATACTTGTTGCGTATCCTATTGATACAGAAGCTTTATGTTACATACGCTGATCTATATGTAAAAGAATACATGTTTTAAATAAAACAATTTCGTTTGTTAAAACGATATCAGTGTTGTGGTTTATGTGGAATATATTATAAAAGATTGCTTCAAAATAATGAATACTAAAGAAATATAAATATTACATTTTAATAGCAGTTTCTCAAAATATTTTTATTTTAAGAAGATTTAGTTAAGAATATGGGAAATAAATTACGAGAAAATTACAAATGATTGATCTTTTATTATAAGCAATACTAAATTTTTTGCATGGAAACATTTTATTTTAATGTTTCATTTACCAAAAAAAAAAAAAATTCTAGTAGTTTATGAAATTTTTTTAGTTATTGTACAATTTTAAGTTATCCTGTTTAACAAAATCTTTTTTTCAGAAACATTTTTATTATTATTTATTTTATCTTGAGAAATTCATACATATGTCATGATTTTATTCAGAAGATAATTTTACGCAAAATTATAATAATAGCGAGTGACTAATTACATAAATATTTGTGTTGTTTCCCTTTAAATTCAATAATTTACCTGAAATGTACTTTGGTTTCTTACGGTAATAGAAATATCTAAGATACACGAATATCTCTATATAAACTATATATAATTCATATACTTATCAACGTTTTGGTAGAATATCATGGTATAAACGTTTTGATAGAATATCATGGTAAGAAGATCATGGTAAGAAGATCATGGTATCGATTGCTTTCATTATGTATGTTTACTATGCTTTGTATGTAATCAATTTTATCTTTTACTGCGTTATATAGCTTACTACTAATTTATAATTATAATAAATATAAAAAAGTTCGAATTTAGCAAACATTCTTTTAAATTATGGTGTAAAAATCTAAAAAAATTAATTCTTTTAAAAAACAATAATGTATTATTTTTGCAATGATTAACGATCTTTTTTGTTTATTACTACAATAATAAAATAAAATATCTTTGATTTACAAATTGCAAGGAAAGTAAATGGTTTGTTGAATATTATTAATTCAATAAAGCATTACTTAATAATATAAATAGCATGGCACGTTGCTGAGAATGAACGAGTCATTCATATTAAATGTACATACGACATTAACCTCGAGTTTATAAAAATGCAAGGCACGTTTGAGTCCTTCGGAAGAACTTCCAGACCGGAAGTTGATACATCCTTTAAAGATTTTCTACATGTTCTTTGTAGTTACTTAAATTTATAAAAACAACTTTTGCCTTACACATACAATAGTTAAATAATGCTTACAACATTATTATATTATTCTTATTAAATATAATTTCGTATAAACGTAGTTAATATTGAAAAGTAATGTGTACCATTTTATGTAAACTGTAAAATTATAATTTTTTAAATCAAGCACGTTGATTACTACATAACGTAAAAAATTTATAAACTATATTACAAATAAATGCTAAGAAAATTATTTAATTAAAAAATTAAATTAATATCAATTCCAATTTGTTATTTTGTGAATTAATGTTATCAATTTCAAATGAATTCATTGTATCTTTTTGAGAAAATAACTTATGTTCTTAAGTTTTGAATGAACATAATTACAAATTTCTGATAAATGTTATCAATTCTTGTTATTTGTATTATCTACGATGTTGAGAATATCTAACTCTCATTATAACATAATACTTGTTTAACTGTGAGAAATTATTTTGTTGTACCCTGGAACATTCTCGATATATATATATATGTATATCATTTAATAGGAGAAATGTAAGATACTTGGAAAGTAAGGAATAGACACAAACATTAAAAATATTTTAAGAAACTGAAAATAGAAAATTAAATTACATTTTCAATCTATCATTTATATACGACGTATATAACATTATTCGTATATAACAATTATTATGTCAGCTTGATTTTTAATTTTAATCAACTCCTCAGTATCTAAACATTGCTCCTTTTATTCTAAATAATTGATTAATAAAGTAAACGAAAAACTATAGTTTATCCTAGTTAAAAGTAATTTATATCTGAAAAAATTATACTACAGGAAGTCCATTAATTTTTCTTAACGTTGGTAATTGGTCCGCAATTTTGAAAATTTTTTCACTATAAGCCTATATTACATTATCACTTTATTTTGTTGATTATCATTGACTTTATTACGTTTTAGTTATCTTAGTAGTGTTGTTGTATAAAACTGTTAGATATCTGGTAAAAACACTATTGTATCTTGCTAACACTCTTTATCTGTTTAGACACGTAACTTTCAACGGTTATTATTTCCGATATCACGTCTTCTATTTGACAGAAAAATTGTCGACTTTTCGTTAACAGCTTTCCGTAGAAAGTATTATGTTAATATTTTTAATCATGAAAAAATAAGGCAACTTTCTTCATGAACATCTACGCATAATAAAAATCTTTGCGTTATTTGATTTTTAGCATCAACGTACGTAAAGAGTTTATGTTAATACCTACAAAATTAACAGTATTAGTAACTTGTATATTTTACAGTAACTTCCAGTTTTAACGTCGAATTTATTATACTATGGCAAAAACTTGGATGATATAAGCGATTTTTCTCTTGTTCTGGTAACTCGTAATAAAAACATCATAACAGCGTCAATATATTTTACACTATTACGGAATGGCGATGTTTATGTGACTATTTCTAAGAGCATTAAGGCAACGGACTTTTTCCTCTGATGTGCATGCTCGATTTCACTTTCATTGCTGTACAATAAATCTCTACAGTCTGAGCGTTAATGCTTCGAGCAAATTCACAAACGCAATTGCCGCTGGACAACGGTGATATTTCCTGAAAAACTGGATGCAATTTGGGAAAGTTTCGTCACCTATTTAGCTTTCTTTAATTAGCAGCTTTTCTCTTATTCACTGTATTTTTGGATACAAGCGACGATCGTTTCTCGTTTGTCCATCTTCACTAGTATTGGGCTTATCCGTATACACCATTTCCGTCTTCTTTTGTAAGGAGTCGGTTTCTTTAGATTTATTCTGGAAATAATCACAAATAAAATTTAGATTTATAATACTATAAGTAAATTCCTATTCTTTAAAGTCTAAAACTCAATAATAATTCAAGAATTAGAGGTACTATTTTAATTTGATGCTTTTTTCATATCACTACAAAGTATCATTTTTAACTGAAACTTAAATTAAATTGAAAATTTTAAATAATTAATACAACTCATAATGCAACTAAAAGACAATATTTCAATCGATATTTGTAATCATATAAAAAAATATTGGAAATATATGCGGGTATTTTGAGTTTAGCCTATATATTACTCTATAAGTCGTACGTAAACTTTTTGATAAAGTTATTCAAAAACTACGATACGTTACAATCTCAAAAAAATAAATAATAATTATTGTACAATATAATATTGGCTTGTTTATGGTATAAAAATTAAAGCATTATAATTTATGATTGCTTCTAATAAAAGTAAATTTTCAATTCAATAATTTATACAATAAATATAAAAACAATATTTCTAATAAAATATTATTGAATCTTTTTGAAGAAACTGATTAAAAATCTTAAACAGAATTATAAATCAAATTTCAATTCAGAATCGATATGAATATACAATTTTTTTCTATCCTTGTACGATAAGATTGTTGAGTTGATAAAATATAAAAGCCTAAGTTTATTAAAATATTCTATTAATAGTCATGACGATGCCGACGATGACGACCATAATGACATTAATAATAGTGATAATAATGACATAAAAATTTTTATAATTGGTGTACTGTACCATATAATCGTATATATTTAAAATTCACTTTTTTTTTCTTTCAAGATGTAGATATAACGATTCATATTTTCTTCTGAACGAAGTTATATAACTTTTTTATATATAAATTTTCAATATACTATTATTATCTCCAATGCATAAGTTACAATTCTTTTTTTTAACAAAAGGAATACTTTGGTGAAATTTACCTACAATCAAGCTATTAAAACTATTTTATAATAGTTTCATTTTGTAAGCTTCTATGTTTCTTAATTATTAAATTTCTTAATAGGTATTTTTAAGTTTCTAATATATATTGAATTAGATAATGAGAGCTATTCGATTTACATGATTATATTATAATATCATGTACTAATTAAATTGGATCATTTTGTAAATTCAAAAAACTTCCAATTAATTATATTTTGTTAATTCATATTTACGGATAATTATAACTACTAAGTTTTCTTGTGTCTTTAGAAAAAAAATATAAGCTTGATATTACTACATATTTGATTACATTCGTTAATAACAGATTACAAATTTTAAGTAAATTATTGCTTTTCATTTCCTGATTTGTAACAGATAAACGTGTTACTTTACATGTCTCATTCGATTTGATTAATTCAGAATATATATTGTTAGTACTTATGTAGTACTCTTAAAGAATTTTATTTTTATCATAAGTGTATTAAAAAGTTTGTCTTTAGCAATGAAAATCTTATAGAAATCTGGTTCGTTTTAGGTACAAAGCATAGTTTTGAATGAAAACGTATTAGATTAAAGACATAATACCTTTAAAAGTCAAAGTATGAATTATACTGTAGCATATGATCGTTTCATAAGAAGTAAATACTCTTACGTTTTAAAAACGTTTAAGAGACTAAATTATCTTTATATTTTTTCAAGAAAATACATTATTTACTTTTTATAAAACATAACTAATGTATATAAAAAAATTTTTTGTATTTTAATTGAGAAATGTAATAAATTAAATTTATTTACTTTTAATGTTGACATAAATGTTTGTGCTAATATTTCACACAAGTCTCACAGGTAATACATTTTCATTCTTTAATAATTTATACAAACAATTTCATTTAATTACGTTTTTGATTAAACTTCACGATCTGATGAAACAATTAAGTTCTGTCGATAAAAAATTACAATTTCCTCTTTAATCATTTTAATGTTTGTGCTAAAGAAATATTTTTTTTTAGTTTAATATATATAATTAATAAACATATATAATATAATAATATAATAATATATATAATATATATAAAATAAAATAGTTTAATATATATAAAAAAATGTATTTAAAAAAAATGTATTTAAGTATTTAAAAAAACGTTCTGATTTTTAAATCAAATTGAATTTATTTAACTCTTAACAATTCTATCTTTTCTCCAATATTTTAAAGTTAATAACAATTTTATTTGAAAGAACGATAAAAAAATTACTAACATATATTTATATAATCGTCTAGTATGCGCAAAATCATTAATGGGTGTATTATTAATTTTTAAGATGCAACAATAATGTAAAATTCTTCATAATTTCAGAGTTTACAAGGACATTACAACTCTAACTAATAAAGTTGTATAAAATAATTATGAAAAAAGATAGCGTATTTTATTAAATTTATGTTTGACAGTTTTACCTCATAAACTATTTGAATTTAAGCAAATCTTTTAAATTTAAATGAAATATTTTTTAATATATATCTAAGCGTGAAATTATTAATTAAGTAGAAAACATATTTTAACTCAAATATTTAAATAAGCTTGGATTAATATATTTATGCAAATGCCATTATAAATATTGTTTTCAATTGTTTTCAATTGTTTCGTTAACACTCGCTACAAAAGAAATTAAAAGTTACCTCTTAATTTTTGTTTTTTATTAATGTTTATATTAATAATAATATTATTCTTATCTGGAATTATGTAATGAAAAATTTTTATAAACAATTTTTACTTTATTTTCGTGCAATTTTCATCTTTCAACAAGTTAAACTTTTATGTACGTAGTTCCTTTTAGTTTATTAGTATACATTTTATATTATGCTTCGTAAAATTGAAAAAACATTTGTGCAATCAGGTTTGCTAGAGTGAAGTTTTATTTTATATTTAGAACTAATGGATATCCTTGTTACGTGTATAAAATTCTCATGTAAAATCTTTTTAATTATTGGTCACTAGAAAATGATGAAAAATTTTCGTTTCGAAAAATTATTCAGTAATTTTAAAAGAAAATTTGTAATTTTAATACAAACTTTCGTATAAAAGACATAAAATTTTTATTATTTTATATTAATACGCTATTAAACCATTAGAATTAAATAATAAAACATACGAAATGATAAAATAAAACCTATAATATTTTTTATATATTTTAAGCTAATTATGTAAATTGTATATTTTTGAAATATTATTTATTTCATGTAATTAAATTTATAGCATAATTTCATCCAAAATGAGTTGTAAATTAAGTCAATGTTAGTAAATATATTAAAATTTACTTTTATAATATACACATAGAAATAAATCTATTTATAATTAGATATTTTCATTCTTTATATATTATAATAATAACCATTTAATCATTTTAAAGGGTTTTAAGTAATCTGCCTCTGCAAATTTATCAAATGTAGATAGAAGTTTGTGCAGCGTATTCTTTCACTTCTTCATCGGTATAAAGTTTATTACGTGCAAAAGTTGATTGAAGAAAAACAAGTTCATAATTTAAAGATATAATTATATGGTCTTCGACATCTTAGATTTTTGAAATACTATATTATTCTTACAGAAAATATTATTATTTTAATTGTTTTTGTTAAAATATGACACGAAGAAACTAAAAATTTTAAGTATTGTCTAATAAAATTCTACAATGAAATACTCATAATTGATAATATTTTTATAAAAAATAATATTAAAATATTTTTGTGAAAATATTTTATCAATATCATCAATATTATTATTATTTAGTAGTTAAACATATCAAAATAAATGTCAAATTTATTAATTTAAATTGAATAATTCATAACAATAATGTTTCTTGAGAATAAAAATATCGATCTTTCTTCAGTATTAATAATTTATCAAAAATATATAACTTTTGTAAGGTAGAAGTATATATATATATATAGCTTTATCCAATAAAAATTAATCATTGACTTATTCAGATAAAAAGGTGAATTTATTTTTTAAGATATGGAACGATTCATACCTGACACAATCTGCGACGATTATTTATGAAATACATTACAACCACACTAACTAGAATGAGAGAGCCGATGAGCACTAGAACTAATCCCGTGTACATTGCAATCGTCGGCAAATTTAGAAGCAATTTCAAATTGCCAACCATTTCATCCGGAATTCCAACCTCCATATTGAACCAGAATATTGGGAAGTATATCGTAGGAACATTCTTAAATAATCTAAAGGATAAAAAATTATTAATACTTATATTTACATAAAATATTCATAGTTTTTAACTCAAATATGATAGAAGTATCAAAGGAAATAAGAAAAAGAATTACAAACAACAATAGTTTTGAGGAAATTTGAACCTGTTTCAAAATACAAAGATAATGCTAGAAGATGAAAACTGCTGTTAAATTTTATTTGTTTTAAAAGGTTAGTTGGGTAGTTACTCAAATTGTGATTGACAATAAAATTTATTATGATTCTGGAATTCTTCATTCATTTATATGAAAAGTATTTTAAAAATACCACACAAGAAGTTTAAATATATTTTAATGCAGACTTTTCATATGAAAAAGCAATTGTTACATTTCTGGATGCAAAGAAAGCAGTAAATAGAATTTTTGCAATTTATTACAAACATGTAATAAATAGACGACGCAAAGCAAGCAATGGCATCGCATTTTCTCATTACTCGATACACGTAGAAACAGAAAAATCGCTGCAGTTATAATAATGGCTTTTTTGTAAACTAGTAAATAACAGACTAGTTTTAAGTTATGAAACGATGATGTGCTAAATAAAGAGCATCAATTTCAAAACATGAAATAGCGAAAGTATGACAATAATAATAATAATAAACTGTATTTTTTTGGTATACTTTAAAGCTCTTATGATGAATATATTTCTTACTTATCATTTTAAATATTTTTGCGATGGTGTAAGAATCACTACTTGATAAAATATTGATAAAAGTTTCCAATTCCCGAGTTTGAGTATAAAAATAAGATATTCAACGTAAATAAATATTGTCTTGATTATTAGTGTAATTCCAAAAAATGTAAAGATATTTTTATACAAATTTTTTAATAATGAATCTATGTTTGATCATCATTATCGCACTCAACAACTCGCGATAAAATATTTCAATCGAAAGCAGATATAGAAAGTGCATTTCACAAATCGATCGTTTTTTAAATTTGCTACCAGATAAGTACTGCTTATATATTATATCCATGCTGAATGTTGCTATTCACACCTTAAGCAAGTGTAAATATCTTGAAGCGTACTTACGTCACGGTTTTTGATGGCTGTAACAAAATATTAACTTGTAATCTGGCTGCTACATTTATTGGAATACCGGTAGTCTATAGTAACAAGAAATAGATGAATTATAAATACATCTTTGAATTAAATAAGTAGTTTTTTTTATTAATTTAATCGATTGTGCAGTCCGCTAATGACTTATTGTCTAGATTTAAGATTGTCGACGATTATTTACACGATACGTCGGTAAACTGGCGTACAAACTTAATTTTCAAATTAAATTAAAATTGATTTACAAACTGAAATCATTAATAAATCACAAAAGAATGTATTGTTTCAATTTGCAATTCTATACTAAAATAGAGTCCAATAAATTTATAATATTATGATCATAGTTTCATGATAGTTGCGCGAGTATTACGTGTGTCTAAATACCTTCATATATTCTTAAAGATGTTAATATTATCGGTATTAAAATGCTTTATTAGAAAGGTGTCAAATTATAGCGATATTGTTTAGAACATTCAGGTCAATTAAATATTTAAATTTAAATAAACGAGCCAACAAAAGAAAATTAGGTATACGGGTATTAGCGTGTCAATGATTTGTCGCGTAAATCGAATAAGAAAAGTACTAAGAAAAATTAATTCGGTTGAGCGTCGATAACAAAGTAAACACGAAAACTTGTCAATTCCTTCACGAGAGCGCGCACCGGAAGATAAAAATTATCGGCCGTATTAGCCCGGACGAAGGGGCCGTAGGATGAGAACCTACCGGTTCCAGAATAATGTCAAAACTGTGCTCCTCGTCTTTGGGATTCAAGCCGTCGAAGCGTTCCCTGAGCACCGGATCACCCTTATAGAAGTGAGGTAGACTAACGAATCCCGGGGCGCCGTAGCGGCAGGACGTAATGTTGATTAAACCCATGGGCGAGCAGTCGCCGTTGCAGTAACACTGGCCCTCGTTCACCACGTCCGGGTCCTCGTCGTTCTCCTCCGGTTTGAGCGTCGTCGGATCGACAACGAAGAAATCTTCCGTGGTGGTCGTCGGCTCGAAGTACTTTGCCTGCTCGTGTGGGTAGCGCCGCCTCGTATTATTGCTCAGAGTCGTCTTACCTATGGAGAACTTGTAGCCCTCGACACCCCTGTGGTTGACTTTATCTACGAACTCGTACGTCACTGGTCTGCAATATCCAACGGTCGAGCTTTAATTATAAATTCTTTTTCTTTTTCTTTCTTTTCTTCTTCTTCTCCCGGGAAACGATTTGCAATCGATAATTGATCTATTGATCGCGTGCTCTTGTAATTACAAGAGCACGCGTTATTGCGTAATGTTAGATCAATTCGACAATTATGAATAATCTGTAATGATTTGTGATAATGCATAGGCACCAAATTGTGAGAACGAAGTTTAGCTAATTCTTAGCTCATATTTATTCTTCATTCTTCATTGTACATTCGATATAAAACCTTTGTACATTCGTATTTATTTATTCATTTTTTCAACATCACACTTAAAATCTTCAAACGTTATATTAGATATAAATTATGATCATAAAATCTTTATATATTCAAGTGATACATACTATTACAATTATCATGAACACTGCAAAGGTTAAAATTTAAACAAATTAATTAACACGTAGTAAATGTATTTTTTAAATTACGTTACTCTCAAATACAAATTTTTGTTATATAATAAAAATTTACTTATTTTGCACTTATTAAAACGTAGGAGCTGAATACTTTTTAAAAACTTAAAAACTTTTCATATAATATGTACGATACGAACATAAAATAATACAAATATTAGAAATAATTTAAATGATAAATTAAAATATATATTCATCGGACTTAAAGGAACAAGATATAAATATAATTCCTTTGAGCTTCAATAACATGATTTACATTGTAAAGGATAGCGACGTATGTTCAGTTATTTAAATATATGATAATTAACTATACTTACGGAATACTCAAAATTAGATTATGTAATATTGCATGTAAAACTTCTTAACTCAGTACATATAATTTAAATTTTAATTATTTTTTCAATTACTTTCCTAATATTATACTTACAAATATAGTTTATATTACAATAGTTTTTTAAATTGTGTATATCATACGTACGAAAAAAAAGATCATTCAGTAGAAAACAAAATTCTTAAACGTCTAACTAATATTAAATATGTATTGTCATTAACATATATTATACTCATGAATAAATGTAATTTTATTCAGAATTTATTTTTTGTATAATTGTAAAATAAGGAAGAAATTATTACACTTCTGTAAATAAATAATTTGTGCTTTCTTCTTAATTAGTTCATAAAAGTTAATTCTTTAAAAGTTAGCATGTAATAAAATACACGCGTTTTTGTACATAAGTTTTGTACGATCCTCGTCTTATTTTTATTATGTACTTGAATTGCCGTGACCTTTGAATAATAAACAAGAATACTTTTGAATTAAGTTGGAGTACGATAAGAATATTTTTAAATATTCTACTTTAAGTAAAAAAGACTAGGTGTATTAAAATGTTAAACAATTTTGAACATTGTTTATGTCTATTTACGGCTTATTTATGTCATCCATATTTTGAAATGTACTTAAACAGTTGGATTGGCGACCTAATTTGTTAAATTACAAATTAACAATTCGTTTTATTAGATTATTATGAATATAAACCTTTTACATGCTTTCAAATATCTTATTACCAATCATAGATTACATTTCTGAATCAATGTAAACTGCACATCCGAGCGCTTTTAATTAAATTACTTAATTAACTTGGTATTTACCTGCATATATCAGATGTGAAGAGTCTGATGTCTTCTTTGGTTCTATACGGAGGCCAAAATTCTCCGGCACTACCTTCGATCGCATTACAAGGACTCTTATAATATTTCGTTGTGTCCTTATGATTCCACAGTTTTAACTTTCCAAGATTTGCAATGTCATCAACACCAGTCGCAACATTGCTGTAGCCGTCGAAATCCGTTGATCCGTTTCTCTGTAATTAATTGTTCCATCGTGTTACATATCGTACGTCAAATTAATCGGTTGAGTCACTTAAGATTGATCCTCATCATCGTTCTCGTATCTGATAACGATAATATTCAAATAAAAGACTTTATTTCTAACTGTCTTTACGTTGTATTTTTAGCTGCATTCTTATAAAATAAAATAAATAAAATTTTATAAAATGTATTGAATTTACATTTGCCAAATGTAGTATTATTTTAATGGTTGGAGGAAACGTGTTATTTTTATTGAAAGAAAATTCCTAAGCAAAAGTCCATGGCAAACGAATACAATTGCCGATACATTTTTCTTCACTATTACAAAAAATAATAAAATTACTATCGCCTATTTATGCGTAATTGTAAGCATAGAAACTGTCACTTATGTAACATTTATAAATACTTTTCAATGCGACATCTTATAAAACCCCAACGATTTCATAGAAGAAAATCTTTATCAAGAACTATACAATTACGTAAGATTAAGATTTTTAAGGAACATTTACAGCCTTCCATGAAAAAATAAATTGTTAACAAAGTAGTTCGAAGCTCAGAGTGGATGAAATAATAATCTGGAAAAGTAACTATTTGTGGAAATTTTAACGTGCAGGTGTCATATCCAATTATTAAGGCACGTATAGAAATAAATTAGTACACGTTATCTCTTCTTGGCTATTTATTCTTCAATCCGCGACCTACATGCGACCTAAGCTATTCAGTGCCAATTTAAAGCGAGCGTCTACGAATTATTCTTGCTCGTTCAACGACCGATCGAAACCATTTAAGAGTCTAAGTTTCTCGCAGCTTTGCGCTGACGTCGATAAAGCCTTTGTCGATAATGAACACTATGTTTATGCTTTCTTCGAAACTAATTTTATACAGCTTTCATGTGCGTTACTCTTGTATTACGATCGTGAAATTGAATTATCAAATTAAGTAACGCACTCTGCGAAGACTCTGTACAATTTTACATTTTTTCAAGCAGATTATTGCTTATTGATCACTTGAATAATTTATGAAAGCACAAAATTTACACGTATATAGGGCTCCTTACTAATCGCTGAGCTTGAATTAGAATCTGATTAGAATATTAACGATTTACGCATATACGTGCACTATTCGAATTGTCGAAATATTTCAGTTCATAAAGCTACTTAAAAAACATTTATTTGAATTTATTTGAATTTGAAGCATTTCCTTAAATACGGTAAAATGTTTGTACGCAGATTAGTTAATGTATAACATTTTATAATCATTGAATGATAAGTTTTTCAACAACTAGAAAAATCGTTTATTTGCTTTAAACGTAAAATATGATTTTAACTACATTGAATACGATATCATAATATACTGCGAAGTATGAAAAATTGACATGTATATTTTTTATAATAAAAGTTCTTACGTGTCATCTGCATATGATACTTGCCTTTTGTACCTACTAAATATTTCAATGTAATATTTAGTAAATTTCTATAATCTCGTGTGTACATTTTTATGGAATATAGTTAAAATATTGTAGGATTACTTTCATCTACTTTTGTAATTATCTTCATTAATAGAAATTGATAAAATAATAAAAATGCAGCTTTAAATGTGGAACGGAACAAATATTCGAATATTATTTGATTTGAAATGTATACATTTCTCAGGGTTTTATGTGTTTAGCGAGCATAAAAATGAAATTCACGCGATGAATTCGTAATATTAATAGACGACTTAAACATATTTTTTACAATTTAATAATTCTAATGATGAATTAATGTAGTATCCAGCCCTCTGGATATTAAGAGTGAAGTCATTTTTTATACTTGGACTTTAACAGAAACACACCAAAGAAATTGTTTGTCACTATAATAAAAATATTACTATTTCCTAACGTAATTCTCCATCGGTGTTAAAAATGGTAGAAAAGCAAGCTGAATCTTATAATTACGTACCATATAAAACCAACCAAATCGGTCAAACGGCGGAGATTCCTCGTCCATACCGGACATCTTTCCCATAGTAATGATTTTATCCTCAAATCCTGTGAAGAGCAATTCGTCAACCGTTTTCACGATGTAAAGTTTATTTGAGAATTGGTTTAGAATATAGGATAAACTTTGTTGTATCATAAATGGCCAATATCGAATCTTATGTGCTGCCGACTAAAAGAAATTTTTACTCGTTTTGAAATATGAATTGACATTAAATTACAGTACATATGTAATTTTAAAAGCGAATAAATCATTCCAACATCTATTAACTCACCACGGCTATGACGTTTAGTTGTACAATTTTATCTTCGAGTGTGCCATTACTTTTTGATTTGTCAAAGAACCACGTCCTTCTCTGTAAATAGCTAACTGTACTATTTTCTGGATGAAATGTTATATTCACCTTTTCTCTCCTTTCTCTAAACAAATAAGTTATTTTATTTTTTATTGAAAATAAGTATAATTATTGTTGCATTGACGAAACAATTCTATATCGTGGCGTAAATCCATAATGCGATAGGCTATTTAGTTTTGAAAAAAAAAAAAAAAAAAAAAAAAAAAAAAAAAAAAACAGAAGTATTTTATTAATAGTTTAATTTAATATCTTTAATCAAGTATCTTATAATATATTATTATTTTATGCAAAAAGAAATCAGTAGTTTTGATAAAAATAAAAAAATAACAGTTTGTCATTTAATATTTTAGGATATCAAAGGAAAAAATTTTCATTTAATATATATTATAAATTTATAGTTAAAACGACATATGATGTTCCAATAAGAATAGATGTATGTATGTGTATATATAGTTAAAGATGAAAAAATAAAATCTCTTAGAATTATTACTAACAGTGCAATTGTCAGATCGTTTTATCATCTTGGAGTTGATTATCATAAATAACAGTGTAATGACACGACCCATATTCTATAAATTGAGATTGACGTGACAACTAGTCAAACGTTTCAAGTGTTGAGAATTCACCTTAGATCACGGTAACGTTCATTTTGATTCATAGTCAAGCGTTAAGTACAAACGCTTAAAATTAGGAGTTATTAGATTTATTGTCATTCCCTATGTGTAATACAGTAGTTCAATACGAATGACTTCCGGTCATGATCTTCTTGCAAACACAAGAAATAATTGCACATTATTGATAGAACCGTCTATTACTTAAAACAACTCAGCGAAATAAACGTATTTTATTAATAGTGCTGACACT
The DNA here is from genome assembly GCA_018907045.1 of Wiebesia pumilae. NCBI lineage: Eukaryota > Metazoa > Arthropoda > Insecta > Hymenoptera > Agaonidae > Wiebesia > Wiebesia pumilae. The sequence continues at coordinate 7,773,170 of JACCHZ010000181.1, read as the reverse complement.
GTGAATATTAGATAAAATTAATTTGTAATTCTGTGTACCTTTTCAAGTCACTGTTTGTTTTTAGAAGGAATTATTTCTGATATTCAAAGTTACATGATAAAATACATTCCGAAAGATTTTATTAAAATAACATGTTTTCAATTTACAATTAATTGGAATTTTTTCAAATTTAAGTTTATTAAATAATTACTTTAAATACACCTTTTTAAATATATACCGTAAGATTTGTTAAAATTTTTATAAAATTATTTGAGAAAAATCGATTGAATTCAGAATTTAACTTATTATATAATATTATATAATAAATTACATATCAAAAATATTAATTTCCTTATTATAATTTTTAGTATATTGCATTAATGTGATAATTAAAATACAAATTATTATGGTACATGTGTTTTGTCGTTTCATTTGATCAGTATAACATTTAATATACTTTTATTTCTTCACGCCTAATTATTTTAAATATGTTTATTTATGAATAATAGAAGATAATATAAATACTGAACAAAATGACAACGAAGAAATAACTATAGAAGCTATATCGAATACAATGAAGTTTTTAATATTATGCATTATTCTCCTCTTGTATTTCATACTCCTATTTAATACGCTACGGTATGTATATATACTGATTAAAAATCTATATATGATATTCATTTTTCATAAATCCAAGCTTAATAAATCAACATAAATAATTTTTTATTAAATCACACGAATATGAAAAATATAAATAATTTAAACATTACAAGGAGCAATATATTAAATTTTAAAAAAAGTTCAGAACTATTTTTATATATTTAATGTAAAGTTTTTATTTTATCTTATTAGACGTTAAAAAAATTGGATGTTACTGGTACAATTATTTTATGTATTCATATCTCCTTGAAAATATGAAATTAATGTATTTAATAATTGTAGAAAATTCCAAATTTGTTACTTTTGGTATAAAATTACAAATTTCATCGAAATAAACAATGTACGGATATTAAAAATCAACTGTTTTTTCTCGTCTTATTATTATCATTTTTGATATTAATAAAAAATCTCATAAGAATGATAGAGAATTATAGAGTTTCATACTAATAAAGTATTTTCTTTAATTTAATTTAATGTGTAATTTAATGTTTTCTATGACGTATTACTCTATTATTATGAAGATATCAGGCTTTCAATGAAAACACGTTTATGTATCCGTGTAAACAAGAAATGAAAACCATATTGAGAAGATAATTTAAGCACTGAAAATAATAAGAATCAAATACCGAACATAATTAAAAAAATATTCCATTCTTTTACTTTCTATATATTTTAAGCACTTTACACGTTCTAAAACAATCATTAAATTCATATTACAAATTGAATTCGTTAAAAAATTAAACTTTATATGATAACAGACGTTTTGCACTAAACAATTAATGAATTCGGATTTTGTAGAAATAAAGAGATATATTTATACTGGCTTTTTTAGAATGATCGGTAAAGCAGCTTATATATCAATAAGCAGTTCTATTTTTCAAATGTATTCGAATTTTGTAGGATTTAGATACCATAGCTATTTGCACAAATATTATCTACGGCTTTATTAAGCTCGAGGTAAACAATTTAACGTTTTGAAAATATCATATGGAATAAAGATTATAAGATTATTTAATGAATCGCGCATTTAAAAGCAAATTATTGATTTGAATTTAATATAGCGATAGAGATGACAATGATAACAACTATACTGCAACGCGTATTATTTTATTTATTGAAATACTTTAGTGATAGTCAATATGTATGGCGGTGTATACAAGAATATTTCACACCATATTAAGGAAAACTCGAAATATTTACCGTAACAGAATAATTGAATATTTATATTTTTATGTTAAAAGTGTGAAATATAGGAAGTATGAAAATCTAATATTATGAAAGTAGAAACTTATTAAATTTAATGCTCGTACAATTCATAGTAAGAGACTTGTTGAATGTTTCCGACTTCTTACATTTTTGTAATTCTCTAACTTTTCTGAATTTTTATATACGAACTCCCAAAATATTACAGATTCCTTGTTGGATACTAACATTTTTAGTCCTTTAAAATAGATTCGTATTTTCGTGGAACTCTGATTACATATCTTTTGATGTAGGTACCATTTTATTGGTTATGAATCATTAATTACAATTACAATTTTGTAACTAAATTTCTTAAAAATTAATTTAGAACGTATATAATAATTTAAACACTAAATGTTAGTTTAATACATCTGAAATAAGAGAATAATAATTTGAAAGAAATGCTCACTATGATCTTAAGTATAATTGTATCAGAGAAAATGTTCAAACTGATCATTATTTTGGCATTAAATCCACCTACGTTGAAAGTATATTATTTAAAATTTTACGATTATTTATAAATAACTTTTTAGGTTACTGAGTAACGTAATTATATTTATTTGAATAATTATAATATGATTGCGAGTGAGGTATACCTAAGTACAATTGCACACGCTCTCAAATTACAAGCAACAGATTTCACTTTTGTACAATACAAATAACCATGCATTAAAAAAGTATGAAAATTCGAGGCTTAGAACCACAAGCAAATAAATTTCTTATCATAAAATAAAATATGTCATTTCTTCTTAAATTTCAGTTTTGTTAAAGCTTCTTAAAGATGTAATGTCGCATCGTCTTGTTATTAGTCGAGATGAAAAGCTAATTAATAAGTCAATTATTTCATGGAGTTTTAGCAGTTGATCGCGTACACGTACCGCACACGGCCAGCTTCGTCAGATAAGTGAATAGTCTTATTGCTCATCAAGAAGTCAATACAGCGAGGTTAACCGCTTCCTCATCGTTAAAAATTACTTATTATTATTAGCGCTTATTTAAAATTGAGTTCCTCGAGCTATCACCGATTACGTATATTCATGAACCTATATTAGCTGCTGGAGTAAGGGTAATTAAAGACTGTGTCTGACAAAGACAAAGACGCAAATAGAATAATGTCGCTCACGTCAAGTCTGCCGTCTCGGCACTTAATTGTTTCTTCGTGGATTAATTCTTTTAGGGATGTATCCACGAATAATTGGCAGAATGGATAAACGATAGAAATATTAAAAATAATTCTGTATGAAGTCTGTAATTACAGTTGAATAATTATTCACCAGTGCTTCGTCAATATTTCCATTTACTTTCTTAGTTATATTTTGATATCGATAATTTATTACAAGTACAAAATACTAATCTTGTAGATTAATACATTTTTTCTCTCGTTATGTTTAAAATTGAAATTATTATACACACACACGCATGCGCACACGCACGCGCGCGCAACCACGTATTGTTTTTACAAGAAAAAATGAAACTCAAATAATCGTCATTCATTGCGACACTATGTAAAGATGAAATAACTTAATTCGATTAAAAACACGAAGTAAATAATGTAATTTCATTATAAGCGTTATATAGTTCAAATTTCATTCGATGAAAAAAATTATTTGCTTTTCGTGTGCAATAACAAATCCAATACTTGTATTGTATTTTAGATTCTTCCGCATTCCATTGATATGATTTATATTAAATAACTCCACAAAATTTAATGTTTTTTATAATAGGTATAATTTTATAAATTATCAATTCATAACTAAATTTATGTAAAGTTTTAAATACGTATCTGATACTTTAAGAATTAGTGGTCATGCCAATGTGCACTGTATGCGTGTAGAGACACATGTATGGCGATTTTTTGGTCTTCCACACACGAGGCGTTATCGTAAACTACAGAGATTAATAAGGAATTTAATTCGTGAACTTGTAATATAAGAATATCCGATGCTTACGGTGATACTTCAAGTGAGCGAGTATAAAATCTTATAATAAGGCATACTTTTAAGAAGCATAATTTTTAATAAATTAAAATAATTAATAATTAAGTCCGATCTTTTTCATACCAAAATTATATGTTGTTATTCACATAAGAGAGTAAAATTTTTTAATGATATTTTCTAAATATAACTTTTTGACAATTTTTATTTAAGCTTTCATAATGATAGGTAAAGAAGTCTGAGTTAGTTGAAGATGAAAAACTTTCATTCGTTATTGTGCGTACGAACAATGAGCTTCGACTCTAATTTTATATTATCAGATTCACGTGCTCAATATTCTGTGTAATACATAACCTTCATCCATTGTATTTAATACACGTCACAAATTATCATAAGCGTTCTAACTCTTATCTACTTCACTTTTATTATAAACATCTTTTACGATAATGGATAGATTTATTATTAATTATATTTTGCTTGTAATTATAATATATAAATGTTAATTTCAAGATAAGATGTGTCGATACTAATTTCTTTATGATTTAAGATATATATTGTTTGAGACTATTTATCTATTTTTCAAGATTAAAAAATTTTTCTCATACGTATATAAAAGGAGTTATATGCTAAAAATATTTAAAAAATTTCAAGGCGTCTTATAAAAAAATTTTTTTTTCCTAGAGATAATGCTAATAGCTTAAATCCTTTGTACCATATTTGACAGATTCATAAGCAAACAAATACAAAAATTGAAGTATTAGCTTCCAAGCGGTCAAAAGAAGCCAGTGACCTATTTTTACGCGGCTCCTTCAATTAATTTACATTTCAATTAAACTAAACTTACAAATGTACATAATTGTACGATTACTGTAACAGTGCATCACACTTTTACTATTATATTATACTGTTACAATTTGAAAATTTTTGTTTTTAAAACTTATAAGTGGAAATTTATATTGATTTGGCTTTTTTTTATTATTTTATTACATCGAAAGAATAGACAAATTCTCGTGATCGTATTATTTTAAGTGTAGAAAAGTACGACATCAGTGGAAGAAAAAAATAGGTCGAATTTTCACTGATATTTAGTATAAATAATTCATTTACGTGCAGTTAAGTGCTTGTAAAAATAGTTTGGTTTTTTTGCGATATCGTTACCTATTTTTTTTTATTTAATTTGCATTTGTTTAATTTAATTATTAATTGATCGAAAGCCAAATATGTATTATAAAAGGAAACAAACCTCATATTCAAAAGTTTTATCAGCTTCGAAGACAAAATCCTCGGTAAAATTAAGCATAGGACTATAATTAAATTGTTTAAAGTGGCTCGCATAAAAATTTATTCGAGTAATTTAACTAAAAAATTATTATCGCGGTAGCTTTCATGAAAAATAAAGTGCATACAATATGAAAAAACTATTACTTACATAAAACTGTAGGGTCCTAGTTGAACTAAAATTGCCTTCTTATTCGAGTCCATAATATCCTCTGGATTCGTCCAATTAAAAAAGTAAATATCTAAGTTTGTTGAGATAGTTTTTGTATCTCTCCATATTTCATAACTTTTTGCGTTTGATGATAGTGACAATGCCTGTAACAGTATTGAACATATTAATGATGATTATAAGCAACGAACCGTAATAATTTATAACGAGCAATGTTTTTCAAAATGATCATCAGCTTTATACTGTGAATAAAGCTTGTAAATGAATAGATAAGGCATAGCAGAAAGTAAGAGCAGAAGTCAAAGTACATTGTTATTTCTGTACATTAAACTGATAAATAAATTTTTTCCTCCTGTTCAGCTTCTATTAAGTAAGTATTTATACAAAAATTATGCAAGCAACGTTGGTATATAAGCGGCATATATACACTTAAGCATAAGAATAGGTAAATTTAATTTAAACTATTTTTACCATTGTTACCTCTAATCTATGATCGCGCGTCTGACTGAGAAAGTTATACGCGGATATTTGAAAGAATCTCGCAAATAATATGTAAGTTATGTAGACATATTGATAGAAGATATCAGCCAAATGGCCGATAAGTTTCCGATCAAATTATCAGAAGTTTTAGTGTTGCCAAATCAATAAATACCGAAATGCTCAACACCCATGTCAGTGTTATTATTACAAGCAGCCATAAATAAGTAATCATAATTATTATTACTTCATCGAAGAGACATTCAAGAAATCGCAAGAGAGAATGGCTCCGGAAAGACATTTGTGTAAATTCTAAAGTATGAGATGGCCATCTCATACTTTATGACAAAATATGACAGTCCCGTCGAAATTGCCAGTAAGGCGTCAACGATGCGTCGACCTCCGAGAATTCACGGACAATTGTAGAAAAGCGCGTATCGACCCCGAGCTGACTCAGGTAGAACGCAGGTAGGCTCCGGTCTTCGTTGGTGGTACTCACGCTATGGATGATGCCGTGGAAGAGGACGTGTCGCAATAAGTAAACCGCCGCGCCGAAGAGGACGAGGCCGAGGCCGACGCTGCCTAGTACGACGCTCCTGTTCGCCCAGGGCCTCATGGCTCTGGTAGTTCTGCTACTGCTACTGCTCTCCGTCTCCTCAGCATGTGTGTCCCGCTGCCAGACTCTTTTTCCCGCTTCGTCCGCCTCCGCGCAAAACTCCTACTCCTCCACCGTTCCTCTCCTGCGCGTCAAGGGGCTGCAGCTTAAACAGATAATGCGTATCTCGACTTAGTCTCGGCTAAATTCTTCGGCGTGGAGCCCAACGCACCCCAGTTGTCCTTGGCTATTTTCTTTCCGGATTTGACCGCGTTGTGCCGGTTGCCGTTGGGTCGGGGACTTGGGGGCTTGGGACCGTCGACGTACACCCGAGGCTCGCGTGATTTTTACTGCGCTTTACGACTCCCTGGAGCTTGCTTTTCTAAACCACTCGCTCAACCGTGCACGCTCTTTTTTCCCCGTCGACTAAGAATGTGGAAGGCTGGATTGCAAGTTGCGCGCAATAAGCGCGCCGAAATTATTTCGACTAAACGAAATAATTTGTACGCACTACACTTTCTTTTATTTAGTACTTCATTATTATAAATTCTTTTTATGTTTAATTCATAGATCGTAGATGTTATATTAACTAATTATAGATAATCGCTTAATGGTCATTTTATTAATGGGCTCGACATATCGTTATGTGTTTCCATTTTTTGCACACTTTCAAAAACAGCTTCCATAAATTTTTATTTTTACAAGTGGAAAATGATATTTAATCGTATCACAACGATAGAAAAGTCGAAATAAAAATTTAAAAAAAGATTAAATATTACAATTGGTTATTTGAACTATTTGAATTGAATTAGTTTTTTATGTTATGTTTAATCATCGAGAGTGAGATAAGAATATAGATAGTTTAAACGGAGATGTCGGAGTACATAAAATAATATTTAAAATTGACATCATTTTATCGATGATTATATCTATGACGTATTTTCACATGTTATTTTTATAGTTTCAACTACTATATTTCTGGTTTTCAATTAAATACAGTACGTTTAGTGCGAATGTATTCATAGATTTTTAAATGATTTTTTTAAGATTTTACGCTTTAAAATTTCTATGAAATATACTTAATACATAGGATAGCAGTAATCAAATAATGTGATAAAATATTGAATTTGACCAAATTTAATGAAAAGCTGTAACACTATAATGACTTGATAGTTTTATGCAATTGAAAAAACAAAAAAAAAACAAAAAAAAAAAAAACAAATAAATTTGACTACTTGAATTAACGCGTTGAAAAATAGATAAATTGAAACTAACTGAAAAAATAGTTAAATAAAAAAATTACAGCAAAATTATTACAAAGTTTTTACTTTGAAGTAAATAAAAATATAGCACAATAATATGCTGCTTACTCGGTTCATAAGCAATAATATCAAATATTTATTGATTAAATAATTGATAAATAATATCGTGAGGATTTTAACTATATTTAACTATGTTTAGATTGCATCTAGATCTACTTATATAAATTAAATTTTACTAAAATTTACAAACAAAGAGCCTTTTATCATGATAATTCAGATTATTTCTTATATTTCTGACTTTATGATATTCTACTATTACTGTTATGTATATTTATTTACTTTTAATGTATATTATCAGTTTCCTTTAATTTTTTTTGAATATTTATTATATTTATAGTACATTATCAGTATTATCCACTCATTGTATGAAACAGATGAATAAAGTGACTTACAAACATAAAAATAAATTTAATAAATATCTTACTTTTATTATCTTATTCAGTTTAATTTTAAGTTTAAGTTTTTAAATTTACATTTCAATTTAAATCAACATTATCACAAGCTCTCAACATTTCATATTATAATAAAAAAAACGAGCCATCAATTCATAGTAAATCATTTAAAATTAATTGATTACAAAGCGAAAATTGTCTTATTCTTTATATTGAAGATAAATAATCTTGTACATAATTACTTTTGTCATATTACTGATGAGTATATAGAGAAAATCCTTCTCTAAAAAAGACCTTTTTGTTAATAAGAATCGCATTTTATTTTAGCTTCCAATTTGCAAAGCATAATTCCAACGACTAAACTTTTAAATTACCTCCATTGTCATAAAAATTATTTTAAATAATTATGTGAATAGGTCTGAGATATTCAACAGTCAAGAACAAAGTTATTTTTGAACTTGACGAATATTTTATTGCAAATAAATTTGATTTTTCACTTGACATTTTTGTTACGCTTCAAAATATCTTTCATCGAATCTGTCGAAATCACTATTCTGAAACTTAGATTTTACTTTTTATGCTTATTTTAAACGATATCATTTCATTATAACAAAGAAAACCATCTACGCAACTTTGGAGACAATTATTTAAGTGCAATATAAAAAATGCAAAATTTAATGACTTTTTATTCAATTACATTCTAATTGCTATATAGTATTCCTTTATATTAAGTATTGATTCTCCGTCACTTCATGCAGCATATTTGAATTTAAAATAAGGTTGCAGTTGATTACTTTTATTATGAATTGCTTACGAAATGGGTTACGAATAATTTGTGCATCAATGTTAACCAGCATAATTTATGTGATGTACGAGTGACACTATTTGATAATAAGTAAAAAAAGGAATTACATTTAAAAGGCTGTTTGAAAGAAATTATTTAATTATAAGCAGTGAAAAGGTTTAACCAAGATAAAGCATTTTTCTACAATACTATATTGAATTATTAGTTAATAAAATATTTAATGGTTGTAAAATCATAGATTTGTTTTATGTACAATTTTTGAAGATAATATGCTTTCTTATCATAAGCTCATTAACAAAATTAGAGAGACTAAATATTTGACAAATATTAGTTTATAATTTTTTAACTTTTATGTAACAGAGATTTCTGTGCAATCACTATTTAATACTCATAATAAAATTCATAAATAAGCAAAACCCCCTCATTTGTTAAAATAAATTATTGCATTTTACAATAAAAAATTTATTTAAATGATTTCATGTGAAATATTAAGTAATTTTAGTATTATGATCGACATAAAATAGCTTCGTTAAAAATACTGTTTATTATTAGATGTAACGTGTAAATGTAAAAAGTTCAACATATGTATTAAAAATATCTAAACTCTGCAATATGTAAATTTCCTATTATTTGGTAAGTCATAAAAGAAGTAAATATTATTGGGGGGATTAGAAATGTATAATATAGAATTAAAAAATATATTTTATAATTACTGAAATTATTTATAATATAAGAACGTAACCGTATTGTATACTAATTTGAAAACTATAATCATAAAATAATGAACAAAAAAAATAATATTCAGGTAGTTTATATTAAGAAAAATTTCGTACACTCAACTTCTAAGTCTTAATCGATTTTATGTACGTTATTTTATTAAAAAACAATCAATATTTTAAAATAATATAGAGATATTAAAATGTTTAGGATGTTTGAACATACTTTATTTTTATCAAGTAACTTCTTTTTATGGTTATAAGTATCACATTAGAACTGTAAGATAAAACCTTGAGAATAAGTAAGATAATAAAAAAAAATTTTCTTTAAAACGAAATTTTTTTATTCGCATCATTTATTTCCTTTTATTTAATAAAAATTGCATTATGTATTGAATATTAATATAAATTGATTAATATAGGTTTCAGTTATTTTGTAATTAAATTCAGCACTTACGTTTTCAATAAATGAAGAATAAATGGATATTACTACTACTACTACTACTACTACTACTACTACTACTACTACTACTACTAATAATATGATTATTATTATTATTATTATCTATTTTATGTATAAGATATTTTGATTCCTTAATAAAATGAATGTAAAGAAAAAGAAATTCATTAAGTTTTGGTAAAAAAGTAAATAAATTAGTAAATACAACTTCTTCATAATTTATAGATATTCAGAACTTTCGAAGATGTAGAATATAAAATATAATCTTCTCCTATTATTTAAATTTACTATATTTATGATTTTTTATTTTATCATAATATGGGATTAATGTATTATTAATATTAGCATTTAAAGCAAAAGATTGATATCGTCTTCTATGATTTTAGAAGCTACTGATAATTTGCTTATGTGTATGTTCGTGGTTGTTTGCTTATTTATGCAGATATACAATATATATATATATATATATATATAATTTGCATAGGTAATATGTCAATAGTTCACATAATTTGTTTTTATTTGTATATAATATTACTCTTTGAAATGGCCACTAAATAAATGCTACTTTTAATGCCCGAAAAAATCGTTTTCATTAACAAATCGTATTCATTTCAATCTTAATATTTCTTTCTTAAGTACATAACTATATATATTCGACAGTTCAAAAATCATAATCACACCTAGAAAGCGTTTATTGTTCTTTTATAATTTTCATATAGTTTAAATTTTTCCGTTACATTTCTTTAATTTTATTATTTAATCACACATTCTTTTGTATATATTTAATATAAGTATATGTAACATACAATACTATCGTTAATCTTCCTTTCAATGCTTTCTCTATTATCTCGATTATATCTTTTACTCTGTCTCCTTTGTATGCTTCATTTATTCGCTCATTTCTTCTTACACTTCTTACATTACGCATATTGAAAAGGTTTTAGATCTCAACATTCATTGATAAATATCGTGCGTTTGTTATTTTCAATTTTTCCTAGTTTTTTTATATAATTGCATAGCATTTGTAACATTTAGTGTACTCCTATATTTATTATCAATATTCTTCATTTTTTATTTTAATAAGTTTAAAGTATCTAATTAATTAATTTTGACATCATTTTCATTTTTTTCGAGTTCCTTATTATTCATTTTACTATATAACATGTTATATTACTGATATCTACAATCTCTTTCGTACTGAAAGTTTAAAGACTTTCTTGCTAATTTCATTAGGTTTCTAATTTTTTAATTTGTTACTTTTCCTTCATTTGCGATTATCCTATAAAGTAACTTCTAGTTTTCTTAAGTTTAAAATATAATTTTGGTGTTACATTTTTTTCCCTAATTTGAAATTCTGCTTCACAACAGTACATATCGATAATTTATTTTAAAGAAATCAGTATATAAGATATTACACTCAATATTGATCAGTGATAACACTTTTTTAAATTTGATCAAAATCTTTAACTAGAATATTAAAATTTTCTTTATTAACACAAGCAGTTGTGAAATTAATAAAAAACAAAGACTGCAAATTATCATATGAATTATAATATTGGACCTAATAAATTATCGAGTACACGGACAAATAATTTTCTTATAAAAAAATAAAGAAAAATTTACTAATTAATTATTTTATTTTTGCATTACATACCTTACATACATTAACCTGCGAATTACAATATAATATGATAAATTTCTTGAATATTATGAGATGAATAAATCGAATATAAAACAATAAGAAACCGGAGTTACAAATATAAACCAGTAAGAAAACATTTAGAAGTCATTTCACAAATTTATAAAATTGGTTCATTTAACTAAATCGATTTGACTGTCAATATTGAAATATAAGTAGTAGCACTCATACACTTCAAAATAAATATCATTGATAATAAAATAATAAATGTATTTTCACAGAAACATTAAACAGAAATTTAAGTTTTAAATTTCTTTTATATAATATTTATTTTTATTTGATATTTTAAGACAATTATGCGATGATAACTTGTGTAAACTTATGTTTTTTCTGTATTTCTTGCACTTCTTAATATAATTTTTATAGCATCACATTTTAAGGGACAAACTAAATATTTTAAAATCAAACTCCACTTATCGAAAGTGCAATTACTCTCTAATAAAGATAGGTATATTAATAATTTATTTTTAGACAAGTATAAAATGAATTTTCATTCTATTTTCAACGCTTAGACTGTGCTTTATGATCTAAGATTTACAGTCAAAACATTGATTAACTTTTTAAACATAAGGGTAACAGTTGAATAGATTTATTACTTTTAAATATCTATCATTGAAGTTTGTAATCTCGGCGCATATGCAGATAATCTGCTATAACGTGTTTCAAATAATCTTTGTTATGCGAGTGACGCATTGCAAAATCTTATACAAGGATGAATTTATTCAATATTGGATCTGGCAATGATAGGATATTCTATTGTTGTTTTTTGCAGATTAGCGGACACACTACAATCTATATGTATTGGTGCTGTTGTCAATACATAGTTGAGTAATATGTTTTAAACTATTTAAAATTCTATGTACCAACAAGCACGGCTGAATCATAAGCATTCCAAAGGAACGTGATAAATAAACTCTATATGCTTCTACAATGTATGCCATAGAACAAAGCTCAATCATAATAGAATCATAAGTTTTAAGTATTTTTAAGATTAAATTATTTTGCGTAACTGGTAATAAATCAGGATCACTTTTCTACTTTATAGATATAAGTGTAGTATATAAAAAGGTAATACTTATAATTGAAATATAATGTGAGATTGGCAATTAAAATCAAATTCCATGCATTATGAAGACATTTAGACTACAGATTTTAATAGCATCTCTCTTTTTTCACTAATATATTTGATAATACATGTTACAAATTTAATTATATTGCGGGAGGAAATATTATGTTTCCGTCTTATTATATCTTATTTTACTACAAAAATGAGAAATATTATTAATAAACAATAAGATGTTTTTACTAACAATAATTTTGTATGCTTAACTTTTAATAACATTTAATAAAATATTATCTATTTTTAAATATAAAATACATGAGTTTATTGAATATTTGAAATATTAATATAAAAATATTTTTGATTTCTTATTAAACGAAGTTGAATTAATTATCTTGTTGGAGAAAATAGATTATATTCAAAACTTCTTTTAATTATAATTATATATTTATAAAACAGTAGGACATCTGACAAATAGGTAATTCGCAACGTTTTTTGAAAGTGGTATTGATATGAAGATGAACATTGATGTGAACCTAAAAACCGTTTCAGATACATCTTTATCCTAAATATATGTTAACACTTACATATAATAATAAATAAGCAAAAGTTTATTCAAATATGAGACGATGAATATGAGGTAATATCTTTTTATCTTCTGACAAACTTCGGCACATTTTGACACTACTTGACACTCCATCAGAAATATTCGAATTTGCAAAGTTGAACAATTACTATTTTACATTCAATTTACTTAGTTTTGTAGATTTTAATTTACTTATAAAATTATGCTTGGATATTTCTACTAAAATATCGGAAATCGACATAATTTTGATTAACAAATATACATACGATTGTATACGAAAGAACGAATTTTTGTTGCGTAATTCTTATTAGTTATATTTATATATTTTCTTTTATTCTTGTATATATACATTAATTACTATGATGACCTAAGAACAACTTTACGTATTTTATAAATTTGATGTCAGCTTTCATCATCTATTTAATTATCTGCTGCAACCATAATGAATATGATATCAATCGATATAATAACTAATATATTAATGAATGTGGAAATGATTTTTATTATACATATACACATTTATTATACATATATTTATATTCTATGTATATATTCACTTACACCTTTAAATTACTAATAATGCTTGTGGCACTTATGTAAGAAATGATTGTTTACAGTTTTAATCTCTTCTTATAACTTTCATGAATTAACTAGTAAAATTTAAAATTAAATGGAACTAGTAAAATTCAAAGGAATATTTCATAGAAGAAAAATTGAACTATAATATATCATAATATAAGTTTAAAAATTGAATTCACGATATATGTTGCTACCATGTGATTTGTGAGACAAAAATCTATGTGGAAGTACTACTATTTCAGGTAAAGAAAAATTTTTTTTGTATAATTAATATTATTTAACTTAAAATAATTATTAAACACTGTGTGTTGCCTTTTTTAATTATCAAAAGAATTATGGGAGTTACATCGTATCATAAAAATGAATTATCAGAGGATAATTATAAGGATCTTAGGATAAGAAATTAAATAAAAAATCAATGTGCGGAGTACTAGCCTTATAATATGTAAAAGTATTAAAGCAAAAATACGTTTGTAAAAAATTAAGCCAATTGCATTATATTAAAGTTAAAGAAACTTAATTTTATTCAAATAAAGACAGCCATATCAAACTAAATAAAAAAATTAGTCAACTTGAATTATAAAATACAAATGGATTTCTACCAAAATCATTTTTATAATTTTTATATATATCTTTATAATATTTATAAATATAATAATTAACGATGAATGTCAATAAATTTACGCTTGAAACTTTAAAAATTTTGAGAAGATAAAACAGAATAGTGTGTCTCGGAGAAATCAAATCACTTGTAATTTTAATTCTTTCTTATGGTATTTTAAAATACACCTCATTTAAAGTCATTATTAACAGTATTATTATTAATCAGATGTAGTTAGTACACACAAAGTAAAAATGAATGTTATAAAAATAAGGCAATGATTTTTTCAAACAATTTAATATGGTAAATAACCAAGTATATATATTTTTTCCAGAACTCACACACATAAAATATTTCACTCATTATTACTACAATTATTATTTTAAATACATTATTATTTTAAATTATATTATTACATAAAAAGTAAATACAAATTAAAAGTAGACCAAATCTTCACTGTGATATATTCCAATGGTGTATCTTATTAAAATATAATGACATCCATCTGATTAACAAGTTAATTGAAATGCTGAATGTGTATCAATAGTAACTTTTTTCATTGCTGTATATTATAAATATTTGTCTAAATTAATAATAATGAAGAATAGAGTACATACATTAAGAGCTTAAAAGAATTTCATTGCTGTTGTTTGCATTTATGTTACTCATTTACTGAGCTGTAGCCTTCTTTTCTTTTGAAATAATTAAGTTCATAAATCTTATATTGTATTATACAATTTTATCTTTATCTTTATGTTTATTGAAAAATAAAAGAAATAGTGAAAAATTATTCATTTTTATTAATAATAATTCTAAAGATTTTTATTTATTATAAAAGGAAATGTTCCTATATGCATACAATAAATATTTAGTATAAGATGAAGGATTTATACGTTATTTAAATTTATTCCCTGAATAAATTCGGTAAAAATTTAGAAATTAATTTCTAATTATTGAAAATACAACAGCTTTACCAACTTTCTTTCAGTTTTAATAATGAAATAAGTCATATTGATTTTTTAAACTTAAAAGTTAAATATAAGCTAAGAGAATATTTTCATTTAATTACTATAGATTGTATTAAATTAGAAGTTTTAAAGATAATTGTGTAAATAGCTGCAATTACTTAATGATTAGGTATGTAATTTGTATGAAATCGAATAACGAGAAAACAAAAAATAGTCACTAGTATCCAGATATGGATAGTACAGGGGCTATCGAAGCAATTTGTACTTGGATTTATCTAAATTTTTAAAGATGATTCTAAAAACCATGTGGATATTTTATGAGTCACCCTACGTGTACATAAATTTAATACCGTATTCTTTTTATAAGCAAATCTTTTTACTAGGAAATAAATATATCGATTAATTTATTTATGATTAATTAAGTTTAAAAATATATATATATGGAAATATACGCATGTCTTACACGATGATTAATAAAATCAATAAAGACTTTTATTCAAAATAATTATTAAATCAAAGATTCTATTAAAATATAAAAAATTTTAATGAAAACAGATAAGATAAACGCCCCGGATGAGAATAACATTTCTTATTTTCATTGCATTGATTATCACCAGTGACGAATATAATATTATTTCATATTATATTATTTTGTTCGCATATTTACAGTTTGTCAAAGGCAATAAATTTTATTATTTGTAGCAACATATATCAATATTCAAGTTATAGATTTTTTTACAATTACATGAATCATATTTCGTTTAGATCTATTCTACGTCAAATACTATATATCAGTGCTATGAATGATTTTGTACAAAAATATAAGATTTTATGTTATCATAAATGTGCTTTATAGTAACAATAAAGTTGTAGTTATTATCTAAAAAATTATGAAGATTTGGAAACGGTACGAGTCAAAGCAAATCAATAGAATAAAATCAATAAAAAAAATCTGTATAATTATGAATAATAGTTATCACCAATTAAACATATTATATTATTAAGAATTTACAATTATATGTTCTCTATGGACTGAACATCATAGTTCCAAAGATGACGGAAACTTGCTTGCTAAAACACAAATATCTCGAATTATATTCAGTTTCAATTCACGATAGTTACGGTGTTGCCATTTAGTGGAATCCGTAGCAACGAATGTATTAAATATGTATATTTGATATTTCGCTTAGAGGTCACTCGTGAAACCGTTTTCTTAAAATTATCATTTTTATAAAGGTTGTGTGTTTTTAGTAATAAATTTCTATAAGCATAGGTTAACTTAGATAAGCAGTTTCACATAAAATGAATTGGTGACGTAGCTAAAGACCACCTATGTGTTTAATAAATCTTGTATTATCTGTTTACTAATTTAAAATTATAGATTTTCAAAAACATCTCCAAAAATATTCCGTTCCTTTCGTATTGATTATAAGCCTGAAATGGTAATCGTTTTTATTGAAGATGCACTTTTTTTAAATATATTACATGCATTAGATAGATTAGAAATTTTCCTTATTAGCGAAATAATAATACTGTTACAACATGTATAAGCTTCAATTAAATTTATTAGCAAGAGAGAATACATAAATGAAAATGACATTAATTTAATATAAAACATTCTAAATTCTTTATCGAGTCAAAGCCAATTTAAATAAAATTTTAGGTTACAATGTTTTTCGGAAATAAGTAAAATATCCAATAAAATAAATAAATTTGTTTAAATTTCGTAAAAAGTATTATAAAAATAACCTAATCTAATTTTATTTTTAATATAACAAACACATATATTTCTTAAGATAAGTGGTTCTCTTTTTATGTTTTGGCATATTTGAAGTTGAACAAGTTATTGAAGTAATTACATTAAAATCTACTATTATGGTAAAGTTTTCTCTGTACATTAAATAATAATGATGCGTAGTATATTTTAACCATTGGTGTGATAATGTCACAGATAATTAATTATGCAATTACGTAAGGCAACAGCAGTGAATTAAGCTACTTTGAAATATTCCTAATAAAGTCAGAGAAAAATAATTTATATTAATAAATCGTATTACAATGGACTAAATCTATTTCCATGACGAGATTGACTCTGAGAAAAAAGTCGGAGATTCATTGGTAAGCGAATTGTCCAGAGGTCAGAGTTCTTAATAATAGTGATCATAAAATGACAAGTTTGAATATTAACTTGGTGACCTATTTGTTTTATTTTTTTATTTAATATTAATCTTATAATTCTATTCTGTTATTAATGTAGTTTTGCCAGCAATTGATCACTTAATATAATTTATATGCTTAATGAAAGTAAATCATGAAAATTAAAATACGAAGAAGAGCTATTTATTTTTGATCTTTCATTTATTTTTATGGTAAGTATTACGAAATCATTGCTAATTTTATAACGTTTATTTAATCTAAGTAGGATACAACATAAATTCTTTACGAAAACTGAAATTCAAGTTATCAATTTGTTTACACTGAATTGCCTTTAAACATTTAACTAAAATCGTTAAATAATAACAAAAGAAATTATAAAATTTTATCTGAATACTCTTTATGTTAATATACTTAATATGATGTTATAAAAAATTATGTAATTTTCACTAGCAGGTTGCTAGTGCATAATAATGTTAAATGACATTTTTTGCAAATCAGTAATAATGATTACCGAGCTATTATTAGCTCACCAGCATGCTATTACAAAAATCAGCGACACCGATGGCTGTTATTTCACTTATCTGGGCTTATTAGCTATCAATTTTACGATGTCAGTTCCGACTATAATGCAATTACCGCGTTAAAACTCGGATCCTCAACATATACGTCCGATATCGGAGGTTGCATTTCTCGAAAAGTCGGTAAAGTAGTCGGAAAACCGAAAAACGCGGGAAGTTTTCTTTTTTATTAGAGAAATAATATCTTGATCTGATGAGTCTACTAAAAAATTAAAAAAAAATTTCTAATTTTAAAATAGCATGCTCTTAAAAAGTATTTAACATCTTTACTGAAGTATCCGTACGTTTCGATGCATTAACAACATCATTTTAAATCAATTTACATAAACTGATTTGCTTTAAAAATTATTAATTATTATTATTATTACTTTAAATTATAAGCTTTAAAATAATTTAAGACCGAGCGAGGCAATATAATAAAGTTAAAGCTTTTTACGTATTCTAATTTGCAGATCATTTATCGTAGCTTCATAGACTTTAATTCTTTTCAACCCTTCAATTTTTTATAATTTCTTTTTGTTAATTATTAATAATTTTCATAACTAGTTCAATTATCGATTTCATAAATAAATTCGTGAAAAAGAATTGTAGAAAAAATTACATTCGTGACTTCATAATTACTATAATTAGATATTTTTCAAAACTATTAGAATACTTATATCAAATTCTCTAAAAATTGATTTCAAATATTTATGGTACTGTTGCATTGATATTTTTGAACATTGCATTTTTATTTTTCAACAAACTAGGCCATTATTGCCAGTCTTATATTACAAATTTTAATTGTAATAGACTTGTACTCAAGAAGCGATGGAGATCACGAAGTTGAATCGTTCGATTGTAAACGGCGTAAAACTAAGTAATAATTACAAACAGAATAAGTTGCTAATATGTTTGTTTTGAAAGTTTATGTTAATTTGGGAAAAGGAATTCAAGAAGCAAATTAATTTGAATTCAGTAACAAAACAACAAAATAAAGGGCATAATGTGCAAGAAAGAGTACAATGGTCTTTAGTTTGAATTATTATTAATGAAATGAAAAACAATATAAATATATAAATTATTCCTTGGTATTTGTTAGAAGACATAAGATGTATATTTTTTCAATCGTTTGATAGCTTATTTAAGCTTATATTAAAAATAACTTGGAAGTGTTACTTTTGCCTGAATATTAAATTTGTATTATATTATATATTATATTCATGTATTATTATGAATGAATACAAAATAGTACGCTAGTTTTAATTAGCTGAAAAGTTTGGATATTTAAGGGAAAGTTAATTTTTAGTTTTTGCAGAATCAAAGAATAGATTTACTTAGTTTCTATTTGTTGAATAAGAAATTTTCGATTTTTAATATAAATTAAACAATGTTTCTTTCCTTTTTATTGCTTACTTCCTTAAAAGTCGAAATAACTGATAAAATATGAGGTCAAGTATATTAAATGGGTATCACTCATGCGAAAGACCATATGTATATTTGCATTGCGTCGTATTCCAGTTCATAAAAAAAATGTAACGTGCATGAAAATTAATAAAAATATACGTGTATATACGTGCGTACACACACACACGCGCGCGCGCGCGCGCGTATGCATATAATATTATACACGTATATATATACACATAATACTAATTCTATTTATCTATATTTATCATAAAAATATCACTTTTCTATGAAAAATTCTTTTTTTCCGGATTTTAAGGCTTTCTGTTACAGAAAATTTATTATAATCAAGTGTTGTTATTTTATCTCACAAGTGACAAAACATTTACTATTAAAGGAAAAAACTATATTTTTAAAAATTTCTAGATTTTGTATTCGTTGCCGATTATCAAGCAAGCAATTGTAACTCATTGCCTCTATCGACTAGAAAAAACATTCCTTTCGTTCATTTCATTCGCTTCAACTTTGTCTAGACATTCTTTATGTACATATTTTAGGACTCGGAGCTGTTTTCATTCCTCTTATGTACACCGACTTCAGAACCCTTGGCACTTCTTCCTTTCTTCTTCCGTACTTTTTCCTCGGGCAGATTTTATAAGATTTTAAGACCTCGAGCTTTGAAACTTTAACAAATAATACACTAAAGGCGCCGTGTAGGATCTTTTTACGAGTTTAATTCGAATCGCGCTTCTGGGGCGATTGCGAGACATAATTCTTTATATCCGATTTTTTTTGAGATATTTATAACCAAGTGACTCGTCATGAATCAAAGGTTGTTTTTCTTTAATAACCAATCATTGTACCTTCTCATCATTTCATAAATATTTTATTGTAGTGTTGTGCATGACAAAATTGATTTAGCATAATATATTAATGTAAATGATTCAAAATATAATATACCAAGTCTTATAAATATTTTGAATTGTTAATGATTTATGATTTTTATAATTATCATTATCATAAAGTTAATGTTAACTGTTTTCCAATATTCCAGCATAATAAAAAATAAGAATATAAGTAATAATAATTGGAGATATTGAAAACATACTTCAATGTATAAATGATATGCGCCATTCCAATGTCATTTCCTGAACCAATAACAAGATTTTATATAACATTAGAATATGATCACTCAGTATGTTAAAATACTTTCTGAATTACTAGTTGATTAATGTATAAATAATAGATATTGTGTTGCGTTGTAATTAATTGATAATCCTTTAACCGCATTATGTAAAATATATATTATCAAAGAAATTAAGACATTTTAATGCTGAGAAATTACAGATCAAATGAAAATTAATTTTCTCCTAGCAAGCTTCCTAATCGGATCAAAGTCTTCGCGAGTTATTTCACGCCAAATGTACGCGCGTGAAAATAAAATGTTTTTAAAATGTGTTTCTATTTTACTTTTGTTGTAAGGAGGGTACATAAATATGATGTTCAGTGCTTTCGATAACTAGAAAAATAGTATAAATTGATATGTTTACCAGTATTTATCTCTTATTTTTCTGCAAACATGAATTTGTTCATTATATTACCATATTTTTACATAAAAGTTTCTTGCACATAGAAACTTTAATGTGTGCGATTATCAAAAATTTTTAAATGTACTTTTGCACGATCACTGAGTTCTTATTTTAAGTTTAATTTTTTCCAAATCATTGAATACATTATATTTCAGTTATATACATTTAAATTATAGTAAATTATTTTTGCTTTTGCATAAATTATTTAGAAACTTTAATTTTTGTATGATGTGTATGAATGTTTTTTGTATCATATATATGAACGTACGATAATATTAAATAATGACGGTATAATAATAAATTCAACTGTTTTCATGAAATTCTTGGCAGATTAATGCTTAAGTTATAAAACTATTAAAATCCCTATATTTTAAATATCTCTAGAATTAAATTATCTTTTTTTTGTTCTCTTTTTAATTTCTTGATAGTGATGGCATATTTTTCTTGTTATTTCAGCTAAATTTCTCTGATCCCAATTAAAAAGAGCATTAATAGTTAAAAATTTATTATTAAAATATTCTTGAAGATTTGCTCGTATTGCAAGTAATTATAAGGTTCTCACAGATTTTAAATAAATTTGAATCAGTTTAATATGACATATATTTAGATATTTATGTCATTAGGAAATTATGAACAAATACTTCATTAAATTGTTCATAACATACACATCCGATCGGATTCGATTTTCTTTTATGATATACTTTCTATATCTAGTTCAAAAATAAAATCTCTCAAGGTTAATTTATTTAATTCTAAAGACCGTTACCGGTAGAGAATAATCGGTTTTCCAAACATAATTTATTTCGTTCTTTTAATAAACATAGCTTTGATTACTCTTGATATAAATGTTTCGTACAATTCTAAATGTTAATATACCTTTGTAAAAATACCGCTGTAAGAATAATAGAAATTTATCACTTATTTCATCAAATTAAAAATGTATTATTCTTTTTGAATATTAATTAACGTATATTAGTAGTTAATATATTAAATTTATAAATATTTAGCTTTTAAAATGATTTCTTATGTTTTTACAAAATAAGTCAGGACCATAAATGTTAATAGTATACGTTAAAAAATGTGTATTATTTGCGATATTATGAGGAAATTATAATAATTGATTTATTAGCTTGTAGAGTATGTTATTAGAAGTGAAATTAGATACTAAAGTTGGGTAAGATAACAAGATAATAAGAATTGGATTATTTTCTGTATTTATTAGAATTTTATAAATGTAGTTGGATTCTAGTAGCAATATATATCACTATCGTCAAAAATTTTCACAAGGATTTTTTTTTGATTTTATTTTCACGTCTCAAATATGACTGATAAATAATTATGACTTATTACTTTATAAATTCTTTACGTAAATGATAATCGTTTGCTTTTTAAAAGTTTTTAAAATAAAGTCCTAACGACCATATTATACTTTTCTTTAATTTGAATAATTATAATTTTTATGCAAATTGTAATTTAAATTCCTTTTTTATATTTTTAAGGCATGATAAGTTTTGGTATATAAGTACACAAATAAGAATTATCTGAACATAATACAAGGCATAAACTCTAAAAACGTATAATACGCTTAAGATAAAAACAAAGTTTCAGAAAAATCTAGTAAAGTAATCCAAAGCTTTATCAGCTGATACGTTGATAGTAATATTAGCTTCAAACATTGAATTAAGGATGATCTTAATATAAAATTAAGATTGAGTCACTTGCGATATAATGAAATTTATAAATGTAGTTTATATGAGATTTCAGCTTAATCTGATAAGTAAAAGACAAATTATACGAGTTCACGAGAAGCGGTATTATAATTAATGATTTAAAACTAAATTTGTAGGTATAAATATGAAAAAAAATAATGTACATAAATGTTTTTCGTAGAAAATGTAAGTAAAGCTGATCTATTGTTAATAGTTTATCATCTTTTTATCACACTAGCACCCGCAATTTCCTGCTTTACTTTTGTCGTTGGAGAATGAATTAGTTGCTTATTTATTGAAATGGCTCTCTGGAATTGATGATAGTTGTATCATACAAGTTTTTCAATGGTAATACATTGAGACTGATTTTAACATTATTTGAGTTAACCTTTGGGTCATCAACCATGAATGAAGATAATAAATTGGAATATGAGTAGTGGTGGCTATAGTAACAGGTCTTTGTTCTCGAAGACTGTAGTTATTGCTATCAATTATGACGTAACTTGAGGCACTGGTATGCTGCACTCACCATCGTGGATAACTTTTTTTCTGCACGATGATAACAAAAATAACTGCTTTTTATGTCTGTACAATTAATTTTAATTGAATGAATCGATATTATCTTTTAATAAAGAGTAAAATGTGTTGATCTTGTATGCATTATCGAGCATAATTTTCAAATTGAAAGAAATTAAGATTGCATCTCATTACTTTTCGAAATATCATTATTGATTAAAGAAAAGTCTAGCCTTCACATTTACAATATGAAAAAGAATTTACAACAGCATATTCGTAACTAATTTAAATGCTTGGTACAATTGTACAAAATGAAGGTTTTATTCTTGTGTAGAGAAAATAAAAGATGATGAAAGTAAATGCTTATGACATTCTTAACTTAAACATAAGATTCCGTTACACTGCTAAAGTAGTCAAGTGAAATTAATAAACATTACCTAAAAAATAATCTAATTTTAATAAAACTCGTAAGTTTCACTAAATTAAAACAATTCACCAGTTTTTTCAAAATTAAATAGAGTTGGAAGTACTTTATTAGTATACCATATGTTATTCAAAGCTATATCACATTTACCTATATCTTTGTTATTGTTTGGTTGGAACAATGTTTATATTATATGAATAATAAAAACTTCTCGTATAAAATACCAGTAAGAACATTCATACATTTAACTTGTAAGTTTTTAAAAGTATTGTGCTTATTACAAAGGATGTACATCTTTACAACTAAATTTGGCTTGGTATTTTTCGAAATAAAATACTATTTATTGATTGATTGTTTTATGAAATCTCGCATTTCACAAAATATAGATATCTTAATATTATTTAATAATGAAATCCAAAAGTTTATTTCAATTTTAATATTATTATGCAACGAATCCCTTCGTCGCGAAAGGAAAGTAGTGCCGCGGATCAAGGGCCGGGAGGAAAACGAAGATGAGGCCCGGCCACTACATCCGACAAACAGCGAGAATCCTGTGAGTAATCGTGCGGTGGTGTGAAAATATGTGCAAGAATGCGAGTGTGAGTAAGAGAGTGTGTGGGAATTTAAGTGTGAGTGATAAAGTATGCGCGCGGCGTGGCGTCAGTCGCAGGAATGCAAGTGTGTGTAAGAAAGCGTGAGCGCGGCACAGCGTCGGCCGCAGAGTGGAGGTGCAAATGAGAGAGAGCGCGCCAAAGTATGAGTGCGTGCGAGAGAGAATGTCCGCGAAGTGGGAGTACGCGACCCGAAATTCGTGCGAGAGAGAATGCCGAGTGACTGAGTGAGAGAAAGCATGGGGCCGTGGAGGGGAGCCTTGGCTATGCCTTAGCCATCCTAACGCAAGGCCGTTCCCCGTCGACGCGGCCGTAAGGGCAATGGCTAGGCGACGCGGCCCCTCCACGAGGCCCGCGAGTACGAAAGCGTGAGGGGAAGCGCCCACGCAACATATAAAAAGGGCGCGCTCACGCACAATCGAGACGTCATGCTGACTTTTGGCGCATGACTCGCGGTGATGACTTCTGGCGCACTTCCCCGGGTATAGACGTAGGTCCGCGGTCGCGCATCCGGAGACACAGCCTCTTGGTTAGACTCCCCGCTTGCTATCTTCCGCCGAGATATTAAGTGAAATCCCGCCGAGTGACTCGCGTTGATGTACCGTCGCCGTTCAATAAGTGTTGTAATTCCGTCTTACGGTGTGTGCGAAAGTGTCGCATCGCCAGTTTATTAGTTTTTGTTGTAATTTGCCGTCTGCTATGAAAAAGCGTCGCATTGCCAATTTATTAGTCTTTGTAGAATTCGCCATCTAGTATGAAAGAAAGTGCCGCGTGTATTATGTATCGCAGTCGTTTAAATGTCCGCCGAGAATTTATAAAAATTTTAACCATTATAGAATATTCACCAATAGTATCTAATTCATCACTGTAGCTGTTAAGGTTTTTTTGTAAGCAGCAAGCGCATTGAAAAAAAAAAACAAACCCTCTGTAAGTTTAGTTAAATAGAAATAATCTTAATTTTAATATTAAACAAAAATAAAACGCCTCGCTGATTTCGCTCCGGTCTCCTCGCGCCTCCTCCTCCCACCGCGAACCTGGTCCGACATTGAGCCGTCCGGGACGGAACAGTCAGGGAGCACGAGGAACCACCTCCACCACCTGAAGGACGAGTAAGCAGGGACTCAAGTAATAACCGCATAAAAGCATATTAAACGTACATGGCGCCCGATAGGAACCCATGGTGTAAAACGTTTCGATCGTTACAATTGTAAACTACGTAATAAAATGTTGCGTATTTAGTTTACAAATTTATAAAATATTGTAAATGGAAATATTTGAAGTTTCACATCACTAATTTTTTAAATCTGTATTTTCAATTAAATTAGATAAGAAGCCGCAGAAGTGTATGTATAAACATTTTTAAATGAGATAAGTGCAATAATTGATGATATGATATGATGTAAACACGAGAAACAATTTTCTGAATGGCTTAAAAGTCCTTGATAGACTTACTATTTATATTGAATTAATATATATATATGTATTGTCTGAAAAGTATATATTTAAGAAAACTCGAGAAAACTGGAACATATTTGTTGTAGATGGCTTAATGAGGTTCCGCATAATACCTTTGTAGCTAGTCTCAGGTGAAGGATTGATAAACCGATTACACATACCGGTTCGTCCCATGTTCGTGCATGACTTCGAATAATAGAGTCACAGGGATTATAGGTCAAGGATAATGATGATACCTAGTTTAAAAGATAATCAGTTTATTAATGGGGTATCATAAGCGAACGCGTGGTAGTACGTTTATGAAAGGTTGATCCAGATCTAGTCCCTGTATCATAAGCAGCTGCGCTTGTTCGATGATCGTATCGGCTGGAACGCAGCAATTGCCCTAATATCTTTCTGGTCAACTGATTGCTTCACAATTTCATTTTGTCTTATTTGCAGTCTCCTTGTCTAACTTTACTGCTATACATTCCGCGAAGAGCAATTTCGCGATTTGCAATCCAAGCGATTTCGCTATTATATGTGATGGTGTACTTAACTACAACTGTAATTTAGTTTTAGTTTAACAGAATGCGCCAATAAATTATATTTATTTTCTGTACTCGTTACTTCCAATATTCCATCTTGTAATAATTTTAATAATTTTTAATATATAATTTATTTAATAAGTAATTATAAGGCTAATCACTGTAATTAACACGTTCCAATAAACATTCTAATAAACATTCATGATTTTATCATATTATCAATCTCAAAATTAAAAAATAAACGAATTTCAGTCACATTTTACAACGGTATTAGATGCATTAGATTCATTCAACAAACAATTCATATTAATTTTAATTTGCTTTTAATTTTACTGCAAATTTTTGTAATTACTTGCAAATTTTGAAAAATTAATAATTTTCATTCAAAGAAATTTGCAACATTAAACGTGCATGTGCAATTTTACGTCTCAAATTATATATTTACATTTTTATATTATAAATTATAAATAAGATAGAAAATATTATGCAAGTGAGTTGCATATAGATATAGACTCTTGGCATTCAAATTTATCGGCAAAAGTACAGTGTATTACGTTAAGAACGTAGATGAAAATCAAAAGAATTTCAATTATTTTACTTTTATACAAATTTCGATATAATTTTCAAAATATATTGATGAATAGCAAATAATGTAGCTGTCTGTTCGATAGCATTAGTGAGGCTGTAAATTTGCTTCACCAGCGAAGAGATTTTATAAAGCAAAGAAACTCATTAATAATCGTGTGTCGATCAGATTTTATGGATCTCTGAACGAGTGTCTGAGAATAATTTTTTATACTATTATTTTAGCAATACCGTAACTTCTAATTTTAATTGGAATATGCCATTTATAGATGTGCACGTATTTCAAATTTCAGATGAGAATATAGTGTCTAAGGTATATTCAGTTCTTTAACATTTTTGTTTTATTAATGTCTCAATCTAAAGTTAACTTGGCAATGATTAATCGTCAATAAACTCCAACGCTACGTGATAATTAAAAAATGAATTTAAATTTCTTAGTTTTTTTAAAAGCAGATTCATTAAAATCTATAACAATTAGTATCATAGATATGTAAATATGTTCTTTCAAATTTCGAACGAAACAGTGAATATAATTCATACACTAGTCAAAATAATACTTCACAATTATAATTAAATAGCAATGTAAACATTTATATTAATATATAAATATAAATATAATCTGAAATTGAATGTTTATATTAAATAATTGTTAGAGATATAGAAAAAACGTAAAATAAAAAATTTATGAGTTTTTCAGACATAAAATTTACTGAACTAAAAATGTTAACTAGCATGTGACTGGCAATGTGAAATTTAAAAATTTATACTTCGAATATCCAGAAACTAAAAATGAAAAAGCCAATAATCATAATCTATAACGTTCGTAAAAATAGAAAGTAAAAGAGTGAAAAATGTTAATGATGCTTGTATTGTAACGAGTTTGATTACGGATTGTTTGAAATCGTGATGATATTAATTTTTTTCTTTTTCAATGGCCCAGAAAATATCTCGTCTTAAATGCAGTCTATGCAAATATTCCGAAGTTATTGTATTTTTGTAAGTAAATCTATAATTATCTTAAAGTGTATTTAATAATTGTTTAATGTTTCAATTATAGCGATCTAAAAAGAAATGTTCACATAAGTTGTTAAATCTAGTGTTTTTGATGCACAATCTGCTCAAGATAATAGATCACTGATTTATGTTTTTCATTTTTATTTTTTTTAAGTAATTCCACTTCTTCAAATAGTAAATTGTGTTTTTTTTTCAGATGAAAGTTTTTGAAATTTCGTTATGTTTCTTTTATCATTTACCATGTCAATAATCTTACTGCTGTTATTTATATTAGGAAGTTTTAAAAATTTTAAAATAAAAAAAATGATTTTATTTTCATCTCATAAGTAATTTATTTCAATTAGTTGTTTGGCTGTTAATTAATTAATTAATTCCTGTATTAATTAGAATAAAACAAATTTAATTACTCTTGACTAAAATATGTATGTTCTTATTTTTTAAACAATACACATACTAATACATTATTTGGTAATTTATACAACATAAAGAACTTAGAAATATGGATTTTTATTGAGATAAATACGTAAAACATTTATAATACATAGGGTTAGCCTTGAAAGTAGTAAACAAAAGCAGTAACGGAACATAAGCAAGATGATGTTGCAAGGTGGCGTCAGTAATTAAAAAAGATTAATTTGGATAGTAGAAAAAACATTCTTTTTTCATCTAAAATTATGAGTCAGCCTTTTAAATATTCATTGTACATTGTAATTATTAATAAGCTTAATTTACTATTTTACAAATAGCGATATTAATGTAGCAAAATTGCAATTATTTTGAAGTTAGTCAAAATTTCATGAAAACATAATACACTTTTATAACCTCCAATTAAATTTTTTCAATGGTTTTTTAGTTGTTCGAAAATTTTGGAGTTCGGTAATGCTACATCTGTGCCAATTTTTAGATGGATTGCTTCACTTACGTCAAGTTGTCAACAACATTCTATATTTTATGTAATGTTTCACAGCAATCATTGGCAATCGTACCATTTCTCTCACGGAATTAAGAAAATCAAGGATAAACCTTTGGAATATTTCTGGATGAATACTTTTAAATAAAGAAAATGAAATCGTGGATTAGTTATTTAACATACAAATGTATAAAAACATATTTTACAGATATAAATAAAACTGTAAGTGAGAATACCTTAGTAATTAGGCATATTTAATTATTTTAAATGCATTTTTCAAATTAATCAATAATAATTTTAGATTTTATTTGAATCTTAAAATGAAAACTTCAAATTTAAGATACTATAAGGTAATTATTATAATATATATTAAATATTTGACATTAAGTCTTAGAGGACAATCTAAGACTTAACAGCATTAACATCCCGCACGTGTATTATGTGGGAACATAAACAGAATGTTTTGAGTTTGCAGTTTTTTCGACATCACGACGTTATTTCGTTCATTATTTACCGTGTAATGTTCTCAAAGCTGCTTTTATTCTTAGCGTACGGTAACGAGTTCTTAATGGATTAAAAGAAACGTAATAATATGTTTTTTTAAAGGTACAATCTTCTAAACCTACAATAATATGTTAATTTAACTTATAGGAATTTATATAAATTTCAATAAGATATAAATTCTCACAGAGATACCGTTCGACATTGTCCATAAAATATTAATAGATTTCCTTTTTTTAATGATGAATCAACTGAAATATAAAAACAATCGTTTGGCGGATGAATTTCTCTTTTGACATTAAATAATATTTATACGAAGTTTTCCACAATCAATATATTGTAACATTCAATATTCTAGTTTGAAATTTTTCTAAAAATATTGACGAAGCACATGAAGTACGAGAAGTTTCAATGTAAACTACTTTTTTTATGATGTATCAATGTGATATCGCGGTATGTGCAGGTTATATTGAATAAAGTGAATTTAGATTACTACTTGTTTGTAACATAATCAGTTGTGAGAGTCGTTACAGACGATCTAATTTCACACTAATTGTCAGATTCGCTACTAATGCTTGGCTTACTCTTCAACTTGCGTGAGTTGATTCTTGAACGTTAGACTGTAATCTGTATCGCGAATGTGATGTTTCGAGCTCCCGAAACACCCCACGCCATTAAACAGTGATACAAAAATTGCGTTACCGCTAAGTATAAAACGATCATTTTAACCGTAATGTTGAACCTCCTTAATGAAACGAGAAACCAGTAAGGGGCATAGAGTCTCTAGAGTATATGAAGATTCCGAGGCCGGAGGTTAAATAGACAGGAAGAAGGGAAACTGGGTTAAAGCTCGTTAGGGCCAGGCATGAGAAGAGCGTTAGCCGTCTTCCAAGCGTAGATATACCAAGGGACAACCTACTTTTCCAAGGATCTAGTAGCTGGGCGGGATCCTCGAGGTGATGACAGCACACGAGGCGGGCGAACGCGAACAACACAACGACAACACTGAACTCGTGGTGCGCACCCGAACGTGACTCGGGAGGAACTGAGACTCCGCGGCGAGCGCGGAAGTCGCGTGGAGCTCGTCGTCAGGGTGGGGAGCGCGTGTCGTTGTCGTACGCGCTCTTCGGCGAGGGGCGGATGCGACGGTGCGAGGGTCGGAGAACCTGACTCGCCTTCCTTTACCTTTTATCTCTCCTCTCCGAACCGAGGAATGACATGCTTATTCTTATTCTTTAATGGCCGCGGTCCCTTGTAACTAAAAGAAACACGGATAATGGGGAATTTATTTCTTATCGTTCGCTAATTCAATTTCCGCTTGCCTCTCAAGTATCCGTAATCCGTAATGAAATGTGCGAAAGTAAATTTGTAAAGTCATTCTTTTACGGAAGTTTAAGAGTTTTATGAGTCGTCGTAAGGTGTTTCAGGCTCGTGTGGCTAACTGGATTTTATATAGGACACTTACATGAATATAATTTTCCTCATTGGTCCCTACTATATTACACGCACGCCAATTAAGTATATAAGTTTGGGAAATGCGTCAATCTCTAATTTATATTTTTATGGTGCGATTCGCACTCGTAAAACAAGAAATGCTAAAAACGAGTAGAAACGCTCAAACGTCAAAATAGAATTGAAAGAAAGTCATTTCTTTGACTAGACGTTCAAGGTGCTCGGGTAGGAATGGCATCGAATAAAACGAGGTAAACATAAACGACGAAAGTTCATAAAGTGTGCACTAGCATAAAGGGTAACGGGAGCTCGAAGAACGTAGGCTTCAGAGGTGCTCCTTTCCATCGTTCTCTCTCTCTATTTTCAAAGAGTTGCTCCTCTTCGTCTCCCTTTTTTTCTTCTGTGAAGTCACACGCATATGTTCCCCCGTTACTGGCACTTGGCTACTGATGAAAGCGTCGAATATAAACAGTACTGATTCTTCAGTACGAACCACTGCTTGAAATTCGAACACGTGTTTCAGGGCAATTCGACGCTCTTCTTTACAAACGCAATTTCTACGGCTTTAAAATATTACGAGTTCAGTTTTCTTAGTTCATGCTCGTTTGTTTTCGAAATTATTTTTCTTTTTAAAGGAATGTTTCTAATATCAACAATTAATCTAATACAATTTTAATCCGAAGATTAACGATAGCTTAATAACAAATGTTCAAAACTACACCTAACTTTTTTTCGCCTTCGTATATTCGCTAAAAACATACAAAAAAATATACCATTATTTATGAATTATGCGAGTGATTAGTAATTGCATTTCAGTGCGTTTTGTAAATAGAATTTACTATTGACATAACTTACATTTATTTATTAATTCTATACCTGTTTCTATTTCTTTAGTCTTATATAAGAAACTAAGATTCATCTATAAATTACATATGTAGTTATCTTATATAAATGCAAACCAATTTTATGTCTGTATAATATAATATCATTTTTATATTGATTATTTGAATATATATAACAGTTTATCAAGCCTCACGTGATATAGCTTATAATATATTTATAATATTTTAATCTATTACAAAATTACAAATTTTGTAATGCATTACAAAAGATTAATTCAATTAGGGAACATTAATTAACTATGAAATAATCAAATCTAATTTTTCAATTGTTACGTAGAGTTAACAGGGTAATTTTTTAAAACTAATAAAGCAAATTAATGATCATCCTATTTGTCTATTTGTAATCGTAAAATTGCTTTATAAAGACGATAAAATACGGATAAAAAAGTTAATATTGATATCGTCAAGAATTTTTTCAAATAATAATAAATTTTGGATGGTATGCATTATTAATTATTCAAATATCCAGAAAAAATAACGGAAAGGTACAATAAGTATTATTATAACACAGCAATATTATAATAACAAAAGAACATCAAAGTGAGAAGGTTCTATTCGTGTTGATTTAGAATTCCAAAATGTATGTAATAATAACGTAGTCAAAAATAAAACAATATATTTATTAAAAAAATAGCATAGATTTACGAAGAATATTTGGTCATGTTTAAAAATTTATTTATTACACATTTGTGCAAAAGTTAATAATTTTGTAGAAATGACTGCTCGAGTAATGCATTTTGTTAGCATTGTGTACCTCATCCGGTGTAATTTGAAATTATATTGCGGGATTCATATATAATAATAAGTTCATAAATTATTGCAATTTCAGATAAAGTTCATTACCAGAACCTAAGATACGAATACTAACATTTACATTAATAGATCACATGATGATGTTACGAAAATTCGAAATTTTTACTTACATAATCAGTTACAATAGTTAAACAATAATACTTTACGTTGCTGAAAAAATTGTCGGTTCTTTTCAAAGAACGAAACAAAGATATGTATTATTTATTTATTTGTATAAATAAATGAATGTATGTAGACAATTGTCTTATAGAAAAAATATAAAATTGAAAGTAATCATTTAATTTTACTAATTATTTAACTTTGTTAACTATTTTCGTACAGTATATATTTGACCGTGCGGTTATTAGTCTAAGTAACGTATGATTGATACTCTGAAATGATCTATTCATGGTAATTTAAAAAACTAAAAATTAGTCATTTTAAATGTAGACAGATAAGTGAGCAGGTATGCTTTCAATAAGGTTTCAATTCTACGTGATTATTTGTTGAATGGTATTTGTAATACCTTTAAATCAATTATCGTATTTTATATTATAATTATGAACTTATCATATATTAGATATTATAAACGTAATATTACAATATTAATCTTTACGATTAAATTACGTTATTAAGCGTTAAATATACAAAACTTGAATGAAAATTTATTTTGCGTAGTAGTAATGAAGGCTAGAATTCTAAGTATAATAAATTCCTAAATATTTAAATATATTTATAATCAATAGAATCAAAGAATTAATGTATATTGTTGTAAGCTTTGCGGTACTCTAAGAAGATTAAGAAAAGTACACGAGTCTAAACGAACGAAGGCTTGTTTTTTGACTTAAGAATTTTGTTGTTTATTGACTATAATTTTTGTGACCTTCGACTTAAGAACTGCAATTAAAATATTCAAGAATAAACAGTGTAATAATCGCGAGATAATATAAAGATATTATAATCATTAATATACAATTATAATATTTATTTCAAGTTCTATTGCCTAAATAAGGCGTTATTTATGCTATCGAATGCAATGTTCACCTAGTGAGGTAATCGTACCACTATTAGTATGCGGTCTCTTGATAGGCAGCGAATCGTAGATTAATTAGATTAATAAATATGTAATAACAACTATAGTCATTCAGCTATCATTAAAATTTTCGGTTAAATAAATAATAATGATAATAAATCCTTTTATCTAATAGATATTACATTAAAAAATACTATTATTAAAGTTTTATCATTAAACTTTTAGTGTTTTTCTTGCATGTACTTCTTGAATAATTGATATTTCTCTACAAAAAATTTTGAATTGAAATCTCTTTGAGCAGAAACCACTGTTGTTTAGTCTTCACAAATTTATTATGGCTATACTTACTTCTGACTCAAAAGTTTAAAAAATTCAATTCTTACAGACAGTACTTGATACTGATGACGCATGTAAAAAAGTTTCAATGTATCGTTCTTAACTCGGCACACACCAACACGATTAACTCAACAATTTCGAGTGCCACATGTTCACATCTCTCATTCTAACCTTTAATTTTCGCATAATTAAATATTACTCTATTGTATTTGATCTATATAGTTACTTAATTTAATCACGAATTTTACATTCGAAATAAACATGTTTGCTGGTTTTTTTATGAATTATTCTTATGTAATGTATACATTTTGCAGTCATTGACAGATGCATTTATTAAAAAAGTCGTGTACAAGTACGTGCATATATAGTAGCACACGTGCGCGCATACATATATGTAAACGAAACAGGCTATCGAATTTATTTAAATAAACCTGTTAATAATAGTAGGTAACTTTTATACACTCACTCTTTAATTTAATTATGAATTCAAGATTTATTAATTTAAGATTTGGTTAATTATTTTTTTATGTAAAAAAATATAACGTTGCTTATTCTTGATTATTAGACAAATTGGAAATTTAAAACAAAACGGAACTTACAGAAAGGGTAAGGCTCTTAGAGCTGAAAGATTCCTAAAGAAATTTTGAGAATTATTGAAATTTAATACGAGATAAGTTTCAGAAAAAAGCAATGAAGTAACATGAATTTACTTTATTTGATTTTGAAATTAAATTTAATTCTGAATTAAATTTACATATAAATTATTATATAAAATTTCGTTATCTATATTATTTACTATAATGATAATAAGTTATGTTATCAATATTCCAATCTAATTTTTTCTTGTATTCTTTTATCAAAACTTCAAAAATTACAATATGATTGAATTTTATAAATTCCTAAATTTATTCAAAACTTGTTGATCACAAACTTTTTTAATTAACAACTACGTATTAAGCTTCATACGTAAAATTTATGTATTTTTAAAACACTGACATTTTTATATATATATGGAGTATAAACTTTATTATAATAATTATAAGTAATAATTTTGAAAGTGATATTAATATTTACGTAAAGTTAAGGTATTTTTAAATAGGTAAAATTGATGTTTAAAAAACATTTCATGATTTTTATTCTATGATTTTACCTTATTCTCCTTTTTAAGTAAGTAAGAAATATATTTTTCACTGAAAAATACTCAATTTAAATAAATATAAGTTTTAAATTCATTATTCATTCTTCATTTAATTTTTTTCAATTTTAATTATACCAAAGGTGTTATTTACTTATGCAGAAATAATAAGTTAAACGATTATTTGATAAAAGATAATAATAGTTATTCATTAAGCACATTATTTTATATAATAATTTATATAATTGTTACAGTACTTTAACTATTTATGAAGCGTGCTTTTATATAAAAAAACACGTACATATCATACATTAAAATAAAAGAAATCAATTAACTGCTATTGATTACAAACAATTCATTAAAATAATATATTCATATTTTATGAATTTTAAGTTCCAGTTATTTCATTACTTTATACTAAAATTCTTTTTGTAATAAATGATATCAATATATAATTGTACACAAATTACAATAAATTCTGAAAATAACATCACATAAGCACCTTCCAAGTTTTTAGGCATTTAATCGCAAATTAGTGTGATACAGGTTGTTAGATACTAATAACATGTTTTGTAACTTATCACAACGTTATAACAAAAGATTATATTTACTGTACAGTTTCAATTTTGTAAATAAGTGTGTTTATTTTTTTATTCGCCTTTATTCATTCTCTTTACCTTAGCACCTTTGAGGTTCTATACACAAGAGCTTTCGACCCCATTTCACGCACTACTTTTCTGATAATCTTTGCTGCGTATACAAAATTCCATATATGTGCGACAGTACTTTGCAAATGTAAGTGCACGGTATGATAAGGCTAAGTTGCAGCACGTATGTGTATTTGCCTGTGTGAATGTGCATTGTATAAAGTAAGAAAAACACTCAGGATTTCAATAGAAGCATTGAGCTCTAAAAGAAGGAAACTAAATAGGATATAGAATTTGGATAGTATCTGGCTGTGTATTTCAAATTTCGTAAAGGATAAAAGTCTCAATAGTCAACAATTTTCGAAAGCAAATCAAACGTTTAGTTGAGCATTTAAAAATAGAAAGTGGTTTTCTTCTTAAAAATAATTTTAGAAATAAGAATTGTTTAATGAATGTGAATTGAATTAGATCTTTTTACCTTAGCTTGACTAAAGTTTTAGATATCTATTTAATAAATAATAAAGTATGATATACTTGCATAATTAATGTAATATAAATAAATCAATAAATTTCAGTCTTATATACAAAGTTAAAATTAAACAATTCAAAGAAGACGATCCAGTATTACTTTTATAACAATATTACTTTTGTAACAATACTTAAGGTGCACAAAAAGCGATGCAATTTCAAAGTCTCTATCAATTGGATTTAAATTTTATTAACCATGATTTATTAATATAAAATACAAACGAACTCGTGTTATATCTATTTAGATTGAGTTACTTCAAATACAGCAAGAACCATTTTAATTTCTTAATTTTCTAAAAAATCTTAGACTTTTTTTTATAACAGATATAGATAAAGACAATGATGATACAGTAAATGTTAAACATATTTAGAATAGAATATTTAAATAAATATTAACTCAGAGAGATTGTGCACAAAAAAGTATCTTTTTTATGTGAAAAACTGAATTTTCATTACAGTAACTCGTGTAATTAGCCTAATCGTTTTATTTGAATCATAATTTTTATACACATTTCTATATGTACAGGTCATTTTTAAAGAATTTTTTTGCATACACATTGAGATACGCACGAAAAATATATGTCACTTTTAACACTTTATATTAGAAAATCAATTTTTTTATAAAATTTCAGTTCGTTACTACCAGAAGCAAATTTGTTAATTAATCTATCTTTGTCTACAACAAATATATTTTCAATCGGAATCAGTCATTCTACACCTTGAAATACTTTTACTGAAGAAGAATGAGAAATACTCCATGTGCTTCTTCTGCGTACATTAGTTTTATAACGTACTTTTACTTTATGTTTTGATAGTGAGAAAGCGTATGTCGTGTGGGTGCGAGCACATTTTTGTCTATCGGGGACAAAAATGAGATTAGATTAGATTTTCATTCCTTTAGTCTACTGTGACATTGATTTCTTGCTTGTATCTTTATATTTATTCTGAAATTTTTTAATTTAAACCTTCCCCTAAAATGTGATTATTATTTAAAAGAAATCGTTCTGATTCAGTGATTAATTTTGAATATGACAAAATCTTTGTAATTATGAAAAAATAGTGTTCACTACTTTTTTGTCTTTATATTTTTAAACTAATAATATAGGAATCGCAATTTTGTAGAAAAACTTTAGGATTCTAAATTTTAATGAGTTAAATTCGGATACATTGTTCTAATATTATTTATAATTTAATATATTATTTAAACACATTAATATCATTGTTATAGATAATAAAATTTTATCGTGTTATAAGGAATATATGTATATACATGTATTTCATATATTTCTTTTACATATTTTATGTACTTTTTCTTATGCATGTTTATACAATACTTTGAAATATATAACATTTTTTGTTGGTCTTAATATTAAATTCAAGATGAATTTCAATATTGAAAAACATGCATTGAAAATTTAACTGTACTTTTATCGTTACGTCGAAACTTTCTAAATTTTTGAAGTTTGAAAGAAGTTAAGTAATGCAATAAATGAATAACAAATAATAATGTTTTTGTAATTGTAAAAATTATGAAGCGATTTTCTAGCGAACATGAAGTATTCAATTTAATAAATTATTTTAAATTTATTATCTATGTCATATAACATTGAAATATCTTTAAATAATTAAAATATTTAAATATTAATAATAAGTTGTGTTAATAAGCTAATAATAATAAAATATTAATAAGCTTAAATAATAAATGCTTAATATCTTTCAAAACTAATTTAATCAAAATAATTCAATATTTTATGTATGTGACGTAGCGCCGCGTAAAATTTCGCGATACGATTACGATACGAGGACGATAGGAAGCAACAAATGTTAAATATCGGTAGCTCATTGAGAAGAATATTCATTGAAAAAATGAAAAATAGAACGATGTAGAGTCATCTATGAATCTTTCTTCAAATTTAATTAATTTCAATTAATTAATTTTTATCGACGGTAATATATTTATTTATATACATAACAACAATGACAGCTCTTGTATCGAGGCTAAGAACTGTGGCTTCTCGCAGCTTTGAAATCCACTCCATTATGAATAATAATAAAACACGATTAAATAATGCAATAAGAAGTAAGTGTTGCGTCTGTACTATAAGGAACAGTATTTAATATAAATTAAATTTAATATAATTAAAATTTAATATAATTAAATTTTATATAATTTAATATTATTATTTAATATTATAATTTAATATTATTATAATTTAATATACATTATAATATAAATTATATTATAATTTAATTATAAAAATATATATTAAATTTAATATAATTAAATTTAATATAATTAAAATTACACACATTTCAAATGGAAAGGAAATATCTTGATTAATTCGGAAGATTAAAAAATTAGTCAGAATTCTCAGAAATAATAATTAAAAATATGAATAATGTGATGTAGCGAATGTACGGAAAAGTGATTCAGAAAAAGTGAGCGGAAAGGGTGCAAGCAGGAAACAAACCAAAGAGAATCAAGAGAACGAACCAAAGAATATTATACAATGAAATATGGTATTCTTTAATAGATGCCGCATTCGTTTTATATTCAATTTTTAATGATAAATAATAGTAGATGAGAAAAAGATCTGCGCGTGTAGTTTCAATGAGGAGAAATTCATTTAATGAAAAATGACGAAAGGAGATGTTTTAAAAATAATAGTGAAGTAAAAAGCGGAGAGATAATTACTTAGACATTATTATAGAATATAGAAAAAATAGCTAAACCAATAAAAAAGTATAATTTGTGTAACTAATAAATAAGTAAAAAATATAATCAAATGCAGAAAAATACTAAAAAACTTAACAAACAGAGATAAAAGCTTTAAAAAGATCCACTCAAGCAAGCATGAATACATGTACGAACATAAAAATCCATACGAAACTAACGTTACGTTAAGTCTTTTTTTAAGTAGGTGTGTAAATAATAACTGCAAAAAAGATAACTCACTATGATATAAGATGTTATAGACAACAATAATAACTAGTGAAAAGAGATAATTATGCGATACAGAAGTAACTAATGTTATATTACTAATATAACAATAATGTACTATATAAAATGTATAATAAGTCTGTCATATATGTAAAAAAGAAAAAATATATATTATTTTGTATAATAAATGTATTAAAGAGTGCGTCGAGTAGTGATTGATTAGTGGACATCTTCGACGGCGACAGATGTATTGCAAAATCTTAGTATATCACATGTATATATTACATAACGAGTTGCTACACGTACAAGCGCTTTTTAATTGTATCATGTAGAGGAAAGATGGGTTTTATTAATTATACTTTCAAAACTTAAAAAAGTTTGGATTCGTTGAGCGAATTCAATAAGGTAGTTGTTAAAAAAAACTTGGTTAAAAAATAAGGACGATGTATCAATTAAACTGTAACTCGACAGATGTAAAATTTTGATCTAACTTGAGCTTATCTGCTGGTATAAAGGAGTGTTACTTACTTTTGTATAAAATCTATCAGTTTATCGCAGATTTAATTTCTTTTTCTCTTTCTTTTGTTGCCCATAGACTAATGGTCATTTGTATTTATGAAAGAGAAAGAGAGAGAATAGAGAAGAAAGAAAAATGAAAATATTTTTCTGTAATAAGAAAGCAATCTATTACAGCAAGTCCAAGCGACAGATTTTGAATGCGGTAAGTTACATCCTCCTTGTGGATACTCGATATTTCATAATAAATAATTCATAAGTATAAATAGATATAAGTTGTAATAATATAATAAACAATAGTTATAGAAGAAATATGAGACGCATCTGCTGCGATCGAGAATACTGGAATAATTAAACCGTATCGTAGAAGAAAAATCGGAATAGGGATTTTTGACGTGTCACAGAATCCGGATAATACTTTATAAATAAATTATCGAAGAACCATCAAATGACGCGATCTGAGAACGATAGTCGAAAGGAAAGTTTGATCGAATTGAGTAGAGTAGGTAGGCTACTACTAAAAGAATGCTAATATTAAAATCAGGAGTCCCGTAAGAAATAAAGAGTGACGGTGGATAAGAGCTACACACACGAAAGTAATTGGTCTCTTTTTCGTCAACCTTTAACCCAAAATAATTATTTCTTCTCATCCGATCTCTCCGATCTTCGCATACGATAGAACGTAATTTTTTTCTTTGGCACGATATCGGACCTTTGACATGGAATAGCAATATAAAAGTTTTTGTTTTAATCCGTAATCGTCTGACATATGATAGATGATAAAATTCAGACGCATTACGTATAATTTTCAATTTTTTGCTTGCTAGAAAAAATATTTTTTATAAAAACATGAATTTCTTCGAATATTCGAATAAATTAAACTTAATTTTTCGCAATGTCTTTTATTCATCAATCATTGCTTCATAGTTCGTATAGAAACATAATGTTTCTTATGAAAATATAAAATAATTTTCATCTACGTAAGCAATTTATCAGCAAAGTATGTAATTATTTTAAGTTTTTACTGAAATGGCTTTTCTAACAAGTTACTTTCATTTAGAATTTATACGCATAAATATATTTGGATTCATGTTATTTTTAATAATATATTAGTTGCATATTATTGGAATATGTAAAATTTTAAGATTATAGAAATATTTTCATGTGTATATTATGAAGAAAATGGATAAAATTACGCCTGTGCGAAGCAATTTGATTGGCATCGTAAAGCTGTTTCATTTAAAATTGTATTACAATTCATTAGAGTATCGATTGACGATTACTTAAGAAAATATAAAAAAATAAAAATGAATTCTGATATTTCATTAAATTTTGTCATAATGTACAACGATTCGCGTATATTGCTGATTTAGTACACGTGTACGTATAATTGGCTCGCTTTCTGAAACAATGCTATTTTACTTGCGGTCTAGATGTATAGTGATTACGAAGCCCATAAAAAGCAGCCATTTCGTCATTCGATCTTGAAAAATGCGGCTTACGATGATTTTAAGTCAATTATTGGATGATGTGATTTCATTTGTTCCCAAACAAGTCTGGCGAAATGTATACATAGATATATTTGAACAATTACTGCTAAAGAAACACATTATTGCTAAATAAATAAGTATTCCTAATCATCGAAGTTAAATTAAAAATCAAGTAGTTAAAATTTATTTTAAGCAATTATTACAAATATAAGTTACGATTGTAATTCTTATATACGTACACACACACACACACACGCGCGCGCGCGCGCGCGTAAAATTTCCGGATAATTTGAGCACGTATTATAAAATGTATTTAAAATTAAAAGAACTTAATTCTGCTATTAAATTAATATTATCGTTAATATTATTAAAAGACCCAATTATACTTATTGGTTTATATAAATCTTTTAGAATATTTTTTAAGACTTACCACACGTGTATATGAGATTTCCATTGTTAATCTTAATTTTATTAGGATCCATATCATAAGTTCTATAAATTTAATTCATAAATAATTTGGTATATATATTTTGTAAGGAATCCATTATGAACTTTAATTGAACTGGAGATTTTTCTATATTAAACGATGAAACAAATTATTCGTATTTTATTGATCTGATTATTGTTTCAGATACATAATTTTTTGGTAAGCTACTTATAATTTTAATTTATGAAGTAAATGATTTAATTAACATTTAAAGAAATGTTTTATAAAACTTTTCATTGATAAGTTATGCAAGTCTATTATGATCTATGAATAAATCGCATACAAAAGTGAATTCTTTATTTTGCAATTTATTTGAAGGCTTTAAAAATGATGAATGTGAACTTAATATCAACTACAGTATAAATTCGATATTTAATTCAGATTTATGG
Organism: Wiebesia pumilae; assembly: GCA_018907045.1. Taxonomy (NCBI): domain Eukaryota; kingdom Metazoa; phylum Arthropoda; class Insecta; order Hymenoptera; family Agaonidae; genus Wiebesia; species Wiebesia pumilae. Next base: position 7,731,038 of record JACCHZ010000181.1, on the reverse strand, counting down.
TAATTATAAACTGTCAGGGAATTTTACTACTTTTTTAGTATTTTTAATGAAGCGTGATTACATTGTCTCAATGTATACGAATGTGAATAGATAGTTAACAAAGACATTAATTTCCGTAAATTTTATAGAATGAATACTGTCCTAAGATTAAAAGAATATTCTCATTAATATTTATGTTTGCTGACTGCGTACCATCGATATATATTAAGTTTATCACATATATTATTCGAATGAAGTTTAATTTTTACTTACTAAGTTTCTTCTTCAAAGGTTAGCAGATTCTGTTTTCGTGTACTTTCTTCGCTGGCATAATTAACGAATGTAAGTTATTTATATCCATAACTACTTTTTTATGATTCTTATAGGCTAATTATATTAATTTTATAAATTTATGATTCGTACTTTGAGAAGATATATTTTTTATATTTCAAGTAGAGAACGCGATGGATGAGCTGACTAAATAAAATAAAATTCCTACGTTATTTTCTTCGTATTTTTTGTATTTTCCATATAATCTATCTTATTTTAAAGTTGATCATTTTATTTTTCGTAACAATTTTGTTGGTGACAATTATAATTAAAGGCTAGAAGTAACTCGTCAAATGATTAAATTTCTCGATATCAATCGTAGATATCTTAAAAACCGGTTTTGTAAATTATATTTTTATTGTACTGTAATTACCACGATCGAAGAGTCGAAAAAATCCTATTGTTCCTTATATTTATCCCATGTTAATATGCAATTTTATTTTTGTTTGCTTTTACTTTTTTGTATTTATTCAATCATATATCTTCGCTTTGAATCATCCTTCTCATAAAATAGTTAAAAATAAATTATTCATGCGATAAGAAAAAACACAATGATTGTAAGTTTTTTTTTATTAAACGTGGTGTAACATAAATGTTTCGACAAATACTAAGCGAGGTATTACTCTTGGCCTACTATGCTTTTCAATTATTCGATTTCAATTATGTTGACGCACTCGACCCATTTGCAACATATATTCATATAGTCACACAGAGGAATCAATACCATTTTATTTACGTACCATAAAACTGTAATTACACTTACTGACAATAACCCAACAACCGTTGATGCAATAATAAAAGTTTTCGTCGGAAAGTTCTGTAGCATATAGTACATTATTTTTCTCCGGGTGGATTTTGACAGAAGCGCTTCTTCGCCCACCAAATGGCTCCTAATGCTGCTGCTAAGAAAGCGATTCCAGCGACAATCCCCATAGAAATGGCACGATTCCGTCGGTATGCGGGAACTTCTAGAGTAAAGCGCTCACTGACTGTAATATCCGCGGATGTAGATGTAGCTATAACTTCAAAAGTATAGAAATTTTCTTCTTCCAAATTTTTCACTGCAATTAAAAGCTCGACTTCAAAGATATGATCCAAGCCGTCGTAATTTAAATAAAGTAAATAAACGCGCATATGGGATTAATATACAGATATATTCATTTTTTAAAATTTGTTGTTTGGGATTTTTTCATCTCATCTAAATCAAATAAATGTAAGGTGGATTTTTAATGCAATCATCTATATACCTTATTCATGTAATTTTGGGTACGAGGAGAAATTGTGTTGACATAATGTTTCTATTTGTAAATTTTATCAAGAAATTGTTTTGAAACGCGTCAAATCAAACGTGTTACGATACGATAGAGTGTTATAATTTCTTTGAGTATTCCTACAACATATACAAAACGCTTTCGCCCTATTACCTAAGTAATAGGTATCAGTGGTTTCCGCTCTACCATATAGATGTTCCGAAGGGCCTCTGAACCACTTTACAGTGTAGAATTTCACACGATTTTTTCCATTTACAGGAGGATCCCAAGTGACCAGGTATCCTTGCACCGTTGCTTGAACTCTAACATTTCGAGGTGGTTCCATCTCACCATTGTCTATAAATTGCACATTCATTTAATACAAAGTATCTAAAATAAGGCAATGGGTGCGGCTTTTATATTAAAGCATACATTTTTAATTATTGCAAAATTACGTAGCGTGCTATTATGAAAACGCAACATATAAAAGAATATTCGAAAACCACAATACCTTTCGAACTTTTAAACTCGGATGCGATATTAAGAACATTAGAATCTGGAAAATGACAATTCACGAATGCAGAAAATATTATACAAAAGGTGAAAATATTTAAGAAATTACTGACTGGGTTGCGTAAATACGCGCACAGTTTTGCTGAACATTCCATCGCCATGCTTATCCTGGCTAAGTACCATAAATTCGTATTCCTTTCCAGGCGTCAGATTAGCGACGGTCGCCTCCGTAATTTTTCTCGATACTATTTTCATGGTTCTCCATTCCGACGTATCCGTTGGTCTATACCTATGCGTCACGAAACATTTATTTCATAAGTGGACGTTTGTTAGTAATTGAGAAACAAAATAACGAACGCATTACCAAATTGAATATTCCATTTTTGGTCGGACGTATCCCGGTACCCAAGTTAAGGTGACAGCGTTTTTGGTACTGTTAGCGTTTAAATTGTACGGAGCTCGAGGTGGTACGTTTAGAACCATTAACTCCGCATCCGCAACCACTGTGGCAGCCTCATTGCTCGCTGCACACTGATACATGCCTCTATCTTGTTCTTGAATTCTTTCAATTGTCAAATTTCCGCCTCTTATTAAACTTCTGTCTGATGATAAAGGTGTCCCATCCTTATATACATGTATACCATTAATTGCATGACGAACGTGGAAAAAATACTCAAAGTTATACTAAGTTAGAAAATTATTTCCATTATTCCTTTGTTCTTTTACAATTCCAATAATATTTTGCATAGGTATTATTATTTTACATAGGTTGTTATTTTAGAGTTCTTAATTGTGTCTATGTATTCTTTTTAAAATGAAACCAGTGTATCCGTATAATGCTTTGTCATAGAATTAGTTCATATTCATTCGCTTTATTTACATAATTCCTGTACTTCTTATTAAATGAACAAAATGAAATCTAAGCGTTTATTATAATCTTTGATTTATTAAATAAAATTGCATTAATTATAATATAAAAACAATACAATTTTCTCCTAATGCTTAGAATATAATTTTTTTCTTTACAACTATGATTTTTACCTAAATTTTATCAATTGAAACATTTTATTTTCTTTTAATTAAAAATCTGTCCATTCGCACAGCAATTTTTATGTCGAGCTTACTTTATACCATACTATTGTAGGCCTATGATTAAGATCACCGTCCCTGGCATCACATGGAATTTCCAAAGTATCTCCAAGTTTACGCATATAAAGATGTTGAGGCGTTACCGTAAATACTGGAGGTCGTTGAACTATCTAAACATAATGCGAGCTATCATGACACCGTTGAAATGAGAAGAGGTTTCCTGATTTTAAATACATTGCTAACATTAAAAGATAAATATATAGTAATATGTATATATTTCAACATATAATTTCCAATATTTAATGACACCAATGGTTGATTTAACCGACAAATTCATAATATTATTTGTATACATACATTATAATTAGTGAACTTTTAATAATAAATAATTTTGTACAACAAGATTCTCTTTACTATATTTGAAATAAGTTTATTCTAACAATTAAAGATCCCTTTAAGCGTTTAAGGGTTTCGATACAAGTTAAAGAATTTTCGACATTTTTTAACATTTTTTTCTATTCGCTAATAACTTGAATTAAATATTGAATTAAAAATTATACGACTTTTTATTAAACTTATTGTTTATTGTTATATTAAGTTCTATTTAAAATAGATTAGCAAATGTTTTAGGTTATTGTGTTTAAAAGTTTAGAATTTATTTTTCATTAGTCCAATGATGGTATGCACGTAAAGTGAAAAAGAGATTTAAATAAAATTATGTGATTGCTAATAGTTCATTTATTTTGTAAAAGTAATTTAATTCATTTAATTCAATGAAAAAGTATATTTTAATTTTAAATTCATTAAACTGGTCTGAACGCATTATTTTATATTGTGACAATATCAATTTAATGGCTAAAAGAGAACATTAATATTTTCTGTATTTTCTCAATAGAGTTATACGATCCAAGTACTTTAAGATAGATACGCAAGTGGTGAATAGCGAGATGTAGTGATTGTCATTAAATAGTCGATTTAAGATAGTTATTTACGAATGCTCTTTACCACTTTATTACATATGAAGAATATATATTCATATTTAAAAGTTTATTACTAATAATGAATTAACATTGTTTATTTAATACAAAATAGAAGTTAGATTTTTAAAAGTATTTAGAAAATTATTTATATTATTTAATACTTTACAAGTATGACTTTCGAAAAAAGTAAATAAGATCTGAAAAAACAAACTTTCGTTGATTCTTAGCACTAATACTAATTTTTTGTAGTTATATATAACTTTACTTTTATACGTTTTATAAGCCTTTTCACAAAGTTTTGTATAAAGTTAACTTCTACATTCTTCTTAGGGCTCTAAATGTTAGGCCAAAACTATTTCTTTGATTAGGATTTAGTATTAATTTTTTTTCACAAATATACAACTATATTAGAATCATAGCTCAGAGTTTAGAGGTAAGCTGAGAGTTAGTAGTTTTACTAGATAAGTTAAGAGAATGTTGTGTAGTTTTGTGATTGATGATTTTTTAATCATTTTTTAATGTGAGCGTTTACATTAAATTTATTTTAGAGAAATGATCGAGTAAGATACCAGCTAAATATATAGATATATATTTACTAGAATATCTTGATGTGCGAGCGCATCTAACGAAAACATAAGACAGTTACATTGGATTACTAAGCATAGAATGAAAGAGATAGTGAATTCATAAGATATGAAATTAAATAGATAGACATCTGTTGTGTACACGGACACTCCTCAATACATCAGCAGAGGTTGTAATAACTAGTAAACAGTGTACGCAGTCTATATTATTAAGTATTGAAATGTGTAATAAAGCAAATACGAATTACTATATCTGTTTAGCATCTTTCATATATTTTACAATTTTTTATTGTCAATATTTTGCTGAAGTAATGTACGTATTTTATTGCAACAAAATACGTGAAAAAAATATCAGTTGCTGTACCGTACTTTTATAATCGCCAAAAAATTTGTTAATTTCGTTAGTGTTATATCAATACGACTGATTTCATGACTATTACAGTTTAGTTAAAATTTCTGAGATTCTTTTTTCACTAATACATCTAAATTTATATGAGTTTTAAAAAGAAGGTTATGCTTTATTGCTTATTTAACTGTAGTAAATTTTACGGAATTTATGAATTTGAAGTTATGCATAAATATTTATATTAATAAAAATGAATTATAAGTTTTTTTTCATGGCGACTTCTTAAAAGTTATAATCACTCTTTTATGTTTATAATAGAATTTGCATATAAAATTATAATTATTTCATACTCAAAAATATTATTGTTTTTTTAAGATACTGACTTTATGCTTAAAATTTAATTTATTTTTTATAAACAAATTAGCTCTCCTTATTTAGGTTTAGGTTTATTCAATGAATAATGGTTTAATTATCTACATTATAAGAATTTAATATTATCATTTGTTTTAATTCATTTTTTCTTATGTGTTGTAGCTATTTATAAATAAATACGATATAGTCAGAAGATTAAGCGAAGTGATGAACGATTAGAAAGTGGAATAAACTAAGAAAACAATCATTAATTCAAATAAATATTAATTAATTGATCAATATTTTGTATAATATATAAGAAATTATTTTCATTGGCATTTTAAGCATAATTTGAGTAATTGCTAAAGTCGATTTTAAATACTTAAATTTTTTTACATAACTTCTTTGTTACAAAAAATCATTAACTAAGTAATATATGGAGGCGTTCGAAATTAAAAATTACTTAAAAAAAATCAATTTCAGGTGCATAGCTTTGAAACATAACATTTAATTATTTAAATAAAAGCTTGTAAGTAAATAACTGTCGCTAAAATAATATTGCGTAAAATCAATTACGAAGTTATTATATCTACTTCTTTAATCACATATTCTTCAAACTACAAAGCAATCAATAAATAGTATTAAATGATAAGATTAAATCTTTTATATCAAATTACTCGTAAAACTCTTTCGATTAATATGAATGTAATTTTTGATTCCACGCTATTTTATAATAGTATATTACAAATTATTAATAATATATAAATTTCTTTCTATTTATGTTCTATAAATATGTTTGTACTTATAGAGTGTTATAAACCTATATACAATAAAAATGATTTGATTTGTGAGATTTTTTGAAATTTATGAATCAGTTATTGATCGACAGGAAAGACTTCTTAAAATTAATTTAATATTTTATAAACGTCTCAAAACTTTTTATTTGATTGGTAAAAATAATACTGATTTCGTAAAATAATATTGAATCTATATTGGAGTTATATTAATGTTTATTGATTAAATTTCTTGTGTTAATATCGAATAACGTTTTTATTGCGAATACTTATATTTTTAAAAACCTTACCAAAAAATTTATTCAAATAAATAAATAAATAAATAATAAATAAATATAATTATTTTGTTAAAATTACTTATTTATAAGTACTTACGACTGTGATTGGCGGGCTTGGTCCATCAGTACCTAACGCGTTGTATGGTGTACAACTGTATTTGCCAGCATGACTTTCATCCACTTTATTGAAGAAAAGAGAACCATTTCTTCTATAAAAAACACCCTGAACATTGTAGGGATCGAAAAGAAAGTCATCCTTTTCCCACCTTAAATTAGTCAGTGGTGGATTAGCCCGGAAATGACAATCCAAAAGAGCGTGTTTTCCATATGGTAGATACACTTCTTTTGGTGCGTATATAACCTTTGCTTTATCTATATAATATGTAAAGTATTTATAAAAATTCCTCCAAAAATTCGTTATCAAGCGTAGAGTATATTTATAAAAAAATGAAAGAAATAGAGAGAGAGAGAGAGAGAGAGAGAGAGAGAGAGAGAGAATTAAAAACAATTTAAGAAGTCATTTGACACTTGATACTACAATAATACTTGTAATAGTGATATTAAAAATTAAAAATACTTTATTATTTAGAAAGCTATAATTACAAAATACATTTTTTTCTAAAGACTTTCTAAAGCACACATCAATTAAATAGAATTAAATATAAATTTTGATTTCATAATGCAAATGTCAACCTGACAAATTTGATGCTAGCTTATAAATCATAAAAAATTTTATGAAAAATTAGCTTAAACATACTAAAAGTCATAACACCAGTTGAAAGCATCTGCAATAAAATACAAATTTTTGATTAAAATCATTATTAGGTCAAAATATCATCCTAAATTAAATATTAAATATTTAATGGCTTTTTTAATGGTTCACTTTAAATTGCACGATTCCTTATCTTGCATTGTTTTGAAAATGTTTTTTATATTTTCATGTATTAACTCTATTTTATATATTTAATACATATGGTTTTTGTCAATTTTCAATATAATTTGAAATGACTACTATTGATAACACTTGTAATTACAATATCTACTGCTCTTTGAGCCAAATAATTATTTATTTATTATTTATTTATTTAATACAATTCTATTACTCAGTTAAAAATGTTCAATTCTAAAATACAAATATTGACATTATTATAAAATTTAATCACTTTATAAGATTCAAACTACATTGCACTAATCCTTATACATTTTTTTAATCATCTCAAAATTTCTCGCATATTTTTTAAATATATTTTCTTATATTTTCCAACTATTTTACTCACTCTACACGTTTGGTTTGATTAATATTATTTCTTTTTAACTTAAAAAATAATCTTAATAGTATTCAAAAGATATAATAATGCATATTTCATTATCAATCGATATACTAACATTGAACATTTAGATAAGCTGATGCACTTTGTGTATCACCGTATTCGTTGGTAACTGAACAACTGTATTCGCCAAGATCACCCATCAACGTCGGATTTATTGTTAATGATCCATCGGCAGCAATAAAAATTCGTTCTCGGAGATCCTAAAATTAATGTTTTCTATTATTTCAGATATTAAATAAATAATGTAAAAGATTTGTTAATATTGATTTTTAACTTTATGCTGTGGTACATAATTTAATAAAAATTACAAACACCATGGTGTATGTGTAAGTAAGTTATGTACATAATTTCTGACAAGATCGAGATAATTTTATGACAGGTTGTACTAAATACGTAATTAGAATTCTTATGTAAGAATTAATGAATTTCTGCAAGCTGACTCCATACAAATTAAAACACGCATAGCGAAGTTAAATCTTATTTTGAAATTAATACTTGCCTAGGAAGAGTGAATGTGCTTGTTAACGGTTTAGCCACTCATATATTTTGAATTGAACAGATTGAAAAACATGTTTGTGTTATAATGCTCTGGTGTTCATTTGTAAATTTAAGAGAAACAGCATGCTTTTATCGCTAAATAAATATTTAGCGATACAAAATTTTATTATTAATTTAATAGAGCTTTTTGACATTAATTGTATTTCTGGGATAGAATTTTCCTCTGTGATGTCATATAATAGGTTCAGATTTGTACATTTAAAATTTTGGTTTTTTCAATTATTCTTTTACGTGTAGAATGTAGTATATATTTAGACTAAAGATGCAAACTAATAATTATTGTTATAATTCGCATTGACACTTATTATGTAAAAAATTTTGATCGAAAGAACGTCAAAATAACTACGCTTTAATCTCATGATTGTGGGAGAGAATAGTGTAAATTTTATTCCTAGGTATCATGTTGTTCTCAGAATAATGTTATCTAAATTATTAAAAGAATGCGAAATATAAAAATAAAGGGTTGCATGGGAGAAAATTTAGAAATATATTATATTTTTATATTATTTTTATTATTTATTATGAAAAATTAAATGATACCCATTTTTCAGTTTTTTTTTTTGTCTATATTAAATAGAAAATAGAGCGTAACTCAAACAAAAAACCAAAGTAATATTTTTCTTAAATTAAATTAATCTGTATTTTTATACACATAAATAGTTAACGATGCTTTGTAATTTGTAATTCCATCTGTAAGTATGAAAAATGATTCTTATAACGTTACTTAAATTGATCGTAATTTACCTGCTGTTTCGTTATCTCAAGTCCCTCGCGGTACCATATAATGGTCGACTTATTGTTCTTGGCGACGCAGTCGAAGGCCACCGAGGCTCCCTCCATGACAGTCTTGTTAATGGGTGGAATAGCCAAAAGTGTCTCGCCTGGAACATTGGGCGATGGCGGCAACACACCTGGGTTGAACGGTTTAACGAATCTGACTGGTTAACGGTTAGTAAAGCGGCGTTCTGGCATATTATTAAAAGTCTTCTTCCTGGAACGCTCGTACAGACTCACGCGCGCAAGCGCTAACCGTTTTTTCGGACATACACGCGAGTTACGCGCACGCGAGGTTAATTGTCTTTCATAAAGTAAGTGTAAAATCAGTTAGCATCGTCTACAGTGATGAACTGTAGCCGCGATACGAGCAGTTCAAGCTGGATGTTACGTATTGACGTGCTTCGTTAATTTAACGTCTCTTTTAATTCATCTCATTCACGTAGCATAGCGAAGCCTTTGCAACCATCACCAAATTCTTACATTTTGCACTTCTTGCTTTGAGCGACTTATTTCTAGTTTTACGAAATTAGTTAAAAGTGGAATAATTAATATTAACCCAAACCAATGTTCCTTACCTTTCTATTTAAAATTACTTCTATATAATATATATTATAAATTCATAAATTATAATTACTGGCGTTATAAGTTATGTGTCTGTATAAGTATAAATTCGAATAACAATATGTAATCAAATATACCTCATTTAATCAGAGAATACAATAAAGTCCATTTTTATCCTAATAGAATAAGATATATTTTACCTAAATAAATAATTCAATACAGAGTTAAACAGCTCTAGAAATTACTGAAAGCAATACAAAATTTTATGTATAAGTACATGCATTTTAAAGAATGATTTGATCATGTCGCAAAGTAATTTAAGTATTTTTAATTCGTATTCGAACGTTCCTTTAATGATTTTAATAGATAGATTCATTTTCAATGAATATAATTAAAAGCAATGAAATAATTGTTAAAAGAATTTGTTTTTTAAATTTAAATCCAACGTTAGTCTCTAATTAAGCTAATTCGATTATTAATTTACAAACGAATAAATTAATGTACGAGAAGCATTATAAATTATAAATTATAAATACATGTAAATTTATGTAAATTAAAAATGTGTAATAGTTATTATTTTTATATTTTTAATCATTACTATTACTATTACTATTAATACTATTATTATTAACATTTTAGTTTTTGTTTTAATTAAATGAAACATTCTTCCTTTATAAATTAAAAGTGTCAATACTGCAATAAAAAATAATGACCATTGCGTCGTATTATCTGCGGATTTTAGCTAGTTAGTTTGATACAAGCAGCATTAATCTCAATCTTTGTCCCTTCTGCTGATGTAAATTCAGGTTATAGAAAAATGAATAGTTCAAAAATTCTTTTTTAGCTGTAATATTAGTTTACTATACGTTCACGACTAAAATCATTGTTATATTTGAGTTATGAAAGTTGAAGTTAAATCTTGGAAAATAAATTTGTTCAATGTATCAATTATTTAAAATAAATACGAAGTTTGAATTAAGCGACTGTATTATTTTCATTAATTAGGAGTTCAAACGCACGAATTAAGAATTTTCATTATTGGTATTCTCTGAAAAATGCTGAAAACTAATAATATTTCACTTAGAAGCGCATATAACTTCAATACTGACTTTGAAAATTACGAGTGAAATTTAATACGTTTATTGAGATTTGAGAAGCTCTTGGTGTGTATGACGAGATCTTATAAAAGAAGGTGGGAATCTTCATTTCAAAAAATTCAGTTTTAATTGAAAAGTAAGCCCTGAATTCAAAATTTCTACTCAGTTCTTCATCAACTGTATTTTTGTACAACTGTGAATTCTGTACTTAGGAAAGTTTTCATTAATTATATCTCTAAGACTCTTGTTTATACAGTGGCGTCCTCTCTTATTCCGTTAGCTAATGTATTATAAGATTAAAAAGATTATCCTTTTATTTGCGCCTTGTAAACATTACATGAATATATCTTCTCAATGCTCAAGTGTACTCATAACAAATCACAATAATCACGAATCCCAAAGCACCGACCGTTATCAATTCAGTGGATACGACGACCAACTAACATTTGTAATTTTAAGTTTAATTTTCAGGCAAGTATCTAAATGTGCAAGAGTAAACGCACCCAGTGGCAGCGATCGTACTTACCGTCGATAGCGAGATGGAACCAGGTGCCATTGTGCCTGGAGCTGGGTGTTCTGTTGGGGAAAATGACTTTGCACTCGTACCAGCCTTGATCGCTCTCCCTGATGTTGGTGAGGTTGATGCTGCCTTGGCCATATCCTCGCGTTTGGGCGTCCTCGATCAAGTGTATTCGGCCGACGTAGCCGTCGCTCGCGGACACCGAGCTGTCGTACCACGAGAACATCGTCCGGCCCTGAAACGTTAGACGCCGACGGCGACGCTTAAGAGTCGGCAATTACAGCGAGTTAAGGAACTTGGCCGTCCGCTGCTGAAGCGCATCCGGCGCGATAAAGTGCGGAGGAGCCTCTTGCCGCTCTGGCGGGCGACGGACGCTGCTGGACATCGCGTCTGCCAATTGACGCCGGAGGAATTAAACCCGAGTGCGGCTCGTCTTTCTCTCGAGGAAGCGACGCGACCCGATGATTCTCTTCTTTTGTTTTTTTCACTTGTCGCGGATTTGCGCGCTACAATTTCGTGCCTGTGACGCTTAGAAAGATCCACGAGCAGCCCTGACTTATGCTTTTCGGATGCAGTCCTTTTCAGCGCTTCAGTTATTACGATAACCTGTTACTTTGTTGTACCGAGTTATCGCTTTTACGCACCCAGCTAATACGACGTATGCTAATAAAATATGTAGGTAGAACAAGGTTTGAAGAGATTACTCAATCTTATTATTCTAGATTCAACATTTTTTTACGCTCTCAAACAGACGGTTTAAGTTTCATAAGTTCTTTTCAAAGTTCGATATAGTCGATATTCAAACACTCTTAATTGTTACTCTAATTATTTTTTCCAAACTCAAGTACAAAATGAATTAAGATACTTCTAAGAGATTGTATTCGTATTGCACTCAACGGGAAGAGTTTAATTTTCGATTTAATTTCGATTTAATTTTGTCCGTTTGGCATTTTTGTAGCACAACGGCACGCCGCAATTGTTATTAGTGCATCATTTTTGTCGTCAAGTTTGTAATACGCAAAGAGGTATTCTAAATATTAGTTACGATCAACAGCGCTGAGAGTAGTCGTTATCTAATACTTTTCGAGTATTGAGCATCGAACAATATTACAATTCTAACAAAATGAGTTTTGACGAATGCAGCTTACAATACCGCACCCGTAGAGAGTCCAATGAAAACAGGGTTATTGACAACGGAAGTCGACACCCTCGCATATCCCACAGCTCTTTCTGTGGCAGTGTTTGCGAATTCGAGTCGATGGTCAAAAGGTCGGAGAGGACTAAGCGACTTTAAATCTATTTTAGAGTTGGCGTGGCGTCAAATGACACGCGGATGTCTGAACTTCGTGAAAACAGCAATGCGTGCCAGTACTAATGGCGGTAGGCGAAACCACAACTGGTCCGGCTGATGGACCCTAATCATCCGACAATTCGTTAGCAGTGACCCACTGTGGTAGCTTGTAGGGGGAACTTATCAGCCTCTGTGTTTGTACGCGTGTGAGTGTGTGGATATGCGTGTGCCTGCAACAAAATATAATGCAGCCTTGCCTCCCATACTCCAATTACTACTGTATACAGCGTACGAGCACCTGCTTTACATGCGCGTCAGGCCCCAATCAACTCGACTTCCACGCTTGCCTTCGGTTTCCGCTCTTCTATCTATCTAAGCCGCGTCGCCGATTATGTAGAGTCTCCGTCAAGTGACCGAGACCAAGGACACCGATCAACACTGAGCGGGTGTATGGGAGGTCTGGCTTTTCGTCTGGTATTTTGAGTCCGAAACTCTGTGCATTGGCCTTCAGTGACTAATTATGTTCGGAATTGATCATTGAAAGACGTCTAATCATCAGTGGCACGTTCTATATTTCGCATTGAGAAACTTTTAATAAATACAAGTTGTCGAATCATTAAAAATATTATATCCTCAAAGCACTATCAATGCAGTAACTTGCATCTATCCTAAAGATATATAGCTTACAAAGATATTTGCATATAAATTACATATTTAAATACGATAACATCAGTGGAAATAATTGCTGCAACATTTGACTAATAAGTCGAATAATCGAATTTTAATACATAAGATATATAGTAATTTCATTAATGAAAAACATTGTCCTATGTTTGTCTAAGTTTTTCTCTTTTTATACAATATACAAATAAGCTTTCCAAATACTTTATTTTACAATATAGTATTTACCATTATCATTATGTTAATTTTCACAATAATTGTTTTCTTTTATCAGTTTCATAATAATTATTCGATAAACAGCCATTAACTTTTATCAAAATTTGACAATCTCGAATATCTGCATATCAGAAAACTATTCTCAAGTAAATACATTCCGTGTCTAAAACTCATATTTGATTCGATTTAAAATATATTGTAAAAGATTGGAAAAAAGCGACTAATTTTCTTTTATATAGCGAAAAATGCTTATGGAAATAAAAACACTTTTCAAGTTTAGCAGCTTTAAGTCATTCTTCTATATTTTTATTTTTGTAGCCGTAATTTTTTCAGGCAAAACTATTGAAAAATAAGAAAACGCGAATGTAATCTAAGTAGAAAAATGTTAAATTTATTTGTAATTTTTTCTTTTGTGTAAAAACCTGTTAGAAATCCTCATTTTTTTATTTTTATGCACAACATATTTTCTTTGTAGATTTTTTGAATTTGCATTTCTTCAAATTTTTATATTGCAAAAATCTTCGGGTTGAAAATTATTTATTTCTACTAAAATTTTCTTGATGTTATTCAGCAAATCGTAGATTTCATCTTTTATTACAAGAAGAGGGTTTATCACAAGAAAAGAAGCTAAACTTGTAGGAAGATTCTAATTTCATATATGATATTTAGCCCCCTATCGTTGAATCATGAGTAATCATGTTACAGAAAATTACTCAAACGAAAATCTGCCATCCAACGTCTATAATACATTCAGTATTAGGTAAATTATTTATTTTTCTTTTGACCTTTATTTCAAACTACTAATATAAAACCAGTTCTAAATTAATTCTTATCTATTTCAGTTATTTTTATATTTGAATTTTTATGACAGCTTTTAACGTAAGTTATAGATTACAAGTTCATTCCTTATTAACAGACAAAGATGTTTCTCTATTGCCCTGTACAAAATTTATCTAAGCTAGTTTATCTAAGCTACTCATATACTCGTATATTTTTGTTTATTTTAATATCATTTAATATGATTTCATTCATATTACTTTTTTGTTATTAATTTGTTTTAATTATATAGTAACAATTTCTAACGTATCAGTGTATCATGTTCTAAATATAAAAAATACTTTTGTATTAAAAAAATATAAGTTTTGCTTTTATATTATTAAAACAACGTAATTCATAAAATCTCTATATATTAGTGAAGAAATATAAGAAATCAATTCTTAAAAAAAAGTTGTTATTTTTTAATGAAAGTATAAAATATTCAAGTATTCTAAGGGATTGAATAAACTTTTCTTATATTGTAAATGTAGCTTAACAGTTGCTTTTTACAGTATGAGATTCTTATAAAAAACGAATAAAGTAGATTTTAATTGTAAGAAGTTACGTTGACAATGAATTAAAAGCAATAAGAGAAACATAATAATTACTTTGTTTTTGAAATAAAAAATTCGTTTCATCTCGTGAACAAGGTATTTCTTATAACACAAAATTATGAAGCTCTGAAGTCGAATGTTTTTTATTAAAATAATATGGTAAATATTCATAAATTCAGTGCATTTGACAGATAAAGTAAACATTTTTAAATACTAAGTTTTAATCTTTTTTAAATGAAGCAATTTTTATTATAACATGAATATAATTTAGACTTAAATAATTAGAAAGAACATTAAGATAAGGCTTAAGCTTTTGGCTTAAGGTAAAGAAATTACAGCTTTAAAAAATTGGAAGTGTATTAAATTTTATTTATCATTTTATTAATTATTTTATTAAGTAAAACTGACATTTGATAAATTTTATGTTACACATTTTTATAATAAATTAGATGTATTTACTTTTCTTGAATATTCAATTAATTTCCGAATTTATATTTCTGAATATTTTTTCAATTAATAACAATTCAATAAAATTTCGTTTAAATTACATGTAAGAATGTAGAATGCGAACATTTTTAAGCAAAAAGTATAATCCTGTGTAGTATAGTAAGTATAAACTTGAATCTATTCATAAAAGTTTTTCTATAAAGTATCTAAGTTATCTCTTTATTACTCTATTCAAAATTCGACGTACAGTAAGTTTCACAAATAGGTCACCCATTTTTTCTAAGATTTCACTGAAAGAATTTTTAAAAAATTTTGAACAATTTGTTGAGTTAAGGGTGGAATTACAATGCCATAGTATAATACTAATGTATAATAAGAATATATTTATCTTCACGTTTAGTTTCTTTTATTGTTATAAAATGAATATCAGTGAAACGGATTGTGTTTAATGTTACGAACTGAAAGTACTATATTTATAGTTTGAAGGAAATTATATTCCGTTTCAAAAAAGTTCACTTTTCACATGGAAATTTCTGTTCGACACGAATATTTTATTTTTTAATTTAGACAAAATGGTAATAAGCTGAAAAATTATGAGGAATTACGTTTAAGTGATCTTTTGCAGTATAAGCGAGCGCCGAAGCGGCTCTTAAATTCACATTTTTAAAAGAATAAGAAACTCGCTTTAAAGTTGTACAATTACAAATAAAGCCGAGATGTAATCATTGCTTGAAGAGACATATTGGTAGTATTGATTATACGTAATGTTGTTTAATTTTGAATTGTAAGTACTTTTATATATTGAATTATTTGTACAATAATATATTTTTTTTCAGAGATCTGTTCAAAATTAAATAATGATTAAAATTAATATAAATATAAAGTAAATAAATATGTCTTCTATAATTTATTTGATATTAATACATATCTTATATTTGTGTTTATATGCGAATGTGCGTGGGCGCGTACGTATATGTTTGCGTAGATACGTGCGTGTGTATGATTGAAATTGATCATTACGAGACATCTAATCATCAGTGTAATGCTCTATATTTTATTAATATTATGTACGCGGGTATTAAAGAGTATGAAAAAGTAAAATATATTTAGAAAGTTATATTTATAAAATATGAAAGTAATGTATATAAAGACACAATTAAAAGCTAAGCCAGTAAAGTTGAATACGAAGTCAGATACACTTATAAGTTAAATTTTTATTAATAATATTTGCCCACTATTAATAATATTTTGCATAAGAAATATTTATTTATTGTCACATATGCCGATTGGGCTATAATAGTACATAATGATAATAATAATAATGGTATAATAGTGTATAAAATTTTTTTTAGATTTTTATTAGAATAATACATCAAAGTTTCATTTTATTATTTTTATATTTTGCAATATCAAATAAATTCAATAAATTATGTTCATAGTAAAGGTACTACATAGTAATAGTTTGTTAAATATAAAAAATTGATTTTAAATTATTATTTTTAAGTTCACTTCGTAAAATAATTTTATTTATATTTTGCTTTATTATTAATTTAAATAATATTTTCATAAATAGTTTTCAACCAAAAAGATCTCGCACGACTATCACAAATGTAATTGAACCGCGAACTATGTCACAATCAGCCGTTACACTGTGTAACCATCTTACTTCTCGCAAGTTATTTATAAATTTTATGAAACTCGACCTTTAATACCTCGTAATAAAGTTATAAAGTGATATGTGGAAACATTTAAACAATATTTTCATTGGTATTAATTTATGAACTTTATTTTTTGTCAGATTTTCTTTCATTAAAGCACTATTGAAATTTTTAATCTTTAAATACTAATGATTTATTTAAGTATCATTAAAAAGATTTTTTTCATAGGAAGAAAATTTCAAGAAAATTTTAATTTTAATATAATAATATTATAATGCCTTGTTTCTTATTGTTATATGTTTATAAAAATAAAACAGGCGCCAATTCCGAGTTTAATAGCCTGTAGGTTATTACAATTAGACTAGCAATTATTGTAAGCAAATCACAGTAATTGTATGAACGCATCATTTAATGTTCCAAATAAAAAGATTGGATTTAACAAGTAATTTTAGACTATAATAATTAACTATACAGTCTTTAGTATAGAAAATATTTTTTAATATTAAAAATACGTAACAATTTTCAGAATTCTATGCGAACAGAGATACATTATTCGAAAGTTCATAGGAAGACTACGTTTATTTGTATTTAAGTTAAATTATACAATTACGCTTTGAATTTGATTGTATTTAATAATCTGCATTTGTATCTTGTAGTCGTCTATTACTAGGTTTGTTAATATTTTATAATATTATGATTAAAAGATTATTATTAATATACGAAAATTAAAAAACAAGTCTCTTGATAATAAAGGGAATTTACAACTTATGTAGGTTTTATAATATATATGATAGAATAATAGAAGATAGATATAATAGAAATGATCATTGAAAGTAAAGATTGATTTTATTACATTTGACATAATAGTTGTGTTATTATTTTTATAAATTTATTGAATTACAGATAATGTAAAGCAACATTAATGAAGTGTAATGACTTAGTTGCAGAATATTTAAATTTAAACTCGGCATTTAATTAGATATTTAATTTATCAGATTTTTTATCTAAGACTTTTCCAATGAACATCCATAAGAATACGCTAAAAAGATAGGATTCCTTAAATTATGGCAAATCGTGGTCTATTATTTCTTACTCGCTATTTACAGATACAGAAAGAATTTGAAGCACGAAAATAAACAGTAAGAAATATCATCGATCACTACCAGATGGTTTAAATAACTAAAATATTAATTGAATACTCGTAATCAAATTTAACAAATAATGCACAATATGAAAACAACTCAATCCTCATTGTTGCGTCAATGTTGATCGGATTGGTATACAATCCGATTGTCAGTGTCATCTGTAGATACATCTCTAGAAAGCTAATGAATCAACTGATAACTGTCACCGAACAAAATTTCCCAATATGCAAATAACGAAGGAGATATAGATTAGTTTCGACATAATATGATACATTTACCGACTTTTGCTCTTTTTTTGCTGCTCGGAGTTACGGCAAGTGAAACAGTGCGGAGGCAATCTATCAATGAGCGAATATATTCGTTCTCTTAGAGCGAATGAAACTGGGAGAGGCTTGGAGAGCTTCGCTCAGCGTGTGTAATCCGTCAATCAACTAGTTGCAAAAGGAATTACCGTCGCTGAAAGAGCCGATTCCGGTCCCTAAAGATTCATCGGCGTGTCTTCATACCACGAGATAAAAAACGGAGAGTGTGTGCAAGTAAAACCGTAAAGTTCTGAGCCTTTGTCGTTTAAACGTACGCACACACCCGTGCAGCTTATTTTATTAGCTAGTTATATGTTCATTAGGGTTTTTCTAAGTCAAGGAGATTAAATGCCTAAATAAGAGAAAATATTTTTCAAATATATATGACAACAATTCTGGATGCTTCGAGTATTTCATAACATCAACCGACGATGTATCTTTTTATACGTTCGAATTTTAAGGAAATCTTTTAAATTTTATTTTGACTTAATTAATAAGCTGAGATTTTTTTATAATGTGGAATTAAAGTTATTACAGTATAAAAATTAAATCAATGATATAGAATTGGATTTCTTGCAATATAGTAAGTCTTGAATTTTGTAAATGAATAAACGTTCTTTTTAAAATTCTCTTAACAATATAAGTAAAGAAAATATTTTATGATTTGCATGGAGTTTTTGACAAAATTCAAAACCTTTTCTACATATTACATTTTATAAGATTATTTTAACGTGTTTATTAATTAATTATATGTATATTTAACGGTTATGTATATTTCGGTGGCAATACTATAAAAATAAACAATTAGAGTATTACCAGTAGAGTATAACCAGTAGAGTATTAAAATCATGAATATTTTGTAAGCAGTCTACTTAAATTAATTTGGTTTTCAGTAATAATTTATACTAAGAATTTATAAGTTTCAGTTTTATGTACAATGCCGAAATAAGATAAATATTAGGGAAAGTTATATATTAAAAGAATGCGTAATATGTGTCTTAATCTGTGAATATATTTTTTATAAATTTTAATTTGCACATAACTACTGAGGAAGTACTGCTGACAAATATACACTGATTTGAGAGTAATATTTTAAACTTTTACTTCTAGTTTCTACTTAAAAATATCCTAATGTGAAATCACGATATTTTATATCCAATTTCAAGGAAGAAAGTAAATTATTGATGTTATAGTCTGATGTATAAATAGATAAAAAAAGTACAAATACTTACAATTGCTATTAAATGCAATATGTGCATAACACGAATTTGTTTAAGTGAGAAACATTTATGTTATTAATATGTCGTACTTAATATTATGGTGAAAAAATCCTTATTAAATTTCTTATAATTTATGATAATTCTTTAAATTTCATTAATTTTATTATTCTACTGTTTTTATCTAAATAATAAAATTTTTTATATTTAAGCTAAACAATTTATTTATAGGTATTGGTTGAAATTGGTAAGAAATAATAATTATTGCTTACGCGAGATTAAATATTTATTTATAGTAAAATTTATTATAAAATAGTGCATATTGTAATCTGTAGTCAACATTTAATTTCAAATTTACTCTTAAACTCGATTATTTAAAAAATGTTACATTATAATACGAATATTTAGAAAATGTGTAGACTATAACTAAAGAAAAAATGACAACTGTCGTATTGTACTTCTATAAGAATGAAAGGTAAAGTGGCTAAGGTACAGAATGATGATATTATAATTAATCAATTTTACCAAATAAAAAATACAATTATATATTAATTTATCATACTAGATATACTAATTGTTAACGTATGATGATACGTATATTATTTGTGTATATGTTTGTTGTACTTTCATTTAAGTAATATATTACGTTTATAATATTAAATTGATTACATGAAATTTTGCTAGTGTATACACAAATAATAGAAAGTATTAAAATGCTTTGAAAAAATGAAGGAAAATGTATGTTATACCTTGGAAGATAAAAAATTTATTCTTTATTCTTTTATTATTATATAAATATTATGATGATAAAAGATAAAAGATAAAAAAATAATTTAAATTATTAAAATAATGGTTAGTGATCGGAACGAAATGGTGTTTTAAACAAAAATTACAAATAGTAAAACATTTTGAATCGATATTTCCTTATTAACCGTAATCAATACGTAAAGGTATGAATATAATTTTCATTAAAAACATATATGACTTACATCGCGATTCCAATGTAGTATATAAGGTATCGGTATCTCATGTGGAAAATCAAGATCGCAATTGAATATGACATATTCGCCGACACCTGCGGTAAGGTAAGTTGGTTCTTTTTCCTCTTCTAAAAGAAGACCAAGGCCCATAACTGCAAATGTATATTGCGAATATTCGATTTTTATTCTTGGCTTTAATGGTATAAATAAATAATAATTATTGTCAATAATTGTAAATTCGAAAATTCATCGTTACGCGGATTTTAAGTGTTAAGAGAAACGTTAATTTACAAAATCAAAAAATTCTTAATAACATAAAATGCGTGTTACAGAGATGTATTAGAAAATTAATGCTCGTATATTTTTATTAATAATATTTAATCTTTAATGAATAATTATTTTCAACTCGATATATATTATATTTAACTTTTTATCTACATTGTTTGCAAATGATATTATGTATCAAATGCCTTGAATAAAGTTTTGAACGTAATTTATATTCTTAAATTTTATTAAAGAATTTATGTAAAAAGGTAATGTAAGCTTCTCAAATAAAAGCTACAGAATAATTTGATTAAATTAACTTATAATACCAGTAAATGTATTTAAAAAATATGATCTTCAAAGATGAAAACGAAATTCAAATATTAATAGTTGCAAACTACTAGATTCCATATTATAATATTTAGCTTAAAAATGATTTGTGTATGAAAAACAAACCGTCAAATCGGCATTTGAGCATGTATTGATCAATTCATATTTAATAATTAAGAAAATATTATTAATGGACACTAAAATATTCTAACTTTTTAAAAAGTTTTTTCAATACAATTTACAGATTAAACAAGTATGATACTTTGTTTTCGCAATTGTATGATGCGTTCTTTGTTAGAATAGGACGTAACGACTTACCTCTATAAAAGAGCAGAACCAAAATGTACAAATGACTTCCTTTCACGATGCTCGTAAACATGATTCAGTGGTTTGTAGTATCATCAACATACGATTCAGCTATCACAAAATCACCAAATAAAAGCAACAAATGCAATTTCAATTAAGATTAAAAATATAAAAGATCACATGTAGCAGTTGCACTGAGCAAAGGGGCGCGAGCGAATCACAGTTGCCATCGCTGCCGCCGCCGCCGTCGTCCTCGTCGCCGCAGATTTTGCAACAGGAAGAAGCGACACCAATGTTTCTTCCTTGCTTTTTCCCTCCCAATCTCAGTTTGGTGTCGCACCTTGAATATATCGGCCAAGGCCACCCTTTCAATAGTGGCCCTTATCAGAGCTTTCCAGCTAACATCCTCGTAGTCGTTCGTCCCCTTCACCCGAAGATCGTTGAGCACTGTCCTTTCGAAAACTATCCTTTCCAGCACAAATTCCCTTGAATAGAAGTACTTTATTACGCGACGCGACCGACGGGGATAAGGACTGCCCGAAACGTTGGGAACTTCAAGTGCAAATCCAAGCCGCCGTTCCGAAGCAGATGCTGGCTGAGGAGTGAGAGAAGAAAGAGAAAGAGAAAGAGAAACAGAGGGAAAAGGGAGAAAGAAAGGAGATCAGCAGCACAAAGCCTTCGCACGGTGTCGTCGACGAAGCAGACGAGCAATTGGGTTCGTTTCTCCTGCGTTCAGCGGTGAATGTGTTGAGTCGGAGCACACGGTCGTAAGGGACGTCGCGCCTCGCTTCGTCAACTCTGTTGGTCGACGGCGGGGGGAGGGGGGAGGGGCAGGCAACTTCACATTTGTAGCATATGTGTTATAGAATCACCGATTGTTGAACCACCCTGCGCTTACGTGGGTGAGGAGTGGTGCAAAGGTCAAATTCTTCGAGGGTTCGGAAACTTCTTAAACTGACGCGCTTTATTACCGAGAGCCTCTTCGCTTTTTCTGATTCAAGGTTATGCGCTATGGTCACTGCATATACACGTAGACAGCTGTTGTGGACAGACGTCCACAGCCTGGAAATTTCGCTTGCACTTCTTGTCACAATTGTAATTGTTGCGAACGCGACAAAAATGTGCAGATTCTTTATAGGTCTCGCTCCCCCGGGAGCTTCATTCTCGTTTTTTACTCCAATTGAGGCACTTGCATAGTGCACAAAGATTATTTCTGAAGAGCTTTTAAAAAGCACTTTCAATTACTTTTGTCATCTGTACGTACGTGACTCTTGGAATTTACTTTGAAAAGTTTATGGTCTATGAGGTATTTCTGTTATAAGCAGGAAATCGCAATAGTACAAGACAGTTCGATTAATCTCTTATTTCTTATACAGTAGAAAGCTTAGGTTTTAAAAGTTTAGAATATTTTTAATTAAACTGAGTATAACTTGATGAATAAATTAATCAAGGATATTAATGTTACTATGCTTAGTTTCATTCTGTAAAATTGCTCTAATCAAATTTTTTTTAAATTTACGTTTGGCTAAAATTTAACTTTAGAAAAATTAAAATTCTGTCAATTCGTAATTGCACATTATTCATAGTATTAAAAGAAATTAAGCTACTGAATTATAGACATATGGGATGAAAGTACTTATTCGCCACTTTTATTTCATTTATATTATGAACTCTTATTTTAATGACAACACTCGTCTATTACATTATTAACCTTTCAATAGTGACAAGTGTTCAAAGTATAATGTAGCATGATGTTTCTATTTCAAAACAGTACGTATTTTATTGTTTGTGAATATTGATACAACAATGAGCATACAATTAATTACGCGATACTTTCAAAAGAAATTTATACTATTAAAATTGAAACTTGAAACTATATTTTTTTATATATATCTTATGATTTTTCAATACAAAACATTATTTAAATTCTTTTCATTAATTCAATTAAAGTCAATTTTTTCCTATTAATTGAATAATATTGATAGAAAATAAAACGCTAAACTTAGTAGTCAATGCTTTCACTCTTTACTTAAAAAAAAAAAAAAAAAAAAAAAAAAAAAAAAAAAAAAAAAAAACTAGCCCTAGATATATTTTTCTATTTTTCTAACAGTTCATAATTTTAATAGCAACCTTAAATATATTTTCTTGAATTTTAAATTAAATTTTGTAACAGTGCATTTTCTAACGTAAAGAATTATATTTTATTAAATTAATAGAATAAATTCAAATAAATCCTCTTAAGTAGAATTCGTTATAAAGATCGAAGTGGTCTTGAAAAATCTGGAAGGCGAGATGATAATTATTTACGAAAATAGTAATTTTTTGATAATATCTAGAGAAGAAAAATTTTAAATCGTTAAAAGAGATGAAAAATATAAATTCTTGGCTAAGTAAGAGATTCTTTATTCTGTTTGGTCGCTCTTTTGATTAATGTAATTTCTTTGACGCCTACGCGATTTTCTGTCCTTACTTTTCACATCGGTAGAATGAACTCTAAACGTTAATGACGGTTTCCGGCTATGGATATCCACATCAAACATTTTGATATGTAGATTCATTTTTATTATTACAATAATGAGTTTGTTCACCAAATTCGAATAAATGAACGGTGAACGTTTTAGACTAAATAATAACCAAGTTGGTCTGAAAAATATTGTACTTTTTTATGAATTTTGAATACTAATATTATTTTCAAGATGTTTTTATAAAATGTTTGTATACTTAAAAAGGTAAATGTTATGTTGTTGATACGTTTATAACTAAATAAATCAATATATAGATTCGGAAATAGCTTTCATATAGTAATTCTAACTGTTATCAATAGCTTATTCATTAAGCATATTTTTCTCGCCAATAAGTTAAATAATTTCGTTGCTGAATATCTACAAAAAATAGCAGTATAAAGAACAGGATGAATATTTAGTATTAGAATACTTGATGTTTTTAATATCCAGCAAAGTAAATTTTAGAAATTATCTTTCGATATATTTGATAATATTCTTGATTATTGATTGATATAGTTAAATTTTAATTTACTCGTAAAATATTACAAAATTTAATTTGTACTTTAAATTGTACTTAGAATTCAATCTAAAGAATTTTGTTCTGACTACATTTTAATGATTATTTAATCAAAGAATATTGTACATGTTCTACAATAAAATAATATATTATTAGATTATTATTACTTATTTTTATTCAAATATATAGGGAATGATTTTTGAAAATTAACTAAACAAGCTATACAAAATCAAACATTATATGAGTTGTTTCGATCTGGTAAAATAGAGATTTAAATTAGCAAATTAAAAAATGTTGTAAAAATTTGTACCTCGACAAATATAATGTAAAGACAGTTAATTCTTTTAACCGAAGTAAAAGACAGAGGTAAGTATTGCCTTTTATAATTACTTAACACTTTTTAATATAAACGTCTTTTTAAATGAAGCGATTATTTTGTATTTTATGATTAAAATTTTGATTAAAATTCTTTACGATTGTTAGGTTATTAACTAATTTATTCACTATTTATTAAAACAATTTGATTTTCATTTTTACGTAATTTCATGAATTTTAATATCTTAAGAGTATTGCAATTGTTAGTAGCCTTCCACTCTTGATCGGGTCCATAAAATGGATCTTGATAGAAATAACTAACGAATGTCTTGGCATTAAAACGACATAAGACTTAAGCCAGTGTGGTTGACATTATGAATTTAAAATTTTACTCTTGATTAAATCCATTAAAATTCGAAAAATGTGTACTGATAGAAAATGTAAAGTAAGCGAAATTATAGTTTGAGATGAAAATATAAGTTTTCGTTGATACGATCCTTAATCTAAGGGACTCAACTTGAGTCAACGTCTCTTTGCATCTCACGAGCTTCCCGAAATGCCATTCCGCTGACAAGTGGCGCAAAATTACGGTAGCAGGGGCGAACGGCACGAGACTGTAAGCTTTTGCGGACCCTTACGTCACATCCGTCGGCTGACGCATCTCGGCGCGGACGGATTACGTTTCTGTCGTGCCGTCGAGAGATAATGGGACGCACAATGTGAATTGAACGACGAAGCGCCGATGTTGCAGCTACTTCCTCTGTACCGTCGCAACTGTTGCAACTGTTGCAACTGTCGCTTCACGAAGATTCTTGAACCGCAGGTGGAAACAGGAAGAGGAGCGTCGCTAAAGCCATCGAGGTCGCGAGCAAAAGTTTTTGGCACAGAAATCTCCAATGATGATTGCGCTGTGTCTTGAATTTTATGCGAATTGGGTCACACTGCTGGTGCCTCGTTCGAGTCTCGCACGAAACCGAACGGCTGTTTACTCGTGCACTTTTAAGCCTTTGTGGCTGTTGAAACGGGCTTGAGTTATGTATCAATATCGATCGCCTAAAGTTCTGATTTCAAATGTCACTTTCAGTGAGTTTATTCATAGCGTTGCAGAGCTTCAATAAAATATTTGATATAATTTATTTATATTCGCTTCTTATTTTCAAATGGTTTTGAATTTAAATAAATATTAAATTTAATAAAGAATTTTGCTTACAAGTACCTTATTCTCATCGGATAATTGGCTTTACATCACATAAAAAACAATTGATTCTTAAGTTTAGAATTGCGTCAAAAATTAGTTTTCACGTTTCATATACGTACTGACACGTTCTACGCCGTGCCAAATGTTGCTCTATTATATATAGATTTTTGAATCCTAAAATAATTATGAAAGCTTATTGCAGATTGTTTAAACGATGTCATACAATAATTCAGTTAAAGAATTAAAATTGCACTTTTAATAAATAAAGAAGTCATTATTTCTAGAAAATCATCTGTCACAATTAAGTAGTATTTTACAATTTTTTATGTAAATAGTTTTACTAACTCATTTGCATGTTTTTAAAATAAAATTGCATTATTAAAAATATATTTTTATTTTGCAGAATAAAAGTTACTTTGTATTAAAACAAAAATAATAGACACTGCAGTTGCTATATTTTTATTATAACTTTATTATTTCTACAGTGAATGAAGGTATGTTCTTCTTACTTCACAAATTCTGCTAATGTTTTATAGTTACGTCGGCATGTACTAATACTGTTACTCATGCAACGTATTTGAAAACTGGTGTTCATGTAAAGCACATTTGAAAGATATTGTATAGAAAAACATGAATAGTTGCAAAGAAAATTATTCGTCGCAATGATTTCATTACCAATTTATAATTAATTTAATAAACAATAATATTATAAATTCTCTCCTCTTATAGGTTCTCAGTAACTAATATTTATGCTCATAAATTTGTATTATTTTATTATTATCTATGTAATATAATTAAGAAAAATGTATGTTATTCATCGCTGCTTACATAAAAATTTATATTAAAAATTGGGTTATCCTCCTTAGCAAATAGCGGATAAAGAACAAGAACTAGATGTTTTTGTGATTGAATTATTTCAAAGGATTCATAAAGCGTACTCATGTTTCAAGCAATATTGTCATTTTACTCTAGTTTTATCTAACGAATGCTTGTTTTAGGTGACTAAAATCAGATGATAAATTTAGTAGAATTGTAGTAATTTACATGAATCAGCGCTTCTGACTTTGCGTAAATGATTGTGAGCTTTGTACATTGTATGTCACGTGCTTCATCAAGGCCTTGTAATTTAATATGGAAATTCATTCAATAAAAAAAATGTTCCTATAATATTATTCACACCTTTTAGTACGTAATATTTATTATTTTTTACCTATAATTATCTGAAATCTTATAAAATAGGCGACATTTGTAAAAGAAAAAGTTTTGTAAATTACAAATTATAAATTATGACTATTTAGAATCTCCACTCTAACGTAAGAATGTAATTGTGCGAAATTGCTGAAAATTGCATAGAATACTAACTGTAGAGGTATACCTTAATTAAGAAAAATTAACAATTTAAAAAATATTCAATTGACTACATAAATAAATGAAAATTAAATTGGAAGTTTTTATTCTATTTAAATAAGTACTTTTGTATTATTTTATTAGTATGGATTGTAAATAAAATGATCAATAAAATTTACATCGATAAATGATTTACAGTCCAGAAAACTGAGAGCTGTTTCTTGAATATCAGTATATTTCCAACTTTATTTAAAGTTTAATAGTTAAAACTTTCATGTACGTTAATGAATCGAAAAAAAGTGCAGAGTAGAAGAGAAATGAGGGGACAAAAGCAAAAACTCGGATCATTTCAAATGACCGTTCTTCTTTTAATTTTATTTAATAATAAATCGTCTACAATTCGTCCTAAGTTAGTACGTCTTGAAGTTCTCGGAGTAGCGAGAAAGCACAGTTGATAATAACGGGGCAACGATTTTTCTTTATTTCTATCCCTGGGGAAATATGACAGACCAAACAAAAATAGAAGGTGAGAGGACAGGTGAGGCGCATGTGATTCATATACTTTCATAAATAACAAAAATGTAGTTAAGTTAGAAATACGATGGTGCAAAAGGCTTTGCGTAGATCGTTTACAACGATGATTATGTTATATGCTCGCGATGGATGTGTTTGAAGATAATAAAATTAAGCACTAGAGAAGACTTTTTTAGCGAGGAAAATAATGAGATTTAAAGTCTTTGCATCAAAAGGATACGCAACTTCGTTACATGTACATATGCCTTTGCATATATACCAAATAAACGGACATTACACAATAAAAATACAATGATAATACAAACTATGATAAAAGTAACTAAAATTATAATTGTACTCAATGGGCAAGCTTAGCAGGTTTTTACGACGATACTTCCACAATCTCTCGTAATTTGTCCTTTATACAGATCGCCAATGACGTTGGAAAAACGCACTTGATTCACGAAAACATTCTAGAAATTTTCACACGCGATGTTACATATCGTATTACATATTACGTAGGACCATTCGATTTTTCTGTCTTATGGATGCCAGTTTTATCGTGGTGTCGCTACGCATCTTTACACAATCTTATAATTGGTCAGTTTTCATTTTTCGAGGAGATACGACTCGCTTATTCCCGCATATACAGTCTCTCGTTTCCTCGGAAGGCTTCAGCTTATTTATATTTTCAATTCTTTTTTTTATATACTTATTTTCTTGTTTTTGTTCCTTTTGTTTATCTTTCTTCGTTATAATGCAAACACAACATTTAAGTTTAAGAGTAATCATCGTATAGAAAAATTTTCTTGTACTCGTCAAACGTTTCAAATATTTATCACACTGACTTAACTCGATAAGAAAGCGCATTTGCGCTATAAGCGGTAGCGTAACTTAAAGTCGACCTCCTTCGTATTTATAAGAAATTATCGATACGCGCAATATCCACGATAAATCTCGTCATCAAGAAAATCATCGTGCGTATTATTAGTTCACTATAAATATATAAAATCAGCGAAATGCTTATACATGTGCATGTGTACAATGTGCGCATATGCGATTGAACGAAAAATTTTGCAAGATAATTGTTTGTTAATCGTTTGTGTAAGAAATTCAACGAGATACTATAATTTCTGGTAGAATAGCTATATTGAAAATGTTACCATAATATAAGCATCGAAATCTAATTCAGATACCTGGAGCCAATTGATTATCAGTTATGATTATCTTTTGGCATAAGGTTTGTCACCGAATTGATGTAGCGCATATGAAGTTAATAGCAGAATATGAAAATATTCATCGATTGTAATGTTAAAGATTAATATAATGATTATGTTTTTTTTTAATAATTTTCCCAACTACGGAGCGTGAAATTTTTTTATCAAAAAAGTTAATTTAATTTCGTAAGAAGTTTTATTTTAAAAACAACTATCATGATTAATATTAGAAACTTCATTTTGAAAATAATAGCATTACTGATTATTGAAGTTTTCCTCTTGTTAAAAATGTAAATATTCTAACAAATTTTGAATAGCTTAACTTCATGTGCAAGCAACGCTATCATAGAACTCTTGTTTTCTCGATAAATGATTACATTTATAAGATAAAAAATCAGTATAATTGCAGTGAAACATTGTTTTGTCATACATTTTCCTTTAGTAAGATAAAATTTATCGATTAATTAGTAATTTAAAACTACTATAACTTTTACTATGTACAAATATTCAGACTTTTCTTTGAAAATAATAACTTAGAAAATAATTTTTGTTCCTATCTGTTTTGTCTAGAAATCATACCACAACAATTTACAAGGATATTAGGATCGAGGTATCTATTTGTTTGAATATAATATTCGATTTCACGAATACGATAATTTTAATAGAATAAGAAATTTCATAAGGTATGCACGAAATTTTCACAATCCAGTTTATAAAAATCTTGAGCATCAATTTCTTACACAATCGAGTTTACATTATATTCATAGAATTCTTTTACACGTATATGTAAATACATGCATACGAAATAAAGGAACTACAAGAGTGAAAATACAAGATATAACGTAAGGAAAATGAAATAGTAAGGTGGATGGAAAAGTGTGCGTCGTTTACGAGGATCGACACGACATATTCACGATTCAACCATATAATCGTTCTCTTCTTATACGCGATATTTTAAATGCATTTGCTTTTACGTGCTGTCGGTGTAAGTATGTATAATACGCTTAATACGGTGACCGATAAGATTTCTTCTTTTTATGTATATGTTTTTTCATCGATTTTCCTTTAACGTCTGTAGCGAAACACGTGCGTCATCTTTGAGATCGTTGTATCTAACTATGATATATCTACACTCTTAATTTATGTACGCTTATCGCTTATCTATTATAAGGTGAGAGGGAAACATTCAGGTTAAAAGTTGTCGGGATTAAATTTCCCTCCTTAATCGCTTTGAATTTGCGCTGCCTACAGTAAATGTATCGCGAAGGAGAGAAAATCAAAATACGATTAACTCGATATCGAAGAGGACCGATTCGGTAAGGCGACGTTGACAGTTACAATGAGCTTATCCGTCGATCGGGGCTTTACTAATTCTCCTCGTATGCTTTCGTCGTTAAATTTCCTTAGTCCTTCGACACAATATTCTATTCAACTCGATTTTCTCCTCGAGCTTCTATTTTGTTTTCCGTTTGTAATATTCGTGAAGCTTCGCTCATTTCATAGAAGGAAGAATACAGGGCAAACGCTCAAATTTTCAAATAAATTAAAAAAATAATATTCAACTTTAAAATCTTAAAATAGGCTCATATTTGCTCTCGCATGCTTTATTCTTTCTTCGTTCTTTTTAAATTCATTATTTAAGTTCATTATGCCATTCAAAATTAACGGCATTCATTTTCGCTTTTTATAATCGGTTTTTTAGTGGTTAATATGATACAGCAGCAGCAGGCGCTTTTGTCTCTTTTCATATTGAAAACACAAGTTTATTTCCCATTTTCTTTTCTCCTAATTCATGTTAATATTTTCAATGTCGATTGACAACCCTACACGCTACATCTTTATGATTTACAATTATCGATTAATTATCAAATTATTAATTCAATTATTAGAATTACTTTAGAATATTGGTACTCTTTGCGTCACCTCATTTTTAATAATTTCATTTTATTTACTATAATTGCTCTTCGACATTCTCTGCCTCTCTCTAGTCAGTTTTCTCACTCATTCAGGCATCATGTCATTCTCGCAAATTTCATTTCAGTGCTTACACTTTTTCTTTTACAAATGTTCTCGAATTTCGTTTGTCACTTTTATTTATTCATCTCTCTCTTTCTCTGTATTTTTCGTTTGTGAGTATAGTTGAATCGTGAGTAGAGCCTTCGCTAATTATACTTCTACTAATGAACTATCGAAGGTATCGGCTTAAATATAAATAAGATTTTTGTACTATAAAAGAAAAGTAAGGGTATCCCCGAGCGGTTGGAGAATCTTATAGTCCCACGCGAGCGAATCCATTGCATGATCTTTTTCAGAAGCTCCGTAATACTATTGTACTTTTTATATCGCTAATCTCACTCTTTTCTTTCCCACTTGTTTCGTTCATCCTTGCAAACAGTCTTTGTCTCCAAGAGCTTGCCTATAATTTCTAACGGAGAAATTGACCTCTTCCTTCTCCAGCGTGTGCCTTGCCCGTAGTTGTAATAATAATCTTGCAATTTGCTACGCCACCTTTCCATTTTCTATCCCTTAGTACTTAGTGCTTTTCGATTAATTATTTCAATATTATCATCGCTTAATACTTAAATGTTCTCGTGTGTAACATTGCTTAAGAAAAATTATTGTGCCGATAATATGTTGGGTCGCTATCGAAACCCTAAACAGGCAGTGCAGTAAGTGTGAGTCCTTAAGCAATCTCGAGGCAAGCTTCGGCCTAATATCACGGTTCGAGTCCATTGCTCGTCATTTTTGTATTTATTTGTATAATTAAGTAAAAGTGGCATTTTATATGTAAGGTGTATCTCTGTATGTCTGCCTATTTTCACATTTTTGTAATAATTTTTATTCACTTATTATATAATCCCGCCAAACCGTGCATGTCTTTCTATTTTTCTCATCTTTTCTTTACTTCTTTTTCTTCGTTAATAATTACTTACAGTTTATTATTAGGATTAAACTTGATTTAGTATTCGTTTCTTTTACAAGGTAAAGAGCACGTACACGGTACTGTATCTTTGGAGTATTTTTCTTAATCAGCCTCGTCCGTTTTGTTCGTTTGCAAGGTAAGTGTACATACCCGCGAATGCAAAACCAAATCATAACGAAAATCCTCACCGTCCCAGTGATCGCGGACGGACATTTTTATAAATTCACTCTTACTCGGCTTCGGGAGAGACATTGTAAAACATTGTTCAGCGCAAAACATCGTTCCGCGATCTTTCTCTTTTCTATCGCAACCGTAAAAATCTGCACGAAAATGCGTCAAGACGAAACCGGAGCGAACTAACGCTTCAGAAAAGTTCCCGTTCTCTCGTCAGACCATGCCTACTCGAATGTTGCCTCATGAAAACGCAAAAGCAAGGACTCGGTTGTAGTTTCGCAAAAGTGAACCGGATCGATAAGTCGAATCCAGAGGAATACGAAGCCCGGATACACTTTAGAATCCAACGAAACGTCGCATACGCGTACAAGCTTCCAAACGACTCTGCCATCCTAGCCCTGAGAGGCGGACATCATCCAGCATCAGCAGGCGCTCTCCAGGTGAGCGCTCTGTCTCCTCTTGGCTTGCCTCTGCCTAAACTGATGGAACTCGGCCTTCATCGCCTGGACCCGCGCTTCGATGTTGTCTCTCGAGTACCTCGCCGACGCCGGCTGCTGCTGGCTCTGTTGGGTCGTGTGCACCTGGTGTATCTGCGGCAGCTGGTGGTGCATCTGGTGCACGGGTGGACGCTCCTCCCGCGTGGGGGTCGAGGCCGAAGTCGGGGTGGGGGTACAGGAAACTGGATCGAACTCGTAATGGCCGTCGACGCTGCCGGCGTCCGCGTTCGCGACGCTCTGCGCGTTGAGGGTCTTGAGCGCCGGGTGGTGCTGATCCTGGAGTTCGAGCCAGCGCCCGACCGAGAGGGGCGGGGGTGGCGGCCGGTAGGGGGGCGGCCGCCACTCGGCGACGGTGCTGCCGCTGCGCGAGCTCTGATTCTGCTGGGAGGTGTTTTTGCTGCCGAAGCCCGAGCTGCTGGAGCGGCTCTCTGGCGAGGTCTCCAGGTCGGGGGAGGCAGCGAGCTCGGGGGCGGAGCGCGCATGTCTCGCGTGTCTGGGCGGTAGCCTCGCGCGGGGCCGGCCAGTCGGTTGGGGCGGCGAGGACGTCGCCAGAGGCTGGACGGGTACGAAGCGCTGGGACTCGGCGTGGATGGCCTTGAGCGAGGGCAGCTCTTGGCTGTAGCGCTGGTGGATGCTTCGCAACTGTATGTAGCTTGGCGGAGTGGGGAACGCGGAGGCGCTCCGCTCGACCGAGGAGTTGGGCTGGCGCACCGAGCTCAGGTCGCTCAGGTAGACCGGCGAGGTCCAGGGCGCGGACTGGGGTCCGTTGCTTGGGGAGCTCGCGAGGAAGCGTGGCGTGGTTATGGCGCATATGTCGGCGCCAGGCGCGACCTCGGGGCAGTCGAGGGGGTTGATGGTGCCGAGGAGATGGTGAGCGCTCGGGGTGTGGTTGATCGAGAGGCCGCTACCCTCGGAGCGCAGGCTGAGTTGACTGGTGCCGACGAGTGGCCGCCGCCAGGAAGATTTGTGTCGGTGATGCTGTTTCGGCAGAAAGCCGCCGTCGTCGCTGCTCGAGGCGTCGAGGATGCTGTTGTTGGCGGAGGACATGACCGAGTCAGCGATGACGAAGCGGCCGTCCGCCGCTCGGGAGATCTTCCCAAGAGGTCGGCAGCGACGGCTGAGGTCCGGCGTCGCTGGGCTGATGATTTCTCGGAGAAGGTTCAGACCTGGTACTCGGCTTTTTCTAGATCTGGATTCGTGGGAATATGGAAGAAGAGCGTTAGTTTTATAATACAAGCACGAGCGTACGTTTCTTAAGTTTCAAGTTTACGGAGTATCAAAGTTTACAGAGTATGACTGTAATATTTACAACTTTGGTCAACTATACTTAAGTAAACAGAAATTTTATAAAAATGTAGATTTCTTTGAGTATCAATTGAAATAATTGGCTCAATATTTAGGTCATCTTGTTGCGTTTGTCTGGTTAAAAAATTAATTTTATAAATGATTTAAGTAGTTGATCAAGTGCAACGAGTTTTATATTCTAAAGCTTCCTTTGTAAGGAACTTGGTTTTATAAAGACATTTTTCAAGATTTTCTGAATAAGTTTTTGCAAGCATTTTTCTTTATAAAATACAGACTTTACTACATGTGCTTCAAGCTAAGTACTTCGTACAGAAGGAATAGTAATAATATCCTTGTTAAAAGAGAATAAATTTTTCGTAAAACTTGTATACGAAATTTTCTTTTAATTCTACATATTTATATTCACAAATGTTTGTCTGAATTTAAAAGTTATTACTCTGTAAACTCTTATATCAACACTGCAACAACACTAACATGCAAAAATAAACTAGTACGATCAATGAATTTAATAGAGTGAAAATAAATTGCTTATTTAAATGAAATCTGATAATAGCATTCGGATTGCAAATCAACAAACAATCACTGCAGATACAGGTTATAAGGTAAGCATGCACATACGCATTCGGTGCAATATACACAAACAATCTTTGGGTGTACAGGGTTTCTTGCCGGGTGAGTGAAGTGGAAGTGAACGTGAATTATCTTTTCTTCAAATTTTGTCCACTTAATATTCAGTTGTGATATTTTATTTGAAAAATTTTCATAACAAATTTATCTTTTTTCATTATTTGTCATTCCATTTTTAAAAAAATATTTATTATCCAATAGCAATCGTAATTTTAGGTGCTCCGAATGTTGTCACCTTTTTTCCTCCTTCGAGTCCGGCAGCAAGGAAAATGGGGGAAAGAATGTTGTAACACAACGATTACATTCACAAAAACAATAATGATAATAATAATAAATGTAACGCTAAATAATTAAACTTTACTTCTAGGGGCGGTAGATATAGGGAGCAAATAGATATCAATTATACGGTATGTCTAAAACTTTATCGTTAATAATAAATATTTTAATAATTAAAAGTCGAAAAAATTGTTGTATTGTTTATCAAATGCATTTATGTTAATATGTTTGTTTCCAGGAAAATAAAAAATTAAAAGAGGTCTAGCTATGTAAGATAAAATCTAGAATAAAAATAAGCATACGAGAATGCTAGGAAATTAGAGATTAACTTTCAGTTTTCAATAACAACTTATTACTTACAATTTTTTAGCTTATGAAAAGCTACGTCGTGATAATAGATCAACTGTGATTTTTTAAAAATTAAAAACATGCTCAGTGATAATTGTAAAAAGATCATTGCTCAAAAGTAATAAAAAATTTACATTTATCCAATGTAAATGTGAGAGAAGATTAAAAGTGGATCGATGTGAATAATAGAAGAGTTGTATGTGAGTAGAAGAGTTGTTCATAATAAAGTGTAAACAATAATCGCGAGAAAATGTTTGCACCTACTTTGGTTCTTTTCTGTATTTATGTGTTATATGAATCTTCAAGTACTAAGAAACTGAAAATAATTGAAAAGAAAGTTTAAATTTAAAAGTTCCAAATCGTTTAAGAATATTAATAGACAATGGATATTAATAGAGTAAAAGTAAAACACATTTTAGTATCGAATTGTATTCTATACTAAAAAATCTTGTATTTTACTTGATTATAAATACGAGCACAATATCGATACAAAATAAATGAGGCATGAAGCAGTCTAATATTCATTATGCATGAGAAAGTGAAAAATGTCCTTGAGATGGATTTTTTAAAATAAGAATCAAAAATATCATGTGAGAGTGATTTTTTAACAGATATTAATGAAACAGTGAATAATTTGCTTCCGTAACTAAAAGATATTATCTTCATTATCAATTCGATCAATATGAAATTTTTCGACTGATTATTGCGTAAAACTATATTTTGAAGAACTTTGTCAATCGCTGAATGACAAGTAATGCTCTTTGGTATTTGTTGGGCGAAGTGCAGAGCACGGGGATAAAGCGTAAGATACAAAGTACGCGAGGATCGGTTAGAAGAAAAAAAGATTGAATGAAAAACGAATGAAAAACGAATGAAAAACGAATGAAAAACGAATGAAAAATGAACGAAAAATGTAGGGATGAAAGTAATGACAGATGTGTTCTATTGTCTGACTCATGAATGGTTGTGTCAAATGGTTCTTTTATCTATGTACTCCCTAATCCGCCGATTTTAGGTAGGTTACTGACTGGATGAATTAGTGAGTCCTATAGCTGTTTTGCCTGTATCGCTCATCTCATCTACAGTTTTCAGCCTACAATCATCCTAAGTAGTAGCAGATAGTAAGTAGGTGGTAGGTGATGGCGATAGAGCAGTAATGCTTTTCGTTTTGTTTTGTTTTTATCGTTGCGGTAATAAAAGTAGATCAGTTCTAGCAGGTAACATTGCAGAGCGGAGAGGCAGTAGTCTCGCATTTCTGTCAAACTTTCTTTGTTCGTTACGGTAATAGCGGTCACAGTGGTAGTAAAATTGCTAATAAGTAGTAGCTGTAAAATACAGTAACAATTCGCAGCGATCTGGCTTTGTTTGCTTAACAAAGCCTTTGTAACAACGTCCTTTCCCATCTACATGTTTGATCTCTTTTATCGAGTCGGGCGGTCGAGTGTGTTTCATTAAATGTGATCTGGGATTGGTCTTAGCGTTACTGACTGTGCAATTTTATTAATTCATTATCCGATCTGGTTTGGCTTTTAGCGGATGTTGGGCTTACTGTTCCGCCTCTCTATGATAAACACGCTGTCGAAATCTCGATTATCGAGTTGGAGTGTATGATGATCACGATCACGAATCGGGGGTACCGGTTGATCGTGGATCTGCTCCGAGGTGGCAGTGTTGGCGGGGGTTACTTGCATAGGAAGTGGTTGATGAAGAGGTTGTGGTGGTTGCGGATTCAATGGGCTGCAACGGGTCAGCGTCGACACTGACTCGCCGCAAGCGTTTAAGTTTGTCGACCTACGGAAACACACAAGAGGGCAAAAGCGACACCACCTAGTGTCAGTCCAAAACATGATTTTTTTCTTTTCTTCTAACGAAATCGTTCACTTGGGAATAAACATTTAATTGGCTACTTCATTTGTTTTCTTTACGGGCGGAGAGTAGTAAAGTCGAAACTGTTCATTTGGTATCTTGTACTTTTATTTAAATCAAAAGCATTTATGTTGCTTTGCTGCATTTCACTCCAATTTCTTTATCAATGGAATTTTACGTTTATTTACATAACTTATTCATTCATTAAAATGAAAATTATCGACGGAAATCATTTGAAATAAATATTACTTTTAATTATTACATCACTTGGAAAATGTATAGAATTTCAGCTCGGGACAATTTACCCGATATCTTATTGTAGAGGCAGCAAGTAGATTCGTTTTTTTTTTAAATAATTCATTCTTCTCATTTTTTCATACACTCTTTTATCCTATGAATGAAGAACTATGTATGCTGTAATTTGAATATAAAGTCATACATTCCTTACATTTTCAAATGAGAATAACGTGACGTTTAAATTTAACATTGAGTTTCGACCCTACCGCTTTTCTGACTTTTTATTCTTAATGTTTCTTAAGATCTTGTTTACTGCACGCATTTTGGTTGTTTAATCTGATTTGTTGTTTCAGATGCTCTGACGGAAATCGAATGTGAATCCATTTGCCTTCGAGAGAAAAAATCTGACACTGAGCTACCGACACTCATTTAATCTGTTTTACAATCAATGAAAATATCATTAAAAAATTCCAAATATTATTACAATTGCCAAACTAATGTAACTTATATAAACAAAGATATAAATATTCATCTTTTTTTCATAAGAAATATACAAAGGAATCGAAACGCTTAAAACGCTTGTTGTTTACTTCTTAGATCTGTACTTTATAGATTAAAACATCCAGATGCGGGTAGAAATTTGCGAATATTCATACGTGTTAAGTATTTAAGAACAATGAACTATTAAATAAGTTATTCAATAGTTAATATTGAATAAATCTTTTTATAAAACGTTGATTACTCAGATTATACAACCGAAACACTTGTATTAATTTGGATCGAACAGCCCGTTCTGGATACTTAAGATGCGACGAATAATGTAAATTCTGCATACAATTGAAGCGACATCTGTTTTGTGATCTTCGAGGATGATTTCAATTGCTTGATATTAAAAATCCCACGTGGTTACCGCGAGGACGAAGGAGAATGAAAGTAAAATGTGAGGAAATATTCAAGGAAATCCTTCGACCTCGGGTACGCGACAAAATATTACATCGACGAAAAACTTCTTAAGATCCAGTTAATTCAAATAATTCAAAATAGTGTCCTAGATAAATAGCATTAAAACCCTTGTAATTTAAGTGTTTAGAAGATAGTGGGAAAGATTATAACGTCTGAGAACAGTTATCGATAACGTAATGAAAAATATAACATAGTTTCCTGGCTCTTAAGAAGATGAAACAAAACCAAAATCAACAAAAGACTTTTTCCGTTTTATAAGGAAAGTCACGATCTGAATTATTAAAAGAAAAAAATAAAACTAAAAAAAATATTGTAATCCAGAATAGGCATCGCTGCAGTCGTATTGTGGACTTTTGGATGCCGTTCAATATATATAATTACGTTATTTATGTATTATGTTCTCGAACGAATTGCTTCGACGGTGCAATTTTCCTTACGGATTGGGATTATGATATCTCAATCCAAATTGTGAATAATGAAAAAATGGGTGGAATATGACCACTAAGTCGTCTGTCAGTAAAATGTAACGTATTAATAACAGTTTTTAGCATTTTATTATTTTACTATTAGAAAAACAAATTTAAGAATAATTTGCTAACATAGAGAAATTACCAAGAAAGTTACAAAGGAATTTCTAATATTCGATCATTAAGTAGTCTTTTGAATAGCAGTTCGTATTTTAAGTTCACATTTTATTATAACAATTAATTTAAAAACATTGCATTAATAATTAAGAACATAAAATTATTGTATTTTTATTCTTTTTTCATGATATTAAAATCTATTAACATACAATTCTCAAATCTTGAATTTGTTTCAATAATACGTGTCAATAATTGTTTCAATTTATTCTGTTTTATAGACTTGTATGTAAAATATCGTCCTCGTCCAAAATACCTCTGCTGATTTGGTTAACTTTCATTTGTTCTAACATCAGTATCACGTCTAATTTCTTTAAATTTAGATAAAATAAAGATGAAAGAGTATTGATTGCCATATCATTTATTCGAGCATTTTATTTTAAGTGTATTTTGACTTTTCATAAATCTTCTTATTTTAATTTCAATAATACCGTTGTCAATATCTGTATCTTCTTTCATCTAGCAATTATAACTATTGTAATTTTAGCATTACGTAACGGTTGTGAAAGAAAAAACGTGTATTATGGTGCTTCTCTTTCCTATTTGTCAAATCTTAATCCCTATACCTTTGACTATATTCCAGATCCATAGACTTTTGAGACCGTAATTGAATTTTCTTCAAAATCATGTTAATATATATGAAAGTTTAGAGTACAAGAACTCAGTTTATATTACTATATATATATATATATATATATTAATAACAATTTCAGTATTTTATCGTGTTATTGCATTTATTTATTACTTAATGCTGCAATAAGATTCCAAAGAGAATGGTAAGAAAGAAGAATATGAAAGTGTCAGATTATTGCTTGTGTTATAATTTATATTGCAATTCACATGAAAGATAATGTTCAACTAAATAAATGAAGCTATTTCATACTGAATGTGCAATCAATGCAAGTACGATCTCGTTCCGCTGTTGTAACTTATCAATACTTATATTATAATGTTCTTCGATTAGAAGAACACAATTTTTATTTCTACATAATTATTTATCTCTATACTTTGCTGTTAAGTATGCCAAGTAGAGAAACTCACTTTTTCAAAGGCACTGTTCCTTGGGGCCCCTGCCCTGCGCCATTTCGGGCGTCCGTTACCCGGCAGGTCACCATGTTATACGCTGAAAGCAGTTCTACAATATTACAAAACGATGTTAAAATAGAGTTTTATGGTATCCAGGGTTCGGGTTATTGGTCCATACTTCCATTTGTTGCACGTTGCTTCTCATTCTACGTTTGATCTCAATTTATACTGCGTAACTTTTGATGTTTCATTCAATACGATGATAAATTTTTCATTTGACAATTATGAAAGCATTTATTAAATTCCGAATGCTAGTTCAAACGTAAAAAGTCTTGCTATAGTGATTGATTGACTTAAAAGTTCTATTCTCCTGAATATTCCTTTATCGCGAATTGTATAAATTTAGAAATAAACCAGTTTATTCGTGAATGCGAAAATAGCTTGATCGAAATTCATGCGATATTAGTATATTACATGAAGAAGTAGTAAGTCGGGTAGGTACTTGTACAAACATAGATACCAAATTTGAAATATATAAAATATATAAGCAATTTATTCTGTTCTTTCAATTGCAATTAGTTAGATTTTTGCAATTAAATTTCTTTTATTTTATTGTGGATAAGAAACAAAAAAATCAAATTTGTACATTATGCTGAATGCGGCAAAAAACTTAGCAATTTTTACATAAACTTTATAGGTAAACAAAGGAATATAATATAACAGCTTTTAACACATCCCTAAATGGATGATTGCGTCTATAGTTACCCACGAAATTCAACTGCTTTGTTAAGTCAAGTAAAATCGACGATTTCGAGCACTGACAAAAGAGAGAAACAACGTCTATGAAGGGCGCAAGCTTGGACCAAAAATAGTAGAAAAAAATATCAAGAGAAAAGACAGAAATCCATACAATCATACCTTTCTCTTGTTTTCGTCGTTTTCTTTTATTGCAGATCTTGACCGCGCAAATGCTAAGGATTATTGCGACGATGAAAAAGAGGATTCCGCCGACTACGCCGGCAGTTATGGCCTTTTGTTTGACGCGTGCTGGCACCGAGTATTTTATCTGATCGCTCACACCGGCACTATCCGTTGAGTTTGCGAACACAACGAAATAGTACGTCCTGCCGCCGACCAAATTTTTCACTGCAAATGAAGATCGATAATATTATTGTATTTTGCGTTCAGCCACACGAGTCAATACCTCCTTACGTACGTCTAAATTACGTGCGACTAAAATTATTGATTCCAGTAACATTTCGATATGTTACTGAACAATGGCTTGTCACCATCGTTATTTGCAAAAACATTTTCAAAATGTTTTACGTCGTATGTTACATTTGAAATGTGAAAATGTGAAAAAATATAGTTTCGCATAGCTGCCGATTTGAAAGGAGATACCAACTGTACTCGTATTTAGAAACAACTTACTCAGATAACTTGTATCTTCCGGTCGAATTTGACCCTTATTAAGAGTTTTCCATGGTCCGTCAGTTTTAAAGTTAATGGTGTAAAATTTTACAAGGTGGCTCCTTTCAAGAGGAGGCATCCACGTTATAAGAAATCCATTGCTTATTTCTGCCACAGAGACGTTTCTTGGCGGTCCTGGTCTTGGTCCTGAATTAACATTGATAAAAA
This sequence comes from Wiebesia pumilae, assembly GCA_018907045.1. Taxonomy (NCBI): domain Eukaryota; kingdom Metazoa; phylum Arthropoda; class Insecta; order Hymenoptera; family Agaonidae; genus Wiebesia; species Wiebesia pumilae. The sequence goes on along the minus strand of JACCHZ010000181.1, from coordinate 7,689,361 downwards.
TTATAATTTATTATTATTTTACTTTTTCTTCGGTATTGTCATTTCTATACCTACCGTCAGCTTGGGACTCTTTGCTCCTTAAAGGTAACTTTAGCCCACCTGTAAAAATATGTCTTCGTGTTATATTTGCTTAACGAAAAGAAAAATAATCGAATTATTACATAATAATTATTGAACTTATTGTTTCATTAAGCAATTATAACGTAAACAAGCAAATTTTTACGTATAGGCTAATGTTATTCTAAGGGCTAAATGTAACCTAGATGACGGTATGTACTACATGCCAAGGTAAAAATAAATGGTGACGTTACTATATTTGTAAATAATTCTCATGTAAACTACGTATACTAGATACTCATTTTTTAAAAATATTATTTAAATATAATATTAGAGGATTTTAAATTGCCGAATCTTTTTTATTACGATTTGTATTCATCTACTTTTGTATTATCAATTGTATTATATTTTTAAAGTGTGACTACGATATATTTCTTTTGATTATGTTATCTGAAAATTTTATTACATTGTTTTTTAATTTAAATAAACAATCAATATGTACCAATACTCAAGCCATTAAAAAATTCTGAATATTTTCAAAGAAAAGGTAAATCAAAACTCTTCTTAGAGTTATCATACAGATATTTTGATATTTATTGCAAAAGAATTTCATACTTTTCCATAGAAACTGTGGATGTAATTGAATGAAAATGGAAATGAGCGAAACATATGTGGGTATAATAAATGCCATGCTATCACGAAGCGATATCGTTGAAATAAAAAGGCGAATAAAAAGTAAATGAGTGTTTGGTTTATGTAAACTTAAATTTGTTATACAACCACTCGTATGATAAGCTGTTGTAAATAAGAAACACGTGAACAATTATCATGAAACTTAGTAGTTGTAAAATATTTTTTCAATTAAATAAAGCAATACAATTTTTTCTCTGATCAAACAAACATATTTCTACAGTTTGATATATCAATTTTACTGAAAATATCCCAATGAAAAATAAGAAATTGAGTTTTTAATAAATACATAAACGAATTTTATTATTTCAATTAATAATTCTTTTTTAGTCTTTTTTTCTCTTCAAATAATAACAACATTACCAACGAATAATGTTTATGTATAAAGCAGTTACAGCAAATATGAACCGATAAACGCAAAATAAAATTCATCGCTATTCATAAGAAAAATGAGAATGACTAGCGAACAAGTTTCCGATTAATGATTAAAGTTCGAGTCAATAATTTTTAAGATTTTTAAAGATTGTAGACTCCTTTAAGACTGTTTGTAATATCTTTGAAATATTTATACACAAATAGATTTTTTCATTAGCAAAATTAAGTTTGCGTAAAATGAATTATTTTCCAGGGCTAACTAATAAAATAGTCCGACTATAAAGGTCCTACCTTAAAAGTCCGATAAATTCGTCAAATAACGTGAAAAGTTGACATATTTAGTAAAATAAAAGGAGGAATTTTCGATTGGCGGTTGTGATGCGCCGAAGGGCGTTACGTTGAGCGAAAAATGCCGATCGTTCTGCTCTTCAGCCAAACAATTTTAACAAATATTGTTTGCGGTTAACAAATTCCATTTGCCTTTATCATTGCAATGCTTATAAAAAGTACTGTAAATAAAACCGAGATTTTTGAAAAGAAAGTTTTTTTCGCTTTGCTAGTATTATGAACAAAAAAATATAATTCAATAGCCTCGGCTAAGGAAAGAACATAACGAAATATCTCCAAGACAAAAAGTGATTCCTATTTGACGATGGGGATTCAACGCATCATAATAAGCGCAGAGATTGTTTTCATCATTTTGGCTCGTTAAAATGCATGAAGCTTTCTTCCATTCCCCACCCCCCTCACTCATACTCTCTCACGCCCTTTTGCTACTTTTATTTTTTCACCTATGGCTCCTATCATTCTCTTTTTCCTTTTGTTCTCGGCAGCCTGTGGCACTCGGGTTAAGTAGATTAAGTTCATTGCTCACTCTCTTGCTTGTTTTTTTTTCCGTAACCCTTCCGCAGCTATTCTCTTTTTTCCCTTTTCCTATACCCAATATCGCTTTCATTTGTCGTTTTTCCGTCGCAGCCTCTTTCATCTTTTGCTTCTTTTACACAAGCATTTATATTCTTTTTGTTTAGGTATTTGCATTTTTAAAGCTCTCCTTTTTTCTCTTCTGTACTATATTCAGCAATGATATTTTAGCTTCGCCTATATGGTTTCTATAACGGCTATCGGAATAAAGTGCCTTTTAAAATTTCTAATGTGGTAAAGAAAAAACACGAATGTAACGAAGGCGAAGAAAGGGATAATCGAATACTTTGTCAGAGTACTTTTGCACGTGAAGAAAAAACCAGTTAATCGGATTAGGTATTTAGATTAGCCATTTCCAATAGTATCTAATATTTTCTAAATGATTTTTGATAATGAATAAAATTCTAGAATTCTGAAAAGTATGGAATGCTTCGCTGGAAATTAATATAATTTAAAGTCTGGAATACGCTGGAAGGTATTTTGATTCAATCTACTTTCGTTTCTTTTACAATAAAATATTATGCAGTATTTTCAATGCTTTTTCAACTCGTTAAATTTAAAAGACATACAGTTAACATGACATGAAGTTATAATATTTAATTGTAATAATTTTCAGTTTTTAAAATCAAATAATGTTATTTAATTTATAATTCACTAAATATTCATGTTATTCAATGTATTATTAGCTTTATTTCTCGGCCTGATATAATATCGCAAGGGAATAAACAAAAAAAGTTAAACTGAGCGACAGGAAATTGTCAAAACCAATGACCAAGTAACGCAAAGTAAAGAGATGTAAAAAGTATAAGAAGATACAAGGAGTATCATTGTGTACAAATGTCGAGCAATGAACCGACGAATTCAGGAAGAGGAAATAAAGGCGGAAGTGGAGCGAATAGTTCGATGGGTTTGTCGATACGATACGTCACGGCGGAATAAAAGAAAGCCGCTGGTTTGAAGGCTGAGGCAAGCTTTTTCCAACTTTAGAACTTTGGTTCCGAAACGCTTTTAAAAGTTCGGTTGTTTGCTTTGACAATTTTGCGATCTGAATTCTCGCGCATCCGGCATAAGAAATCTTACATGCTTCGCTCTTTATACCAGCAGTTGTATTAAGCGCGCATCAATGTTCAATATTTCTATCGATTAACTTAAAGTACAAGTTTATATCTTTCGAAATTTCACCCGTCAGACAAAACCGACCTTTTTTTGACTATTATTCGATATAAATATATCCATAAAATTTGTGAATTATGTTTCGTACAATAGTTCATACCGAATTAACAATTTTTCTAGCTTGTATTATTTAATAGGATATCATTACGCAGTATTAAAAATTATCCCAATAAAAAACTTTTGGCATGCCAAATGATCATGATGTTTTGATGATACAATATTAAGCAGATGATAAATCAATTTTTATTAATAAATTTTATCAATAGAAATGTATCTACATAAAGCATCATAAATTAATTACGTAAAGTAATATTGTTTTGCTGGCAATTATTTGTTTCAAAAAATAAATGGTAAATAGCATTGCTCGAACATACCACCAATTTGGTCTGCTTCTGCTCCTAATGGTTGATTTCCTGAACTCGACGTTGGTGTTGCCGTATTTTGTAAACCCACATCTGCAATTATAATAAAATAAGTAGATATTCAATGTAACTATTTAACCAGTTTAAATGGGAATGTTGTTTGAAAACAAAATGCAAATCTAAAGAAATAATACAAATTCAATAATATTAATAATAGAATAATAGAAATTTAATAATAGAATAAATATATATTATTATATTATTATGTCATACATTATTTAAAGTGTTTTTAACTTAATTTCATATAAATAATCTCTTACATATAAATAATCTCACCCTAAAAGTAAATCCTTTGTATTGATTGAAAGTAGACACATTTTGTAACGTTAAAAGTCAAATCCAAAGATTCTTTATTTTCTCTCAAAACATAAACGTGGAAGCGTTTGAATAATTTATTTAAAATTGCGTAATTACAATCAATAATTTTCGTGAAACATTTTTCTTTAAAGATTTTCAGATAGATTTAAAAAATATTGGTTCTCTACATTTTCGTACTTGATTTAATGATGCACTTTTCACTTTTTATCGCAAGTTTAATTACGCAATTTTTAAAAATAGCTTATTACAATGTAATCGATCAACAAATTTAATAAGTTTTAATTTTAATAATAAGCGGCATTCAAAGGCTTATCGGATAGTTATTATGAATTATTAATCAAATTTTGAAAATTTGAATGAAGATTGAATATGGTGCCATTAAACTGTAAAATATTAGATTAATTACAAAACTTTTTTATATTTGAAGATTTAAAGTATGAATTCGAATTTTATAATATTTAATTTACAACTCTGAAAGAACATGTTAATTCGAAGAGTAACGTTAAATATTATAAATGACAGGCATTATAGCATTTTACAGATTTTAATTACTGCATAGTTAAATATAGCAATTATATTCAATAATATTTTCAGTTGTTTCAGTTCAATTATTCAAAATTCAATAATTTTTTATGAATATTATTCAATGTGTAATAAAATATTTTGGGTTTATTGAAGAAGCTGGTTTTTCATGTTATATTATATATTGCTAATACGATGTCATACCTGTTTCAAAATAATTAATAAAAAAATAATGTTTAATTTCGTAATGAACGCACTTTATAAAATATACTGTAAGTAAGTTTGAATTTATAAAGTTATAAAGAAAAAATTATAAGTTTTAAAACTGAACATAATTTATCATACTTCTAAGCTAGCTAGCATCTCAGATCCATCATTTAGAATTTCTTACTAGAGGCTATAAATTATGTAATGAAACCTAATACCTTATAATATAAAATTAAAAAATACATATTGAACTTTTGCGATAAACATCATCTATTATCATTAAGTTTAATAAAAGTTTCTTCGTAAATTTTAAGCGAATTATAAACGAGATTTGATACGACCAAATATTATACAAACTATTTGCTATTATACAAGCTATTATTATATTCTTGTACAAGACGATCTTCAAAGATATATGTACTTTTGTAAATAGTTTGCAATTATACTTTTGTTTATAACATGACTGTTTCTCGTGTAAAATATAATCTAGGTTGTACTTTAATTAGGAAAGTCTCCGTTATGTCGTATTTAAAAATAATATTGCTTTATTACCGAGAGTTCGAACGGTGATCACCTTACTGAACATTCCGTCTCCAAGTGCATTTTTGCCGACAACTTGAAATTCATGATTCGTTCCCGATTGTAACCTGCTTATTGTTACAGTTGTGCTTCCAGAAGGCGTTACTGGAATTGTTTTCCAATCTTGAGCGCCTTCTTCGCGATACCTACAAATTTAATTACAATTATCACAAATTTTATTTCAAAATTTCCATTAAATATTTCTAAACAAACGTTTTGGATTTCGTGTTTTAATCAATTCTTCTTATATGATGAATAGCATATAATATAATAACTTCAAATTTATATTTTGAAGTAATTATATTTTCTATAATCATTTATCATATTAATAGTTTACGTGTATAGGCACTTAAAGTTAATTAGTTTTATATTTGAGGCCAATTGATAACCAATTTATATGCTGTATACTTATATATAATAGGCAGTAATTTTTGTTGACAAAACAACTTTCTTATGACCAAGGCTTAAAAAGTTTCAGAAAATCATAATGCACCTTCGTATCTAATATTCACTTCTATCATTTTTATCGAATAAAATGGCGAAATATATATTTACGTATATTTGTAAAGAGTTATATGAGGATAAACATTGTAATACTATTTTCGCTTTTGAGATTTTCAAGAATTATAAATTAATATATAAACATTTTTTTAATAACGAATTTTCTTCTGTAAATTTGAAGCTATTAGATAAGTTTATAAAAATATAAGTTAAAAATTGGTGGTTTTACTTTGTCAAATTAACAGTTTTAAAAATTGTGTTAGAAACTCAATAACAAGTCGATTTTTATTCGAACCTTCTTAATTGTCTCATCAAATACTGATTGGATTTGATGTTACATCAAATACTATTATAATTTATAGTTCAACGTTAAAATGATAAAAATAAGATTACATGTCCAGATATAATAGTATTTGGATTAAGCATTATACGTAAATGTGATGAGAACCATCTATTATTAATTTATATATGACTGATATTCTAAATTTGACGAAACGTCTTAAGTGAATGTTCTTTTCGAGTTTTCTCGTGAACAATTTACATTATTCTTTCGTAATTTTATATTACTGCATTTATACAAAGGAATGAAAGAACCTATTAATTTACTGAATATGCATTTTACTAAATATACATTCTCAAAAACTGGCTTTTAGTTTTCTATTCTCGCACTCTCTCTCTCTCTCTCTCTCTCTCTCTCTCTCTCTCTCTTCCTCTCCCTTTCTTATTGACTCGTTTCTACATCATAAACTATGTTGTGGTATCATCTCTGCTTCCTTGGAAATTAAAAATATGTCCAGCGATATTTGTAAAAAATTCATTGATCAATAAAGGAATAAAAAATTTACAGTTTTTAAGTACATTTTAAATAAAAATTAGTTTATTTAGATTAAAAAAGCAAAACTAAATAAATAACTAAATATATATATACAGTCTTCTATAAAATAGAATATATTAAGACGTACAAGTGAAGAATAGATGTATGCTAATTTTATAAGTCTGCAATTTTTGTCGTATGTAAATTATTGTGAAAGCATATTGTATTTGTCGCTAATTCCTCTTAGATAAACTTTGATATAACATACATACAAACTTTTGTATATCACTATTAATTGTTATAGACTTCAATTTGCTTACACTTACTTAACTAGCATAAATATTAAGGTAAAATTTTCGTATTTAGATTTCAAACATCTTAGAAACGTTAAAATGAAATAGAAGCATAAATTCGAATAAATAATATTAAAGTAATTTACGGAGTAAGATGTTGTTTAGCATTCAACTGTGAAATAATATTTTTTATAATAAAACGAGACGTATTTTACGGTTAAGTAAATTATAACGTAAACTTAGCTCTAGTTGGTTATTGTTTAGAAAATATTGTTTAAGTATGTGATATACGTGCTGAAAATGTATTTGAAAATTTTAAATAGTTTAAAAATGTGTAAGAGAAAAAGACATATAAATGACTTTAAATATGAATATATTCATCACACATTAATGATAGATACTAACGATTGAAAAATACGTCATATTATAAATATCCTCTAACACTGCTATTTTTATTCTCATTCGAACATTTAACATTTAAAACTTTAAGATTAGATAAATACATGTTTTAATTATGATTAGCGTGTATTAATAATCGGTACGATTAGAAGCAAAAAAACTCCTCTAGTTTGTAGCAGCCTAAAAGACGGATCGATGATCACTGAAGTGAAGATATAGAAGAGCACAGATGTGAATTCCATCGGTAAGGTTCGACTCACCAAATCGTATAATCCTGTTTATAGTCAGGTCCACCAGAGTAGCCGGGCAGCCAGGAGAGTGACACAGAGAACTTGTCGGCGGTACCGGTAACGTTGTGGGGCGCGTGCGGTTGTGTGCCTTCGACGATCAACTGCGTCGATTTCATTATAGTCGCCACTTCGTTAACTGCTACACACTGATACGCTCCGAAATCTTGGCGTCTTAGGCTCTCGATCGTCAAGTTGCCTCCCACGATTTTTGCACGGTTTCGCGGTAGCGGCTCGCCATCCTTCTGTAAATTTCATAACGGTGTCTTTCCGATCTGAATATTCTATCACTTTAATACATATACAAGAGCAGTATTTCCGTAAGATAGCAGATTATTGATATGAATTTACTTTTGTACATTTGGTAAGAATAAAGTTTGCCGGAAAGGCTACTTTATGCATATTAGACTCTCTCCTCAATGTACGAGCATGTTTTTATTTTAAAAAGTTATATCGAAACACTAAGTAAATAATAATGCTAGCGTTGCTACAAGTTGTAATTAATAAAATTTATTCTAGGCAAAATGTATGTCTGCAAAGTAATAACGGAAATTTCTAATTCAATACTTTTATTTATACTTGACAATTTCAATTATGAAATTCATCAACTTTACATCCTTCTAGAAGTCAGAAGAAGTTCATTAGAATCAGAATTTTATAATATTATATAAGATCAGCAGTAAATAATGATAATAATGGAAGTAAAAACAAATTGTTTCTTAAAGCTACCAAGTAGAGTTGATACCTGCTAAAATAAATACGTATATAGTACAAGTTTCCATGAAGAATATGTGAATATATTATATTCAATAAATAGATCAAGTTTTTTTATTAATAATTTAAAAAGAAGCGAATGTAAGAAGAGAAGATCAAAAAGAGTGTTGACTGACGTTTTGATAATTGTGAGGGAAATTATACGCATTTCAAGATAAAGATCAATAAAAGAAATTAAATTGTTATACTGAAATCGATGATAAGGTTGGAAATGCAAATAATAGATTCAAATGATAGTTTTGAATAATAAAAATTGGCTTAATATACATCCCTGTATTAAATAGTAAATAAAGAGAATTCACATCGTGAAATTAATTTTATAATATTTAAATATGTACAATGGAAAATATATTATTGAAAAATAATGCGTTAGAATAACCGTTCAGAGTATCAGATTTTAAAATATATTAAAAAAGATTTATGCAATTTCAAAAGGTCTAATAATTAATCGATGAATAAAGTACTTGTAGAATTTAATTAGACATTGTACCGAAAATTCACATAATATCGTAAAAAAATGGAATGAAAAAATGCAATTCTTGAAATGGAAATTCTTGAATTTCTTTGCAGTATCACCTTTCATAAGAACTTGCGTACACAATAATAAACATCTTGCGATCGACAATGAGATGAAGGAAAGAAGGGAAAAAGGCCGTATTATTTAAAGCTTTCAAGCGTAGCGTTTAGCATTTTAAAAACTGATAAATATTTTACTTCCATGTCTTTAGTTAGATTCCCGTAGAATGTAAGATCACACATACAAATATTTTTTAGAACGATTGTTTGAAACTATTCGAATGTAAAGTTTCATTTTAATTTTATGAATTGATATAGAAAAATATTAATTTATCAATATGATCGGATTTTTACTTGGTAGCAAGCAATGGAATAATTCAAGCTGTATCCTCGGAGGTAATATCCTCCGAGGAAATGTAAATTTACCAGCCTGAAACTTAAAGCAAACTGTTATACGAGTAATTAACTTATATTATAAAAAAAAACTTATTTATACTGTAAGAACACGACTTAACTCTATATCAGAGTTAATATTGATTCTGTTGTAAGTTAATATTATAGTTTTACTCTAATAGACAGCTCTGGATTAGCAAGGTGCGAAAAGGGGAAAGGGGCAAAGAAGATGGTATCCCGAGGACTCCCGAGACCGACGACTCTCTAAAGACTTGAATATACCCCAAGTTAATCTAATCGAATCGAAGATAGATAGATTTAATAATTTTGAAAAAGATATTAAACTAAATTGATTAGTACTACGATATTTAATTAGTTTCAATGTTTAATATTTTAGTTCATTGAAGCGTAGGTACAGATTATTGCATTACGCGATTTCGTTTATTTAACAAACAGATAAGAATACGCATTCTTCAGATTTTAGAAATAAACTTGCAACATTGTTAGCATGTGTGTATTATGATAAAATATAGTGTCGGTCTATTTGTGTGCAAAATTTAATCAATCGACGAATATTTGCATACTTAAATAGTTGTTAATGGTATACAATACATACAACAGTGAAAATGACTACTTCGAAGAGAAATCATTAAGTGTAATACAGGGAAATATCTAGCGCGGAAGTTAAGTTACGAAATATATTGCGACAAGTGGAATTGCATGTATGTAAAAATTTCGAGAAAGGAAATCTGTTGAAGCTGGATGAAATTAGGTTGGGTTGCGTTTTTAATTAATTGCCAACCCCATTTTTAATTCGGTTTTACTGTAAATCTACAGACATCAGAAGCAATCGGTGCACACATATTGCTGGGGTTGAAAGTAATAAATGAAAATGAACTGACCCTCTCCCAGGTGATGATGGGCTTCTGCGTGCCCTCGGATTCCTGGGCGTCGCAGTGCATCTCAACGGTCTCGCTGACCTTGCGCTGGTACATCGGCTGGGGATCAATGGTGAAGACCGGCGGATTGCGCACGAGCACCTCCATGGATCCAGAGCTGCCCTGCGTCCCATGAGCATTGTAGGGGGTGCACGTATACCTGCCCTGGTGGTTCTCGTTGACCCTCGTAAAGAGGAGCGAACCGTTCGTCATGACCACGATATCCTTGATCTGATAGGGCTCGAGAAGTCGCTTGTCCTTTGTCCATGTCACGTACTGCAAGGGCGGGTTCGCCTTTATGTAGCAGTGCACGACACCAGCCATGCGAAACGGAAGATATTGGACAGTCGGGTTGAACGTAACTTTCGCTGAGTCTGCGCGCAAGTATTTTCAGACAGAGACTTTCGTTAGTGATACGTCGTACATCGCTCGTCGGTAAGGGCGATACGTTGATGAAAGGTATTTAAAGGGAGCATAGTACTTTTTCTACGATCCACGCAAATTCTTTCAGCTGAGCTATTCTGATCGATGCCATAAAATGTCGTATCAAGAGATTTTTTAAATTTACATATGTGAAGGGAAGCTTTGAATAGAGTGATTACGTATTTTATGATGTATTCAAATCTGTATGAACCTTTAAATAACTAAGTTGTATACGGTTCGTATGGCACTGGAGTAGAATTATATAGCTTGACATTAAAATGGTAATATGTGTGCTGCATTTTAATGTTAAAAGCTAGCATCAAAAGTTAGATAGCTAATATTATTATTCTCAGATGTATTTTGTACAATTCATACGTGTAAGCTGTCTAATTGTATCTTAACTTATAAATACGTCTGTCAAATCACATATAATATCTTTTCAATATATATATATATATATATATATATATATATAATATGTGGTTAATATTAATTTTGTGAAAATGTATACATATTTTAAATTAAAATATCAAATATGAAAGTGATAAAAATATTCAAATGCATTTTATAAATGTCGATAAATAACAATGTAGAAAATAGTATCATTTCTATATTACAATGAATAGTAATTAATTTTTCTTTTGATGCTATACCGATGCTACAATAGAAGTGACTCTAGTTAATTATTAATTAACTCGTAGATTAAGCTGCATTGTACGTATTTTTCTGTATAACTGTTGACTGAATATATAAAAAATGACTTAGTTGTGTTAAAATAATGTATAACGTGGCATATATACGATGAATATTCTAATTTCAAAAATGAACATAAATTTCAGAATGAATGAAAAGTAGATTTTAAAGATAAAAATGAATTATAAGACCTACACCACTAATGCGGTATTGCGTTCGATTAGGTTTCGCGCTAGAATAATCTTTTGTTAAAATTTTAAGAACTCACATTCGACGTTCAGGTAGGCGCTCGCGGTCTGTGGTTCTCCGATACCATTGGTCACCTCGCACAAATACATGCCCGAATCGTCCGCGCTCACGGGATTGATAACGAGACTACCGTCCGTCTTGACGGATGCTCGGGTGTCCAGTTCTAAGACATCCGAGATGAGGGCACCTTCGCGATACCAGCGCACTGTCACGTTACCCGGCAGGGCTTTAGCCTCGCAGGGGAACACGACTTTGTCACCCTCGAGCTTAGTCATGTTTGCTGGCGGAATCGTTATCACTGCTCCACCTGAAACAGAGATGATTCATCTTCCTATTTTGTCCGAAAGTTTCCGGGAGTTTCCCTATAAGTTTTTATCAAAATTACGCTTGTCAGTATTTCATTAGTTTACAAAATTTTGCTCCGTTAGTAAGTGATTCTAGTATTTGCTAAAGCATCTTCGAAAATTTAATCCAATCTTATTTTTTAATATCTTTTTAGTATCCGAGACAAGGTAAATAAGAAGCTAAAATAACCAAGAGCTAATTATTTTTATCGTTAATTATTTTATCGTTAAGCTACTATGAATAAGTGTGTTTGTATTGATATTTAATAAATATTCCTTTCAATTCCAACGTTAATAATTGTTTCAACTGTTCTAAATATAAGATCTTTGTGTTTCAAATATACTTTAAACGGCTTGTTCGTATCTACTTAATGATACATTAATATTTCTTTATATTTTGATATTCTTAGAGTGAATTTAAATATTAAGTGTATGCCCCATAGTTTATGTAATTATCAATATTCAAAATTATTTCTTTATAAAATACTAATATAGAAAATTTCCAAAAGCCCTTCGTTACAAAAAACGTAGTAAGATAGTGAAACTTAGGGAAGATTAGATTTAACAACTAATTGAGATAGTATATTTTATATTAAATTTTTTTAATTTAATTTTGTTTATTCTTCAAGAATTACAGCTAATAATAACAATGCACATTAATTAAACAAGTAAAAAGTAACCGTTCAGAAACAATATGTTAATGTTAATATAATATTTACGTAGGCTGGAATCAGATTAAGAATCAAAATCTTTAATATAAATGTTCTTATCGTTATTTATGATCTCAATGCATGTCTTAAGGATTGTATGAAATTGAGTAAAGGTATGATTTCGCAATGCTTATGAAATCAAATTAAACGGAATAATACATTAATTGTCTGCATTTCAAATTCTTGACTAGATAGTCTTGTACATTATTTTTACCTACGTTTACACAACATAGTCAAATAATTGTGATAAGAATGCCAGAATAATATTGCAAAGTTATAAAATGTAATAAATATGAAATTAACTTATTATGATTATCTTAGACTTTTAAAAAGAATAAACTGAAAAATGAGCGAAATATCGAAAAATAATAACATCATTCTTACTTATTAGAATTTGAATTTTCTTCAAATGAAAACATATATATATATATATATAATGATTAGTATAACATAGTTTTCCAATACGAATAAAATATTATTTTAAGACTTACATAAAACTAATTTTGTAATATTCAATTCTACCGTTAAGTAATTTTAAATTCCAAGGCTAGAAACTATCTATTTCTTTAAAACAGAAAATTTTATTTTTAAACTTTATCAACTTCTCAAAAGTTTATAATATGCCTTTTTTTAACGTGGAGAGAATTTCAAAAACTTATAAACTAAGTTTACATATTTAATAAACTTAATTTTTGCTAGTCTTCTCAAGTATTTGAATCTTTTGAAATGATTCAACAAAATGTTATATCATTTTTAATTAGTATTTAAAACATCATATATTTTATTTCTTTCATCATCTAATAAATAATGATTCTTACTGCACGTCTTTAAAAAAATATTTTTATTCTTCAAGATAGACATGCTACAAAGGTTCGAATCTTTGTCAGAGTTTTAATATAAGAAAATTTGTAAATTCAAGAAAATCGCCATTATTGAAAAACGAAGGCAAAGAAAAGAGAAAAAAGTAATCTCTCCAATTATAAAAAGTTTTCAAACATATCCGTTTATCAGTCATTAAGAGCTTCCTAACAAACGTTCCTCGTTTCCTCAAGATAACACAAGCTCCTTCAAAAACTCTTCAAAAACAAAGATTTTTGTTCTGACAAGACAAAAAAGAGGATTAACCATAAAGCAAAATCTCTGACCGCGTGTCACAACCGGAAAAGCCCGAATCGGTTGTCTCGGAATTTTAAGACTTCCTCGTTTTCTTGAGAAGAGAAGCTCATCCTGACATTCTGACAAAAGTAGTTTGCGTCCCGTATCTCGCGCATTGGCTTTTCATGGACAAAGGGGGAGGGGAAGGGATGCGTCCTTTAACGCGTCAATGAACGCGTGGAGCGTTCACGCAACTTTTATCGAACTTTTGTCGAACGAACGCGTCGCTTTTCTTGTGTTTGCAGTCCAATAATGAGATGTCGTTACTAGCTATCATAGGGTGATTTTATATAAAACGTAAAGTATATTTCTTTCGGCTGTACTTATAACATCGATCAAGATTAAAATTATGCTGGAAAAAGTCGGTTCGAGCCATGCTCTGCTCACTTAAATATAATAAATGATAGTTATTAAGCATAATCGATAGAGAATTTAGTCAAACGCGTCGAAATTTATTATTTACTATTTACATCTAATTTATTAACAGCGAAATGGGATCGCGGTTAAGCATGACGTTAATAATGCATAGATTCATGAAAGAACTCTCACATATCCGCAAAAGTGGAAAATGCTTGTCTCTCGTCATTATAGTGCGATCAAAGTGTAATGCAGGTGAAACGAGAGCTTTTATCGGGCTCTTTAATGAACGTTTTTGTGTTTAGCGTCTACTACCAATATATTAGATATTATTCCAAGGTTTATGAAGCTTTATGACACGTGGGGTACTTTATAAGTACTATTTCGGAAATTATTTTAACCGAATTATAAAAATTTTCGCTTAGTATCTTTAATTTAAATAGGCTTTTTAACAAAATTCAGAATTTTTAAGAAGAATGAACCACACGAAAACAGTTGAGAGTTTCAAATTTTTATAAAGTCTATTTTTTAATTTTGGCTTTTATTCACTTTTAACGTAATTGTTGTGTGTGTGTGTATGTATGTGTGTGTGTGTGTGTGTGTGTGTGTGTGTGTGTGTATGTACATATCAGTTTTATAATTTCATTTTCTATAATTAATAAACCAAATGTTGTTTCACGCATTGGGATAATATAAAATTCTAGGATTTATATAAATTTTTGACGCATGTTTTAACATTTAATTGAAATGAATTTAAGTGCTTTAGACCTTTTGTAGAAAAGAGTGCTGGCAGCTAATTGGATAGAACGTACTTGTTTGACAAATCTAATTGTAACTGCATTCACCTTTCACTGAAACATGTCATTTAATCCAGTTTGACAGAGGCTTCCATTTATCGGCGATTGCAATACCGGGAATGGCGGGCGATCGCAATGAAACGCAGAACGAAAAAGTGGAAACGCCTTATCCGAATCCCATGCATAGTTATTTATCGAAAAGATTAAGTATGTCGCAGAAGTATTGCCGGAAAGTTGATTCAAGAGTGTAGGAGTGCAAAGGGAGGCATTAAGAGATCAGTCGCAAACGTCCCAAGAGAAGCCTTTCGTTTATTTTGTCCGCTCGCGTTCCGGCACCGATTCGGGTCTACGTCGGCACTTGGTCGTATTCCTGGAGTGCGTGGGTGCACAATGTGCAACGGTTGCGTGACGGCGGGCACTACGTCCTGCCCCCCGCCCAGCGAATAAAGAAAGAAAAAGGAAAGAGGGAGCCCGAGGGAAACGAGGCTAATGATATTCAAGAATGGCTGCGTGCGCGTTTAAAGCGAGCACCGAGTAGCGGCCGTTCATAATCGCGGCAGTATGAATTTCGAGTAGACCTCTAAGAGGCGAATAAAGACGCCGAGGAGAAAAATAGCTGGTGCGATGAAAGAAGCATCGGGTTCAAAAGGTGAGCCAGTCGAGTGGGATGTTATGGGTAAGAGTGTTAATTGTCGCTCGGCCTACGTAGAATCTTAAAAAGATGACGTTAATTATTGTAACCGAAACATTTAATTCATATACATACATATATATCTTATTGCATTATACCTCGGATTACCTTATTTATAATCAAATTGCGATTCCATTTTTTGGTTGCATTTACAGTTATGAGTAAATTGAAGAGCGATACATAGTTTGGCATATCTTGATTATAAAGAACTTCTCTTGCTCCACACGTGTGCATTAAATGGAACATTTTCATGATTTTATCCTCATAAAAATATTGCTCCAAATAGAGTTTTAATATTTTTTAAGAAAGACAAATAAAACGAATATTGCATCATAAATCACGAAATTGAAAAGTATTCGCTTAAAGACAATTGCTTGCAATTGTAAAAAAAACGTGGAGTATTAACTAAATTAATTGTATATATTTTTTCTTTGAAGTCGAAATTATGATAAATTTTTCCAATTTTTGTCAGTGGAAATATTGTTCTCATTTTTCTTCGAGATAAAGGAATTAAATAAATGCTTGCTCTACTTCTTATCACTTTTAAATAAGTAAAAACCCATTTGTACAGAGTATTTACAAATTCATCTTAAAAAATTATGAATATTTTTAATTCAGCAAAGGTTTAAGGTTCACCATATAATTATAATGATTCTTTCTAAATATACTATTTTTAAATTAAATTATTAAATAATAATAATTTTAGAATATTTATATAAGTCTTATACTAAGCTATTGTTTGACAAATATTATTAGAAAAATGTGACTGTATTACAAGTTATATTGTGTACTTCAAGTGCTTACTTAAGTTTTTCAATATATATGAGACTTCAAATATATATAAATTACTATGTAATACAAAAATAAAAAGATTGACGTGCGCTGGGCGCATAGTTTGAATATATATTTATCGAGCTCTGCAACAGGTCTCTAGGCCTCTACTAGTGCGGCGTATAAGATTGTTTGGCACGCGCTTGTGTTCGAAAAGGGAGAGAGAGAGAGAGAGAGAGAGAGAGGAGCAAGAGACGAGTCTGGGAAAGGCTTCGAGAATTTGACTCAGCGACGCAGCCAATTTCGAGTCCGGCAGTCTGTGATTGGCTCGTTAGGGGCTGTACGCTGATTGGGTCTGGTAACCGTGGAAGGGAGCATTGCAGTTCGATTGGAGCGGCATCGCTTTGGGCCAGAGCTCAAAGAGAGGGGCATAAGGAGTTTATGGTAATAGCGCCAGAAAAAGCAAGAAGAAACGATATTTAGAGAGGGTCATCGAAAAACCCTGAAAAAGTGTTTCTCTCTCGTTTTTTTTCTTCGAGACACCTTCTAGCGAATTGGGAAAGCGGGGTACCATACTTTCTTCGCCACCACGACACGCGTCTCTTTTATTTCGACTCAAATTCTTATTATAAAAATAAGACTTTTATTAACCTTATCAAGACGACGGTGATCTTGGGCCGTTGAGCAGTACAAAATATCACCGAAAATTACTCTCGATTTTCAACTTGTGATCTTCCGCTTCATAGAAATCTCAAGGTTCATACAGAATTTTACTGTTATATACTCGAATATAGTTTCGTTGACGAAATTATCGAGAATGTTACATAATTTATATTACATTACAAAATTTAATAATCCATAAAATGTGAGCAAAAATCTATTAAACATAAAGAAATAGAATAAATTTACCTTATTTAAGAAATTTTTCGTTGTTTCTTAACATTTAGTTGATAAAGAATAAGAAAACAAACTATGTTATCGCAAAGTATTAAGGTGCAATATTTTATTTTCTATATCAGTAAGAATATATGAACAATCGTTTCATTAGATATATATTTAGAACTGTCGTGATTTTATTTGAGTTTTCATATTTTATGCAACTTAAACTGCTCTTTTTTAAGTGATACATAATGTACATACAGTCTACAAAGATCTTGTACCCATAACTTTAGAGTAATGTAACCGTAAGCCCATGATTTCGACGAATTGTAAGTCGTAGTTGTTTGTGCAAAATATGCAAAAACTCTAGTAAAAAACAAAGTCTAAAGCTATATAGAATCACGTAACATTCTCAAAATGAGTTGCAAATTTTTCGCTGTAAGACTTATCCATTTGAATTGACGCATACTGAACAAATACACGTTCTACAGATTCTAAGCGTTTCCAAAATGACACTAGAGATTTTTCCTCAATAGGAGGTGAGTTACGGAAAAGCATAAAAACGAAATAGAAAAGAAACTACCAGAAGACCAATCGTTTTATAACGCCCTCAATTCAGCCTTAATTGGCTGTCGTGAATGCTGGCTTGCACCTCAACAGAGTTCGAGTTGAAACGGTACCTTCACTACTTTACCGAATGCGAATTTTATCTTGGACTTCGCTCGATTGGAATGACGAGAGAAAGAGAAATAGTCTGAGAGAGTCAGCTGAGCATGCATATATTAACCATAAATTTTACAATAGTACCGAGGAAATACGATTCATCTTCGAGGTGTTCATAAAATTTATGGATTTAGGGGGTTAAAAGACTAATAAAAGGTTTTATTGCTATCTTTTTTAAAGGTTTCAGTGTTTTCATTTCTCTATTTGCCTTGGCTTTTGTAAAAGAAAATCCTACCTTTGCGTAAATATCTTTATAGATTGTAAGTTTCAATGTACAAAAATCATGATATTTTATAATCGTTCGAGTTCAACTTATATAATATTTAAAACTCATTAGCATAATATATTCGAATAACAATCGTTAAGCTTACATGTGATACGGAATGATACGGAAATGAAGGAGCGATAGCAATTGAAACGATAATGTTTTCTATGAATGACTACGCTGTACTTATAACAAAGTGTTTTTATAAAAAGTATCATAATTAATTTAAATTTAATGAACTCAACTAAATAAATTTTAATAATATTTATATTATTAATAATCATTTTTGTATTCTCTATCTAGCTTGTAAATCTAGACTTCAAGGTAATTTTCTTTAGATTTATTTTACTGTATACTCGCAACGAAATTTTTCGTCAACAATGAGATTTTCTGCACAGTTTAGATTTTCCGAGTTAAAATGATTATTATTTTTCTTTTTCAGGTCACGTAGAAGCTTATGCCAATGCTTTTTACAACGTAAGTTTATAGGCACGTAGATATGACTGTACGTTTTTTGCATTGGATATAAGCTTACAGATTGAAACCATTTTGAAGTTCTATATTTATTTAATAATCTAAATTTCAAAGTAGCTATTTAGTATAGATTTTATTATTATGAATAATAACTAATGCTGTTGTAAAGCTGATTGGATGTATAATTTAACTAATAATATTTATAGACATACAAGTATTATAATACAAATAAAAATGCTTGTGTTCCTTTAGTATTAAGCAAAGCGTCATTAAATATTTAAATTTAACAATAAGGAATAACACGAACTTATTCTTAAATGATTTCTTTACTAACTGTAAGATAAGTATAAAACTTTTATTTATTAATGTATTGTTTTTGAAATAAAAATTAAATTAATTAAAAAGATATTTTTTTTTAATCTTTAAATCACGTCATTTACATTATAATATTCAGTCGCTATATTTTTTAATTTAAAATGAATTGAATAAATTATTTAAGATTTATTATAAAAAATGTAATATTTTCAAAGCGCAAACCAATTATTTAGTAATCATTTTTCAAAAATATAGATTTGGTTTTGCGCCTGTTGAAGTCATTAAAATATTTTCTAAAACATTTCAATCGGATCAAGGCTTCTTCTACGCCAGTAATTAAGACGAGATTCGCTTAAATCAGTTAATTTCTTGTGAAACCTGTACAAATTTCTTTACTATGCTTAGAAGTTTAGTTTTGTATCTGTGTATTTATTATAATTAGAGTTACAAGTAGGTAGGCATAGATTTTTGACGTATATTTACTTTGAGTTGCTCAATTCATTTATTATTAAAATATTCGTCGTTGTTAATTACGATTGTTTATATATACCTTGATTTTTAATTTAAAGTTAATAATTGTTATTTCATTTTAAGAGTAATGTTTTAAGTAGCTGTTCTAGGTGGCCGGACACGATTGCAAGCAACTAATTTAAGTATTGGTTATTGTAATATTTGAAAAAGACTTTCTACTTTCTATATTTGTTTGAAAAGAAAATTGTAGTTATTGTAGTTATTGTAGTTTATTTTAAATTCTATTGAATGGCTTCCAATGCTGAGAAATGAAATTGTTGTTAGCAATATATATTAGTTGTAGGGTTTCACTAGGAACTTAGAGGCTGCAACAAAAGACTTTATTTAAAGTGATGTGTACATTAGATTTTCGGTTAATTTAACATTAAGTTAGTTTAACATCAAGTTTGTTAAACTAGATTATCGTACATTGTGTACACTGACCTGCTATAATAACGCGGGCGGTATGACTTATCTGTCCCTCGCCATTACGCGCAAGGCAGGTATAATCTCCAATATCCTCCGTCTTAATCATCGAGATCCTGAGTTCGGTGCCATCGTTCATGATCTTGATAGTCGAGGAGGGCTCGACTGGGCTTGCGTCTTTATACCACAGTATTTCCGGTGGCGGCGTACCTTCCGCTTGACAATTCAGTATAATCGCGTCGCCTAGATTTACGTAGATCATCTCCTCTGGCGTTATTGTGAATCTAGGTGGTGCTGTCGATCGTTTATAAAATCATAATTAGCGATTTTCAAGCGATTTGCGCATCAAGTAGTATCATCGACGTAGAAAAATTAAGAAATTATAAAGTTACGAAACATTATTCTTAGCTACTGCTTTTATTAGTTAAAATCATTTATAGGTGAAGCTGTAAATAAATTAATTGTAAAAAATATTAAAAGAATATTTTTATGAACTAACTTCAATAGAAAAGCAATTTCATGTCTTGGAAAAAACGAGGTAACATAATGGAAGGATTAATTTGTTGTATTGCTATTTGAACATATTCGTTTTAAAGAGAACACTTTCATTTATCAGTAAATATAACGTATTTAAATTTTGTGAAATTTAAAATATTTGTTGTTCATTCCACTGTGATTATCAATACTTTTATCTGATGGAAACGGTCTTTTACAATATAAATTAGATAACAGTCTTAATAGTGAGAATGTTAGTGCTTATAAACGTACCGTGAACGTCGAGGTGAAACCAGGTACCATTCTTGATGTTATGGGGTGAGCGATTGAGAAAGACGACTATGCACTCGTACCATCCTTGATCGCTTTCCTGAATGTTGGTCAGATTGAGGCTTGCAACTCCATAGGGTGAATTGGGGCTGACCTTGGATACACGGCCCTCGTAGCCCTCAGCGTTGTGCGTTGGGTATGACTCGTACCAAATGTATATTGGTATCTCCTGCCCCTTACATCAACAACAACAAGCAACATAAACGAGGGATCGGATATTATAATTGTACCTTCTGACTTGATGCAAATTTCACGCAATACTGCTGTGTCCAACATTTTCAAAGAAATACATGTGATATGCAAAAACATCAAGTTACTAAAATTCGTGTATTGCATCAAATTAGATTCGATACGTGATCCATCACAATGTCAAAATATAAATGCGATAATGAGCGAGATACAGTATTGAATTGCTCAAAGTGATAACTAATTCTACTTAAAGGTGAAATATGTCGTCAGTTATTTTTAAACGAATTCTGCTTTTACAAATCATTGATTTCGCAGATATATTGTCGAATACAATAACAAATAAAATGTATAAAACCGTGAATTTCTGTAAAATTGTTTTCGATCATTTTCTACTTGATTTTATGAAAAAACAATTATATTCACTGTTCAATTTAAAATAAATAACGTCGTAATACCTTAACAAAAATTCTCAAATGAGAAAACAATTACAAAGTTTTTATAATATATAAAATTTGTTAATATATAATATATTATGGATTTTACGAATTAAGGAAATGTATATGCGAAAATTGATTATTACTGTTTTTTTAACATTAACATATATTTTTCTTAGTACGAAAAATAATTGTTACTTAAATATGCGAACATGTTTTACAGTAAAAGTAATATATCATATCACTTTAAGAAATTTCAAATTTACCAGCTTTTATTCATCAGCAATAATTATAAGTGCGTGCATAAATATTAACAAAGAAATGAACAAATGCATGCGATTATAATGAGAAATATGTTGATTTCATTTCAAAATACAATTTTCAATAGAAATACATAAAGATTTCTGTGAACCATATAAATTAAATATTAGAAGAATTGTTAATCACCATGCAGTCGACAAACATTAATTAACGTGCACAGATTTCTAAATATTATATTAATCATTTAATTTACGAATTTTCAGAATTGCATTATTTACATCAGAATTTACAATTATTTTATAAATTTTACATAAATTTTTCTCATTTAATTAAATAATAATTAAATTAAATACAATTTATTATTAATATTAAAACTAGTTTTATTAATACTTCAACTGTGTGTTTAATGTGTAAGTTTAAATGAATGTGTTTATTTAAACATTCATTCAGCTTAATACAAAATGTAACGAAAAGTCTTATATTTACTAATGAAGGATATTTTTTTCATCATTACAAATATACATTAAATATTATGTGGCATTAACGTCGCATCTGTAATGTAGATTGCAATCTTGAACAGTCGAATTTAGAAGTCAGACTGATGCGTAATTCTTGATTTTAATTATGAAATATGTTTTTGTGTTTCGCGATTCGCGAGGAAACTAAAAATCGAGAGAGAGAGAGAGAGAGAGAGAGAGAGAGAGAGAGGTGAGCAAGCCAGTAAGAAGAATATAGGAAGAGGAAAGCGAGGGTGAGAAAGTCGTGTTCTCTACGAGTGAAAAAATTATAATAAAAAGGAATGGAAAAAGTGAAGGTTCTCCCTCTGTTGAAAGTGCGAAGGGGCAATTCGACGAATCAAAGCGACTCTTGAGCCTAGTTGAAAGGAAGGGACGCTGTTTGGATGAAATGGAAAAGTCTGGATTTTAGTGGAACTCGGATTAACAAATGTGCTCAGTTCGTTCGACGACGTCGAGTGAAAAAAGTAAAAGGGTAAAGATAACGAAAGAAAGAGATAGAATGCGTCGAGAAGAAAAGAGTGAGGAGAGAGACAGAGAGACTAAAGATAGATTACTGCAGTATAAAAAATGAAAAAAGTATTTGAAGAAATCCTATTTGAAATATTTAAAAATGGGTTAATGAAAATTAAAACGTAATTACTAAGTACTAAGGTATATTCATGTGACGTTATTTTATTATACTACTTTAATAAATATTTAATGCAGAGGGAGCTTTTTTTATAACGTTTAAAAGACTATAAAGTATAAAAATTAAATTTACAAAATTATATTTCACTCAACCCATTATTTAAATATCAGTAATATATATTAAAAGTGGTAACATATCAGTTTTTGAACTTTAATCGAAATATTCTAACTATAATGTAATTAATCTTGTATAGAATATGTTCAAGCTTAATTCAATGTACGATAATGTAATTAGTCCTAAAATAAGCATAAAAGGGTATAGAATTTTTTAAAAATTGAACAACTTAAAAATATTCATAATTAAAAACTAAAGAACGAAAATAAATAGCTATTAAAGAAAGCAATAAAAGGATACTGTGTTAAAGATAAATAAATAAAAAGGCTAGTAAAAAGGAGGAGAGACACGATGTGGAAGGGCAAGCAGGTTGAAGGCAAACTAGTTCGAGCGCACGCGGTTGAGACGGTCGAGATGTACGATACTAGAATAAAATTACGTAGTTGAAGGGTTCTTTCGGTAGAAAAGGCAAGGGAAAAGAAAAAGAAGAGTTACTAACAGAAAGAGAGAGAGAGAGAGAGAGAGAGAGAGATGTTGACTACTTTCTCGTCGTCGTCGCTATTTCGTGCCCGTATTGTGCGCCTCTCAACTTTTGTCTCGAGGCAAGGTAAACATCTTTAACCTATTCATGAAAGACGTCTACCGCTTTATCCGGACTAGGTTGCGAATAACGCTGCATCCGATTTATAATGCCGATTTCTCATGTACGATAAATTTCTCAAAATTGTTCGCTCGTTCATTGTTTCGCAACCATCATATGTGACGTATAAAATTTCGAATTTATATCTCACATGCGTAACTTTAGTTTATGCTCCTGTTTTTACGAACGCAATATTCAGTTGTGTTTGGATATTTAATTTTCGAATCTTATGCATCCCAAAATTATAAGTATACTTAACTTAAAGCGACTCTGACAAAAGCAATGTAAGTTGGAATTTTAATTTAAGCTCTAAGGTATATTTGCATTTTTAATTTATATATAAATATATCTTAGAGATTACATTTAAATGCAAATTCACATTATTCTTATCAAGAATGCTTCACGGTGTATAACAATGCAAAAGTTTATTCATTCACAATACTTTGCGATACTTGACGTATTTTGGTTTTTCTATGGAATAAAAAGAATACATACCTGACATATAAATACTTTATTTAAAGTAGCTGAATCCCAGTATTACAAGATATATCTAGTAATTCTGATTAGAGGTAGATCATTGAATATGTTTTCAATTAGATAATCCTTTTATTCTTAAAGTTATGTATAAATTATTATTGTATTCGTACATGTACTTTTAAGAACGCATTGAGGTGCAACTTAATATTTAGAAAAATTCGTTTACATATCAAGGTCACAGATATTGAAAAAATTAAGTTTTGAAACAAACGCTACAAACAAGTTCATTTAATAAAGAGCTTGTAATTTAAATTCTCTATTCGGAATGGTATTACCATTTATTGTATACATAAATATAATTAAATTTTCCATGTTACTTTTAAAATTTTATATTAAACATAATTTACGAAAGAAAGATTCAGTAATCAAAAATCACGAGCTACTTGAATAAAATCTAACATAAGCAATATAAAGAAATTAAATAGCAAAATTTATTTGATAATATAAAAGTCCACTTAGTTAAAGCACATATAATAACTGAGAAGATATAGGCTTTTACATAGCTACATTTGGTCAGATTTCTTACGTTGGAACCGCGAAGATGTTCTTCGAAGCCTTATGTAGTCTCAGTGGATAGATTTTGATAATTCATCCGTGGAACAAGAGGGAAAGAGAGAAGTCCCGGATGTTGAAGTAACATTGCGCACCGAGATAACGAGGAAATAAAGTTAAGAAAGTATCCAGCGCCACTTGACTGTATTCCTCCTCTTTTCAGCGAATTCCAAATGCGCGATATGGAAACTCATTTTGAGTTTCCTACGACTTCATTTCCCGTTTTACGATTCAAATGCAACGATTTTCGATTTTAGAAAGCTAAAAGATTTTTTCTGATTCCTTTTTTTAAATTTTAGAGCTCTTTTATTTTCTTCATTTGCAAATCACTTATTACAATATACAAATTTGTAAATTACTTAATTTTAATACAAAATTTATTTCCCGACTACGTATGCAAATAATTAATTTCAAGGTAAATTCTAAAGATTTACTACGCATGCAAGTTAGTAAGTACCGAGGTACATATTTTAATTACAAAGAATTAAAATCTGGATAGCTTTTACACAGCTCCAGTAATTAATAAAATAATGTTTTCATTCAGTAGTTTTTCGTAAATGAATTTTGTTTCATTTAAAATATCTATAAAAATATTTTTCACGAAATATATATATATATTTTCTTTTCACTCGGTTATCAATTAAAATTTTCGTAGAAATTTTACCTAAAATACGACCATTTTATACAAATTTACATTACCTAATAAGGTTAATTTTTCAAATAATATTTATTTCGAAATTCGTATTGGCCTGTTTTATTTAATACATTTGTTTACAATT
Organism: Wiebesia pumilae; assembly: GCA_018907045.1. Taxonomy (NCBI): domain Eukaryota; kingdom Metazoa; phylum Arthropoda; class Insecta; order Hymenoptera; family Agaonidae; genus Wiebesia; species Wiebesia pumilae. The sequence continues at coordinate 7,663,923 of JACCHZ010000181.1, read as the reverse complement.
ATAAATTATTCAACTAATTCATTTCAAACATTTAAATAGACTGATCGAAATAGATGATAAACTTTAGAGTTAGAGTAATTTTGCATTATGCGGCATCAAGGTAATGGAATTGTATTGAATTTCCTTCATCGCTTATCAAGAAGGAATATAAAAATCCAATTTTAATTTAGTATTTTTTAATATATTTTTTAAGTCTTCTAGCGTGCAAGTTTATGAAACATTCTTTTAGAAAATAATGCATAAAATAATTCATTATTAATCATATTATTTAATTAAATTATTGATTAGATTTTTTAGTATAACTATAGAAGCTTATTCTATGTTATAAGCATGTACTTAAACTTAAAATTTTCTCTGAATCATATATTCAGAAGAATTAATTTTCTTATTATCCTCTTATTACTTATAGGGGTTATGCATTACCCAATTATTGTATTTATCATATTTTATAAAGATATTTACATGTATATATATGCACCTATTACTAGCATTTGGTTATACGGATATTGTAGTTTCAAAAATGTAATTGGAAGATGAGAATGTAGGTAGTTTTCACATTTTAGTACATTAGTTACAGGAAATTTGTACCATACAAAGGTTTTATAACAAAATGTTAAGAAAAGTTTTAAAGATACAAGTTGTAATGTGGTATGAACTGCGATTTGATGTTGGTATTACATGTAAAATATTCAAACTTTTACTACCGACAACTTAGCCGCGGATGGTAGAAGAATTTCGACTTTCAAATTTTAAAAACATATAGATAGTAATTTTATCGACGTGTGATTAAATTTTAAAAAGATTCTTAAAGATTTTTATTCCTTCAAGGATTATATCATTGAACACAATAGATATCTTATTTATAACTGCAACTTGCTCCTTAAGTTTCAACTTCAGTTCTAAATTAAATCAAAATAAACTATATTTACTTTTAAAATGCCAGATAAAAATATAATCGTTGTTATACTATCACGAAAGTTCAAAACAAAACGGTAGATAATTGAATATAGAAGCTTTTCATTGCTATTATTCAGCAATCTTGAAAAACATATTCGCCACCTTTAAACATAGGACAGTTTGAGCCATCAAATATATGATTTCTCGTATACAATATTTACGTGGTTATCCAAGGGATGGATAGACCAGAAGTTCTGTTTAAAGCGAGTTTTCGTTTGGGGATTCAAGCGAATTTGGTTCTGTACGTAGTTATTTTATGCTAAACTAATGCTTCATGAGAAATTTATTCGACGTTGGACTGACTTTTTATCTATAACGAAGTGTGCAGCATCGAACATGTGGAAAATAGTAATTTATAATAATTTTTCTAATACAATGTCAGGAGATTTTATTTTCTAATTGATAGATATGCTTTAAATACATAATAGCTGGATGATTCAGAATTTAATGAAGAAACCAATACCAATCATTATTTAGAATTTTATTCTATTATAATTATATATATATCAAATTGCTAACTACGATAAAAAAAGTCACTCGCGTCAGCGATCTAAATACATTGGGAAATAATTTGTAATTTTAAATACTTATAATTTTACATTAATCGATTTTTAGTGAAGTTATTGAGTGTATAAAGCAATTATGTATTTTATCTTAAATTTGATTCCATCTGTATAAATATGAAGCTATGCTTTAATTTATGATTGCGACTTAAATCCATTATTTTTTAAAAAAGAAACTCAAATAAATTCAATAAAAGAGTATTCTTAAGAAAAGACAACGAAGAAGTAGTAGCTTAGAATCGCGTTTAAGAGTTGATAACCCTGACATGGTGGAGTAGTTACAGTCACTGAGTACATTATGTATCATGACCTCTTACCAGTTTTTTCACTCTTTCAAATATAAATACTTGTTTTCCTACTTCTTCTTATGACTCGTATGCAGATGCACGCGATAAAATCAATATTGTTAAACCAAGGATGTTTTCTTTAGTTTTTACCTTTTATTCCCTTATGTAATCCTGGGTTACATGCCTTTATTTTTTGAAATCAAATTTTCATAAAATTCACAATGTATAATTATGTTTCACTTTATTCTTTTCTCTTTTAACTATAAATCTATTTAATTTTTTATTTATCTCGTTTTATATTTAACGCATAAATTTCTTTATTGAAAATTAGTAACTGAAAAATATGAGTAATCAATTCTAATGGAGAAAATTTATTATTATTAACGATTGATATAAATTTAATTATGAATTTTATTATAGAAATTTTTATATTATATCTCGAGTAACATTTCATTAAAGAAATACAGCATGTTTTAATTTACACGATATGAAAAATCATTTGCATGTTATCAATGATTGTTATTAAAATAAGATTTTAAATACAAATATATGATATAATTTGTTAGTTATGTATAAGAATAACCGTGCGTCTATTGTCTAACTGTCACAGTGTAGACAAAATATAAAAACTCCAGACTAAATTCTTTTTATTCGTGTACCGGAACTCCTTTTATGAGAATACAGTTACTTGATGCTGCAAATACAAGTAGCAATAATGTTCACAAATATATGAGTTTGATTTTAACATTTAAGTTTTTCACATAATTTAAGCATTCTTAATTAGATTAAATAGAATTTTATGTTTTATTATTAACTTTTATATCTAGAGTATAATGAATATAATTGATATTTCTTAAGAGTTGCCATCGTTCGTTAAAAATTGTACAGTGCAATTTAATTTAAATTGACTTAAATGATTTCAAGAATTGCTTCTAATTTTAAGAAATTCATAAATGAATAAATATCATACTATATTGTACTAATATTTAATTGAACTAATAATTATCAGTATTGTTGTATCGAGTCTCATACTAATGGTGATAATTAAAATTTTATACTCACAATACTGATAATATTGATTGAAAAAGATACAGTTATGAATTCTCATTTTATTGATAGTAAAATAATGATCTATATTATTTGAAAACTGTACAGCGACATTATATTTCTTTATGATTATAAATATAAATTCTGTATATGTAGAAATATATGATAAAGAATAAATCAAATAAATATATGGTGTAGAAATTTAATTTCAAATTTCCATTAAATTTATAAATTTTATAAATTTCTAATATTTTTCATACATAAATTTGTATAATGAAGCTGCAGTGATATATAAAATCTATGCAAGTATTTATTTTATTTTAATTTTATTTTAATTTTATTGCTATACATATTCATACGAATTTCATCATGAGTAGTAAGTAGTTGCATGAAGAGTAATATAAAATTAATTCTGAAAATTCTATTTTAAAAATATCACATGAAATTTAATTTTAGATATTGTGGCATAAAATCGACAATTATGAGTACATAAATGTTGTAAACCAAAATTATTCCAAGTGACTAAAATTACTTTTAAGTGAACAAAAAAGCATTGAAATGGTATAGCATGGATCATTTGTTTTATAAAGGATTCGACTAGTGCACTCTTCATGTATCATTCTTTTATGGATCATCAACATTGTACGTTGTTGGAAACAGACACTTGAAAGAGTTTTGGTCGATCTCTCAGTCGAGTCCCTAAAGTGCGAGAGCAGAGTCCTCGTCTCCAAGAGTTAAACACAATCACTATTTTCCTCTGTCTCTGACTATATCTTTGTGTCACACAGATGTACGTTACTCACTTTTTTTTCTTATTCTTCTCTCTCTCTCTCACTCTCTCTTTCTCACTATCTCTCCTAACATCTATTTTTAAGCCAAGTACAGGTTAACCGACTAAAGTTCAATCGATATCCACTGCCAGTGACTCTAGTCTTCTCGGCTTACTTTAAGAGCGAGACTCTCGAACTCTCTTTTTCTCGTTCTCCTCTTGAGAATCTTTCTCTCTTTCAGACTTTCAAAAAGTTCTCGTTAAATTAAATTCACCAACTCAAGCTACTACTGCTGGCTACTCTGGATATTTCACCATCTCACAGACCACTTCTTAAAGTCACGATGTCCCTTTACGAGACAGAGAGAGCGAGAGAGAGTGAGTGAGAGAGAGAGAGAGAGAGATAGCTTTCACTCTGTTTTCTCCTTTTTGATGACTTTATCCTCTTTAACTTTTCTCTGTCATTGATTTTTATTTGCTAATATATTTTTTATTTTTATCGCGATGGTCATTTAGTCGACGTTCCAATCAATTATTTACTTTTAAGTGTAATTGTGGAAAAGTTGATGATTTTTTATTCATTGCAGTCTTCTCATTTAGATTTTTATTTATCAACATTTTTCTTCAATTTACCTAATATAAAAAGATCAATGAAATAATTTTACTTTGCAACAACGGACGTAAAAAAGGTTTAATCTAAATGAAGTAAATTTAATAAGAATTAATACTTTAAACAATTGCATTGAGAGAGTGTTTCATACTCCCTCAGACAAATTAAAAATGACACTACAGACCTTAATATTCTGAAAAATAATGTAGTAATTATAATTATAAAGTAATATTATGATAATTTTAGTAAAATCGACTATTAAGTGAAGTTGACAAGAACTTTAGTGTCGTTTTGATAAAAAATGAGCATACATCCTTTATATTTAAAACAGAACCATTTATTCAAATAATGTCTAATGAGATGCCATTCATTTCACCATTTTGCGCGAAAGTGATTGATGTAAATAATATCGACCTTCGGTAGAAGATGACATTTCGTCTTACTCTTCCATTCCAAGCGTTCATTACGTATTGGCGTTTAGTTGATTAAATGAGTCCACGCTCCGCGATCCGTCGGTTCTCTTCCGCAATCCTTTCGCCCTCTTTTCTGCTCACCCTTACGCATTCTGTATGCGCTGCAAGTCGCCGCGTCGACGTAAACATCCAGGCTAGAGAAGCCACAGCGCCACCATCGGTTCTCGCACAGGTCCACGTGTTTCCTTGCAGCTATTGTGGAAAGTCGATGGATTAATCCTGTTTCCAAGCTCTGTTTATGCTCGAAGCCAGGGGTCGTACCCCTTGGCTTTGCTTACGCTATTGGTAAATCAAGCGCACGTTGCTCATTCCCCGGAATGCTTAATGCACCTCGAGTTGTATGACTACGTTGCACGGCATTGCAGATGAGAAACTACCAGGAGCAAAAAGATGCCAGGCATAAGACTTCCCTCTACGCATCTATAAAATGACGAAGGATGCTGTCTATACGCCTGAGAAGCACTTAACATCTAAGTTGAAACTTATGATTACTTGAATTCCACGTCGATATTTGTACACTTAGTACTTTTTTATCAGGATTATCTATATTTATTCTATAATTATAGTTTCAATTTATGTACTCAAGCATGTCGATAAAATCATCTCCGGAGTATTTCTCAAATTTAAAGAAATATTTTTAATTGAATTATCTCATTTCAGGCATATTGCTTTTTTCCGTTAAATAATTATTCAAATTAACTTGTTCGACAGCTTTTGTCCAGGTCGTTCAGATGTAAAAATATACATTTCGAAAATCGATAATTAAATTTATTATACGCTTATTAATAGAATCACATTCCTGATAGACATAAAAAATTGAAAAATAATTTTCGATAAGTATAAAAACTTTATAAACCAACCACATTTTATTCTCTTTAGTTTTCGTAATACAGGTCCTTTCTTACGTAAATAATGCATGTGTACGTCATTACGGTAAATCTTTCTAATTGCTGCTTCTAATTCCTCGTTAGTTTGGAAAAAAACGCATAAATGGAATTCTAACGCTCTTCGCGTAATAAAAAAAGAACGGTAGGTAGAGGCGAATAAAGTAGCGCCGACGTGTAGAATCAAAGTACGTCATACAAAGTACGCAGTTGCGGTTTTCTCAGTATTTTTCCAAAATTTCTATTTAATTAAATTATTTCAGCATCTGCTAGTCCGTCTTATTCCTGGACAATTATTCCGTTAAGTGCTGCTTGCCTGCCTCCTGCCCGTGCACCTGACCGCGCACTTTATTTGGCTCGCGTCAATTTGCGATTTTACCGCTCGTTAACTGTATACTTTTTCCCTTTGGGAAATTTGCATTGCTGAGCCAAGTCAGTCCTTCAGGACAGAACTGTGAGCCTCATTGTCAATAAAAAGAACGACGAAGTTGTTGGTTCGGATAGAACTTAATCCTTACCAAGTACAATCTTCTAAGCACTGACTCAGGCGAGACTAAATATTACCCTGTAATACGTGACATCAACTACGACGTGATAACGAATCTACAAAGTTCATGATTTTGGATTATTTGCTCTTTTATTTAAGTTAATGTTGTGATTATCTTGTACGAGTTCGAAAAGAAATTTAGGGTATAAAATAAAATTCTCTTTAATTTAAATAAATCATTTGAAAATCCATGTTTACTGGTACACTCGATATACATTTATCTAAGATTATTTCAATAATGATTTTTATATGTAATTAAAAATATAATTACATATAATCAATATTTATATTTAATTACATACAATTAAATATAATCAATTCATGTAACAATTTCGTTTATTCTCGATAATGTTGATTAACTTTGTGACTACGTTCATTACAGTTGTGTTATAGTAGCCTTTAAATTTATTCTATTGTACAAGAAAAGGGATGGCTTAATTAAAAATAAGGATTCACGAAAATGTCTTATAGAGAAAATTTATTCTGCATTTGTAACACAGGTTCAAGACGTGATGTGATAGTGAATGAAAAAAATGTTGCAAGTATAGAAAAGGGAATACAATATACCGAGGAAGAATTATACGTTTAATAAAGATACAATACAAAGAATGCACTTTTATTTCAGTAAACTAAAATTTAGCAGGTTTATCAAGAATAATGTATCATTTGACTTTTTAATAGTTTAAAAGTTTAATAATTTTCTGACGACACAGATTTATTTGAAAATAAATTTGAATATTATCTGCATAAACTAAAATAATTTTACTTTATTATTTGCCTATGTTACGTTTAAGAGCGTTTTTATAAATATTCTTCTTTTACCAACCATGAAATAGTAGTATTAATTAATAGTATTTTTATTAACACCATTTCAGTAATGACATTTGAAGTATAAAATATGTATAAACTTAAAAGATATAACCACGGATTTTATTATTATCTTCACTTTTTTCATCAAATACATGAAAATGAATGAACATTCATTTTAGAATTTTTATATTTTCTAATCTTTTCACTTAACATTTAATGAATTATCTGTAAACTTCCCAGTTTTTAAATAATGTTAAAACTAGTCAAACGAAAGCTATTATTAAATACAGTGAAATATAATTTCAACGTACCTTAATTTAAGGAATATTTTACTTTCTATTATGTGCACAAGTTCTGTTACAAAAGTTTCTTAATTTATTAGAATATTTAACTGTAATTTAAATATTTAGATACAATAAATAAAAAAATGCCTAGATGTAGTGTAGTTTTATACGTCACATTATAAACAAAGAATACTGTTTTAACTAAATTGTTTATTTTTATTTAATTAAATAATTATAAATTTTGTTATGCAAAATAGAACTGGTATTTTACGCTGGCTAACATAATATAAAGACATTAATATAAATGTTTTAAATATTTCTCTTATTTTATGAGTCTTTGTCATTAAACATTAAAGTAATTACACGTGAAGTCATGCTTTTATGGAATACTAAATATTTAGTTTTCAAATAAATATACTTTTGAAAATGTATTTTAGTTGTGCTTATTTAAAAGTGATTAGAAAGGAAGCTTTTTATTTTTTAAAAATACCATTACAATATGGAATACCATATCCTCCCTCCATTTCCATGCTCGAAACTTTAAACAGGAGTTTGAGAGGATAGGAGAAAGCGGTAAGAAAGCAAGGACGTAGAAAAAAAGGAATTCGAGTGCAGCTTAGCGGCATTAAGATCAGCAAGCTCTTGAGTTGGCCTCACTCTGTTTGAAATAAATTAATATTTCGCTCTTTCTGTTCAGTCTACGACTATCCACTTTCCATTTTTCTTCAGTAAGTCGATCAGCACATAGTTCCGAGCAAAGATTTACATTTCTTCGGACAAATCCGTACGGAAAATATAATTAACTTGGTGGGTTGAGAAAGAGATGAGAGATTTTTTCTTTTTCTCAATGAACGTCTGCTTTGCGGATGTAAAGGCGGATCGTAAGTCCGCGCAGGCGCGGCAAGAAAAAATAAAAGGTATGGTCGTTACTAGTTTTCCGACTGGAGAATGAACGGACCTTCAGTAATATTTCTTTGGTTTTTAAAGCGAACATAGGAATAGATACGTTGATGAAAATGTATATTCGCGACCTCTTGCTTTCTTTAAGAGTCTTCTTCAAGCGTACGACGTTTAGTATTCACAGGCGTTGTTCATGCATAAAATTGTTTGATTAGACTTAAAGCTTTCTTATGTATATAGATGAATACTTTCCAAGAAGAATTATTCTTTCAAACTTATTGCTCGTTTTTTTATCATCCATTTAATAAAGATTACTGTTAATTAATGATAGATTCTCTTTTTTTTTTTATTTTCTTTTTTATGCGCAATTTCCGAGAACTAGAGAAGCGATTATTCGATATTTATGATAAAATTAATGCTACCGTACGAGATTTTTATTAGAATACATTAACGCAGTTGTGTCGAGTTATGTCGAGCAATAACTTCTTACCATTCCTATTCCCTTTTAGTATTATTGGATACTAAATTAGAATTAATTACAGGTTATTAAGGTGTAATTAGTTGCAAATGTAGCTATTTAGTTGATGTAATCGTTGTAACTGAAGTTATTACTAACTCTGCAAAACTTATTACAAAATGAGTAATACAATAGTAAATTACATCTAAAGTATTTAGTAAATTTTAAGCGGTAATTATAATATAATTTTAAGGCATTCTTATGTATAATAAATAATTATAAGATTGATTTTTTACTATCTTCAAAAAAGTTTATGCGATGATGAAATTTTTGTATTTTGATGTAATTATCCAAGGCAATAATCGATAAAAACTGCGATGCAACAATTTCATGAAGTTATAATTGTTTCAACTAATAAAACAAATTTATAGAAAAAACATTAATACCTAAATCGTATTTCCAGCAAATTCCTTATATTTTTTTGTGCTATCTTTATTAGTATCGAGAACACGTTGTAGCAAATAGATACGCGAATGGCTCGCAAAAACCGGCAAATTCTATAGGATTAGGAAAACTAGTGGTTCCGACATGTCTGAAAATGGTTAAAGGGAAGCTAGAGGCAGGGGAATCGAGAAAACGCCCATGCGCTTACAGCGTATGTTTCGACTGAGCCTTTATGTAGAGAGATGGTGCACGTAAAATCTTTGTGGTTCTATGAAGATGGATAGACAGAGAGAGAGAGAGAGAGAGGAGTAAAAGTGCAGGAAAATTGAATTCCATCAGTGTAGGAAGAGAGGCTCGAGCGTGTTTGCACGGTTGACTTGCGTCTCCATTTGTTTCATCCAATTGTGTTATACGTAACGAGAGAGTTTCCAGAGTTTCCTCTTTATGAGCATAGAAAATCTCCGTTAGTCACTTTTTGTTTAGAATCGAGATAAATACGAGAAGGAAATCACGAGAGTTTCACGAGATGATTAAGTTGCGATGAAAGCATGTGTCATACATATTAGCTGCTTTCTTTTGATTTTCTTGACACAAAGCATGTCTACGTTACTAAATCTTTGATCGGATATTAGGATGCCTTTATACTATCCAGTTATTGCATATTTTACTGTCGCATAATTATTTCTGGGTTTATTTTTTTTATTTTTTTATTTCGTAACATTTTTGCTCGATAGATTATTTTAACTTATAGTGTGGGCTTTATTCAGAAATATTTCTAAACATCAAACTTTTATTTAGAAGGTATGAAATATGCTAAATATATAAAAACAGTCTGATCGTGTATTTCACATCGCTTTCGATATATACTTGATATATACATGATTAGAGCGATAATAACTTTTATAAAAAATACGCGACCAGTATGAAATTAATTAAAAAATATCGATAAATTTTATTAAATGCTTTCTTTCTATTTTAAAGAGATTATCTGATACTATTCACGTAAAAATATGTGGAGTGATATATTTTTCAGATATGCAACGTATTTATACAGTTCTTCAGGATGTTGATAACTTCTTGTTAAGCTTACTTTAACTAATAAAATCATGATTCTCTTTGTGAATAAGCGTATTGCAATTTTTAAAAATTGGTTTCCTTATGTATGTTCGTCATTTTAATCCACTTTGCAAAGGGTTTCTTGTATCTCGAGTATTTTACTGTAAAAGAGTAAAAAAAATTTTCAATAAACTTTTTAAAACAATTAAAATTAAGAAAAATAGCAATGCACAAAAGAGATTAAAATGTGTTTCGATAGATCTTAAATAAAACATAATACTTGTTAGATTTTAAAGATGAATGAAATGTTATAATAAACGATAATTATTAGTACTTATATTAAAAAGTTGAAATGATATGGAATTGTATAATTGTATGCTACTGTATTAACTTTAAAAACTCTGTGAAGTACAAGTCGATGTTTTATATCTAAAAGCATTTATGAACAGTAGCATTAATTCATTAGTTTAAAACTGATTGCGCATCATCTATAGGCTTTAGCTGTTTCCTTGTACATCGAAACGCATGTCCTTGTGCATCCTTGTGCATCCTTGTGCATCGAGGAGCAATCAAAAACGTGCACCTACTCCTTTTACTGCAAGTGAGCAAGATTGTTTATGAATACATTATGCGTTCGCGTGATAAAGCAAAATACGAGAGGACGTAGTGAATCTGATTCACAGTACAAATGTTCACAGAAAACAATGGGCGGCCATATGTTTTGAGGGCTGTTCGAATTAGTTTGCATTTTGCTCGTGTTGGATGAAGGTGGATGAAAGAGAAATAGAGGTAGAGAGAACTTAAGAGAGAACAGACGACAGGAGGTTGGAGCGTCGATGTAATCGCTACTAGAACGGGAGTTACCATTATTGCTCCCTTTTGCGCGGGAGCTTTGAATCTTCAAGGATTTTTCGCACGACTGCATTTCTTCCAGATGCGTCGTCTAAGACAGCTACTACAACAGGGTAGACGTGTATTCCGCGTTTAGTAGCGCAGTGGCTGGCAGTTTAATTTAAATCAGAGCTTGAGTAATGCACGCGCATCACGAAATTTATGTGAATCTGGGATTTTGCTGCGATCACTCGAACGGATAAGACCTAGTCACAGATATTGATTTGAATGATCAATTTGTAAAGTTTTATGGCTTTTCGGTCAAGTAACAAAATATTGTTATTACAAATCGCGCTCGAGTGTGTCATATTATCATCATATCAAGTAATCAAGAAACGATGCTGCTAATTGTATAAATTATATTTTCTTTCCGCGTTTAGTTCTTAAATATAATGCTGTCCTGTATAATAGTAATTGATTTGGGTGAGAAAAATGTTCTTTTTTTTTATAACAGTCGTAACGACAAATACTGCATTAATAAGAAGAACTGAACGCTTATTAAGAAATATCTATATTTATACCAGTCTATTCCTTTCTTCCTTATAAATATCTCTATCTGTTTAAATAAAATAACATACTCATTCTCCTTCATATAAAAAATGTTGAAGTTATTTTATACTTCTGACTACTTCAGGATATTAAAAGGTGCTATCTGAGCTGCCTTAGTCATAAGTTATAAAGTAGGATATTTAAGCGCTATGCTTGTAGTCATGCTTACTATTTAAGTGCACGTATATGAGTTTATTCATATTGAACCGAAAATTCAAAATCCGTTTATAGTGGTAAAAGAGCTTCTCAACGAATATTCTCTTGGCTTGTGTTTTTAACCGTTAGTGTCCTTTTACGTAAATTCATATTTTGCATTTATACAAGTCGTTTATGTTTAACTATATTACTAAAATTACTTATCTATCATAAATTTGAAAACTAAAAGAGGTTTTAACAAAACTATTTTCTTAATACAAAGATTTGTGCGTAACGAAATAAAAAATATTCTATACATCAGTCAGAATATAATTAATACAAAAATTTAACGTGATGGATGTCTTCATAAGAAGCTCAAACAATTTCAGTGAAACTGGATATGAAATGATATTTAGTAGTTTATAGTTTTGAAAATTAATTTATATAATCCATAGGATAACTTTTAGATATAAAATTTTGATAGGATAATATTCCATAATATACATGTCTTAGTAAAATTATAATTATAATTGTAAATTTGGAGTTTCTATAACGTAAGAGTAGATGCATAGAAGCGTTTACGATCAGTTAAGCTCTGTCTGACCGTACTTTGAACTCAACTACGCTTTACATATATTTCATCTATTATCTACGTTACGTTGTGGATTATAACATTATTTTTTCAATTATCTTCGTTCACATAGAAATTAATTTTAATATTTTAAAATTTAGCACGATTTATAATTGTATAGCTTTAAAACTCTAGTCTTTAAAGAAAAAATAGTCATTTTACCAACTCGCTATTTGATAAGCGGTTTGATGGAATTAGGATTTGATGTAAAAATTTATCTTGATCTTAACTTATGCTTTACTTCAAGATACTTTAATTATTTAATGATTCATTTTATGATCCAATCATACTTGCAGCTATGAAATATTTATTTTTTGAAAAACGCGCGAAATGACATTAAATTAAAATTTTTCTATTTTACGAAGCTAATAACACGAATACTTTGTATAATAAATTTTGAAAAATTGCTTAGTTTCACATAAAATAAATTTTTTATTAATCCGATTACTTTGCTAATTTTCATTTTTAAAACTCTTTACATTTAATTAATTTTTTGTGATAGTTCTTTACAAATAACCAATATTAATATTCTGAAACTTTTGAATCTAATTGTTGAATTGAATATAATATTCTGAAATATATTGAAACTCTGGAATGAAAAATGTTCATAAGTCATATTTTAATGAAAAATACTTTTTTCGTTAATAATATTATTTTAAAATATAGTAAATTATAGTAAATTTGTAACAAATTAGAAAATCTATGTTTTTTTATAAAATTTTTGTAAAATTGTTATCAATATTGAGAGGAAAAAGAAAATAATGGAAGTAACGTGATCTATAATATTCAAGTTTTCTTTAATAAAATATTGTTTAGTAAAAACGAAGTTATTAAAAGCCTCGACAAAGTATTTACTTTTTGAAAGTAATTTCATTCTAGAAAGCATATAGTCAAAACTTTGTAGTTCAAGTTTGCGATCCAACTGAAATCGCAAATTTTTTGCACGCGTAGGAAAAAATCTGTAATCATCTCGCCGAAATTGTTACGTAAGTATTTTGTTTGCTAAGCATTAAGTCGTGTCTGTTTTTACGATATAGAATGTTGAAAAGAACAGAAGTCCGACCATAAAATTGCTGTAGTTTTTACAGATACGCATACACATGCAACTTTTCTCACTCTCTGTCTTTTTTTGTTTTACACTTTATGTTTTGCATCGTACTGCCACGTATGAATGAGGGTGCAACGAAAAATAACAAAAGACTGACAGTAATATATACACGTACACGTAGGAGAAATAAAGCGAAAGAATATCAAAAGAGTCGGTGAGAATAGAGACGATGAGAAGAACTAAGGAAGTGAAAGAAAAACGTGGTTTGGGTTTGATTATCTAGAGATTTTGGGATTTGCTAGTTAATTTTTAATATCGAAAGCTAACTTTTCCATTATTTATGTTAAACTAGAACTTTAATTGATGTTTATTTTTAATGTAAAAAGGCTTTTACGATAGGAACTAGAGTTCTTAAATGAAAAATATATTTGTGTAAATGTTGAACTTCGTACAATTAATTACAGTAAAAGATTAATAGTCGCTTCTTGAATAATTAGAATAATTATCGAAAAGTAAGATAATTGTAGTTTGGAGTTCGAAAGGGAAAAAAAATGTTGCTGACGAATGTTTACTTGAATGAAGTTTTGTTGTGTGCGCCTAATAATAAATACTTTTAAGAATATTTATGTGAACCAAAGCATATTATTTAATTAAATTACTAGAAGCATTTTACTTTCAAAATATAATTTTATTACAATCAATTAAAGATTGTACTCATAAAGCTAGCAATTTGAAATATAAAACTTTGAAAAATACGATGTACTTTAGAATTCTTCTTTGGATGCGATCAATTGCCAATTGTTTCGTCTTCGTTATATCATGAAATTGGATAGTACAATTACTTGGATAGTGCAAAATGAGTGGTGCGAGTTCTGCTACTAAATAATGATTTCCTACTGCTGTTTCACGCAGGTACCTAAGTTCGTTGATAATGAGATGATCGCGGTGACGACAGATGGAAGCGATCAATTAATTACAGTTCAACGGATGCACGAGTTTGCGGTGTCAATATTGAATCCACGGATAATGCATTTCATTGGTTTTGTCGTTCGATAATTTATCGAATACGCATCCAATCGTTTTGCAATGGATACACGAGATTTATTACTATTGTTGTCGGAGCGAAGTCATCTATTTTTGTTGAACTGTATACGATAATGTAGGATAATAGTTTGTTTAAAGGTCTAAGCTTAAAATATAGTTGAATAACTTTTAAACCGATAATTAATAAATGAATTTTTTAATAATAATAACCTGTGTACGAGATGTGTAAGTTTTTTGGAATTAAATAACATTGTCCCTTGAAATTCTAATGTGTTAAAGTATATTAACTTTAAGTTCGTAATGCAGATTAAAAAAATTTTTTTTTTGCGTCATAAATTGAATGTTAATATAGTTTGATACTGCATTAAAACATCATATACTTCTCAGTACATATTATTAATTCACAATTGAGCTAAATAATATTAAAAAATAAGTTTTATGTAAAAGAAAATATTTTAATCACAATAAAAACAAATTAAAGTAAAATTATGTAACTAATAAATACGAATTATATTGAAACCTAGCATGCAAATTATTCAAAAGAATGTCAAGGAAAAGCACATATAAATAATTATACAATAATTCTAGAATGCAAAGTTCTACAACCAGATAAAATACATAGAAAGTATCAAATACTGAAAAATCGTGAAAATATGCGAAGAATATAGATGGAAATTATAAATGCACATAATTAAGGCTGAAAATAAAAATTAGCATAAGCAAAATAAAAGCTATTAGATTAGTGCAATTTATGAATTTAAGTCTTAAAGAGATACAAGGTTCTATTTTTGGTACTGTCTAGAAGGATTAATGTGCATGTCAGCGGAGTTTGAAGAGAGACAGAGACGTGATGTTAATATAATTCAATACATTCTTAATAAAAGCATGACAATTTTTCAAAGTTTATATTATGGTGTACAGTTCAAATAAAATAATGTGTTATGAAATCACCTTAGTAAACTACGTAAGTAATGCTTTGACAAAATGTGCAACATAAAATTCTTATTTTAATAGATATTAAAATGCTAATGAAATGAATCACGAGCAATATAAATAAAGATTGGGTATCATGATTAACGATGTATCATTATATTGTTATTATACTATATATTGAACGTGCTCTGTCCTCTCAATTCCGATAAGAAACTGATATTGCGTAGAAAAATTTTTCGCCTCAACATTCCAAATTGAATGACAACGCAACACGTGATCGATGTTATCTTTGAGTGGACACAGGAATGTTGTCGAAAACACTAATATCGCGTTGTGCGATACTATAGCGTATATTTATAAGCATTAATGGAATTATTTAATCGATGATAACAAAATTTTGTAAACGTCAAAAGCAGCTTAAATAAATAAAAATAAATAAACAACAATTATCTCGATAAGAGACGTATACATCGATAAAAAATCGTTGCGATGCTTGATACAACATTACGTTACATATTTGAGGGCTCACCCTTTTTGCTGCTCGCTGATACCAGACAAAATTCGCCAACATTTTATAATAATACGAAATGTACCTTTTCAAAAGCTGACTTGTCATAATCACGGTTGATCTGTGTTTTTTAAGTCTTTGCAACATCACATTGGATTGAAGTTACTTTCGTTATTATAGACGAGGATTCTGGTATTGGTTTACATTTGCCATTATTTAAATTGGGTTGCTTATAAGAGGTAATTATATTGTCAATTAACATTCATTATATTCTTGCAATAAATATTTTTTAATTTACATTCAAATTTCTAAATTTGGTAAATACAAAAAGCTATACTTTTCTTGGAAGATAACTATTGAATTTATACTCTGCTCGTACAAAAATATTTTATTTTGAATCTACAGTGTTGTATACGATTACTATTGAAAAAAGATTTAAATAGTTGTAAATCGATGACTGAAATATTTAGATTCAACGAATTTAGCAATTTAGCTAGAATTTATTCGGAATTTTGCGTAAATATAATCATGAATTTAACACAAATTATTTTACGAAACTAGCCGAATTGTCGTAAATAAAAAAATCTAATACTAAGACAAGTTTGTGAAATTATACAACTATAATTATATATTTTATTACAAAAAAGTAGAGTAACACACGATTGCATATAATATCCTACTATGCATATTTGAAAGCAGTAAAATGGAAGCGCATATTTACAAGGTATAAGTAATAGTTTATGCATTTAAAGATAAATTTTCTTTATAAATTCAACGGAATGACATATAGAAACTTTGTTATTCACAGATGTAGTGATAAAATTACATAACACAAATATGAAAATTAATTATGCGAAGCAACCCAATTTTATATTAAAAGAAATTTTACTCGGTAAGATATTCGATATCCTCCGGAAACCCCACAATAATTATCTTCAAAATGAAAATGACTATCTTGCAAGTTTCTTCAAAAAATAAATAAAAAATTTTTAATCAGTAAAAGTATCGTAATAATTTCATCTACATACACGATGTAATATTAGTAAGCTACATTAATTGTTGAAATGTGTATGACATTATATGTGAAAATTTTGTCATGTTCATTAAAATTATTTAAATAATAATCAAATATCGAAAATTAATTACTTTCATAAAAGTGAGTTCAATGTATCAATGATAGATAGTTTCAAAACCAGTCATTACTTTATCTATAAAGCCACCAATGAGATGCCAATAAACCAATTTACGAAAAGCGATAATGTCAAAATTTGTCATTTTTTGAGTTTGTCAAAGTCACTCTCATATCAGGATATTACAGAAGCACATCACCAAATATAATTACAAGAATCAGAAGTTGTAATAGAAAGAGGTTGACTTGAGAATGACTTGAAAACAAGTTGGCCACCATGACTCCCCATAATGTGTACAAGCTCGGACAAGAACACACTTTACAAAGTCCCAACTGCCGTCCTTAGCAAAGATCCTTACATCGTAGGTATTTCAAGAAATTTACAATCCAGTAGAGTCGCAGAGGTTTCCGGAGGGGTATGCGGAAGAGAGCACGCATAACCCGCGAGAGAAAAACGAAAATGAGGGCAGAAAAAAAAGAAAAAAAGAAAAACAGAAAAAACCGGTCAACGGCACTTGCGAACGAAACATCCTTACCAAGAATCCTACGTCGATCGATTCGGACTGCTCGGGTTGGTTGCCGCGGTGGCGCGCGAACTCGTTACGGACGTGGTCGGGCAGCAGTTGCGCGCCGGGCGAGTTGGCTGGCACCAGGAGTGCGCCTTTGGCGAAGGGCGCCCTCGTCTTTAACTCACGGACAGAGAGCAGAGAGGGGGCAACGCTTTGTTGAGTCGCAGCCCGATATCGTACCATGTCGCCTACCTTCTTCTTCCACTGGAGAACGTAGGGCACCGGGTGCTGGTCCGGGAACTCCACGTGGCAGTTGAACACCACGCTTTCACCCAGGATCGCCGTTATGTGAACCGCGTCCTGATGATTGCAGAGTCCTGTAAACATAGAGAACGAAGCAAATTAGTATCGGGGCTTCGATTACTTCGATGACATCGAATATCCGTATCACGCATTGTTTGAACTATCGGCAACTCCTTAGAATACTTAGGGCTTGATTTAGAGAGCGTTAAAAACATTGCGTCATTATCGAAAGTAATGAAACTGAATTTAAGTTATACTAAAGTTTGAACAATATGCATTAGTTACAATAGAATGTAACTCTTAGACCATCTAAATTGTAATCCACACTTTACGTAAATTTTTAATTAAATTTTTAACATAAACTTTTTAAATAAATATTTTCCTATAGCATTTTCAATTTCGCTAACAACGGGAATTTCTATTCTACTTCACACGCGCAAGCACGCACGCACGCACGTAGTAAACATACAGGAATCATGCAAGTAACAATAAACTTAATTAATAATATTACTGATTAATACGATTTAGAAAAATCGTTGATTAACAAAAAGCTTTTTCTAAAATACAACGAGAATTAACAAAAAATTTTAATGAAGTATATTGTTCTAGTGAAATAGAAAATCTTCTTTACAATTTTTCTCTACAATTAAGATTAATAATGACATATACTATAAAATTATGATTCTTATGTATAAAAACAACATACCGTTCTATTAAAAAGAGTTATTACCACTTTTTCTATTTTAAATCAATAAATATTCGAAGATGAATTTCCAATGTAAAGCTCGTTATATTATAATAATAGTCTAATTATACAAAATCGATTCGTAAGACGTTTAGTTTACTTGATGTGGTTTCAAAAAAAGGTTTTTATCATAACATGTTTACATGCATATTATATACACTTCTCAAAACATCGCATATATTTTGAATATGGGTGTATAACTAAAGTTATTTGGAACAACGTTAATCTAAAACTGTATGACCAGTGAAGAAATATGAGAAAACACAGTTCACTGCATCTGTGAACATTACACAAAAACCACTAGAAATATATGGGCTCAAAACTAGTTTCAAAGAAATACCATTACAGAAACAAATGTTTAGTTTCAGAAACATCTTGGTTCAATTTGTACTAAAATAATATTAGAATTTTTTTAACTTCAACACAGTTCTGATTTCTTTTATTTGTATTATTATTTCTTTTATTTATGAAATATATATATATATTTAAATAATAAGTTTGGTGCTATTGGAATTATTATGTTGTTGATTTAGATTTTCTTATATAAAAAGTTATATATGTATGTACTTATATTTTCAAGGAAAATAAAATTTTATAAAACATTTGCCCTTTAAAGTTTTCATATAATTGAAAACTAATTTTAATTCAACTTATATTTTTGACTATGAAGAAATAAAAAGCTATATTAGAACAAAATTTTTCTTTCTTGTTTAAAAAAATTATTTAATTTTTTAATGTATCAATTAATAAACTTTTTAATTAAATTTGTTAGTAATAATACATTACTTCATGTGTGATACGATAATATTCTATATTTGATGTATTTGATAGTTTACTTTTGATTCGATTTATATAAACTTAATGATAATACTTTCGATTTTGAAAATTTTGAGTTTTTAAAATATATTAACTCAATTTTATAACCGCAATAAACATTGTGTAGATTTAAATTTGCGTAAAATGAAAAATTGAGTATAAGAAAAAATTGTTGATACTCACAGTTGACACGAGGTGTATAATATTATATTTATTCAATATAAAGTACTAAAAATACACATAAATATTTTCTTTTTATTATTACTTTTTACTTCTACTAAGCCAAGAAAGTTTTGTAATAATTTATCAAAATTGAAATAAAATTTTTCTAAAAACCATAGTAAATTGAAGTTAAAATAATATATTGCGAATTCTATTGTATTGTAAAGTAAATTTTCGTTCTACAAATAAGGTACAATAAGTTTTCGAAAAGTGTTGAAGATTTATGAAGAAAGACAAAACTAAGCGGTAAAAACAAATGCATATAGAATACGTATTTTTATTTATTTTGTATGAAAATATCAATTAAATAATTTCTATTCTAAGCATTTATTTAAAGCCGCTAAATATATGTTGGATGAATATTATTTTTAAAAGCGTTGCAATAATAAGCTAATTTTATAATAAGCTCAAAAGTACAAGTAAATCTGCGTAAATATGTAATACAACGAGATCTATCATTTTAATAGGAGTACAGGCTGACATTTATGTTTGACTATAAAAACGTATATACCAAGATGTTTATAAAGTTACATAGATGGAAGATCCTTAAATATTTCATATTTTAATTACATAAATTTATGAATAAATTCTGTACCTCTAAAGTAAAATTCCGAAAGCAAGGAAAAACAAATAATTTTCATTTTTAATGTTTTAGCTGTAATGTCGTAATCATTTTAAATAGATTTATTGGCATTAGAATTATTTTTAAAAATTTCTCCCACTAATAAATTCCGTTTGGAACTATTACAACTTTTTCTACTTCAGAAGTCAAGTTTTTGAAGGCATACATAATATTTGTATTTAATTTTAAATATACCTAGTTTGAAGTTTAAACAAAACTCTGCTAATGACTAAAAACTAATACGCCGCGTGATATATTTTTGCCAGTTTTTTCCTACGGTATTAAGAAAGATGCTCGTGACACTTTTAGCAAAAGTAATGCTCGCTTGTAAACGGCTTAGTTATTTGCTCCAGCTGTGCATTTAAATATAAAAGAAATAAAAAATAGTGCCTAAGTAGTTGAGATAAAAATGAGAAGGTTTTTGACGAGAAAACGCAATTGAGCAAGTGATGAGAGGCTTCTGGGTGGATCATCATAGATGAATTATTGATGGGGGCAGGTACGGTAGGTAAGCTCGCCATAGAGATAGAGTATCGGAAATATTGAAGGTAATCAATGCTCGTTGCCCGAGGCTATGGCCCTTTACGAGTACTGAACGTGCTACCGGATAATGGGGTACCGCGTGGCTCACCTATTGGAAACTGAATTCTGCGCCGATAAATCATTCTACAGTCTAAAATGTTGGATGAATTTTTATTATCAATTTTAGTCGAAGATCGATACATTTTCCATAGTAAGTTAAGGTAGAGATGTCAATTTATTTGTTTAAAGTCGCTGAGTAAATACGTCAGAGTTAATATTTCCGCATCAGCCGCTGAATACTCTAAAATATAAAGTTTTGTGCTGGATCTTTACAACTGCAATAGTCTTCGTCTCGAAAGCCTAATGATCGAATACGAGTGCGGATGCTCGTCTTGATCGTAAAAGAATTTAAATTTCCCAAGCTCAACGTCCAAAGTAAACAATAACTAAATTAGCCGAGTATGTTGAAGCTTCAGCGGTCCGATCGGTATAAAAAAATGTAGCCACCGATCAGTGTTCGGTGTGGTATGTCTGCCGTAAGTACTGCTACTCTCGCAGTACGTCTATCAAAATTGTATAATTAGTTTAGGGTCCTCGTAGCTGCTTTGTGTATGTCGGGTAATATAGAGTGCAATCTGATGGCATCGGACTCGGAGGAAATCCCTGCTGCTAGTGGTCCGCTGACCGTGACGAGGCCGTTTACGTCGCTTAAAATTAAATGCCAAATGGAATGGGACGTTTGGAATTGGGGAATAAGCTTTTTGTTCTTTTTGTTATACACGGTACGAAAGCTCTTAGAAATATGAATCTAATTAGGGAAACTTTATGAAACTGCATGTTTCTTTTAATGTTTTCTTCTTTTAAGTATCGATTCATTGCTAATTTATGCTCGTGATGTACGTGGAAGTAAAAAGAGAGTCATTTATAAACGTACTGGATGACGGTACATAATTCTTTGCTGTAAAAATAATCCAACGATAAATACGTTTCAATTATTTAAAGCATAAGCAATGTTTATTTGGAACACATTGAACAAATACTTTAGCGTATTAGCTCAAAACGGAACTAGTCACTTTCTAATTTACGTACCCAAATATTACTCTGTTAGACAATCAATACTTTCAACATTGAATTAATCAACCAACTTATAATGTAAATTGTAGTTGTTGATAGATTTGATCATAAATTAATTTTAAAAATACAAATATTCAAATTAAATTGTATGTAATTAATCTCTGTTAATGTGTTAAAGTGAATCTATCTTAATTGATTCGGCACAATTTTTTTCATATAATTTTCCAAATACTTCTTAATTTTATAATAATCTTTCGTTTTACTGAAAAAAATATCGTAAATTTTGTATTTTGAAAATTACGTGCTGTTGTAGTTAGTGTAATATACTCTACGCTCATATCACTTACAGCATTACTTGAAATTTTGTAATACTATATGTATATCTACAAATTATGTTTCAACAAAATTCAAAATTAAAAAGAATCATTGCATACAATAAATTTAAACAAATACTAGTTTTTGTTATATTAAATAATAAAGCAAAACTGAATAAATTAGAGTTATTATGATGAGTTGATATTTATTTTTGTTCTAAGATGAGTAATAATAAATTAATAATATTGTAATCACAAACGTTAGAGATATCGTAAAAAATTATAATTTTTTTATGAATACAAAAGGTATTGATAAAATATATAAAGATAAATATTTAAATCTGCTTAGCATAGAAAATTCTTTGCATTTAGAAACTGGTAAAAAAGATTTCTATACGAAATTATGCATAATTCTTAAGAAAATCAATTGAACGATATTTGAAAAACACAATTAAAATAAAACCGTAAAACGTGTAATAAAGGTTAGATGCCCCAATCAAAATTTTTTCAACTTCCATAAATACATTTTGCTTTCACAGAAAGAGAATTTCTTACAATAGTAGACAGAAAGTAAATTAATGTGCTGCGTATTTGAAATAAAACCATGAAAAATAAAATTAAAAATTGATTGTTTTATATTTAGTAAGATAACTTAAAATAATATAATATTACGTAACAGCTCATAGACTTTTTAATATTTTCTCAATCGCATCTTTCAAATAATATATATTATTTCGATTTTATAATAATTCATATTTACAATAATAAATTATATAGCATATTTTTTATAATCATTGTAAGGCGTATGAGATTTTACACATCTAAAGTAAATATCAACTTAAGTTTTTCAATTTTGAAATCATTTTAAACTGTCTCGAAAAATGAAATAAACATTAAGAGTTTCCAAAAATAAAAATCCAATTGACCATTTTCTTTAGATGGTTTAATTATTAAGTAAAATATTTAATTAATAAGTGAATATTAATAAAATAAAATTTAAGGGTATTTAATGACTTACTTTTCTGGTATATTTATTTATCACGATAAAAAGCTGAAATTAATTTCATTAGACTTAATGAATTTATTTGTTATACCACGTATATTTTCGCAATAATATAAAATCAATAAATAAAATAACGTCTTTTTATCAAATTTAGATTACAAAAAGAAATTTGTAAATAGCTAAATGTCTCGAGAAAAGAGAAAGAAAATGTGTTTATTTGTATTTGCGAGAAGCTAAAAATTTGTTATTCGCTGCTATAAATAGAAAAAATGATTTACTTTAATAGTATCATTTTTAAATATAGATTCTGCGCCACTTTCCTTTACATCATTTTCTCGAATCGTTCCACGAGCTGCTCATACGTCAACTTCTTTTTCGATATAAAGAAAAATGATGCAAGCTTGCCCAATAACAAACATCGTGCTTCTTGCGATACATCCAGTAATAAGTAAATGATGGGGGTTGGAACGAGAAAGGGAAAACTCAGCTCTCCCTGATGTATTTACGATCAAGAACACGAGAGCATTACCATCGTTGGGCCGCTAGAATAGTGCACTTTACTTTGGCACGGCTTCTGGACCGGTTATATAGCGAACATGACGATGCCAATATGCCAGCGATTAGTAGAAGAAGAAGGCGACATCGACATCGAGATAAAGAGAATAGGAGTCCTTAAGAAATTTCAACTCCTATTCAAATAAGAATTGTCTTGCCATATCAAGCTCTACGTAATTATTACTTATTTAGAACTCGGGAAAATCACCGACTTATATTTTATTAGAATTTTATATTCAAATGATTAATACAGATAACAAATAGATTTCCTTTTTGTTATTTAACGCTTATAATTCCCTTAATGAAGATTTTACACAGACGCGTTTGTTCCATAAAGATCAATACGAAATATTCTCTAAATGATCTATTCGTCGAATAAATATTAAACTGAACTTTAATCTCAGCTTGGGCAGATTAAATAAATATTAAATCTAACAACATTTTCATCTTATTAGTAGTTCTTTTTTTCTTAGGATTAGTTCGAAGCCATAGAGTTTTGTCAAATACTTTAAAAGTATTAACCTTTTGACTTAATTCTGACTAATTTTCCCTACTCAGTTTTTTCCATAGTGTAATAATATTAATTCAACATTAATTTACCGATCAAACGGTTGAAGACCACTTTCGCACAATATGTTTACGTATACGTTAGAATTAGTCAATTATTAATTGGTGGATTAAATGTGTAGGTTTATTGGATATTGAAAAGGTAAATATAATAGCTGAATGTGTTTGCGTGAAATATAATGGTTATGAGAAGCATAAAAATCGATTGACCTAATTAGATTTTCGTCAAAATTCATAAAATAATATCATAAAAAATGATGAGCATTATTACCGAATAAATACTTAGTAATAAAATGTCAAGGATTGTTAGGATTGCTGGGTACAGACAATCGTTCTCGTACCAGGTATTAGTTTGAACAATTTCGGGAGCTAATCTCGGATTCTCGTAATTTCGTTAAGGAACGACATAATCATTTGAGGAAGAGCTCAACCAGACCGATAGACCATCCTCTAAGCTACGCATTATAGGTGTCGACATTTGACGCATCCGTTCCTAACCGAAGCCGGAGGTGATAACGCGTTGTAAAGTTAATCGTCTTTACCGATCGAGAGCGGCGCCTCGTAAAAGGCTGAGATCCTGTCACATGGATCGAGGAGAGTATTTTCTCGTTGAGCTCTGTCTTTATGATGTTGCACAAATGAGGCGTTTTAAAGTGATGTGCGTTATAGATATACGTGCAATGTGCTACGATGTTGAATTTCATAAGGAGACCAAGATACAAGCGATTCCATTCATAATCATTTCGATACTTTTCATTTCTTTTGATACTATTGGTAAAACGTTCCAAGGAACATAGCATAGCTCGTACAATCTTAACGTAGCCATTGTTATAGTTTTCGTTAATACCGAAAAATTTAATACGTTTAAGATCATAGTTTTTATTTCTTATATCTGCGAGAGAAGACATTACTTTTTAACTACCGCGAGATGAGAGTGATGACTTATGAAGATGTTTTATGAAAGGCGTAAAAGTCTAGAAAATACAATAAATCGAAAGTGCAAAGAAGACTATCGAGAAATATTGCTAAGTCAAGAAGACTCTAGAGGAAAGCAAGTCTAATAGATTTATTTAATATAAAGACATAATTTATTTTGAATTAAATCAATGGCAACTTTATGACTAGTAGACTTATCAATTGAAATCCCTTTAATACTCAAATCTGAATAATCCTTCAACAAACAATCTCTCTCGGCTTAGTATGCGCGATCACAACTCAGTGATCTGAATGCAATGACGTATTCTGTTAACTCTTCTAATATGCTGTCTATCATAGGACTGACTTACTATTATCAGACGTACGTTTAGAAATCAACAAGTCAACTAAAGGGAACAATTGGAGAAATGGTTTTACTATTACAAAAAGTGCATACAATTTAATGAAAAATATTTAAAATAATTAAAAATGTTATTGCAAAATGTGATTTAAAAAATAATCAAAGATAGCCGTGTACATGGAGGTATTTGCATCAGCGAATAAAGTCTCGTATGTCGGTTAATATATTTTGATCAGTGAAAGAAGAAATTGACATAAAAGTTTTGGACTATGACCGCATGGATACATCAAAACATAACGTAAACTTGTCGCAGACCGACAAGTGCGTATGCTTTGACACACGTGCACGCGGTTTTGAGCCGTTGCTCCAACCCTTTAGTCTCACGCTGGATGTGTATTTGGAACGCAATGCATAGGATACCCATCGTGCATCTGACACTTTCCCTACCAAATTCACAGCTTCGACTCTCGACGTAAATCCGGCTTCCACTTGTAATTGATCTCTGCGACTACTGCCTGGCCTTCTATTCAACATTAATAATCCTTCGAAACCTACAGGGATATTAGCGGAAGTAGCTCATTCATTTCCCGTTCATTCGCTGGCTTTCAGCCCATGCATGCTCAAGCACAATATATGCTCACGAGGATATAAATGCATTTGGATTTGCATGTTCATATGCGTTACGAATCACATGCGTATAAATGAGAACATAAGACACACTTGTGCGTCCTTAACGCTGGCACGCGTGGGCATAAAAGCGAACTTACGTAGCAACTGATGTAAGAAAAAACAATCAGATGGAGATGGATGTATACGCTTAAACACGCATAAAATCAAGTGTAGGCAAATGTGACTGGATATATATTTGCGTTTCTTTAGACAATTTCTGGCACGCGTATGCGTAAGCGCGGACATAAGCTCGTGGATGGCCAAACTCATTAAACTACAATTACGTAAACACATGGTTGTATCGATACTTATCGCACACGATAGTACAATACGGAGCCCACCATGAAATTCTACGGATATGCTTCGTCGTCCAAACATGCTTGTACGAGTAGATATAAATAGGATCACCAATAACTTCTCAGATAATCCTTTTCAAAATTCTATTCGAAGTTCAACAATAATCAATTTTCATACGCGGCACTTTAAGTTGAACAAGAGAATTATGAACCGAGTTTATTAAGTTTATTCGCTTTTATTAGTTATTATAAATTTTCTCTGCTAGATCATATTAAGTATTTGTGATACCGAGTTTTGCTTCAAATGGAAACTATACAAGAATGAGATCTATTTATATTGAACAGAATTTTATAATCAGTAAAGTGATCAGTCATACATAGTGATTATTTACAAGGATGTTAAGTGCACTAAAGAATTGTTCACAATGAAATAAATTCTTTTGAATTATTGAAACTCACATAGGAAAAAGTTTTCGCAGCAGTAAGAGTAAGGAAAATTTGGACAATGGGACGTTGTTACAGTACATATGAATATTGGAATCTATACTATGTCAACGTACTTTAGTTATCTTACAATATTTTATTTCGTAACTACTACGTTTTGTTTACAAGAAAAAAAATACTGGCGTGTTTTGTTTCCTTGTAAAGGAAATGTAAAAAAACGAAGTCAGTATTGCTTATGATTTATAATAAAACTTTGTACAGTATAATTATTTTCATTACACGAAGAAAAATTAATTTAACAAATTTTGTATTACAAACACATTTATAATAATGATAATGTAAATGGTAAAATATTTTTAATAGAAAAGGTGTTAGTTATGTTTTCAAATCGATTACAGTTAACGAAAAGTAGCAGAATAATATAAGAAACGAAATACTTATTATCTTCATATTCGTTGAGAAAATCAGGAAATAGTTGTTAAACTTATTATTCCATACAAATCTTTGTGAATCAACGATTCCTTATGAATTGTAGCATACATATTAAAGCAAATAAATAAAAATATGCGATTGAACGTTAAATTTGTTAAATAACTTAGGGTTCTGTCTGCGTGAAAATTGAAAATTTAAATCTTCTTATAAATAAGTGGTTGCACTTGCCGTAAAATAACGCGTTAGATAAGTGAAATAAAAGGTTGAAACGACCTCTGAAAACATGCGTTACTCGCCACATAAATAACAAAGTACACGTAGAATTTATCATTAGCTGCTTTCGAGATTAATTTGTTGTAATTGTGAGCCACAACCGTCGTCCCTTGCACCAACAAAATCCTAATTAAAAACTGCTCACCGTCCGTATGATATTCTATTTATTCAATTTGGCTGTAGTTAAGGACAGGATAACCCACTTAGTGCGAATTAGTAGCAATTTATTTCCAGGCAAACTGTTATATAAATTTGTCAAACCTGTACGAATACACTGAGTATGCATTGCGCACCTACATAAGCAAATTTGCCGTGTATAGATCAAATAATTTTCGCTTGACGTATGGAGAAGGCGCATTTACAGGCAACCACTCCCGTCCACAAGGAGGGTGCGTCAATATACGCACGCCCGCATGTCGCTCGGTATAATTACCGGTGCCCGCTTTCAAAGAAGCCAACGAGCGTGTCTTTCGCGTCCGAGGCAAAGGCCGCATCTCTCGCGAAATATTCTGAGCGCGTAATAGGCACCGGACGGAACTTACTCGGCTCATTAGCAATATTAGCGTCGCCGTTATCGATATCGTGACGCAATCGGAAGGTTGCGCGCTCAAGGCCGTAATCGAGACGCAACCGGTGCGCCTGTAAATTCACATGTGATCTTCCCTTTCCTTCCATCTCTGTAATACTGCCGTTGTTGGCTCGACTGTCGGCTTGTCGACTAACGGCCTCGCTGACCCGATCTTTAAAGTAAACATCGAGCTTCATGACTGCGATTGACATATTACAGGAAAATATACCTTACCCATAACCGTATATGTAATTGAATACTTTACTCTTGCTATTACAACATACTGTAATGTCCAAATTTACGTTTGTAAATTTATGTTTATAAATACCGACTCGAAACTATATCACATTCGGGAATACGTATAAATTTTAATTGGCACTTCAATCTATTAAAACTAGTTATATGAAATAAACTCAGCATAAATACACGTTAGCGCACTCTAATGCGTATTTAAGTGAATTGAACGATTTCAAGTAGATAATTCAATTTCGAACTCTAAATTAATAATTATTGCGCTCTTTTCATTTATGCCAATTAAGCAATTACGTTTATTCGTTTGTGATTTTTAAGACATTACGTAACTTAATATACGTACATAACTAAGGGAATTTTAATTAAGTGATACACTTATTACGAGCAATATTTCATTGAAAAAACTTAATGAATGTATGAAAGTTCGATATTGTGCTCGATGCACTGTCAGAATCTCACAAAATAAGGATGAAAATATCTAGAAAAGAAAAGAATGTACAGGACCACACATCGATCGAACGTCCAATTTTTCTTCTTACGCAGAGTATCCTGTTCTTCAAGGATTCGAAGACAGATTTATTGCGCGAGCAAATACGCATCACACCTTGGTCGTGTAAGGTTGAGAACAAGAATAAAAAAAAGAATAAAAAATCCTTACACACCATACGAAAAAAGGAGCATCAGAGGCGAGCAGTTTGAAAACTGATTTGACCCGACGACGGAGAATGTCGGTCTTGCATCGGCGGTGTAGGCGTCGGACGAGCAGCTCCCGGTACGGCGTCGAAATGCTTGGGGGATTAATTCATTTGGGGCTACAAAGTATCCACCCCCGGAGCTCTCCATCACCCGGCATTATCTGATTCGCTTGCGGCGCTTGAAGGCGTTGGATTGCGCTGCGTGGTCACAAATCGTCTCACCCCTTCTCTTTATTTCCCTCCCCCGCTCCCGCACACTCAATCTTTCTCTCTCTCTCTCTCTCTCTCTCTCTCTCTCTCTCACGCAACGGAAAATGTATCCCGGCTTTGGAAGCGCTCTTTATAGATGGAAACTATTCTGTTTATCGATTCCTCGCATAAGCGCAGCCGGCGATTGGATGCTTTGGCTTTTCCAAGTTAAAGAGTAATTGATTTTCGGTGGATGCAGGGGATGCTGATCGCGCCGGATAGATTACCGAGCGCTTTCAGCTAGTGCATTTCGGAAGGAAATCTACGACTGGTATTTAATGCTTTGGAAATTTTAGACTCACAAATGATCGATATATATTATTAATAGCTTATTTATCTTTTTAAAGTGTTATTATGCTTTGTTTTCAATTGAAAATACGTTACACTTATTATACTACTAATTAGCTATTTAATAAATTTAATAAATTTTTCTAACGTTTTATTTAAAGATAACGACTTCGACGATCTGAACTAACGTTTTAAATGCTCATTTTTCCAATAATGATATACATGGTTATATCTCTATACGCTTTGTGATTGCCGAATGCAATATTGAAATTACAGTTGAGTTGGGTCTACGTCTACTTGTACACGTAACCTGGAGAGTAGTGTGAGGATTCTTCATCAGGCGACTATGCTTCTGCTCTGGTGTATGACAGCAACGGAAAGAATGTCTGATTAGTATGTAAGCGAATCTTTCGCGTTATTCCACAAGCGTATTAGGCAATGAAGAATCGAAAATGCCGATTTCGTATAAACGTGCACATATTTTAATATCTACCCTACGGATATCCTTATTTCTATATAAAATCCTACAATACTCCACTGTATCTTTTACATTCAATAGAAAATTTAACTACGCTATTTTGAACATATACTTTAATATTATATTTAAAAAAATGTTAACATGTGATCATGTTTTATCATAAATAATCAAATAAAATAATCTAACGAGTGAAATATAGCGCTTCATAAAATGTACGATAGCACTAGAAAGCTACAGATATATACAAGTACGGAATTTTAATTAAAAATTTTTTTTTCACTGTAAATAAACGTATAACTCTTAGAACTTAAAAGTCTCTTTTATTTTGTAAATAAACGTGTCTATAAATGGAAGTGACGTACAGACCGAGTTAATTAAAGATATAAACGAGTCGATGCGTGGATGTATAACTGCTTCATTTTATTCAAGAACATGATATATTTCATTATCATGATATATTCCGAGTGTGAATGTATTTTGACATTCACACTCGGCGAGTAAAAAGATCCCTCCTCTCCCTTTTCTCCATTCTCTTCTTTCTTAAATTCAAAAAATAAATATACACATAATTTCTAAAGAAACAAAAGAGTGACACTTACTCGCATTTCTACAAAATAATAACTTTTGCTTTTCGTGGGAAAAGCTTTAGGTTAACAAGTAGGAAAAAATAAGTAGTCCTCGATGTAAAAAGATAAAGATTGCGAGAAGAACGAGCAGAGAAAAAGAGAAACGAGATGATAAAAAAAAACTCAAGAGAGGTGAAGAGGAAATAGCAGTATAGGTGAGAGTATGCTTGGAAATTAGTTTTCAGAAAAGAAGATGCTTGTTGAATGGTGGTGTGGTTTTGTCAACGAGTTTCCCGAGGCCACCGTTGATGGATTGCAATCATTCGACGACTCTCTCGATCAATTTACCGATAGTATAGGAAAAGAATTCTGAAAAGAAATCCTTTTACCACCTGCCTTTAAAGCATTATTTCATGCTCATAGATCTATTATGTTTTATTTTATCGATAAATTTCGATCTATATTTTACACTGTTTTAGAAAAAAAATGCATACTTTATTTCAAATATCTGTAAGTTAATAGCGTTAACTCTAAATTGCTTTATAACTAGATAAGGTTGTAACTACTGTAATTTGATTTTCTTGAGTTTCGAAACATTTGTGGTTAGTTTAATTGATTCGCTTATTTTGCTCATCTAATAATGTCTCGAACAAAAAGTGCAAAATTCAGTGCAAACCAATTTTACAGGGAAATCAATTATTTAAAATCCTTGTATTTCTTTTCGTATGTTAAATCATTCGTTCCTCTTTCTAGTTGAGTTCTGTGTAATTTTATAATTTATGGTAATCAAATCGTTTTTTTTTTTTACTTTTATTTGAACTTTTATTGTAGTAGTGCGTAGTAATTATACGTCAATATTTTATTTAAATTCTATTGTGGGATTTACAAGTCATTTTTGGATCAAAGTTTATAAGATGTTTTACAATTTTTGAAATTTCGTAATCTAACTTGATATAATTATTTTTAACAACGCAAAGACGTTAACTATATTACTAGTATCAAATTTAATTCTTCGATTTGCAGTAGAGTATTTTTATTATATATATAATTTTAAATATTAATTTGATCGAGAAATTCTTGTATTTACGAATAAAGGAAACAAAGTATTTTAAAATTGACTTTCACATTTCGTAAAAAATATTTTAGACATTTTTCATTATAATTTTGAAATTACAGTACATAAACTCGAGTACTGCAATATAAACGAATAAGTATATACATAAGTAATAATCAATTTCTCATTGCAATGTTGTAGGGTATTTTTGTTATTGTTCACGTGATGTTTAGAAAATTCTATCTAATCTCTCAAAAGTGGCGCAAGTCGAGTGTCAATGGTCGATTAGGTCTTAAAATATTCTAGGACAATAAATCGCTTACAGGTACAGAAAAGCGAACGGTTAGTAGAGGGCGGGGCTCTCGTATGCATCAAGGCATAGGTGGAGACAAAACTTCGAACGTTACAACAAGGGTTACACGTAATAATCAAAGATCAGTGCCACGAGTGTCAGTTTTGCTCTCAATTATGAGTTTGCGCAATAAAGATAATCTTCACTTTCGTTTTAGATATCATTTCAATTGGAATACCCGAAATTGTCATTGAAAGTATAAGCGTGAAAAGAACGAAGGACATACCAAAAATTAGAAGAATGCGCCCCATATATTTGGTCCGAAATTCTTTAAATTATATTGAAATACAAATGATTAAATACACATTTAACATATAATTAATCATAAAACCGCATCGAGGTTTCTTAAGTGACTAGAGATTGATTAGTACTTTAATTCAATTGTCTTTTTAAGGAAAGTCTGCGACCTTTTCTAAACTATAACTCCGCGCATGGTCGCGAGCACGAGAAAGTACTTTTCTTTATGAGAAAAACTAGATACGGAAAGTGCAGGGAAAAAATGTTTGTTTTATATGTGTAAGTATAAAACGCGAGAACCGCGTAAATTTGAAGCCTCATCATTATAACGTCTCGAAAGATTGAGAGTCAGTGGCATGCGGGGTGGAAGGTTCCCGAAAATTTGCATGAGCTTCGAGCGCTATAAATGTATATATGAAGTGCGGAAGTTCAGCGAAACTTGAAAAAGCAGCAGCAGCAGCCGCGAGAAGAAATAGCTCGACGTAAAAGTGACCGGCGCTGAAAATAATTAGGAAATAAATAAATTACAGCCATCGGCAAGGGAGCGAAGTTTCACGGGTGCGAGAGTCGCGCGACGATCACACAATACCGAAGCTCCGAACTCGTTGGCGTCCTCCTCTTTATCCCACACGTATATATAAAGCTCGACTTAGAAAGAACTTTCTATATTAAACAACTTTTGCCGCTAATTTTGCGCTCCACCTCTTTGGCGTGGGTGCACGTTTCTTTGGCTTGCTCTCATCTTTCTCCCCCTCTCTGCAGCCGATTCCCTTGTTCTAGTTTTCTTTTTTGTTCTCAGCTCTATTTTATTCTCACCGATCCAACTTCCCTGCTACACCTGCCTTTCGCCTCTTATCTTTTTCACAAAAATCTCTTCGTGAGCCCGCTTTTAAAGAATCTTCCTTTGGCCGTTAATTTTTTCCTGCTTCCATTTTAATTAAGGAAATTATCAAGCATGTTTATCTGAGCTTGATAAACTGGTGAAATTTAATTACGGTTCATCGTATAATTAGTTTAATAAATTTGTTCAGCGATGTTAATAAAGGGTAGATAATGCACATTTGTATATCAGAAAATTCAAGACATACGATTTATTGCTCGTACATTGCATACGAAACGAATGTAATAATAAAAGAAACTTTTAAAATACATAAAATTTCTTCGCTAATACAATATTATACCCCGTGTCTAATTAATACTGCATTAAAAGTCGCCAAAAGTATATTTACATAATTTTTCTTTTTGCCTCTTTATCAATCATATTTAAAATTTATGTTCAATTTTAACTTGTTTTTCAATTTTATATGTTACATTGCTTTCGTAACTCAACTTCACAAATTCAACATTATTTAATTAAAGAGGCTGTGCGAGTCATTATATATTCGATTGCGATTGCTTCGAAACGAATCTACATTTTCCTAAATACATCTTAGGTACTATTCTTTACATATAAATCTTAGTTATTGTTTAGAAAATTTCATCTATAATAATAATGAACGTATCTATTGCAATATTCATCATAATACTAATGGGGTTTATTTTATACGTTATATTAAATTTTATCGAAATATTAATTGGAAGCAGTACGTCTGAGCATGTAAACTTTCGCTTTACAGAATTTAAATAAAAAAGTAATCATTAAATACTATAAAACTATTGCTATTGGAGAATTAATTTACTTGTATGCAATGCTTCATAATTTTCTGGGGCATCTGTAACGGTGGAAGTTCAGCTTTCATATATATTGATCGTTGATAAATCAAAGTAACGTCTATGGAGCAAATGGTTTTGCGGTAATGCGATTGTTAGCTAATAATCTCCTCATAAGATTGAAAGCGAAGAAAAAATGAGCAAAAATGCCGGGGGAACGAAACTGATGAAAGAACGAGCGTACAAGAATTGTAGGGAAACATAAATAAATTCTCTACCAGGTGCTAGAGAATTAATATCGTAAACGTATAATATCATAAGAACATAAGGTGATCAATACTTTGGTAAGAATTAATGATTTAAATTATATCGTATAAAACATATGGTACTTCAAGGGCTTTAGCATTTTTATCGATGTAACTATAATAAGATTATCCTTGGTCGATATGCGTTATTAGACAATAATGAAATCATAAGTGGATGCTTAAATTAATATATCATTAATAAGGTTAATTTGAAAAAAATTTAGCAATGAAAAACTTATTTCATTTCATTTTCAATAAAATTTGAATAAAAATGTAAGTCAGTTAAAATATTAACGTTAACAGTTATAGATTAGCGTGACTTATCGCGTCAAATATTTTCTATAATGTTTTTCATTATTTTGAAAAAGTACATACTTATTTGACCGTTGCTCTGCGAGTTTAAAAAATAGTTAAAAATTTTATGGGGGATGTAGCAGCTTTAAAGCTCATAATTTATGCTATGAGGTTAAGTGGTTTAGATTAGCTATACCTACAGTTAAGCTTGCCCGTGCACTTGAGGCTGAGCAGCACATATGACCATTTTACCTTCTTCGCTGTTTTAAAATTTACGTAGCAGTAAATAATATCTTTAAACAGACACTGTATAAAATATTTACGAGTAACGTTTCAATATACAAGAAAAAACCGAATTGAATAGTTAGGTAAAATGAAATGTACGCATGAAGCTCAATCCTGTGTACATTTTTCTAGTTCGCTTATTGTCTTTCAGTGTATTATCTGCGCCAATAATTCCCATGTAAGGACGGCTTATATTTTTGAAATTTTGCGGCACGTTAACTTTTAGCATTTTTAATGAAGTGAACGATGCAGGTATAGAAATAACTCCGGAGGGTTATTTCGGTGGGTCAACGTAATCTGCCAAGGAACCAAGAACCGAGATGTAATCAGAAAAAAAAGAAGAGAATCGAGGTAGGATGAAGAAAGAGAAGGAAACGGTGCAGTCGTCTTAGCGTTTTAATCACACAAGGCTGAAACAATGTGCCAGCATTGGAACGCCGGAAGGTGTCTCCGTGTGTGCGCGTCAGCGAGAGCGGAGCGACGGTCCGCAGGAAGGAAACCATGCTTAAATGAAATTAAGGACATTAAGGGGGTTAACAAGCTTCGCCGCAAGGCACTTTTTATTGCGCCTGTCGCAGCTATCGACTCAAGCGCGTTCAACGAGTGTCCACGCTCTTTGGACCGATTTCAAAGTTGCTCGCCGCACTTCGTGTCAAGGGGTTTATATTTTCACCGCTACTACTTTGCCGAGCTTCTCTCTGTGAATATTCAGTAAGCAGAAAGAATGTAAATGAGCGAAATTTTACTTTATGGCAGAGAACCTCTCATTATTCGTATGCGAATAATTACGATAGTGAGAAACTTGTCGACGCTTTAAAAATACTTAGCTCAAGTGTAACCCACATACATATGATTATTTTTGCAACATTAAAACTAATGATTTTCAACCATTGTTTTCTGTTGAAATTTTTAATTTACAATGATTACATCTATGTGGATGCACTGTAGTAATTATTGTCAATTTAAAAATGAAGTTATTATCCAAACGTTGTTCATATACGAGTTCTCAGTTTATTTATGCCTCTGAGGCTTACTCGTATTTGTCGAATTTCAAACAGATCAGGTGGATTATATTTACTTTTAAATTTTAAACATTTAATTACGTTATCTTAAATTATTTTGAAAATCTTAATGAATAATTAAAATGCCTACTAAAAAGGCAAATTATGAAAATTCATTCTTTAATTTCGGTAAATTAATTTTGGCGAATGAATTTAATTGATGTACTTGTTCCAAGTTAAAGCTGTCATTTCAGTTTTTCTATTATTGTATCGCGAATCTAGTACAATAATCCAATAACCGTCATTATTACGTATTTTCCGATATTCAAGGATCCCCAAGGATCCCCAAGGATTCCCATCCAACATAAAAATAAATCAAGGAGTTAATCAATATTGTAATACTGTTCTTTTGAACCGTACTTTTTTCAATACATAAAATTGTGGTTTCTTCTATCTTTCTTCTAAAAATGAAGATTTTTAAATACAATACCACTGATGTATGAAAAAATTAAAATAAATTAAAAGCTAAGTTCATAAATATAAATTCTTTTTGGAGTATCGAAGTATCTGTACGGATAAAGATGTAAGTAGCTCGAAACTTTGTACTTACGGGTGCAGATATTTTTTCCTACTATCGTCTCGTGACTACATCGATGCATCTAAAAACTCTTGTCATCGGATAGTAAGTTAAAAAGGCCGGAGTCTGCATCTTGTTGGTACTTAGTTTTCGCCGGTTTATATCGTTCAAGTGAAATTCGATATGGACAGAGCGCGGAAATATCTTCTTCATCGAAATATTTTAATCTCTTTCTTACCTATTTTCTCTCGCATGTATTTCAAAATTTATATATAAATATAAATGCGAAAGGCAACTCTAATAGGAATGTAATAGATGCATCCCTAATGGCATTCAAGTTACTAGTTTCCTCTATCATTTATTACAACGCGAGAAATATTTAAACGTTATATTGTGTTATTTTATAGGCAGGTTTTGTGTTTCATATATGCTTCAGTGATTCCGTAAAAATAAGTGCAACCGGGTCGCCAGAATTTAATAGGTTTACCGTGTAAGGCATTTTATTGATTACACGTAATATTGAATATCATTCGACTTTTCTGTTATTCTCCAATTTCAATACAATTGAAATTTTACCACAGAAGAATCCCTTGGACTATTAAATACCACAAATAACCCAATTTGCTTAACTCACATGAAATTAAATTATCTTATTTGGAATAATATTGACTTTGTTTTAAATTTTTGAGATAATTAGTTCTTTAAACGCGTAGTAAATAAAAATTTTCGGAAAACCTTTATAGAACGATTCATCGGATTTTAATTGTACACAGCGCCAACTACTCTGGAAAATACCAATGGCTATTTATAATGCACATTTTTATTACTTCAACAGTATAAACTTTTTACATTTAAATATATCAGATATTTGCGCCTTAAAAGTACAGGGTATATACTAAAACCCGTGCCTCTGTAGTATGTAACTTTACTTGCTTTCAGCTCAAAGGATATATGCGATTTCGGTATGGAATAGTTTTGCGATGAAGCCAAGTCGCGTACTACCCACCTACCGAATACCGCATACGTATATCCGTGTACACGCGCGTACTTGGACACTCACGCGTACATTTAGATGCACAGACTCGCACACGCCCACCAGTGCTTATATACGCTTACAAATACCGCAGACATAGCTTTGGTGCATGAATATTACATAATGGAATCACATGGGTTCTTTTAAATAAAGGCAGGCGCAGTGACATGAATTTTAGAAACTCTTAGTTGCAAATCAAGAAGCTCTAACAATTATAATATGTGAGTACTTATCATGCTTGGAAACTTAAAATTTCCAAAAAACTGATTCTTTTCCATAGTAGTATCTCATGGATAAACTTTAATGCTGATAAAGTTAACTCGATTACTGGAGTAATAAGAATATTTTCTCCATACATAAAATGAAGGGAGTATATTGCTCGGGTATACTTTATTCCGAAGAAAAAGAAAATTTCTGTGAATTTTGTTTAAATCTTCTATAAATGTTGGTTATTATAAATACCAAAGTTTTCGTCGGTAAATATAAATTAGCAAACAAACTCTGCGTGCTTTGAAACGATAAAAAGAATAGGTATTAATAACTATAACTTTCTCGTAGACATGAAATTTTATGCTTATCACATTTCACATGTAAAAGGAAGTGACTCGGGAGAAAATAGATGAGAAAACAGTCCTCGAAAATATAATTAAAGAGCGGCTTGGTATTTGGATTCTTCGCTGTCATAAAAATGGATATTAGGTTTGATATTGTATTGTTATTTGATATTATGTATGATATTATATTCGTTAATTGTATAAGCCATTTGTAAGGTTTAAAGCATGGCATATCAAATTTTACTGGATTAGATTTTATAGTCAACTCAATCGAGATAACGTCACGAATCATTTTTAGTGTTCGGCTATTTAATAAACGTATTACGAGATACTTGAACGGCCATAATCATTAAAACTATGCGTGAGTCCAAATAAGAGAAATACACGCTGTAAAATTACTCAAAACGATCAATCATGTACATGCAATGTACGCGCGTGTTATAATTATGAATGATTTGACCTGACAAATCTGTCGCTTTCGATAGAATCCCTAGTTCAAAGTTAAAGTCCCGGCTTTAATAGGTATTTACTCTTGATTTCTCTTCTGGTAATATAGTACTTTAAAGCTGGTGATTTTATGTCGCGCTCTTAACCACTTCCATGCTTTATTTAACGAAAATCAAAAACCGTTAAGATCAAATGGAGAATTTTCGAAAGGCATACCTGGCGTGACGAGAAGTATGATGCCGAGGAGGAGTGTCCTCGCCGCCATTTCCAGGGCACGCCGAAAATCCCTGCAATCCGAAGTCCAGCGCAACCGATATCGCCTCCATTCAACGAGATGTCTGGTCTCCTTTGGTTCGGTCGGGGCCTTTGTTACGGGGCATCCGAGTCGCAGTCCAGTCTCTACCTCCTCGTCGTGGCGTCTTGGCGCTTTATCCATGTCGGCGATGTCCGGGATTTCCCGCAACCACCAGCCGATACACGTTGGCTGGCCGGACGCAAGGCATGACGCTGTTGATGATGGTTTTTCCGGATCAGATCTACCAACGCATCAGAATTGTTTATCGTTGTTTTTTTATTTTTCTTAAAATTTGTTAGTTAAACATTTGGTTGATTATGTACCGCGGTGCATCTTGTTAACTGATATATACTCGTAAAATTATTATGTTATTTCTATTGCCAAATGATGTTTGTCAATCCTATCTTATAGCTTATAAGGTATAATAGAACAAGTTTCACAATAATTCTTGTCATTGGAAGTTCATAATTAATATAATTTATGAAATTCAGCTGCTGAAATTTCGTTGAAGAAAATTTAAAAGTCAAGAATGATTAGCGGTTGTTGGAATTATCAATAAAGATTTTACAAAAATATATCAATACAGCATCTATTGTATTTCGTTTTTTATTATTATGTTTTTTCTCAGATGTAGCATACATAATATTTTGGGGCTCAAATTCGCAACCTACGAAAACAAAATCCTATTGAAAATAGTCTATTGTACCTTTCTTGATAAAATCCGTAAAAAATAAACAGTATATAAATATATTTATATCCAAGTGTTCCTCATTAATTTTTCTAATGAATTATTTACAGATCGAAAAGATGCCTTAACGCATGCATAAGTGTATACTATCATATACACCTATATAAGCGGATATAAGAATATACATTTTTTTCCATTTAAAAATTCTTTATTATTTCAGTCATAATTTATTATTTTGTCATTTATTGCAGTTTAATAATATCAATTCCACTACAATTTTATTAAATATGTCGATATGTTAACATAAGTATTAAATTTTAATTGTGATTCTATTAAATTACGATGATGTATTAAGAAAAAAATAAAATAAAATCACTTTTATATTAATAATGAGTGACAAAACACGTATT
Organism: Wiebesia pumilae; assembly: GCA_018907045.1. Taxonomy (NCBI): domain Eukaryota; kingdom Metazoa; phylum Arthropoda; class Insecta; order Hymenoptera; family Agaonidae; genus Wiebesia; species Wiebesia pumilae. The sequence continues at coordinate 7,624,047 of JACCHZ010000181.1, read as the reverse complement.
AATTGAATGAAATCCACTTAAATTGGCAGATATTATTGATGAGTTTAGTGATCATTTTTTATAAATTGTTCAAGTGATTATCATGTTTATTTCTAATTAGCTATTTCACAATATTATAATGTTTTACATTTTCTTGACGTTAACACGATGTGGCCAGAATAATTAATCGGAAAAATATTGCTGTCCTTAAGCAATTGTTTAAATTCATTTTTTGCATTTTCAACTATTGATACAAATACTGAGTGAAAATTTCAAAAATTATTTCGATTATTGAAAATTCATCATTAAAAAGATAGAATATATTTTTCAATTAACAAAATAGAATTAATTTTAGTTTCAAAAGAAGAATTTATATATAGCATTACACCCATATATATATATATATATATATATATATATATATATATATATATATGGAATATATAGAATTATCTCCCATACAGAATTTTTAATAAGTTTCTTAATTAAAAATTATATTCATGATAATTTTATTTCGTTAATCCCATAAGTAAAGTAATATATAACGACAAAAGTAATTAAACTTGTACAAGATAAAAATGTTTCGATGTATCTTGATTGCTCACGTGAGTTGTCATATAAAATGAGACAAGACGGTGAGAAAGCTAATTTACAAAGTTTAAATTTTTTTTATTATTATCCATCGAATGAAAAGAAACAAAAACATTACTATTAAGCGTATGAACATATAACAAATTCAATTAAAAATGTCAATGATTCGGTGAATATTCTGTGCTAATGAAGTACGTGTTGACAATTAAAGTTTTAATCTTCATTGTTATTTTATTAAGTGAAGAAACATTCGGATAAAGTAAATCTGAATTTTGTATATGAATATATAATAGCCATCAATAAATGTAAATAAAATTTCATTTGCCAAGTTGTTCGTTCTTCTGTCGCAAGATGAACTTGCAAATGATATGAATAACTGAAAGCACGATGCACCAGTGCACCCAAATTAAATGAAAATGGATATCCATCTACCTGTCGTCATCGAAACGTCGCTCGACACTCTGACCGCCGTCGCTGCCATCCTCATCTAACGTATATATACTCCGCCGACATTTCGAACGCGGGGACGCGTGTCGTCGTCGGAGGTGATTCGTAGCTTGAAACCCTCCTCCACCCTCCATGCCCCCGCTCCCATAGTACCTGCAATTAAAAGTTTTCGTATTATTGAAAATTGCCTCCTTTCTTTTAATCCTCGAGTGAGCCTGCATAAGGCCATTATAAAGCGAAGTTACACCAAGGGATAATTTTGTGGAATTGCATCCGAACTCGGGTTTGCCTGTATAGGTCGCCAAGGCGAGCGAAGGAAGCGAAAAGGACACAATTCAACTCCAGGCTTTCTTTTAATTACATCGTGCTGCTTCTCAAATTTGTTTTTCGGCAAGGATTTTCTTCTAATTTATCCTCGGCATTATCTCGACTATTTTTTTCGTCTGTTCTTAGTTACGAAGAAAGGTCGCCAAATCGGAACTGTGCACGAAATTTCACATATTCGATTCGACTGCTTTATTACCTTTCGAAGAAGTAATTCGCCAAAATCACTCGAACCGAAAGTAATTTGCAATCGCATTCGTTTGTTCCTTGAGTGATCGCTCTAAAATTTGCGATCAATCCGACGTAGTTAGTTGTAAGACTGAATTCAAGTATGCCCTGGCGCTTATAACGTTTTATTTGAAAAAATGTAGGGTGGTGTTGGGAGGGGTGGGATCGGATAGCGATCGAGAACAAGTCAGAATTGAAACCGATTGAAAGAAGGAGCTCAATCTTCGTATAAGATCTGCGTATCGATGATGAAGAATAAGCTCGATTGTCTTCAAAATCATACGCGGAGAAGCTCAAAATTCCGAATATATTCCAGAAAAATAGTCGTGAAGTTATAAAAGCTAATTTTATACGCATTTAAAACTAATCAGCATTTAAAACCAAGCGCTACGTTCGCGTTATTGGTCGGCAATGGAAATGAAAAGCGTATTGCCCTCAGCCGGAACATCGTTTTCTTCTTTCCTCTGTCCCTTTACTTCGGCGAAATCACGTAGATTGCCTTGTCGAACGGTGAATTGGAGATCACGGACGAGCCCTGGATAAGAAACGAATCACTTCGTGTAAGTGACGAGAACGAGAGAATCCAAGTATATTGCTTTAATTGACGATTCGTATCACGAGTCTATTACCCCACGACCGATCGGCTTCGTTCATAGCAATTCCGTTTTAAGAGCGGCGAGTAGAATTACCGGGCTGTTGGCTTTGTGTATTTTTATGCAACCTACCGACGCACTGGATTAAACGAAAATGGAAATTGAGTCGGCTTTATATCAGCAGTGAAAATAAAAGAATTTTTTTAATTTATTAGCACGGTACCTTTGCTATCTCTGCACAATTATGTACTCTTTTATACTTTTTCGATAACACTGGCAACCTTCGTAAAATTAGGATTTTAGTCGAATGCAGACATTTTTCCACGTTCTTAAGTCAATTAGAAACGAGAAATGATCGTTAAAGTTTAAGATCAACTATTCGATGCGAATAAGTTCTGTAAAAACAAATTTTATTTACATTTTCTCTTTTTCTCGTATATATTTCATCAAGTGAACAAATAAATACATCGAAATAGAAAAGTTTATTCGTGACGATGTTCATCAATGGCATTTCCTGATATTGCAAACATTTCACACGAATATCTTCAATTTCTCTATATTGAAGATTCAGCTTTCTATCAATAAGAAGTATTTTATTTATTTTGCAAAGTGGCTTTATTAGTTTTATTTAATATTTAACCAACGTTAAAGAACTCACACTAAGCGAATATTTATCTGTGCAACGCTTCTTCTTTGATTCGCAAGAATTAAATAGTTTCTTTCTAAATAAGTCTCTTCCGAATACTAATTTCCAGTACTCTAAGCCTTGTACAGGCTCTGCTTTTCGTTCGCGCCATAACTGATGGAAACAAAGAATAAAGTACAGTGAAAACGCGTTCTGTCCCAGTAGGGTAAGATAAAAGATAGAATGGATGCAGGTTCACGATAGGAAAAAGAAAGGTGTATTCGTCGCGGGAGGATAGCAGTAGTAGTAGTATAAAAAGAGTTAGAGAGAAACTAGGAGTGAGGAGAGAGGGAGGCAAAAGTAATAGAAACGTAAAGCGAACGAAGAAGAGAAACAGAGGCAAAATTGAAAGAGGACGATAAAGTAAGAGAAACTTACCTCTGCCGCTGCGACACTACTACCGCTGGTTGGTTTGTCGGCCTGCGGCGACGATTTTCGCGCACGTCGCCACTTCCGTCGTCGTCCAGGAGGGACCAGGAGAGTCGTCGCCGCCTAGTCGACGACGACCTAACCTCTGCAGCGTGCCGGAAGCATCACCTACAACAGCAGAGCGGATATTACGTTTTTAACGATCTAAAGCTCTCCTCTCTTACTTACTCGCGCTACGAGTTTCTCGCTTGCACGCCGCCACTCGCCCTCCATCTAATTCCTTCAAACTCCTATCACAATGCTTCGATTTTTATCATTTCGAGCGTCTCCGATAGTATACTTTATGCTTGATTTTTCTACATTCTTATCGACGCCGATTCTATGAGAGTCAGCTTAGCCGCAGGAAATTACCGAGTCAACGTGTCCGATATCCTCAAGATGTTTCAAAGTGGCTACGCTGATTTTTATTAACTTATCCAACTGTTACACATCGACGAGAAGTAGCAGTCGAGGGAAGTAAAATAACAGCTAGTTCAATTGGATTTTTAATATACTTATTTTACAAAGAAATTTGCATTCATTTATAAGGTAAAATAGCTCATACTTAATGCGGGAAACTTTGAAATGACGCAGTTAACTGCGTCGGGTTTGCCCAAGCTTTATCAGTTTATACGTGCTGATATCATCGACGATTAGGGAAAAAAAGCACAAAAGTAATTATTTATCTACATGCTTATTTTGCACATCAACCACTGTGGAGGGGGCTTAACCTTTTATCTAGGTGGGTGCTCTCTTTCGGCGTGACGTTAAGCGACAAGCGTGTAAGCTCGAAACACGCTCTGCGGGATTTTATGAAATCACTAAAACTTGGAAAGCTCTTCGAGTTTTCAGCAGATTTCATTTGCCCTAAGTTTTTTAATTAATTTTAATCTTCACCGGATGTTATCATTTAATACAGATTATTCGATTCTGTAATGATGATTTAATAAATATGTCTCTAAAATAGCGAGCCATATTGAGCTTCGTAGTATTACTTTATGACGAATTTATGTCGTTGTTTCATATCTATTAAAAATGTATTATCTATCGGACGAGCCAATAAAATTTAAAGACAAATCCATTATCTTTAAATATTATAAAAAAATTTTTTATCTTATAAAAGCTAGTTGTTTTAAATTCTTCCAGCACTAGTAAGAATTTTATATATTTACCTTGCAAAATAATTTTTTGCTACAATATTACGCTTCCGAATTAACGTTATCGCGAAAATAATCGTCTAACGTGAAATAACGTTATTTTCGAAAGCTTATTATTTATTTTAATAATGTTTTCATTTATATTGATGTTGTTGGAAATTACATATAAAACGTAAACATTTTGAAAAAAAAAATATAATATTATAAAGCGTTAAAAAGAATAATATTTCACATCTGTCCTACAGGGTGTAATATATTTTACACTGTAAGAAAATATATGTAATTTGTCTTCATTAAAATGGCGTTGAAATATGCATTGCAATAGGTGTCAAAGATCGTAGTTGCATACAATGTATCTAATTTTTTTAAACAATATCGAACCTTAAAACCTTTGCTGCAATGAATAAACTCGAACTACGTTTTATAATACAGAAGCATATTTGTAACGTCTTATATATTTGTCCGAGGTTAAATAAAAACATATTGAATTACATTACAACTTTTCACTTTGAGATATTTAGGAAAAATAATTTAAATATTAAAATAATTACTGGTCGCCGATACGTAAAAAAAATAATTTTTTTTACTCAAATAAACATGATAAATGAAACGCACTACGCGCGTTATGGCTTCTGTCTAGGCATCATTTTGAAACGTAGAAGCGTGATAAAAACAATAAAAACACTTCCTTCTAATTACAAACTCCTAATCTTTCAGTCAATCGCATTGTAAAAATATTTCTCGACTTAACAAATTGCAGATAAGCTTGAATTTTCAATAATGAATCCTCGATCGCACGACCACGCAAATTTTCCATATTTACGCGTCGTAGCTGTCGAATACTATTTCCAAATAATCTTCCGCAGCAATAGATTGGGCGCGATCATTCATTTAGTAGATGATCGAGAAAGGGCTTTTGCACTTGTCAGAAATTGAAATCCCGTAATCGGACTAATTCAGCATTGGGTTTTCTCGTGGCTTGCCGTCCGATATAGCCAGACGCTCACGTACGAGTAAATCCATCGTGGCATCCGTCGTCGAGAATTAGCGTCGTGACTAAGAGGCGAGAACGGCTCAACTCCGATCTGCGCCCGAACAGAAGGGACTATTTGCGCATTGTCATCAAACATGCCCTCGCCGACGGAGACGTCGACCGGCCGAGCGTTCCAAGCTTCCCCACCCACGACGTCTAGAAAGCTAACGGTGAGCGGCGGATCATACTTCCTCTCCCCTTTACCCTGTGAAACCTTTCCTGGATTGCTTGAGTAATGGTTCAGGCGGTTGGTTATGCTGGGATCTCCGGTACAATTGTATCCTCCGACCGGTCCGTCGCTGCTTTTTCTCTACGTGTTTCTTGTTCTGTTCACTTTTCCTCCCAAGAATTATAATCCCGGCGTTCGATCTAAACGTTCCACTCTTCGCTCTAATCCTTCCTGATATCACTTCACCACGTGGACATACAAAGAAAAATTGTTCTTTACGCGTATTATATTTGAATCGTTTTAGCTCGAGTACTGTATTCCTTTTAAAATTATTAATACGGTATTTTGCTTTCAAAATTATAATTGTTTTATTTTTCAGCATTTACAGGCCTTATTCAAAGATGGTTTCAGCTGTCGGATTCAACGTTTGAATAATGTACGATTTTTTAAATTTATTTCAAACGCGACACTGAATAATTTAACAGTAGATCTAACAAACGCGTATGCAGATTTGGTTTGCGAAAGACAGAACTTTCAAAACACGAATATCAATCGTTGTATTTTTCACAATTGATTAAAAAATTTCATCCGGTCAAACTCGTCTGCGTACTATTTGATAGTTTTGATTAATTTTCATAGTAACGTATTTCCTTTAATAGAGATTTATAAAAGCATGTATAAATTGATAATTTTGAACGAGTGCTTTAGTGCGTGCTATCAATTTACAACGAAAAGAATGGAAAAAAGACACACTGATGCAGGAGCGAACGCAGCTCTCGGATAAGAATATTTGTATTAAAAATGAAAAATTTAGTTGCCCAAAAGGATTCGTTCTATAATTTTGCTATTTATTAAAATTAGTGTCTTAAATTTGCAAGCGCGCGTTTTAATAATTTGGATTAATGAATACGCGCAAGTTACTATTTTATTTATTGCAAATATTTACCAATACTGTTTATCCCATTTATCAAAAGAAATGATAATTTTGTTCTCAATGTAAAATTAAACACGCATTAATGGTCTTGGCACGATTTAAGTGAACTATGTATTACATCTGTTGTATTATTTGTTATTATGGAACATACTCCAAAACTTTTCTTATCTTCCCTAACATGCTATTCCATTTAATTGAAATAATCCAACGGAGCGTTCGATTGACTCTTGCCTCAAGTGCGACATACGCGGAAATGCTGCAAATTTTGTAACACTCTAAGCTCAAAAGACGCAGCTTCTACCTTGGCCAATTAGCGAGAACGATGCGTGGACCGTATACCTTCGGTCCGGTCGTTTAATACCACGGGTGTTCCGCGTGCTTTCGTGCACCGTCACGTGTAGCAACGGTTTGCAACATCGTACGTCATAACTCGGTCCCGTGTTCGTCGATTATTAGCACAGCCCTTAGGGATTGGCTGAGCTCGTCAATTGTCTGACCATTGGGACCGCGAAAATATTTCCCATTGGCTCGTAAATACTGGATATTGTAAGCGACGATGGCTATTTTTTTGTTTTTGTTTTTGCTTTTTTTCTATTTTGGAGGAGCGGTTGGAGTAGGGCCGAGCTGTAAAACTTTTGCGTTATTTAGAGGGCCACTGTTTCATACTTTGTTGCTCATATTTGTTTTCATTAATGCGCGCGAGTACACAAATGGCGCATATTTTTTCATTCCTTTCAATGCGTATTTTTAAAACAAGTACAGCGTATACGTACTTGTAACTTTCCTCCTCACTGAGGGATTTCTTTTACGTTTATTTAATGTACGTATTTCTTTTGTAGAATTGCCTAGAATTTTTAAGAATTCTTTCAAGGCTAATTTTCATTTTTCAAGGAATATACTTGCTTCTAAGAAAAAAGCAGACATAGTATATTTTAAGAAACGCGACGTATTTTAACAGCGTTTTTATAACGCGTTTTAAATTGCATTAATTTTCAAATTTTTATACCTCAAAGAGTAACGAACATTGTTGAAAAACTATCGTTAAAATATCGCACATATTTATTACAAATTGCGGGAGTAGAAGTTACCAATATAAAATGTTCATTCGGCCTGGGGAAATATTTTTACAATCGTAACTGAAATGTCGCGATCAATAGTTCTTATTTTATATATTTTCAGCCTTGAAAAATGGTAAGGCGAACAACGAGAATTTTTTCAGACTAAAATGATGATTTTCGCTTTCTAATGAAATTGCACTGCCTTGTCACTGAATGACATTTATTGCGCGCGAATGATTTCGACGAGTAGCGGCTTAACGAAAGCCAGTTTTCTGCGTAACGTAATATTCTCGTGCTGGTGGAGCAGGATACGTCGCGCCAAAAGTGTTAAAAAATCATGTAAGCTAAGGGATGGCGAGGTGTACACAGTTCGATACATATAGAGATGTATAGCTATGCGGATATACGATCAGGGAGAAATTACAACGGAGCTAATTGGCTTTCGTGTCGCGCTAAATCCCGAGCGGGACAAACTCGCAACCCACTCGTTATTAATCGATGGAGCAAGAGAGATCCAACGATATACGCATGCGGCTACTGAGGAAGCGAATTTCGGCCTTCTGCTTCCCTCTTCTGTCACAATGTCCGCTCCGAGTGCAGTGCGTTACACGTAGCGTCGCTCTCTTGAGTCCGTCTCTTTTTTTCCAGAACATTTTTTATTTTTTCATTTTCTTGCTTTTGTTTTGCTTTTTGGGAAGTCAACTGCCGAATAAACTGGAGTATTCGATATACGCTCTCGTGCATACGTACAAAAGTGAGGAGATCGATTTTTTAATAGTCCGGAATGAATGGGCGCTCGGTGGAAGGAGGAATAGCAAAATGTGAAAATTGATGAGCATGCTACTCAATGGCAAGTTTTTAAATACGAAGCACTTTGAAAATGTCGGTCGAGGTTAGAATGGATATATACGATAAGATAAAGATCGTGTTATCTTTCGTAAGAAACTGCTGAAAAAGTGAACTATTACTCGGTCTTTTACAAAATAGCGTTCGAGCTATTCATCCGACCTAAAACTTACAATGTTAACAATCCTACAAGCAGAAAGTATAATAATGATATGGGCTTTGGGACCTCGATTTTGCCTTGACTGAATTCATGGATTAGAATAGAGTTTTAATCGAGAATGAAAAAATTTGAATATTTAGAAATTGACTCGCAATTTTATATTGTAATACGTACCGAAATGCCGTTACGAAAACACAAAATGGAGTTTCATCCTTCATCTTAATACGTCTTTTATGATTTCGCTAAATTTGCCGTTTGAATGTGACCTGCTCTGTCAAGCTGCGATGTCATCACCGTAGTAAGTACAACTTTAAATCTCAAATATCTCGTTATAACTGGTTCAAGCAATGCCATCCGCAAGGAGTTCTTAGTTTATGATTTTGCTGTTGTCAATCGAATATACGAAGTATCCTTGCGTTGCATGTATCGCAGGAAATATTTTCATCTATATTCTAAGAATTTTATGACAATGTCTCGGCTACAAACTTAAAACTATTTTATCGATGCCTCAACTTGACAGACCGAAGGATCTGCAGCACTTTCGGACCAACCGTATCTAGCGTAATCGGTGAGCCTCTTTATCTTTAGATTTAAACGCGATTCTTCGTAATGGAAAGGAGTGTGAAGAAGGAACGGTAAAGTCCGAATATGATGGGCGGACACGGGGACGTCGGGCAGTGCTGGTCGACAGGTGCCGAGTCGATATCGCGTCCGGCCTATAACCAACCGCGCCGATGAAGCGTAACGTCCGTCCTTCGGAGCGGGGCGAGCAGAAGGAGGGGGCGAGTTTATTACTCGTACGAGCCGCTCAAATTACCGAAAGTTCGCAGCCAATTTCATCCCCGGCGAATCGTATTTCCTGTCGTTTCCCCGACCTTTCTCGCGGCACCGGCGCGCCTGATGAGCGGTTTCTTCTTTCTCTTTCTATTTTATCCATTGTTCTTCATCTTCTTTACTTTTCTCCATTTCTCTTTCCTCTTGGCGTTGTTGCTGCTGGTAGGCTCCGGTGTATATATAGAGAGCCAGTGCGACCGGAGCCCGACGAATGATAGATGGTTCGCGAGACTGACGTGCTTTCTGAAACACTATATAACGCGTTGCTTGTATTTGCGGAAAGGTTGCGTACGATACTTCGAAAATTAAATAAAAACTCGAGTCAGTTTACTGCTTCCGAATCTACGGATTATATAAATTGAAAGTAAATTATTTAAATGTCTGATTAAACAAGTGGTTATTACAGGAAGATGCAAGAGGTACAACAGAAATTTTTATATTAAAAACGACAAACTGAATTTTGTAAATGACGAGAGCATGTACGTAGTAGTAAATGTTATATTCAAACAAATCACTAGGTATAACTAAGTTTAGTCTTATTTTATCGATCGCGATTTTATTGCTCATTATAATGCACCGAAGTGCGGCTGTAAGAGCTAATAAAGACGGAAGAGTAAACCTGAAAATAAAACGAAGGAAAAGTACTAGCGCTCTGACCAAGGTGACTAAAATAAAATGAAGTGCGCGATGAAAATTTATGCGAGAATCGAAGGAAGCCATGAACGAGAAGCTGGTGACGCAGCAAAGCGTGAGAATAAAGGAAGTTACGAAAGAAGCGTAAAGAACGAGGTAGGCGAAATAGGCGAGAACGAGAGAAACATACGTGTACGTGCGTGCGTACATAGCAGGGCGCACGAATCGCTATGCAAAGGAGGAATATTTTTTTTCAAGTCGCTAAGCTATTGGTATGCAGCGCGCCTGGAGCCGCTTGCGCCTCGCCCCTGCACAAAAGATCTTTCAATGTTAAGGCTTCTGTGCCATGAGACTTTTTTCTATCGCCAGGAGAGAGAGAGAGAGAGAGAGAGAGAGAGAGAGAGAGAGAGAGAGAGAGAGAGAGAGAGTACGAATCCAAAGACGGAGAGAGGAAAATACGAAAGAGGAAAGTACGAAGACGTTGATTTCATTTTGTTCGTGTTTCATTTCGAGCTTTGGGCGTTTGTAGACGACACGCCCGTCTCGGGTTCGTAAGCTTTTATAGAAGCCGATATGACGACTGAACGGTTTGCTGAGTTGATACATCGACCGAATAGGGAATTACATTTACTAGTAATTTTAGTGTATCCGTCAAGATTATTGATTGGAATTATATTTTGTAAGCCTTATTTCCGTTTGACAAAATAATAAGTAAACGCTATATAACGCAATTCAAAACCTAGATACAAATATTTAGTTTCGACGAATGAGAAACATTTCTATAGTTCGTACAAAAAAATTTAAATAATTTTATAAAAATTATTCTTTGAAAGTTGATGCATAGGCTGCAGTAGAGCCAGTGAAAGATATGAGTCGAAATAATGAAAGGAATAAAATTAATGAAAGGAGAAGAAATAGAATACGTCAGAAGGACGTGTACAGTATTAGAGCTCCTACAAATCCCAATAAAAAATTTATTTTCGACGTCTGGAAATTGACGAGAATGCTTCCACACAGTGCCAAAGCACTGAAAATAATGATAACCGTAACGCAATACAAATGAACATATTTAACAGGCACTGAAACAAAAATGAGCAATGAAATGGTTTTCAATTAACTCTATTTGATCCATTCGTAATTGTTTATCTTTTAACATATCGCCTAGTCATTTTTGCGAAAGCGTGAATTCTATGACTGAAAAATCGTTGAATAGTGCCTAGCGTCAGCAATGATATATCTTCGGTTGCATTCCAGCCCCGGCAGCAGTGTATTATCACGATGAATAAAGCGGCGAAATACAACGACGAGACGGTTAGAAAAGGCATAATACGGTTGACTAATGTCGCATCTACTCGTATAGGAAAAATCGCGGGATCGGAAAAAGCCACGGCTAAGAGTGTTAGAAAAGTAAGGGGTCAGATGCATCGCGCCTTGACATCGCGATCAAAGGATGACTGACTTTCTTTGAAGTCGGAAGAACAACTTTCGGGATCACGCGATGATGGTAAGCCATCGCGCGGATGAAAGTTGAAAACACGATGATTGGGATTTCGGGATAATGGAGAAGCTGTCGTTATAGAGAATGCAAATAGAAAGGACCTTTCAACAGCTTTCAGCGGTATTTATCATTGCTTTGAAACTACTCTGCTTTGAATCCTTGAGCACGCGACGTTTTTTAGGGATCTTACACTCTTGCTCTCCTTGGGTTATACTTAGAAATATCATCCTTTGAGCTTCTCGGCAAGGAAAAATAAAGTGTCACATGAGGAGTTTTTTGGACCTATATGTTAAGTAAAAAGAATAGAAGTAAGAGTAGAGAGAGAGAGAGAGAGAGGGGGGGGGTGTTTTCTGGAATTGGTAATTTTTTAATGTCAAGTTTTTGAGCTATTTGTTTTAAATAAAAAACTTTTTTCAGCTTCGAAGAAAGAAAATAGAAGAAATTCAACGTCAGAATAAAAAATTTGCTCACAACATTCGTTTTTGATCTATAATATTATGATTTAAATTTATTAAATTTTTTTGCTCACGTCATTATTTCTACCAATATTCTCGAGTTAAAAAATAAAAAGGGTACGCTCGTTGATTAGTTGCCTCGTATTTTTATTGATTTAAGTTAGATAAAGAATTTCTTTTTATCATTCTTTAAAATTAAACTTAAAGTTCTTATAGAATGTACTTCACGATTTTAATAACTTTAATAATCGATAAATAATGCGATTCACATCGAAATTTATCGAGAGTTTAGTATATAATACTTTAGTATATAATACATTATATTACAGTAAGCTATTAAAAACAGTCATTATTTAGTTTGTCACTTGAAAATATATTTCGTTACAAAAGTAATAATGTAAAATATTATTTAGAGAGAAAGGATATGCCATTAATAGTGATGATCTACGCATTCTTTGCGTAGTTATTAATGAATTGCGTAGTTATTAGTGAATATTTTATTCGTATTCCATCGTTTTTCATTTTTCAATAATTACGATAGAATATTCATAGAGAAAACAAAGAAATCAGCTATTACACAATTGTTTTTTTTTAGGCATAGCGATAAAGAAATATTCCTGGTTAGGCACTAAAACTCTTTGTCATCTGAACGATTAATGCAATAATCTCATCGTGATTCGAGTAATAGTTTCGATTTTCGATCTGAATCAATGTCGATCTGGCAATAAAAGATTTGTAAATGATCGAAGAGAAATCTTTCATCGATAAGACGACGCCAATAGGGCTTGTATTGCATCTGAATTATAAGCTCTAATACGATACTTCGTCGTCACATGCAAGAAATCCTTGGAGTACTCAATAATGAATTGTGTAATGCGACTAGTGGGACAGCGATGGAATCCGAAGAAGAGAATATACCAGCAACGTTGCGAAGACTCTCCCATCTGCCTTCGCCAATGGCTTTAATCCAGTGTAACGACATCGTTATCTTTGCCAATGGTCCGACTCTCAGAGTTTGTCTCTTTCGGCTGGATTCACCAAGAGACTTCCCCATGCAAATAGAAGCCAATTTCCGCGATCGTTTCTAGATCGTCTTTGCGAAACTCAATTAATATACTTGCGAATCAGTCACAATTCGTACAACAAAATTCTAATTATATCAATCACCCGCGAAGAGTGAGAGAGAGAGAGAGAGAGAGAGAGAGAGAGAGCTTGTGGTTATTTTACTTGAGAGATGGATTGAATTCAGTTGTACTATTTTGGAATCAAGAGCTGGATTGATGCGCACGGTGTGACCATTACAATTGTAATTATCCTACGGCAAAAAATATTTTTTCGTAGGAAATTATCAACTTATGTATATAACATACTAGAAAACTAATAGTAACTCTAGCTGGTAATTCTTATTGTTTAAGAATGGACTTAACTTCGAGTAAAAACTTCATTAAATGATGTAAAATACTTGTTTCTATTAATCGAAGAATATTATACATCAAATACATCAATTAGAGTTATACTTATTTTTATATCATTTTTACAACTACACGAGTAAGAAATATCTATAGGAAATATTTACAAGAAATATTCTTAAGCTTTGTCATTGAACTCTACCAATTTTGTTTCAAAAATGAATTTTTCTTTTTTTCTAAATGAAATAAATAAAACATGTATTTAATTAATGTATTTTAACTTCTTTGTAAACTCAAATATTAAATATTTTTATGTTACTCTACGACTTGGTAATTTAAATGAATAAATGTGTATCTCCGTTCATTGAAAAACTTTTAAAGCAGATTCTCAATTATTGGTGTCATTTTTTGAAAAGCTCGATGTAAAATATAAAATTATTCATTTTTAGATGTACATTACTTATCATTATATTCGGTTTTTAGTAAATGCATAAAATTATTGCTGTGAAAAACAACTGGACATAATGCTCATGAGTTTCACGAAGAAAATTTAACACGAATCTTACATTGTACTTGATTAATGTGAAACGTCATACGTAGAGTGCTATTCTAAGATGCTTTTCCCTTTCGTATATACAAAGATATTTTGTTAATGAATTTCAATAATTGCAAGCTCGATTAACAACGCAAAGTAGCCATGTACAGATCATTTTCACATCTAGTCAATTAAGCAGCCCATTAGGACTGAAGCCAGGGCTCGTTCTTCCCGCTTCATGAAACAATCTCAAATCTCCCCTTCCCTTTCATTACTATCATATTTTTCTCGTGTCTCTGCCTTTGTATATAGGCAAAGTCGCTTGGAACTCATTTTGCGACCATCACCTTTATAGCTTTCATTTCAATGTAGGAATTCTCGGGCCATGTAGAGTCAACCGATACGAAGCTTTTGATTAAGCTCCGTGAGAAGGGAAAACTCATCCGAGTCCAAGATACAGTTGAAACTAGAATTTGTGTCATCGGGCGCCAACGTTAAGTTTGGTGGCCAAGGCTTTATTCATTTGTGGTTTACTGCACTGCTAAGGTTCTTTCCGCTTTGATTGCTGTGCAAGTGTACGATAGAACGGACAGTACTGCGAACAGACGCATCTAATGATGGACGGTCAGATGCTCGCGAAGGTATATTATGTAGTCGAAAAGGCTTCTACAATTACGGGAGGGCGCAGATGGTACTATTGTTGATGGTTTCAGTCGAGTGCAGTGGTCTCTGCGTGTAATTTAGAAAGAGAGTGGGAGAAAGGAAACGAGAGATAACGCGTACGGGGGAAGTGGACGTGGACGTAGTTTATACAGAGATGCATAAACTTTGCGTAAATATCATTCCGATGAATATGTACTTTTTAATAATACTACCTCTCTCTAATATATATATATATATATATATATATATATATATATATATATATCTTCTCGAATAGTATATTAGTTACGTCTAAGAATAAAGAGTCATATAAAAAGTAATTTTTAAAAGATTATAAATCAAAGATCGTAAATCTATATTCTTCTTAGATTCATTTAAAGTAATTACCTTTTAGGTCTCGCAGATACTCTTGGTATACAAATGTAAGCTTCGCATTTCTATAAAAAAGTTAGGAAAAATTGACTTATTCAGCGTATTGTAGGAGCATCGATCGAACCGTTACAAAAACATAAATCATCAATTACTTGAAATTACTTCCAACATCAGCATATAATTTCGAAAAATCAGTATAATTAAATGAATGAACTGATTGAAGCAAATGAATTTTAAATTATAAGGATTGAAGTCTTTTTGAAATGGTAGGAGAATAACAAATGTGTTACTACAATTTCATCATTATGTTATGGTGTTTATTAGACTACGGAGGAAGTTTCTATATTTTTAATGATGCAGGGCTATTCGAAATCGTTTCATTCTTGTCTCTAATTAATACATTTATGATAATTCCTAAAAATTTTTTAAATAATATACAAGAATTTTTAACTTGACTGATAAATTGTTAATTTTATTTTAGTGTATCAGACGGGTACTAGCTCGATCGCGAAGTGACAAATGAACCATTATTAATCCTAATGACTTTTGAAACTTCGTAATAGTAACGGCTCATTTGTAACTTCACATTTGCACTCACGTATCGTAAATCACTAAATTTACTGTTATTGACGTACTGTTACAAAATTAACTGACCTTTACTTTTAACTTTGATTGTAACTTTCGTAATCTAACGTTAGTGTTAAAATCATGTTAAAATTCACATTAGAGCAAATTTTTTCAACTCATTATACTCGTGAGTTCTAAAATATTCTAGAGAATTAAAAAGTCAGTACAATTCTAAGGAAATTGTATTGGATGAAATCAGCATGTGAAACCTTTTGCGTTACTAGATTCATATCGACTCCATCAAGGTATCTTGATGCAACGGAAATGCATCTACATTCTCTGATATACATGCACATGGAGATACCTTTCAAATTTTGAAAAAGTGTAGAGAAAATTTTGGAAAACTAATCAACAATAATGCCAATCGCATTTGTGATAAGTATCCAGTAATTCGAACTCATGTTTAACTTATAAAAGTAGATAAAGTTGAGTACAGCAAATATCCAGCTTAGGTTTCACAACAAGTATTGCTTGTCACCATTTGGTGTATGCTTGTAACGTGATGTGTTGGAATAATACACCTGAGCTGAAGATACGTAACTGCTGGAGGAGAGAAACAGTACACTATATATGCGTGAATTACTGGAAGGGCTGTGTAACCTATGCGAAGGCATAAAGTGTATGGATATTCGAGTGAATAACTTAGAACCTCTTTAAAATAATGAGTTGCATTCAGATCTTAAACAAAGCAACAATGATTGCTTCTTTTAAAGTCGAAAATAAAAGCGTTTTCTTAAACGTGTTAAATTAGATATATTTTTTAATAAGTAGTTGATCTTCACATTTAATTCAGTAAAATAGACATTTTTTTCGTCGACTTCATTATTACAGTAGCGTAATATATTTTCTTCTAATATCTAGCATCTAGCTTTAATATCAGTTTCTTGTTAAATTAATATTTTAGTTCGTTTACCAAAAAAATTAAAAATTCTTTAAAGTTGTATATATGTATAATGTGACGTTTTGATCACTCATATATCTGAATTGAATATTTTTCTTTTATTTAGATATGTGAATAATAAATATATTAAGTACTAATTGTAAGTACAAAAGTAATTTTGAATTATATAATTTAAAAAAATCAACTAAAAATAGAAGGTTATACAGTATTTTAATTTTGTTTTTCAACACATGAATGTAATTTCCATTTAATGGAAAATACCTTTCCAAACTGAATTATTTCAAAATATTTATCTGACCGTTCTATATAAGATTAAGAGCCAGTTAGGTAAAATAATTGAAAATGATCAAAACATTATTTAAAAAATCTATCCTGAAATGAGAAACCATTACATTATGATTGTCATTTTAAGTCTGAATTAAGGCTTCTAGTACGTGAAAAAGACTAGGACAAGAGTTTCTTAGGGTACATATCTCGACTTCGCATGAATAAGACAGCAGAGCGCCATACCACCGTCAGACCCCCTTCCGCACATGAATATTTGGGATATTAGGACAAGTTTCCTTGCCGAAATTGTTCAGAGTTGGTTACGGATGCGGAATGAAGGAGGAGAGAGAGATAGAGAGAGAGAGAGAGAGAGAGAATGAGATACCGAGAGCAGGAGAATATCGCGGTACGCTTGAAGTGAGCAGAAGTAGAATTGTGATTGTCCGAGCTCTTCTCTAGCGAGTCTCAGGTGACGATCGTTAAACGATTTAATTGACCCGCGGTCGCGAGTCCAACTCGCTCCACGTCCTCGGAAAGTTCGAACCGAGCGGGTTGCGCGATAGCGTCGGAAATAGCGACGGTACGCTCGATGATCTATGAATCGAGTTTAGCGTACGGCTCGATGAGCAATTCAGATTTCATTGTGCGAGTGCGCTACCATTAGATAAGCGAACCAGCGAGATAAGAAAAGGGGACTCGACTTTTCGGTGGACCGCAATATTCGATCTGTTCGTCGTTCATTGGACGCTTAGTTGTTTTTCTTTTGTTCGTGAATCAAAATAGCGGGTTATGCATCATCGATCTGTGGAAAATGCGATGAAAATCAACTTCAATACACAAACTAGTGACGCTTATCGCTATTATTGTTGTCGATATACTCCAATCTTTTTATGTAAATTAAAATAGAAAAAAATTCAGTAATTGTCACGAGTATTTTCGCGTTTTTCATAATGATTTCTTTGAAGTAGAATAAGATTAGTATAAATTAATTAAGACTAGTATAAATTTCCATTTATACGAGTATTGTACATTATTTTTTATTTAAGCGTTAAAAATTATGTTATACTTGATCTACTTATCTTATTGCGTCAGTATAATTACATAAGCCATCTTTATCCGATGCAATGAATTTTATTTTCAATAAAAGTTTGGTGTATCTATTGTCTTAGACATTGCTTAGATAAATCGAAATTTTTATATAATAGAAACGTTAATCATAATTTCTAGCATGTATTTAAATTAATTTTTTGACCTCTAGTATATAAATTTATAAGCCAACTGTTTTATAATTTTTTAAATCCATCCAGATACGTAACGATTTTATATCAATTAAAAAGTTTTCTTCTTTGTCAACGCGTCTATATAGAAGTTAGTTTAAAATGAATACAAACAGAAATTAATAGTAATACTCACCAATAATCAACTGATAAACATGAGATATTGTACATTCAAAAATGTTTATTACGAACTTTGTACTTAAATCAGTATATTATGGTTCCTTTAGTAAATGAATTCTTTTCAAATATCACCTCAAGGAAAGTTGACTAATTGATATAAACAACACTAATTAGTATAAAACTTCTTTTTGGTTTTTTGAACCTGTTAATCATTTTATTTACTTTACAGAATTTTAAAACAAAAATTAGTAAAATGCTCTTTTGTACAAAATAGTGTAAAGTATCATATCGATATTTAGTATTAATTGGAACTAATTCCAGTACAATTACATTTTACTACAGAATCACTAGTTAAAAGTAATTAAATAGTTTAAAAAATAAAGTATGTAGAAAATTGTAATGGTTTTAAATAAAATAGAATGATTCAACAATGAATTAAAAATATTTTAAATATCCTGAAACACATAGAGTGAAATATACGTTTTAAAGTTTAAAATCAAATCAAAGTAGCGTAAACATTTAAATACAAACCCAAATAAAAATAAGTTATACACGTTACAGAAATTAGTAATTTATCCTATGAATGTTATATCACACAATGAAATTCACACGAGTTACGTGAAACTTAATATTTTAAGCCGTTAAAGAGAATATTTTAAAACATAATATGTAGCTATACGTATACTTATTTTCATCAGGTTCTCCGTCTATATACGTCCTTTATCTCAAGAATGAAAAATATGCCATTCTGCTATGGAAAAATGTAAACAGTTTATCCGAACCATCGACATATAAATTTTACTGTCGCCTCGTATAACTGCATTTTTGTCCACGTTTTTTTACCGTTTTCTTAACATTAAACAGCTGCTAAGTAACTTCATCTCTGAATTATTGAAATCATTCGTGGCGGTGACAGTAGCGGCAACAGCTACATAGACACGGGAAATATGTCTGGTGTAATTCTTCCGTGGTGTTCCGTCCTAACATCACAAGCTCAGCTGACCGACCTCCGAAGATGAAAGAGGAGAAAAAATATAACTTGGAAGAAGGGGATGAGTATCACTTTCGGTTTTGTAGGGTTTGAAAAGAAATCCGGGCTGCTTCATAACGACGTTCTTATTAATTAAAATGTCCAAGAAAGAGGTAAGATGAGTATCTATATTACGAATGTTTTTCTCATCTATCTGTGACATATCAATAATTTCTAAACGTATTGTTTATTTCGTTCGTTGACGAAGATCACACGATCAGTTGCTTAGAAAATTAATTAAAATATTCTGATTTTTATGTTTGGAAACTGTGTAGACATGTTTAAAATTGTAAATTGCCAGCGATCAATGATATTCATGATAACGTGAAGTTTTTTACGGCAGTTACTCGTTTTGGTGCAATATTCAAAATGTAAATTAAGTATGAAACACGCAAGTTCTCTTAAAGAAAATCAGTTTGTCATTTTGTCATGTGCTTTGGAACTATGTACTATAATAAGTACATGGTTTTAGTGGGATATATTATAAAATTTATTTTCATATAATAATTAAAAAATACGAAAGATTATGAAGGTTACCTCTACAAAATAAGTATAATTATTAATGTTTTACGTAGATAAAGTAATAAGGAAATAATTCTATTAGCTTTTAAAAAATAATCATCAGTAAATATATATTTTTGTCGAAGGAAACTTATAGATTTATTACAGTAAATCATAATACATTTTTACTGAATTTCTTTTAAAAATTATAATTATAATTCATTAGTGCAATGAGTTATTGTATCGTTACAGCTCTACATTCTTAAATATTATAAATAAACAATAAATAATTTTAATAAACGTGTGAAAGCTAATTATGTAACCGTAGACTTGTTTTTGAATGAAATCGACTTACATAGAATTGCTTTAAAAATGAACATTTTCGAAGAACTTATCTCAAAACAAATAGAGGGATCGTAATATTTGATAGTTTTGGATGAAAAATATGCAACGTACATGAATTCATATAATTCATATATTGCGCAGAAATAACAATGATTTAACGTATTGTATACAGGCCTTGCATATGTTAACTCGTGTTGCGAGTCATCAGGATTATTTTAAATTACAAATCGCGTCCATTTCTAGAATGCAAATCTAACATTTTAATCGCTTGAGTTTCAGCCAGTCGGACTTTGGAACAACCTGTGCACGAGAAATGGACGAGGTAGTAACTTTCGTCGCACAATTCGCGGAAGCCGTTGTAGAACAGCCGCGTAAGTACGTCAAGGCACGGACGTAAAAAAAGAGCTCCAGGTACTCCCACGATGGACCAGCGACACTTTGCATTTCTGAAACCATTTTGGCAATCTTAAGCGCCTTTGCGTGCAAGCACAGTGTCACCGAAGAGAAACGTTAAAAGAATTCATGAAGCATGATGTAGGAGGATGCGTGAAATTTACTTTTAATTTTATGCAAACTTTCAAGTATTACAGCTGAGCGTACGAGCTCTTTTCTTATTTTCGACCTGAAAGATATTTACGATAGTTAACTTTGCCGTGCTCTTTCTTTTCGAGTCTTCCTAACTTTATATCTCATAGTAATTTCATATTTATAAATACGATACTCGTATATTTGAATATTAACGTGTAACATCAGTTTGGATTCGAAGAAGTTACTTTTTCGAATGTCGAGTACACTATTAAATAACATCTTCGTGGATACACCGGCTTTCAATTATATTAATGTCTAATTCATTATAATTCATTATATACAAAAAGAAATCTTTCTTGATAGTTATGCTTTGTTTGAAATCGTGAACATTCTATCATTAATGTTACCATTCGAGAATATTTTTGAATTAAATGGCCATTTTCATTTCAATATTTAAATTTAATATGTAAAAGATTTATGGATACTTTTAATGGTAGTGTGAATATATTTTTTAGTCTTACAATTATTTCTCATTACTTTTTTAAGTGTTTAATATGTTCACGTGCAAGATAATCGAGTTTTAAATTTTATTTGCATCCAATCCAAAAATAGTAAAGTAATTTGTTTTTACCTAAGGTATTCGAACTTACGAAATCATTGAATTAATTAAATCAATAATTTTATAAATTTGAATTTATAATTCAAATTTCTAGTGTCATAATAAGCTGAAAAGTTTCTAACTATTTATGAAATGTTTTACCGAAATATTCCAACTGAATTTTTGAAAACATCAATTATGAGCGCTGTCTGCGTTGAAATATTATAGTAATATTACGTTGACTTTTGCTCATACAAATGATAGGATGCAGTTATATTTAGCACTAAAACTATGAGAAGTTAGATGACGAATTATCGATCTATCTCGTAGAAGATTTTGTACAATGTAAATCAGAATTAAGGCAAACACGTTGCATACTCCGTGTATACTCAACTATTTGACGTAGCTAGTAAAACTACGGTACAATTGTAAGTTGGAGCAACTTGCTACAGTATAGTCTGACAAAGGTAAGTAGAATTTTCCGTGGCTCTGTCAGTACCAAGAAAAGGATGGACAAAGGACAGAAAGTCAGGAGAGTTGACAGGGCGGAAATTCTACGAATTCCATGGACCTTCGCATACAGACGACTGCGAATCCTGGAGATAGACGCTTGCTCAAAGCAAATATATATAAGTTTCAAGACGCTTTTGAGCTTTAGCGCGCAATTCAAGTATTTCAAATTACTGCTACGCTACATATTGACCTATCAAAGGCTCCAATAAACTTTAAATTATGCCCCTACCTTTTCCGCTACTGAAAGTAATAGAAGTGTAAACATATAACAGTATTAGGATGTGAACATGTGAATAAAAAAGGTTTCCATAAGAATTCTCCAACTGGGACTATGTTTACAAGTTAATTTTAATTTTCAATGAGAGCTCTATTCGCCTATATAATTTCATATTTTTAAAATACAAATTATTGCATTATAATGAGAATTTAAATCTGGATAACTTCAGATTTATCAGTTGTTCAATGTATATCTTGTATTGCTAATCAGACAAATGATCCAATATGATAGTAGAATAAAATGAAAATATAAATAAAAAGTTGGTAGATTCATAATTTAAAAAAAAACAAATTTTCTTTTTCATTTGTTCATAGCTGAATAATAATTAACGTTTTTCATAATAATTACTTAATATACTATATATAATAGTATAAAAATTGTTATAAAATTTAAGCTTCATTTAGAAATAATTGATAAAAGCTGCAGTAATTGGCTATGGAAAGTAATAAAAAGTGCATTGATTTTATGTCATGTAACTTAAATATATAACTATATTACCTGTTAAAATGACACATTAGCTTCTAATAAATACGAAAAATTAAAATTAAAAGTTTCATTAGGTTAGAATAATTCATTGTCCACGCATTTACATCTGTTTCAAAACATCCGTATTCAACAGCATTCTCGTTTGAACGCAACGTTATGAAAATAAAAATCTCTCATTGCGACGTGAAAATACGTTGAACCAAACATGTACCGATAAAAGAGTAAGAGGAAAGTAAAAATAGAGAAAATACGCGTGCGGGCGCCAAGTCAATAAGAATGGCCGATAAAGTTAAGAGTAACAGGAACACGGGACACGGGGTGCAGAGGAACAACAGCGCGAAAGCCGAAAAAGAATCGTCATCGCTTAGCGCACAAAATAAAAAAGAGAAAAAAAGGAAGAAAAGGGGAAAAAAATAAAAAAAAGTGAAAAAAAGAAGGAAGGGAAAAAAGCCGACGCGGATCGAAGCAAACACTCGTGAGAATCGTTGCTGAGAAGCGACACATGTCACGACCATGCTTCTGTTTTATTGCCCTTGTTTACGTAAGCGAGTTGCTCGCTATTTTCCCGATCTTGCCTTAAGCATCGTATGACCCGATTCGTTCGTATCTGGAATTCATCGTCCATGTTCCCGTATGCATGGTAGTAATGCAAACGCGATGAAATAAATGCACCGAATGTTTAATATCCTCCAAGACAGACTTTGGAGTTTTCGAGATTGATGAGATGCATTTTCTCTCATGATAAGCATGGCAAAGACGTTTTCAGTTTATGCGCGTGATTGTTCAACAAATTATCTTAAGTACTTATCACAGAAAAAACTTATTTGGGAACAAGAGATTCGCTACATTCAAATATTCAGATAATAACATTTTTATATAACTCGTTTGTATCTATGGAGATAAATAGGTAATTCTATTTAAGATATTAAATAATCAACTAGTTGGTATGCAAGATTTTGCATTTAATTTGTTAGACAAAGATTGAAAGCGTTCAGATGAATCTGATCGAGTATTCTACTTTGTACAAACATACTACAGTAAAACACAAAATAACCTACATCACTTAAATATTTGGGCGTTAAAAAAATTCTCTGAAGTAAATATATGTCATCCAAGTTGTAATATGATTTCGTATAAAGCTTTGAGAGACGATTCCTTCACTTTTCAATAGACAAATAACTAATCTAAAATTATTGTCTCCTTAACGATGAGTCAAAAAATTTAATTTCCTTTCTCAAGAGTCTCGAGATGAGAAAGTCGACAGGACGAAAAGATATCTTGAAACTAGAAAAAAGAGCAAATTACGCTTGGGCTGTGTATCTCTGACATTGAAGTTTCGCAGCAGTTGTCAGTTGACTCAGGCAGCTGGCTTTCTTGATGTATCGGCAATCGAATGGAATTCGCTGAAGAAAAGTGCACTTACTCGTCTCGCTTGTCCGGGCCTTTTTCCGTTTCAAAATCGAGTACTGTGCCCCTGATTTCAAGACTTTGTGAACTTATTTCACTTTTTCGATACTCCGAATACTGTTCGAGAGTTTCTTATCATAAGGAGATTTAGTAAATACCGTCCATAAATTGCGATCATAAATTACATCATTCATATGAAGCAATAAATTTAGAAGATGCAATAAAAATGACTATTCTTTTACTGGATTATTAATGAGACTGCGTTTTAAAATTATAATCTCATTATAAATCTTATATACATGAAATACACGTTCATGAATTTCAATCCTTAAAAAATAGTTAAAATGTAATAAAGTGTTTAGCTAATTTTCTTTCAAAAATAAACACAATTTACTTTTAGTTATCAGGAATTAGCAAAATTTTCTGAACTTTAGAAGAAACACGTAACATTAAAGGGTTTTTACAATAAATTCAATACATTTCATTCATAAATACAACATGAAGACGAGAAAGTATTCAACTATAAAATATTTCACTACCTTATTTTATTCGATATTATTTGATTATTCTTACAGATTAATTTCCAACTACTATTTTCAGATAAAATATACGTTTTCTTTTCTTTAATAAAAATATCAAGAATTAAGGGAATAATTTCTATTACATTAGGAAGAAAATTTTTTGTTATTATATAAAAGTAAAAGTTTGATGGTGCGAATATAAACATTTAAATAACGTGAAAATCCATTAATTTTTCAATTTATATGCGTTTGAGTATTCTAGGAAATTATATATTAAGAATCAAAGCGATAAATTTATCAAAGCTTTTCCATCTTCATGTTTTTATCTTAAACAATGGTTGAAATGTATAGCCATAGAATTGAAAAGGTAGGTGACGAAAGCTCGTTGGATAGAATCTCTCGTATCCATCTCGTACACTAGCGCGCAACATCGATTTTCACCCCGTAAAGCAAATATTTTTCCTTTCCTCCTAAATGCGTGCACGCGCAGCCTCGACAAAAGTATTCCATTATGCATCTTGTAATTCGACATTGAAACTCCTTCCTGCCTAACTCTCTACTCTTCCATTTTGCTACATTTATGGGATTACGATTTATTAAAAAGTACCGCTTCAGCGAAGCATGAAGTTATTATATTGAAGTATTATAAATGCAGAATGCATTTCTGCAATTTTCCATATGTCGATGTTGTTTGAGCTCCCACGCACTTCAGGTTTTCGCATTATTAAGATTTAGCATTACCGCGATCAATCTATGCACTACATGGCGCAGCGAATAGTTGTAAAATATTCAAGTGCCTTTAAATGAAGAACAATTTAATTAAAGGGAGAATACGTTATTGTGCTTTCTCCTTTGCTCTTGCTAAAATTTTCTATTTATTTTCTGTCATCAATGAACGTTGTTCGATATTCTCAATATACTAAATTTAATGTTAAGACTAATTGAATACGAACAAAAATAATTCCTCTATGTATGTCTATATATTTTACTCTATTATCAATTTTAAATATAAAGTATTTATAAAAACTATGTTCATTGTATATTCTAACATTATTAGATTTAATTAAATTTATTGACTATTTTATTTAATTCATGTTATCTATTCAGCTTAATTATAGTTTCAATGAAAACAAGTTGTAAATCGTTATTGAAATTTAAATTTCAAGCTGTAAATTAAAATTAAAAGTAGGATTATTATAGGAAGTAGTACTAATGGATATGTAGTCAGGCTGCTGTATTTTGAAAACTGTTTCATATAATAAATTATTAATCCAACTAACAGTTCTTTGCATTTTGTGCCTAACTTTGGAAATTACTTCTTTATGATTACTACGAAATTTTAAATATAAAGTAATTTAAATTACACAGTAATTGTAATCATAGGAAAATTTGATTACAAAAGCTTTAAAATTTTTCTACACTATGCTCTTTAAGGTTCTGTAATGTTAGGTCATTTCCTAAAACAACTACATTTACTGCATAACTACGAGCGATTTAAGTAGATTAGGTAGACTATATAAGTAGATTTAATAGTAAACGTAAGTATTTGTTTATTATTTCCAATAATATTATTAGTAAATAGATTATCTTCAAGATATCGTTTAAAATTGCTTAAATATAAACTACGTTGTATATTTCTAATGATAACTTGTAGTAGACATTAATAATACGGAAAAATGAAAAATGTAGAAAGTATGCGAAACTTGCCAAGTCCGAAAAAAATAAAACTTATGACACGAGAATGAAATTTGAGTTTCCATACGCGTGCAAAGTGCCGCGCGATCTATTATCTCTTATTACTCTTCTTTTAACATTTTAGTAGCATCCAACAACGAAGACTTGAGTTTCCGGAGAACAGTGTTAGCATTCGAATAAGTTTCTCATAAATGCCAAGAAATACGTATAAACATGTAAGTACATAGAGACACGCGTACCCACGCACATGCGCGCAGGCAAACACAACGACTCATAGAAGCGCCGAAAGTTTGCATTCGAGCGTTTCTAGCCCCATGCGATTTCCGGATTACGCGATATAACTGCCCCAAGCAGACGGCGCATAAACGTAAACTTGCTTAGCCGCCCGCGCACATCGTTGGCATAGTAACTTCGCTGAACCCCGATCAAGAGAGTCTCTGCTGTCCTGCCGTCGTGCAACCAACGAATTTCCACTTTTTCAAGGTCCAAAGCGAGCTTGGTTGTCCTTTCAATTTCATTGAAGCGATTATTAAGCCTGAATTAGAAACCCGATGGGAAAACTCAGAAAAAGGGTAGAGAGATGTAAATCTGAGATGTAAATCTGTATACCTAGGGAAACTAGAATCGACTGGCCGCTTCTAAATGTCAAGAAATGAAATTACAATTACATAAAACTTCAGAAAGCTTGAAATTGGAACTATTGGATGCAAGCTCTTGAAAAGATTAATCCTTCGGCTACAAAATAATGAGCGCGATTCTATTTCTGGGGAAAATGAAGTTACAAATAACAAACTTCTATCATAAAAACTCTTAACAATTGATGTATCTCGCTTCAAAATTTCAAAGAGAAGACTGTTAGAAATGCAAAACGAGAATGATGAAACAAAATAAAGATTATAATAACTTACTTTATTAGTAACATATTATCATACTAACTCTATTTCAAATCTAAATCACTAAATGTTTATTTAGAATTAAAATTTAAAGAAAGACTGCAATGTACAATTAAATATTTTGACAAATCGTTATTGCGCTAATTATATCTAATTTTATCGTTACTTATTACCATTTCTTTTCATTAAATCATTCGCCATTAGAAATAACTACAATTTGTGAGTAAATCATTTTTATAAGAATTCTTTCATTTTTATATGAATGCATACTTACACATTTACATACCTTTAATATTATTTAACATTTTTATTAAGTTTTCTTTAACAAAAGTTCTCTAGTGTGTATAACATTTTCTATAAATTTCTTTTTGTATTGATATATTTATTGGTACTCGAATATATCACCTTAAAGATTATATTATATTATATTTTAATTATATATTTCAGAAATTTGTTTGTATGTGAAATTGCGAAACATGGTATTCTTAAACAAAAAGTATTATAATACACATAAAATTAATTTGCTGTGTCGAAAATTTCCATTAGACTTTTCAATGTAATAGACTCGTTATTTCATTTAATGTAAGTACTATAACTTGATTTATGCATTCTAGTAGTAAACTTTAGTAGTAATTGATTTAGAAGTTCAGTAATTAATTATAAATATGAAATAATGGTTAGAATAAATATTAAATACTCTTATTTGTTTAATTTTATCTAAAACATTTAAAAGATTTTTGTACCGAAATATTATTTTAAAATTTTACTCATTTATATTATAATGGAAATAAAAATTTCTCTCTATACATTACTATTCCTTATAATATGACTTTAAAAACGAGTTTTATTCAACTCGTTCAATTGAAAATTTCTATTAAAGTAATTTGTTTGACATTAAAAGCATTTGCTTTCAGGAACTAATAATTAAAGTACTGCAGGAAAAGTCAAATACCTTTATATTAAAGTAGATTGAGAGATAAGAAAAAAAGAATAAGTTATTCTGATATCTTATTCCAAGATTTACTTTTAATAAGGTAATGATAATATATTTTATCCAAGTTATGAGTTTATACAAGAAAAATATTATTCAATTAATTCGACTAAATTTTAGTAGAAAAGATTTTTAACAAACATATAAATAAATACTTATTTAACATAGAATATTAGAAATCAACAACATATTATTACCAACAAAGAAATAATAATTAAAATAAATAAAAATCAAGCATTTCTGAAATATGAAAACGTGAATTTGTGAAAAAACATAAAAGCCTTTTCATACAAGAATGGTACTTGTAACGATTCTAATTTTTTTTTAAGAACTCAAAGTTCCGTATATTGAGGAAATGAAATGAAATGAAATAAAAAAAGTCAGTGAAAAATTGCTAGATAGATAGAGTGAGAGAGAGAGAGAGAGAGAGATACCGGGCAAAGACATCCCATGAAACTAGGAAAGACGCGAATCTCTAGATCGTAGAGGATAAGGCGAAGAGTAGGAGAATGGCGAGGTAGTTGGGTTATTATTTTGCAAGCCCGAGGTACGCGGGGGAGTTCCTTGAGTTTTAAGTGCACTTGAGTGCTGCTCTGTCGGATGCGACACGATAAGCTCGACCGGATTCAAAATTGATACGATCGACCATGAAAGAGAAAGGTAGAGATAGAGGGAGAGCGAGAGGAAGATAAAAGTAACGAAAATCAGCGTCAATGGATAACGCGAATAGATTATTTTCTGAAATTATTAAAAATTATTCAAAAATGATTGTGTAAAATACTTTTCAATGAGTCGGTATATGTGGTTTAAGTGTATTAGATTGAAATAAATACAATTTGAGAACTTACGTAAACTACTTGCCTTCATTTATAATGTATAAATAGTTTATTAGAGAGAAAATAAAAAAGTAGTAATTTGACTGAATATTTATATTCTAATAAAGTCGTCATTATTCAGATTGACTTCATTTCTATCGAATCCAAAGTGGCATTTGCAGCATGTGAAATAATGAAAAAAAAAAAAAAAAAAGAAAAAAATTAAATTAATTATAATAATTGCAAATTATATCGGTTGTATTATGTATAAAAAGGTGATAATAATTTAGTGATTATATCTCAAAATTTCAATTGAACGTGCTTTTAATTAATTCCTTTTCCATTCAATTAAAAAACGTGAATTTCAAGAAGAAATAAAGGACACTGTGTTGAAAAAGGCTTTCCGTAATAATATTTAAGACATTTATATTAATTATACTAATCTAGTACTATTTCTATCCATGGAAAAGCTCACTATTTCTTTACAAATAGTTTTTATCAGTATTTTTGAAGTTTACTCTTATCTATGATTCTTTGCTGATTATTACTTTTCGAGGATTTTTTAGAACATTTTATTGCATTGAATTTTTTCCCCTGAAATCGATTCCTTCAAATACCTGGGTTAAAAAAAAACAACACTTAAAAAAAGTGAAAAAATTGCTCTTGCATCCGCTCATATATCACGTATCATTTTATGAGATTTCTTTATTCATATTGAACAATAATCTGTAAGGTTCCGTAATATAATAGAAATCTAATACGGAAAAAGTACATTTAAATTGATTTCGATTGTTTTCAATTTATGCGTTTTTTTATCCATTTTATGATTTGCAAAAGTAAGTACTGTTCCAAAAAAATTTGAATACGATGATGTCCATGTAAAAATATATAGCCCACCAAATTCTTAAGAGAAGCCTAATAATATCTCGTTTAAACGAAATAAAAAGTGAAATTAATAAATCGAGGGTTGAACATTTCCTCCCGCACTATATTCAAAAGCAGCAACACGACGTTCCCCGAAATATGTAAAATCAGAACCAACTGGGCCGTCCATCGTCGAATCGCAGTTCCAACTCCGGGTGTCTGTTTACCGTGTACGAACTAATCGCGGGATGCATCGCAGCCGCAACTACTGCAGTTGCTACAAGCGGTCCGAGGAATGACAAATCTGTTTGCCCCAATGCGATATTCGCCACGGAACTCTCCAGCTCGGCTATTATTTGTCAGTGTCAGTTTCCGCTCGGCTTCGAGCACTACGAAAATAATCTATGCGGTCGCGGGTCCTGGAGTGTCTGGCTGCACTTTAAGAAGCGAGAGAAGCCACTCCTCGCGCCGATTTATGCGGGTCGCGTGCCACCGAGGGTTGGTATTCGGTTGAGGTCTGCCTGCTCTAAGGACCTCGATTATTAAACGCGACTTCCTGCGCTCAGGAAGGAAGCGAGAAATTACGACTCGGGAAAGGTTGAGAAAAAGGTCGCGCATTTTCCTAAGGAGAAAACGTCTTTCGATGTAAGCTTCCAGAACTATCCGGAAATTCACCGCGGATAGTGACGATCTTGGCGGAAAATCGGCTTTTCATGAGAAGAAGTTTTGGCGGCATGGAGTAACTTGTTTGCTCGAGGCTAAAAGTCGAAAATGGAGGCAGAAGTGGGACAGCATTAAAATTGTTCTTTGCTTTAGACTCGATGCAGTAAAGTGAACGTTTAATTGATTTCCACTTACTTAACGTGGATTGCATTTACATTAAAGAGTGATTTTATTCTTGTAAAAATTGATAATCCTTCGTTTTCAAAAATTATTCTTTTCAGATTATTCATGCACAAGAACTTTTTATACCATTATTACAAATGTTGCAAAGAAATACCGAAGTAGAAGCGCGTGTATCAAAAATCGCTTTTTAATAATGTTAACGTCAATTAAATATATCACATATTCTACCAAATGAAAAAAAACATTCTCTGTAAAAAATCCAAGATACCATACTAGATTGTCATTATGAAAATATTAATATTTTGATTTACTTTGAGTGAGTTTTAAACAATACTAACATTTCGATACACTCAGTAATCTGTTTTAATATGTCGTGTCGAGTTTTTATGCATAATCCAATTAATTATACAAGGTTTCTCACACAAGTAGAAGTACGTATGTTTAGTCAGGTATATAATTTATTCTTTTTCCAGAACTCAATCTTTTAAATCAGTATTAACGACTTATTATATTCAGATATAAATTATTAAATATTCTTTTTAAGTGATTGATGAAACAATTGGTGGATTGATAAAGCCGTTACTTCTATTTAGTCTAATAAATAGAAATGCTGGTTAAGGGAATTTATTGCTGACTTATCCGTATTTTTCAAACTGAAAAGTTGATTTATTTATCTCAAATAAATGGAATTGATGCATCAATTTGACATCAATTTTTGTATTTCTGGATATATAATTCAGTAATTTCTCTTTTGAATATTTGGTTAATTTGATATTTTATTGTATTTCTGCTCAACAATATTGTTGGAAAATATTTTTGTAGAATTATAGCGGAAGTTTATGCAATTAATTTAGATCATTTCGTAACTTAAATTTACTAATCATAAAAAATATAAAGAAGAATCATGCATTATACGAGTACTATACACAAAAAATTAATAAAATTTGTACATATTTCCCCAGCTCTCTGACTAATATTGATTCGAAGGAAATAAATTCTTTTCTCTAAGTTAAAACTAAAAGACTTTTTAAATGTTTTAATAAAATATACTTGAAGTACAAAAATATATAGGTACTATTATTTCACGTGTTCTCGAAGTTACGAAGGTATTTCTGTATACATTTAGTGTTCGCGACATATTCAGCGAATATTATTTTGCAAATGTTAATTCTCAAATTTTTAAGCCTTTACATTTAGGATGCGTGTTAATTTACTTTTTAGTTCAATTTTATTTCTCTATTGCTAATTACACTCTGTTTTGTATTAAATTTTACTGTTACTTTATTTATTTATTTTACTACTATAAATATTTTGTAAAGAACAAGAAAGATTAAACAATCAAGTTGAAATTAAAAATAATATAATTTCAGCAATTTTAACAAAAAATTAATAAAACTGTCTATTATAATATAGATTACATTGAAATATATTTTAAAATTCTCTTCAAAGGATAATATTAATCATTTTTCTTCAAACTTTTCTGTGACGTTTAAATGCTTCTTTATGTGAAAGTACATGTGCTTCACAATATATTTAAAAAAAGTATAAGATATCTATATATGTAAAATATTTCACTAAAATAATTCACCCATGCACAAAAAAGAGCATCATAAAATTATCTCTAATTCTAACTTTATATCTTTATGTTTATACATTTTTAACTAACAAAAAGTCAAAATATACTGTACTCCTATTTGAAATAACGAATTTTTGTAATCTCAAAAGCACTTAAGAGATTGGCCACATTAAAAAATTTAAAATAGTTATTTTTTACAATATTTTCAAAGAAGATAATGCAATTACCGGAATTTCAAATTATTTGGTTAGACTTAATGTATTCGAAAAGATAACTCTGAAATATCTAGAATTTTCAACTAAAAACAATGTGACAGCGATGATACGTATACAAACGATAAGTTTAGAATAATCCTTTATATTACATTACTATGAAAAATCTCATAATACACTTACATTAGAAAAATTGGTGTAGAGAAGTAATTAAATAGAAAGAAGGACACACGTTCACAAATTTCACAGCGAATTCATAGTGTAACTTTATCTGGAAGAAGAAAAAAAGGGGAGAAAAGTGTTCAAAATAAGTCTAAGACTGTCGATTAAGTTTATCTCCTGAGAGCTCAACGGGAATAACTGATTTTATCAAGCATATAGCGTGTGCTATATGCATTCAGCCGAATATAGTCTGTATACTATATATACAGATGTATTTCATGCCTAAGCGCCGTTTATCTATCGTTGCATATTCGCTTATCTGTAAAAAGACCATCATCGCTTTATTCGTCGACAATCAAACGCATTATCACAGCGAGCCGATAAATCGCTTATCGATAAAATACTCCACATTCACCGCGTCGTCCCTCGGAGAATAGAGCAATTGCGTGACGAATTCAGAAGGCGATCGCGATTCTCGTATAGGCCGAAGAAAGCCATTGGCCGTACATCAAACGCGATTCAACGGCATAAACGGTTGCGCGTCACGAACTATTGCACGCCAAGAACAAAGGCGCAAGTTGTCGCACGACGTCCTATTCTGCTCCTATTCTGATGATCGACCATTTCCGTGACGGAGGCGTCGACGTGACTCCATGCTTGAGGCGCCAGATGAGAACTTTTTCGTCGCTTCGGTTAAATGTTTAATAGCACTGAGCAATTCTTCAAATGATGCCTTCGTCGTTTATGTAAGCTTCGCTGCAAGAGCACCGATTGCTTCGAGAGGCTTTGCCAGCGGATTGGCTTTGCCTTCTTGGAAGTGAGTACTTGATTGGTAAATGCAAATTCCTAACATCGTTCCATAGATCGTTCTATTCTTACGGTAGAAATATGAAATATTTCACGAGGGTTCTATTTGGGAGATCGATGGTTTCAGGAAAAGAAGAGGAGTAGTTATTTATGCATGACTATCAAGATAAAGAAACATTTTATTAAGGAAATTTATCCGGAGAAATACATATTACACGGAGGATCGTGGCCGATTTGAAGACTCGACAACATCGACTCGAGAAACCTTCAAAACCTTAAAAGAGTGTGCGTGCGACCTTCGAGTAATGCAGTCGTTACTGCTGCAAACCGCCGCGAGCCGAAGCAAAGTGTAAAATTGGCACGGCTTTTTTTACTTTTTTAACGAGCCAGCGCCTGAACAAGGATGGACTAGTTCCACTTGCTTATAAGTAAGAAACGATGAAATTCGTCCAAGTTTCTCATTTTTCTGCAGGCCTATTTCGAGGTTCTTTAGAGTTATGTCGGTCGAAAATGTATTCCTTTGGTGTACTTTGGTTTATCAGAATCAACAACACGCGTTAACTGGATATTTTTTTTTTAATTTAAGGTTAATACGAATACGTATAAGTGTACGTCCTTCATAGATAAAATCATAAATGATTTCATTCTAAATTATTATTCAGAAAAATAACGTATTATTTATAATGTAAAATTAATATAAAAATATAATGGTTTCCCATTAAGAAGTATTGAACGTGTTGGCCGAATTAAGTTACAGAAATTATAATTTTTAAAATCTTATAGATTTCACGCGTTACCAAAACATGTATATATAAATAAAGTATAAACGGCTTGTCTTTATCAATTATACATTGGACACTTATTTATAAATTTTATAATTAATTGAATTTAATTCAATTAATAAAATGTACATCTATTTTGTAAATTCTTTTTTCGCAGTTTGTTAGTCAGTTAAAAAAATTTTAACTATTCAGCTTGCATTATAATAAATAATGTCCCGTCAGGTTACAGTTTTTGAGAATAATTTGAAAGTTTTTTCTAAGAAAAAACACTTGAAAACTAAATAGCTATGTACAAGTGTAGAAATGTAAAAAGGTTTTGAAAAAATCGACAAGTTATGCAACTAAATTGAAACTGCTAAATTGTTACGAACGGTTAAGTCAACTTAATCTCGAACATGAAACGAAAAGCGATCGGAGTTTCAACGAAAAAATGTCGAAGACAAAGGAAGCTATATCGTTCGTTTAAGCAAAAATTACCACAACCTTGATAACGACATTGAGTCCTACAATTGGAGGCTATTTAGTAGGCTCGTTTCCGGTAAACGTGAAAAGGGAAGCGCGACGGGGGAGCAAGAGGAGGAGGAGGCAATAAAGTTCGACGCATCTGCACATGTCCGTTTCGATGAAATTTCAAACCCATGTAAACTAGAAGTGATCATCGTAAAAAAGGACAGTTACCTTTACGCCACTGGTTATACACGCGCTTCGGGGTGCTCGGGTCAAAAGTGTCGATGCCTCCGACCCGCGGCGTTGCGCACTGGTGCACCGGCGCCCCGTTATAATACCGAAACAATACGATACGCGCGATTACGCTTTGCGTGCGCTTGCGTGCACTTCACCCCCTTTATTCCTTTTTTGTTTGCTTTCGGCTGGAAAACTATATTTAAGATTTACGAGGACACTCGAAAATCCGTGCATCATTTACATGGATTTTTTGTCGGTACGCCTACAAATAATTTCGTACTTACGAGATCTAACACATAGAACTCTTTTTCCGCTTCAGCCAAATAACCCTTTTATCGAGGTGCCTAACGCTAAAGCAACATAAGCTTGTAATGGAAAACGCGAGCGTCCGCTTAGACGTAAATGTCATTTACGCCATTTTCTCGCGTTACCCAAAGGCCACTAGCGCTTGTTTTATAGGAGATAAATTTTTATTATATACTCGAATATAGGGTGGTTTGAAAAAGAATATTTATTGATAAATTCGCAATAAATTTTGCAGGAGCGAATAACCAGCAGAACTCCTTATGACTTTTAAGAGTTAGAAAACTGATTTATTATTATTACGGACATCATATTGGTCTATCTTTAGGTTATATTTATTTAAATCTAACATGTATCAAAATGAACGTATAAATATAACTTTTTAAGACCGGACAATATTGAAACACCGTTATATTCGTAGCTCAAAACTTTTTAGCACAATGTAGCATAATTTGTTCGTACTTTTAATTTATAACGTAATTGTTTAACTTGGAATTCTCGCGGAATGAGATTATGTGCTTGATTCTTGGTACATAAATAATTTATACTTGCCTGAAAAAATTGGCAAAAATTTAGTATTATAATAATGCAGTGCAGTCGATCATTGAGCTTAAATTTTCAAATTAAATGGAATAATATATTTCCAAGCATTATAAGAATTACTCATAAGAGATGTATTAAAAGTTCTAACAGTGAACAGAGCACATTGACATATAATGAGTTGAAAAAAAAGAAGCATTAAGCATAGATTGGAACAGAGAGTAAGAGACGTTCATTCGATCATAAAGAATAATGTGGCTCCGAGAGAAAACGACAGAAATATGATTCAGATTTAGATGCAGATGCTGGTGGAGAGCGGGTCAATCTGCTGTGGCCCGATGGCTAATCCTGTTTGCTGATATCATGACGTCATTTAGATACCCTGGAACATTCGAATCGATACCTATAATTTTACTTCAATTTGTTTTTGAACCAGTTCCGGAAAACGCGTCTTTTCTTTTCTACCCTTTCATTCGTCCCGCTCTTTCGTTATGTCCGACTGTCGAAAATAATCCGACCCGCTAAGTCGCTTTAGGATATTCTACCTCTACGTAGGGACATTTATTCCTTGCGGTGGATTGCTCAGAAACTAATAGTTTAGCATAAATTGGTATTACGAACCAAAAAGCCATTAATCGATGGGTTGCAATATTTTATTCATTATTAGGTATATAAATACAAGAGGAAGGAGTCGGTCAATAAATATGAAGAAGATAAAGGATACGTTATATTTGCTCAACGTTACGTGATTTAAAATCGAACGATATCAAAACTAAAGGTATTAATGGTATTTCTAATTCAAAATGCTTGCTATCATTCGGAATATAATTTTATTTTCTGTGAATGTCATGAATTATGCAATCGACACCCAGTTAATTACTTAAATTAAAAGCCACCTAGAGAGCTGTTCGTATTTTTTTATTAATTTGATAATTTATTTCTTTTATCTCATTATTTTCGCTAACATTACGTAAAATAATTATGCAATTTCAGAGCCATTTACGATAAAGACTAGAAATTGATTTACACGGAAATGATGAATCTACGACACGTGAACGACGGCAAATGAAAAATTTCTAAATACATTGGTCCCTTACAATGTCGAATGAAATATTAGCATTTTATTGGAAAATAAAGAAGAAGCAAGGAGAATCGAGGGATGGACGTTGCATAATAGTACGTGCGATGGTTACGACGCTTGTCGAAAATTCGTAAATTCGTAAAATCGTAAATTCGAACATTCGCTTGGCAACTCTTAATGACTCGAATGGCATGCTTTTGTTGGCACAGAATTACGAAGGAAGCTGAGATAAGACCCGCAGAGACGGAGATTGAATCGGGCGAGCTAAATGAAAAAATATCGAAGGAGAAACTCGCACGGTAGCCTTGCACCCCGAAACAATGGGAGCTCGCGCTTCGTCTTAATTATTTCTGAGTACTTGAGCTCGGAGCCGAGGAAATCTCCACGGGCATACCCTAACCTCGCCCAATTATTTTTCCTACTTGGCCGAACGAGGGACGACGTGCAGCAGCTCGCTAAAACCGTTCTTCTAATTGGTCTCGGAGCTCGTAAAAAATGTACGTTACCTATTCGACTGACGATCCACCTGCTCAATTGGCATCGACTCAACGATATACATACGTGAGAGATAAGAAGGTATCTCTTAAGCTCATGAAATTGAACGCTTTATTATGTTTAGAACCTATTAGAGTAATTATTTCTAAAGTGCTTTTAGACGCCTGTCGATTTCATAGCTTTATAAGCATTGTTCCTGCGGTTTCGTAAGTATCGAAAAGGTAAGATTTTAAAACAAAATTTTTATTACGGCTCAATGCGCGTGTGAGTAATTTATCGTTACATAACTTTAATTCTACTACTTTCTCTAACTAGGAAAGCGATTTCATTTTTATTCTATATCAGCGGACGTACGTTGACGGTACTGCATGCGAGCGTATATTGCAATCGACGTTGAGGTCAAAATCTGTCAAATTAGGTGGACTTACAAATAAAATTCAAAGTTAGTTGTCGTTAGAAATAGAATATTTGCGCTCTCCTTTTCGTTATTAAATATTATGTTTAATAAATCGACATACTTGCAGCCTTGAGACTATTTGATTTTTCTACCTTAATTTTTATAAGCAAATATCTCATTTCTTTGAAGAGTAACATCACGTTGTACGTAGATACAAAAACGTCACTTTAAATATAAATATAGTCTCAAATTACATTTTACAAAGATGGGGCTCTATATTACACAAGATCCTTTACAAAAGATAAATAAAGTAGAAAAGATCATTATAGTGCATTAATGCACTCTCGCTTATAGTTTTGCAAAAATACAGTACAAAGTCGTTCATTATTAAGTATCTGAAATTTTTCCTCTCTGTACTTCACTAAGAGCTTTGAGTCCATTTTTAAAGGAATGCCATTAATGAAAATAAAATGAGCCGCAGAGTCTGAAGTTTGGGAAGATGCTGATGGAGCACTTAATTTGTACAAGAGAACGTCACTCATTGCCGTGCCATTCAGTCGCAATCTACGACAGCATTCGTGTGGGGTGGCGTAACCACGCGTGCAAGCTCAATTTCCCTTCACTCTCTCGCCCTGTTTTCTCTTTCACCCTGACGTTTGTTTTTTCCTACTTCACTCTCCGAGACATTTTCTTTGGAAAATTCTATGTAGCGCGACGGAGTAGGAAAATCCATTATCAAGTAACAAAAACTTTTCGTAACTTCTGACATTTCTTTGAAAACCACCTGCGTTGTAATTTTTGAAAGAAAGTAAGAGAAATTATTTTACTTCTCTTGAGTGCATTTCTGGAATCTATTCACGTTTACATTTAATGTTGGAATTGATCGATTAAGCGAGAATTATACGCTTAACCTAAAGTACACATTATTTTATAAATATCAAACAAATGGGTAAATGCGATTATTATAAATTAAAAGCTCATCAAAATATTACGTTTTAACTGTAAGTACCAGAAAAATATTGTTCACATATTTATAATAAACTTTCAAACATATTTACAATAAAAACAATACATTAACATATAAAGAAAGCAATTTCAATTTTTAAAAAATATTCTTATTGAACAAAGATTAAAGTAGTTTTTCTCAAATCATCAATTATAATGATAAAGATTCATGGAAGCAGTTATTATAAATGTTTTTCTCAATAATTTAAGCTACAGACTTTTAAGATTATTTTTACTTTTACGTCTGTAATTGATAAACATTCCCAAACCAAATAAAAAATCAAATAAAACTTAGCGAGAGACTAAATGGAATCCTGATATTTAATAGACTTTTTCATCAGTTTCGTTGTCTCTCTCTCTCTCTCTCTCTCTCTAGTTTTTCTTTCTTCTCATCTCTTTCTATCTCATTCTCTTTTCTTCTTCTCTTAGATATCTATGCGTGAACCAGTGTTCTACACGATCTTTTTGCGATCTATTTCGTTTTACTGTCTCAAGGGGGTGTTATATACACGCATTGAAGGAACAGTCAACGAGAGAGTGGAACTTTTTATCCTTGCGCTCGTAGGCGTGAATCTCGTCGAAGTATACGCAACTACTATCTAGGAAAGATCCCTACGAGAATAGCAAATGAGGTCTACGCCTCTTTTTTTATTCATCGACATCCGTATCTGAGTTTGCGTGGAGGGTCGGCGAGGCGAGAGATTCGCGTTGCTCAGGTTGAAAAATGCTCTTGACTCGGGAAAATGAAAATTTCTCTCATTTGTGCTTTTATTTTGTTAACTGAAAGATCGATTGCTTTTGTTGCTGTGGCAAAAATTTATAAGTAATTTTTAAGGCTAAGGGACGCGTAGAAAATTTTTGACACGGTTGTTCCACTCTTTCTATAATAAGAGCAAAGAGTTTACGTCCAAAAGTTAAATATAATTTGTTTCAATATTTATTTTACAGGTAAAATTTATCTTTCAGATGATTATAAATTTTAAATTTTTATAATCAATATTTTCACAGCATTTATGTAAATTAAAAATAAAAGCAATAGGTTTAATCCGACGAAATTTATTGTTCTGCGGTATTCTTTATGAATATTCAATGTTGAAGCACTAGAAAAATATCTAAAAATTGCCGAAAAATATTAAAAAACTACGAAGTTCAATTTGTTATGAAACTTTTAAATTTTAAAGTTGACGTTTCAAAAGTCGCTCTATCAACAAAAGGTCTTCTCAAACATTGAGGCAGTAAATCTCTTATCAAGTCACATTTTCAGGAGACTACATCTTTCACATTAGAATGTTTTTGTAACGAAGATACATGAATAAAATGAATTCTCATCTAAATATAATATGTAGTATTTTCATTTAAAATATATTCCTTGATTTAATGAAATAATTGAGCCTATTCCATCTATTTTATGAAAGATATTAATACCATATGTATTTCTTTTACATATTTTACATTATAATAGTAATTTTTACTTTAATAAGCGAATTATTTAACAGAACTTACTTTTTATATATTTATATATCCATCTATTACAAATAAATAAATAAACATTGATCTCTCAGTGTATAAGTTTATTTTTTAAATATTAAATTTTGTTACACATACTTTTTCGCACGATAAGGTAAAAATAATTTATTTGATTATATATCGAATAATATTATCAAATAGTAATTAAAAATTTTAATTACTATTAAAAAAAAGTAATTTAAATAATAATAAGGTTTGGAATAATATTCAATTTATAACTCTTATGTATTCTATATAATTTTATACAACGAATGATTTTGAAATTTAACAATGGCTAAAATGTTTATATATTAATTTTATGCTAGAATTTGGTGTGCATGGAGATGTTAGCATTAACGAAGGAACTGAGAAATTAAATTGTTTTAGACGTTTAAATTCGTAACGTAATTGTTGAAAGCCTTGTAACAATATTAATTAAGATTGATATACAGTTACAATTTGTTTATTAATCAATTAATAATTTTAATTATGTTTAATTTATAAATAAAATTAGTTTTGATGAACTGACTGTATAAATTATCTATTTCTGTAATATTAATTCTAGTTTTTTATAAAACCATTACAGTCCTATAATCGTACGATCAAACTAGAAGATATTACAATTCAATGTGTGAAGTACTCTTAATTATTTCTAGTTTTATTTTTTTATCAATTCCAATAATTATTTATAAAAGTATATAATATATTGAAATATCAGCTTAGATAATATGTTTCTTATCATTTTTTTTAAGTTAATTACTGCTTTTGCATTTTTAAACTACGCTTTATATAATTTTCCATCCGATTCATTTCAACCCGATAAAAAATTGTTAATAAATTTTATATGAAATGGGTATATAAAAGTTTGAGGGGTTGTTAATTATAAAGCTGCATGAAAAGCTATAAATTCTGATACATTATATATATATAATTAAAGTCAATGTTTAATAACGTTGTTAAATGGAAGTAGAAATTAAAAAAATCGTATAAAAATTGTCTTTTGCATCGATTAAACATAAATAAAGATCACGAAGGTGCTGATATCGTGTATAATATGAAAATGTGTCGCGCAAAAGTAAATGGTAGTACAGTATTTAATTTAAATATTAAAAATACAATTAATACTATTGATAATATATGAATATACAACATATTTGAATTGATAAAAGAATCTTCAAACTGGAGTGTAAGAAATTCTCATACTAACTTACTTGTTAAATTATGTATTAACTTTTATAATGATTGTTTATATTTATATTATAGAAAGGAGCCAGATCTGTATTTTTTGATTCTGTATATATTCTTAAAAGTATTTGATTTGTAAAGGATATTACAA
Source organism: Wiebesia pumilae (assembly GCA_018907045.1). Taxonomy (NCBI): domain Eukaryota; kingdom Metazoa; phylum Arthropoda; class Insecta; order Hymenoptera; family Agaonidae; genus Wiebesia; species Wiebesia pumilae. The sequence goes on along the minus strand of JACCHZ010000181.1, from coordinate 7,582,648 downwards.
TACCGTTTTCGCCTTTGACCAACGTTTCACAACGTCTTTTTTCTCATTCTCACCCACACACGCACACGTTCATACGCAAATTTCGAGTGCATTGTAAATCTTCGATTGGTGACTATAAATCGCATTCCGGTCCACTGCAGGCACGCGCAATTGGCTGTTGCAGGGAGGCGCAACGATCCGTAAAAGCCCTACACGAGTTAAGGTATTTCTCGGGCTTAAGTCAAAGGAGTAATAAAACAGTCCGTTTCGATCACCGATATGTGCGAGCTCGTGTGTAATCGGGCGTTTGTGTATCTTTCCACGAGTACGCATGCGCGCACTTACACGGATACGGTAAACTCTCGAAAATATTTTCAGAGATGACGACGCTTTGAAGACTTCTTTGAAATTATACCCGCTTAAACATTCACCGAATGGCTTAATTATTACGCATTCAAGAACTCAGTACTTAAAATTTATTCAATAGGCGTTCATATATTTTTATATGGTACTCAATGATATGCAAAGTCTTTTCTCCGTGAAATAATATTCGAGCTTGAATCCTTAAATGCTTTAAAAATAATTCTTTTGATTGGCATAATTGCACGATGAGCAATTCCCCTCATTACTTCGGACGAGAATACTTGTTTATACATTAGAGATATTTTCATTGTGTTAAATCCCGTTGTGTCTTAGAAGTTAAAAATAAATTCATTGGTATGGATTTACTTTCTTAAGAAGATATATTTATTTTATATTTCGACAAAATTTTAGAACCCATAAGGTAAGAGTTTTAGACGAAAGTAGCAGCATACCTAAACTATTGCGTATATTATAAGACGCTACAAATCTCCAAGCATAATATTATATTAGACTTTAATCGGATTAAAATCCTAAAATATCTAAAAAATTTAACTGGTCGTGATACGTCGTCATCACCTTAAGAATATCGATACGGCTGATATTTTTTATACGACATGAAACTACCGTTATAATTGAATGCAGCCACTATTTTTCATATTTTTATGTTACAACCAAATTGATGAGATGCTTTGCCATAAAAATTTAACAATAGTAGGAAAACGTATAACGGCGTTGCAAACAATCTTCTCTCCCAACTCTATAGTTTAATCGTTGAATGCCGAAAACCTATGAGACTGCGGTCCATAATAATATCCTGGATAGCGGATGCACGTATTTTCTCATCGCACTAGAGCAGCTTCGGCAAACATTACACGTTAACAGAATTTTGGGCGTTCGAGTTTTTCGGAAAAATGCACTCTCCGGCGCACACGGAAAATGTGTCTAAATCAAGTGACGCGCACAAATACCTTCCTTCTCTACAATACATAGAACAGGGCTATTCGTTTGTTTCGCTGGCGTGACACGACGAGCGAATGTTTCGCCCACATCGACTATCACAACGCGTCCCAATATCAACCGGCTTTTCTTCCCTTTGTCCCGCGCTGCATTCACCCTCAAGCGCACCGAGCACCGTGAAATTTCTGGGATGCCAGGATTCCGCTCTCCTGCCCTCGAGCTTCTCTATCCTACTACATAAATGTGCGTGCCTATATTTTGGTCTTCCTCTCTTCCGCCCGCGCTTTCGCAATCGCTGCCAGTCTTCCTTCGTGTGCGTACAGAGAATTTTGTCGAGTGCAGGTCTAGGCTTTAGCGTTATGTTTTTATTAAGTTTAGTCACCCCTAATACAATAGAATTTCTAAGCATACGGCTAGCCTTAGAATTTCTTGTTTCGTTATATAAGTAGGCTAAATCTTAAGTAAATTGAAGCGTTTGCCGTTTGCATGGGAAACTAGACTCCAATGGCATACTCTAAATAATCTATTTATATATTAATTGGTTACGAATTAAATTTTCATCGCGTAAATATGCATCGCAGCAGATTAATCAGAACTCATTTTTTGAAATAGAACATTATTAGCAAAATCCTGGTGTCGCATCTAATTGAAGGAATGCCAAGTAAATGAGAGTATTCCAATTTGGGTGCAAGCTTTTCTCGTATATTAGATGAATTAGAAAATTACAGTGACGACGTGTATTTCAAATGTACTTATGTATTTCAATAAGAACTCATTAATTCGCGATTCTATAATATATATTTCTACGAATAGATTTCGCTGCACGTTATTTTTAAGATAATGTTCTTTAAGCAAAAATCGTACGTATTTATGAGTGGTGGTGGTTTGAATTTCCGAAAGAGAATCGCGAAGCAAAATAAAAAATCCAAAGTTTTATCTTCGACATGAAATGTACGAGAAAAGCTCGAGTATCTGAAAAATAAAATTTGGTTTATTCAGAGATGAATAAACCAAAATGATTATAAAACTGCGAAAAGTATAATAATACCTCCACGGAATTTTCTTACAGATCTTTTTAAAGAATGATTTTAATGTAACACCAACAAGTGTTACCCATTCCTTTGTTTAAGATATTTATACATTCAAATTTTCGGACAGATAATGTTGTTGAAATAGCATCCAAGTTGAGAAAATCTTTTTTTAATTCGGTAAATTTTAAAATTTTACATATTTTGTTCTTTACAAAACTCGTTCGTAATTTTTAAAAGTTACAAAATGCAATAAATAAAAATACTACATAAGGGAACATACATATCAATGAAATTATTCCGTTAATGGCATGCCAATTAAGTTAAAGAAATCTACTTAATTAACGATATTATGTTGTACATTATAATTGTAAAAAATAAATAAATTCAGTGGAGTTGAATTCCGTTCGAACGGTTGTTATTCGTTTACAAATTAATTTCATTAAAGATCAAAGCTAGCGATTGTAAAAGAGAATGCCCTTGTAACCGCTCTTCTACCGTAAAATTGCAGTGCCAGCTATCCGTCGTATTAATCCGTTGTTTTCGGTCTGTTGCTCCTTCACACCTGCGAGACTCACTGGCACCTAACCTCGACGAGACATTTGGCCGCGTGCGAACCGCGTGGGAGAGCCGTCGTTTTCCCAGTCTCGTGTTCGCACGGTCGTCCGAACCTGAGAGTTCCCGACGACACTTAAACTTACCATTGTAGTTCGGTGTTGGTGGCTCAGTGACAAGCACAATTCTCCTTTCTTCCAGGGTGTGGTTCATGGACGAAGACGGCTGACGACTGGACAGGCGTTCGGGCGGGGTCAGGATGTCGGCTTCTGGTAGGATCAAGGACTTTGGAAATTATGGAATCGCAGATAGAGGGTCGGAGTGCCCGAGTATCCCGAGTGGTACGCGAGAGTAACCAAAAGTACGTACGCGCGTACGAGCGCGTATATTTGGAAGCGATATCGCGCAACTCTGCGTAACAAGTGATTGTTTCATCCACTCGCGACCTTATTCGCGAGAATACTCGCGCGTCGATATTCGTGCGTCGTACGGCTCATCGATGCAAGAGAAAAAAAAACGGTCTCAGCAGGGATCGGGTTAAGATTTCCGAATGGAACTTAAGGGTAGATGCGCCCTGGGGTTCGACATCCTTCGCTAAGACATCCCGTATACGCTTTTCACTATTATGACTGATTGGTTTGATTGCTGCGACATTTCTTCGTACGAGCCATTGTCGACCACTCGAGAAAGGCTCATACGAACCAAATGAGAATGAGGTAAGTCAACGAAAGAAAAGCAACCAATACTTGCGGCTACTTAATTTTGCTACGCAGGTGGGTTGAACGGAGAATCGCTGCGGGTTTGCAGCTTCACCATAAATGTAACGAGCGAGTTACTGTATGCATTTAACACGTCGTCTATTCAAAACACACGGAAGCCTATTACACAACAACATTGATTTCGGTCAATGGAAAACGGCAAACTCCACCTGTGTGGCCTTGCCGAGCCTCGGGTTCACCGTGACTTACCGAGCGCTCCTAACCTCTATCCCACGCTGGCGGCATCCTAATTGAGAAGCACTCACTGGCACACGGCACTAGATTACACATCCAGACAGTGCACGGGGAGGAGTGGGGTGGAACCTTATGGCGCTCGATCTACCTCCCATGTGCTTCGAGGTGCGTAACGACAGTCGACGGTAAGCCGGACACTGGCCGATTTCAAAGTCGACTCGTTTTCCGAACACTAAAGGCACTTTAATAACCGAGAAGAAGACGTCTCTTACCCACGGACACGCGAGTGGCGCTCTGATTTCTCTCTCTTCGGTGATCACGTGACACAGCTGCGCTCGTTTTCTCTCGCGCACACACGAACATTATGTGTACCTCTCTCACTCTCTCTCTCTCTCTCTCTCTCTGTCGCTCGTACACTCGATTTGTCCCCGTGAGCTAGCGCTGATCGCGTTTGTATGCACCGCCCAGTATCCGCGCGCACACGCGCAAGGAAGCGTTCGTTTATTTCCGGCGCACTCCACGGGGGTCAGCGTGTCCGTTACCGTTGCCGTCGTCGTCGTCGTCGTCCCCGTCGTCAACTATCGCTCGCGGCGACGCGTACCACTACTGGCGCTGCTCGCGAGGCGTCAACGTCGGTGGCTCTCTCTCCCTCGCGTTCCCTCGTCGCTACTGCGCGACGCCATGACGTTGATGCCCTCTCGCTCTTTTGCGCTTTCGCGGGTGGGGACGCGATCGCGTACACCCCCGTTCGTCGGCCGATCCGCACATACACCCCGACCTCGCGTAAGCCTTGCCCCCTCCTGCTAACCGGCGACTACGCGAAGTCTCTCCCCCCAGCCGACGCGACGACGGCTTCCACCACCACCACCACCACCACCCCTGTGCAAGCGGCGAAACGGAGAGAGCGAGAGAAGAGGATCCGTCGTCTGCCCCACCAACGTGTAATATTGATCGGGCGGAAGGGCGGCATCCCAGGCTCGTATCCTCGAGTTGGGAGCCCCGCTGGGATCTGGGCTCCTGGAGGCGCAGGAGTGCGGTGTTCATTCGTTCCTGGTTTCCCACTTCTTTGCTATGGAGTAGCGAGGGAGCGAGAAGGAGCGCAAGTGAGGGACGTGGAAAGAAAATACGAGCTCATATAGAGCACGCGGTAAACATTTTTTCAGGGACTCTGTGGCACTGGGAATCGCGCATACGAATCTCGTGACGAAACCCGTCCCACAATACATGAAATGTAATTTTTTCTCAATGTACTAGCTTTTAATATTTGCTTTCGTTTGCTTTGAATTTAAGAAACGGCGTGGATGGTGAATGTCAGGAATCTTCGAGATCGGAAGTATTAACGACGAGTTAGCGCCTTTTTCTTTTATCAATTTTTATTATTCGATAAGAAGAGAGGAAAAATGTAGTTTCGATTTCTTATTGTCGATCGCTAATACGTTTGAGCCATTACTAGCAGATAAATAATAATAGGTACACCTTATATTATTATAACGTTTACTTTACGGTAATTGAAAAGAAAATTAAGGAACACGAAGGATTGTTGCAGACACATAAACAGATTCTTTTAATGTAATAATTTGGTATTAATATACAAAGTTACTTTTACGTAGAATTTGAAAAACTCCAGCTTCATATATTAATGTATAAAATACATATAATAATGCATAAAATTTGATTAAAGAATTCATTCTGTACTTTGGGAAATTTTACCAAAAGTTGTTGAATTCAAATATTTTTTACTAATTCTCAAGCAGGATTTGCCATGTATTAAAATGTATTAAACTATTACGTTGTTTATTAAAAAAAATTGAAAGTTTGAAAAGTCCACAGCATATATAGAATTTTTAACTTATTAGTTGAAATTAATTATATATAAACAATATAATTTGTATTCAAAATGGGAGGAGAAAATTTAAGTTTTGATGTTAAAGGATATAAATGGAAATACAATTAACTGTTCCATGCTGTTCCTATTGATATAAGGATTACTATTTTTATTTTTGACTTGACAAGGTTAATTCCGTTTGTTATATTATTTATCATATTTACGAATTTTACATAGCTGGATGAGTATTTTGGAAGGAGTCGATGAAGCCAAGTTAAAATGCACTGATCGCCAAAAAATTGTTTATTTTTTACTTATTTCTTGTTTTTCAATATTTCTATTTCTCTCTCTCTCTCTCTCTCTTTGTTTCTCTTATTTTTTCCGATTCATTCTCACTAGTTCTACGAGCGCAGAAAATCAATGGATAAAACAACGACACGAATCCTAAATAGAATATATAAATCTTCTATCAATTTAGGTCTACGATAAGTAGGTCAAGCTCTGAAGCAAGAATCATGTGGGTTTCATTTTTACATCGGTGAGAGATCTTAAATTACTGGACAATTTCGATAGATGGATTTATCATCCACATTTCTATTGCGGTTTCTAACGAGATGAAAACTTAATACACACTGCAAGAAGCAAAAATTTTTGAAAATGAATACAGTGAACTTTCCGTATTAAATAAGGCAAGTACTTAAATTTTCCAAGCGTTTATCCTCTTTAAAAAACAACGCAAATACAAAACTGTCATATTTTAAAGTCAGACAAATATTATGCTCTCTATACTTACTTTAACACTTAACAAGGTGACGAATTTGATTTGAATTTACTTATCGTTTAAATAAATAGATCGTCTATCAAAGCGGGAATAAAAATTCCAATCTAACATGATATTTTAGTACTTAACGTTATACATGGAATATTTGTTACTTATTTATTATTCAACGTTGCTCAATTATATATGAGATGAATTTGAGATAATTTGAGATAAATTCGTTAATAAAAAGGGGGATGATAAATAAAAAAGCTGTAAATAGCGAGATTTTAAGCGAAGTTTTCTTAATAATCGTTAGAATATAAATTACGGAAGATACTTGGCAATGATCTGTTTGATTAGGAATTGTCAATATACGGAAGCATCCTCCACTTAGTTTTTTCTCGGAATAAGATATCACGCACTCTCCGGTTTAATACGGTGGGGTGCGCTAAATCCCGAAAGAGAAACAGAATTGTTATAACCTGGGTGATAATACGTGCCTATGGAGGTAATTCAATGCAAACCGACTATTCCAAGGCAAAAAATAAGAATCGCAAAACCCCAGGGTCAAGGGGCAGGGGGTGAGAACTTCGGCTGTCTCGATCGTCAATGCGAAGGGCATCTGATCCGCGGTGCGGTCGTTACCACCCGCCCACCGTTACATCTTCGGGCTGCCGGAGCCAGCTGAAACTCACCTCACCCTCGGCTGTGCGCCCCCTGAGCTCCTCGGTCATTAACTGCCTGCCGACGCCTCCCCCTGTTTCACCTCTAACCCGCGCTAAGAAACGCCCGCTATGCAGTTTCTTACATCCACATCCTCGAGGATGCGGATGTGTAAGTGTGTGCCCTCCTTGAGAATCGACCCAGACCTCCTCTTTTCTCGTATAAACTTGTAAATTAAATTTGACTTTGAAGGATGGAAAGAATTATGCGATTTTTATGGGCCTCCTATTGTCTGAGTGTAATAATAGAAATATTTTTATGTATTGCATGAGTTTTTATTAAAATTTCCCGGATAATGAAGCGTAAGTGATAGTTTATTTATTATTATCTAACGCAGAGCTATACTGTTGGATAACTACTGGATGAGCATGATGTATTAATGGATTCGAATCTCCCGATCTGAAAATCAATGAATATATCATTGTATTAAAAGCTGTAATTTCGAAAGGTCAGAGTTTGCAAAACATTCGATTGCCTAAATAAGAATTACGAGAAACTAGTTTCTTTCTAATTATTAGTAGAGCGTAGCGAACAACTACAGTGCTGATTATTTACCGTAATTTTATCTAATTATACTTAATTTATGATATAAGCCAAAGTGAAATATATAAATCGGTCAGTACTATTATATTAATTCAAATAATATTAATAATAACATATGAAATGCCTATTTCAATTGTAAGTATCATTATAGAGAACAAAAGAGTTAAATGACAAATGTTGCCTTCACACAAGTATGCGATAATTAGAGTTTATTGAGTAAAAGAATATTACAAGTCAATATGGTTTAACGTAGATGATAGTATACTTATAAAAAAAAATTATATATTGAATATTTATATTTTTATATGTATTAAGAAGCTATCAATTTGATATTTATATATTTCTTTAATATTCGAGCATATTTATTTCACCAAAAATGATTAAAAATAAATTTTTCTTTAATTAATTGCTGTTTTGTGTATATATATATATATAATATTACTGAGAAAGAAGTAATTTCTAAATTCAACAAAATTGTATAAAATATTTTAATAAGATTTGTACGTAATTATATTTTTTCTTGTATCCTATATAGAAGCAATATTGTACAGAAATATTATTTATTCTGGAAATCACAATATGAAATACGTTTATTAAAGAAATATCGCTATAGAATTAAAATTAAAAATTTATTATTGAAGATAATGATCCTCGAAATACTTGACCTACAACTAACAAATGAGAATTTTTAAGAAGAAATGTAAAATTAACTTACCGCTATAGAAGTCTTTTCCAAAGTTGCAAAAAGTTTTGTGAGATCTAAAACAGTGAAGAAAATCGACTTATTAAAAGAATAGTTTAATATGCTACGAATCACGTAAAGTTCCGTAATTATATATCTTCGAGAATGTAGTAAAACTAAGGGATGAATGAAGAAGCCAGAAAAATAGAATGTAATATCTTTGATAATAAAACAGGAAAATAGTCGGTGAAAGAATATCGTAACATTTTCTACAGCTTTGATTGTCTATATATTTATTTTAGAACAAAAAATTAATCTACTTGAAAATGGCTATAATATATGATATAATAATTACTAATCAGAAAAGGTACATAATGTTTAACGTTTATGTGATGTAATTAAGATTTTGTTTGAATAAATTATTTTTACAATTAAATAATTTATTTCACTCAATTTAACCATGTACATTAATATAATAATTTAATTAAACAACAATTAATTTTTAGTATCACTGTTTTATAAAAACTTTTATTCCGTTCATATTATTATCGAAAAATGTAATAAAGACAAAAAGTGAATATAACATTAAAATCTATTCCTGACTTCAGAATCAATATGTCTCTTTTTCAGAATCAAAATCACTCTTATAATTTACATTAATTACAGATTTAATTATAATATTATAAGCAATTTTAATTCATATTATATTTATTACAACTTTAATGGTATCATAGAGATGATAAAAATGAAAGACTTTCTAATTAAAATTAAAACTGACACGAGTTTCAAAAAGTTAATTAATATTGTGATATAATACTTAATTATTTATAAAAAAATAATAATATTTTAATAAATTTTCCAAAGCTCATATAGAAACGTTTAATAACCTTTTATTGGATAAATGTTGTAAGCTATACATTAATGATTTACTCTCTAAAGTACCATAAGGAAATATTAAAATATGATACTATATTATTTGTTCATAATACAAATATTCTGTATTAATACAAATATTTACATGGTTAATTGACTATGCCAACATTGTACGTGTGTGCTTATATTTAACGTAATTAAATATCGAATGTTCGACTAATTAATTTGAGACGAAATAATTATTTCGGAATTTTACATAAGAAAGACATTAGATCTTTAAGGAAAGTTTTATTTCGCATTTCCCTTCATCTTTTTCTCTCCATTTAACTACACAACACTCTGTTGACTTCAATTTCGTCTCTTAGATTTTTCCTACTAGCTTTCCTATCTGAGCCAGTATATCGATTTTTTCGGACTCAGTAAATCCAAATTACGCTCAATTTGGAACTAGTAATGTACCTTTTCAGACGTTGCACCTCCATTAAAGTATTGTGACCCTTCTATCCAGAATAATTTATTTTACCTGCCTTCGGACGTGAAATTGTTCGACAACCTTAATTCAAGCACTGATAAATTGTTGATGCAATCATAAGATTCGAACGCATTGAACGTATACGGAAGCAAATCTTGAGCGAAACTTTGCATCTGTATGTACAGCACTTAGTGCGTAGCTTGCATGTACATAGACAACTAGGGAAAAGACACAAACGTGATTTATGTTCAAGTAAACACGAGTTTAGTGCACAACGCCAAGCCGCTGTATTTTTTCATTAAATATGTAAACTTCATTGGTGCGCGGAAATTTTATTACTTCCAGGAAAATATTGCATTTCACACTTGAAAAATTACTGTCTTTATGACCCATTATCTTTCCTATATCTTACGAAGATCAATGTTACCGTGTAAATTATTTAAAATATTATAATTATATTATTAACTAAAGTGGCTGCTTTTGTGAGAAAGAGTATAATTACAAGTTATTATTAATAATCGCATTTAATTGAATTTTATTTGAAATTGATATTTCAATGTATCGCAAAGTTGTAATTTATTATTAGATTATGTGGAAATATTTCCAGAACTATGTAAACAAAAGCACTAGGAACGAGTTTTAAATATATTAAAGTAATCTTATCGTATAAACGAATTCATGAAAATAATTAGGTTCTATATAAAGTATTTCGATAGAGCGAATAATTTATAATATAACGATGCCAATATAGTCGATATTTATTTTCATTGTAATAATATTTTTAATTAATATTTTTAATTAAGCAGCGAATTTAAATTTAATTAGAATGAAATTTGATGCTTTGAAAAATTGAATACTAAAAGTTGACAGGCAGAAAATTTCAGTTTAACGTATTAAGTGTGAATGTGTTATAATATAAATTATGAATATAATAACGGAAGAGCCAACTTAGTAGGACCAATTTAGCCATAAATCGAAGGCTAAGGAATCAAGCCAATAGAATGATACGCTTTATAATCTTTGGAGAGCTGTTTTAACAATATGACTTACAGACATTTTTGGAGGAAACACCAATAAACCTGTAAAGAGCACCACACCAGCCCATTATGATCACGAAACGTATTTGAGCAGATATCCTAGATTGCTATAGATCTGCCTGATAATAAAAGACAAGGACATGTAATAAAATTAAATGTAAGAACCACTATACCTTCTACGAGCGACGCTTAATTTCTGCAGTGTGTACTTATTCGCGTAAAATGTTGTGCAATGAGTGCTATTTTTACGAGGTAAAAAGCTTCCACAAGTACGAAATACAAGTTATTCTGACCCGTGTAGGAGTTAGTAATTAACTGGTGCGTACAAACACACATGTTTATCCTATACCTTTTAATCAATATCTCATTTTGATCGATTATACGCATAGGTTGATAAAAAGGGATCACAATATAAATGGTATAACTAATTTAAAATATCTATATTTCAGTTTTTGTACATGTAATGCAATGTTTCAATTAATTATGACAACGCACGAACGAGTGTAATGTATTTTCCTTAATTTTCAAAATTTATTCCGAATTACAAGCAATATTATTATAAAATTGAAATAATTTAAAGGACATTGTAGTAAAAGTTTTGAAGCATTTTATCCATTGTATGAAGCTCGTGACACGAAGATATATACAATCACTTTCCTTTTTACTGTAAGTCATAGTAGGAATTCCTTTACGACAAAATTCTTTTATTTCCAAACGAAAAGATTCCCTCGCATTAATCAAGATTCTATTCAAAAGTGCAACTTGACAGTATACCTGTTTATTGGCCTACATTATGACACTAAAATCCTAAAATTTTAAAACTTCAGGACACTCTAGATATTCTAGAATATCTTGTTAAATAATTTGTTTTACATAAAATATTATACTTAGCAAGATACTAAGTAAGATAAGTATCTTATCCTTTGCAATTTATACACATTTTCAAATCTAAAAAGGACATCGCGATATTACATTAAGATAAAAATAAAATTTTAACACGCATTGTTACATAGTAATGATTATTACGGTATTATCTAAGCAAACATCTATTATGATATAAATGAAATAATTAATTTCCATTTATAACGGTAAAAATTTTATTCAAAAGTAGTATAAGATAGATGGCTTTAAATTATCCGAGTAATTTCAACTATCGGAGTAATCGAGATGACTTATGGAAAAGAATGAGGGTAACGCATATAACTGTATGAAATATGAAATTAAAAAAGAATATCTTCTTTGACATTTACGAGAAAATGAAAATGGTCTATTAAAGTTACTGAAAGAACATTCAATATATAAGCCAAAAATAAAAGTATAATTTAGAATGCCAAACGTTCTACTTCTGATAAATGTATATGTATTAGCTGTATAAGTTTCAGGAGCACATTTCACACATCAGGAATAAGAAAGTAAAGTTTCAAAGTTACAACTTACACTGTTTTCAATTAAAACTTTTAAATAAAAAATCACTTTAATCGCTTATTTCACCGTGAATTAATGAAGATGAACGTCCATCTTGCTTTTTAGACGAAGAAAATGACAGATCGAATTCTTTCCGGTTAATCTTCCAAGGGAGCCAATGTAATACCAACTAAACAGATATTCAAACGTCAACAACGTATTAATATCCAAACTCCACCTCTACTTTCTTGTATCCTCATTAGTCGAAGGAGCGACAACGGGTGAGACGGAAAGAGCGAGAGATCTGTAAGCAAGTAGCGAGAGTCAGTGTGTCGTTGCATCGCGCTCTACCCTCTTGAATGCACTTTCTTATTACCAAGCGCGCAGCATCCGCTCCGAGCGCTCTAATTTTAGATTAAGTCGCGCGCTCGCACAAGCAGCCGTAGACATGCGAATGAGTGATCAGTGGCGCGCACCTCCCGGTGTCATCGTTGTGTTTTCGTATTGTGCGCCTGCGCGTACGTCTCTACCCTCGTGCAGATTCGAGAGAAAATTGCTCCGCGAGAAAATCGATGCATCGCTCACTACCTCGCCCCTCTCCCCGGCCGCACGTACTCGCGCTCCCACTCGTTCTTTCTACCTGTGATCGCACGCATACATACGCACGCGCATTCGTCCTAGGCGGTCTAAGAACGAGACAATGGTTGTATTACAGCAACTTCGTACTCTTGTTCTCCTACGTCTACCGAGGCATTTTGATGCAAGCACTTTATAAGTGCAAAAAGCAACTTTTCAAACCAACAAGTTTTGGCTTGAACAAGCAGCTCACAAACTCTACCGAGGATTTATGCAGGTTTAACTTGATAACGATCCTCCGACCGTTTCAAAAAATCCAGAAAGTTTTATCTTATTTTTGGCTGAGGCAACTGCAACGATAAAAAAAGTTTTAAAGCTCATTATTTTATATTGTTAAATCGGTTAGTTGCTAAATGTATTATTTTACATTACTAGTCATATACCTAGATATATGTAAATGTAGTTTACATATAACCTTGCGAATTTTTAAATCTAAATGATAATATTATTTATGGACAAAAGGAACATAACATTTTTTAAGCATGAATAATGGGTTTCGCGATGATCAAAATTTTATTTCAGTGTAAATTAGAAGTTAAACGTCACAACGCAGAAATTCAGTTAAACGGAGAATTTTTATGAATATTCGATTACCAATTTTTTTATATCGTATATTATTCTTAATTATTATTTATTGCATGAACATTCATCGTTTCAGCAAAATATCAAAACTCATAATGCTTTCGATTTTTCCTGAATTCAAAACCAAATGTTTACTCACGTTCTATTTCTTTTATAATTAAATATATTTCATTTAATGCATCGCTTACCATTCCATTATATCAAAGGAAATTTTTTAACTGCTCGTTGCTACATATCTAAATGTCTCTGAATAACGAAACCATGTGATGTAATTATAATATTTCGTTGATGAACCTGTTTTTAAATATTATGATTACGTAATGTCTTACGTAATTTCTTCAGATTCGTCCATTTATTTCGGACGCAATATTTTATCTTCGAATGCTTTACTTTGAAAAATTTAAATATTCAATATAAAATTAAATAATAAAATATTAATTAGTTGAAAGAGAAATTTGAAGTGTACGTGTTGATATTCGATATTTCAATAATTATTATTGGTGGTAAATTAAAAGTTTGTTTACATGTAATAATATTCTAGGACTCTCTTGTATTTATTTTAATCTACTATATTGGAATATTTAAGTCATCTAATTACTGGTAAATGTTATTAAAACTTTAGGCACTCAGAATGTCGTATACGGATATTTCATATATATTTCCTTAATAGGTAATTCTTCTGCACTATCCATAAAAGCTTTGCATTTTGAATAGCAATATTTGGCTTAATTTATATTACATATGCATATAAATATTAATAATCAAACTAGAATATTTAAGTTAATTGTTTACTTACGCAAATTTGATGAAAAATTAGAAAACTGAATTAAATAAGAATGAGGAATAGTTAGTTCATTCGAATTTTATTTTGAATTGTAACTGGTGCATTGTACCGATACATTATTTTCTGCCTCTATTCTATCTTAATAACTACTGGAATAAATTTGAATATTCTAATTCACTTATATCGTACTCCTGATTGAAATAGAGTTTGGTATATTTTAAACCTTTTAATGAGATTCTATGTTTTAAAATTCCAGGATAAGTTCGTAAATTTCTGATTTGATTGCAGGAACACTTTTACTGTAAATTTATAGCACCGACCTTTTGCATCAGAATTTATAAAGTTATTCATCACATTATTTTGCATGATAATTAAAGGGAACTCACTTATGGATTTAGAAAAGAAATGAAAAACTTCCTATATTTTCATAGCCAATACAAAAAATGTTTTGTTGTCATATTATAACAAGATAATGCATTTGCAAGCCGGTTATTGAGAATTTTCGCTGTAAAAGTTTGAAATTCCCAGGAAATACGGAGTTCGTGATTTTTATTTGAAAGAAAATTCATATAAATTCTTGATTTATATATATTTGTATCATTGGTGAATCATGGATGTAAAAGAAATATGTGTTCATAAAAATTTATGGGTAAAATGAAAAAACGATCACTTTAAAAATAAAATTTTGCTTCTTTATGCATTAAAATTTGTTTCGTAATCTTACGTTTGAAATATTTTAAGTTTACAAAAGGTAGTTTTTTATATTTAAGAAGATTAAGTTTTAATGTTCTGTCAGTTTGGAGCAACGAACAAAGTTAGTCCTTTGATTTCGTTAAAAAATTAATTATGTTATATTTGCTTGACGAGCTTACGAGCAATTTGAGTCTCTTTAGCTTCTTTGTTGTTGATCGGATCGCCAATTCCGTCTTTTGCTCTTAAATTAGTGAACATCTTACACTGTTGGTCAATATTTAAGTCTAGTATTTGAGTCATCATTAAAATTTTTGCATGGCCTTCATTAAATAAGACTCCAAGCCATATATACAGTAATCCCAATTATTTTGACGTCGGAATTTAAGTCGTTTGGCAATATAGGATATACAGTTAAATTGAAATTCTCATTAGAATTTTACCTTTATCCGCTTAAAATGTCTCGTTAAAAGGGCATAATTTGATTATGCCTTCTATAATTATAGCACGATATTGGGTTAAACAATGCTACGAGAATGCATAAAGAATTTCAATTTATTAGCAGCTTTGGGTTTAAGCTATTAAGTCTAGATTTGATGTTTTGGCGTTTCATCCGTTGAAAACTAGCGACGTCGCGTTACAAACATTTTTATTCAAGTTAAAGAATCTCTATTTTGTTTATCGAACAAACCATAAAGAACTAGCTGATTTACCTTGGTAGACGACTATTAGGTGCTTCTTTTTACTTAATTTATTTTTGCTTTTTTATATTATTAAGTCACGCGCTCATTCACTTTCTTAACAATACAAAAACACCGTAGAAATTTATTTTCAAAATATTGAGAAGTACTTTCGAATCACTGTATTCAGCTAATTGAACGTAATTTACAATATTATTTTTCTCGGACTTTAAAACGAATTTTAATGTTCAAATGTAATTTAATCTTCTATTCTGATGATCCTCGATGATTTACG
Source organism: Wiebesia pumilae (assembly GCA_018907045.1). Lineage (NCBI taxonomy): Eukaryota > Metazoa > Arthropoda > Insecta > Hymenoptera > Agaonidae > Wiebesia > Wiebesia pumilae. Next base: position 7,566,827 of record JACCHZ010000181.1, on the reverse strand, counting down.
GAGTATTTGTCTTCGTGTTCTTGATACTAGTCTTTAAAATAATTATAACATTTTTTATTGCTCTAAGAAGTAAATAAGTGTTAGTATGAATTTTATATTATGCGGCTGATTACTTTGTCAATGGAATATCCTACGGACATACTTACACGATATGATGATGTGAAGCGCCGCGTTTTTAAGGCGTTTTAATTTTGATATATTGTTTTAGTTCTTTTTTTTGAAAACTTTCCGGCATTCTATTTGAGACAATGATACTGACGCCATTTCAGCGAAAATCTATGGCCAATTAATCTCATAACAAATACAATTAACTTATTTTCTGTACATGCAATGCTGATAAGCGATCCTGAATTAATTACTGAACAAGTGTATGTACAAGCAATGATATGTTTACAGTCTACTGTACGTTTTGATATACATTATTTGTAAATTCACCTTTTGCTGACAAATTTTACAGATGAGAACCTTTGAAAATATATCGAAAACCGTCATTAAAACAATTATTCTACATTTATGAAGCAACTTGATAATTTAAATGTTCGACATTTAGTCTCTTCCCTACCGTTAGTACCTGATAAGCGAAACTGGTCGTTTGATTAGAGAATATTTGTAAGTAAAAATATGTATAAATAAAAGATTACCTATGTTCAATAAAAGTAGTTTCATCTATCTAAAATTGTAACATCGTTTACATTCGAGAATTAAATGCAAATAAAGTATGAAATATCTGGATAGCGAATCGTAGGATCTGGTAGGATCATGTCGACCTTTCGCAAATTTGTCTGACGCTTATCTGTTCTGAGATCTATCATTTCCAAAATTGAAAAATTTTGTTAACTATCGACTCAACGAAAGAAATCGACTCCTTTCAAATTTGCACGAAACTATCTCTTTAAGTATTGCTAAGAAAATATTTAATACAATTATGTAGTACTAAATAATAAATTATCCTTAAAATTATTGCAATCCATGTTATCGAGCTTTTTTACTCATTCATAATAAACTTTTCTCGCAAAGCATAAAATTGAGTTATGCTGTTTACTATTTATAATTTACAAAATCGAAAAACTAATGTCATTCTACCACGTATATTAATTTAGTTATTAGTTTCTCATTTCTTAATGCCTGATTGTTTCTGAGTTTAATAGTCAGAGTAACTTCCATACTTTAAATTTCTTAATATGGAATTGAGTAGTACGTATTTCATTTTCTTTGACTAAATTAGTTTTAGAAAATACGCAATACGAGAAATAGTAACTGTAGCAATTATTTCAAAATATATTTTGCATATTAAATTGTCATTAATAAACATAAAATTATTATTGTTCTCTGATACTTAATTATATAGGGTGTACAAATATGTTTGGTAAAGTTTATGTTAATCTGTTCTTCTAACTTCGCTTCCTAAAGATGCTTTCTAATGCAAATTGATTTTATATATTTTTAAAAGGAGACTTTATACTTTTTTCTTAAATATTTATTATTTATTAAATAAAATAATGTTTAATAAATATTAAATATTTATTAAACATTAAAATTTTATAAAATATAAAATATTAAATATTAAATATAAAAAAATAAATAAATTTATTAAATATTGTTTTATTAAATATTTTATTAAATATTAAATAACGGAATTTACAAACATTTGAATAAAGTAGTATAATTCCATGTTATATTTTAAAAACAGTAGTTTTTATACAAATATACGTTGTATAAATTATTTATTCAAATAAATGTAATACAATATAATGACAACATTTCTGATTTATTGCAGTTTTTTTTAAATAAATTGAAGTGCTATTATTGAAAATATTATTGAATATTATTGAAAAACAATTAACTCAAAATAATATATTGCTACTATAATTCAAATTAATGCAAACTAATATTTTGCTAATCATTGTTGATTTAATAATATATTTGTACAACAACTACTTTTTCTAAAATGCAACACGAATTATGATTTGTTATGATTTTCAGTTTTATCTGATCTTACATGCATACTTGTAACTATGCAAAAAAATTACATTATATTAGGATTGTCGAAGAGAGAAATAACTAGACAATTAAAAAAATAACATATTGATAAAAATTTATAACACTGATATTATTCCTTAGGTATGAATCAATATACATTATAAACATGAGTATATTTATAAATTATAGGAATTATTTATTTAATATAGATTTATATTCCATTACTTTAATTTATTAAGTTAAAAAAGCTTTGAAATATTTGGATTTCAAAATTAAGTTAAAAATTATTGAATAATAGGTAGAAGTAATTTATTTAGAAGTTAATATGGCATCTACAGACACTCTTATATGTGCAAATTCATCAATTCATATAAACATTAAATAAATATAGTATAACTTATTATATTGATACTTAAATAAATTATTGTTTTGTTTACATTCTGAATTTTAATTTAACAAACAGAACTTTTTATGTTACAATCTTACATTTTACGTCTTTAGCTGTAGGCCACAGTTCACTTTTAATATTAAATAATTAATAAACTGTCTTTAAGTTACCTACACATACTTTTTTTATTTTTCTATAGTATAGAGTATATATTTAATAGTATAAATCTAAAAAACTATTCATTAAAAACAAATAAATTGTGCTTAACTGAAGTTCTTTCTGAAATTTTATTTTTCTCTCATTTTAGTCACATTAGTGAGATATTATAAAAATAGCGAATTAATTTTAGATTGAGTAAAAATGGTAACACATAAGGTATTTCGTTTTATATTTTACGAAATATGAATTTTCGAGAAAATTTTCCATAGCGAATTCAGTAAAGACATATCATTATATAAATTGTAGGATTGTAGGGGCACTGATGCGTTAATTTAAATTACATTATACAAATGCACATTTATTCAAATCAACTGTAGAGTAAGGAAAGACCAAAAATAAAGAAAGGACAGATATTTATAAGTCTTGTTGTTTATGAGTAGAAACTGACACTAATTATATTATATATAAAACAAGGCTTATGAGTAAATATTTATCTAATTAATAGTTCTTTCATTTCGATATCATTTGTTGAAAAAGCTCTACACTCTGTTATCAATATTACGGAAGGATTTTGAACATATGAAATCTTCCTGAATGTTATGTGGATCTTAGAAAATAATCTACTTAAGCTTTATTTGAAGTGCTATATCTCTCGTGGGAAGCAATAAATGCGAAAACAATTAATACGCTTACTATGTTTTTGGAGAAAACTTTAGTCGCAAATATAGTAAAAAATCTCTTACTATAGAGTGTAAGCTTAGACAATTCAAACGCTTTGTTATCATAACAATCTTGTTTATTCACGTGAATTTGATGGTTGAAAAATGATGAGGTTCAAATACAATTTCTTTTGTCTAACAAACGCTTAGTTAAAGAGTGATGTATATGAGTCCAGCTTGGCACCATATTCGTTAAAAGATGAACAATTATTCTAAGGCGTTCAAACTCTACGTCTATTATAAAAGATCAACAGCTAAAATCATATTGAACTCTTTTTGAATCTTGAATAGTCATTAATTACTTTTTATAGTGTTGATAGATAGATTTTATTTGGGAATTCAAAGCGTATTTTATGTATTTTAGGCCTTTTTGCACTTAATCCAGAAATATATTTCATAATAAAATATATTTCAGTCGTGAGATTACACTATATATTTAAAAATATAGAAGTATATGACCTTATTTTAAAATTTGACGAAATATGAATGTTCGATGAAATAAATCGAGTAGATACGTGAGTGAATACATGGGTGGATATTAGCTGATTCGTCCAAATATATATATATATATATTTATCTGCTCTACTATTCATGATTTAATGAATAACGTTGATCGAATAATAATAATTTAATATAATTTTAAACATTTAATATAATACGTAAATATATCAATAGTTAAATAAATTATTAAATAGTAATCCAAATACATATCGTAAATTCTTAAATTTACTCTCAAACTTTTATTCTGTTATTGATATTATGGACTCGTATTTCAGTATTAATAGCGCACTAATTTAATTTTAATCAAATATTAAATTATTAGTTTTCTATAACATCTAATCAATAATGTGTTTATAAGGTATAAATATTTTGGTAATGAAATAAATCTAAATTCTGCGACTAAAAAATACGCCTTCTTATTATAAAGCTTATGTATAAATTTCAACAAATATTTTACTTCACATTTTCCAGAAAGTAACGTGAATAAATTATGGACATAACATACTTTTCATTGGTTGAGTTAATTTTATTATCCGAGTGCGTATTATATTTTTAAGAAAATATCTTTAAGAACTTAGCGTTGTATTTATAGTACAACGCTATAAAATATAAAAGTCAATTATAAATAAAATCAAATGACGAGTATACAATATATAATTGATAAATCAGTGAAATACTTGACAAGTTGCAAATATTTCAATATCTGAACTGACTCATTAATGTCCGTAGAAACAGGTATGTTTTCTAAAAAGGAACAATATTTTATGATTGTTTTACGATGTAAACGTTGCGCTTACTCCGAAAAACTTGTAATACTAATCATTTTATTTTTTTCTAATCTTAAATAAGAAATATAATTTACTATTTCTTCGATAACAAATTATTATAATTTAAATTATTAATACTGTTAATAAAAATAATATAAAGAATTAATACAAAGATAGTAAGAAAAATTATTATTTATAATCGACAATAATTTGATAGATTGAAAATATGCATTGAATTTTTAATAATCATACTTCTTATTTATGTGTTATATTATATTATTTATGTTATTCTTACGTTTCAAATACCGAGCTACAGAAAAAGAATTTCCACTTATTGACTTTTACCGTATAATAAGAAAATAGTGGATAATAATACGTTTGCAATTGACAAGTTCGTATCTAAGATCAGATTCACGATACAAGAGTTCAGAGTAAATGAATTTTATTGTAAATCAATATATATATTTTAAAGTTCAATTCCACAACGCTAATTTATGCTTAAAAGAATTAATTAATTATCAACATAATCAATTTTGAAATTTTATATCTTTAAATACATTATTAATTTAAAATAATAATTTTAAATTACGTATGACTATTTGGTAAGAAAATTTATTTATAGAGTTAAATATGAAAATTTAGTCTTAATATGAGAAACTTAATTTCGGCTAAATTTTATGATACGGTATTATAATTATTATGTAAGTATTTTGTAAGAAAATGCTTATTTACGATTATTTTCTATTGTTTTATATTATAACGTCATAATTAAAATTTCTAGCTTCCGAATATATTCTCATTTAGTCATTATAAGCTCAGGATGCACACTGTTTTAGCTAAAGTTTCACTCTGAAACTTTTATTCATCACTCTACATCCTAGCGCTTAGAAAACTTTAGATTATAAATTTCTCTTACCTTTATTCTATTCGTGCTCTATTTTTACTTTCGAGTTAAAACTTAAAGTAAAACATAAAACTCTTATCTTTCTTGAAATAGCACATAACTAGTGTATAAAATGAATATCGCAGAGCTAAGATTTAGCTTTATAGCTAAAACTTTGCCTCAGTGTTTTCGACCGTAACAGTGTCCAAAGTCCAACTATACAAGCTGTAAACTCTAGTGTTATATTCTACTGTATTATTATATTCTCTGTAAAAAAATTTACCGTGGCTTCGATTATTGTTTTCAAAATATTTCTTCATATATCGTATCCCTCATTTATTTAAATATATTACTTAAAAATACATATAAATCTCAAAAAAGTATTTTAAATTTATTTGGATGTTTTAGGTATATCTTAATTTCATAGTTATTTTAGAATGTTAGAATTTTCGAACATCAAAATGATAAATTAAATACGAGGGTAGCCGTGTATAAGTGCATCTACTCTTTAAAAATCAATTTGTAATTTAACTTTCTTGATATACTGTACGCTTTTTTTAATGTAATGCTATTTTAATAAATAAAAATCAATCCTAGTCATTAATGAAAAGTTTCTTAGTATAAGCTTTCGAAGCATTGAAGTTATGTTTTAAAAATAGAAAGTCATTTATTTTATTAAATAAATTTTGTTAATAGTTAGTCAATAATCTGTATTTTGCAATAGTTCCATTTAAAGTTCCATTAAAATAATTTGAAAGTAGTAATTACCATGATACTTAGAGTAGAAGAGTAATTCTGTATTATTGGAGGTAGAGTAAATCATGCAAATGACGTTTCTACTTTGCGTACAGTGAGGATAAAAATGATTTCGGTCTATTATGTAAATTTTTCTTAATACAATCCTAACGATCTCGTTGCTTGATTTTTTAAATATATATCATGTCTCTGATTTGAATTTTAAGCAATTCAGTTTTGTTAAAATAAAACGTAGACTTGTTAACTTTTTAGAACTATAAATAAGTTATAGTTAAAAATTTCCAATTTATAATTTAAAAGTAAATAATTTACATGTAAACTATTATGAACATTCGTAATACTACTCTATTGGAATGACCTACGGTTGCGCAAGTAATAATAGAGGGAGCAATTTAAACTCTTTAGAATGTACAATATGAAATCAAGGTAAATATATTTTTGGAAATCCTGTTTTTAATGAATAAAATCTGAGTTTTTGAGCGTTACAGTGAACATCATCGAGCACTTGTTTCTTGCGGATAAGCGATTTTAATGTCCGTCCATATTTGCGATCCACAAATGAACGTAGAGCTTCATACACTCGGCAAATGATCCACTTTTATATATTTGTTTATCAAATGTGTGCGTCTGAGAACCCAAGAGGCGTATAAATAACATTATAAGTAAAGGCACGTAGCCGTCTACGAGAGGGACAAAATTTAATATTTTTTCATTTTTTCTCGCTATTTCTTTGGCCGATGTCGTAAGTCTAGTGTAGCCATGTAAGTTCGATATTTCTCTTAGGGATTTTCTACATTTTTTTTTCTTTCTTTTTTTCCACTGGTAATACGTTAAGCACTGTGTCTAAAATCTATTCGTCTCGGATCGCATCTTGTTTCTTCTCTAGGGATTTGTTTCGTGCATCTGCAGCCATGCAAATCTTCATTTTGGTAGATTATTTTTCTTTTTTTATTTTTTTTTTCATTCGCGTAAACATAAGAAAAAGTTTACAATGCGCCACTAAAGGAAATAATATCTTTAAAAACTTATTCAACAATTCTGAACGTGAGAATTATTTAAAAAATTCATTGACGAATATATGAAAAAAGTAAAGTAGGTAAATTTTCAATCTATAGATTCTATAGACCGATCTTATTATATTACTCACGTTCATGTACACATAACAACATTATGGAAATCAATGAATCTTTTTATGCATATTGTTTTTCATTTTGTACGTATTCCGATCATTTATTGCAATTTATTATTTATTGCATTAAGTAATCTACTATTTATTACAATACCAATATATCCCGATCGATTAGATCGGGATTAGTCTGACTATAAATGTAAAAAAGAATATAGGGATCGATAAAGAATGCTATTTAAAATAATTTCAACAATTAATTCCATGGCAATAAGACTCTGACTACCTAGATGTATTCAAAAGTAAATTTGAAAAAATCATATTTGAATGCATTGGATTTATTAAGAAAGGATAAATGTGAAATTTAAGTAAATTAAATTCAAATAATTTTCACCTGAATTTATTTTCATATTCTACGATATGCTTAAAATCCTCGAAGGAAGAATTTGAATTCTTGAAATTAATAATTGATCCAACGAATAATCAAATAAAATTATCAAAAAAACTTGAAAAACTATATTTTTCAATTCACATCTAGCTATCAATAATTTAATTCAAAATTATGCTCAATAAGTTAAATCCTGCAGCTTTACCAGCATCCGACTTTCTCGAACGACAGTCTTCTAGACGCAAAACCCACACTTACGTAGTCCGTATCGGTGATGCAATATGCTAATGTTTAATAGCGCAGTCTCTGTAGATATCGAAGCCGGAGTTGGAGTCTTTGGATCCAGGTGGAGCAAAATTATTCAGGTGCGTTGAGTCAGTTGTGGCGAAGTAAGAGGCGCAAGCTCGCTTACCTCAAGATGTTACCTCTCCGGACAAAGTTTCTGTATACGTTCTATCTCCGTTGCTGACTGACCCTCGGAGATGCGGTACTTGTTCGAGGGCGCTATTTGCATCTCAATAGTTTCATTAGTCACGCGGGCGCGTCTTGCGTCACTGCTCTAGAACCAAGACCCGAGTTACGCGTCGAGCGAATCTGGCTCTCTGCATTTCTTTCGCGTCGAGCGAATCTGGCTCTCTGCATTTCTTTCGCGTCGTACTAATCGATTTCACACATATTTTTATTTCGAAAAGAGCAATCCTAATAAATGGTCTAAAATCCTGCGGCCAAAAGGTCTGTGGGTGATTTTACAGAATTTGTTGCTGTTTCTTCATGAATATTTACACAAAGAGAAATAATCCAATCTCTAGCAGGAGTCTTTAAGGCTGTCGAAGAATTTTCACGATATTGTACACAATCTAATTTTATCTCTTAGTTATGACAACAGACTGGCTTTGGACACTGATATCAAATACATACCTGAGTATTGACAAGAACATGATTTAAAGATATTCGAAATAGGCAATTCTATTAATGGAAATGAAATTCTAAAAGAGTTATATAATTTCAACGTGCACTTTCCAGGATAAATTAGTTTCAATTTTTGCCAATTTTTCGTATAAATAACATTATTAAATAAACATTATATTTTAAGTAAAGAAAATAATATTTCACTTTTATTTTACTTGTAGAAATATTAAATTTGCTTCTTAAAGAATAATGGCACAATTAAAACATGAATTCTCATTTTAGTTGCATCTTGAAATTTCTACTTTTTAAACTAACTAACAACAAACATAAATTTTATCTAATAAGAAGAAAATTAAAAATACGGCTTTTCAAAAGTATGGAAATATTTTTTATTTGATAATTTTCTTTAATTAATAAGGTATTAATTTGTTGTAATAAAAGCATTTTCATTTACGTGATAGATATGTAGTTTGTCTATTGTTCTTTAGATTTAATTTAAATTTTTTTAAAAATAATATTTTACGTTGCCTACGTTAAAAGAATGAAGATTTGTTATTCGAAAAAAAGTAGTTACTTAAATTACTTGTACATTATTTTGTAAAGCGATGAATAAGAAAAAAATAATAATTATACGGCTCTGCAAATGCTAACAAAGTTATTGAAAATCTTTCTTATAGTTATTGATAATAGAGGAACAACTACTACGAACCTTTCGAGAATATACATTATCTCTGTTTATTTGTCTTATAGACATTTATTATTATTATTATTATATTATTATTATTATTATTATTATTATTATTATTATTATTATTATTATTATTATTACCGTATTAAAATGACTGCATAATAATTTATACGTGAGTTGAAAAAAAATATTGTTCATTAGATATTTGATTGGTGAAATATAAGAATCTCTATGTTTGTTTGGATTTGAAATGTTATAAATATTTTATGAAGTTAGCTGATGAATTATTGAAGTCTTAAACTGAAAAATAATAACAATTTTCATTAAGAGGTGAAACTGTTATTTTTAAGATACGTGGCATTTTAACTAGCGCATACATTTTCTAGATAATAACTATTTTGTTAAAAATTCTCTTTTACGTATATTCTTCATATCACTATTTGTAACATTCAGGGAATGTATCTGTTTATTTTAAATAATATACAGTTGTGAAGAATTAACTTGAAGTACTTTTTAATAGTGTTAGCTGCCACATTTTTTTATAAAGTAGAAAATGCAATTAAAATCTCCTCAGGTTACTAACATTAGGTAATGAAACTTTTAAGAGAAAATAAATTTGATTCTTGACTTATTTGAGATAATAGATTATCGAAATAAATACACACCCACACGTTCAAGCAAAAAGAAGTACTCGTTGCTTATTCTATTTTATTGGAAGGACCTATTTGCAAGAGAAAATATAGCGTATGAACCAATACAGAATTAAGTTTTGATTAAGTGTAATATCGACACTACAATTTAATAATATTTATAGATATTTATGTCCTTGTACCGCATTAGAGTACTCATAATTGATTATGTTTAAGACTTAGATACCAATTTAATATATATTTTCAAATCATCTTTGCACAATGAAATGTAAAACAGGACTTAAAGTATGTTGTTACAAATTTGTATAAGCATATTTATAGCTCGAAATATTTATTTACTTTAAAATGAAATTTTACTGTATATACATAACATCTTGAGAAGATGGCATCTTTTTGTCATATAAATGTTTATAATAAAATTTACGAATAATTCAAGGGCATTGTGCTTGAAATTTATTTCTAGCCCAATCTAGAATTAACACGATTACTTAATAACTATTCAAAACTGTCTGAACAAGTGAAGTTGAATTAATGAATTACGTTACGATAAATTTAAATTGAAAAAAATAATATTAACCAATATTCATAACTATCGCTTCAATTGGATAGAAGGTATAAGCGCATGAATTTTCTGAGCTTTCATTTACGTTAATCTTAAATTCATCTCTACCTCCGCCTATCTCCCCGAAGAATAATTCTCTTTTAGAGAAGTGTGCACTAAAGTCCCGGAGAAGCAGTTTTATTTCCAAAGGCGTGGCTCGACTGCGCGTGTTCCATGCAAAATACACACGAGCCAAGCGAATCAATGAATGATACAGGTAAATGAAGCGAGCAGGTTTTTTGCTTGCTCGGTCCAAGGAGAGCATGAAAGAATGAAGAATGGAATAGAAACAAAGGGGTGCGAAGAAATGGAATGAAAAGGAAAAGGCAGATATTGGTATGGGCAGAAAATTGTCTGCTTGTCCGGTCGATAAAGCTCTCGCGCTCTTCTGCTCAAGTTTCGAAGCTCGCTCTTTTAGACGATGAGGCTAGTAAAAGGAGGAAAGGATAAAAACGACTTGAAGGAAAACGGTTTTTTTAATCCATTAACCCTTTTGAAAGCTCACAACATTGGTGGAGCTTCTTATGCACTGCTTAATGAAATCCTTCGAGTCCAGCCGCTTGGACGTCGTTATTTTTGAATATTCTCTACTCCGTAAAAAATTTTAAGCAAAGAGCCAAATGGCATTTTTCTTTCAAGATATTGATTTTGGAGTAAAGTAACTATTTCCGCAGATTTTGAAACACGCGATAAGCTTTACTCATATGTAGAAACATGATATTATCCTAGCACGTATTCACAATTAGCGCTATGTTGCCACTTTTGATTTAGAAAAAGATTAATATTGCCACTATATAATAAACAAGGCAATGTCATAGTTTTCCTGAGGATATATCAATACTCCGTTTTAATTTTACAAGGAACCATTATTGAATTATGTTAGCAACTATACTTTTCGAAAGACGAATGAAGAATTTTCAGATCTGTAAAAGTTAAATACTTCTCAATATTTGTTATCTTCTCTGCAATCGCATTTTCCTTAGTACTAATACTGAAGAACTGGTACGGATAATATAATAGTAAAATCAACAATAGAGTCGAATATTAAGTCTCATAACATAATACATGAACTCGTTATCATTATAACTTCTGTAAACTTTAGATGTGTTGCCTGTTTAGTCTATAGTCTGTATATATTAGAAAGCAGATGTTTCAGCTCTTCGCAGGCTAACTTGGCAATTTGTCTAATCTACTCCGATTTTTGCTTCACAAAATTTGTCTTTATTTTTTGTAATCAATTCGATCAGGCAATTAATATATCATACCTCTTTTGTAATCTCATCGTCGTACCTATATTAAAATGTACCTATTTTAAAATGTTTTCGACTTCCATTATTTCTCAGAATTTCAATATTTCCGCATAGAAATGAAACAAATCATATTTACTTGTTTTTTTTCCGTATTATTCCTATACTTTAAGTATTGTTGGCTTATGCGTGAATAATGAACCAATTCCAGCTATATAATCTTAACTAGAGTTTTATCTTTCGTAGTCATTTGTGTACATACTAGAATAATTTTATTCAGCTTCGTAAATTGAACAAACGTAATAAACCACAATCTGTCTTATTTTAACGGAAATAATCTAATCTATTAATTGCCATTGAAGTCAACTTTAATCGGCGGATTAATTTTATCGATTTACTCAATTCCGAAGTGACTTTCTTTTTTTTGAACTTTATAAAGTTCAGAGCAAAAGAGCTGATTTCTGATTATCCAATATCGTATTTTCTACTGCATAATTTAAGTACCATAAGTTAGGTTTAGTCTGTTAGAAATTAGTCTATTTAGCATCGTTCTTTGCTTCTATTACAGTTAATACTATTAGAAATCTCAAATCTCAAAACTTCGTTTTCGTATCAAAATCTTTTGTAAAAAAACTTCGTAACTTATTCCTTACAGTTTGGCCAGAAAATTCAAAGAATTTTCGAGTTTAGAAATAAAATTGTCTAATAAAGGCTCTATTCCACTTTTGGGAAATCCTTTCAAGACCATTTACTTTCCATGACTGCAATAATTAGTGCTCTCTATGTCCAGAATTTCAAATTTTAATTTTATATTTAAAGTATTTGATTTGGAGGTGTCATTCTCAGATCGGTACTTTTAATATAAATATGAGCAGTGAATAATCTAATTATAGGTATTCAAAAAATACTATCAAAATGTTTAAATTCTGAGTTAAATTCTTAGTGTACGAGTAATATCTATAACTTTCGTCCTAAGCGTAGTTCGAAAAGTGGCAGTATTTGTGGTATTTAGTTTCATATGGAAAAGAGATTTTATTAGTTTCATAGCTTCTATAATGTCAGTGATTGAGCTGTATATTATGTATAGTGTGACTTAATACCACATTCCAAAATAAGCGTAATGCCTTTGAATAAGCAATACTTCACTTTTACGGCATGGAAGAATGTTTTTTCGTAATTTTATGGAAAATATTAAAAATAAATATTAATAGTAATTCTGTTAATACCTTCTGTTAAGAAGAAAATAGTTGTGCTTTTTTAAGCGTATTTCGTCTAGATACATCCCGGAAAAAGCATTTCTATAATTAGTATATAGGATTGTATAGATTACATCTAATTTGTAATTAACAAATTTATTTGTAGCTAGTATACTTGTACGAAAGAAAATACTTTGCTCACCATTTACAGCTTTTCTATTTTTTCATATTTTCGCTTAGAATTTGTAAATAGTTCTTTGTCACTATTCCATGATTTCCAACATGATTCAGCCTATGGCATAAAAGAGCTTATGTTCAGCGGAGTGATTTTCCCCAAGATTCAGCAATTTACATTATTAAGAACTTTTTTTGTTTCGACGTAAGATGAGTCATTGCTTTTTTGAAATATAGTGCTCGCCATTATTATTTATAATAACTAATTTTCCCCTTTAAGATATTTTGTTTTTACAATGAAGGATGGAAATGAGTAAATATATTTATTATAAGCTATATATATGTATCAGAATTATAGATTTAAAAAAATTATTTTAAAATTAAAAAGAATAAATAAAAAAATGAGGTTAAACGATATCTTCAATTATCTAGAATCTATGATCTATAGGAAGTTTGAATTAATTTATCGAGATTTCCAAGTGAATAATTTCATGTAAGGTATGTATTTTTAATATGATATAACTTTTATATTATTATGAGTCAGAGATCATTATGCTATTGATATAAAATCTCTCTCTCTCTCTCTCTCTCTCTCTCTCTCTCTCTGTTTCTTAGAAGCGAATTGTAATGAAACCTTTGAAATCAAAGGAGAAATGTTGAGAATATATGAAATTTCTTAATTTGTAAGACTATTATAATGGCTATACTTACTCTCGAGTATTATTCGTTGTATTAAAACTACTTAATCTATTTTTATCATACATATAACAAAAATAAATACCAGAAGCGATAATTTTCTATTTCTAATAAATATCAAGGCAGTATTACAGTTAACTTTCTTACAGCTTTATTACTTATAAAATAAGAGCTCATATATGTTACAGATAAAAGGATTAATGCTCTCTTAAGAAAAATTAATTTTTATGATACTTTTTTATGTTGAAAGTTTTAAGTAACTATCAATTATTTGTAAGGACACTTCTAAACTAATTTAAAATATAATTAAATGCTTACATTTAAGATTCTAACCGATGCTAAATCTTCAAAGTACGAAATATTAAAAACAAAGAAATTTTATGTTAATTTAAAATTTATACCGTAACTATTGTTTATACAACACACACGCACGTGATATGAGTTGAAGTCGCCGTACGCCGTAGGAGGAGATCATTGCGAATGTTTCATGTCTTTCACTGATAAAAAATCTCCGTTTGTTCCCTTTGTTTATAACAAATTTTGCTGTTTTGAGTTTATGAGATATTTATTCTCGTGGATGTTCATCGTAATGATATGCAAGTTTGAGAAAGCCTCAGAATCTACGGTAATAAGGCGGAAAGTATGCACTTATCGCGTATGCAGCTCCTGGTTTTAGCATGATTCCTACCACTGCGTACTCCAATTTAGACGCCTCAGGGATGCTCCGTGCATATCATAGGGTTCGTACATTGGAGGCATGGAACTACACTGTTTATCAGCGAGACTGGTTCCTTGAAATTCTAAGGAATCTCATAAATAGCGAGTGAACGAGAGCCATTATGAAATGTCGCTTATGACAGGATTTATTTGTGTATTAAAAATTGTCACGTGTATCATTTTTTATAGCAATTGTAAAAAATTAATCGCAAGTTCTTTATTCTGTTTTGTAAATGTACTACTTGAAAGTATATTTAAGTAATACAATGAGCACTCAATTGTATTCGTAGGTTAACCGAAGGTATACAAAAGATGCTATAGACAATAATACTTCAAATAGATTTTATAAGTTTTAAGTCAATAAATAACACGAACATGCTTATTATAAAAAATTTTATTGTATTTTCGATAAATAATTTGTGCGACTAAATAAGATTGAAAAATAATTCACGTTGTAATAATTCACAGAGATCATTGTGATCGAATGAACGGATTGATTTCAATTGTATTTCAATTGACAGCACTTGGAGTTCAGAAATGTGGTTATTATAAATTTGAATATATAGATTCACTTAATTTGGATACCAAAAATATGACATATTAAATGTAATTTACAAATATTGAATGCAGATATTTAAAAATAAATTTGTAATTTAATATATCCTCATGATAAACTTACATAACAATTCGAAGTAATAAGCAATTATATTTATCAGCGATATATCTCTTTCAATTTCAATTACTCTTTAGTTGTATTTTTATATATATGTTATGTCGAGAACAAATGAACAGGTTAAATTATTTTACCTTTGAATGGCTGATACGTTTAATTTTAATTTCCATTTGAATAAATCGGAAAAAGGTGTACATAACCGAGAATTCGCCGGTGCATATCGCCGCTATTGGGCAACATCGAAGGGCTAAAGGCAGCGAAAAAATCGAAGTAGAACAATGACGAATTTGGTTTTCATCGAGGCGTATCGCGCGTCGTGCACTTTCATCCGCGCGCGCCATTCCTGCTGCACCTGCACTGAGTTTTCAGGCAGAACGCAATGCGAATCCAAAAGTAATTACCTCGAGTAGCTCTGTTGCGTATTCTATACGATTGTCATATTTGCGGTACAATGATAGAGAGGGTTTTATTTCTTTTTATCACGCAATAGGGCTTTTCAAAAAATTCTGATTACAAAAATCCGCTACGCATACTCCCAATTTTTTTGAATAATATATTCAATAGACAATAGGTTAATAGATTTGACTTCATAATTAGCCTGAGGCTGAAGAACGCCGTCACAACTTTCACTCAATTACTTCCAACTAGTTTTCATTAATTTCTCAATAACATTAATTAGCCGTATTTACTAGCTATACATATATAATTAAATATTTTTTCGAGGATACCTTCAGATATTTCTCTTACTTGTTATTATACATTTGTTATTTTACACATTTTGTAAGTAATTATATATCGAGAAATTTTTTTCACTACATAATTCCTCATTTTCTGGATTATTATTTGTATTATGATTAACGAGGTGTAATTTAATTCACTTACGTAATATTAAATTTTTTGTCTAAAGACAAGATGTTCAATAATGAATCCAATTCAAACGATTTTTTAAAATAAAGAATATCATGTTTTTAATTTTTTCCTACAAGAAAATATTTTACAATAAAAAGGAAAATTTTTCAAATTTTCCTATTTCATTAAATCAAGATTCGTTTTTGAGCTCAAAGAGGAACTCCAATAAATACGTAAAAATTGTGCTTAAATACAAAAATGTTTTACTGACGCTGTTTTAAACTTAAAACAAACTTTGTTTCTGAACTATTAAAAAGTAATGTAAAGTAGATTCATGCGTATTTCATAAATACGTATATATTTGATTGGATATTATTTATTTGCACATATTTGCATACCTGCATAAATGCTCGGCTAATCATAATAACAATAACAACAATAACAATTACGAAGAGCGAGATTTTATAATATACAAAAGAAAATTCTTGTAATTAAATATCAGTTAGAACAAATTAAATTGTTTAATGAATAATAATTAATCATTTGGTTTAATTACGTGTTCGAGGAACTACCGAGATGTATTTTCCCACTAGATTAAAGTTGTCACCATATGTAATTAATTATAAATAGTGTAATTATTATTTTGATTAAATTATTCTATTATTAGAAGACTAATAACTAAGAAAATAAAAGTCTTTCTCATTTAATCCTATGATGTATAAGTACTAAGGCAGACATCTATTTTCTTCTTACAAATGCCACGCCCCATGCAACAAATGTACACCTTCTGTTTTTATTTAAGTAGGGTGAAGATTGTAAGTATACGGTAGTAATTTTTACGCAATTTAGACGACCTGGAGAATGATGCATAAGCAATATCTATCAAATTAGAAAGTATTACCATCTAAACGTGGTATTAATAAATAGAAAATTAGAAGGATTACATTTTTAAATAAAAGGTCCTGAACTGTGGATTTTATGGTTAGTTTCATTGAAAGTAAGAAAATTTATTATGAATTTAAAAGAAATATATTTTAAAAATTATTTTTAAAATTTATTTCCAAGATATATTAAAGATTGTATTCATTTTTATAACTTTGCATGATTTACTGACTGTTGGACTTTTATAAAATAAAAAAAATTTTTATCGCTAGTATTATAAAAATGTTAATATTGATCAGTATTACTGAAATAATAAAATATTTTTAAACGTTCTAATTTTCAAGAGAGCTTTGTAAAGTTTGAACGTTTTTCAGTTAACTTCATTATTTAATGGAGATCTAGTGTAAATTGACTGCGTAAAAATTTATTTCATTTATTGGCTGTAAATAGCGGAAAATGAAAATGCCCAAATGCAGTTGCTTTCAAATCTGAAGAAATACCACAAATGCCCAAATTATACGCGGCTTACGTAATGAGCGAACCTATTTTTCAACACCACGGGGAGAAGAATCTAAAAGGCATGAGGGTAAGGATCGACCATTAATAAGGGATACACTGTCATTTTGGTTTTAATTCAAGATTGATAATTAACGAGCTAATGAAAAGTGAGTAGCGAAATTAGAAAAGAACAACGGGATCTCGCGTGCAAATATAACACAACTAAAGTTTCGCTTCTTCCATTGTATTTTTCGCACAAAAACGTATAAATGTTGAATAAATAATAAGTATGAGCCCTTTCAGCTTACTTTTCCGTTTATTTATTATCATTTATATTTAAAATAACCATGATACTCTAAGTTAGAGTGAAATAACGACATTGGATGAAACCTTTTTAATTTAGTTGAGTCGAAACTTATGAATTATAAATACAATTTTGTATAAAAAAATCTCATTCTTTCCTTATGTTCAATACGCTTTACTATTAAGAATAAAATCTGTTTCAAGGAAAACAGTCTGTGAATTAGCGTGAGTATTGGTTATAATATAAAATTTCTTGCCAATTTAAAAGGTTGAATTAAAATAAATATTTAATAAGTAAAAATATTGATTTTCATAAGATTTAGAAGTTTTAAGATATTTCCAAACATTAGAAATTTCCAAACTTTAGAACATTAAACGAAAGGACCGTCGAAAATGGGCTTATCAACATTGTCCTAGAGTGAGAGATAACGAAAAAAGTCTTAGCCATATAGGAGGAGGATTTAGTTATATTTTTGATAACTAAGAACGCATTAATTTCCTTGAATTAGTACATTACACATATCGAAACGAAAATTTTAGTATACACTTGAATAAAATTATATTATAAAAGTATTTTCCTATATTTATGTATATTTATTGTTATATTTTATGTAAATATTTATGTTTTCACTTAAATTTTTTAAATTCATTATTTAATATTACTTTTATTATTTAAATACAATTGTGTGCTATTGAGACAATAGTTTTGCCACTATTATCTGCATAATCCAGAATCTCTCTTATTTATTAGACATTAAGTCTTATTTTTGAAAAAGAAAAATATTAATCAAGTGTGAAAAAGGCCAAGGTGTATTCGAAAATACATTACATAAAAAGACTTAGTTTCAAGTTTTAAATGTTTTTGGATACTTGATTCTTAATCGTTTTAGGTCACTCCATATTTCATACATTGAAAGTGCAATAAACTTTTATTGCTCTTTCTTTATAAATAGTTAAGATCTTTTAGCAATAAGTGAGAAAAGAAAATCGTAAAGCCAGCTTTACATTCAACTTTCGTGAAGTGCTCTTCTTAATGTGATCGCAAAATAAAAAAGGAGCTATAACAAGGAAACAAAATTAAAAAAGCAGTACAAACTGAAACGTAGTCAGGAAACATACTTATATCGGAAAAGTTTTTTCTTATAGAAGTACAGATGTTCTAAGCATCCACCGTAAAGTTTCAGTTGGCGCCATCGGCAAGCAACGAATTGAAGGTATCGACCCTTTTAAACAATTAGCCGCAGTTTCGGCAGTGCTCGGATGGCTGGACCGTCATTTATCTCCTTGGAAGCGCGTGGCTCAAGTCGATAATGAAGGGAATCGTGAGGGAATCGTGAGGGAATCGTGACTGAGCGCGTGAGGGAGCGCGAAAGGTTTGGAAGTCGTGCGTCCGTTCGACACGACACCTGCGGGTAACGATTTACTGCGAGTCGCATTCCCACGTATTCCGATCGCTCAACTGCGTCATATTGACTCGCTTACGATTTGCTAAGTGTCCCATGTTCGACTCGCTCTTAAGTGACGTTGAGGGATGTTTGTTATTGCACTAGCAGTCGGATCGGATGACATTTGTTTGTCGAGCGTGAACACTTTATCGATAGTTGTACTCTCTAGATTGTGCGCCAATAATGTTGATATTTTAGCAACGATACTTTAAATAGTTCTTTCTTTTTGTAAAAATCATCGTCTCTGCAATGTTTACTTCTTTACTTCACGAAGTAAAGAATTCACATAGAATGCTCCGAGCGATGTGTTTATAGATAATGTAAACTTAATCTAAAAGTTTGTAAAAGTTAGTTAAGTAAAACATAAGAACTTCAAGGCAAAATAGATATTATTCATAAACACTTACGTTTCAAGGTAAAATTCCTGATAATCCTTTAATAATTTATTTAAAAGTCCATTAAATAAAGTTGAAACTCAATACACTCATAGATCATAATGAAATTATGAAAGTAATAATTAAATCTTTTCAACTTCAAGTGGATGTCAGTCTAAATATTTCTCAATGAAATTGCAATGCGAGGATGTAATTAATGGCAACAGCTAAATAACGATAAAAGTTATATTTTTATTTAAAGATTATAATGTTTTAAACGAAGAATAGAAGATAAAGTTATCTGTTTTTTGCTGAGCATCACACATTTATGAATACTATATTCTCGTAAAACATACTATTTGTATCAGTTCTCCCGTATTTATAAAAATATTTTTACAAAAAATGCAATCTAGTCTTTTATTCGAAAATCTAATTGAAAGTAAAATGATTTGAAACTAAAATTTCTATTAAAAATATACGATTTCTACTAATAATATATGATTTATCTAGTCAAATGACTGGATTGCTTTTAAAGCAGTGCATCAAGCTGAAATTGATGCAATTAAAAAATGTTTTTAATTAAAAAACTTGCTTACAAGAAAATTCTATGGAAATATAAAATAAGTTTCGTTGATACTGAATGATATATCGCAATGATTGAAACTTTCATCGACAATAAAAATAAACTATAATAGATTAAAAAATGATAATTAAAGATTTGAACGAATAATTGCAAAATACTTTTTGAAACTGTTTGAAATGAAAATGTATAAATAATGATGATACTTTGTCAGTTTTGTCGCTTTATCTGCATACATTCAGTAAATGAGAATCAAAAAGGAAAAGGAAAAAAGAAAGCTCACTTAGAAAAAGAGTGTAATGCACGTATGAGGCCATGTTCAGATCAAAGCTCTTTCAGTTAGTAGGTATTCGGTTTTGCTGTTACAGTACTTTCATCGCATACATGCGTACGCGATATATACGACTACACTATTAGTTCTAGAAAGACAGAGGAAAAAGGATTGAGAGAGTGACAATGGCGGAGGTAAAAACAGCAAGTTAAAGCGCGAGTGGATCAAAAGGTGACTTGACTGGGAGACATATATATCAAACGTATACGTATAGCATACCTTGGATATATATGCGCGTATAACAGTGAGAACTCGTTTCGTGAAAAAGGTTTGCACAGATAAAAAAGGGAGAAGATATAAATTATACAGATAAAAGCACGCAGAGGGTGCAAATGATAAAGTAGTATAAATATTAATAAATAGGAAATGCAGGACATAAAGTCTTTGGGTATTTGGTAAAATTTTCATGTATCGTCTACATCTATAAAAACTATGCATGAGCCGAATTACATTCAGAATGTTACGCGATAGCTATTTTAGACTTTGTAAAAAATTTTGAAGTACTTTTTCATCATCTCATAACATTTACTAAATATTACTTTGAATAATCATTTGATCTCATTTTAATTTTTGGCATTGAATGAGTGCAATAAGAACAATCTACTGAATAATTAAATCCAATTCATGTATAAGCTTCTTGTACGGATTTTGTAACACAATTTCATCATTAAACTTGATTATGATGCATTCAAATGCGTTGTATCATATTTTATATCAAAATCAATTTGTATTTATGCATAATAATCAATTACATTATTAATATTGAATATTATTCAACAAAATGCAGAAATTTAGCGAGATAAAATGTACAAATATAAACAAGAAGCTTTTATAATTTATACGAATATTGAAATTTTATTTTGTTGTATTTTGGAACATATCATTCATAAATTAAATCTATAATTATTTGATTTGAAATGTTTTAATATTAATGAACTATAAAGCAATTGAAATATGAGCAAATAAAACTTGGAATTGAATGAAATTGAACAAAGAAGCATGAGTACAAAATCTATATATCAATTAAAAATACAAAAAAGCTATTGGCAATCGGATGAATGAGATACAAATAAAATTGAGCATTTTACTAAATTAATATTTTAACGTTATCATATACAACACAAATTGGAAAAAGAACTAAAGAAAAACATGATTCAGCGTGCTAAAAGAGTGACCAACTACAAACGAGTCACGTTACCCGAACTAAGCGGAACGTAGACGCATTAACCGAAGCAGGTGGTCATTTTTGTATCTTCAAGACGTAATCTACGTATACCGTACGACGATAGAGACCAATGAAAAAAAAATCTCAAAATTTCAGACTAGCGTATTCAGTGCTCATATTCATCTGCATTTTCCAAACATTTCTTCTGTATCACTATTACGCGTGCTTTTTACTTTATAAGACAGTATTACAGATTTAGTACGTACAATCGCTATTTCATCAAGTATACGTATACGTATATGTATAAAAATCATGATTAAATTTGATTTAATGATAGCTTGTACCATAAACGCATGTTTCATTCATCTGCTTTCCATTTATTATTGTTGCATATATATTCACAATGCACATTCTCGCATAATATACGGTAAATATATTAACTCAGAATTGTCGATATTAGTTGGTTTATTACACATTGAAATTGTTTCACTTAAGAGAGAAATTTGAATATACAAAGTGCATTATACATTGCAAACATTCATCTTCACTCTTCGGTATTTGAGCTAAGAATTTTTTTTCCGAATGAGCCGACCTAGACTCGTCCATCTGAGCTACAAGTTGCCCTCGTCACGACAATTACTCGCACTACTGTTTACAACGCCCTACTTTCATGAGAAAATAGATACAATGATTACTTATAATTGCAGCATAAGAACGGAAAATGAATAATCATTTACGAGAGGGTCTAGTACTCGTCTGGCGTCAACGATCCTTGGAATGTAATGAAAACACATTCCAGCCAGCAACTAATTGGTCCTATTTGCTTGGAAAACTACCGCTTGTTCACGGCAGAAGGAGCGAGAGAGGGTTGTACCGTTTTGATAAACATTCGTGTCCTGGAAGCGACGTGCCGCGAACTAATTATGGCGCTTATGAAAATGTAATATTTAATTAAAAGTACCATTTCTGCTTGACTCTGCCTCCCTAATAATAACGCAACGTATTTCGCCGCTGACATCGTATAGCTACGATCACCATAAATAATCAAATTGTGTTTGTGCGCGTGTGTCTGCGTGGAAATGAGGGAAATAATGAAGGGGAGAGAGAGAGAGAGAGAGAGAGAGAGAGAGAGAGAGAGAGAGCGAGAGAGAGAGACGAGTTCAGAACAGCGCAATGATTTTGTGAATTTATTGTGCGCACATTTACGTAAATTACCGAGTATGCGCAAGCGGGTTTAGAATCTACGAACCTCACGAACTTGGTTCTCATTGCTTTGTGTTTTGTGTAGGCGTGCGTATACGCGCGT
Organism: Wiebesia pumilae; assembly: GCA_018907045.1. Taxonomy (NCBI): domain Eukaryota; kingdom Metazoa; phylum Arthropoda; class Insecta; order Hymenoptera; family Agaonidae; genus Wiebesia; species Wiebesia pumilae. Next base: position 7,543,876 of record JACCHZ010000181.1, on the reverse strand, counting down.
GCGCATGCGTGACCGAGTACAGCTTAGATAGCATCTCTTTCGATTATTCAAGCTATTGTCACATACGATCCAGTGTCACTGCGCTCGACTGAGAGAAAACAAATAAAAGATGACCTAACGATGTTTCAGGATACCAAGGGATTCAAAGTTGAGTTTTTTCATTTACGGGAATTACTCGAACGGGTAATTAACGTTAGTGAACAATCAACTGCACAAGTTTTAAAAATATTCCAGAAGGTAAATATCGAAGGCTTTTAAAAAGTTCAATTAATTGATTACCAATCGTAGGCAAATATCTAGATCTTACACTATTTCAAGTCTTAACAATCATTTGTAATGAGTAGTCGTTTAAGTTTCATCGGGTATTTATAAGAAATTATTGAACACTTACCAGAAATACTGTTAATAATATTTCTATTGCTCAAATAAATAACTAGTACATAGCAAATTATAAATATTTTAAATTAACTATGAAGAATCTTTGGAGGTAAATTTCAATATACAATATAGAATTAATTATTAATGCAACTGTACATGATACTGAATTTCTCGATACGGGTTTTGTTTAATTTTTAAAGTATTTGAAAGATATTTTTCTAGGATATCTTTTGAAGGCTAAGTGATTAGCATTATTTAATACAAATAAATCATCAAATTTTATTATTGGAAATAAAAAGCACTCATGTTTGACACTTCTTTAGTTCTATAAATATTAAATAAGTAGTTAAATAACTGTGACATACGCTATTGTATATAATAAATTTCAAAAGTTGAATATGTGTCATTTCTTATTAGTAAATATTGTATTAGACGTGGCTAATAATTTCTGCTTCACGAATTGAGTTCATTCAGAGATACCGAAAGAGCTTCTGCAAACGTTTTTTAATCTCTTGTATGAAATCGCTTTTAACATTTTTCAATGAAAGAATCGTATTTCTAACTGTTGATTTTCTACATAATTTTTCATCAAACTTGGTGGATAGTTAAGACTGTGGTCTAAATCGACAATTTTATGTAAAATAAACGAAACACTAGAAAATGATCCGAAATTCTATAAATTTGGAATCGAATAGAAAGGTATTGTTACTCTAACATTGCCAATATTTAGAGAATGAAAAATACTAGCAGTAATGTTCACATAGTTTTCACGCAGGATATTTGATTGTCTGGGAAATTTTAAAAAATTAAAGAAAACTTTTATAATGCAATAATTCTCATAATAATGTGCAACCTATCAGTGTGATAACTTTTTACTTTTGTTATTTTGCTGCAGCTCTTACTTCGAAATTAGATACACGACGTAGAGCAGATCCAAGAGTAACAACGAAGAATAGTTATCTTGTGATTGGTGGTGAAGAAAAGAAGAAAGAAAAAAAAGAAATGAATATTGATCAGTCCGTTTCAAAACAAGCTATCCAAATATGATACCAATTTCAGCGATTAGTTTTTCGCATGGAGAAGGTTGAAAGTTGTATATCATTCCAATGCACATGCTTATCGTATCAACAGGACTAATTCTTTTGGACTAAACTCGAGCCAATGCTCTGTAACGTGCCTACTCGAATGCATTAATCTACCATAGGCCCAAGTAAGTTTCCTGCTCTTTCTAATCACTTTCTATTTCGTATGTTCTCTCGTTCTCTTTCGTCTACCGCGTGACATGTTTACAGACATTAACTTACTTTACACCTTCGTGTTCGCTTCCTTTTCACCAAGTAGCTTGTTTATGCACTTGTGTGATCTCTTCTTTGGAGACGATACGCCATGGTTACCGGTGTATGTACACACGATTGAAGTATTTTGTATATACAAGCTCTTTTAATCAAAGCTGCTAGCACGCGAATAGAATTTCAAGACTATCGTGCGTGCGCGAGATCGAAACGTTTGAAATTTAATATTCTTATGCACTCTTGGATGGTAATCTACGTGTGCGTAAGGTAAAATATAACGCTAAAATTAAAAAATTCTTTTGTCAATAGATAAGTATATCTCTAAAATGTAAGTGTCGATGAATTCTTCATTATGTATTACGTGACAAATTATAGCAAAAAATAAAATTTAGAGCAAATTTTAAATGAATTCTTTTTGAAAACATTTAATTTTCGATATTTATTACTACATTGCTGGTGACTTAACGAAATTGAATATACAAGATACATACTAAAAATTAATACATAAAAATACGTTACTTGTAATTTTGTGTTATTCTGCGTGTATTGCTGTAATCTGATTCCAAAACTCTCTGAATCTGAAACGAAGAATGAATGTAAAGGAAAAAATATTTTTTATTGCTAGAAATAACTGTAAACATTAATCTTCGTTGATTAATTAATATATTAAGCTGTATTCGTTTAATTATAATATAAATAACTTTATTTGACGTTAATAACATCTAAAAAAGATGAATGTTCTTGGTTTTATTTCGTTAATGCTCCTTTGATTTGGATCATTCAAATTTTATTTTTATAATAATAACATTTCTAATTGTAAACGTTTTAGTAATAAAGACTTACGTATTAAAAGATAAAATTATACAGATACGTAATTAACGAGGAAAAATGTTCTTGTTAAATTGACATTGATTAAGAAATAAAAATTGAAAAATAAAATATATATATATGTCTTGAAGAAAAAGAAGAAAAAGCTAAAAAATTATGCGCAACAAAGGTTGTAATTATTTATGCACTATTTTAATAAGCAAATACGGTCTAAAGTGATTTGACCCTCAATGATGAAGTTAACATAAGTGATAAGTAATTATATTATATTGCAAAATTGACTGCACTTGGGTTATTTTCGATATTCAGGCAGTATGTTCAGAGAATTTTCACTGTATAACTTACATGTGTGATAATATTCGATAAATTTAATCATTTTCATGACGTATCTTGATATTATACACTATGTTATATCTATGTTACATATAGATTTATTCTGGGATTGATGAGAGCACGATTTAGATTGATGGTTTCTCATTGTTTTGATAGAATTCCTATATGAATGGAGGCAAAGTTTCTTTGTACGTCCAAAATAATTGCGTGGTCACAAAATCGGTGAATTCATGAATTCAGAAGCTACATAGACCAGTCAGTTGAAGTCTTTGAATATTTTCATTAGAAGTTTATATAACAATTCTGTGTTGTCCATCTCTTTGTAAACGATGTACATCCTGCTCCAAAAGTTACATTATTAGTCAACTTCGGACTCATAAGCTATTATAGTTATACGGTGATAAATACTCCGACAAAGTTTAACAAAAAACTCATGCATATTATTGGTCTTAGACTATTTTAGATACTTACGGAATTTTTTGAATGATGTCTTACTTGAACTAGTCGATCGCGACTAGTTCATAATTGAAATTCATAAGTTTCACGTTTATACATTAGTTGAAGATAATAAAAAATATTCTTAGCCAATGTAATATAAATAATATTAGGAAAGAACGCGTAGTAGTATCGGAAAATATGCTTATGAAAGAGATTATAAGAATATTAGTTTTAATAAGTACACGACATACTGTGTTCAAGCTTAAATCGACTTAATATTTTAAAATTTTAACTTGAGCGAGTCTTCTAATGCTTTAGATTAATCTTTTGGAAAACAGCTGATGACATGCAAATACGTTAAAATATAATAGCCATTTTTTAAACATTTCCAATATACGTAATATTATTATCTACTTTAAAATATAAAAAATGAACGGCTTATGTTGTTTTTGAAATTTGTAGAATAAGTTTAATTAGTATGTTAAGATATTTTGCTAATTCTTTCCTGCGAAGATTTTTATTGTAAGGATTATATTAGATTTGACGGATTTTATTACAAGACACTGTATCTGAAAGCATTCTGAAATCGTATTGTTTAAAATCACTGATTTCACAATAACAATTATTGTAATTGAACCGGAATTATTTGAACTATAATGTATTAATTTCTGTATTTTAAAGTACGTTCATATCGTTCAAGTATTTGTTTTATATTGATTAACATTACAGGCACGTTATTTTTAAAAATATTTCTATTATTAATACAGGTTTTATGAATTACAGCATTGAAATCAATAATTCATAAGCAAATTTTGTTTTTTCAGGCGACATATTAAAGTACACGATAGTACTGCCAGAGCGAATGTGTAAATATTATTGAACGTTATTAAATACTTTAATATTTTTTTCAATCATGCATGATCGAAGAACTTTAATATTTTAATAATTGATGTCCAATCGCATAATACAAAAATTAAATGCAATGTAAGTTAATAGTTACAACAAGATTCTTACACCGATTTAATATCAATGTCGGTATAAGATTTTCTATTTCCATAGAAATGATTAATTGTATCTATGATATTTTATACCATAAAATAAATGGCTCACTCATTTCTTAATTTGACAAGATAGCTGATAAATAAAATAAGACAAGATTCGAACGTACCTAATAAAAGTAATAACGAATATAAATTGAAGCTTTTTTTAATGAATAGTTGAATAATACAAAATGTCGAAAGACGAATTAATATTAAAAATTTGACCGGTCATTATGATTATCACTGAGTATAGTGGGGTAAAACAAAGCGAAAATTGAGTCGCTCTTGTCGCCTTCGGATAGAATTTCATGACTTTTTTCTTGATTAAAAGATCAACTTAATGCTATTATATGCCACACGAGGAATGGCTCATCCATAGTGGATGTTTCACGAGTCACTGGCGATTCCGTGATTTCCGCTCTTCAATCTCGCAGTTAAGGCTCTCTTACGCTTTGGCTTAAAAAGATCGAGGTGGGTTAAAGAAAATAAAAAAGGAAACAAAAAGGATAAAGAAGCGGCGCCCGTTTTTCAGTTGCGGCAAACGAGCGAATCCATGCGATAGAAGTGAAGAGGATCATCACGTCAAAGCTTGCAACAAATTTCTCGTCCAATCAGCGCATGTCTGTTTACGAGATTACTCGATGGAAAAAAACTCGTGAATTTTTTAAAGAGAAGATGTTTAAGTGATAAGATCCGTCTTAAAATTAAAATTGAATATAATACGAAATAAATAAATACGAAAATTTGAGATAGTGCCAAGCTTCAATTTTGTTATCAATATTCACGTTAATACTCGTAAATTATATGATTTAGCTTTTTTTACAAATAAAGCAAATCTCCTTGATGACATATGATTTCAAACTTCGTCATTAGCTTTTTAAATGTATATTTAATTATAATTTACATGTATTTTATCATAATTCTTTTACCGTAATAAAATAAATAATAACAAGTAGTTGCATTAAGATTAGAGTACAGTGCATGCCAAATACTATTAGAGAGATCGATTATGTGAAATTAAATATTCAAGAAAATATTATTATGTCGCTTGAACTTTGAATAAACCGTGAAGTAAAAATTTTTTAGATTCTAGATAAAGCAATGGCTGTTAAAAGCTAAATGAATAAAATTTCTATCTATAAGAAGGGCTTGTAACTTTTTTAAAAAATCAACGAAGCTATTTCCAAAACAATTTGTTCTTCATTGTTAAAAATTCATCTAAAAGGAAATACCTTCGTGCGTTAGACCTTGCTTTAAATATTTCACAGAACTGAAACCATAAACTTTTAAAACTTTGATAAATTTCATGTAATTATTTGAAAAGTTGTCGAAATTTTTTTCTCATTAATATACATTAATACAATGAAGAAATTGGATTGACATTTGTAAGGATCACTCCTATTTTCCTAATCTTTTATAATTCTGGAGATAACAGTGTATAATAAATATGATTTTTATAAGAAGATAGCAGTTGAGATTATACAATTACTTGACAAACAATGTAGTCTTTGATTTGTCCATATCCATTATATAATCTCTCTGCGTATACACGTGCATTTAAAATTCGTGATAATCCACCGATAAGTTTCTAACCATCTTTATCTTTTATCGTTCAATTTTTCCACAATTACATCTACTTGGCCAATCATGATACAATGAATTATCGGCGCTCAAAGTGCAACGAACCGAAGCAAATCATCGCTCGCTTTTCTCTCCTCGAGTGATTAACCGTAACGGATCGCGACCGAATGCATTTTCTGTAATTTCAATTCGGAAGTTTCTACGAGATATATTATATATAATAAATATATTTTTAAGAAAATATATTTTACCTTATACCGTTTTAAGAAAAGGTCTAACAAATTTTGTAATTTTACACGCAATTATTAATAAAATAAATTCTAATTTGTATTTCGAACCTTTAACAGATATTCGTGCATCAATAAAAATTATCAATGACACTTCGTACTGCATTAAAGTAGTAAAACTAGTAATGTAAGTAAAGTTAGACTGTGATTTTACTTATTTTTAAATTGATAACAAGGTACCAGCCTTTCTGTAATATATTGCCGATAATAAAAACTATTAATTCAGTCAATTACGAAAACATCAAAATAAAACACAACAATGTATTAGTAATTTTTAGCTTACGCCTTCTACAATATCTATATTTCCTTTATCTATTATTATTACAATTTTTTATCCTGACGATAAAGAGATATTTTACGATAGTCGATGACGCAAAATGAGTTTTATCGACAGTTAAGTTACGGATCGTAATTAATTTATCGGCCCCTTTCAAGCGTGTATTGTAAAAAATGCACAATATCATCTTCGCGCAATGATTCATTAATTATTTCGCACATTTCTTACTAATACCACATGAACTGCATTATTTTTATCGCTCAATTACTCTGTAACGTGAAATCAATTTAGGATGAATTATCTCTTTAACATGAATTTGGAACAAACTGATTTCTAGAATAATTGAAGACTTTTCAGGAGTTCTTAGTAAGCAAAAATTAACATTTTCATGTAGAACTTTGTATTTTAAATGGATTCTAAAATGCTTTTTGAAAAAAATTCTCTAGATTACATGAAACTTTATCCGGGTGTAATTTTCCGTAGATCGTTAAAGCCAAATAACACTTTAACCAAATGAATTTTTATTCGCTATTTATTCAACTTGTAGTTTGCGATCGATAATTATATGTATACATATAAAGTATATATTTTAATAATTATTATTTATACTTAATTTTATAAAGCCTATAATTAGAATAACAGTACTGAAAATATTTCATTTTATTAAATTTATGCAAAATTGACAATAAATTGTGTAAATGTCCACACTTTTATTTATTCTATACTTAAACGAATTATTATAATACATCTGATTTAAATGTCAGAATTAACTTTCTATGTAATTTTAGTTAGATTAATAATAATGATGAATTTTATTTTCATATTAAATGTGCAAATAAAATTTTTTAAATTTAACATACAGATAGATGATAGTTTGTAGCATAATACGAATATACGTATTTTGAATGTACATTAGTTGTCGAGTTCTATCTGCGTACTACAATCGTATTTAGTGATATATAAAAATAATTCAGTTAATAACTTTTTCAGCGCACGTATCTTATAATGAGAAATTAAATTAGCAATCTAGTTTGCACAAGAATTCAGCACAATATGATATTCTTTTAAGGAAGTTCTATGGATCAATATAAGTTGCAAGTCAGTTGTGAACAAAATTGACTCATCTATTTAGTAATTAATTAATAGTATTAAAAGATTCTTTTCTATATGTTTTTTTTCAAAAAATGAAATAGTAGACAGTTTTTACGTGTGAAACACGTAAAAACTTAGCAAATATTTGCATAGAAATGAAAAAGTCTATGCATATCTATGCAATATCTAAAACTATGCGACATAGAAAGAAAATTTTGCAATATACGTATTAAAACTCGAATAGAACCGATTGTGAAAACTTACAATTTCTTTATTTAAATCTGAAGTTTTTGGATAAAATTGGACGAGTAAAATTTTTCCATGTGAATAATACTTGAAGTTATATTGTACGTAATTGTAACTGATCGACCACGTTATAATAAGAACAATTATAAAAAATAATCTTTCATGCGACTGTGCACAATAATAATGAATAATTATTCGGCACGTACGACGATTATAAATAATCATATACAAGTTTTTACGGCTACTCGATAAATAGATTTTCTCCAAGATTTGCAATACATTAAAAGTGCTACTGAACCTCTCTAGGAAGAAGTCAATAAACAAAGTTCAATACCAGAACAATTCCTTTCAATTTTTCTTGAAAAAATATATTTCTCACGTCGACTTTATTCTTCATTGAGCAGTGGCTTCCGGTTCAATTCTCCCTCATTTCTCCTTTTCCATTATTGCATTTTTCCTTGAGCTCCTGTAACTGCTTACTCCGCATCGTTTGGTGGAGAAAGGGATAAGAAACCGCGAGATTCGATTTATTGCAGTCCAGCGAGAAAACACCAAACCCTTGAACATCTTGCCGCCAAGCGAATGCTGAGAAAAAGGGAGAAATATAAAAAATACGCGAAGGAGCGAAGGAAGTAAGGGATCTTTTATGGAAGAAAGAAGAAGCTTCGCCGAAGGACTGAATAAAAGTGGATGGAGAAAAATGAAGCATTGAAGAAAGCGGGAAGGGGCGAAGTTCTGCGAGCTCTCCATACAGAATTCCTGGAAAATCCATCGGATGCCCTGCGATGGCAAACGGCGCTACGGTTATTCGTCACGTGGCCAAAGTCGTCTCGTATCATTGGATATCGATTGTACTCTTCTCCCACGGTGCTTCGAATAACTCGCGCGAGCATTTAATTTTACGTGGCACTTCATTTCTTCTCCCACTTTCTTACCTTACGCGGGGCGAAACCGATAAACTTGAATAAAAATATATACAGGAGGCGGGTTAGCGATTGATAGGCAAGTCGATCCTTGAAGTACCGCAGCTCGTTTACCGGGAGCTATTTACATCACACGAAAAGACGAACGGATTTAGCCTTTCTCGATGATTCTATTTTTCGTTTTTTCTTCTCGATTTTACTTCTTTTTACATTTCTTGTAAAACATTGACCTAGGTTGCCATGCACGAATCCTTTTCTCAGGTTTCCGAGAATAAATATGTGGCGACAAATAAATGTCGCTACAGGCTTTAAAGTGCTGCCGCGATTACGCTGCGGAAAAAATGTTTCCTAAACAGGTATGCAAATAGCACGAAGAAATTTCAATCCCAACGAATTGGAGTATTTTATGTTGAGATACTACGTTATTTTCCATTAAACTATTACAGAGGCACGTAAAATTGGATTAAATAGAAATTAAAAAGCAAAATTTAGCGGAGGCATTGGCCAATAATTCAATAATAAATTTAACGAATTTTCTCAAATTTTTATCGAATAAAACGTATCCAATAATGTATATTGGAATATCTCTGCAATATCTCAAAATTCTCGAGGGATTTTTATAGATATTACGGATATTTATAGAAATATATTTAAAAAACCAGTTTTTTCGTGATTATTATTAGCAAATAACTAATATAACTCTAAGTAATTGATTAATTATAATGAAAGGCTAGGAAGTTGGCTCGTAACAATTTTTATTCAATTTGCTGTAATTTTTCGTTAAATTTGTGCGCGATACCAAGGAACGTACGCTATCTGCGTGGAATATCAAGCTGATGAGCTATTTTAACCTGTTTTGACCCTCTGCAGCAAATATATTGCAAGCTTGCAGAGTAAATCTAGCACGGATCCATCGCAATTTTTACAATTATTCTTAAATTATTGATTTTACTAGTTCACTATCGCGCTAAATGGAATTTATCATTAAAATTTAATTCATTAATAATCTTAATGCACATCGATATATTAAAAAGAGAAGAAAAGGTATTTATAGTACCTTGTCCCTGGCTTTTATCCAAATATTATACCGTGTTCAGACCCTGAGCTTTTGTATTACGCTTCTCGTGCTCCTTTGTGTTTGGTGCTCCCACTAACACTTATTGACTTTTCTTGTCTCGTACAGCATTACTTCGTGCATCATTGTCACCAATAATTAATTATATGAAATTTATTATAAAAATCGATAATATCTGCATTTGCAATAAAATAGAAAAATTAAATTATTTGTAGAAAAATTAAACTTTTCATATAAAGAGCGGATTTAGGTTCTGTGATTAGAACATTAAGTTACAAAATCAGAAATGGGTGTCAATCTAATTTGAAAAATTAAATTTCAAAACGATTGCTATAGCTTCTGCTGCTATATTTTTCACGAGTAAAATATGTAATTTAAGATAAATAATGTTCTATAAATTTAAAATTTATGTAATTTTCTAATATTTATTTTTGTTGTTAATTACATTACCATAATCTAATTTAGAATGTTCACCATGTCTTAGATGCTTAAGCACTTAATCTATTAGAGATGACGTTATATTAAATACTTATAAAAATATAAAATATATCTTTTATCTTATAAATCTCGATGGCAAAAATTACCTCATAAGATACAATCATGTGCACTTACTATTTTACTATTTATAACTGACATCTTACATTTATAAGAATCTTATTTTTTAGTCTACCTAAATAAAAATTTTATAAACAATACAGCATTACATTATTTTCAAAATGTAATCCATGTGAAGTTTTAATAACTAAATTCTAGGAAATAACTAATCTATGTATTTTTAATGAGACACTTGAGTTTCTAATAAACATTAACGTGGCTCTCCACAGCTCAAGCGCGTGGACTACGTGACAAAGCGTGGCGTGATTATTTAACGTTAAATTTACTATTACGGGGGATTCTGCTTTCGTTAAAGTTCCCCGTGGTCGCAGCAAAACCACAAGTAATGGCTAACATGGTGCTACTCGTTTCCATAATCGACAGAGGAGGAGTCAAAGAGAGAGAGAGAGATTTTAAAACTTCATATATTTTTCAAAATCTAGTTATTATTGTTTTAAAGTACTTATATCAATAGTATTTCAATGGTATTGGTAAATGTTTAAGCCATCCGCAAATTAACAATCCCAGTTCATAACCAGATAATTGAATAAATCAAGCATGAACTGTTTTAAATTTTTAAATCAGTCCAATAGTACTACGCGAACAAAATGTTAATATTAATAAAAATTAATTCTTTTTAAACATTTTAATTAACTATTTTTTCGTTAAAAATCTGTATAATAAAATCTCCGCTTAAATCGTTTAAATACAAATTCTTTTAGTTTCTTTTGTTTCTCGCTTATTAATATTAACATTAATATGAAAGTAGTATGTAAATTATAGATATATCTAATAATTACTTTACGAATAGTAGTTTTGTCTTATATTTAATATTTAAGTGCCCAAAAGGCTTCAAATTTTCTTAATTTTCTTTTAATTTTTTTAATAAAAATTGACGAAAATCTATTCATGCAAACATCAATTATATCACAATAATAAATCTTCTTTTGGAATTATAAGCAGCAAATTAGCATAAAATTTATTAGAAAAATGCTAATTACGATATAATTTCTGTCCATGTTGTATATATATTTTATGAAAGGTCGAACAGATGCCTTAGCGTTTTCCCAGGTTCTTAAACTCGTCTACGTATTAGCGTAAACAACGTAGGACGGTCGTGCTGAATTGGGTGGAATGGTTTCACGTCCTTGACGGCCTCCTTTGAGCCTTTAGATGCCCTTTTTGAATGTCCTTGGGTTGGCGAATCGCAAGTTATAGGTGTTCGGAAATATATTATTATAATTACTTTATTTTTAAATACAAAAACATTACATCTCAATGACAGTTTTATAAGCTAATTCCAATCCCTCTCTGTAATACATGTGCACCACGCAGTAACTCTCGGCTTCGTCTTCTGGTTTTTCATCCCTCGAGAGTAAGCACAGGATAGTAAAACAGTTGTCTGTCGTGTACTTTAACCTTTCTTAGTCCCTAAGGACTCATACACACACTTATACCTATCATCTTTCTTTCGATACTTTATGATGTTTTCTGCGGACTAAATTGTCAACTCTATTTAATTCTCTTTAAGTCTCTTCAACTATTTCTCTCTCTGACTCTCTCGGTTTTAGTGAGCACCGCAGCCAATCGTATATAACCATACTCTATTTCTACTGGTATTATTCTCTCTTTCTGTCGGACTAGATGTTATCGGACGAGGAAGATGTCGTAAGGGATATCCTTCAGAACGCTCGAACCAACGCTGACTTTACTGTGAAATGCAGTCATTCTGATTTTATTACCCGTGCAAGCTTCCGCTTCGCCGCTTTTCTTGCCTATATATCATGCCCTCACACGAACGAGCCAACAAAAAACCAAAAACACGTACGCACGCACAAAGAGAGAGAGAGAGAGAGAGAGAGAGAGAGAGAGAGAGACAATCCCTCACAAATTTTATTTATACGTCTATAAACGGTTTCTGACTATCTACTTTATCCGTTCTTGTCAATCTTATTGGATACGGTTAAAGACGCGTTGCCTTATTCAATTGATGCTTAGATTTTTTTCTTACGAGGTGGAGATTCACAGTACACTTTATACGTCGATGAATAACGACCAGAACAAACTAAATGTCACCTTGAAAGGATTATATATGCATACAAGAACGCGAGCAAATATCGCAGGGAAGATATATTTTTGAAAACTTCGATCGCCTTATCGCGCGCTAGGAAATTTGGTCGTAGTGGTATGCAGTGTGCGGTATAATTTTGTATTTTCCAAAAATTCGATAATCAATCATCCAGACGATTTTCATACGAAAGACACCAATAATGACTATATATGAAGGAAATGAATTTTCTGGGTGGTTTTCTCATTTTCGTGAAGTTTTGAGAAAATAAATTTATACTAATAGTTTTCAGTCTTTTACCGGTACTTTTAGATTTTACTTAAATATGCTTAATATTCCACTCGTAAAAGTATATATTTTCAAGAGTTTTACAATAATGATTTCTAATTCTTAACAGAGTGATCTATCGGAAGGTAAGATATTGTACATAATATGAAATGTATACCGAGAAGTACACCATTATGATTATATATCCAAATAATAATATTTTTACAGGAACAAAATGAAGTCTTACAAATTTCTTTCTTTAGGAGATGCGATATTTTTAGAAAAATATCGCACAATCTTTCAGTTGTACTATACTGCACTTGCATTAACAAAGCTTGTATAACTATTTTTATAGAAATTTGATTTATAGAATACTCGAGTGTAATACAATTGATGAAGTGAAAATGAGTCGTTCAAATTTTAGAAATTAATACTTTATGGAAAATTAAAAATCCGATTTTGCTTGAGAATATTTGATCGAAGTTCATGGTTTATGAAACATACTTCAGAGGGCACTAATTTTTTTATATGCACCTCATAAATTTGAAATATAAGAAAATTTGAATATTTTTCCTTGGTACATTACGTGTAAATATGTATCTACTAATATTTCTCCTCTTTTACTTAATGCATAAAAATGAAGAAATTTTTATAACTTACGGAAAAAAAATTTCTTATACTAAATTAAATTGTAGCAACAGTATTGACAAGTTATTCGTTACCTTTCCGTTTTCGCTGCTAATAAGACATCGCACCTCGATCTTTATGATTAAATTCTTGAAAAAGTGCTTACACAGCATAAGAGAGAAGAGTAAAAGAGAATAGATAGAGAAAGAAAGACAGACAGATCTAGAGACCATGAACCTAATAATTCTTCACTAGACTCTCGAAACGTAACGTCATCGCTCTGTCGCCAGCAGGGACAAATCAAATAACTTCCAAATGTCTCGAAATTTTCTATTCTTTAATACGTTTCTATCCAGTAGAGCTGCTGATATTTTAAAAATTTTCGTAACGCATTTTCACTTCTCGCAGTTATATTTCCATGTGCAGTCGTTTTTTTTTATCTCGATGAAAATACACAATGCCTCCACAGGACACTAGGTCAAGTTGCCAGTAGGATCCACTCCCCCCTCTCACTCTGTTACTGCTACGTTCTGGTTATAAACCTATATCCAGCCAGAAAAAGGAAGAAAAAGAGTTGAGAGCGGCCTCTGGAAATATTAGCAGACAGTTTAGGCAAGTCAAGCATGGAATTCCTAAGTCAGCTAAGCTCATCGAGGTTAAGCTTTGTTCGGCATTAGTACGTTACGCTTGACACTGCCACTCACTGCGTTATGTGCGTTATATATGTGCAGGTATATATTTCGTTGTACGCGACCGCGGTGGTCTAATAGATATCAATTTGTCTGCAAAGATAGTAACAGAGAGAGAGAGAGAGAGAGAGAGAGGAGAGAGAGAGAGAGAGAGAGAGAGAGGGAGAGAGGGAGGAAACTAAGACAGGATGAGAGATGTTACACTTTACTCCTTTACTTGGTGTCTCACTTGACTTCCGAATTCCGGCCCTTTTCATATTAACTAAAATTCTTTAGTACATCCAGTTAAATATAAGTTGAATTATTTATTCGCTCCCTTTATATTATTATAGAATGGAACAATTTTTTAAAAATATATTTTTTATATATTATCGGGTACAATAAGAGTACAGTTATTGGCATTATCTTAATTAAAGTACTAAAAAATCAAATATAGACATAAAAAACTTAACCTAAACAAACAAAAAATAATTATATTAAATCTGTTTGATATTTTGGCTAATGAAATTCGAAATCAGATACCAAAAGCTATTAACAGTACCTAAGAGAGAAAAGGTGAGACATATAGAAGCAGAATCAAGCAATACTATAGAGTAAAATTTCGACAATTATACCGAAAAATGAAATAAGACGCAGTTGGTTCCTACGTATACGCATAACACTTCCATCTACAAAAAGCTTTTTAAGTGTCTTATAAAAGCACTATTTGTTTTCACAAAAGATAGAAATCCTTTCCCTAGATATATCAAATCTTGCACATATTCAAAAATAATCTATCTGCTAAATTTTCAGTTATAACTCTATTAAATGGAAGTTTTTACTGTTTATACAATAGTTTCAGAATACAAAAACTATATATCATTTTAACGTTTCATATGAGATAGATTTCTAATGATAAATATTTGTTATTCATAGATGTACTATATATTTTCTAAATTTTATTCTATTATAGCCTACTGCTAATAATGTTTAAAAGATTGTATTACACAAGTGCAATTGAAAACATTCGTATTTTACAATAAAATATTATTTTTTATTAGTAATTATTGAAAAATTTTAATTAATTAAACTCAATAAATCGAAAAGAACATTTATTAATGTTCTTTATAAAACAAAATTTTTACACACACTTTAAGGAATATTTAAGATTTTTTTTATATTGCGATTTCTTTTCTTAAAATTGTATTCTGCAGTCTTATAGTCTCTTCGACAGAACATTTTTCATCGTTATTATTTAATTTTTTAAAGGAAACTATAAGTACGAAATGCTTGAAAATTTTATTCGAGTATTCTCCTATTTTATTATTCCGTTTGCAAAGAAAATAAATTAATCTTCGAAGGTAAATAAAATGTTTACTTTATTCAATTTTTTTATCATACTTGTATAATTTTGTAGTTGAAAATGTAATTTTAATTAAGAAAATGCTTGCATACTAATACAAGCATTTATATTAAATACTTATAAAAATTTAAAACATCAGTAATAAAATAACTCTTTCCTTATTCTATATTATTTACTCTTCTTTGTAAATTAAAATGCCTTTTGCATAATTCTATAATAAATAATTATTTATAAAAGTAACACAAGAATACTGCTTAATTATTAAAATAATACGCATACAAAATTTTTTTATGTGCCAATAATATGTTTATGAACGTAAATAATAAAATTGAAATGAAATAAATTTCAAGTAGTAACTAATTCTGAAATATACAGAAGCTTAATTCAATATTAATTCAATATTAATATTACATTCTTTTCTTTGTTATCTTTTAAATGAAATGAATGAAATGAAGGAATAAGTTATGCATTATTCCTGGGTTGTATTATCAAAGGTTAAATATGTGCAAGAAGCGGAATATTTTTAATGTATTTGAAACACGCTTAGCTTTATTTTACAACCTCAAACAGCATTAGTACTTTATTCACCTTTTCTACTTCACATATAAGTGCGAGTGATTTATAATGTAGCTAATTGAGTCTAATTTTTTACGCATTAAATAAATTTGAATAATATTTTGGTAAAAGAGAATTTATTGTCTCCTTATATGTCGTGTATGAAATTACATTGTAAAAACTTCATTTTATCTCATACTTACAAAAATATGAATATTGTAAAAGTAGTCGAAAATTTTGATAAATAGGCTTGGAATTTCGGCAACTATTGTACAAAATACAGACCTTCATGTGAAATGTTAGGGAACGTCAATGTCAGTACCTAAAATTTAGAATCTCCATATTTAACAGTATTCAGAAGTAACATACAGTATTCAGAATAAACCTCTTCCAAAATTTTTCAAAGGTTTTGATAGTTTTCAATGAATTCTATTTTATTATTAGTTCAGATTTGAACATACTTCAATCAATGTCTATTAACACCAAAAACTTAAACGCATATTTTCGAAACTGTATGTGTAGTATATTCAGATTTTATCAAAAAATTTACACAAATTCTAATTTTATCTTTTACCATGGCATTTTTAAGAAGATACTAGAACTATAAGGTGATTTAGATTATTTGTAAAAGACGGATCAATGTGTAAAAACAAAGATTCACGAAAATTGTAGCGTAATGCATTTATTACATCTGATTTAAGTTGTTAGCATAAAAATTAATATCATAATAATTAACGGACTGACATTGTTATTGGAGAAAGTACGATCTAATTGTAATATAATAATCGGATAAAGAAATGTCTTGATGAAATATAGTAAAAAAATTAATTTATAAGAACATAGTTTGGATATATAGTCGAGGGTAAAGTAAATGAGAAGCACGTGTATTAAAGTTGCAGTAAGAAGAAAAGAAACTGATAGACTTTTAGATAAATCAAGAGGAACATGAGAAGATAGCTTTAAACTAGACTTAAGAGAAAGGGGATATGAACAAGTCTCGAGAAAATTGGCGCAAACTACCAGTAGTTAAGAGTAACGTAATTGTGACGAAGTGATGTGTTCTTGTATTTTTACAACTCGTTAAAAATATAATAATCAAGAGTGACAATTTTTAGAATATTATAATATAATCAAGGTATTAATATTTAGAGTATTAGTATTAAACTGGAATATCATAATAAATCAATTCAAAAAATATAATCAAGAATTATATTTTTGACAATATTTATGATAAGAGATATTAAATTATTACACTTCCGTGATAATCAAATTTCAGTTGCGCTATATTAGATTAATTATATTCATGCATAATTAATGTACGTAATGAATTATATTTAATGGTAATATATAATAAGTGCTAATATTAATTGATATGATGTAGCTTTTAGCTTTGTGATGCCAAATGAAGTTACAACAAATCTGCTTTTAAAATTGTATTATCAATAAAAGTCTGTCTTTTTACAAAGAATTTAATTACGTTTATCATTATCGTTAATAATATAATCAAATACCTTATAATAATTTATAATTTTTGTCTGAATATACTTTGACTCTTATTCAATATGATTTCAAAAGGGGATTTAAGAAGAAAATATGTACCAAAATTCCATACGTAAAAGAACAATAAGAAATAAATGAAACTACGTCTACTTTCGAATTTTAATTCACTTTCTCTCTCTCTCTCTCTCTCTCTCTCTCTCTCTCAATATACGTATGTCTATATCTCTTTTTCTTCTATTCTCTTTCTTTCTTTATTTCTGTCTGGACTTTTTAAATCTCCTTGGTTCCTCTCGTTCCTCTCCCTAACTTCTGCTCTCTTAAGCATCAGAAATCAAATTGCGTACGGATATCGATGAATGAAACCACCTATGTTCGACTTGTATTTTCCACGGAACGTTCATTCGTAACTTAATGAAGCGCCTACGAGTACAGGAAATAGGGTGGGGACGTCGACAAGCTGTCGACTGCAGTAACCGGATAGTAAGCCAAGGCCGTCATCATCCTCGGAACGTAGATTAGAAGAAAGAGTACAGCTAGTGAATGGCCGATTACACAAATAATGACCCGAGTGTTTCAATAACCAGGTCACTGGCTCCTAGTTAACAAGCCGCGCCAATGAGTGAACGCTTAACATAACTTACCAGATTTTTAGACGCAAGAATCATCCGATAAGCTCGACTAGCATTCATAAATATGAAAAACATAACACTTGGTTATTAACCGGATTTTGTTAAAGGTAGAATCTTAACATTAAAATCAAAATTTTCTATGATTTTCCTGATATATTTGTGTTCTAGAGTTATAGGTCCATGTAATATTTGCTACTAAATACAGTGGATCACTGTATTGCATCATATACTTGCGTGTCTATAATATAGTCATCATATAATAAATTTAAATTATGATAATTCAGTATTTGCGTGTAAAATAGAGAAGGTTAAATATTACATTTTATATTATATATTGTTTTAAATATGATTCCTTCAATAAGAAAAATTTATGTATATAAGGTTCTTCCTTTACTGTAAAGAAAATAAATTGATTTCGGTACTAAATTTATAAGTATAAGTAATGATTATCCTAGACTGTAATCAATTTGTATTCATATTTGATCTCATATTGTGAAAAAAAATTTCATTTGTTAATGTTCATAGTATCAGATTACAGTTAAGTGTATATATATATATATATATATATATATAATGTAGGTACATATATATGAATCATTTCATAAAAATACACTTTTCTAAATGTATATGTATTTCATGTATAATCCATATTCAGTATTTACAAAAGGTATTAAATAATTAGTTGGAATTAGCTGTAACATATGTAGTTTAAGTTGATTACAATAATCGTCAGTACTATTTTACGAACACGTATATTCTACTCCGATCTGTAAAAGTAATTCAATTCAAGTCTGAATCAACTAACAACAATGTGGATGCATAGCTAAAGCCACATATGTCAATGAGTTGAATATTTTGTCTTTATCCACTAATGATACTAATAATATTTATTAGCGATCAAACAAGTCTAAGATAGTCCTTTAATTATTTGTCGGAATACATCATATTGCTTCACTGTATCATTAAATTTACATTTCAAACAACTCCATTCGGATCGCTATTTTAATCTACTATAATATTATTAAATGTTTTGAGAAGGGAATTTGTATATATTGTTATTTTAATAATATTAATAATTATTTTTTTACATTAAAATGTCGTAATACGTAAATTGAATTATTATTTAAATAAATATATTTTTAATACCTAAATTAAATACAATTTTATTGTTTCTTAAGTTTTAGGAACTATAATTCGACATAAGACTTTCAATTGCATATAATAGAAAATATCAGTACAATTATTACTACAGGAGAAACTAAATATTGGAACCATTGTACTTGAATAATCTTTTGTAAAAGATATTTTCAAATGAGGTTTAAATGTTTAAAATAAAATTCTTATTAATTTGTTGCGGTAGGACTGTAAAGGCTATTATTGAATTCTATCGTGTAATTAAAAATATGGATAAATTTGATATGACGTAAAAAATTGCACAAGAATTGAACATTTTAATTATTTTAAATTTAACATACTTAAATTACGTTTGAATTCATAACTTTCAATCTGTTCTATTATATATAGTATCTACCTTGAAAATAATTAGCCTTATTACATATGAATATAATAGGTATTAGATTGCCGATTTTGTGAGGTACTTCAGAGTATTCAAGATGATTTATGTTTTATTCTCTCCCATATACACATAAATACACATACACTCACAATTTTGTGGCACTCACTCTTTATTCATTTCTTTTCTATTCAGGCAAATTTACGTTTGAGTCGCAACTCGACAGGAGCTTCGGCACGTATAATATTGACGATCGGATCTGTGAAGTGTCATTGAATGTCTAGTTCTATTCATAGACATTTCGCTGAAGCGGTCACCTTATCATAACACAATTCAAGAGTCTTGATCATTCGTAGAAAGTTAACGATGTATTCAACAAGTTGAACGGATAATTATACATTTTACTTTTTGATGTTCTAGAGTATGTCGATTCAATGTTTTTAAAGTATTCATAGCTATACTTCAATTTTACATAATTATTGATCTCGAAAACTTAATAATCTTTAATTGCTTCGACCTAGAAATATATGTGTGTGTGTGTGTGTGTGTGTGTGTGTGTGTGTGTATAATTAAATATAGAATACATTATTTCTTATGTATTGTGGATACTTTTTTCTAAATTGCAAAACATAGTAAGTATGTTACGAAGTAAAATTTACAAATGATGTAGATTAGAAATTTTTTCTAATAGATTATATTTTTCATGTAACCAGAATATTATTTGATTAAAATTGAATTTTATTCGATATTATATTAGAAATTTTAGAAAAATTCAACTTTCTCTGAGCTTATAAGTCGCGAATGAACCAATTTTAGAGGAATAAAAGATCGGAATGATTTAATTATACGATTACTTTTAGCACATTGATTTAGTGTAATTTTAAATTATATTTCTGAACAAATACGACTAAATTAAGTTTAAATATTCAGTTTATTTACATAATTATTTATTTTATTTGTCGTTCCGCTAAGCATAAATAAATAGACATAATACAATACAAAATATTTAAATTTTTTTAAATTACATTTATTTTTCAACATAGTTGCGTATATATTAAAATATACGCTGCATTTCAATAGAAATCAAATATCAGAGTCATTTCATCACCAAGAAAGACGGCCAGAAAGCTTTTCCGATTTCCCGTTTGGGACACCCATAAGTCCATCGTTGCACAAAGCGTTATTCCCACAGACTCATGTATAAGAGAGAGAGAGAGAGAGAGAGAGAGAGAGAGTAGTCAAGCCGATCCTGTCGAACTCTGCGAAGCTCGATTCTTCCGCTCGGCATTGAATCTCCAGCTATTTATAAAAGGTAATGCAGCGAGAAACGACGACGAAGAAGACGACGGCGATGATTGCGAATAAGGTCATCCGGAGAAAAAAGGAGACGAGCTGCGGCAAAAGGATAAAGCGAAAGCTGGAGGACGAAAATAGTCGAGGCTCGCGCGTCGACGGACGCTGCGGGGATGATGACCTATGACCCACGCCACACCTCGTTCGCCACACGGTTACGTCAGCAGCTGTATGACGTCACGAGTGCATCCGCGTCATGAGGAAGTGTAGCTACTACTGCGTAAATCACGAGATAAAAACACGCTCTATCTAACGATGTCTAACGATATTGAAACGATGAGCGGTACTTGAAAGTCCACGACAATCCTACGACTTCATTTTTTACTTATTTTTCTAAGCACGAATATTATTTGCCACTTTTTCAGATATTATTTCATTACTGGCTTGCCACTAAGAATCGGAATTCATATAACTTATTTTACAATGTGTAACGAGTATTTACATTGTAAACGTAAGTATTGCATTTAGTAGTGGATATATTTTCTTTTATAACTTTTATCCTTTTAAATATCCGCGATAAATATTTATAAAAAGTGAAACGGGCAAAAGTTAAAAACATTCGAATTGAACAACGATTTTCTATTTTTTAATAGCTGTAACCTCGACTAATTCTAATAAATAATGATCTAATCTAATAATAATGCACTAATTCATACAATTTTAGTAGTATTTTTTTTGAGTTTTGTTCTAACAAACTACATATAATTAATGGATATTTCTAAACTTTTTTTATAAGTATTTGATTGGCTACATTTTAAACTGTGCATTAGCTTTTCATTTGCCAAAGGACTACTGCATCCAGTTTTTTCTCTTCATTTAAATTTTCTATAGTCTACATTATTATATTTTACATTATCGTCTCTTTCTTTTCAGTCTTAGGGCACTTTTTTCAATTCACACTAGTTTACGGCTCATATATTGTTTGATTCCCTATCATTACCTTACCCATCTACTTTTCCAGGGCTATTTTTGTCTTTGCTTTCTTTTCTTTCGTGCTTACATTCGGCACTTTTTATATTTCTGCCCATCTACATATATGCAGTTTAGTTTACAGGAGCATCGCGACACTCTAAGCGAATACAGTTTAAGGGCCTTTTTTCTCAACGTTTTCTCATTCTCAATCGAGTGAAAGGGGCATTCTATGCAGATATTGAGTTCTCGGAGTCATAAACGGTTATTATAAATGAGCTGCAGTTTTTAATTAAAAGTTTTCATTTGCATAAATACACATACTCATTTTGCGATGATATTATAAGACTCGTACTTGAGGTGCTTCTGTTTATGGAAAAAATTTTCTTGCTCTTTTCAACTTCTCTAGTCTAAATTGAGAAAAAAATATTTATAAAAACAAGGTAAAGCTATTTAATTTCTTTTTAAATTTTTTAATAATAGACTATTCACGTTGCCTATCTCTTTCTTAACATTTGTGATTGTTGGTTTATTAATAGAATCTTTTAGCATCCACTCATGCCATAGAATTCCAAAACATTTGTAAAATAAAATTACTCTTATATAATACAACCTTGAACTATGTATTACCATATTATTCCGTATAGCACAATTATTTATTCAAAGTTTGTTTTTGCTTACTTATTCGTGCAATTATTGATGTAAAAATAAAACTGTAAGATTACGTTATTACTTATATATATTGAATAAATTACCGTCTATCCACGTATATCGTTTATTTTCAAATGATTAATTTCTTTCTTTCGGTAAAGCAATATCTAAATAAATCTTTTGGTTAAAGTGGATTACTTAATTTTTTTTAATCAGAGAATCAATATCTAGATATATCATATTCTATATACAGCAGAACCTTCATAACCGCTAAGAATAACGTTTGAGTACTCTATTCGAACGACATATTTGAAAATAACTGCATATCGCAGTTAAAGATACGTCCAGCCTATATTTAAACTGTTAAATATAATATCATCGATGGTACATTATGACGGAAATTTCATATTCATCAGCGTGTACGAGCGAGTGGCTGTTTCGTTGAAAGCTCGACACTAAAGGACGCACCCGCATCGCACACATTGTACATCTAGTCATAATAATTAATACCTTTGTGAATTGTACAAAATACATTACATAATAATGCAGCAGAAAGATAGATAGAAATGAGAGTCATATAGAGAATAGTGGAGAATAGCAGAGAAAATGGGGCCAAGTGATACACAACGCGAAAATATTGCAGGCCTGCGAATTTTTGTGATATACTTGACTTTTAAAGTTCACGAAGTATTGGATTCGTGAAAACGATAAAAATACTTAGGATTCTTATATTTTATAATAAAATGCGTTTCGTTGAATAAAATTCACCTAAAATTTTTCATTATGACTGACGTAATGATTAAAAGTGATTTGAATTTCAAATCGTGATTCTTTTGTTGATTTAATCATAGCATTAAATTTACAAAGTTCGGAAACTATTAAAGAAATATCAAATTTCTATAAATCACTTTTACAATTATACAAATATTTTAATATATAATAATAAAATTATATTATAAAGTATTTAACAAATTATAAAAAAGAAAAATTTTAAAAAATATTAGGCAATTCTTTATTTATACTTACGTGTAAAATATTAAATTTTG
This sequence comes from Wiebesia pumilae, assembly GCA_018907045.1. Classification (NCBI taxonomy): domain Eukaryota; kingdom Metazoa; phylum Arthropoda; class Insecta; order Hymenoptera; family Agaonidae; genus Wiebesia; species Wiebesia pumilae. The sequence continues at coordinate 7,520,343 of JACCHZ010000181.1, read as the reverse complement.
TTATTATTGACATTTTCAAAAACTATTGATAAACTTTTTAAATATTACTTTCTGCTTTTCTTTAGCATTATTAGAACTATAATTTTTACTGAATGAATATTTTCGAATTTGTTTAATATGTTTCTGTATTAATACTGAAATTTAACTTGCTTTATATCGTACGAAACCTAAAAAAAATTGATTTGACTACATTTAAATAATTACATAAGAAACATAACAAAACGAAAACATTTAAAAAAATAATATTTTATTAAAATAATATTTTTTTACTATTAGAAAAAAGTATCAAATAATGAAAAATAAATGAAGGTAAAAAATAGCCTATCAAAAAGAAGTGTTTATTAATAGCAGAATGGAAAAAAAAATAAAAGAAATATACATATTCAACTGATTGCGCGCGCGCGTGTGTGCGGGCGTGTCGCGTGAAAACATGTGTATGTATATCACGATGAGTTAATTATTTAGAGCAGAGAAATTACTTTATATTTCATGTACAAATTCATTTTAAAAGTTTTTTTACTTTCTTATGATTCGTGACTTTTAATATGTGTAGCACTGTACTACTAAAATCGAACACTATTAAGTAGACAAAGTTTCTGTTCAAATAACTGGAATGGTTTATCATTATGTTAACGAGAAATGATAAGTTGTACAAGTTTTTTTATATACAAATTATCTAATTTTTCTTTAAATAATATTTTATGTAAATTAAATATTGTGCAAATGAAAGATTTTGAATCTTCTGTTTGAAATTCTTTCAAGTTACAAATTAAGAGTCCTATAATGACATTTCTATACATAAGATTTTATTAGATTCACTTAATGTATTGTTAAAAATTTACTTTTCTTTTAGAATAAATCTATTTCCAAGGATTTAGTTCTTTCTTTATTCACCTACATATAAAATTACATAAAATACTATAGATACATAAGACCATATAAATTTTTTATAAACTATATTATAATTAATATATATACAATTTATTTTGATTATATATTTGCATATTAATAGATTACTGCTTAAACTATAAATAATGTATATGTATAAATGTATAAATGTATCTTACAGAAATACGAATTATATTTCATGTAAAAATGTTCTGTATATTGAAATTAAAATAATTAAATGTATTTTTTCCATTATTATATTTACTTAATAAAAGCTTAACGATCGTAAAATATATTTTCTTCGGTATCTAAAATATAAGATTTTTCCGTATCTTTATTATGTTAAAATTACTTTGATTGAAATTGAAGTCAAAATCTATATTTTTTAATGCGAGTCGTTTTGAATCAATGCAAATAATACCAGTTATAAGTTCCGAAGTTTACTTTGAAAATCATATACTGTTTCTAAGTTCAAGGAAATGTCTACATTTCAGAACGTCGGTTATATCAATATCAACGTTAAGTTCAAACAAATAGAGCGAATACCTAATTTTATGTGAGTGATCAATATTTTGATTTTATGCGGAATTCCTTGGTTGAACTTAAAACTGAAAAATGAAATTTGTTGTTACATAAAAATTAACTGTTACATTAGGAATCATATAATTATTCGTAATAAATTCTTTTCTTTTTTATAAAATCTCAATATTCATATTATAAAAGAACAAGTATTTATTTAATATTAAATGAGATACTCCTACTTAAAATAAATGATGTTTTAACTTCAAGTAGACACAAAAAAATATTACTTAAATGTATAGATATTATATATGTATACTATCTTAATTTTACAATTATTATTCTTGTCTGAACTGATATTTAAATAATAAATACTAAACTTTAACTGTTTTACACATAAGAATATATCATAATTAAGTTTTCTTGGATAACTACAACAATTAAGAATTTGAATATATTATCCATTTTCAAAACATAAGAAAAAAATTGTTCCTTTAATGGATGGAAAACTATTTATGTATCATTGAAACATCATGAAATCAATTTTCATAATTTATAAATTAGTATTTTCATAACGTTCAGTATTTCAGTTCAATAAGTGATAGCTGGTGCAAAAAATTGAAACTACTGTTTCTTTATAAGCCATTTATTCCATACGGACAAAGCGACCGAAATACAATAGACGATAGCAAGTACTTCTATCTAGACAATCATGGGAACAAACAAATCTGAACTAACTAATACTGGCATTTTCAAGTGTATGAATGAAGCTTCTTAAAATCAAGTATTTGAAAAAGCCTTCATTTAAATAGAAGAAAATATATTGTAAATTTATTTATTACCATCTAGGATCACAAATTTACTGGAAAGACTGAAAAGTGATTTATGATACAAAAAGACGAAGTCTATTATTTGTGATCCTATCTAATCGCTAGGTAACTTAATACTCTAGATCGACATCCTATTTAAAATGAAATCCGTCATTTCAAAGATTAAAATTGGTAGTTCAGATTCGTAATATTTTAAAAAATTAAAAAAATAAGATTTAAACCAAGTATAAACTAACAATATTTATTTAATGTTAAAGGTGAAATAGGATAATATTTGATATTATTATTATTCGAAAGTTAGTACTCATTATCTCTTACGCTATTAAATGTTAGTTTGAAAATTTTAAAGAATATAATCATTAAGATTTCGTTTAATAGTAATAAAATTCAAAATATTTATAAAAACTTTGAATGTCAAAAAATGTTTCTCAATAGATTTCTTAATTATTATTCAAGAATAGAAAAAGAAGACATTTATTTCTTGACGAAAGATAATCTGAAAATATATAAATCACGTTACATCAAGTAATGCGGACCCTTATTAGGAGAAAATTTAAAAAATTTTATATCCAAAGCTTACAATCTATTATAAATATGAATTAACCATTTTTGAATAACCATATAATCTGAAGAATATGTCTTTATCGTCATAAAATTTTTGAGTCTGTAATTTCTCCAACATTTATAATAATCCTTCATAATAAAGAAATTTTAGTGTCATGTTACAATGCAAAGTATCAAAGTAAAGTTAATCTGTCTCTTAAAAATATAATTGAATGCAATATATTAAAAATTAAAAGTTACATTTATGCCTTGGGTATATTGAATGGAAAAAGATTATAGTTAAAAACTCATTAAGGGTGATAAATTTTATTCAATTTCCTCGTACATATCGTTACTAGAAATCATTCCAAAACACTGTAGGTTCATCTGTAAAAAATATTTGACCAAAGCATGCTCAAAGTAAAATGCAAACTGTGACTCATATACTTCCTGGAGCTTTTCATAACAGGATCTCTCACCTTGACTCGGTCCCTCGCACTTGCGCTTCCAGAGCGATGGATATCCGAAATGGCACGCGTCCACTTTCCCATAAGCTCCCTCACCTGTATCTTCATCGATGGAAATCGTCACGCCATTCTCTCGCAAAATAATTTCCTCCCTGTTTCGATGGACGTATCAATGATGCTTCTATGTAGCGCGCGTCCTATCTTATCAGTCATATTTCAGCTCAGTTACGAGGATTATTCCATTTCAAATTCGTATGCGTTCTTCATTCTACCATTAAAATTTCAATATTAAACTCGGTCTGACAATCTTCCTTTTTCATCGGACGGATATTTATCGAAGGCGAGATTTGTTAATGATCATAAAAATAAATAATGGGAAATATATATTTTTATTATAATCAACGTGACGCGCATATTTTACATGAAACGAGTCTCATAAATGCGTACTACCTTTTTAATAACTTTATAAATTAATTAGAAATAGATATTTTGAAGAAATTGAATTATTGGATTTTTAAGAAACTCGAATAAAATCTGTAAATATTGTTGAAATGTTAAAATTAATCTTTTCTAATTAATGAAAATTCCAAGACGTTGGAAAAAATACTAAACGAGAGAATTTGATATAATTATCTTAAATATAATCAGCGAAATTATATTTCGTGTTTGAGATTTAAATTGTTTATTTAAAAACTTGGCTTTATTGGTTATATCATCGGAGATATTTTTAGCGTGTGGTACTTCTAAATAGAAAAAAAGCACTGTGTAAGTTTCAAATAAAATTTATTATTCATATTCCAAAATAGTTCATTCAATATTTTAGCATAACTGTATGGATGGAAGAAAACCTCATTTTCAATTCAGAATTTAATAATAGTACAAAATGTTGTTTTCTGATTGTTACAAAGTCAAAATAACCCATATTGAATTCAACTATTGTTTTATACTGAAAAAGTTCACATTAAAGCAGAGTAAGTCACATATGAAAAGAATTCTGCCTTTTAGACGTTTCTGTCAATTTAATGTAAAAGAATTTAAATTGGGTCGTAATCATGCGAAGCAATTGAGAGAGAGAGAGAGAGAGAGAGAAGTAGAGACGGAGAGTTAGAGGTAGTGTTCAAGAGACTGAAGAGTTCAAATAGAACACGAAGAATCGTTGCTGTGATTTATGTAGCACCGCACAGCGTTTGCTTTTTTCGCACTCATGCAGTAATTTACATTAAAAGATTTAGAAGACTAAAATGTGAATTCAAAAATATAAGTAAAAAGTCCGCACAAAGCAAGCTCTATTCAACGACCTTAGTACTAGCCGTAGTATATACGTGATGCACAATGATATATTAAAAATAGGAACCTAAGAAGATAAAATATTTTTTGAATCGGAACATAAATGAAAATGAAACTTAGTGAGGGACTATAAATAATTTATCTTTTTCCTTTGATTTTGTACGCCTGAAGAAAAACATTGTGATTCAATTTGTCCGTTCAATAAGAAAATAACCATAATGAGAATAGATAGACAAATAGAACAATAATTTGAGGTTTTATCAAATATCCTAGTGCATGTATTTTTATTGGAAACTAAACTAAAATTACGCATTTATTCTTATATTTCACGGTTAAATTACATAAAAATAGTAGATAACGTAGGTAAATATCAAACAAATATGGAATATCTTTCTCTATATTTGCAATATATTTTCATTTTCATATTCATAGAAAAGCGTATTTAATTATAAATTTTCAGAGTTAACCATATGTAATAACGTAAATTAAGCCTATAAATAAGTATCGCTCGTTATAACCGCAATTCAGTTTGTAGAGTACTTTGAACTTTTAATTCGAATTCTACTCGAAGTTCTTTCAGAAGATACCTCATGAATGTAATAAATATACCGACGGTAGTCATGTTTAAGTGTGAACTTGACATCGGAAAAATAAGATTCGCGATAAAAGAATAATATTCGTAAATACAAGTTTTTATTAAAAATAGACAACTAAAATAAACTTTTACACGAAGAGAACACCAAAAGATAAAAGTGGTTTTGTTCTATTCTTAAATCGTTTGTATTAGAAGAACAGATTATTTAAAATAGTGCTTATTCGTAAAAGCATATCGAAAAATTTACCCGAGAAATTCGTGACTATTCTTTCTAACATTTTTTTCAATGCAAGTTCTTTTGCTTTTTTATTTTTCACATTAGTACTGACACTGTCAAATGTCCACTGATTTCCGTTATTATACAGACGCACTCTTATCTTCATTTAAATTCTGGTGAAATTCGATTTGAGCATTATTTATAGTTACAAAATTTTCATTCTATTTTCTTCTAATTTATATATTTATTCAATTATATCGAGGAACTATAGGTGAATATTTCAACGATAAAAATTAAAATATTCGTGTTGATTGAAATTAATACTTCAATTATATAATAAACGTAATAGGTAATACTGATCCCTATGAATTTCTATTAAATAATTTTTATATAATTTACTATTTACTTTAAGCTTCTTATAAAAATATTTCTAGTTTTCGATTGAAAACAAGACTACGACACACGTAGATCAGCGCACATTGATTAGCGAATAATAAAGACTTATTTTGATAATTATATTTCGATAAGATTTTCTTCTTGTATAATATTCTCTATAAACAACTTTGAAACTCGAATAAAGTAACTTTGTATATGTGTAGAGTCATAAAATAAAGTCATTAAAACGTCTCATTAAAAGAGCCAACTAGTCACCCCATTCAACCGCTCCCAATTCTATCCCATTTAATTGAGTAGCATAAAAAAAGCTTGAAAAGCTGCACGAAGCAGCGACCGATACCGAAATAACTCGCCGCATAATTAAGGCAACTATGCAAATTACAGAAAGTTTGGGTTTGCACGAATATCGCGCATTCCAGGGGAAAAGCAAATTTCTTTCGGCCCATCTGCGGTAGCGGCCGATGCCGCCAAAAAATTTGCTCACAGCCGTCCCCGTCTTTTCATTCCGGGCCCACATTAAGCTTCCGCTCGTTCCTATCCCGGGGGGCATTTAACGTAATCGACCACTAATGCGAGACGGTGGCGCCCGTCGGATATATCCTTACGAGTGGAAAGCGCAGTGCACGCCCCACAGATAAGGTCGCTGTCGCTGCGCTTTTTGGAACGGCGACCCTTCTCGCCCCACCCTCTTGCCAAAAGAATTAAGGTGGCTTTGCTCTGCGTGACTCACATTTCTCTTGTAGTTTTTCGCAACTTTTCGCCTTGAAGAGCTCGGATTGTTTCTCCTGCTTCTGTTCTCTTGTAACGACAAACTTTCTTCGATGCGTATTGAAACGAGTGGAAAATGAGTAATTTGACCTGGTCTTCCTTGAGGCAAGCAGTCGTTTCTGTCGGTACTTTTCCCCCTCTGTCGAAATAGAACCTTTTGCATCGTGTAATAATGAAGAAATTAGGAGGCCAAACAACGATAAATAAGATTTTCCTTCGGAACTAATTTATCTACATGTACATGTAGATCATTACAATGCGTGAATGAAAATTTTCAAATTGAAAATACTGCGGCCTGAATATTCTTTAGTCAAAAAGCATCGAGAGGTACGGTACATTTTGGTAAACCTTACGATTATCATTAACGCTTGTGCGACACGAGTGTTAACACGAGTGCTGAGCGGGACAACTCGAGTTTCTCTGTTCCCTAGCACTATAGCCAGTTTTTGCCCTGCCCAAGCGGTTGTCGCTGTTTTCCCAGGTCAGCGGAGTCACGTACGTCTGTTGAGCAAGCATACCGGACACAGTGATGCTGGCTGATAGAAGAATGGGATTCGGCAAGCCGTTGTTGGTTGAAATACACGTTCGCTGCGGATGCAGACCAATAAGAGCACGGAGACGTGGAAGCACGGTTAGTTTGTGCCTTCGCGCAAACCGCAGCGGGCATCCATCCTTCGAAGCATAATAAAATCATTAACTCGATGAAATCATTTTTCGTCGATTTTACTTGTCCGTAACAAAGCTTTTGAAACGGAATGTACTTTTACGATTATGAAAGTGGAGGATCCGGAGAACTTCTCATGAGCGGAAGAACAGGAGTTCAATCGGTCGCAAACGAAGGAACAAGTATCTAGCGTTAAATTCTTCGTTTCTTTTTTGCTATTTATATAATACTAATAAAATTCGTAAATAAATTTCCATTTACTAGAGTTAATTCGTCGTGCTTTCACTTATATCTTTATCATAACGCTACTCTCAAACTACTGGAAAATCACAAATAAGATTAGTATTCATTTAATTGTCAAGTTGAATTATTTGGCTACTTTCAATTGAACTGATGTATCTAATTTTTCTTCCATGAACTGTATTAACATTTGATTCTATATGCATGACAGACGTTTCTTTGGTGAATTTGCAAAAATTGTAAAATTGTATTCGTTATTGTGACTATTACTAATACTTTAATAGAATTGCGTATTCTTATGATTCCCCGGATCTCAAACAAATAAATACATTGTAAAATAGTAATACAATTTTAGATTTATAGGACATCGGTACGTTTTGACATAAATAATGGCAATTTAATTTTTAATACAAGTATTGTATTTAAAAATTTGTAAATTTTATCACAAAATTATAACTAAATGAAAACTGCAAAACTTTCTATTTTTTATATTCAAATAACGTCTAGTAGTTTGCACATGTAAAATAAAGTTACCAGACAGTACAAGCTATAGAAATTTAATTATTACTCTACTACATTTATATCTCATTATAAAGCTTTGATTTACTATAGAATTTCTCGTTAATTATTGGTAAATGAATGTTCGTAAATTCTAATAACTAGTGCAGCTCTATAACTTATGCGGCGTCGTTTGAGTTCGTACAACACAATTGATCATAGTTTAAATAATAATTAACCAATTCGTGACTCACTCTAATTGAAATGATAACAAACAACGAATGAATGAAATGCTTTTATCGTAATTCACAGTTCAACTGAAAGAACAACACCCGATCGTCTACTCTGAAGTTAAAAGTGACTTACTATTAAAACTTCTATTAGCATTATTGCTTTGTTAAACGATGAAGTTGGTCAAGCTAATCGATCGACTATTTGATAACGTTATACTCGCGAACACTTCGCTCGATAATTTTAGAGCTCGAGCTTACCCTTGTAACAAGTGATACATATTTCCATCACGGGATCGTGGTTGCCGCTGCTTTCAAGTAAGCTTTAAAGACGCAGAAATCACTCACTTATCGGTAGCTTTATCCATTGACAAATATGCTTACTTTTCTGCAAATTAGAAATTTCTGCAGTTTTCTCATGAAAATTAGGCTTATTCGTTTTTTCCACTATTATTTAATTATATCATTCTCAACTAAAACGTTTATTTTAATTCAACAAATTTCAATTTAATTTAATGTTAACAAAATTTTACATTCATTGTTAATACTTCCCTTTTCAATCTACAGAAATTGAAGGTTCATTCGCTACTGTATTAATGTAAATTTGACATGCATCTTTTTCTATCCAACATAAAATTCCAATATCGGTTATAAATCTCAAATCAATATTTAAAATCATAATAAAAATAAGGAATTTAAAATGAGCAAAAGATATTTATGTTGCACTATAGATGTAGCGGTAGTAATAGTACAGCAGTCCTTTGGGAAATGTCGAGGAAAGAATATCACTTTTGGGTTTAGACTTATATTTACAACCTGTTTTATTTTATACTCTCGTTGTAATGTAAATATAAATCTTACTGAAGTTAGAAATAACTACTTACATTTATCATTTGAGAATATAGCAATAATAAAAATTAAATGATTAAGCTACATTTCTTCTTCCAAGAATATCTACATCCGTTTACAAAACTTCCTCCCCTAGGTTTCATTTTTAACTTTCATTTAAAAGCATACTTTGAAAATACACACGATAAAAAATTGTATTATTTTTATAGTGAATCATTTCTTTCGTTATATTAGGTTTCAAAATTACATTTTATGTAAATACATTTCATTATATGTAAAGGTATTTAATATAAAAGAAAACAATTTGAAATTTTCTTCTTAATTAGATAATATCTTCGTAAATAGTTAATAATAATTTTTACTAGGAGAAGAAAGTTCTTTATTCTTAGCTGATAAATATATGTTTAAAAAAATCAGGATTAATTTTCTAATAATCAGGAATTAAATCATTTTAATTAAGCACAGTGCACAGGATGATAAGTATAAAGGACATAATCCATCAGAACTTCTTATTTTAAACCATGTAAGTTATTACGCTTTGTATTAAACAGATACTGAAATAGATTTTCAGATTTTTAGTTTTGTATATAATTGATCGTAAAATATTTTAATTGTAAGGTATGAACATATCAGCAGAAATTAATCAAGGTAATATATAAATAATAAGTCGAAATAAAAATAATTAATTCCGCAAGTAAAAAAGCTTAAAAGGATCAAAGGATTTTAATCATTTTCATAATTTACTAAATATTACTGAATCTTATAGTGGTAAAATGAATAAAATCAAATATTAAAAATATTTTTGGAATCTTACATATATTTTTAATTCTATCGTTGTATATCGAAGTAAATTGTCTATACTGGATTTTTTCATCGGAACAATGTACAGTGAATACTCTTCAATAATAATTAACTGCGTAAAAATGCAAATGCATTTTTCAGTTAATAATATCATAAAATAATCATAAAGAATAATGTAAATTCTAAAACTTTTAACAAATTTATAATTCTATGTAAACTTTTAAAAAAGTTTAACTGACAAATAATTAAATATTTTCTGAATTGTAAACGCAAAATTATCAAGAAATTAATTTAAAAATTATAAGAATTTTACAATATAAAACATAAAAGAATATGTTTGTAAACATTTTTTCAATTAGAAATTTTATTGAAGAAACTAGGCACGTTATGTTGTCAAAATGAAATCATTTCTTTAAAATTTAAGAATAAGAAATCTAAAACAAGTACAGCTGTACATTTTTGCCTGTTATTTATTGCTATCTCGGGATTTTGGATTTTAAAGTTTTACCAAATGAGAAAATAGTTTTATAAATTTTTTGGCATGTTCTCATCTATAGATTTATAGTTAAATGAAGAAATATAAGAAAAATGAAAAAAATAAAATTGTGAAACGAATCTGAAAAAATCTGTAATGCTTTTGTTAAAAATAAAAGTTTCAATAATAATTTAATAAGATAGGTTAAAATTATTTATAAAGACAACTTTCGTGGAAAATCATAACATTTTTCGGTCGTATTAAAAGCTCAGAATAGAGCGATACATATTGTACAAATACTCAAATTTCTTGAAATTGACCTGAAGCTCCCACAAAATTCCGCCTTTTCTCACGTAATATTAAAAATATCAAAAATTTAGATGTAATCTGATCAAAATTATGCTTGAGAAAAATTTTTTGATCGAGGAAGGCAATATAAATACAAATCGAGGATTCAATCTATTAGTCACTTCGACATTGAAAAAGTTTCATTTTATATCTTCCTACATTGCTTATTTTCTGATCTTTATATACGATGTTTTATTGTAATGAGATTATATTCAATTTTGAAATTATTTGATCGATTGAGAAATGAAGGGAAAGATGTAAAATTAATATAACTGCTCTTCTAATGTAATAGTATTTGCCAATTTATTTATGAAACAATATAGTTGTACTTAGCTAATCATGTCACTATCTATTGTATTTTTATTAAAACTAAAGTATTTTCTAATATGGATTTTAAGCAAATAGGTAAAAGATATTCGTGTTAATCATATAGTTAATTTCCAACTTAATCGATTTCTTAATAATTTTTTCTCGTCTTTAGATCTTTCGAGTAATTTCAGGGTAAAGAGCCTACGACACGCGTGACTCTAGCTCTCAAAATGTTTTCGAAGGAACGGCTCGTCCTCGTCCGTAACGCCTATGACGATCATCAATTTTACACTGGTCATTAACGTGAGAATCGTTACTTGGATTACATCACCTTCGATAACCCGACGAATGATGAATAATCGAGAATCGCTACTAATGATGCGTTACCCTACCTGCTACTTCGGTTATTATTATTATTATTATTATTGTTGTTGTTATTGCTTAAATCGATCCCCCACTCCCGAATAAAGCGATCCCCTTGAAACATTTAAATTTCGACTTTGAACCATTACGCGTAACTTGCACAAAACCTTCCGCGATAAACTAGAGGCTACACAGGGTGAGACTACTGGGAATTTCTGCAACTTGTATAAAACAGAAACTGGATTTTTATCGTTATTGGGTAGATATAAAAGCTTCATACGATAAATTTAGGTCGAAGAATAGTTTTCATTTAAATTCCGACTAAGATATCTATTGTAACGAAGAAAATATTAATTTTTACAGAACGTACAGGAATTGAATCAATTTCAATATACTTATTTGATATACTAGTTTGGATTTAATTTTATTATTTTTTCGGCGAATCACCTACTAAAAAATTCCAGAAAATTTAGTTCTAACATTGAATTATTCAAATCAATTTATTATTATTCATTTTGAAAATTTTTGAATTATTATTTGCATAATCATTTGCATAAAGTTATTCAGTTATAATTATCAATGTATTGAGAAATAATTAAGCAAAGTATATTCCTCTCCAATTTTTCAAATTAATTTTGATGCAATAGTAATCGATATTCTAATGAAATTTATTCTGACCTATTCCTCTACAGGTAATTAAGTGAATGATATTTTAATTGAAAAATTTAAAAAGATTTAATTTCAAAAACTTTAGCATATTTTTCAATTTGTGTGATTTTAATTTAAATTCAATTTTAAAGTAAAAATACAAATTGCTTTTTATTAGGAAATATATTGATAATTTGTGTAGACTGTAAGTTGATGTCTCGTCGACGAGGTAATAATTTCTCAAAGTAAATAATCATTTCTTTGACTATCAAATGTATTTCCGAAAATAATTTTAAGAAAAAAAAAACTTCAATCGATAACATAATTATTACAGTCTTTTAATATTTTAAAACAGGATTAATGTTTTCAAGGACTAATAATAAAATATAAAGAGCGATTTCTTTTAGTAGTGTTAAAGAGCATTTTTCTTTTAGATATCTCTATATTAAATTAAAAGTACATTATTCTTTTTTGCCAAGATAAATGAAATAAGGGGAGGTTCATTGTATTTATAACATTTAACTTAATTCTGACAATGGATTAATGTAAAATGCGCATCGCCCTCGTGACATGCAGGATAATTGGAATATATATCAGGAACAACTTTTATCGCAAGCGCCTCTTAAAGCTCTAACTAAAGCTTATTTCGAGCACATGCAGATGAAAAATACGTAAAAAGCATTACTTCCATGCAAATTTCCAGTTATTAAAGGGTTCTGAAAACCTCACGATCAAATTAATTAAGTGCAATCACATACTTTTTCATATTGGAGCTTTTATTCTAACGATTTCCTTATAGTTGGTTCGCACCATTATCTTTGGCTATTAAAATTATTTTGTAACTAATTTTATTTTCTCAAAATGAATCACTTTTCTATTATGATTTATTTCAATAAAATGAACAAGCTATTTCTATAAAAGCCAAGCTCAAATATCAAATTTATAATATAAGTAAATTAATTTTATTTTTTTCTTTCATCGCGAAGTAAAACACGTTTTACTTTCCAAGTTTCTAATGCCTGCATATCAGCTTTATGATTTATGTAAATTACTGTCCACTTTAATCGTGTCGTATAAACCAAAAATTTTTTTTGCTTTTCAATTTTTTATGTTCTTTCAAGAAGAGCAAATACATCAAGTTAATTGTACATGCTTATACTTAGGAACACGAGAAAATGTAGATGACACTGAAAATCGAGAAGTCATTTGGTAGACATCTTCCATCTCGTTCATGCTTGGGTAACCATTACTTTTGGCGATACATCGAATTCTGTACATACAAACAGGAAGCACGTGTGTGCTTAGTCTATCCAGAGAAGCTCGAGCAGCACGATTTATCTGCTCAGCGCGCAAAATCTTCTCTTATTCTCTCGATGTGTTACCGGTGTATACGTACATGCGCCGGCACTTTACCGCGATCGTTACGCGTGCGTCGTATACGAAGCGCTAAAAATATTTTTCCGTAAATCGCTCTTGATAACGCAAAGCTATCGAGGACTATATAGTGATTCGAACATAAAATTCATTTCTTCTAAAGACTTACCGAGATATCCACGTAGTTCCATATTCTTCTAACTTTAATACAGCAAAATATTTTTTACAATGGTTTATTTTATATAATATTATAAGTATATTGAAAAATACACATAAATGTTTTTTATATAAATCGCAAACTCACTCCATGTGTTTTATATTAAAAATTTAATATGACAAATTATAAGATGGAAAGTGTATCGAACTATTAAAAAATTTATCATTTACACGCTGTCAATTCAAAACGCAAGGTGTCGTACACTCTTCTCCTTGTTATTTCAAGGTTATATTTATTTGTTAAAAATTAAATACTAAATTAATTAAATATATTAGTTTATAAGTATATATGGTTCTGTAAATGAAGTGTAATATAAACTTGTGAATTTTACTTAATTGAACACTAAACATAATGAGAAAATAATTAAACTAAATTCCATAATGTAGATTTAAATTATGCATTATCATTTGAATTATTCTCATACAAGCTTAAGTAATGCTCTAGCACAATTTTTTTCATAATAAAATTTTATTAGTTAATCTAAATACTAACAATTATTATACAATTAATTTTCGCAATTAACATAATGAAATATTTATAAACGCTATGCACATCGAATTTTATTTACTTCCCGTATGCTGTAGTTGATATTTATTCCTAAGTAAAATTCATAATTAATTAATTTAATACTAGATGAATTCATGACAAATGATTTTTTTCAATTAAAGTATCATTACTCACAATAATAACAGAAAATCTCGTTATTTCGAAAACATTGCCTTTCGGTTCATCTAATTCTTGTGAGAAAAAAGCAGATCTGAAAAAATTAGCTTCCGTTACTAATACCTATGGGTACTATTTATCTTTCGCTCTCATAAAATAAAACAAACAAGAAGTAACTTTGCTCACTTTTTCTTTCTCTCTCTTTCTCTTACAACCCGTCCGTCATTCCCTTGTCTCTCACCAACCATTAGGCGAGCGTCATACTTTTACAACCACAAAGAGAAGAGAGAGAGAGTGCGAGTGAGGGGGTGGGGTGGGAGACGTAGCTTATAAGACAGCGAGATAGGTGTGTGCGTATATATACGTGAGAGAGAAAAAGAGAGAAGAGAACAGCTATAGGTCTTAAGCAATCGGTCTCAATTTTTCCAAAGTTTCTGAGTGCCCGTCTCCCGAGTATCCGGGAGGTCATCGGTGGACGATGGATCCTTTCAAAGCATCAGCGTGGCTTTCGACACTCTTGTATGGCAGAAGACAGAGATAAAGGATGGAGAAGAACAGTTGAGATGAATGAATAAAGAGTTGAAAAATTCTTTACATTTATTCTTCGTTTCCCGTGTTTTACATGATATCTGCAGAGAAATATCTGGATATAAATTCAAATTTTTATAAATATTGATGAACAATGAAGATACCTGGCACGTGTATATAGTTACTCGCGAATTTTCATGGCAATACTTTATTCAAGGTTACAAACAATGCATTTTCAAGAGGTAAATATGCAACTTTTTAATGCTGGCACACGCACTACTCGTGAAAATCCCATTTCTTAATTTCCTTCTATTCGTCTTTTTGATTTTTCAAGGAAGAGTTAGGATTAAATGAATTGCAAAATGAATCAATTTCATCGCGTCAAAATCTTGAACGAATTAACAGAAGCATAAATATACATAGACGTGCGCGTGCCTGAAAAGAAAATTATGTAAATTAGTTTAAATCCTTGATAAAGGCACTTTATCAAGGAAAACTGAATAGAATATTTCAACAGCAAATAATTTTAAATGATATTATCTCCGGAAAAATATTTTCAATAAAAAGTAAGATAGTATTTACAGTTTTATAAATATAACAAACAAAAATAAATGAAAAAGTACTAATAAAAAGATGTTTTAATTATTGAGATATCGCTAAGAGGATTATCACTTTCTTACTTTGCACGTAAAAGTAAAATAAAAATAATAGTAACCATACACGTACATCACAAAAATATAATTTTTCTACTCCTCATTAAGAGAAAAAACAAAAAAGAATGTAGAAAGAAGCCTACTATATATAAAGTACTACTAAGTAAAATGAGAAGAAGTGGGTAAAAAAGACAAAGACTCATACGAAGAGTCAAAAAGGATGGAACAAGGTTGTTAGTCAGAAAGTCATACGACAGAAACTGTAGAAGCGATGAGAATGTCTTACGTGATCAGATCTAAGGGCATATTTTTGGCGCCGTCGCTCGTGTACATTGGATCAGACGCACGGTGACCGAATAGTAAAGTATTTTTATATAAAACAGCGATGCCTTAAAAAGTATTCGACAAAGTCTCCTGACCGTTTGACGAATGGCCCGCGGCCTGCGTTCGAAAGCAGTGGCGTGAACTTTTTCTCGGCGCTTCGTCCTTTCACAGATAGCGAGTATGAAGAATGATATTTTTCAGAAGAAAACACGTGGCGCACTAGGGTAAAATACATATACAAAGTGCAGTGGCATCCTTCATTTATTATTCGTATGAAAAGCGAGCGGTCATGCGCGCATTGAAACCTTCAGGAATTGTTAAAGAAAAATAATTACCTTATCCTACCTCGATTCTTCATCCTACACACTCACTTCGTTTTATATCTTTTATTTAGCTTTTCTTTCGTGCTTCCTTCTCCTCTTCTTTCTTCTGATTTTATTTTTCTCTGGGCGAGATTTATTACGAATTACAGTACTACAGCAACACTTACGCAAGTCACTTTTGTACGTCTACACCGGACCATCGTTCAACTTTCGAGTCCTCTCGTAGTGCTACACAGCGTCTTATAATCGACTTTTACTCCTCGCGTGTCTGTGCATGCGTATGTGTGCGTTTGCCTACTGAAAGTATCGATGGGTGAATGTAGGGCATCAAAAAAATCGATAAATCAATTAAATGGTTTTGTTCCTCTAACTGATAAATCGATTATATCTAGAAATTGCTGAATCTTTTTCGGAAAATACGAAAAAAGGTTTGGTAATCTATATTTACCGAGTTCGAACATATTGGCTATAGAATATAAAATTATGGAATTCTTTTAAAAGTAGTGTTGTGCTGTTGTGTTCATATAAACTATAGTTACTCTTTGGTTACTATTACAGAATAAAATACCGAATTAAACGGCGTATTTTGATAAGCTAAATTTTTTAATGAAAATTCTTTTAAAAAACAGTAACATAAAATACTTCTGCTTTTGGGAATTAAATATAAAGACATTGTATATTCTCAATACAATTTGTTATGAAATATTATTTAGGATAGAAAAATAGTACAACGTAAGTGTGTTCCCAAGATATTAAATTCAACATACAACTTGTAGAATGTAAAAATGAGTACAGAGAAAAAGGTATTACACGAGTCCTTTTCAAATAATGACAACGTGGATTGCTAGTCAAACTTATAAATTTTATGCTAATAAATATAATAAGTACTAGTTTATTGCATATAAAGCATTCTAATGAAAATATTTATACGTTTTCCGAAGAAAATTCAAGCTCATTTAATGTTTCTACTTGTCAATTGATTCTGACAAGTACAAATTTCAATCGAGATATTTTCAAACATATTGTTCATAAACTTGTTCTCGTAAAAGTTAGAGAAATTTTAGTTATGTGATAGATAAAGCATATAAAATGCTTTAAGATAAAAGGGCCGCTTTACGTTGAATTTTTCGTCAGTACACGCGTACAACGAATATCGAAATACCAATCCTGCATTATCACCTCTATTTAATCTATAAAGTATACTGTATCCAATTATTCTACATAAACACTAGCTTAGTACACTTTCTCAAATAAGTCAAATTCAAACAAAACTTCGAGTATTATATCCTCTTTTTCTAAAGATTTATCATGTAAAGTTTACGATATTTAAGAACTTCTTTATTAGGTTTATTTTATATTTTCAAAAGTAGCATGTAATGTGTGATTAACACGATTATCAGTAAAAATATATTGTACATATTAAACTGATTTTCGCTGATAGTTGAGTTATTCATATATTATATATTAATTTAGAAACTATAAAAGGAACGTAAATTAAGAAATTGAAAAATACTACATCTGTATGTTTTTTTAATTTCTCCTAGAAACAGGATTAATGTACATGAAAGCATAAAAGAAAGAGATTGTTGTATGATAATTTTTTTAGGATTCTCGTCTTTATTTATAACTTCTCACCGGCGAAAAATAAATGTCGAAAAAGGGAAAAGTATACAGTTAGTCGAGAATAGTACGCAGGTTCAAAGGTTCTCCGATTCTGCACTATTGTTACTTGAAGAAAAGGCAGGTCTTGAAAGGGAAAAATGGCTAACGCGCATAACAGGAGAAAAGCCTGCTTCGTCAAAATCAATGAGCATAAAACCTCTAATAGATAAAGTATACTCTAAAAAGCTGAATGTTCTTTTATTCGGTTATTGTGAAGCGAAATACAGAGAAATCGCGAGTAGATTGTTACAAGGAGTTGGATTTTCGAAGCTGCATCATTGATTCTTTCTTTAAATAATGTTTTCATTGTTGAAAAATACTGTTATTATACATTATTAAAGGCAAACATTTGAATTTTTCTTTTCTGTCGCAATATTTGCAACATAAATTTTTTTCAATGATAAACTACACTTGTAGTTGTACATTGAATAAGAATGATTTTATTTACTCTTTTTCGACCAGTAAAGAAATCAATTATCAATATTATTTAAGAAATACTAAAAGTGAATACCACAATCTATATATATATATATATATATATGTATTGATTAAAATAAATATATTGTGTATGCTTATATTACATAAGCGTTCAGGAGAAATTTAATTAATGTGCACGATATATCAATTTTCGACTTTTATTGATCACGAGAAGGGAAAAATAAAGCAAGAGTAATTCCAACTCTAAAGATCTGCATTAGACAGGTTCGCACGTGAAATATTCTGTACATGGACCAGCGAGCTTTGTAAATTCTAAAAACACAAGCGGACCCGATCAACGACGACGGGGGCTCCATAATTTTATAGGTAGAATCGGTAGTCAGAAAAACAAAGGCATCGGTGGTAGAGGCTAACCGACGAGCAAATCAGTAATGTGAAAAACGAGAGAAAGAGAGAGACCGAATGGCAAGGGAAGTGGATACAGCGGTTCGATCGAAGCGGAAATTGAATCTCGGATTTGATCGAAATGAAAAGCGATCGAACGCCGATCGAGCAAATGTGAATATACATTGTAATATTCTGCTAGCGCGAATCGATTCCCAGTTGACGTCGCACACACAAGCAATGCTCGTAGTTGTATCGTCTTCACCTGTTCCGAACACTTTTTTTCTTATCGCACGAAATCTGATATTTCTGGTCGTTATTCTATAATGTTTTCGCTTTTTAATAATAACTTCTTTTATGAGTTACTTTGGATGTTTTCTATTGTTTATATTATTTAGAAAATAATCAAAAGCATATAATTAGAGATACATTAATTTAATTAAGTGCATATATTACAGCTAGATAAATATATTCAAAGGTATAAACATTTTAAAAGGTTTTCATAAAGAAATAGAACGAATTTTAAGAGAATCGATATAAGTTTATATTTGCAGTGCTGACTTATTTTTAATGTAATTAATTTCTAAAACGATTATAATAATGAACCATAACTGTATATAGAAATATATCTAAAACTTGATTAATGTGAAAATGTATCGAGGATACGTATATGTACGTAGGTTACACATATGATTGTACAAAAAATGGAATATGTACTTTCTTAAAATTAAAGTGTGTCTATTTCGTAAAGTCGGATTGTTTTAGGGTTTTCTAAACTACCAAATAAAAAGAAACTGAATTTTAGCTGCTAAATTTAACTAAGTAAGCCATTCTAATTCAACTTAAACTTAATATTTTATTAAAAAAATATTATTTAGAATTAACACCAGTACAAAATATTAAGATCACTTTTATCGAATTGTAAATGATGATGTATTTATTTGCATAAGTTTTTATAAGAAATGTATTTTTGAGGAGTTTTTTCTAAGTATAAATGCGAAACCCCTAGAGCTTATTCTGATATACGAAATACTTAAATCAATTAAATGTTAATTTAATAAAAAAATAAATACGTTAATTATTATTACAAATTAAAAATGACTACGTAATTAAAAGTACTGAGATATTGCTGACAAATTAAAGTAAAATAAATGTAAGTAATTGGTCTCGTTGAAAAAACTTACATAATTGATTATTTCATTTAAATCAACAGATTCAGTAATAAATATTAAATAAATTTTGCTGATATTGACAAATTCTCTTTCAAATAACGTAATATGATTTGTAAAAAATATAGCTTAAAATCTAAAAGTAAAATCGTTAAATTTTATCTTTTAGAAAACACTTTTAAAAAACACTTTTCAATTGAAAACAAGAATTCTTTCATCCCGGCATAAATCCTGTCATGGAAATAAGAATTATTCTCAAAGTTTTAAGTCTTGGCTTCTTAAAAATTTGTTCAAAACATAAATAATAGAGTTGGTTTGAAAATCCAAACTAACACTACATATACATTTCTCGTATTAATGATTACTTCGGAAGTACTGAAATATGCGATAGAAACAAAAACTACTTCGTTATTATATCGAAAACAAAGTTTTCAAGTATTCATTTTTAAATTAATTCTTTTCTCAACTCTAAATTATTATCACTGTGCGAGTATTTGATACAAAACCCATATTAGATATCAAATTTCGGTTTGTCCATTGCTTCCGTTACATATGTATTCTTTTTATTCGTTGGATTACTGCTGTCCGAATATGAGAGAATCGACAATGTGTAATAAAAATAACGGCTAATCTGTAAAAAAGCTGCTAAAAATGATAAAAACGCGAATAAATTCTCGAACACAGGTGAAAATCACGTTTTTTATTTGTAACTTTGAGTATTTTAATAACTTAAAGAATGTAGAATACCTTGAACATGTACAGTAAATTACTTCATACTACTGGTAAACCTAATCAATCATTATAGCGGTACTAATTATTACAGCGGTAAATCAGTATTAATTCATTTTAGTATACCTATAGAGTAAAAAAGTATTATTTCATAAATTTCACCAGGAACTGTATAGTATTTAGCACACCTTAGCTACACGTAGATAATGTATAAATCTAAATTGTGGTTTCAAATTAAATTGACAGAATTTTAAAAATAACAGTGACTAAATATCGAATAGTAAATCGAATATTCGTTACATTAATCATTTTTATTCGAAAACAGTTTTCAAATTTCCGATAAATTATGATTGTATCAGTACAGTAAAAAACTGTAAAAACTGCGTTAAACAGTGTAAAGATCCGAATAAGTGGTTTTCATGCTGGATTCTATATACAATATTCTGGGGCTTAATTCTTCAATTGCCACTACCTCGGTTTACAGTATTTATATAGCGATACTTCAAACAAAATGGTTAAGAAAAGCTTAAAATAAATGTATAATCGCCTAACTAAGTGTTCGCTCTCATAGAAAAATAGAGTGAAAAAGGAAAAAGAGCGACGGTATTGGGAATAATTCTTGTTCGAGCCAGCTGATTTTCTCTTCTGTATTTGAAATTCTTATTCGGAGTAGTGCGCCGTGAAAGAGACGCAATTTCAGGCAGATCGAAGGTACTGATGCGTGCGATAACGCGAAGTCGTGAGAATAGTTTCCGCTAACGATAGCGCGAGTGGTTGCGCACTCGCGTAGCGCCCGTTTAACCCGGCAATCAAGGACACATGGATCACCCATCATATTCCGCGACCAGGTGTCCGCGTGTGCGCATGGGCCGCCAGTCAAGGGGCTTGCAAATGTACGAATTAGAGGTGTGGCCGAGTGATTAGAGAGCCCTGCTGCTTTCGTCGGGGCCGCATTTCGTGGTTTGACCAGCGATCGATTTCGTTTCGGATCCGTGCATAACTCTCCTGCAACCGAAAGCATTTGGCCGCGCGACGCGTAAAGCGCAGTGAGTTTTGACGTCAGGGCGCGTATCGACGAAAATTATTGGCGCGGCCCGCTATTGAGATTCATCGACGTCTGCGCGCAACATGCCGTCGTACAGAGAATTATTTTCGCTCGATTGGACACTCTGCAAAGCCAGCAGAACTGCAATAATAAGCCGATTAGTGCGCTGTACTTGCCCTGCTTCACTGCTTGCGTACGCGTAACTATACATTGTTCTTCGGAAAGCAATGAAACCTTTCAAAATATGGCTTCTCATTCGAACGGATTCATAATTCCCGTTACCAGCTATTTCTAGTACTATGCGAGTGTTACGCATCACGCACTCCTCTTTTTCAGTATTCGAATACGGATATTTTGGAATAAACGTGTATACTTAATTCATAGCAATCGTAAACAGTATTAGAGTTAGTTAATTAAGTATTAATGCACGCTATTTTTACTATATCTTCCAGCACCTTACTTTCTACTAAATCAATGATCACGTGTCGATCATATTTATGTGCATCCTACGTATTTAGCATTTTTAAAACGTCAGTGTCAGCAACGTTCATTTGGATTCTCATACGCGTACATTTGAAGCGCGGTTCATTCCATTTTAAGGGGTTCACCATGTTTTTCACAACAGTGAAAGTAGCAGCAGTACTGAAATAAAGATAATAAAATTAATCTTGCATTTAACAACTCCTAGATGAATTATCATGGATTTGTAGGCGAATAAGTCAGCTAATTTACGATTGGTAAAAATTCAAGATAATTAATTTTTAATTTATACATAATTATATAAAATTAATTTGGTTCTGGATATAACCTCGTAAGTATAAGTGACGCTGATTATTCTAGATATCTATAGAAATAATTACTTCAAGAGTCGTAAAAATGAAATAATGAAAAAATGGAAATAAATGAGTAATGTTGCTGAGATTATTGATGGTGTTTCAAATGAATATGTGTATATTTGTAAATGAATAGTGTATAAAGTATACGTTGAAAATCATTGATTTATGATCTCATTCCATAGAAAATGTAAATACTTCGAAATTTTTTTGAATAGGCTTAAAATTTTATGTAATTACTGGTAAATTATCAATTTGGTAATACTTCCCCAATATGAATCCTTAAAAATAGTAAATTACTTTTGATGAACATCATAAAAGTATCAAATCATTATTTACATATTTTATTCTTATTACCTTGTTTGAATAGTACGTACAAAATTATAAAGTAATATTGCGTAAATGTAGGTAGCTGAATGATAAAATATGAAAGGTTTTATCATATTTTTAAAAGAATTTTCATTAAAAATAAAAGAACAAAATGTTTCAAGGATGTAGAATTATTTCAAGGAAATTGTTATAATGATGCCATAAAATATTTGTTGCTTATATAGATGCGAATAAATCGATAAACTTATGTTTCTAAAACTTTTATTGTAAATATAATTTGTAATTTTTAAAAATTTAAAAATAAATAAGTATAATTTTAAATATAAACTTGTAAATATAATAATAAATGCTATCATTTGAATGATAACTAGATAACTAGACATGATAACTAGCTATAAAGATTAACAAAACTATAACAATATCAATGTAGAATTGTAAATTTATCGTTAGTAAGTATGCATTTGTATGTAATTCATTAAACCCTATAACTTTTTCGACGTATAAGTTAAAAGGGTATACTGTTATAACTGTTATAACGCAAAGTCAATATAATTTCGTTTCTTTTCCTATTGAAGCAAAATCCTACGAATACTGTATTGTAATGTTCTTTCTTACTCTCCTTGACGCAATCTCTCTTTCTCTCCTTTTCCTTTTCAGAATTCTATTTAAAATAATTACAAAACTCTTTAGAACATATATAAAATTTAAATTAAATTATAATTTAATCTAACTAATCTAATATACGTATATACACAATACACGTAGATACGTAAGAAAAATTAAGTTATATCTAAAATTACAATCGAGATTTAAATTAAATTTAATAATAGTTTACTAGTAATATTCATCTTACGCTTCAACATCTCAAAGAATATTTTGACAACTGAATATTTGAACCTAAAATTAAGCCATCAATCATACTTCTACTTGTTTTCATTTAGTAAATAATTAATAAAATAATTCTGAGCTCACAACCATCGCATAAATGAAATTATATATGTTGCGATACATTTGCATATATTATTAAAATTACGCGGGAAATACAACACAAGGATCACTTACGAATCTTAATATCTTCGTTAAATAAAGATAAATTTTCACGAAGATACAGATTTTTTCGATTACTTAGTAAAAATCAGTTGAAACAGTAGCTCATTTACTTATTCTTCAAAAGCTTCAACGTGCTTGATTCTCATTAGTTGGTAACACGTAGTCACGACTGTTTTGCATGTCTTTGGCCCCTTTCACCGTATTTCCTCTGGCATGTCCGTATACGCGCATGTTCGACAGAGATTTTAACAAGTGTGCATATGCGTTAGATATTAATTCGCTGCAGGTCTACTCTCCAGCGAGCTTCAACTTAATTGTAATTTGCATTATATTGCGAATATCGCGCGACTATAAAATGAAAGAAAGTCCATTAGAATGAATATTCGGCATTTTTAATTTTATGGAGAATTATTTAAATCTGATTTATTGTTGTGAAAAGGAATCAAAGTGGCTCGTACTTGGTAAATTTTTATAGAATGAACAATGTTTCAGATGCTAGATGAAAAAATTAGATTCGAACCCAGTCATGGCAATTTACATTGCAAACTACTTGAAAATTCAAATGCAAAAGTTAAAATGAAATATATAAAATTGTCAATCTTTATAATATCAGATGACACATTTTTATAAAACTTCTTATTCGTTAAAATAATATTTAATTATGTTACGTTTTTAATTATGTACCTCTGACTTGAAAATTCTAATTACTAACTTATTTTTGACTTGTAATAATAATAATAAGAATATCTGTATCATAAAATACTGAATATTAACTGCATATAATATCAAAAGCTCGACGACAGTTTACGTGCGTTATTTAATATAATACGTAAAATAATTCAGAAGCCCATCAAGTTTAATCTTAAATCGTACACTTGACATAAAATATATTTCGAAAGCTTATTCGGCGCTCTGATAAATTATTTGCGTTTTTAAGAAGATAACGTACTTTAAGAAAATGATTGCTTAAGAATTTTTGTGTTTACATTATAAGTTAATCTAGTATATTTACATTACATGTAATTTATTTATAGAATTAAATTGAACGATATTACATTTTCTAATATTTTTTTGTAATCTCAAGTACAAGCTTTACAACCACATATTAATATCGTGTAATTTTATAGCTTGATAAGAAAAGATTTTCCGATAAGTTTAAAATATCTATCCATGAAGTACATGGTTGACTTTTAATTCAAACAAATTATAGTGTTGATTAAAAGAATCGAATGAAGTCGTAAATAAAAGTCTAGTATTATCGTTAAAAAAGAATGCAATATTATACACACCTTTGAATTACCGAGAGAGACAAATTTCAGAAATTTGAATATTATGAAAATCATTTATTTCCTGTAAAGATAATATTCAAAATATACAAAGGATCAAGTTCGAGATTAAATTATAAAAACAATATCATCACCTTTAGAGTCAAAAGACCTCCATTTGATAGAATACAATCTTGTCTTAATTCAAGAAAAACTTGAACAAAGGTAGATAAATATCGCATAATTAAGATTTTATTAATAATTAATTAATAAGATTTTATTAAACTACTACTTATACGGGCCGGTGAACAATGGTCAATTTTTTAACATCTTCCGTTGATTAAGTATTAAATTATAAAATGTATTCCATCAGATTATACGAATGGAATAAATCTCTTTAAACTTATGTTAACCTAATATTTTTTCGTGCACTTCATTTCAAAAGATCTTCATAATATTCCTATGCCTATATTCGTATACAGTCGGACGAGCATTCTGACATTATCAATAATTTCATTATCTATATATTTTCATAACTAGCCTTTTCAACTATTTGATAAATGAACTAATCTTGGTAATATGCTTCAGCTTTCAATCGAAGTTTTTTCCTTTTCTTCCAATTATGGATTATACGCTTCAACTATCAAATGCTTCTAAAGCTGAAGGCGATCAAGTGTGTCCTTCACGCGAAAAGCATCCTCTAAAACATTAAACTATTAGGTTTACGTTATAACTACCAAGTTTACGTTACAAACATTGTACGCTAGGAATAAAATACAAAAGCAAACAAATGCCTTATGCATTCATAATTTGATGAATCTCCTATAGACGCGAGACGCTCCACTTCATTCTGCAAATGTGTCGTCTAATATTCCGAGCTCGACACAGCTAGATATAAGGTGCAAAAAAGTCGAAGACTTTGTTTGACGTAGTTTGAAGAAAGAGAGCGAAAAAAAGCAAAAAAGTGTAGCGAGAAATATACGGAAATGAGTCTGGAAAAAGTTGGAGTAGAAAGAACGGAAAAAATATAGAAGCATATATAAGCACAGAGACGGGCACGACGAGATATTTTTACAGTCGAGCATCTTTGAGCTTGCGTGGATCACAGGACACACCTCCTCAAACTAAGAAAGTCATAACAATTTCTTTCTTTGCTCTTACTTTTTCCTTGACTCTGTTTTTGTCTTGAGGCAGTTTTTCAAGCGCCACGAAAACATTACTCAAATTATATATTAGAGGAATCCTATACCTAATAATTGACAATGTAAGAAAACATTTATTTAAACATTTTAATTCGACGAAATTGCTTTCATAAGATAAAAATCAAAACTATCAAATGATAGAAATTAAAACTATGTAATATATATTTTGCGATTTATAATGCGATTCGACGCATATCAAATAGTAGTTTTGTAAATTGTGAAAATAAAATTGAAGGAAGTGTAAAGAAGCTTATGCCTTGGGTCTACTGTCGGATTACATCATATGAAGAACTGACTGCTCGAATTTTACGTTGCAGTCTATTTTTCCATCTTCTTTTACTTTTAGTAGAAATAAACATAAGCATTTTAATATAACTCGTGTATTTTATATCAGATTTCGTGTGTTCGTGCGTGTGTTCGTGCGTGCGTGCGTGTGTGCGTGCGTGCGTGCGTGCGTGTTGTATGACATATAAAATATAAAATATAAATAATACAGTCTAAAAGTAAATTTAATCAATTCCAATTTTCTTTTTATATTTAAGTTCTCACGATTAAATGTACACGTTTCAAATTATAGAATATTTAGATAATTGTTAGGATTAAAGAATATCATTTGTTCAAAGCTTCAATTTTACATCTTTACTTGTACATTCTTTTTAACGGACTTCAAAAGAACATAAAAAATCTTATCTTTTTGCATTGAAAGTTGAAATATTGCATAGTTTAAATCTTATTTAAAAACAAAAAATATCTATTTATTACCTAACGAATCCCTTTTTTATTCGTATAGAATAAAACTTAAATATCATAGAACTAGATTTCGTAAATCGTTGGTATAATATTTTCATTTGTAGAATATAATAGAATATTGTTTTCTGACCTTTTAAATCTACAATTCAAATACATAAAAGTATTAGTAACCCAATTCTTATGAAACTTATGTTGAATTAAGCGTACCTGTATATGTATAAATACATGCGCGCACATATATGAATAGAAGTTCAATAAATTTGAAGTCTAAAACTGTTCGCTGATAATCGAATAGTCTGGCATGTTCGTTTGCCTAAATTTGGACGGCCAAATTTTCTACATAAACTATCTATTGTCTAAAATTTAAAGGTATTAAGAAAGAATACTATTACTGTATATATATCGTTGTACTTTTATGAAGTATAAATCTTTTCCCAGTTATATTAAACACTAGTGATTTTATATGATTTTGTTATTTGAAAAAGAGCTATTACATCTTAGCTGGTTTTGGTTAATGCGAAAGAAAAAAAAACGGAGAATTATATGATAACAGTTTATTCCTTTTAATGCAAAGAATATAATGAAAGATCTATTCAATCTGTCACGGATTTATCATTAACTTGCTTATCATGAATGTTGATTCCGATCGCGACTATCCTTGCGTAAGACTTGGATCTCACCGTTATTTACTTTATTCTTAATATTTGAAAAAAATAAATGTTTAATTCTATATTACATAATCTACATTACGTAAGTAATATCAAATAAAACTCTGATACATGAGTAATATAAAGTGTAAGCTGCGTAATTCTGAGTCTCTTATAAGGATTCAATTTATAAATAAACTAATTAATGATATAAAGTTCGGCATCACGAAGAGGATGAAAACTGAAAAATTAATTCCTAAGTTAAATAATGTCGTGAGAAAAATAACTTAAATTAATATATAAGATCACATGACAGTCGTAATAGAATAGCTACAAATATATAATGGCTACAAATAAACAAAAGAAGACTAAAATTAATTCAAAAGCGAATGTACTTAGATTTATTTACGTCAAATTTAGTTTATAATTTCCACTTAAGTTATTTAATAATAATTTATTCTCTTACTGATGTAATATGTTAATCGATTTACATTGTACTTTACTAAGAATTTATGTTTTTAACATATATTTAATAGTGTGAAAGCTAACGTCGACATTGCTTTCTTATTGCGTTTAATAATCTATGATATTTTGATTTTTAGAAATTTAAGATTTAAATTTCATTTGGATATAGCGTAGAATTTCAAAGCCTTAATTATTCCTATTTTTAAAAATTTATTACTTTATTAATTTTATAGCTTTTATCAATTTTATGCTATATCCATGAATTAATTTTAATATTTGAATAACGAAGAATAACGGTTGCTTAATACCATATGTTAATCTTAACTTTTTTACATAATATATGTTTACATATTAGATTAATATTTTAAATTAAACTGAATTACAATAGACAATTGTTAAACAATGAATTTGAAATTGCTTAAATCCACGTATTTAAAATGTAATATATTTGCTTATGATTAATAACTATTTTGGTGCACTAATTATTATAGTATTGCATTTATTTAGAACATTCAATAAATTATCAAGTAAATTTATAACCCAGGACTATAAGCATAAAAGATATAAAAATTAAAATTATTAGTTCTATCGATTTCATTTCAAATACACTGTTATATCAGATAAGGATATTCTGTGTAAATAATAAATGTAAACTAATTACACATTTAATGAGTAACTGACACGTAATATTACATTTAAATATAAATTCAAAAATTATTAACTGAATAAGGATATAGAAAATTCCAGTTAAATAATAAATAAATTCAAATATCACTAAACACAGAACGTAGAACGCAATAAATAAATAAGAAACAAGCCATGTTGTATGTTTATCATATATTAGAAATTTGTTATATTACCAATGTCTTCTAAATAATACGATTATTATGTGTATTATAAAAACATATTATTATGTGTACATTAAAATTTAAAGTTTCACCTATTAAATAAGGTTACGAATAATATATTACATTATTTTATATATTCCAAAGAGTAAATTTTTGTCTATCAAGCGTTCTATATGATAAGGAGCAAACACCTGTTTTGGATATCTTACAATATTTAAGATAACAGTTACGTTTTCATTTACGTATATTTCAACTAAATCTCATTCGAAGGAGAGCTATGAAATTTGATAATATTTTGGCAGTTTTCGAGCAACCGAAAATTTAATGTAATCTGAATTCTTTTCTCGAATTCTAAGATGATGCTTTCAGAAGTTTCAAAATCCAGTGAAACTTCTACGATATAGTATTCTTCTGTTATTAATAATTTAATTGCTAAGACTAATGATAGAGTGTTTCGAAAAATTTCAATTTTCATAACCTAGACAATTGTGCAACTTTCCTTTACATATATACGCGTTGTAAAGAGCTGTATGGAAGTATTGAATAACTGACTGATAGCTACCGATAAAAATAATTGCGTTATTTTAATACAATGAAAGAAAGCGAACGGCTCCGAGAATAATGTAGCACTTTATAATTATTTTCCAATTAAAAAATCTAATTGATTTGTTCGCTGCCCGGAGGCGAAGAAGCGAGTTTTTTGCTCAGAAATTCGTCGAGATCGTGTTCTATGTCGACTTTCTTCGATTCCGCCTAACGTAGTGGTAACGCATGCATCCGCAAAATGGATGAAAGTAAAGCGGAGAGCGGCTCGAAATTACGAATTTTAAGATAAAATGGAATCATGGAATTTGGAATAGAAAATTCCCGGTCTAATGCCATTGGTGTGCAGTACTGAGTCCGTTCAGATTCCGACCTCTCCGGCACCCTGACACGTTACTCCGAGCTCTTGCTCCAGACGCGTGTAAGCTTTAGCCCCAGGAGTCCCATTTCTTCACCGTCGTGGAAATAACCGTAAATGGAAAACGGTGTGGCAGCAGTAGCAAAGGATGCAAGAGGAATGGGCGCGCTAGTGCAAATGTGCAAGTGTGTACTAGATTCAAGGCGAATCACGCGAAGAGGGTAAGAGACAAGGATCACGAGCAGCTAAAGCGAATGGTGATTTATGTGGGAGGAGTGAACGTAAAATAACAAGGTTGGATACACTAATTGTGATTTAGAAAGGAAAGGGTGAGAATAATCTGTAATCTAAGAAAAAATAGTACCCTCGTTCGTTTCTTGAAAAGCCATGGATACTTTAAGGCTAAGAATGTTTGAAGAAGGATTAGCATAAAAAACATAAGTAGACACCATTCTAAAGGATTTTGAAATGATAAAACGCATATATTCTGATCATTCAAGTATACAACTGCATATATATTACTTAAATTTAGTATTAAAAATATGTCCAAATTGTTTTAATAATATTATATTGGAATTATGTAATATGGAATTTTATTACGCGATAGAAACTAGATGTAAATGTAAAGATGTAAAGCAAATATACATGTTCCTTCAACTAAAATAATACTTAATTTGTAAGTCATTAACGATTTTTATAAGATTAAACTACTTTCAGAAAATTTCGAATACCGAAATTTTTTTTACATGTAATTACTCCTAATAACTTAATTATTAATTATCAGAAGAAGCTTATCATTTCTTATCCAATACTCGATTAACAATGTTATTTAAGATTTCCAGTATGTTTTTCAAAATATTTCAAAATATTCTCAGTCAACTTAATGTTACATTTTATTTTATAATTAACGATTAAAATTATTTTGGAGAAAGCCTAGTAAAAGATAATACTGGATCAGGAGTCATATCTTTGACGTTTTTTTGCTTTTTCTTTCTCAATGCACTGCTACTGACTGCCTGTTTCCTTCTAGCAGTTGTCTTTTGCCATAATCACAGCATGAAATTTGAGACTCGTCACGAGATTAACAATAAGTTAGAAAACAAAATAAGAAATTTAAGATATTCAATCCCTCAACTATTTATTGTAATTAATTTAACAACTGCATATTTAACATTTTGTTCATTAACATTTGTTTTTCACTTAAATACTCTACATGTTTTTAATAAAGTAGATTGATTTATTATAATTATTATAACCAACTAGCAGAATATATTGTCAAAATATTGTTAAAGTACAAGTAATCGAGTTTAAAATTCTTTGAAAACGTGGGCAGAAATAGGTGCCAAGAAAAATCGGAAAAGAATTTTGTACTTTCTTTTATTTTTCCCTCTTTCTCTCTCACACTTTAAAATCTTAATACACTCATCGCTTCTGTTCCCGTGATTTGGTTTGTAAATATCAGCAAACGATAATGGAAATACCCTCCCTTCCCTCAGCCCCACTAACATAAAGAATTAAAAATAGTCGAATAGTCAAGCCTGTTGAAATAAAGTTCTACACAAAATCATTCTCCTTTGATGCTAGTTGCATTGACTTCAAAATAAGAAGAAATCACTTAGTAGAAACTGCTGCATGTCTTGAACATTGATAATCGTCGATGAGAATAAAGCGTATATATAGAATTTTGCTTTATGTGAAGGTTACAAACGAAAGCGCTTTAGAACTCACGAGTTGTATTATCAAAATAATTAAAATCGAATAAAGCATTTTTTCCATTGTACTGTAGTTTTTCACCTTAATTCGTTATTTATTTTCTTGTGGTTATATATATAATATTTATATAATATTATATATTATATAATAATTATATAATACATATAATATTTATATATATAATATTTATGTACACAACAATTAAATAGACAGATCTTTCCTAAAAATTAATAATTCCTGTTTCTTTCACAGTTGACGTAATGGTTTTTAAAATTAAACCTTAAATATAGTAAACGTATAGAAATGTATTTTGGATTATATTCTGATATAAAATTATGTATAGCTATGATAAGTTGCCGAATAAAACAAAATAAATGTCTGCGGAAACTATCCCAAAGTTAATTACACTTCCAACTACCGCTGACACTCAAGTCTTTCACACTTTATCTTTTTCTTACTTGAACAGTTTTTATTTTTCTTGCCTCTCTCTTTTTCCCTATCTCTTCCTCTTTCTACTCCTATCTTTCAATCCTTTCTATCCTTATCTTTCTCTTCTAATATTTTTTTCCAATTTACTAATTTGATAACACTTGTTCACTTTGCACTACTACTTTATTTTTTACTTTTTGATAAATGAATATAGCATACTTTGAACTAAGTAGTCCAATATTATTTGTGTAATACTATTTTATATTTAGATGATAGATTACCGTTGGACGTGTAATACTTCGAAAATAGTATGAAATCTTAATATTATGTCTCCCTATATTTTGAATTCTTAAAATATTACTATTTGCAATTGAGTTCTTTTTTCTAATCACTCTTTCTTTCATTATCTTTGTTAACTTACTACTAAATTTCTTTTCGTTTTATAGCATTGATTCAGTCTCTCTTTCTGTAATCTTTTCGCATATTTATCTTTTAAATTTATTCACTATTCATATTTCTCTCATTTTCCAGTATCTACTTCCCTATTAATCAATTCAATTATATTCTTCTATTTTTTTGCTTACTATCTCCATTATCTTTCTATCAAATGGTCATTCGCTTACTTGATTGCATGTATTACGTGTAAGGGTGCAAAGAGAGTAAGAAGTTTGCGTACTCACTATTTTCTCGGTAGCTTCTACCTCAGGCTAATCGGATCGTTCTACGAATCCTAGAGTCAGAGTAATAAAAAAATAGATAGAAGAGGCACAAAATTGAATATATATATATATATATATATATATATAGAGAGAGAGAGAGAGAGAGAGAGAGAGAGAGAGGAGAGAGAGGAGAGAGATAGTAAATTATTGGACGATTTACTCGTAGAAAATACCATTTCTCGGTTAATATCTCCTTGAAAGTTAAGAACGAAATGAAAGAGACAACGCGAAAAATCTTCAGGATGCAAGCTCTCACTGTCAGCTTGACGAATTAGCTGTCGAGTGTTTGCAATTGCGGTTGGTGCAAAAACTGTTCACCACCCTGAATTTTCGCTGAATAATTTCGTTGTAAAAAGTCAAATGATGAGGATTTGACTTTTAAAACGTTGAGATTCGAATGAGAAATGTTAGTTTATTCTTAACAGTTTTTTGCTTTTCAATTCTTTTGTTTGTTTTTCCAAGGATGTAATAGATTATTAAAAAGTTTAACAAATTTTAGAAATAGAAATTAATATTGTACAAGTACACTGATATTAGGTATTTAGTTATTTCATTCTGTATTTCAAAGACAAACATTTTGTAAAATGTTATAAATAGTGTATCAAGTTTAAGCATACGAAGTAATACATACCATAATAAAAGTTATTATTTAACTGTTATTAGTTAATTATTAATATTTTCATTAAATCTTAAATTAGTACGTTATATTATTACACCTATTTTTCTAATGTATTATTAATAATAAATTAAATTGAATTATTTGATAAACACAAAAGAAAATTTTGCGAAAATTCTGACGTAAATCTTTATAATACTAAAACAGTATTTGTCAATATATATAATTCGTCAATTATAAATAACGTATTATTGCGAAAACGATGAAATGAAATAATAATAAATAATAATATTATTACATACTTTTATACTCATAATATTCTGCAATTATAATTTAAATATTCAAATAATTGGAGGAAACACTTGATTTCGTTATTGAAATATTTTATTTTTAAGAGTATTTGATTGTATTTTATTTCATATCAATGAAATCGATGATAAAAAATCGATAATATAAAATTGAATCTTTTATATTACATTTGTGAATATTTTTAAAAATTTTTACTTCATAATTAATATTATACTATTGATATAAATAAAAAATATCAACAAATATTATATTAAATTATGCCAATTTTAAAATTATTTTAATTCATAAAATTATTATTGGTTACCTTATTACTTTTGAATCTATCACCATACGAAATTTTATTCTCTCGTATTGAATTGTACCGATTAAGGTTAGGCAGTCTTATTTATGTTAATTTTTACGTTAAATCGCTCATGTTAACAGCACATTTTATAGAAAAAAATTTTTTCCAAAAATTTCTGGAAATTAGTTCTTCATCTTTTATCTCTAATGCGATGATACAGACTTAGGTGCTACTTATATATTATTAAATTCCAATTAAAAGCTACAGAAGATTTAATGAGACCCTTTATAAAATAAAGCTAAGATCCTTAATAATATTGTACATTGACATTTATGATATTTTAATTTGTATAGTGTAACACTTTTATTTTAAACCATAAATACTATATTTACTTTAAATAAATCGTGTCTTTTTCTTTTTTTAATATTGCCAAATATTAAAAATTAAATACTAAAAATATTAAAAATTAAAATATTAAAAAAAAATATTAAATATTAAAAATATTAAATACTAAAAATAAATATATTATAATTAGTCAAATAAAAAATATCATTCGTAGAAGTGATAAATAAAAAATTGACATCCATTTATTTAGTTTGTGGACTCCTTATTTTTAGCTAAGAAATTTTTAATTCATGAACTCGATAGTTTTAATTTTACATTCAAAATTATCGTATAAGTTTGGTTTCATACGAACGTAATATATTTCTCAATAAATTTATTGCATAAAAAACGATGTGCTGCGGTACAGACAAAACTTTTATATAAGAATAGAACATAGCAATATTTAACGTGTATAGAACATGATAATTTATATCTTTAACTATCAAAAGTTTGAATAGAACTCATAACTTCTCGTAAACTACGTATTAATAGAGTTCATACCATTTAATAATGATTAACGATGTAAAATGTTAATATACGGTGTTAAAAAAAAATATGAGATTCTTTTGCCAAATAAATGTTGAGTTATAACCTATTCTTAAAACATCGATCTCTTTTTTCAAGTTGTTTCTCAGAATCTACTTGATTTAAATAAATATAATACAGAAAATAAACATATTTGCGGATTATAAACAAAAAAATGAAAATAGTAATTATTCAATGTTACTGTGTTTAAATAATATATTTAAAAATGAAAAGATTCCATAAAAACTTGGAAATAAAAACTAGGATTTTCATGAGAAGATGAAGGTATTATATTAGAGAAATGTATATATCTTTTGTCTTACGGGTCTTGATGAGAGTCTTTACTAAAATATATATTCCATCAATGGCTCGTTCTTATAACTGTATAAATTTTAAATTGACACGTGGAAAGTAATATATGGTACTGTGTAATTTACAAAATCAACAAATATTTAACTTAGAAAAAATTTAAAATAAAAAATAAAGGACTTGTCGAATATAGAATATCGAATGAATTCTAAAAACCGTTATTCCTAACAAACAGAAAATTTCTATGGCACATATTGAAAATGACCTATTAGAGAATGTTCAGCAAGCATTGTATTTTTCTGAAATAGTTGATGACTCAGAAAATAATTCATGTTATAAAGAATCGTACGTATCAGATATCGTAATTTAAAAATCCACTCAGATTTTCATAAAAATTCGTGACCAAAAGAGTGTGCACTCTCCTACTCGCTATTATCTATTTTCTCACAAGTAGAAATACCCTTGGCACGGAATTAATTTGAATTAAACTTTTAACTCTGAAAAATTATGGGCCTCTTTATATCGTCACTTAAAACGCAGTATAAAAAAAGTCAGTTGTAAAAAGTTGCGTATGCATACTGCTGTAAGCTTTAGCTTTGCCTTCGCACAGTAACGGCTAACATCGAGTGATAAAAGCAAGGAGTTTAAGCAAGAGCCAAAGTAACCATGGATTTGAATAAGTGAATTGAATAGCAGTTTACCGACTTTTACCGTACTTATAAAATGTTAATTATTGTTTGCTGTGCTCGATTACGTATACATCGCAG
Organism: Wiebesia pumilae; assembly: GCA_018907045.1. Classification (NCBI taxonomy): domain Eukaryota; kingdom Metazoa; phylum Arthropoda; class Insecta; order Hymenoptera; family Agaonidae; genus Wiebesia; species Wiebesia pumilae. Next base: position 7,484,554 of record JACCHZ010000181.1, on the reverse strand, counting down.
GCTGTTAAAAATAAATACTCGACGATTAAAAGAGAAAACGTCCCACTTGGATGGGACAAACAAAATTACCTACGAATAAGTGAGTAAGAGGTAGAGACAGAGAGAGAGAGAAGAGAAGCGAAGAGAAGAATAGCGGCAAATAAATCGGATTAAGGCCAGGACTCGCGAAAAAATCGTCGGGGTTACGTTAACTTGTAGCGCTTTCGGTCACATTCAGTCAGATAAAACGTGACTATTGCGTAGGTCTTCATTGTTGTCTCGCAGAAAACTACCTTCCATCAAACCTCCACTACCCCTGCCAACGCTCCCTTCTAGTCTTTCACTCTGCTTATTTTATTCGTGACGAATAATACGTCGCAATAATCTTTTCTTCTTACAAAAAGCGATCGTTGGCGCACGGGTTTTCGAATGAGTAACTGCTTGGTGGAATAGCATAAGGGAAGAATCGAGCGTAGTTTACTCTCAGGACAGAGGGAGAATGCGAGGCAAAACGCCAGAGAGGAGGTCGGCTGCAGGAGAGAAATAAAATGGGAACTGGAAATTTATTAGCGCGAACTCTTCTTGTTTTGCGATTTTAGACGACGGACAATATTTTCTCTTACTTTTTCCTTGTTTTCCTTAATGTTTGTGTATTTCTGCTTGCTTTTTCCATCAAGATATGACTGACTAACTTACATTTTCTTCTTTCCTGATTTTCTATTAAATTATCTTGCGACGAAAAGATTCGTCGCAAAGGGAAAACAATGTCGCGGGTCAAGGGCCGGAAGGAAAACAAAAAGGAGGCCCGGCCTCTACGTCCGAACGAACAGCGAAAACATTTTTGAGTGATTGTGCGATAGTGCGAAAATATGTACAGGATTTGGAATGTAAGTAAGAGAGAGTGTGTGGGAATGTGAGTGTAAAGTATGCGCGCAGCGTAGCGTCAGCTGCAGGAATGCAAGTGTGAGTGGAAAAGAGTGTGTGCAGTGAGAAAGTGTACGCGCGGCAACGCGTCGGTCGCAAAGTGGAAGTACGACTATGAGTGAGTGAACGAGAGAATGTCCACGTAGTGGGAGTACGCGGCCCGAAATGCGTGCGAGAGAAAATGCCGAGTGACTGAGTGAGAGAAAGCTTGGGGTCGAGGAGGGGAGCCTTGGCTATGCGTTTAGCCTTGGCTATGTTTTAGCTAGTGCAATACTAGACTATGTGGGAGCAAGCGCGACATGCTTGCGCCACCGCCGCCGACTTTGCCCACGGCCCGTAAAGGCAATGGTTAGGCGACGCAGCCCTTCCACGAGGCCTGCGAGTACGAAAGCGTGAGGGGAAGCGCCCGCAAAACATTTAAAAAGGGCGCGCTCACGCAGAATCAAGAGTTGGAGGTGGAGTTCGGAAAGCGAATGTTTTCCGGTCATGCTAACATTTGGCGCACTGGAGAACACCAGGAGGCGTTGACATTTGGCGCATGGCCCCGAGTACAGAATAGGCCCGCGGTCGCGTATCCGAAGACACTGGCTGTTGGCTAGACTCTCTCCGCCATCTTCCGCCGAAATGCAAAGCGAATGAATCCCGACGGATAAACCCGCGTTTACGTACCGTCACCCTTCGATAAGTGTTATAATTCCGTCGTATAGTGTATGGGAAAGCGTCGCATTGCCAATTTATTAGTCTTTGTAGAATTCGCCATCTAGTATGAAAGAAAGTGCCGCGTGTATTATGTATCGCAGTCGTTTAAATGTCCGCCGAGAATTTATAAAAATTTTAACCATTATAGAATATTCACCAATAGTATCTAATTCATCACTGTAGCTGTTAAGGTTTTTTTGTAAGCAGCAAGCGCATTGAAAAAAAAAAACAAACCCTCTGTAAGTTTAGTTAAATAGAAATAATCTTAATTTTAATATTAAACAAAAATAAAACGCCTCGCTGATTTCGCTCCGGTCTCCTCGCGCCTCCTCCTCCCACCGCGAACCTGGTCCGACATTGAGCCGTCCGGGACGGAACAGTCAGGGAGCACGAGGAACCACCTCCACCACCTGAAGGACGAGTAAGCAGGGAAAAAGAACAACGATCGAGAAGAGTAGACATACGCCTCAAGTCCCTCTCCTTCTATCTACTTACTCGTTTTCGCAATTTATACAAAGAATAACGAACGATCCGCGCCGTAGAAAAACGTTACATGGCGCCCGCACAGGGACTCATGTAGTAACCGTATTAAACGCTACAATCTACTTTCATCCAAATAAATGACTTTATTGAAATTATCTTTTTATAATGTATTGTATTGTAAAACTTGTTTATTCGAATATAATTTTTACATATAATAGAGTTCCTTGAAAGATGTGTAGAAATAATGATTAGCACTTATAAGTGATTTTAATGAATGATCATTTGTAGAAGTATTCTAAGTTTTGCATATAAATTAAAAAAGAAACCTTTTTAAAAATTCACCAATAATTTTCGAGACAATTTTTAGCTTTATCCACTTTAAAGTAATAGAGAAAACATATAATTAATGGAAGTATTAAAGAAAACACAGCTTTACCATCTTATTGAATATGGATTTAATTATTCTAAAAATTATTTCAAGCAACTTAATTTGAAATTTAAGTATATACTTTTAATTCTGAATGTTTTTTGAATTTCTATGTGAATGTTGAGAAGTCAACTTGTTTCTACATTTCATATCTGCCGATATAATCTGTACATTTGATGAAACTTATTACATACTAATATTCAACACTTGAATAGAATTACAATTAACATCAAGTAAAAATTCGATTTTCTTTATACATAGATGTTTTCGTCAACTCATCGTTCTCCGTAAGCCTCGAAGTTAAAATCCGCTATTAATGTGACCCAAGCAAATAAATTTAACTAAAACACGTGTTATCTATCTACTGGTTTCTCTAATTTCTCTATTTTCACAGGATACTCTTCTTTCTTCGCGTTCTCGGTCTTCCTTTGTTCTCTTTCAGCGCGTATAAAATTTACTGCTCGATGCGTACGAGTATTAAATGAAATTTAAGCCTTTCCTCTTACCTCTGTTAACAACAAGCCATGTTACACGACGATATAAGGCAAACTCGCTTGCTCGCGTATAAAGCCCCGGTGGATATCCGGAAGAAGAGGCCAAAGCTCGCGGAGCTGGTGTCGGATATGGCTTTTATAATAAAGCTATAAGCCAGGTCGGTCTCTGGGTCAGGGTAAAATAAGATTCCTCCCAAGAGTGACAAACCAAAATACCAAAGGCCATACAGAAGAAAGGCGTCGAGGTGGACGTATACTCGGTGTCGATTTCTCGATCTCCTCCCTTCTGCCCTTTTCCAATCGTAAACACCGTTATACTCGATGAGTAATTATAAGCGAGTAGATAAAATTATAGAACAGTCTGACTTTAAAGGAAATGGATGTCCTTAGCTGAATACAGTAAGCGCAAGAAGACGATACCGATGTAAGCGAGCCTTTGTCGGCGCTTTTATACTTTACATATTCTTAAAACTTTGTCGGTTAATGGTAATTCTGAAAAATTGATATGTATTTTACGAATCAATCTAGAAAAATTTTTTCATAACTCAGTATAATTCATGATAAAATCAAAATTTTTTCTACTTACTAATTTCATACTTAAAGGGAATATGATAATAGAAAATGTATTTTAAGTTTTAGTGTCCACAATTTTTATAAATTTTCTTTATAAGGCAAGTACTTCGTCGAAGTAATATTATCACGTCAATCTTATCAATTGTATAAATAATGAAAACCGAGCTCTCATAAAATAAATAATCCAATCTTGATGTACATTTAGATTCATTCGGTGATTGTAAATTTAAAAGAAAACCGATAGACTAATTAGATAATTAGATCGTCCTACTCTTGGATACAAACTGGGATAGACTAAGTACTTGACAAATAACCAAAAAAGTTAGTCGTAGATGTTAAATAATTCATTGCTCCGAAAGCTTAAGCTGTAGGATTATTCAGATGAAAAATATATTTTAAGTAATAGAAAATACGGTGCAAGGCCATTAACTGATTGTCATAACTCCTTCGTTGTCAACTTTTGAAAGATTGAGAAATATACTTCAACATTATTTTTCATCATTCACTTTCAACAATAATTTAATAACAATTTTAATATCGCATCAATCGTACTTTTTCATCTAAAAAATGCAAATGATCTGCTATTATAACGTATAAATGATGTCTCGAAGGGTGAATATTTCGGAAATAAATCTATTTTATCCAGAAGGCGCACGCGACACAATAGCAAACCAAAATAGTGAGGAGATTGGGCATTTAGAAAGTGTATGCACTACTGACTTGAACTCGATTAGTAGGTACTTAAAGTCTTAAGGTAGCCAACTAATCGCCACAAGAGAGTTAGACGAAACCCGTTCCAGCTAGTTTTCAAATTACGTGTCTAGTGCAGATGCATAAATTACTTGTGAGAGCCCATCTCATTATCGATGCGAATACAGAACATGTCTCTTTACAAATTGATAATCGTGTCGTGTCGTACTGTGAAGGATTGGTAACCGCCTAACTATCCCCGTCTGACTCTGAAGGATAGAGAGAGACAGATTCATGGATTGAAGTTCTCATGGGAGAAGAGAAGGTACTTGTGCATTGGACGTCAGGTGCGATGTCCAGGGTGAAGCAGCTTAGGTAAATGTCATAACCGTAACGGATTCACTCATTTTCTATGAAATTCGCATTGAATTTAAAAATTGGAGCCCAACACACCACTTATTCTTCTCTCTCGAGCTCTTTCTTTATTTTTATCTCTCTTTACCTAGATTCGATTTAAAAGGTGAAACGAAAGTATAGACATTACGTGAACATGCCAGTGCAACGAAAAATAAAATTTTTTAATATCAATTTTGCGCAGTTTTATCAAACCAATTTAATTACAATTAATATAAGTTTTACACAATTGATAATGCAATATTTATTATCGAACAAGCATAAGCTTTCATTAGGCATACTGTAGATTCTGGTGAATAATAGAAACTGAGAGATTCAAATTCATTCGCAATCGAATAGCCCTAAGTGCACCTTATTTTACCCTAATCGAATAAATCATTTTTATATAATGTATATTATGCTAATTATTGTCACGTCGATAGATACTGTGGACTATTTCTGTAAATTCCATCTAAACTGAAGGCATTATCGTATAATATTCTGAAATAACATATGTAAACAATAATTTAATTATTTTTGTTTTAATACGCAACATGAAATTGCAACCTTCTTTTTGAAAATATTAACAAATTCGTATTAGCAAACAATCAATAAGTTATGATTATAAAACGAGTAATCGCTAAAGAAGGAAATAATAAACAATAATTCTATTTTTATTTTATATAAATATCACATAAAGTTTGTTACAGAGAATAAATTGGTATAAAATATCTCAAGTTCTAAAAATATCATTTATTTTATTAACAAATAAGTTAATAAAACAAATTAGTAGTTAATGAGGAAGTAAAATTAGTATAACTTATTAGTAAGATTAATAATTACCTTTTTATTTAGATATGAAAATATTTTCATACTTTTAAATACCTCCTTCGGCAACATATTTAAATAGTAAAATTTTACTTATTATATGTAACGTATACACAGTTTCGTATGTAATTGTAAAATTTTTTTTCCTTAATACAACAATTTCTAAAAGTATTTATCAATTTTGCTTATGGGAATTATAACATCGATTATAACTCGATAACTTGATTTGTTCATTACAAATCTGTAAAAAGTTTAATATCTAAACTTGTAAGCCTTACATTAAAATGGACTTTAATTTTGTTGTAAAATGTTAAAGTGATAAAGTGTCTTTGTCCAAATAAATAATGCATTTAATATTAAGAATATTTATATTCGTTTGCAGTAATCATATGGTAAAGTAATCTAGTCCTTTTGAGAGCATAAATAAATTTCATTGCGCAAAAGATTTATTAATATGATTGAGCATTTTTACATAAACCATATTTTTATATCTTGATCAAGTACAGAGTTGCTGAGTTGTATCAAGTTGTATCCGAAGTTTTCGATTATTGTAATTTCAGTGGCATCCCTTCTTAAAGATAATAAATGTCAGATGCTTAGGGACCACGATTATACGAGTCATTCGTTCTTCAAGATCAGGCTGTGGTAAGACAGTGAGCTTGTTCGTAGAACAACAGCACCAACGCCAACGCGAAGGACAAAGCGGAAGTGAGAGGGAGAGAGTCCCTCGCGAGTGTTGCCGAACGTAGAAAGCGAGCTTACTCGTCACCACTTCCGGGGCTCGCACTCGAAAAATTGCTTCGCGTTAAAAGCTCTTTTGTTTTCCATCTTTCATCTTTCTCTCTCCCTTCTTAACGCTTTCTTTTTTCACGATAACCGTAAAGCTCGTTCTCTTCGTATATGGCTGGTGCTTTTTCAGTTTTTAGCGAGCTCGTGGAATCCACTCTATCGGACTGAATTCATATGTTAACTGGAGTCGAGAATTACATGGATTCTGCTGAGAATCAATTGCAGTCGGGACTAATAAATCGGGTATAATACTTTACTATTTCCTTCACTATCGCAGCATACAATGAAGCTTTTGTATCTCTCTTCCGCATTTACAACGTTCGTTTATTTCTTCTATTTCCTTTCATTATAAGGGTAAATGTTTTCAATATAGTCAAAGTCACTTTAGCACCTGTCCCTATTCAATTATAGAGTTTCAAATATATTGTTAGTTTACCATAAAAGAAGAAACAAAGTAATTACAGAGATGATTATTCATTTTCCATTTACATAATTGTATTAGCATTGATCATAGAGGGCTTATAAACACTGATTATATTATAAACGAAGGTAGAATCTTCATAAGGTCCGTTTAAATTACCATAATTATCGACATTATAACGACAGTATAATACGTACTATAGTTGAAAATGAGTTTGTAATTTGAATATTCATCAAGATATGTACGCAATTAACTAAAGTATTATGTACAAAGTAATATATTCACCAATTAAAAAATAATTGACTAATTAAAAAATAGAAAATTTTATATTTAATTACAATTTAAATTATTTAACATATTAGATATTATTAGAGAAATCACTGTATTAAGCCACGCAATAAAATCTCTCATTCAAAATATTATACGATCCATAAAAGATAGTCTATATAAAAAGTTAATCATACTTATAAATTGAATTCAATATTATTAAGTATTTTCTACTCACGTAATGAAAATAGAATATCCCTCTTTTAATCAAGGCTTACGTACCTATAACAAATAAAGAAGTGAATATTATTATTTCTGTTACAATATTGCTTAAGTTAAATACCATAATTTAATAAAAAGCTAATGTAATAAAAATGTTAGTAATGTGATATATAACTCTATTCTATTTAACCTTTATTACGTAGCGATAATCATGAAATAAAATTGTAATACCAAGGAAAAGGTAAAAATTTTGGATTTTCACAAAGGATTTCTGTCGAAAATTCCAGTTATAAATTATACAGTAGAAATTCCAAGTAAATTCGTTACCCCAGAAATTCGCCCTGCTACTACTACTTGGCGTAACAGGTAACATGCTTGAAAATGACATTTTGCAGAGAAACAAGAAATGTAAGAGAAAAAAATAAATAGAGCAGCTCCGCATTGACGCCAGAGCAAAGTGAGCATTCTAATTAAAGATGAAATTACTTGCAAAAACGAAAACTGTGTTAAGAAGTTTGCAGCGAGTCTAGGTGAAATATCATTAGTAGTTTTAGATTGGGCGGTCTCGTTCATTTCCGAGCCTTTCGGCGCCTACCAATAATTAGTATTGTTCCCGCTACCAATCACGGTTAATCGAGGTTGCGTACTTCTTCATTTGTTCGGCGATGAGTACTGACAGTGCAGTAGAGGAAATTCGCACAGCCTTATTACATATCGGCCAAGGATCTCGACAGAGTTTCATGAAATTTCTGGCAACAGAATCAAGCCAGCTCGTATTGCTATACGAGAAAGATAAAGTGAGAGAGAGAGAGAGAGAGAGAGAGCCAGCGAGTGAAGAGGGAGGGGAAATGATCTAAGCTCACTATCATAGTTTAATCTAAAGTATCGAAGGCCACTTTGGCCTCTTGAGTTCAGTCTTTTGATATATTTTCTATTCCTTCAATATCATATAATATTTTCTATCGTTTCCATTGAAAGGTCATTTTTTTCTCTTATGTATGCAATATATGATTTAGTGCTTGTTTCAAATGAATCTTGTTATTTGGTGAATTTATCAAATTGATTATTAAATTTGGAAATACTCGTAATTTTCTTTAGATTACATATATTGAACTTCATTAAATATATAATTTATATGTAATAGACATTAATAGATAAAATGGAAAATTAAATGTCGTTGCAAGCAATTACTTAATATGATTAAATTTGATTAGTATGTATTTAATGTATAATTCAATATATGTATTTAATAATAAATATTTCGTTTCCTCTTTCCTAAAACCTATTTTATTCTAGCATACATAGCTTATTATTACTTTCTTACGTATAAAATATCAATTTAGATCAAGAGTAAGCCGTCATTTTTAAATTATTACAAATCTTATTACATAAATTTACAATGTATATTTCAATATTCAAAGCTATTATTATACAATTAATTGAATAGTGGGCATTTATAAAATTAATAAATTGAATATTTCTTCTATTAATTTCTTGTTATATTCGTTATAAAATATTGAAAAAATATATTAACATTTTGAATTAAATTACTTTATTTTTATGATATATTATTTATTATTTCGTAATTTACAATTAAATGTATGTATTATAAATTTGAAATAATATATTATATAATCTAAAACATTTCTTAAGCATTTAATGATAAATTAAAATACTTCCACAAAAATAAAACAATTAATGTTTGCTAATCTATTAAAAATTAGAATATCAGCTTGTTTCGAGTTACACAATTAATTTTAATATTGTAAATAAATTTAAGCAATTGAACTTTTTGTACGTGTCTGCTCCAAAATACGTAATTAAATAAAAAATACAGTGAACACTGCATGACGCATATTTTTAAACTTATTTTATACAATTTGTAAAAAACTTCGTATGATTATATTTCAATTTTTTATTAATAGACAATTTAAAAATAATCATACTGATTTTTTAACGATTTATTTTTATTCCAATTTTGATTTGTTTATGCAACAATTTTGATTTGGCAGTATACTTACCAATATTATTTCGTTTTACCAATATTACTTCTTTCACGAACCTACAACCCCCTTGTCAGACAAAATGGCGAGAAAGAGCTAATGAGAAACAAGAGAAAGAAGGAGTGAGAGAGAGAGTGGGAGAGGAAGCGAAACTTCCAACTGAGTACGGGCTTCGGATGAAATCTTCCGAAGCCGGATTAAGGCTTTCGTAATCCTTCTTGGAAGAACAGACAATGAATACGTAATAGCGAGAGGGGGGGAGAGAGAGAGAGCAAGAGATGGAGGGAGGGAGGAAGAAAGATAGAAAAAGACCTGTGTGACCTTAATTCTCTGTACGACCAATCATCTTTAACTTACGTTCGAAACGGCTGAAGCAAAAGAAGTGAGTGGACAAACTGAGATTTCGAACTTGCAAGTTGAATGCCGTACAGTACTGGATTTACTACTACAATCGCCATTGGCCGGCCGAGTTTCATGTGCCAAGGAATTCGGGTGGCGCCTCTCTCGAGATCATGCAATATCAGCACTAGTGCCGTGATTTTTGAGAATGAGCGCGGGAAAATAAAAATACGAGAGATGAACAGAGAGGGAAATACTATGGCGCCACAGTGATACCAATAAAGTGAAAATGCCACACGCCTACTCGATAATGTTTTAAACTTTAAAGCCGTCGAAATCGCCAAGAGATGATACTCTTAGAATGAGGAAATAAATCTTGAAATATATATATATATATGAATTTGTTTTATTTTCTTTTCTACGAAAAAGTTTTGTATAAGAGAAGACTTTCAGTGATGCGTCTCGACTTTTGGTCAGGCACCAACAAGATACAATTTCATTCTTGTCACGAGAATATCCGGTTTGGTGTTCAGTATTTTTGGGTTTTATGTACTCATTTGGAGGTATACTAAGATTATATTGTTATATGGATTTCATTTGGCCGGTACGTTTATATAAATGATTGTATTCCTTAAGAATAAAATTTGAGAATTCTTGACGAAATGTGGTTTTAAAATACACATACTTTTAGACAAAATTTATCAAGAAATAAATGAATCTATATACATATCTTTAGTGGAAATTATTATAGTAGATAAGTCACATTAGTTAGAAATAAGTAATTAATTGTAGTTCTATTAAAAAAAAATAAATTTACTTTCATTAGTCATAAAAAGTAAACACCTGCATACACACACTCGCGACCGCGCGCGCGCTCACACATACACACAAAGAAGGAAAATTAAACTAATAGTTTAGAAAATTATACAATCATACTATACTAAATATAAAAAATATACTAAAAAATTAAACTAAATATAAAATAGGTTCACTTTAAAATTAACAAAAATAAAAAAAATTACCATTTAAAAGAATAATATATATATATTAATTGCATTTTGTTTTACTAGAAAAAATTTTTTTATGAAATTGTAATACCAGCTACATTTTATCAAAGTCTAAGTTTTTGGCTTTCTATTTGTCAGTTTCAATCCTTAAATCTATTCTCGAAAAATATAAGGTTTTAAAAAATGTTCATTTTACAATACAGAAGAAGTATTTACCTTTTCTAAAATTTCTGTCTTTGTTATAAATAATAAACAGATATTATAATAACTAAATGTCTTCATTATATCACTTTCATCGGTCTATGTAGTGCAATACACTACATAGCAATACAATACAATACACTAATAAATAATGCAGATTGTTACAAGCCAACCATTGATAAGTAACAGACGAGGAGAAACTCAGCAAGTAAGAGCAAGAAAGAAAGATAGACAGATAGATAGATAGATAAAGAGAGATAGAGAGAGAGAGAGCATGAACTGAAAAGGACCGATTATAGAATAGAATTGATTTCAACATTATAACATCGACATGTATTTGCGTTGGAGTTTGATGTACGACTCCTGCATCCGTACAGAAATCAACCTCCGTACCTAGTGCACATCTTGGTACATGCATACTAACCTGTAAGCAATCTATACACTCTTGTCATAAGAAAAACTTCTTTTATTAATACGAAAAATGTGATGACTGTAGTGTATGAACTTAAATAAAGTAATACTTAAAAATAATGATTTTTTTTACATTAAATTTAAAATGGTCCAATATTTTAAATAAAAATTTTTTTTTAATTTTATCTAATTATCGTTAAATTTGAAAATTATATTCAATAATTTCTAATATATTAAGAATCATTTGATAAAGTAATTAATAATTTGATTATTAAAGAAAACACGATTAGGTTAATTTAAACATCTATTTTTTAAAAGTAACTATCAATCACACATGTCAAACATAAATTTTACCAATTTATAAGTTAAAGTTTCCATTTAACAATCGAAAAGAAACTAATTAAAAATAAAATCTTTTAATAAAACTTGCAACTCCATTATACATCCATGATATCCACGTTTGAAATAAAGTAAAGATAAATAACCAGTATTAAAGTGATGAAAACTAGCAATACCAATTATTTATGCACGAATACGGATACATAGCCGTACTCGCATAAATATACTACATAAAAAGTATTTCTAGATTTATAGGTCCGAAAATATTTGTATTATATGCAACTTTAAAAGTTGTTTTTCTTGCTTATACAAAGTTTGGTACATGAGATATAAGAAATTTCTATTCATTCAATATTACATAAAATAATTGCATTACTCGCAATATTTCGATAATATATGAAATCAGCTTTAAAAACTCGCAATTAACTTGGTCCTTACTCAAAGTATTTAAACCCCATTTATTTTGTAAATGCACGCATTCGCATTTGATCACATCGACTTCTGTTTATATTCTTTCACTCAAGGGTTCCGAAAAAGCAAATGATGTCCAAGTACGGAGAGAGAAATAAAGGTTCTACTTGGGGATGGTGTAGAAGGCAAGTGATTTCTCGGTTGAATTGTCGATTGAGTGTAAAGCGTGAGTGGCTGGATGAAAGAGACTCGATTCTCATACAAACGGTGTGACGATCGCTGGCCATTCGCTATCGATACTCGCTATTACTGCTCGCACAAAATACTTCAAACGTAATGAATGTGAACAACCATTCCCTCTTACACTCTTATTCCTTCTCAACTACCCTTGCTTTTGTTTATCTCTCTCTCTGTCTCTCTCTCTCTCTCTCTCTCTCTCTTCATCTCATGCTCTCTTACTCTTTGTTTTAACATTCACTTAACTTGAATCTATTTGTAAAACCCTTCACCTGGTTCTGTTTATTAGCACGTTTCTTTAATGAAGAAAAGCATTCCATTAAAAAGCAGTAGATTTGGCCTAGTATTTTAGCCCATGTTATATGAGATAATAAGAGCGAATTTTCGGGTTGTATAAAAATAGTTGCTTTGGTTATTGTAGTTACATTATTTGTTTAGTAGAATAGTTCAAAAAAAGTTTAAGACGAACTTTTTAAAAGTTATTCTGAATAAATGACGGATTATTTTTCAAACAAATTATGAAAATTAATTATACACTAAGTAAAAAATTTTAAAACTTTTTTCGCAAATATTCATTATGTCATACAATAAAGACAAATAAAATGAAAGTGATCTTTATTTCTAGAATCATAAAACATAGTGTTTTGCTAACTATGATATTATTTTTATAAATATCTATGAAATATATTTGCCAAAATATTTAAAATAAAAGAAAAACCTGCATCGAAGGAGATAGTGAATTAATCAAATTTCGTAAATGGATTTTTACAGAAAGGGATGCAAGACTTTTCGACTTTATTAAGCTATTTCATTTTTCGTTTTTAACGTTAATGAAATAATGATAATGGAAAGTATTTGTATAAAATTTTTTGAGATTTGATGAATATTTTTCTGCATATTAATGCTGAAACTAGGCAAATTTCGACGTTAAATATGTTTTGATCTGTTTCTTATGTAGGAAATTGTATTAATTTTTACGGTATAGCACTAAAGTGCTTTGTATATAATGTAATATAAGTATATTAATTTGATCTACCGTTTACAAAAATGCAATTTTAGATCATTGGACTTTTTCGTTTAAAATGATTTTTATCAGATCCTGAATTAAAATCAAGACCCAAGAAATAGAATACTTTGGCTGAAATGTGAACGTCTGCAAACTATACCGTTATAAAGAGGCACAATATTTTATAATGTTTAGAAACTTATTTTAGTCTTATAAGTGCTAAAAAGTTAAGAAAAGTATGGTCAAAGTTCATAAGATAACATGGACTATATGTTCGTATATAAACATCGAGTTTTGTCTGTTGACATCTGACTAGACTCGACACGCATCATGTATGTTTATATAAACTAATAATATTACTCTGCAAACTTCTATATCTTTAATTTGTTAAACTTCAATCTTACTTACGAGATTAAATTTACTTATAAATATTTTTGTATCAATCAATTATAAATATTAAAATAGTTTACTTTTAAACTTTTAAACTGTTAAACTTGCAATGACAAACACGTTTTGTAAACTTGCAAATGTTTCTCTAGATGATACATTTCTTGAAATTATTCAAAATAAAATCAGATCTAAAAAATAAAATGACAATCATTTTAAGTATAATATACTTTTTACTTATATTATGTATTAACGAAGTTAATAATCAAACGAGAATTCACATGACTTAATATTAACTTTTCAATACGCTACTTCAAGTGAAACTTAAAATGTATAATAAATTCTTATGAAAACAATGAAAAACATTTAGGTGAAAAACTTGCAGAAAATGTGGAAGATAACTTAGACTATAGTATTTTAATAAAAGTACTTTTAAAATTCCAGTTATATGTACAAGTCGCACATTTATGAACATTACATTTTTCATCTGGTTTCTCCCTCGTACATTTCATTTCTGTGCTTATCATTTCGTTGTTCGATTCACAGACATCAGTGAAAAGTATAAGTAGACTGAAGAATGAGTATTTCAATATTTTTTCTAGTATGTGCCCAATTAAATCTATCTCTTAACACTCGACGTAAAAAATGGAGAATCGATGAAAAGGATACTTTGAAATTCGAAAACGTTAATCATGCCGAATAAAGGAATTTAATTTATTAACACTTTTTATTACTTTCGAGGACGTTAACCTTCTGCTTTTTTGTTTTTATTATGTATAATCTTGTATGTGAGTCTATTTTTCTATCCATTACATTTTAAAATAATGCAGCCTTTTAATTAAAACACAAGTGACATATGAGAAATATTTAAGTTTCGAATAATTATCGATTAATATTAAATTTGTTAAACAAAATAATTTATATGTTTGAAAGACGATTCCAATTTACGTTATCTATTTTACGTCCATCTACATATAAATAACAATTCAAATTTGCAAACGCCTTCAAAAATAATTAAAATTTTCTTTATATATCAAACGCTTATTAATCTTGTATGCACTTAACTATTTCACTGTCAAGAACAGGAAAAGTTCAATTTTTAATCGATCACTAAGATTTTACTATAGTTTGAAATAATATGTTTTAAGGAACAAAGATTTTAGAACGTAGGATAATACAGTTATAAGCGTTCGTGTAAGATTTCATGTGACGATGTATTTATTTATTTAAGAAATATTCATTTAACATCTGCTATTCAGTTCCATGTTCCTAATTAAATATAAATTTTCATATTAATAATAAATATTTAAAAAAAAGCAATTAAATATGTTACCATTATCAAAGTTAATATTTACTTCAACTTTAGATATAATTGAGTTTCAAATCGATGAATTAGGATTTACAGAAGTATTAAAGAAGTAGCGGAATATGGAATACAAGCTTAAATATCACTTTCATAATTACATGTGGATCCGTAGAATTATTTAAAATACCAAAACTATACGACATATTATTGAATTAATTATTGATTTATTCAGAAATGTCATAGCTAGTTTGTATATAACGTTATATTCTGATACATTACTGTCATTTTATATGTTTTTACTGCTGATTTATATATGTTTATTTAAAAAAATATATACGATTGTCAAAGAATCTGAAAACTTAAAAATTACAATTCTATCTAATTTGAAGCAATTAAATGCAGATTTATTAATTCTGTATTTCTAAATCGTGCGTGTTATTTGATCTGTGTAATTTGTATATCTTTATTTCGTGTATGTTTCTAAAATTAGTATTCGTAAATGTAAAAAATAAATATGTAATAAAATGCATGATTTTCATAGAAATATTGTATTACAAACGATTTTGTTAGTAAGAACACTATCGCGTTAGTATAAAGTAAAATCTACGTAATATTTTAACAAGTATCAGAGAAGGAAAGTGAAGAAAAGTAATTTTAGTCTGTCTTATAGAAAATTTACATAAACAGATGAAAAGAGCATTTGATTCGTGAACTGTCAACTGAAAGTTTGCTACTTCTGTGCATATAATATGCTGGCGCTCAAACATGGATATAAACACATAAGTGGAAAGCGGGTGGATGACGCATTGTACATTCGACCTTATCAAAATTCAAGGAGCATGCGAGTCTACCGTAAGCGCGCTGGTGTTCCTACGTACATGTGTGCACGCGTGCACGTGTGACAGGACAATCGCTCTGAATTCCAACGAGTGTGAAAGGACAAAAGAGAGAAGCCGTACTGTCCCGGGATCGAGGCAAGCAGAGCTTATGTAAGTACCAAAGTTGAAGCACTTGCTAATGAGCGATATGTCTCTTGTCTATACAGAAAGGAGGAGAATCCGAGGCAGAACTTCGGATGAGCCACGGGGTTTATTCGCTGCCTCGGACACGTACACTCGCCTTCTATGCAGTCTTCTATCTAACGATAAACCTAGTCCAGGTGCACGAATGGGTGCGCAAGTGGAATAGCAGAGATAGTAGTTGTTTTTGAATTTGTTGTTTCCGTTTGTTAAGAGGATGCATTTCGCTGAGCGAATCATGTTTGCCCAAGAAAAAGTTTAGAGGGAACGAAATACGCCAGTAAAACTAATACGAACTTTTCTATCAGCGCTTGCTCTTCTACTTGTCCTTCTGATAATTCTACGTAGATTTAATTATCAGTAAGTATATTTGAAGTATCGTTGAAGCATCATAATATGATAAAAATTTCTTTAATTAATGAGAAGGAACTTTTCAAATGTCAAATTCGTACGGTACTTTTAAAACTGTACTCATCCAAGAAAGGAATTTTTGCTTAGACATTGACTTAGGTCAAGAAGTTCTCGAAATTCACTACTAACGTTCTGTAAAGCACAGTTATATTGCCTAATGTTAAAGTACCTATAAATACAAATTAAAACTCTTCTAAAGTTGTAAATGCATAAGTACCAAGCATTCCAGTATCTCTAGTACATACGCATCGCTGAATGACAACAATTTAGCTCACTTTCTGCCTACTTCTCTCTCTTTCTTTATTTCACTTTCACTCTTTCTCTATTTATCTATCTTTCTCTGAATATATATATACGTATATACGTATGTTGAGTAAGAAATAGGTGCCGCATGTCGGCGTTTCGAAGGAAATTGGCAGGAAGAGAAGGGCGGAACACAAGAAAGGAGGAAGTAAGGCAGGACCACGCCGATCAACTCCTCGATTACGGTTTTCCAATAGAATTAGACTCACATGACTAAACAGTTCCTTTTATCTACATATCTGTGTCTACATATATCTATTTTCTTCGCTTGGCTTTAATGTATAACCAAAGGGCTCTTTAAAAAGGAAAAGTATCGAGAACTTCGTTTCTACATTCAACTTTACTCATACATTAGCAAGAGCTACCATTTTTTCCATTAATTTATCACTTTTATTATACAGTTTCACTTCGAAAAAGACATCAACTGACAAAACGGTTCAGCAAATAACTGCATGTAAATGCCAAAATTTCAATATAATTAATTCTTAAGAATACTATTGAAAAATATTATAAATATTAATTGATTTAAATTAAAAATTAGAGAATTAAAATAAATTTCACATTACAAGAATATTAATAGTTAATTCAGTTATTATCAATTTTAAAATTTCTACTTTAAATTCAAATTTCACAGGACATTCTTAAGTTATAGATAGAGGATACAAGCTTCGCAAGGAAAAGGTAGCTATGAATATACAAGCAAGAAGTATTGAATAGTCGACGAGAATCTGACAGGTTTAGAGTCCACCTTATTAAACTTAAATCATTTAAAACGAAAATATGAATAGAATACAGATGTAGCTTGAGTAAAATAGTTAATTCTCAATGTAAAATAGTTCCTCATTTTGGTCTCCTAGAGGGAACTTCTTAACAAAATTCATCAACGTATAATAATATAAATTAGTAACATAAAACATTCGCAGTCTACAGTATTATGTATCGGAACATATATATAGAAACTAACGTATAAGTAGGTGAGATAGATTTTGCAATAACGTTATAATAATTCAAAACATACGATTAATGTAAAATTTGTGGTTTAATAATAGCAACTGTTAAGGACAAATTAGAAAACATCGTTTAAAAAATCAAACGAAAGTGAGTGATAATCATTCTTGAGCCCAATAAAACAAAAGTTTGTACATCGATAATCAATACATGTTAATGATATCAATCAAACATCAAAGAAAAGGTTTTAAAAAGTAATAAATTTGTCTACTTCTGGTATGAATTTTTATCTTTAGCACGTACATTAAATATAAAGATATGCAGAAATGAATTCACATATTTTCAGCTGTTTAAATTGCGTTTAATAAAAAAAATAACGATTTTTTATGATTAAAATATCTCGTACAACTTAAATATTTGACTTTATAGAAGTGCCTATGACGTTTTACTTTCTCTATAGTAGCGAAAATCAAAACATAATAACGAATAAGATCATAAGTTACTTTTATATTTGATTTCATAAATGTGTGGAATGTATAAATAGAAAGGGAATATTAAATATCAAGCTAAGGTTTCAAATTGGTACCAAGTATTAGGAAATGTAGAGAATAATGTAAATACGAAGAAGTTAGTAGCCATGCAGACCAGTCTATGGTAGCGATCAATAACTTACCACAAAAAGTAAAAATAGTTTTATTAGAAGTTCAGAGAATGGAGCTAGGAATAATATAAGTATTTTTTACATTTTAGAGAATTGAGAAATTTAATAAATAAACGTATGAATTCAAAAAGTTAATAATTCAATGAAAAATAATTACATCTTAATGCGATATAAACTTCATTAGCTGGTATGCTAAGCTACGCTATATTTGATAAAAGAGAGAAATATTAACTTTATAGTAGATTTTGGTGATGTGCTAAAGAAATGAATAATACTTTGAAAAAGCTTTTCGATGTTCATGAATGTTTAAAGGACAGAGAATATGGTGTAATCTAAACTATGTAATAATATTTAAAAAATACAGGTTTGAAAAAGCTTTTTCTATTAAAAGTTCAAAATTAGAATATATATATTGTCTCATGATTGATCAGATAATAATGCAACAAATTAAATTGTAGTAGTTTTGATTAGAATAAGGATAGATGCAAATATAATAAAATTAGGAGAGTACAATTGGAAAAAGATTGTAATTTGGCGGGTCGAAGCGAAAAGGCGCCAATGGATGTAGTTCTAAAGACTGCACGCATACATTGACAAAAATGACATCATAAAAATATATAAAAGACGGAATTAGAAACGATGATCGTTATAAAAATTTCATTATTTAGTTGTTGTAAAAGTATTTTTTTTAATATATAATAAAAATACAAGTTATGTTTCGAAATAATAATCACATATTATTCTATTTTTCTGAGAACACCTATAAAATATAAAAAATGATTTTTAGTTTCTAAATTTCATAAAGTATTTATAAAAATTGCGATAAATCCGTATGCTTTGTTAAATATATGATAAATATTTAAATTTATAGAACCATTTAACTGGCTTACACTTTTACACAAAGTTTTATCTAATATTGTATTGGTAAAACTCACATTTTCTGAGAATAATGCATTATTAGATTTTCTTTCATTGAAGTTTCACGTAATATATTCATAAATGAAGAAACATTGGTTGGAAAATGATTTGAAAAAAAAATTAGAATTTGATGCAGAAGTACATAAAAATTTATTATATGTAATATTATTTGTCATAAGTTAAAAAAAAGCTAGAAAATTGGACAAAAAGATATAATTAATGAACCTTCAATTCTAATATAAAAAATAACTTTATTAGTTTAATACGAAAGAAATACATACAACTAACGGATGATTATAGAACACAAGTTGTAAAGAATGCATCAAAACTATCCAGAATTAGTAGTGGATCAAAGAAAGGCGAAACGCTATTACCTATTTTATCTTACATAATTTCAAGATATCTCATAAAGGATTAGAAGATTTATAATAGAAGAAAAAGATATATTTCTTTAAGCGGTAAAACTCAATAACTCATACATACATACATATATATATATATGTATATATAAATATTTAAAGCTTTCATTATTCATGTAAACTTATATTTCTTCTGTTGAGTTTATATAGAGTTAGATAATATGTATCTAAAAGAAACGTATCAGAAATCTAAGTATAAGTGAATAATAAAAGCTCTAAATAAATGTATATATTTTCAGATTTTAATTTTTTGGATTACCAACGTAAAAGTGTAATAAAATTTAATATTATACAAATAATAAAATGTACTGTATAGGTAAAATACACTGTAGTGTCTTGGTGCATTAATAATAGGAAAGAATGATGTTTTTATATCGTTCGGAGTTTTTATATTGATTGAGTTTCCGTCTTTCCAACACATAATTTTACATAGTATTACTTTAATGCTACATTATATTATTCAGCATAAGCTCTCAATATCAAGTTTCAAAGAAAATGTTTCGCTTATAATTACTTATAGGCAAATTATATTGTTATTTAATATTAACCCAGCAAACTCACGAAATACATTTTAAAAACTCTTACTGTCTTTTTGGATTTTATTATTCGTCGACGTGCTTGAATAATAATGTTCGGTATAACACAAAAATTCGAACAGTATCTATTTTTCAAGTCCTCTTTGATATCGTTACGTAAGTAAATCTAAATTCATCTTAACGAGAATAAGGGTTTTGCTTTTAAAAAGAAAATAAATTAAAAAAACAAAAGAAAACAAATTTTGCAGCTTCCGATGAACCATAATTCATATCACGCTAGAAAAGATCGATTTCAAAGAATTAACTTCCCACAAAGAGTCGTCCCGGAAAATGCTATCGGATCTTTTTAAGCTTACGAGAGAAAAGCTGTCAGATGCTCTAGTATATGCAGGCAAGTAATAAAGGGGCTTTAATAACTGCGTGAAATATGAAATTATAAGGGACCTCTCTTTTCTTCACCTAGCGCGCGTAAAGTGATTTTCTTTGTGCTTCCCCCTTCGATGAAAATGAAGAACACGCGCGAATTTACATCAAGAATGAATAGAATCGAGACTGTAGGCCTTCAGTTTTTGCATCTTTTTATCTGCAGCTTTTCTTTCTATCGCTTATTTCCTTACTCATAAATTACGAAAGTATCACACGCTTAAAGACTTCTATCAGCGAATTTTCGCTCGATCTTCCCGAACTGCGGATGCGTGAATTTTACGAGAGTCAAAAGTAGCAGCTTTTGCAGCCAAAGTATTAAATATCTCGTGAACGCTGTGGTTGGATGCTTCTTCGTCACTGAAGGATTACGCGAGTCCCTCAAGTAGTAGCTTAACTCAGGGATAAGCCATTGGTACGACCGCAGTTCAGATTCCCGGTGACTTGCGCACCAAGATATTTCAACTCAAATTTTATTTACTTATTTGTTTATCTCGCTAATTTAATTGGAATATTATATACTTTCTGTTTAAATGACATGTAACTGGAAATATAGGTGCATTTCATACAATTTTACTTATAATTATTCGCAGATGTGAAATCGTTGTTTGTAATTTTAAGAATCTTTATATTCGAGTTAATGTGATTCCGCCAATAAATAGCAACCATCGTATTCGTTGACTAAAATAATAAAAGTACTAAAGTACTACTAATAGAAAAATATTATCATATTTTGTGACTTCAATCTTAATGATTAATAATTACTTAGATGATATACTTAAGCTGTAGAAAATGTTATAATAATAAAACAGTTTCTTAACTTGACATGTAATTTTATATAATTGTTTTATGTAAGTCTCATTTATTATGCATTTTTATGCATAATAGCTTATATATTTTTACATTTGGCTATGACTGACTTTAAATTTTTCCAAATATGACAAAGAAAATGGCCAAGCAAACAAACGATTTTCAAAACAAGCATCAAATGCAGATATTCCTATAATTATTACAAACATGTTTCAAAATGAGGAAAGCAGGTCCGTTATAAAAGTTTGAAGGAGAGAACTATATTATTTAAAACTTTAACGTTTAATTTATACATGTTTTTTATATTGCTCACGAATGTTAGAAAAATATTTCAAATTAAGCTAAACAACAACTTTCTTTATTTTTTATATTTATATGTAACTAAAACAAGACTTAAAAATCTCCTTGGCATAATCGAAGCCTACTTTCATATTTATATCGATGTAAATTATTTTTCAAAGGAATTACTTATATTAAAACTAAATTTATATTAAATGAGCTGAAAATCACATAGTGCGTACATTATTAAAATTCTATGATTAAATTAAAAACATTAAAATAGTGCAATAGTAATAAAATATAGATAT
This sequence comes from Wiebesia pumilae, assembly GCA_018907045.1. Classification (NCBI taxonomy): domain Eukaryota; kingdom Metazoa; phylum Arthropoda; class Insecta; order Hymenoptera; family Agaonidae; genus Wiebesia; species Wiebesia pumilae. The sequence continues at coordinate 7,462,683 of JACCHZ010000181.1, read as the reverse complement.
AATGTATTACTATAATGTAAAATAATGTGATTCTTTTATTTTCATTGTAATATTTATTACAATGATCGGGTTTAACAAAATCTTTGTACTTAAATCCCAAAATCATTACTTAAAAGTTTACTTATGGTGCCATTTATTTTAAAAGTATCTTTTCTTCTCTTATTTTATGTGAACATAGTACTATTGGAAGTAGTAGTATGGGTGGTATAGTAGTAGATTTTGTGATTTAACTGGCGAATAATCCACGTATATAAATCTAAAAGAAGTGAAGAAAACGAAACATAAGAAATAAATTTTACGAAAAAGTATTAAGTTTCGTTTGCGTGCTTATTCGTCATTAATTTACGTAGAAAAATATCAGTCGCAAGAAATTAATACTATTAATACCACTGTCAGCATTGAAAATGTAATTCTTATGATATCGACAATTATGCAGTGTAGAGTAAACGCAAAAAAGGATACACTGAGAAGCTGAGCAACAAATGATTAGAGATAGAAAAGAAATTAAAAAAAAAAAAAACGACTTCCACTGAAAGTACGAAGTTGAAACAGAAAGTGTTAGAGAAGTAGAAGCGAAAAAGATGTATGGTCTGCACTTTTATGGACAGTTATGAATATGTGAATATATACATGAATGAAAAAAACTAAACATGAAATAACAGCATGATCAGATTAAAAAAATTAAAAAAATCTAATTCTTTAAATTAATTTTTCATTCAGCATACTAATTGAGAAAGTTAGTAACCATATCGCTGCTTCAATTATTTATTTATCAATGAAAGTTAAAATTTTGTCTTAATTCTATAGATGCATGATACATATAAGAACTAGTTATAAATTTATTATAAAACAATATTTGAGAATATCGAATAAGCAAGTTAAATAAATAAAGTATTTGATATAAAATTTGTTAACTTAACATTATTGTAAAAGCTAAACAGCATTGTATCTTGTTAAATGATGAAAAGTTAATCATTATAGTAGGAGCAAACTACGTTTACTACAAGAAGATACGATTTCGTTAAATTAGACGACGAATTCTCGATTTTCCAAATTTATAAAAGCTGCTTTCATGAGTGTTAATATTCTAACTGATAATGAGAATTAAACGCTGTTACTTTTCATCAATTATAAAAACTTCTTAACTCAATAATTTGAACTTTTCAATTAAAGCAATAAATTTTTACTCTGCGATATGAAAGCCCACGTGAATAATACATAAATTAAGTTCAATAGACGCTCAATGATTTTTTCTAATTATATGCGACATTATAAAACTAACTATGAGATAGTATAAGACGTTAAATTAAATTTAATTGATTAATAATCGATTAAATTGTTTAAAGAAACGTAGATATTTATTTACTTTTGTACAGAAATACTCATATAGTACTATTATATCATATGCTCAGTACAAGTACATCTAAATACAAACGGTAAGACATTACTTAAATGAAGTATGTTAATACTTTTGCTTTCTGAATTCCTGCAAATTATACTAATATCTATACTAATATCTATATAAAAGGATTTTAAAAAATTATTATAATTATTAAATTTGTTGGAAGCAATTAAATTGAAACGACTCGTTGACTTACTTATTTAAGGTCAATTTACTTTTATCAGTTTACATGTAACAAACACCATATTTAGATTTATTGGCAAATATAATACTATCTAGTCTTCTTATACTTTAGTTAAAATAAGGCGTCAAAAAGAAAACATGACGAAACACCGAAGTACTTTCAAACTTCTGTCGTAGCATTCTATGCAAATAAACTTCGTAGCAGAAACGTATCTGTGTCTGTCCGATAGCTTGCACAGTATCGTACAAAGCAGCGAACGAACCACGAACTATTGAAATTCTCTCTTTTTTTTCTCTCTCTCTCTCTCTCTCTTCACCTTCTGCTGCACAATAGTCAACGTACTATTCATTGTTACATCCTTTAGACGACAATTTAAAGCAGTTTCGACAGTACAAAAAGAATACGGAACTCGTTTGCGAATTGATTCCAATGACGGGATTGAGTTATCTTTGAATCAACTGCAATACAAAAACATATTTTTATCCAAGATTTGAATTTATTTTCTACCAATTTCTTATTCTACGGCAAACTTTGAACCATGGATGAAATGGCAAAATTAGTAGTGCAAAAATTATGAGGTGAATTTCAAAGTATTTATTTTTTTACATGAAAAAATGTATTTAATATCATTTAAATACAAATTTAACGCGAAAGTGTATTTTTATTCCATAATAAGAACTGAAAATTTCCTAAATCTATACTTTTTTGATCAATAGATTTCGAAAATATCACGCTTAAAAACTTTTTTAACATTATATTTCAGTAATTAATAAACTGAGTTTAATTATGTAATACCTTAATTAAGTTTACAATATTTCTTATGTCTTTGCAGATGTAATGTGTGTGTAAGCATGGCAGCATCAGAACATTGATCGTCGATATAAAAAAGATAGCAACATAGACAGTTAATCGGGAGAATACAAAGACGAACACAGATACGTAATTAGTTAATACTGAAAATTGCAGTCCAATAAGTTTATCACATTCGCTCATTAATGAACTTATCATCCTCTCCCAATATAGTACGAGTTAAACAGATTCGGCTCGCTTCTATGCAGGTAAGAGAATTAACAGTTTGGAGCTCAGATTTATTTTATGGAACTGACAATGGTCACTGTTCAAATTATACTAACTCAAAATTCTCTTAAACTTAGGCGCGTAAAGGTCTCAATCGTGTAAGGGACGCTATTTTCGCTTTTGCAAATACATATGTGAACAAGCAGATTTCGTGCGTTGATTTTGGCATAAAACTATCGCTAAAACTCAAGAAACTTGAAAATAATTACGACGCGTACGCTCAATGGAAGAAAATAATTGGTCCTCGATTTAGTATGTTTAAATGCGATCGTACAAACGCCAATGATGCTACACGCTTTTGATAGCATCAATTTCTGCTTATCAGCGTAATCCTCGTGATTTTTTGGCTCTGACTCATAATAATCGAACTCGATGGAATTCATAAACGATGAATCCATCACAACTCATCCAAGTTGAATGGATAACCTGCAGAGTGTCTACAACCGAACAGAAGCTGCCCAAATCGACCAAAGCCATAACAATCGGCTGCAAATGTCTTGGCCAGTATGTTTTGCGATTCACGTGGCACAATAGTAATCGTGTATTTTGATAAAGGAAAAGGTCGTAGTAGAGTCTTATCCAAGATCGTTCAGACCATTTGAAGAATGAAATCAAGAGAAGAAGGGAGCTCGTGGCAAAGAAAAATTTGAATGAATCCAAGTACAAATTTCATTACCAGACCCTTTATTCTCCATATTCCTGGATTCTAGTGACTACTGTCTCTTTCCTAAATTGAAGATGTGGATATCGAGTAAAAAACTGATGATATTTTAGAGTCCTGGACGTATCCCACTATGTTAAAGGTATCCAAATGTTAGAGGACCTTGGAAGAAATGCACTGTTCTTGAAGGATACGATATGGAAGAATAAAATTGATTTCTGATAGAAAAGTTTCATTTTTTATCGCTTGTATAGGTACTATTTACCTTAAATAGTATAATAATAAACTATATATATTGACTATTAAATAAAGCAATTAAAATATTTATATTAAAAATTTGTACAAAATGAATTATCAAATAACGTATACTTTCATATATTCTAATAAATTTTTCATACATTTTCTGATCGGCTTTTATAAGAAAAGTTAAATCACGTCAAAATAGCACATAGTTAGTTCATACATAGTTCAGAATATCTTTTTAATATTATTTTAATTTTTATAAATAAATAGTTCCATAATGAATAATAATTATTGTAATAAGTATTGTAATAAAAAATAATTATTAAGAATAATAAGCAGCTCATTGGAGCTATTTTCCTTAGAATAACTATTTTCTTCGAGTTTTAATTAAGATGATTACTGGGCTACTTTTAAATGCATTAATACGTAAAAGACATAAGAAAACTCTAATGAGAAAATTAAAGGTAATCTAAAATATAAAGGGCACAAGTGGAGTGAAAAGTATTTTAAATGCAAATCTAAATTTCAATTTTACAAATTTTCCTTTGTAGAATTTTTTGAAGAATTATTTAATGAATAGTGTTGTTATGTTGAAGTATAATTTACAATTTTTATCATTGAAATACATGAATTTAATATCACTATGTAGTTGCATATACATCAAATAGATTTTATCAGTTTTTAATAATAGAATTTCTTTTAAAACTACTATTGAAATAGATTTTTAATTTTTTACTAATGCCTTCGGTTTATATTGACATGTACATATTTATAAAACGTTGATGAATATTAATATTTTTCATCGATATAATGTGATTCATTAGAATATAGTAAAATTTATTTAAAAAACTTCTAAGTCGTAAGTTTGAAATCAACTAGTACTGGAGTAAAAAAGGGAAAACCGTTTTCCTTAATACAATGCATTTAAAGTTGCAAACACATAATGTACGTTTAGAATTTTTCTAAATATTGATCAGAGGAATATATTATAGAGAAATATAATTATAATATTACTTATAATATACTATTATAATTAATATAACTATAATTACCTTATAAGAATAAAAGTTTTAATAATTTCTGTAGAAATAAAAAAGAAATACGAAATATACGTCTAGTAAGAATCTTGAGTTTGTGCGTTCCGGCGAACTGAAATAGTCAATTTCGATAGGCAATCCATTTTCAGTTTTCATAGATGTGTTCTACTCTTTCAATTTTGACAACTGTTTCTATTGATTACGTAGCAACTGATGACTTGGCAGTTATTTTTTCGATCTCCCACTTTTATACTTGCTTTCATCTATTCATGAATTGCGTAAATTTATGTCAGTGGTTGAATATAACTTTAGAAGTTCTTATTGCCTTTGTAGATTGAAATTTTTGTTATGCCTCGACAAAATGTAAATTATGTAAACGGTAAATATATTAATATTTCTTTTATTGCTTTCGTATTTATGAGTAGGAATGTATTAATAAATATTGAAGCTTTTCACTGCCAAAAAGCTAGAAACGAAGAGAAAATGAAAGAGAAAGAGAATGAAGGTAACAAAAATACTATGAATACAGAGACAAAAGCAAGGAGAGCAAAGGACGATTAGAAGATGGTTGCCATTAAGCAAATCTTTGAAGTTGAGCATGATATTCATTATCACCATTCTCTTTACTTTATTTAAGAACAGGCATAAAAATTATGATTGTGCATTGTTGTACGCAGTTTTTCAACGCACTGAAGACAAAAAACTTGCAATTGAGAAATGAATGGTGATTAAATTAGAATATAGCAAATATGTATAAAAATAAAAGTATTCTAATTTACTATGGGCTCTTAATGGCTGAGAAAAAACAAAGCACATAAGAATGCTAATAACACGTAGTGATCATCTTTGCACTTTCAATACTTACGCACTTGAATGTATAAAAATAAATCATCATTAATGTAATACATAAATCATAGAAAATATTATACATTTCATACAGTTTCTTCGACAACTAATTTTATTGCGTAATGTATCTATCCGCATTATCACCTTGTTGAGGATCACGTTAAGAAATGATTTTATATTTTAAACTACTCAGTAATTAATCAGAATAAGTAAAATATTTTGCGAGTAAATAGAGAATATAAAACAATTTTTACGTCGATTTAATGAATTGATTAAATTATTTTCTTGTCTAAAATAATTACAAACTACTAAAATTTAAGTATAACTTCTATTACAGTTTATTAAAATTTTTTATTTTAATTAATACAAACAGTTATTTCAAAAATTTTTAAAATAATAATAATTTGATATTTGTCTTAAAAAATAAAACAAGTTTTGATAAAAAATAAATGTTGCTTTAAAATACTTACACATTAATTTTATAATAAAGAATATAATTTCGTGAAAATAACTATGCATAACATGAATCAATAATTCATGAATTATTTGTTATTGACCTTGCAAGATGAAAAATGAAATTATAAATCATACAGAATTTACGATGTACGCTTGTGTAAGTATTTTTAAGTATTCGTAAGTATTCCCTTGATAAATTACGATAATTTTGCACAACCATACAGAATTTAAAATTATAAAAAAGCTAAGTAAGAAAGAAAAAAGAGATAATAAAATCAGATAAAATGAAGGAAGGAAAGCATAGCAGAGCAAATTTATATACCATTAGGTGGAGCATGTACACTCATATATTATGTCACTGATGTAAACTTCTTCGTATTATGCGTGTCGCTTAATCGACTAGGCTATAATGTATCCTTGATATGCTGGAGCGTCAGTTACCAAATCTCTTGACTTTCATATATAAATTTTCTCTTTTCATACAAGTTGTTTTTCAAATGAAGAGTTAGAGAGGGGGGAGAGACGAAGGTAAGATGGAAAGAACAGTGAGAAGACAGAAGAAGACATGAAGGGTGATAAAAGAGGAAGAAGACGAGGATAAAGGGATGATGACGAAGGACAGGGATGTAACATAATCGATAGAGAAAGATGGACACACATAAATAGATCGATATATAATAGCAGTGACGTGAATAGAAAGGAGAAGAAAGAACGATAGAAAGTATTGTAAAAGGGAAAACGTGATTGATCTTTCCATTGATTTACATACACTTTTCTTTTCATCCAAAAGTTTTTCAAATTATATTCATTGAGCATTAAGAAGATTATTCTTCGTCTTTTAAAAAACTATTTTAACTTTTCGTACATAGAACTGTGATTTTTACAAGTGACGTATTTAAAAAAATAACCTATAGTTGAATAAAACAAATAATAACACCTATAATAGTATTTTATTTAAAAAAAATGTTATTAAATGATAATTTAGGTTAAAATATTCTTACCTAAGATTTTTATAGGCAAATCTGTTCTACGTCAATAGCAATGTTACAGAGCGCAATAATTAATGCTTAACGAAATTCAAGGAAATCGTTGATCTGTAATTATTAAAGTTCTACTCTCCGTCTAGAACAATTTAACGGGCAATTCTCAAAATAATTCATCCCCTGCATTATTCAGCTCGAGTACGCAAAGTTCAAATGAATTTAAATTTTCAAGCCCGCTCGACTCGCCGCTCGGTATATATACTTAATTAGACACTAGGAGAATGTAGAGCTAGATGTTTGGATGACAGATGAAAATGCAGAAAAGACAAAAATAGCTAATAACGATTATCCACTTGCGACCTCTGCGATCGATACCAGACTTGTACATTTTTAATCTGTAGTTCAGATATGCCGAGACATGACCCCAAGGCACCTCGCATCCATTCTGCTACAACTGAATCTCTCGGAGACGTGACGGCGGACTAATACACGTACTAAACGACCAACATGTGGATCGTTCATTTGGTATAACCGGCGCGAGAGCGAACCTACTCGTGGTAAATTGCATCGAATATTAATACCGCGTCCCGAATTCAGACAAGGTTGGTAATTAAATTTAAAGCAGAGATGATGGTGAATTAGCTACGAAGAGTGTCATATGTAGAGTATCGTACTGTTGGTAAGGCATTATTATTGGACAATTTGATTCGTATAGTATATTACACGAACTTTATCTGCATATACATTCTTTTCTTAATATCGCACATTCTGAAATATAATGAAAAATTTTACTCGTTTTTTTCTTCTTCTTTCTTTTTGAGATTTTTCAACATATTGCTTATCGCCTTTTTTTCTTGGTTAATTCTTAGTTAATGGCATACAAGAGTAATCTCGGTTACTCGAGTTAATTGGATTTGTGAATAATTTACTCGAAGACGTTGAGCTGATTGGTTCAATTCGAAAAGCTAGTTAATATCAGCCGTTTCTCTAATACAATCCTACATCTATATTTAAACTTGGAAATTAGATAAATTTTAAGTAGATGTTTTCATGGACATCTTTATGAATAAATGTACGTGTTATTCTCAATTAATTTTTCAATGAATTGTCAAACATAGAAATACCTTCTATTCACAGATAGTGGAAAACGTATATCGAGGAAAATCTTTTACGTACTCGATTATTGACGAATGATTATTGAACGTTGAAAAAATATAATTATTTTCATTGATAAAATAAAAAATTCAGAAATTCAAAAATGTAACGCCAATTCTTTAATAATTGTACGAATTGCATTCGCAATAACTGTAGCGATGTAATTATGTTCAATCGTCCCAATTTTCTAGTCTTTTATTTTGAAACTCTATCTGTTCGTTAAATTAATTTTAACATATTAAATGATACTTATTAATCCCAAAATAAAAAGAACTCGGATAATTTATATATTCTGTAGAAAAATATTTCATTCAGAAAATACTGAAAATGTTAACATACAAATACGAAAAATTACTTCTTATCTTCAAATTCAGTTTTTATTAGTTAAAACCTTAAAAGTCGTAGCGAGTGATTTATGCTTTTGTTATATTTGAAGAGTAAATAGGATACACACGAAGTCGAGCGAAGTTATTCTTATGGATACGTATAAAAACTGAAAGAAAAGAACATAAAATAATAATGTAGAAAATGAAAAATTGCCAATAAGATTAAAAAGTATGGAGGATTAGAAGTGTTTCAAAAGTTTGTCAATATTAGATAAGAAAATTAGGCCTTTCATCTCATTTCTTAAATTTACAAGAAAATCGTTACAAATAATGAATCTTCATCTTCAATTTAAAGATACTAAATACAAAGTACTAAATAAACAATTGAAAAAAAGTATTGTCATTTATTATATAATATGAGCCTTGTCAGTGTTTGGTGCATTGTCTCACTGTAATGATTTCGTCCTTTTAGAATAAGTTTTCTTAGTCCACCAGAGTTATTACACAAGTTATTTCTGAAGTTTAAATATATGGCGTTTATATTTTTAGTCTCCATAGACTTGAGTTCAGCTTAAATTTCCATTGATATTATATTATTCAGATGATGAGATTCGCAAACTCTATAATAGTCAATATTATTTACAATTATTTTTTCCTTAAAATCTAAGCAGCTATACAATACGAGTAGAAGACACAATCCAAGAAATCACATAAACGTACTTGTTCATTAAGCTAACACATTATATTTATTTATTTATTTAAGGAAAATTCTATGCAAGTAATTAAATTTTTGTCCAGGTTGCTGCGTAGTTTTGGAATATCCGCGCTATGCACTCTTGAATTAAACTCCTCTGAGTATCATTACACGAATCTCCCTCGTAAAGTCGTGGGCTCAAGGCGTGCACAACTATTTTGAGTGGCTGGAAAATTGGCGAATAATCCACCACTGAAATCCTCGTAGATGTGAGTGCGAGACGAGCGTCGTGTCTCATCGTTGCATCCTTCGGTAATGAAATAGTCGACTGGGAAATTTCGAGACCTCGACAATGAGATAATGGATACCTCTGCCGTGTACCACTCATCTAGGCAGGATACTATCACGATCTTAGACAAGTGCTCGTGTCGTAAGACATGCGCGTACGTTGCATTCAAACAAGATGCACGAGTGAGAAGTTAACTTGGGACAGAACTTTATTATTCTTGGAGAATTTCCGTAAAACATGCACGTTTACCTCAGCCTTCCTAAGATATGTAAGGGAAAGCGACGGAAGTTTGAAAAACTTTTCACGATGAGAGGAAAATAAACATATTTAATTTGTATTTGCACACTACATAAAATTCATTTACGCGCTTGATATAAAAGAAATCAAGTAAAAAGAAATTTCTTTCAACTCTTAATATTTCCTATCGTTTATGAATTTTTTTGTTTATTATTCTTCACGAATAAACGAAACACATTGGTGTAACGAGTACATATAACAACGCGAGAAATTGCGAAGGAAATCGATTTCGGCCTCTGTAAAGCGTATCTACACAAATTTTTTTTACAACCTATTAAAGTTATGAATAATTCAACAAACTTTTAATGGAAAGCATCAACTTATATGATATCAACGATGATCCACCAGTTTACAATAATCGAATAGTAACAATACAGTCTTAGACCAAATTAATAGGCAATAAGCTGTAAATAGTAGTCTTGTGTAAGTTAGAATAAAGGAAAAAACATAGGTGGAGCTGACATTTTATGCGATACTTAATATTATATTCTTGATATTTTAATACCTTCTCATATGCAATTACAGCTTAAATGTCCAATTTTCAGCTTGGACATTGTTACGATAGAGATTGTACAGATAAAAAAGCTATGCGTTCAAGTTTGAAATAAATCATTGGAATCTTGAAGTAAAATTTGCACAGATCTGAGATCAATGCAAACGCACTTATAGTTTAAATTAGCATATTCATTTTTATAGGGAGAAAAGGAGTAATTCTGTATGCGAAGCAATTTTCCGCATCGCATTCATAGCTAAGCCTGAAAGTTGTTATGGAACATTGAAGAGTAGATTTAAACTGTTTAACATATTGAACTTTAAATGAAGTTGGAAATTAATGCACTGATCCATGTAGTTGAAATTTTTCTTTAAAAATTTGCTAATACTTTTGCTAAAAAAATAATTGAGCGCATCAAAAAAATTTATTTTACTGAATGCCAGAAAGTTCAAGTTAAAACCTCGTCAAAGGATTATCGCTTAAAATCCATTGAGTAAACCTGTTTTTCAAGTAGTATCCTATTTCTTGTATCAGCACTTGCATTAGTAGTCCATTCTTCGAAAATGAAGTACATTCCGTAATACAGAGTGTTTAAAATATAAAATATCAAGTTGAATTGCAAGCTCGCGACACCCTCGAGGGGGAAAAACCAAGAATCCACTAGAACTCCGTGTTTGCAATTAGAAATTTTCTATCTACTCCTTTCAACCATTCTATCTCATCGTCCATAATTCATCATCAACATCTCACTGACGTAGGCGAGTAAGAGTGGTCTTGAACTCTGGCTCGTGATCCATGTCCTCTTTACGCGAGTATTAATGCGCTTCGCGCAACTTTTCGGACTGATGCTCCCGTAGGAATTCTCTTGATGGTGTAACGAGCCTGTAATAATTATGATATTCCGGAGCTGAGGGATAAGGTCGTTATTGGATCCCTTCCTCGCCCCTCAAGTCAGTCGCTCCCTTGTAAAGCAGCCAGAGTGAGAGCGAGAGAAAGCGAGAACTATGGCCTCAGGGGGTAGGGGTGCGGTCGTGTTTGCTCTATCGACCGCCGAGAATCCACGAGGCTTACCGAATGAGACTGAGCGAGAGACAGAATCAAAGTGAGAGAGAGAGAGAAAGAGAGAGAGAGAGAGACAGCAGAAATCGTGCGCGTACTGCACTCCACGCATTGACTTGTTCCTACGGAAGGATTCTTCTCTGTTTCTTTCCTCTTTTCTGACAGTAAAAAGGGGCTTTCTGATACCTAGTGCCGAACTCATTTTACTGTAGAATCATAAGGGTTGTGAGGCGCAAATGTATTTTTTCTAATCTAACATGATATATTGAACTTTAGCGACAAAATACTTTACATTGAATAACAAATTTCCATTTCAATTAAATGATTTGTGCCAGAGATTCTGTTCACGTAATTCTTATATTTTGTAAAGAAATGCTTCATTCTACGTTTGGATCTAATATATAAATTGGTAACAAATAAAAGCAAGAAAAGTAATTTTCTTTTTTGTTGTTATTGAAAGTTCTTCATTTTTACCTTATGACCTTATGGACGAATAAGATGAATATGATAGTTTGCATAATAGCATAATTTAAAATTCGTAGACATATAAATCTTTAGAAATATATTAATGTATTCATGAATATACTTACAGTAGTGCATACGTTTACAGATTATAATTCAAAAACGAAAACATTATTTTGCTTATAAATAAGGAATAGTTATTACAATAAAATAGAAAATAGTCATGTATATTGTATTCGCTTGAATCAAAACTAAATGGTTCGCGATATACTTATAGTAACAAAAAATATATAGTTATATGATTTATATTCTAATTATTTTCTTTTAGAAGTTTTTGCAATCATATTAAGAGTATTTGAATTATTACTACAGTATCTCAATTATTACTATGTAAAATAATTTAACTTTTCTTTATGACTGACAGTAAATTGAAATAAATAAAGCAATTTTTATTCCTATTATGTTATGCTTATATTTAAAATATATTTTTCTGTTAAAACAATTATATTTTTTCTATTGTATTTTATGATAAAAATATATTTTTGTAAACATTGCTAACTTAAATTTTATTTCTTGTACATCAAACTATAAAAAGTGCAGCTCCATTCTCGAAAAATCTAGATGTTATTACTTTAAAAATAAAGAATTAAACGTATCTTATGAACTATTAGAAAAAGTAGAATCTAAGCAGATTTGGATTATTATCATTGAAAGTTTAAACTCTAAAGATTACACTTTTTCAAAATAAAATACGTTGAAAATATAAAATATCTAGAATCATAAATCACTATAAAATCAAATTTCATCGGATATTTTTCAATTTTTCATAAAAAGTTTTAAAAAATGAAACCAAAAATTCAAAAAAAAATTTTATCCATTTTGTAATTAGTTATTCGACGAAAATCGTTTAAAAATATTTTTTTACTCTTTGAAAGAATAAATACGTTATTAACTAACATAATGTTTCCATTTAAAAAAGGAAAAACACAACGAAATTATTAACTTATTTAAGTATTTTACGCACTATTATTTTTATTTTTTTCCCTTACATGTTATTCATACCCTCCTTGCTTTATTCTTCCCCGCCTATCTATTTCTCTCCATATTCCTTCTATATATAATGAATCATACTTTTTTCTTTTTCAAACCATTTCTTTCTTTTCTTTTCTTTTCTTTTCTTTTCTTTCCTCTGGTATGTTATACATAGAGAGATGGAGGAAGGGCGGAGTGAGACTCCACTTATTTCCTGCGCTTCGGAGTTTTACTTTTTCCACAGTTTCTTTGCGGGTAAAAATTCGCTCTGTCGGTCAGATTCAGAGCAAATCAAAAAGGAGATGAAAACGTACGAATAGCGTACAGATAAAATGAGTGATATAAAGAAAAAGCAAGCGAGAAACGAGGATTAGTATCAAAGTGTAAAGAATAAACGCATTTGGTAGAAAAGGATAGGCTACCAGGACGAATATAATCACAGATTGAGAAGCATGAGGTCGACGAAAATTCTGTCACTCATTTGATATCGATATTTTGATGTACATAAAAGAATATATCTTTGCTCTATACTCAAGGATCCACTCATAGTTATCATTGTTGCACATCCGTGACATAAGATTAAATTTTATTCCCCTTAACATAAAAAATTTCTCTTGTTCAAAACTTGTCTATTCTAAATCTATATATTTATTATCACTCTTGTATGTTTATTGTACGTTTATTCACATTTTTTAAAAAATCGCTGGATAGAAAATATGCCAGTATCTCGAGAAATATTGATATTCGTAACGAATAGGGTATTAGGTACACAAGTTCGCAGATGTACGAGAAAATTTATCTACAGAATAATCTGCAGAGTGAAGTAGATTGGAACAACAATAATTAAATTGGTGACTGCTTATATAAAAAGAATATTAAATTTTGGACAAACCTCTGCAATGAAATACGGAGTCTTTTAAGACGACATTACTATCAATTACTCTATATACATACATACATTATTATAATGTACCATAGAGGGCCTTTTAATACGAGTTTATGCTGTACATAGACGTAATATTTTTTATTTAGTTTTAAGGCTGAAAAGAGTATAAAAAATACAAAGACTTGTTGATAACCGCTAATGAGACTACAAGAGTTAATACAGAAAATAAATAAAGAAAAGCAACATACTAAGATACCGCAGTTGTATACATGCTTGATCCGTGCAAATTAAGTATACAACATCTCATCCCGAGCGTATAACGCTGGAAACGCGCGTCTCTACTCACTTAATTTGCCCCGCGTCACATAATTAAATGGAGCACTACAACGCAACATAATTTTACACTTATCGCAAGATTACGCTTTGCTCTAATTGCACTTTTCTGTGCCTCGGAAACAAGTGAATAAGCGAGTAAAAAGAAAATAAAGAAACGCGCAGCTTCATTCAAGAGCCAAGTCATGCAGATAAATATGTAAATGTCGTACTAGCCGAACATTCTTTTTCTGGCGTTTTCATTGCTTGCCTCATCTCCTTTCTAACATCAAATAATTATAACAATTCAAAATGCAAATATATAAAAATTCAAAACGTGCTTTCGAATGAAGCGGTGAATGAGCAAAATTCGTCGCACACATGCTTAATTTTAAAAGCCTAATTGTTAATAACAATTATTTTATAAAATCTTACACAAAATATTAGAATAAATTGTATTTGTAGTTATTTAGTTTTTATGATTTAAAAGAAAATGTTCAAACTGTAATATATGAATAATATAAAATTGTTGTACGGGAATTTATTTTTGAGTTATCTCTTCTAAAGTAGTTTAAAATATTTTTGATCCTATACGAAAGTAACTTCAGCATCATCTTATTTTTCTATAACTTTCCTGAAGAACAAAAATTCTGTAAATTTTTTAATTAGGTATTTGAATGTATCTACAAATGTACTTAAAAATTTATTTGCATTTTTAAACATTTTAGTGTAATCCAGTGTACGCAATGTTTTATTCCTACTGATTGATTCAGGAATATATTATTGATGTTTATAAATATTTAACGTTGCTAAATTGGTTAATTGTATTTTTTATGACATTTTCTTCCTTGACTGGATTTTAAATCTTAATTTTATACAGTACATAAAGCGATATCAGTTGTAATAAATATGGTTATGTGGGAACTAGATGTCGCTATGTAGTTAACATAAAATTTCATATAATTGCAGGAGGAGAAACAATCTTCACATATTTATTTATTGAAATAAACAACATTTTTGTGGTTAATTAAAGTGAATTATTCATGAATTATTCATGAACTCTGATGCGGAATTTCCATGTATTTAAAAACTATAAACATTTAATATTCTTACTCATTTTATAATTAAAACTGGTTCTTATCATTAGACAAATAAAAAATAAGACGATCGTAAATTATACACAAGCATTCTGTTCGAAATTACTAGTAATTGTATTATAAGGTAGAGAAATTGAAACAAGTACTTAAGCTCTTAAATATTAGGTTAAATAAACTTAATATTCACAAAACTATTATTATGTTACTCCATTAACATCTTATAGAGATTTTTTACCATATTACTATAAATTCTGATTTTACTTTTATCTTTATTGTTCTTTCTAATTATTTACACCATTAAGAATAAAAAGGAAGATTTACGTTTTACATTATAATGAAGTTCTTTAAAATCAATTTAAAGCGACAATTGAAAAGAATTTTCAATTTTAATAGTGTTTTTAATAAATAATTATAATTTCTTATATTTTTATTGTTAATTCTTTATTGGACTCTATTTCACAAATTACTGACTACACGTAAGCAGTATGCATGAAGGCGATCTGTTTAACAAAGACTATTAACATTAATTTTAATTTAATAGACAATTAAATATGAATGAAAAATAAAAATTGAAAAATTTTCTTATAAAGTGTTGACCTATTGAATTAAAATATAAAATATATATTTTAATAAATAATAAAAATATAAACTCTTTTGACGATAATTAGGTCAGAATGTGACCTCACAAAACCTTATCTTTACTTTACAAGTACATTTTTCTGCAGAATAACCACTCTTTGTCGAATTCTAATTAATAATGGTACTTCATTATTCATGGTAATTTAAATACTAATGTAATTTAAGCAGCCTCCAAATTTTGAGGATGAAGAAACGTGGCTTGTGTCGAATTCCAGTACTATTGGAGTATAGAGTCAAGAGCATAAGGCTCTTGCGTTGAAGAAAGGATGTTGGTGAACGATAAAAGCTGTATCGGATGATGCCGTAGTTATAGAGAAGGAAAGAGAGAGGAAGAGAATCTCGAGTGCGCCACCGACGACATCGTCATTGTGAAACGAAACGGCGAAGTGCCGCTCGATGTTTAGCCACGTAATTGGGTTGTTTGTCTACTCGCGTCTCAGCCGCTAAGAGGTTAGGTTAATTATTCCAAGACCCCCTTTCAACTCTTCTCCTGCCATCTTTGCAACTCTGAACTTTCAGTGCAGATAGGTCAAACGTTACGGGGCCCTAGAAGGACAAACTGTAATGGTCGTAGTTTTAAGCCGTGGATTCTCTCTTTATTTACATTTCTCTCTCTATTTCTTCTCTCTTGCTTCTACGTGCTTTTCCACTTTAAGAATTTTCCTCAGAGCTATCAAACTTTTTCTACGGCAATTAATTTGTCAGCCTTCTCTACTTTCTTTTAATTAAATTTATCGAGTCAATTCTTTTTACGTTTCCTTGAACGATGGTATTATTTGTGTAGGAAAGACTATTTATTTCACTTCACATGAAATATTCGCTCTCTAAGTTAAATAAAATAATAAAACTTCCATGTTCATGGTTTGAAATAATGGATTACATAGCTTTCAAAGAGTTATCATTTACAAACATTATTTAAAGTACAAAGATTTCAGTTTTTATAAATGTAACTTGAAGTACTTGAAAAAACTTAATAAATTATTCTGCAGGAAGGTAGATTTGTGTAGTAGACGTGATTTACAGATTTTCGTTGAAATACGTAATGCTTAACAAATTATTATTAGTTTTTAGTTATATGTGCAGAATTTTATCAATAACGATATTTCCCAGAATTTCAAAAATTGTAACTCGTTATTTAAAATTATAAAAAAAATTATATTGTTGTATCGTGGTTTTTGAAAGTGACAGATGGATTTTATACGTTTTCTTCATGTAACGTAAATTCTACATACACCATTTTAAACATTATATTCCACACTGTGAACTAATTTAAGAGAATTCTTGTATGTACAAAACCAGCTTTACTGTATAATCCCACTGTTAAGATTCTCTACTGCTACATTAGATCGAAAAATTTCTCTCTGCTAGGATTTTTCGTTAATTAAATAGAAGAATTTAGGCAAGAAGCAAAGTTGAAGCATTGAAAGCCGTATTAACAGAGGATATGATCAGTATAAAATAAATTTATGGTAAATAAATTGATAATAAAAATAAAATGATAATAAAATATTATTTTTAAGTATAATAAGTAAGTATGGTTATATATTTAATTCTTATGAATAAATAATTAGATGATTAGCACTACTAATTGGTTACAAATATTGCAACAGTAAATGGTACATGAAAGATTTTGGGGCTGCGAAAAAGGAATTTAAACATTTATAAACTTTTTTATATAATAATTTTATATATTTATATCTAAAAATAAAACTCTATTGTTTGTAGAAAAATAAAAAATACAATCATTTGCTTAAAATGAACAATAAAAATAATTATATCTAGTATTTTCTATATATTTAGCGGAAGCTTCGATTACAACGTCGAAAGCCAGTAGGAGAAAAAAAAGTTCCTTGAGAACAATACTACTACTACAATGAATAATAATAATAATAATAATAAGTACTAGTAGTAGTGGTAATAATAGTAATAATAATAACAACAATAGTAACGAAAATTATAGAAAGTTAATAATTAACATATTTTTTACTAAACAAACATTAAAAATGCTAATAAAAACAATATTAATAAATTCTTTTAAATTTATTAAAAATTATTTATTAAAAGCATAATTAAAAATTATCGGATTATTTAAAACAATATGTCATTTAAAATAAGGAATTAAATTTTAATTTTAATTTCAATGGAAATATTCGCGTATACTTGCACATTTTTTAAAAACAAAATTAGTTTATTATATTTCTTAAAGGGCGACTAGAGATTGCAATAACGTCAATCATTTAAAACGTCAATACCAAAATGATAAAATTCATTCTTATTAAAAATTTTTTGCAAACTTTTTTAGAGGAAAACTAACTTATACAATAAGTTTAATAAAGAGAAAAAGTAATCTGCTAGTAATGGGAATTTGTAACAGTAAAATATTGCAACTAAAAACTTAAGAAGTACCTAGAACTAATAGGTGGATATTCATTTGAAAAATTATTTTGCAACATCGATTTTCCATCTCTTTTCCTCTGGCATCATTTTCCGTGCACGCGCATCAAACTAAAATACGTTGTACCGTCGAGAAGAGAAAGATAAAAGAGAGGCGATGATTCCCTAAAAATCTTTCCTTGAATAGAAGGCAGATCGAAACATCGCGATATACAACAAATTTCACTCTTTACTGAACTATCCAATGTTGTTCACTTATTTCAAATTCATCCTTCTGTAGTTGCTATTATTGCAATCCTATAATTAACCTCACTGTTCCTTTTGAGTAATTGTAATACCTATCGGAATCAAGTAACGTAAATTATATAATTTTATGAATATAAATGCTTTTCAATTACTTTTTTTCTGTCTTTTACGTTTTCGAATAAAATAATACGCATTAAAAGACTTCTGTGTATAATATAATATAAATTTGTAGTATTTAAACATTTTATAGTATTTATGCATTGATTGTGCCCACTAAATTAACAGCAACTTCAAATAAATTATATAAAAGAGTAAATATGAACTTTAGGGTTTGGAAACTTTCGTATTGAAAATATTTGATCAACACAAATTTAATACATGTAACTTGCAGTTCAATATTTCGTAATTTAAAGTGTGTTTTTCATTTTTTCTTCTTTTCTAAATAAAAAAACACATTTCTAATGTACATACCTGCTATGATAAGAATTATTATGTAGAAACGAGATTCAAAGATATTTACCTGCAACAGAAAAAAGAAAATTATTAAATTACTAGTTTTTCAACATTTTCAACACCAACATTCAACATTTCACTAATCACTTTTTTTTTATTTATTTGGAAGTTTTAAGCAAAATTTCAGATCAAATTAAATTACGCTGATATTCCATATAAATACGAAAAATACAAAATGAGATAAGAATTTTTATAGCTTAAACATCTTAAAATATTTACGCAATATGAAGTTTTTCGCATTATTATGCATAATTTACCTGTCAAATGAATAAGTATAGTGATACAAATAAAATTGAATTTAATGACATTATAAAAACTCGTAATAAAATTAATATATAAATTTATGCTTGGAATGGATGCTTTAATAACGGCATAACTTAGTCAAGTTTTATGTTAGTACCACGATATGAGAAACTCTTGTTAAACTTTCGAAAGCCCTAGAGACATTACCACACTCAAATGTTGAAGGTACGAAACTATACTTTGTATATATTGTATATTCCCTTCAGTCACCACCTCCAGCATCTCTCTCTCTCTCTCTCTCTCTCTCTCTCTCTCTAGTTTATACTTTCATGCTCATTTACTTTTATATTTAGTTTACGTCATGAATTCTCCGCTTTTTCTCCTATAAAAATTTCTTTTTAATCGTCTTCAGTTCTATTTCTTTAGTTTGTCTTGAACTATAATAAATTATACTTTCACTTATGTTCGCAAATAAAAAATAATTCTTCATTTGCTTAATTTTTAAAACTTTGACGGGACAATTATTAATTAAGAAAAAATGAATATTATCATATTTATATGATGTCTTTAAATAAGTAATATCTATTTTTATACTTTTATACAAAAATATTCTTGAAGCTATGAAAATAATTTTATTCAAGTTACTCTGTATACTTCTACTACTTATACGAAGTACGGTTATTAATCTATTAATGAATATCACGTTTTCAAAGTAACAGCTTCAATTTTGTTAATGAAAAAATAGTTAGAACATTAAAAATTAAGAAATGTTTAGAACAGCTTTTGAAAGAAAATTATTTCTTAATTTATAGAAGTATAAACAGTACTTTAGAATTAAGTAATTGGTAAATTATGAATCTGATTGCATAAATTGGATTCGATTCGAAACATAATTAATTTTGCCTCATGATGCTAATAATAAAGAAGGATTATTCATAGGATTAAAACATTTTTCATTACATGAATAATAGATTCGATGTAGTTCCTTTTGATTATTATCAATTATATTGATATAAACATTATTTCATTAGTACAATATTTAACAATATTATTACATTTCAGTAACAAAAAGAAGGTAGAAATTAAATATATGAGTAAAGATTATTTCTAAAGTTAGATAGTACCTTGCCTCAAGATTAAGAATTGAAAGAAGATTTAGTAATATAAAAGCAACTGTTTGCTATGTACGCATCATAGCTGAACAACAATTTTAAGTTAATTTTATGACTAATATCGATAAAGTTTTATACATTTTTCTTTCAGAAATATATCATTTAGTAAAAAATATTCATAAATATAATAATAAGTACCATTCACTTGTAATAAAAAGTAAATTGTATTGGTGAAGAAATAATAAATCAAATGTAACACATCTTTCCTAGTATTATTGCGTATGATTTACGTACATTCAATAGTACAATACTATAAACTCAGGTTTATTCGATATTGCTGAATAACTTTTCTGTAAAACATTTTCATTTTATAATGTGAAATGAATGAATTAGTTGAGATTCACCACTGGAAAAGATGTACAATATGTTCACTTTAATGAACGCAAAAAATAATATCCTACCTTTTATAAAGTATTTTCATGCAGTAATAGAATTACGTTCCTTATACTTGAAGTGGAACATTCTTTTATGCGTGTTACATATAACTCAAGCCAAGTACATCTATCTATCGCACTAATCTAAGTGGTAGAATCGCCTCGGACCATATGCGGAGATCGAGTTAAATAATTAAACACGGTTTTAGAATTAAAATGATACTATGGTTTATTTAAATGCACGCGAGAGAAAGAGAGAGAGAGAGAGAGAGAGAGAGAGAGAGATAAATGATGATTCCTTTCTGGTGAACGATGGAGGGCTCACCCACCAGGGTGGAAGACTAGCCCTGACTGCCTACCTCCAAGAGTCGTCCAGTTCGCTTTTCTTTCCTTTATTCATACGCGTTGAGTTTATCTTCTAGAAGTTGTCGCGTAGTAATTTTCGCAATGCTCTCTTTGTAGTTTATTAGTTCATTGTACCGATGATTGAAGTTGCTGATCCGGATTTATTGATTAGTCGACTTTTGTAGCACTACACGCTTTTCGGATTGAACATTCGAATTAAGTATTGTTTGCATAATTGTGAATTCTTATCTTATAACTGCTAACGCTGTAGGTAGGTGGGTTCGATGACTATAGCGTTATGTATCTCAATGTCGAATAGCAGGCATATGTGACATTCGATATGATTTTTATATAATGTAACGAAAAAACTAAAAAGCAGTTATTTTTTAAAAAATCTTTTATTAAACTATATTTATCTAGTAATGAAACCTAAACTTTAATCAATATATTTTCAAATGCTTTCATTCCATATTACCGACTTTTAGCAAATTTTCGTTGGGTTGTAATTATATTTACAATTAATTTTTCAAATTTTATCATCCACCAAAAATATGACAAATAACAAAGAGCACAAACATAAAAATGAATAAGAGAGAGAAGCATTTATCCGGACGTGAAATTGAAATCGACCGTCCTTGAAGTAAGTACTAAAGACAAGAGAGTTGAATAGTTTCGGACCTTTCGGCCTTATTCTCGTCTCGGGAGTTTCAATAGCATAGTGTGCAGTTGCTTATTTGCGTATTCTTTTTAAATGCCAAATCTTTCAGCTTCAATTTTCTTGGTCCCTTGTCGATCCTTGAATGAATACGATCTTTCAAGAAATTTTACATTTCAAAGATTTCATTCTTATTCGTATTATTTACTTTATCATTTTTAAATATTAACATATTGGTAGTTATTTTTCTCTAATTAATTTATTATTTAATTATGTGCATTTAACGTAAAAGTTTACGATACGATGTGGAAGCTAGATGTCCCTTGATTATTTATTGACGTAACACTGACATTTATTTTTATTAACGAAAATACTAAAAAAGAATTCATTGAAGTAACGGTATTAATTTCTGCCGAATTAAAGATATTATCTACTTACGCATCCACTTACGCATACACTATTTTAATTTAAATCTCTTACAATAGATAAGAGATCGAAATCCACTTTTTACCCTCTAAAATCTACAATGTACAATACAATTTATTTCAGTCACAGAAGTAAACTTCACAAGAATTTCACATGGAAAATATGTAAAAAATATATTTTGATATTACAGATATTACTAAACATTAAACATAGCTCGTACATAGCTTCCTATAACTGTTTAAAGTTTCAAGATATGAAAATTTTTTTTTATAAGATATTTCAAAATTAACTTTCAAGTTATAAATTCGATATTTTGTAATCTGTGACAATACGTTTTCGAGCGTAAATTGAAAGTTAAATAAGTGGTTGCATTAGACGTTGCATTAGACGTTGCAATGAAGAAGACACTTTCTTCATTGATCAATAATTTCACAAATCGGACCTAACAATTAGCAAACTTACGTAAATGAGAAGCTGAAAATAGACGTGCTTGAGGTTCAGCGAAAATACGCAACTTCTTATCTCAATAGACTATTTTGGTTCTAACAAATGCACACACCTTCATCTGGCTTTGCCAAATTGAAAATCTTGGAGATTCAATGAGTGCAGCGACGCTGTGATGGGGTTACGAGGGGCAACGAGGTGATATGCGCGGAGTTAGAAGGGTTACATCTCATCAGCCATTAAACAAAGCAGAGGAAGGGCACAAAGAGGAGAGCATTCGCATTGTCGGTGTACCTACACCAGCGTACTACTTCTACGTCTAAAGCGGTGTTTCTGATTAATCTCCGCACACCCCTTCCTTTTTCCCCTTCGACGCGACGACGATGCACGACCTATTTTGGCGAGCGTTTTGTTTCCCTTCTTTACATCCTCTTCAATCCGTTTTCAGTTTTACGCTCGACGATGAGATATAAGCCAAAAGAGTGGAAAAGAGAAGCAGCCTTTGATGGAGTGTGTAAGAGAAACATGATGGGATGAGGAGAGTGAGAAAAGAGGGAAAGTTTTAGGCTGCATTTTGGGTATTGAGTTTCGGCTTTTGTAACACGTAATAGAATGCGTCTAAGAAGTAGCAGCTGTTAAGTACTCGATCGTATTTAAGGCTTGAATTCTTATTATTCCAAAATGATTATTTAATTGCTTTATTTCCAATAATCGTTATTTAATATTTTAACGCATAATTCAGAATAGTAGTCAAGCTTTTAATAGTGTTTAATTTTTTTCTAAATATTATTTTATTCGCCTTATAATCATATATCTTAATTTTATAGAATATATATTGACAAGACACACTGAATTACGTACTTATAGTTATTCGAAATAAAAATTGAAATTCTTGTTTATTAGGAATTATTAATACGATAAAAGTAAAGCCTTAAATTATTTTATTTATGTTTTTATTTGTTGTCTATCCAAGTAATATGTATATCTGAAAATAATATATAAAAACAAAAACATTTAATTTATACGTTTTATACATAATTTGAAAACGTGTATAACCATATTCATTGAAATAACTGCAAATTATATTATTTTTAAATTTCTACTTGAGAAATGCATTAATACATGCTCTGTGTCTTATTAGCCATTATTAATTAAAACCTCATATTATTATAGTCGAATAATTACATATACAGTTAAACATAATTAACGACAAACTTACTTTTATCGGAGAAAGATTGATGAAATATTGTACTAGATCAGGAGTCGTACCCGAAACTTTTGCCTTTGTTTTTTTTCACTGAGCTACTGTTGAGTGCTTATTTCGTTTTATCAGTTGTTCTCATATCATAAACATAATTGCAAAATTCTTCACTTTATTCTAACTCGCGTACGTGAAAGTAGACGTTACGTCTAAATATAAATATATTTTCAGAATAAAAGATTGTACTGTATTGCAAATAAAACAATGATTGTCAGAATGAAAACATTAGTTTGCAAAAAAGAAATATCTATTAAATTTGTTATCTATGCTAACTTATTAAAGGAAATGTCTTCAGTCTTTTTTACAGAATTATAGAAAGAAATATAATGAAAATAATATCAAGCATGAATTCATCTTTCGAATATTTCGTAGTTTCTACATGAAATAATTTTATTTCAAAGTACTTTTGAAGGATTGTACGAAAAAATATGAATTTTATAGTATATGCATTATACCTTCTGAAAGGGCAAGTATAAGAAAAGGATGTTTGCCTTAAAATTCAACATTAAAGATAGGGTTCCAAAATACATTACTATAGTTTGTTTAAAATTTTTTAGGAAAATAATAACCGAGAATCTGTTAATTTTGTTTTTAAATGTGAATTTTTCAATGTGATTCGCTCACAAAATGACTCGAATTTTCTCTCCAATTTCAAATTAAGCAATACTATTATACTGTGCTCAACGATTAAAGCATATTGTTTTCGTATTCATTTCAAATTTAGAGCTTCTATAATTGCGGAAAATTTAATAAAATGACTTCATGAGTCGTTAATTTGTACTAAACTTACTGTCCACTTCGAATTACCAAGTTATCACCTACAAATAATACAAAACTCATTTTCACACTTGTTAGAAAACGAGGAAGCGCGCGACATCCGGAAAGTGCGTTAGATGCAGCTGGATGATTTTTCCTGCATCCCCTGCCATTCAAATGCTGCTTTCGTTAGCAGAAGTAAATCGCTGCACAGGCTTTTGAACCGCGCACTCTCTCATATCCATTAAAACTTTACTTCAAGCGATTAACATTTTCAATTATCTCTTTGCGAATGTGCCGTTGTACATTAGCTCAAGTGTTTTCGTACTGTTTTCTTTCTCTTCATTTTTTTCATATTTTTCATTTTATATGGCATGTATTTTTAAATTCTCATCGTTGTATTCGTACCTGATCTGTCATTTCATTGTAAGTGTGCGCGCGCATTTGTGAGCGAAGTAGAGAATGTATTTCAAATATTCTAAAAAAATCAGCTCTACGTAAAAGGATTAACGTAAGTTTAGAATTTTATTTAGTATAAAAAGTGCTTTTAAAGAATTAAGATTGTTGCGTATATCATTGATAACCAAAGTCAGAGGCAATACGAGAAAAATAGTCGGACTCGACAAAAGAAGTGCAGTAAAGTGGACAACTTACAAAAGACCGGAAGAACTTGAATACAAAGAAATCAGTATAAACACTGGAGAATCAAAAATGTCGACAAACAAGAAATAACCGTACAAACTTAAAGTCTCCTGACAGTTGAACGTTGTATCAACAGTTAGGTTGGCTCGATTATAAAATTTCTCTTTTTCACATTCTTTTACTAAGATCTGCATCGAATTCTTTAAAAAGCATTTCAATTTAACCGAAACAAGAGTAGTTTCATTTAACCGAAAAAGAATACTTTCATTATTGGCGATACTAATGAAGATGAAACTGCGCTTTGTTGCACTGAAACCTACTACACCATTTTTCTCGTTCTCGAAAACCAAACCTGCACGTAATGCATGCTATAGTAATAACGGGTTAATCACAAGCAAGACTACGATTCTTGTCCGTGAAATATTACATATCATTCCGTTTTCTATAATTCAATTCAATATTTTCTTATTTATTAAAATCTTGTTATTAATTAGTTAACTTGTCTTATAATTAATAATTATAAGACTATTCTATGATTACTATTCAACGCAGTAAAAGTTTTGTTGATTTTCAATATTGGAAACTTTGTTCGAACGTAGCTTTTTGAAAAATAAGATGCTGATTGTTTTTCACTTCGGTCATTATGAACTTCGTAATACTCGATTATTTTTCTTACAATTTTAAGATGTCAGTAATATATTTATTATCCAAAAATATAAATTTAACATTTGTTCGTGACTAGTTTATTCTTACAATTATTTTTTTACTTTTATATCCACAAAATGTCATTAAGAAATATTATTAGTGGAATCGAAATTTTCGATTGGTAAAGAACGTTTATTCAATTTAAAGAAACATAGAGAAATTTGATTATAGACTGCTAGGAAGTTAATAGACAATCAAGTTTCGTATCATATTTGAATAACTGATTCAACAATTAGTTTGATAGTAAAAATGTAGTATTTATGAATAAGGATATCGCATATTACTATATAACAAATTTTAGTTACGTAGTTTATACTGAATTATTTATTTTATTCGAAATAAAAAATATGTTGACGATTTATTTTTTTCTCCCTTTCTCTATACATTTGCAACCACTGTACGTCGGATATGGCGATTGCACGAGCGATAGTGTTGGATGGGGGGGGGGGAAATAAACAAAAAAAATTGAAAAAGTAGCTATAATGATTCGTCTTAACTCCGCATAAAAATATAAAAATTGACGTATTGTTCTGGCAAGAAAAAGGAGCTCTAGGAAATAATATCGTGTTTAAGGGGTTACTCCAAAGGCCACCAACAACGTTGGAGGTACATCAAAAGTTACCACCGAAATCGCTAAAAGAAGCAATTAATTCTCTAAGTTTTCATTTATCCTTACATCCACTCATCTTTGACCATTACTTCTTCCGCACTTCATTAATCCACCCTTTTCAAGGCGACTAGACTGATCTGCTTCTGCCGATCGTACTCAGAGGAAGTATCGACGGTGAGAGAAGTAATCTACTCTATCTCGCATTTCTCAATTCTTAATTTATCGAATTATTATTTAAAAGTACTCTTACAATTACTGTATATGTATATTATTCTTATGTATAATATCCATAATATATATATATATATGTGTGTGTGTGTACATATATATGTATATAAAAAATGCAAGGTATGTCGTTTCTTCACAAGGAAAATTTGCCAATGTGAATTGCCAAATTATATCTTCATAAAAAATATATTATACGAAAATATTTATTTTAACTTATTTATAAATATAATATCAAGTATCTTATTAAATATATTAGACAATTTATGAAGAATATTCTTTTGCATTTATAATATATATTATATGATAGATATTATATATTTATATATAAATAACAAAAATGTATATTTATATAAATATATAAACGGATAAAAAATGTATGTGGTTAGGCAAAGAAACTAAACATTTTATAAAATATCTTTTTACGTTGTCATCAAGTGTTACATTTTTGTTAATATTGTGTACGAAAATGTATTTATTGTTATAATTAAAAAAGAAGGAAAATTACTTATAACTGATAAAAAGATCCAATGATAAACATTTTCTGGCTAATATCATAAAATTAATACTTGTTTACATTTCAAAATGTTTACACACATATCGGTATAATTTCATGATATTATTTCATTTAATAATTAAATAAAGCTAATTAAAGATTAAGTTTCCGAATAATGAAAGTAATTTAGCCACGAAAGAATTTATTTGTAGAAAATTAATCTTTACATTAATGAAAATCAAAGAATATAATTCAATTAAGTATTTTTGATATATAATTAAAAGAAAAAATTTAATTGAAAATGATATCATAAGAATACATAATTAATTGTTTGACAAATTTTAAAGTAGCAAAGATCGAGTAACAAGTTGTATTTTACCCTATTTTACATTTAACTACAAAAATTCGGAAATATATTATAAAAACATGAAGTGTTTTTGAAAATAACAATTGATACGAAAAATAAGAAAATTTAAAATTTTTAATTAGACTCAAAAAATTTTTTCTTTCTCGTGAAAAAAAGTTAAAAATTGAAAATGTAATTACTTCCCTTAAATTATAATTTACGTAACAATCGTACAAAACAATTTGTCAAACGTTTTATACTTTTGTAAAAAAATTTGCGTCGAATAGTTAATAAATTACAACGTATTGAGAAATGATGTTTTTGCTGATTTCCACGTAATGACAGAAAACTTGCAATTAAACTTAGAGTAGAAACAATAAATAAAATTTTTATGAAATTTTAAAATTAAATTAACTTACAAAGTCATTTATTTTGATGCATAAATTTGTTACTCAGTGATAATTTAATGAGTAATTTAGTGAGTTTAAAATTAAAATTTAATTAAATGTTAGTATAATTTAGATTAATAATACATATGAAGCTTAACTATTTGTAAATGTGGAATTAAAATTGTTTCAAAATTTTAATCCTATATTATGACTAATGTTATCATACAACATTTCATTTGCACTATAATACGGGTAAATACACGTGTTAGAATTACGTGTAAGATTTAACTTAGTACAAAGTTCACCTTCTGAATGTGACGTTTATTTTTTCATAAAAGTTAAATTAATTTGAATATTTTTCAGTTATTAAGGTCATTCTGGAATTTAGTTTAAATATTGTCATTTTGTAAAATTCTAAAATGCACCTGCATTACACAATTATCTATATAAACGTCATTCAAGGCTTAAGAGAAAAAATTGGATTACAATTTTAACACACGAGGTTCTTCATATTCAAATTTCATGTAATATTCACAGTTTATTCAATATTTCCCTACAAATTTAATCGTGCAGTCGAGAATCTTAATTTAGAACGAGAATAATTTATACTTTGCCGTTACACGCTCTTTATTGTATACTACATAATATTCGTAATAAACAAATCATAGTAAGAAGATTACTGCATGAATATTTTTGGTCCTAATTAAAGTTTCGAGTATAATTCATCATTCAAATTCTTTCCTATAATTCAAGAAATATTTTAATTAAAAACAAATGTCACCCCTACACTTGATTCAAGATTTCCATTAACGTTTGTATACTTGACATGTCAAGCCGTCACAAAGGCGAAAACTAATAATCTTGAAGATTCTCAATTTTCAATGGAATATCCGTAATAATTCAATCCTAGGTCGAAGGACAAGCAAAACGGTCTCTGCCACACAGTAATATCAAGAAGAAATTTCCTGTCTAGTGCGCTCTCATTACTGCAGCGATTTACAGTTGGAGTTAGCGCTCGCTCGTGGACGTTTATCACTTATAAACCGTTGAAATCGGCTGGGCTACAGTTCCGAAAGGCACATCAGAACCACCGAGGTCGAGCTGTACTCGCTTTAATGACTCGGTTGCATTCCCCGCGCTACGCTAGAGGGTTATTATCGCTGCTGGTTTCATGATCGTGTTCAAAATTTAACGCTCTGGACTGTCCGGCATGCTCGCTGAGCCGCGGGGAAAGGGGGTAGAGGGTCGCGCGACATCGCCAAGAGTTTTACGAGCTCGCCTAAACAAGCAGCCAACCGATTTCGCGAAAGACAATCACGCGGCAGATCCCCAACCGTCGCTGAACGCTCAGGGAGTTCGATAAATTGAATGTCCCGAGTGTGTGTATATATCCGTGTACATGCGCGCACAAGTGCAGCATTGGCTTAGCGAACGTTGATAGGGAAGAGGGAGGCGCGTACACGTCGGGTGACATACCGATGATAAAAGAAAGAGCAATGACGTTAGTAGAAGGTGGAGAATTACAGGATTTGAGGCTAAGGAGATGGATAAAGTTCTTTTATCATCTGGCACAGTCTAAAGTTTTTTATTGATGGAGGGGAAATTAAATTATTTATTTACTTCTTCTATACTATCTTATTCGTGTTGAATTGTTTTTTTTTTCTAGGGCATTTAGGCGCGATTATTGCTCTGATATTGGAAAATAGGAGCTAATTCTTCGGAGAACTGTGCCCACTTGAAACTCAAATTTGTTAAAAGTAATAACATTTCTAGAAACTCTTCATCGTCACTTTTACTCGCACATTCAGTAGAGTAAAGATGTAATTGACAAATGTCTTAAAGTTGTGACCATTTATATATTCATTAGGTTCAATATGTCATGTATTACTTACATCATTATTATAATTACGAAATTGCGTGACATAACATTTACATAAGTCGTTGGAAATGATATCTATATTTTATATAGTTCTATAGCTTCATACCGTCCGACTATTCGTATAATGTACTACTTGTTTTAATATAACACAAATTAAAGTAACGTTACAAGGTTCATTATATAAAATTATTTCTGATCCATGTAGCCATTTTTCCTAGAACTGAACATTCTCAGTTCATACACACCACGAGCATTTTAAAATGTCTAACAATGAAGCAATAATTTCCAAAGAGAACCGATGTTGCGTGAGAACGTGGATACTCGATGCAAGAAAATCACTGGCACTGTATCTTGCATCATCTTACACAGTTATGCTTAAAAGAATTCATCCTCTTGATCGACAGACTGGGCAAATTCAACAGAACCTGTACCTTTCTCATGTTTGATTTAGTAATTGGAAGGGAGTCCAGGATTCGCGCGAGGCGTCTACGGCGTGCCCAAAATATCCCAAGTATTAACACTCGGGGTGCACAACATCGGACGCTTTAATAATAAAATAAAACGAAAAAGCGAAGTAGGTCGACGTCGCTTTTTCGTTAGTCTTTACTACTACCAAGAATTCGATCGGATTTTTCGGCTTTTCGCACTCGTGCTTTCGCCTTACGCGATGGTCAGCGAAGATTTGAGAAATTGCTTTCTTGTGCGCGAACGGCTGCTAAGGTAGATATACTTGTACAATCCTATTTTTTCTCTCCGCCGTTCCTTTTAAAGAAGCATCATCGAACTGCTGTATGAGTGTTACCATGAGTAAACCTGAATTATCTCCCTACTTATTTACAAATATTAATGCACTATTGAAATTTTTTGTTTTAGAAATAAATTGGAAACATTGGATTTTTTTATACAATTAACTTTTAAATTTAAAACATAAATTTAAAGTGTAAAAACCAAGTACCCATTATCATTTTTAAAGCTTTTTCTATTTTATGAAATAAGTATAAAATATTCACAGTATATGTAACCATATACTTAGGCACGGAAGTTTGGTCTCCTCGCTAAATACTTAGATGAATCTCGTGTACATATTCTTACTACAAAGTGATTACTATCAAAATGTTTGTAGACCATACAGTATTCAAAATAGCAATTGATAATGAATATCTATAGTTGAATATATATCATTTTTATCCCGTGATCTTATATGAACTGAACTAAGCTGAATCGTATATTTCCATATAAATTAATTATAATTATTTTTTTAGTAGTTTCATCATTATTTTGTAGACCAACAAAGATGAAAATATTAAAAAAATAAACATTCCAAATTATTTGTTAATTGTTAATTATGACTGCTGTAACCTCGTTTCAAAACGATATATAAATTCCAAATATAAATACATATACTGAAATTTAAAAACAAAGGAAAACAGAATTAAATATCTACGAAATATTAAAATAGGTACGAGAAGCTCATAGTTAATTATGTTCTTCATATAAATTGTTTGATTACAGAAATTATACACTACAAAGTAGAAATTATTTAAAATAGTTTGTACATTCTTTGATGATATATTGCGTAATCTTAAGTCATTGTAATTCTGCTTAACAAAACTACAAAAATTCCTTGAAAGTAATTCGCGTAGATCATTTCGAAATCGTTTCTCTGAAAAGTCTGTGATATGCCAAAGAACAATTGAACTTTTAAAAGAAAGCGTAAAACCACACAAATGCTGCTTTTAACTTAAGATCCGTTTAACACCATAGATCTATGCTTCAATTATAATTTATTTTTTTCACTCGCATTCTCTCTCTCTCTCTCTCTATATATATATATATATATATATATTTATTTATTTATTTATCTGGATATAGTATCAATTATATGCTATTGTTTAATAATAATATTAAGTTTCAAAGTGAAATATAAAATTAGGTTAAAAAACGACGTTCTTTATGAGATACATTTTGCAACTGTAGATTTATTAAAATATTACAGTTCGTATTTTTATCTCGAAAATATTATTTATTTATTCCATATTTGCTACAGTACTGTAGGGACTATTTTAAAATTTTTAAAGCTAATAGAAAAATGATATGTAGTAATATGAATAATAGATAAAGTATGTTATGTGTTTTTTATTTATATGATACAAAATACCAATTATTTGTCTCTTTTATAAAGTGATATCATAGCAGTTTAAATTATATATATATATATATATATACTGGTTATCATATAAAATTTTATTAAAGAAAACGATTGACTTGATCCAAATATTGTGCCATCATTTTATATTATACAAATATTAAATATAAATATTATTTGATACTATTATTGAACAATAATACTTTTGAGTCATTATCTCATTCAAGATAAGCAAAAATTTGAATTGTTAAAGTACTTGATAAGACGCAGGTAATTTCATCATTTTACATAAAATTAAAATAGCAATATTATTGCCCTTATGAATTTTAATCCTTCACATGAAATGTAAAAATTGTGCCAGATCTTTACATGATAAATTTTTCAGTTTTTTGTTAGAAATATTTATAAACTTCAATTAAAATGCATTACCAAGGAGTAGAAATATAATTTTATATCTAAAACGTTTATAGTCTCTTGATTTTTAACGAATAAATATTTACAGATTTTTCTTAAATATAATGCATAATTTACATATTAATTGTTACACTATTAAATTTTTGCACTCATTATTTAAAACATAAAATCATATTTTTTAAAAAATTAAAGTTTTAAACTTTTAAACGGCCAATTTATTGCAACATTTTTCTTTTTAATATTCGAATATCAAAGAACCAGCGCAGTTCAACTTTAATTTGGACTACGTGCTCAAAACTTCAGACAACATGAAGCCGTTGCCGTTGACGGCAGTGTCGCAAACTACACGCAGCATGTCTATACAAATGGGTATTCACGTGCGCATGAAGTGGATGAGTTGGTGTTGGTTTGTATACGTGAGTGGGCTCGTGTTTTCTAAGTACTTTCGCAAGAATATCTGCAACCATTGACATCGAGAATTCACAAAGGCGTTTGTAAAGTGTAGAAAGAGAAAGATAGATTGATCGAGTGACAGAGATGAATTTACTAAACCCCATAAACCTCTACAGTATGCTATTCTATGTATTGTACAAAACGAGCAGAGCTGGATCTAACTTGTAGAGAATTCGATCCTCTCAATAAAGACTCCGTTATTTCCATAGATTCGTACCAAAATTACGCTGCACTAACGAATATTTCTCGAACATTACGCTAGAAATCAAACAGAACTTCTATTTCTTTCGCATTAAAACTTTCGTTTTAATACGTTTCTAGATTAAATGCAAGAGTAATATAATGATTTATATTTATCAAGCTTTATTTTTCAAGTATAATTAAAGTAGTTATTTATTGTAATTTTATTTAATTCTTTCTTAAAATACTATTTCTGCTTAAATTTATATACAGTGAAGAAACAAATATTTTGAATAAATAATTTCTTGATCATGTTATTGTGACTCCTTTCGAATATATTTGAAAAATTAAAAAGATATTTTTTCATTGCTGTAATTAGAATGCTTTTATCATTTTTGTTTCTAAATTTGAGGTGTTTTTATAGATTTGAGATGTTTGCACTCTTCAAATTATTCTCTCTTCAAGTACATAAGTTGATCTAGAAAGCTTAATATTTTTAATTTTTGAAATAGAATGTATTATTAGAAAAGTAATATTATCAAAGAAAGAATCAATGAAATATCCATCATCAGAATGAATAATTATTAATTAATCGATACTTCACTAAACTTTGCATCTATCTGTCTACGCATATAAATATAAGCTCCATAATTTTTTGCAAACTTTGAACTCGTATTTTCAACTTTTCATGCAATTATTCACA
Source organism: Wiebesia pumilae (assembly GCA_018907045.1). Classification (NCBI taxonomy): domain Eukaryota; kingdom Metazoa; phylum Arthropoda; class Insecta; order Hymenoptera; family Agaonidae; genus Wiebesia; species Wiebesia pumilae. Next base: position 7,429,036 of record JACCHZ010000181.1, on the reverse strand, counting down.
ATAAATTTAAAATTCTTAATCGTAATTTAAGGTTTACCTGATTTTACAAATTCCCATATATTTTTTATCGAATATTTTAATTTCATTAAATTCGAAACTTATTAAAACACGATACGAAAGCTTATCTTAAAGTTTATCTACATTCGATATTTAATAAAAGAAACAATATAATTTGTTTCCTTAATTCATATTATATATTTGATTATATTTGAAATATATTTGAAATGTTAAAAAAATTACAATTCATACCTTTGAGAGACTAATTCTATATATGGATTCATATGAATTCAAAATATACTCATTTATCTTTTTTAGGTTCTTGCAAATTATTTTAATTAAAAGTTCTTTTTGTTGAAATATTTTCCAAATAACTGATATATATGATGTCAGATATTTATCAAGAAGTAAATGTCGCGTACCTTAAACATCATATCGTTTATAAATCAGACTGTAGAAACCAGCGTAATAGCTCCAAGTTGAGCGAAAAAAAAGTTAAAAGTCAATTTTGATCAACGAGAATTCATTCACTGGTTATATAGATTTGAGGAAAAGAGGACTTTTTCAATTGATTGATGCTTATATATATTTTATGATAATTTTACTTTCTAAGAGTTCTTTACAACCTTTCATTATTAGAACTGAATCTATTATTTATTTAAGAATTTAAATGAAAGAGTTTTTCTTTATGTCCAAATAAATGATATAAAATATCAAATATATGCACAATTTCTGGAATTCGATAATATACGTTTTTTATACACTTGATTATCACTTATTTGTGCAACAAATGATATATTTTATATTATATAAAATAATATTTTTTGAATATTAACATTTTTACTAACTTTTATGAAATTTAAGTTTGACCAAAATAATTTAAAATTGCTACATATGCACAAAATGATTAGGAACAATGTTGAATTTTCTTTATTTTCGAATTAATGTAGGTAGTTTTATATGGACTTATCTTCGTAAACTGTTATCACACTCATCGCTCGCATCATTGAGACATTATCCATTTTCACCAAGCGCAATCTTTATATATTAAAATGATCAAATAAAGAAATGTACTGTTGGTATTAACAAGACTCTCATAATATATTTTCGTAAAAGCACATTCGTGCCTCTATTTCACTCTCAAAATTCTTATATAATATTCTTACAGAATAGGGCGTTTACGCTTTCTTAAATTTACCACTATTGGCTTCTTCTTATTCGCAACACACACGTTGTAAACGCCTCTTACTATGGAAAGTTCGAGAGTGGGTGACTTTTGTGAGCTTATGCATTCTTTGCAATTTCATTGCTAGAAAGAGCGATATAAAAACTTGAGGTCAAAGTTCGCTCGGCGCGACGTTCAATCCACAGATTCATGTGGTCTCCTCTTCCTCTCCTCTAACTAGATATATGGTATCTACAGTGACCTCCTGTATATCACCTTCACCGCCACAAACCTTGTAAATATGCGTTTGTTCGAGTGGCGAAGTGACAAACTTGGTGACTGTGAAGCATTTTACGCTCTGTAGTCGTTCACATCAACGGAATATTCGTAGACTAAAGAAAACGGGTTAAAGAGAAAAAGAAAGAGAGGACGAAGGAGAAATATTGCTTAGCCTCTGCCAAAAAATCAATATCAGATTGTCCGCAGCAGAACATCTCGTTACTTCTTATTTCGCGACAAATTAAAAGACACTGTTCTGGTGGACAGTGTGTGTAGCCTTTTTACAAAGTTGCTAGATGCAACTTGTCAGACTTTTAATTCGAAGCACAGGAAACTGCTAAAGTACGTTGGAGAAAACAATACTTTGTTAAATTGATAAATTAAAAAATTGAATTTTAAAAACGAGTGAAGAAATAAGATAGGTAGTTAAGAGAGACACTTTATTTATAATACGACGACTTGAAATTAATTTTCCACTGCTCTCAAGACCAAATTAAAAGAATTTATTTTAAAGACATGACTATGATGAAAGATTCAAACTTAAGAGCTTAAATTATTTGATGTACCTGCATAATAAGCACAAAAAGTCAAGTATCGGAACTATATGCATTCAATATACACATCTTAATAAAACATTTTCACGTAACTACAACTGCATTACCGTCTAAACAATCTAATTTACTAGTTACTTTGAATATCTACAATGAATACTAATATGTTAATAATGATATAAAATCCAATATATTTGCTACTAATTAAAATTAATCAATAATTGTAATAGAATGATAATATATTTTCTTAATACAAGATCTTAAAATTGTCAATAAAGTCTGAAACAAAAAGTTTTTAAAATACTTAACAATTTTTTCACCTCACTTTCTACTCAAATATATTTATTTTATAAAATAAGTTAAGTACATGAACTATAAGTAATGAACGTCGTGTTCATTACAAAGAAGATGCATTATAAGTCAGTTGTTGGATAAGGTAGAACGCTTGTATTTTTATGAGTCGAAATTATAATGAACTTGCAAATAAAATTTATGTAGTAGAAGAAATGTTTTCTTCATAATCTATTCAAATTTTAATGTCAATTTTGACTATCTAAATTTCATTATAAATACTTTTATAGCATTTTCTTGCGGATACGAAAAAATTGGATACCAAATTGCAAGTAATCAGATATTTATTTCGATGTATTATTAGAAAAGAAAATTCATTTACTAATAATACTGATTACAATATCAATTATTATATATATTTCAATAGTGATAATATTAGTTGTGATAATTAACTTCAGCTGCACCGAATACGAAATTATTATAGATAATATATTAAAACTCCATATTATCCATATTCTTTGCATAATAAATTTCAAGCTTTTAAAAAATTTAAGTGTTTCCAGTTCACTTTATGGACTTCATTGTGCCATGCAAATATATGTATAGTAACACTAATACTATTGTACGAGAAGTCAGTTCGTGTAATAATGCCAGCATCATTAGGTTAATTACCGACTGCGACCGAGTGCTGCTTGTCAGCCGCAAACGAGGGAAAAGCATAACTGCAAAAGGCTTTTGCCGTATTTCACGCACTGTAGCAGATAATTCTACTTTATCAGAAGCTCGTTATATGACTCGCCTTAGGTATAATCACATATAGTGCCAGCAGAAAACTCTTTGTCGCGCTTAATCCAGTTATGTTGTGCACTTCCTTATAATTAAGTGCACAATAATTCAGTTTACAATGATTTTATATTAACCTCTCTCCTAATGAAATTACAAAGCATTTATAGAAGACAATTTTGTTTGGTATCGAATTTACTCTGTATGAAAATACGTTAGGAAGTAATTTAACGCCATAAAAATTAAAAATCGTTCGTATAAGAAGGATATTTTTTTCCTAATGAATCTCCCTTATGTAATACATCAAGTACTAAATAAAGTTACAAATTTTTAAAAGTGATTCTATACGGAGAACCTTTTAAGATACTGATGATAAGTTATTTTATTCATTAATAAATAAAATTAAAAATATTTATCCCAATTTTTATGTATTTCTTTTAGCTTTTAATTTTTATTTTTTTCATATCATTGAAAAATTGAACAATACTTCCAGAACTATCCTCTTATTTCGGTGATTTAATTGAAAGAGCTATTTAACAGTTAGTTTAAATTAATAGATCTTATTGATACATGTAAATGCATATACAAATATACAGATATTCGTACATGGAGTCGAAGCTTGTACGTGTCTCCATCAAATTCATCTATTAGCTACTATAAATAAATGAATCTATATAATATGTACACATGAATGCATAATTTGCTTGGTCGAAAGTTAATAAGATAACTCGATTGTATGAGGATCAACACTAAAATATCACGCAACGTTCAAATGTAATTTTATTAAAGTTAAACTGAAACGAAATTGTAATAAAATTATAATGAACTTTCCAAACTGCGGTTAAAAAGGGTCTTCATAAATTCAAATTGTAATCTTTTAAGAAGATAAATTAAATTTTTCAATTTATTTGTATTTTAAGTTTAAGTCTATTAGTATTCCTACTATACTACGTGTATAAATATTTTTTATATCACTAGATTTGAAAATTTCCTCTTTCATTAAATCGAAATATGAATAACTTCATTAAAGTACGTTTCTCCTGCAATAAATGAAAATGCCGAGTCCGATAGAATAAATTGCACCTTTTATTGAAATCTCTTTTTATAAAACCCCATCCCTCAGCATATCTCAGATTGAAAAAGTCCGAGGAAAATCTAGAATATGAAAAACCTACATCATTTTGTCAGGAAGGAAGTATCAACAGAAATGAAGACTCGATTTATTTCCATGGAATATTACGTATTTTATGCAAATAACGAATGCTAGTAAAAGTGAAAGTTCATTCATAGAATGGTTAAGTAGATCCATCTGGACATCGAAATTGAAACATTTTGAGGAATCATAGTTTCTCGGTAGTCACTCGTTTTACGTCCGACTAAAGAAAATCAGGTTTCTAATTCTGAATAAATACACCCAAACTGACAACGGCGATACCAACGACGATTTTCTGTCCTCACTTAAACTCCTCTGTGTGCGTATGCATAAATGTGATTTCTAAACCAGAAGTATGATGTACTCCATTGGGCATTCCCTGAATGTTGATCGCTATTTTTAACTAATTTTTTACTTACATTTTCTACTTCTTCCTTTTTTCAGAAACTTCCTTTTATCGTTCATACGATATACGATATACAATATACGAGATATATCACAATCATAAATTATTTCGTCAAAATAGAGGTGCGCATGATTCTATTCATATTTAAAACGAAACATTTCTTTATGCCTATTGATACAAATATTGATATATACAGCTGTTATACAGAACTAACTTTCGTCGAATAACAAAATATAAAGTTATTTTTGCCAAGACAAAGATGACTATTATCACAAAAAGAAGAGACTTGTATAATGTTTGGAGTTTTCGTTTTTATATTATAATTTATTGAAAACAGTAATATTACGCGTGAAACAGTAAAATTTAATGAGTAGCATGCATATTTACTAATAAAATCATTATCATGAACTAATGTTAGAAATACGGGAAGAAAATAAAATCATGAAATTAAAGTTGATATAAATGTATCATTTTCAGTAATTATCTTTTGAATGAATTGAAATTCAATGTATTCTAATGATAAGCGATGCTTAAAATACTTATACAATTAGCGTGCTTATTGATAAAATAAGGTTTTTCTTCAATCTTTGTCGTATAATGCGGCTGGCGGATATGTAAAAGTTTAGGCTTTTATTAAATGTATTTTTCCCTTTTATCATTATTTAAATTCTTTCGTTTGAATCTGAAATCTGCAAATCTGCATTCGGATGCACGTTGTGTGTATATGACAAAGTAAGAATGAAAAATAGCACTTTATCCCGCACTTTATCCCGTACCGTAAATTTTACTGCGAAATAACGAGAATGAGAGAAATAGAGAGTTACTACGGAAGAATGAGAAAGAAGACTTTTCATACAAATTACAGCAAAGGGTTTTTTGCTATTTTTTCTTCATTACATACTATCATTATCCTCCAAAGTATTTCTCGTGGCAGTATATGTGTAATCAAATACAGAGTTTCACATAATGCAGTAAAATTAAAATTTTGAATGTCATTTGCCTATAAATATAATTGTGATACACAGATTAATGGATTTATTTAGCATACATGCGTTGCTTGTCGAATGCAATTTAACAGGGTATTAATTTTATTAGAAAGCGATATGTGAATGCAATGATAAGCGAAGCAAAAAAACTTCAATACGTACAGTACTGTGAGAGCAACCATAAAGTATGATTGTTAAATTTTTATTAAGATAATTCAAGCATTAATATCCAAAATTGCATAAAAATAGTCCAGACATAATTAGATGCAATAGTGAATAAGGAGTAGTAGACAGTTGATATTTAGATAAAAATTCATAACAATTACGCATTATTATATAATTTAATAAAAATACTTTTATTTAATCTACAGATTGTAATTTAATTATCATTATATCATGAATTAATAAAATATTAAAGTAACGTTAATCTAGAATAAATATCGTAAAATATTTACTTATATCTTAATATAAATATATCTTTTGAAATCGTCGTTCAAATCAAAGCCAAATATTTATTATTAAACACATATTTACATTTTGTATTTTCCTATTTATACATGAATGTAATATGAATAATATAATACTATTTTTATGTTAAATTTCATACACATACATGTATAAATATGCAACTTTCATATTTTTTATGAAAAGTACATATAGCGGTTTTAATACGAATGTCTCCTTCCAGATCAATGTTGTATTTTAATTAGTTTAAATTCATGAAATTTTATATATTATAATTCACAAGAAATCAAGAGCAATAAAACTGTATCTAACCACTTAAACAAATAATTCAACTTCGTTAACATTTAAAGCAAATTTATAGAAAAAGTTAGAATATTCATTTTGAACCTTGATCTTACTAGCTTAATAAGAACATTTTACTATAAAGTAAAATTAAGCATAAGAATTTAAATGTATTTAAAATAGTATTTCATGTTCTGTGTCTCTCTCTCTCTCTCTCTCTCTCACTCTCTCTCACTCATTTAATCTGGAAAAGCCGAGTAAGGATTATTACCAGTACAAGACATTACAACACTGATAAATTTCAAGTGGATATCGTTGTAGAACAGAAAAAGAATTAATCTTTTTTAATCATATCTTTATTCTTTAAAATTGGAAATTAATATTTTTCTTATTTGTTATTGAAACTAGCTTATTTGTTATAGAAAGTGGTAAGAGATAATTGTTTGTATTCAAAAGAAAATATTCCGTTTCTTTTTTTACTCAAATGTACATTTGTTTGTATTATTAGTAGTGTTACATAAATTGTGTTGATAAATATTTTTATGTTCAAACTTCTGCTTGAATTAAATCTAATTAATTTTACAAATTACCCATCTTACGAGGCTTTTCAAACGTCCTTCCTTCCGCGAATATATTACGACGTATACATTAGATATTTACCAATAATTCGTGTGATATAATTAACGATAATATAGTAAAAATACATTATTCGCATAAATATAGAAATTTTATTTGTCTTTTATCAACAAAAAGAAAAAAGTTAAAAGAAAATAAAGTAATTGGAATAAGCAGTAAAAAGAATATTTCTACATTTTTCATTTTACATATTCGTACTTTTACTTTTGTAATTAAAGTAGAGCTAAGATTTTTATTTTATAATTGTACAACTTTTATGGATTTCTCGCGTGAAAAGCAAATGAACCTTATTGGCAAATATTCTCTTGCAGAAGTGTGAGCAAACTGCAAATACTTTTTACCCTTTTCATACTAAAAGGGGTCGTTCTTTCATAAGGACAGGATGTAGACAACCATCTATTAATCAAGTCTCTGAGAGTAATGAGACAACGTAAGCGTGAAAATCGCAAATAGATTATGAGTACAACGCTAGACGCGGCAATACGTATCTTTGTGAAAGTGAGTAACATCCTTACCTTAAGGTCTCCGACAACATCGAAGCACGAAGGAAGAAGTGAAGGACGGATAGAGGTAGAGCTACAAATGTACGTTTTTATCCTTTCCATATGAAAAGAACGTAAAAGTCGTCGTTTGTAGACATCCCGGACGAAAGCGAGAAAGAGCATCGGGGACAGCACCGCTAAAGGCAGCGGTAGCATCGGCGGCAATAGTAACATCGTGCTGCCGAATTGCCGAGGAGTTTTGTGCGTTGGAGAACTGCCGTGCATGTATGTGGGTACATAAAAAGCAGAATCCCATTGATTTCGAGCGTCAGCTACATCCCAGTCGGCAACGATAGATGGGCCAGTATCTCTCGGGAGATTAATACGGCTCTGTAGCGTCATCACCGTGTTGGAAAAATGCGCTCCTCGGAGCGCGCACACATGCCCAAGTCCCTGCATGATGCCGTGCATGTGTCACGGATGAGCGAGAGTTCGCGATAAATTCGTATTATCGGCGATACATTAATGCCGACTAATTTATGCGCCAGGCGTTAGCGAGATCAATGAGCAAGAGAAATGGAGAGCACGAACGTCATCTTTTAACTGTTGCACATTTAAAGGACGAGTTTACGCATTTGGCAGCATGATAGCTTTATCTCTGTTCCACTCCTTTCGTTGCATACCTAATTCAGCATCTAGCCCCTTCATTTGCTGATGATATATTTGCTACATTATAAGTGAAGAAAATTGATTAAGATATAAATCTATAAATTTGCCATTTGAAAACAATCGATTTACACTTAACCTGCATTATATATCAAATTATTTTATAAAAATAAAAGCGTGCTCATATTTTATTCATTATTTACATTTAATATATAAATTATATATGTATCTTTGAATACGTTTTCAAAATTTAAAATATCCAGATACTTTTTCATTTTCAAAATTCAAATTTCAGATCTATTTTTTAACGATTGTTTAAAGTGTGCTTTTCCATGTTTCTATTGAATTTTATTAGGAAATTATGACTACATTTGAATTATCTACCTCGATTATGTGAAATTGAGATGCTTATTATAATACTTATCTTCCTCTCTATTTTTACTTATTTACCTTTAATAATCTGTCAGGTCTACCTGTACTCTGATGTAAACGATGACTAAACGTCGAACCGTTTAATAAATTAGTCTTTCGTTAGTGCATACACTTATACGAAACTTACATTTGTATTTATTAATAAATGCAATATTATTTTGAACTGCGTTCATTTATTTATGTAATAAATAAAGTAATAAATACTAATAATAAATCTAATAAATACTCGTTAGCTTCGTTCTTAATCTTCTTAAAATTAAAGTGGGATATTAATAAATATCATTTTACACATTAAATGTCAGCATAAAACAATTAATTTAGTACCGAATATAATTATGAAGTACACAATATATACTAAGATGATTGTATAATTGAAAAAATTTAAATATCAAAACATAATTTAATTACAAAAATAATTCAGTCTGTGAATAAAAAGAATAAATTACCGAGTTTTGAAATACCAATAATAAGTATAAAAAACTTTATTTATATTTTTATATTGAATATCAATGTAATTGATTTAATTAAAAATGTTTAACAATTATATAAAATAATGCATTAAAGAATTGACATTTTATATTTAATTATACATTTACTTTTTTCTATCCAAAAAACTATGAAAATATATAATGACGTAATTATACATGATATTAATAAAATATAAAATTTTACTAATTTAAGTATCATGAAATATCGATTTTATCAATGTAAGTAAAACAACTAGAATAAGTAAGCAAGGTTGTTAAAGTTCATTGGCAAGATTTTATATGTACATTATACTTCAATATATTTTTACACATTTTTAAAAGTAATGGTTTTCATAATATTTCTAGATACATTTGAATATTATAGATTAGAGATTGCATTTTACAATGATATATACTTATAAAACACCACTTTACATACTAATATATTAATCTTTACAGATTTTTCTGCTAAAATAGATATTGTAATTTCATTCGTAGATCATACTTAATTTAAAACTATTTAGAAGAGAATAATTCGGTAATTAATTCCATTATATTTTAGTTGGATAAAGTTCGTAACAATTAAAAGAGAATTTTTTCAGACACCTTCTATTTGACTCATACACTAATCACTAAATTTTATGAATTAATACAACTTTATCGTACCGTATTCTATCTGCAAGAAGAAATATTTCATGAAACAACAAATATATATTATGTATAACAAAGTATGCTTACGTATGAATTAAGTATGTTCTCGGATTCTAAATGGAAACTCTAGTCTTGAAATATGAAAGATATATAAGAATAGATAAACAACTAGTAGAGTATGAATAATGGAATCTAATTAAATATTGGAATCTAATTATCGCTTTTGAAAATGAAGACCATGAGTTCTGCATAAAAATTATGGGTAAAGAAAAAAAAATAAAAAATGCAATTGACTATATAGAATATTACTTTATTTCATATAGGAACGCTTTTAAGAAGTCATAAGTGACGCTGACAGGAATAGTTATGATGTAGTAGTAGTTCAGTAAATGGACTACTACTAATTAACATTCAGTAACAATATGTTCTTTTTTGGAAATATGTTATTTTCTTATAAAAAGTATAAGTTTTAGGATTTTATTTTATTTATATACAACAATAATAAAACTGAAAAATATGTCAGTCTCTTTCTTTCAGTAAGTATAATATTCCACTCTAATTAATATTCACAACTGAGTACAACAATAAAAAAATAAATTCTCAAAAATAATACTTTGCTTTCTTGAATTTTCACGAATAGCATGAAACCGAGTACAACACATTTTCTAGTTTTTATTAAATCAATTCATTTTACGGGCAAAATTAATTTCTTTTCGATATTAAAACCTTTATACATTCTTTGTTTACACTTTTATTTTCCTTTAATCATTTCGTTACTACTAACAAATCTGTATTTATTTTTCTCTCTACCATCATTCAGATATATCTATTTAGTATTTGTATACGCTTAAATGCGTGGCTAAATCGGGATCATTTGCAAACGAATAAACAATGTTTATTTACAAAGTACGTAGATCGATTACACAGCGAAAGCGCAAAGCCCTTGGAGGATAAATTGGATATATACAATAAAGATTTATTTTTGGAATAAAATACAGACAATTATTAGACGAACTATTATCAATTTTGTACAATATTGTTTTCCATTAACATCATTTAACTTTTCTTTATAATTTGAATATTGAAAAGAACCATTTTGTTTTTAATACATAATATGTAGTAAGAGTTTAAATACCAAAAATTCAAATTATGTTAATAAAAAATCATGTTTAAAGCACGTAATTAAATAAACTGTAGATATTTTCGTATTAATTCACAAACAATAACTCCTAATGAACGATAAATTCTATACATATCAAAAAGTGTACGTATATTAACGTAGTTTAATTTTTTTAATAAATTGCTATCTTCTGGATACTTTAGAATATCAAAATATTAATCAAAACATTGCCATTATCAGTAATAATTCATTTGTTAATAAATAATTGATTGAAATTATATATAATTATACACGGATGAGCAACGATTACGTATGTTAACTCCCTCCAATTTTTACGTGTAAGTAATCACTACACAGGCCAATATTCAAAGACAAACTACTTGTCAAGATGTGATTACAACTTCATAATGCTAAGTACTTCAAAGGTAATTCGAGATTAATAAGTAGCAATACTCTGATTTATGTTAACTATTAAGAGTAAGACAACTAACAATTAACGGGTCTGAAAGTTAATATAATTTATCATAAGAAATTGGAGATAAATAGTTTAAATTTGTTTACTAAATTTTAGAAACAAACCGAATGTCACACTAATTCTTTATGTTATGAGTGTATTATTATAAAAAGAACTGAAACTTACATTTGAAATTTATATTTATCTAAATTAACTATAATACTCGTAAAAACAGTTTTCTGTTTTGTACAAATAAAGGTTATTTGATCTAATAAAAACAAATTATTAAAGTTTTATCAGGCAACACAAGTATATGCTCATATATTGATTACATTATCGAATTCAGGGAACGTAAATGATTATTTTAAAATGATACTATTAGATTCGAGATATGAGTTATTTTATTTGAAATACGTAATAACAGGAAATAAAGTAAGTAAAAAGAATCTGCATTTAATCTGAATCTGCAACAAATGTAGCGAATAGGTGCAATTTTAACTAACAAACAAATTGTGGCTTATTGCAAGGGCGACAGGAAAGAAAAGAGAATAAAAGAAATTCGTAAAGTTGATGAATATCACATATATTTGCCTATACGTAAAAATTCGTTAGCCGAAGAACGTTTATTTGTCAGGGGAAAGAACGGGCGCTCAGTTTCATAGATTCATAGTTATAAGGAAATTGATCCTCGGTGATACGGGAGACGAAGTGGTGGAAAGTTTGGCAAATAGTTGACAGTGGTGGGATGAAATGTATGATAGTTATGAAAGCGCAAGTTAGGCGCTGGAAGGTCCATTCTTTTATCTTCATTTCGCCTACAAGATAAAGTTGTTAATAAAGTGAAATAAATGAGGTTTACAATTAAGTTGTATATTTTCTTTCTTATAGTGTTTAAATGAATATGTATAAAAGTATGAGAGATCCAACGTTACTTTCTCTACAAAAATTCTCAACAATCTTACTGACTTTTATCTGTATAGTACGTAAAATGTGCCGATATATACATACGTATGAACAAAGAGTAATCGATCCAAGAAACTAGATTTAATATGACAATTAATATTTAAGCTTAGCGAAATATATTAAAGATTAATAACTTATTTAGAGCAGGAAAAACTTTCTCAAAAGAAACTAAATAAAAAAACAAACTCGTTCGGATTACTGCATTACAGAATTCGCGACAAAAGTAGATTTATCAATTTTGATTATTTCTCGTGCAGTTGAATAATTATTTGCTTGAAAATAAAAATTATTGTGTATCTGTAATGTACCGTTCTAACGCACAAATAAAACTTCTGCAATACAAATGTAGAGGGACTTTTGTGGCACAGGGCGCTAACTCAAGTCCAGAAATACCACGAATCAGCCACTCGCTCTCCAACAAAGTAGATTCATTATCCTAGAATTCAATAATTCGTATTTTTATCTAGCGCTCGATGCCAGAGAGCACTTGTCTCCCTTTGCATACTTCGACAATACGAAATCTTTCGCCGATTATTAAATCGAAGATGTGTTGCTATAAAACCATATCGAACTACAGGGATACCGAACTGAACACTCTTTGAAGAACTGCAAGACGATTCTCAGCACTATTATTTCCCAGAGAGAAATAAAGGAGCAAGAAGTGAAAAGATAATAGTTAGATAATGCGACGCTTTCAAAGACTAGACATTCGAAATAAACGGATAAGGAAATTGAAAAGTTGAAAGTTAATCCTCCAGTTATTTTATAAATAACTTTCATATAGGATATGTGTTTGATTAAAAAGAAGTATATGTCATTGATTCTATCGAGAAGTTCCATATCCAGTTGCTATTTCACTATTTATTACCTTGAGGTTTACAATTTACAAGAATCACATTTTTATGCATTTATGATTTTATTTACGCGATGTTTTTAACTAATGATCATTTCTCTTTTTATTAATTCTGATTTATTAACTGCTTAGAGCTTTCGATTGATATTTAATGCACTTTTTAACGCTCCACTAAGATTACTCATTTTTAATTAATACATACAATTGTGTACAAAGAGTATAGTAAAATAAGAATAATCATTAAAAGCAGTAAATTACATGTGTACGTAAATTTTTAATGAAATAGAAAAAAGTGTGCAAGCAACATATTCCATGATTCTGAATTTCCATAATGATATTTAGCTTTTCATTCCTTTTTGATTTCCAATTGATATTTGGTTTGATATAAAACTAAATTAAAAATCCAAGAGTTGGAAAATTTGACAAAATCTTTTTAATATTGCTCATTTCTGATTCAAGTGATGCTATAAAATATTATTTTGTCATAATCGAAATAAATATTAACTTAAAGAAGATAGATCTGAAAGAGAATATGCGTGAGAAAAATCTTACTAGTTTTTGCTAAGGAAATTTGCTACGAAACTTTCTTAGGTCCTTTCAATGAATGTAGTCGTACGTTGTCGTGCAGCAGAATCATGGAATCAAATGTTCTAGCTTTTGAATTCTTCTCAGATTGTGTAAGCGATTGGAAATCACTAGTTGGATGACTTTGAGTTGCTGAGTAAGCTTCTATTATGTCTAGGAGAGATTTTCTTTCAAATGCAATTTTTTCTCTTTTACTATTTCAAGACGTCTTTACTTAAAAAGAAGGAAATTACCATTCTAAAATCTTGGATATTGCCTCTTATAACTACGGTAAGCTACATTATCTTCGTGAAATAAATAAATGACCTATTTGTGCCCTTAGAATATTTTCATTGATGAAATACAGAAATAGTCAGTTATCGGATTTACTGCTTGTCAATTGATATTATCTCTTACTATTATTTACCATTATAATTTTATAAAATTATCTTATCGACTTTTATGGCGTATTTTTATAACGAATATCGAGATTTCAAATAAGGTTCGAATAAGTTCTCGAGAGTTTTTAGAAATGTTTTCCTACAACTTTAACCATCAGTAGTATAAAAAATATGTAGCCAGGCTAGAATTGGAATTTTTTCATTCCGATCGTTTATTAAAAAATGTGTTGACATCGATTCGAGTGCAATAACTTATATTTTAAAATATTTTACAGCATGAAATACCAATAACTGAATTCAATAATTCATTGCAATAGTTCCAATTCTTAATATTAATGTATTGTGAAAGTATGTACATTTACACAGTTATAAGTACTTATAATTCGATCAATTTAATACAGTGCATTAATTACACAATTACCTGATAAATATAGAAGCTGAATTGCAACACATTTTACAACAAGAGTAACTATCATAGAATTTAAAAATATAAAATTCCTCTAGAGAATGTATGAACACTCTTGTAATGGAAGCTATTTGAATAAAATATCTAAGTGCAATTACGACTTTCACGACTGAATCAGTTTAGTAGCAGAAAATAAAGAGCACAGCGATTATTGCGAATCTTTCAAAATTTACATAAATTATTTCCAACTAAAGTTTTTCAGTATTTCGAGCCACTAAGCGTTCACCGAATCACGTAAGCATCGTCTCCACAGTGTCCATAACCGTCGCAAACATCAAACCTAAAAAACACTACATTTAATATTTCTAGCATATGCATCTCAGTAGATGGCGTGATTCGTGGCGTGACAAATTCAATTAAAACTTTATCTTTTACAGCGCTAATGAAACAAAGACACTGTACAAAGTGAAATAACCGAAAAGCACCTTGTTGATGCTTAATAACACTGTACCTTTATAATGTATCGTAAATCCTTGATTATCCTTGATTCCGTATATTCTTGATTAGGTTGGCATACGGATCAGTGGAATACGACGAAAAATAAATAAGCCCGGACGGTCGCCGCTACCGCCGCCGTTGCAGTCTGCGCTGCGGCTGCGGCCAGTAGCCCTGCTACGTAATGTACAAACATTGCATAATGCATACGCGTTTCTGCACGCCGTGGTATCTATCTCTATTCCCCGCCCTCTTTCTCTCATACTGTATCAACTCCATCTCTCTCTCTCGAAATTGCAGCTGCATCATCACGGTCCGTTCAACCAATCCATGTTCTGGCATGTCACGGTCTTTCTTCTCTTTTTTCTTTTCGTTATTTTATTTATTTTTCTTTTCCTTTTATTGATAACTAGTTCGCGTAATCGATGAAGCGGTTGGATGATATATCGAGTTCGACCAACGGGGTATTTTCATGTAAATATTTTGGAAACATAATTCTATTTTATGCTCAAAATGCACATTGTACGCGTTTCAAATAACGTTCATTCTGCATCGGTCGAAAGAAGAGGAAGAAATGATTACATCGAATATCCACATAAGTAAATGCTTGCATGAACACAAATGCATATATTATTTATATTTTTTAACTAATTCAGCCTTTCAACATTTTGAATTCATATGAGTATTTATCAAATTTCAAATACCTACTAGTTATAACATTTATTAATTCATTCAAAGAAGCGAAAGATTCAGCAAAATTAATATTATCAAATCAGCCTGATATTTCTAAGTTTTAATTCAATTCTTATTAATTAAGAAGTGTGTAATAAGAACTAATTCTTAAGGATAATTATTTGGACATTTTATTTTTTTGTAAGGCATAAATTAATTGCAAGGTAAAATCTTGAAATGGATGAAAATGTTATAAAAGGTTATCAAGATAAAACAAACCTCATCAGTATTCAAATCAGACATGGTTAATATATTATTAGAATATTAATCATTTTAATTAACTCTTTAGATTTAGAATTATGAGCTAGTATTTACGTATATATTATTGTTACGTACACGTATGTCATGTCATACTTTCTAAAAAAATTTAAATGCTTGATAAATACTTAGGTATTTCAGGATAAAGAAACACCAATGAATAAATAAATTAATATATACCTGAAACAAAAGAGAAAAAATAATTTTAAGCTCCATAGAAACAATGTAGTTCTGACTTATTATTTCTATATATCAGTGTCTATGTCTTATAAATTATCTTGAATTCAGCCGAAAACCGGGAAAAATGTATAAAAGCATTCTTTTGTTAAAGGATGTTTAATCTTTCTAAATAAAACTAAACAAGAATTTTTCTTCAACATTCTATAATAACGAAAAAGTTACGTTCATATTAAATAGAATACAGTAATTAAGGTTCTTTACATTAATTGTATACGATAATGATTAGGTAAATACATATTTTTACAAATTTATCTTGCAGTTCTTAAACAGAGAAAACAAGTACATAATAATTTTAACGAAACCTAGGAAATGGCTCGTGTTAAAAAGAATTTTTCTGTCCATAAAATATATGATACTTTAAAGTCCATTTGTCATATGTCATTGTACGTTGTTTTGACTCGTGGTCAAGAATATTTTCCAAGTATTATTTATAAAATTTGTGATTATACATTATGCTATTTAATAAAAATATTAAAATGACAATTATATATATAGTATTACAGTGAAAGAACTCAAATCAATATTATTGAAAGCATAGTATTTGCTTACTCGAATAATTTACTAATATATTGTTGAAATTTTCGTTATCTTGCTATTTAAAATAACAAAATTTATCAAATGCAAATTAGAATTTTTATATAAAAAAATATAAAGAGTGATTTTGAAAAAACTCGGCTTCGAAACAAGAGAGTAATCGAATACATAAGCTGCTGTAAGCAAACGAAAGTTGAAAAGTGAAATTGATACCTTAAAGCTGTCATACTCGGCGAAGTGTGTCCATTTACCTATGGCCGATACTTTAACCTGAATTGTAAATCCTACGTAATGTCTTGGTCTTAAAGCTCAATATGCATGGGGAAATGAAAGTTGATGTAAAATCGTGACAAAATATTTGAGAAGTCTATGAGAGTTAGTAGAAAGTAGTTGATAGTGACCGAAACGAATAAAGTTGACAAAAGACATTGATGAAGTTCATGTCCATAAATGATGATATTGTGAAGTTTTCTGGACATATTTCGTGCAAGATGAAACCTAATTAGTTTTTAATGAGTATTTATAAACGTACATTTGTTATTTATAAATAGTGTTTCACTTATAATTATACATTTAATTAGATATTCAAACGTTAACTAATTTTCTCTTTCGTCATAATTGTAAGAATTTTTTTACTAAATATAAAAAATTATATTTCTATAGTTATAAGAATTTAGTAAAATTGTAACAATTTTAAATTTGTCTTCAATTTTTTATTTTTTTTTTATAATTAAATTTATATATAATCATTTAAACGAAGCTTAATTATTGAAATGGTATAAATAAATGGAATAAATAAATGAAAACATAGAAAAGGTAATAGTATGAACAGAATAATGAAAATTACTCTATAGTGACGAATATATTATGTATTAGTAAAACCAACTATATTTATAAAGCGTTATTTTTAAAAATTATGAGACCTTTCGGTGTAACTTATACGGTATTGCGTTGGACGAAATCGCATTTCCAGTTAATTCCAAGTTGGTTTGCAACCGATTAAAGCTTCCTTAAGCCTGAGGGAGAATTCTCGTATGTTCTCTCTTTTTCTCTATATTTCATTCTCGTTCTATCCTACATCTCTCTCTCTCTCTCTCTCGCTCTCTCTCTCTCTCTCGCTCTCTCTCTCTCGCTCTGTATGAGTATATAAAAAGTATAAAAGAACCATCGAAGCGTTCAACATATTGTGTCTATAATCTCATCACTGTGTTAGTTGCCTTCATTCTCTCTCTCTCTCTTTCTCTTTCTAACTCAACATCTCAGTAGTTCTCTTTCACAATTCGTTAAAATACGTAGGAAAAAATAGGTGTTACAGACAACTTTACATTTACGATAATGATAAGATAGAGAAACGAGCGACTTAAGTACATCTAACGATGCCGCCGTTGAGTAACCTGACTAAAATTATTATAAGGAACTTCGCGCGTCTGCGCATTTTATATCTCCCGATTTTCACCTCATCATGTCCGGAAATCACGCTCGCGTGAAACGACCAATCGTGCAGCGAGCTAACGAGCCCGCAAGTCGTGCTCGAGTTGGTGGTTACCGAAAACGTGGAAGAAAAAGCTCCGAGCCGACAACGAGAGACTGCCCGAGCAGGCAAAGGAGCTTTTGGGGATTATGACTTAACGTTGGAAGTAAATTTTACAAGGGTTTCAAGAGTCCAAACTCTTCTCCAAACTTTTTAACATAAATCGTACGTTGAAAATGGGTGACGTGCAAATTGTTCATATTAAATTAAATTAAATGAATCGTTTGTCCAATTTTTAAATAATCATTTTCAACAAACATTTCTGCAAATTTACAAGGCGTGCAATTTTGAGTAATTTATGCGCATTAAAAAATTTGTTTGGAATTACAAGACCCGTTCTTGTTGTACAGAAAACAGGCCACATTCGGTTATAAGAATATTTCATTTGAAACGATTTTAATCGATACACGTCATTAGCTTCAACGAAATGATGTTTCTTACACAGCAAAGCAATACTTACAAACTATAGAAAGTTACCTTTTGAAATAATGTTTCAAATTTTAAATGCACGTACACATTAAACAAATAAACATTTCTAATTTTAATTATGAGTTGGTGTTATTTCATTCTTTGAACAACAGAATTGTTGTAATAAATAATGACATTTCAACAAACTTTTATAATAATAAAAGCAAGGAAGAGCTCTAAATACATTTTTTATATCCAGTTTGTATAATACCTATAATATAATTCCGTAGTAGTGTACTCTCTTAGAGTGTCTAGAGATTAGTTCATATTTTTTCCCTCGATTTATGCGCACCGTCGTCTATAGTATTCGAAACTACGGAAATGGAAGAGGAAAAGATGCTAAAGAGGAATCGACCAGATCTAGATAACTTTATGCCTCTGATGGATTTGAATAAATGTGCGTGCACCGTGAAGTGGAAGATATTTCTACGAATGAACGATTGGACTGATGGCATTTCTTTCACTTATAAGAATGAATGTATGAAGATTCCACGTTGATTTCGTTATAGCAATGTGGAAAATATTTCTCTTGCGTATAGCAAAATTTATGAAACGCATAATCCGATCACGGATTTTATATTGATTTTGAAATTTATTCGTAGAGAAAATATTTGAACCATTTCTTCCCTTTGTAATTGAAGAAACACTTGTTTACGTACTGCACATATTTGGGCATTTGTTTTGAGAAATAATCAAATTGATTTGAATAATGATTATATGCAATGAGATAACTTTAGACACATATCACCTACTTATTCTTAGAATTCTATTCGTTATCTTCTAGAATACAAACGAATGAAAAATACTGGAAACGTTAAAATTCAGTAAACGAAGTTAGTGATTAGCAATGAGAAAACGAAAGAAAGAATAATAAACATAGAGATGCCGAATACCAGAACCTGCATAGACCCGAAGGTAATGAAATTGCGACGGAATTACAGGCAAGAAGTTGAAGTCTCAGGCAGAATAGAGATAGAGATACAACGCTATGGAGAAAGAAGATGAAAAGATAGCTCGATTCTTCGCTCTGTTTGCACGGCTTGCCAGCCATCGCTAGCAGACTTATTCAAATGAGCTCTTGGATCGGACCGCGAAGGTGCCATTTGTTTATTTGTTTATTTGCCTCTCCTCCACTATTCCTCGTCTTTAACCGCAACTCTTTCATCCTACCTTTCTTGAGCTTTTTCCTATTGTTTCCATCGCTCTCCTCACACTCGACTTTTAAATCCCAAACAATCTAGAAATAATAAAAGGTCATTTTAAAATCTTTTTGTACACATCTTCGGTTTTTCGATCTTAAACTAAAGTAATAAATAATTACATTATTGGGTATCTGTAATTAGCTTGAAATTAAACTTTGTTAAAACGACGGTAAGAAGAGAAAGAAACAATCGTTTAATCCGCGCGTACAGTCCAAGATACAAATTTACAAATATCAATAGTCCCTTAATTATAATCAAAACGATTTTAATTACACGAAAAAATATTACACAAGTGTATTATCATACACTTTATTTTCTTTTAATAATCATTAAATTATAGTGAAAAATGGTTAGACTTTCCTTATCAAAATTGCAATATGATAAAAAGGACATCAATTCCTTATCATTGATCAAGTTTTTGTTTTTTGATTATTTAAAAGCTGCATTTCTCGACCTGAAACTATACAGCTTGAAATTATAACCACAACTTAAGTGCAGATGAAAATAATTAATTTTGAAAGTAAAAAATTAACATGTTACATGAATGTTTTAATCACGGTATTTTAAATAAGTGACAATGTAAAATTTTGTACTTCAAAAAACACCTTCTAATCGTCATGATTATTTTAAAATAGGATATTGTTAAAAAGTTCAAGGACACTTGTGAACCATTTTAATTAAAGTATAATATATTAAGAAGGAGTATTATACTTTTTACTTACATCGTTTTTTAATAAGGTCTGCTGGACATCAGGATTTAAAAGAACTAAGTGCAGCTTTGGGATACACCTTAATGGCATACTATGAATGAAACTACGTAAACTATTTTATAAATGAATTCATCACATTATCAATTTATTTCGAATGTGTTTTCAAAACTTATCCTATTAGCTTAAGTTACTCTTGGATTTTTTATCTAAGGTAGACACTGTGGTTGAAATAATTTCAAAGTCACCTCCTTGAACACCTACCTATTAGATACAATTGTTCGCGTAATAAGATCGGAATCACGCGAGCTCCGTTCGTCTCGGTATTTTCTACAAAAAAGTAATTTCTCCTCATTGATTTTCCGGCGCAATACTTGGAATTTCCGTCTTGGCATTCGGACTTCGTGAGTCGGCAGACTTAATATTTTTTCCTCGGCAATAGAATTTCCGATGGCGGTGACGATAGTGGCGGCGGCTTTTCCATTCTTTATCGATGGCATTGTTTCTAGCTTCGGTGAAGCGACGATCGTTGAAAATGAAATTGGAAATCGGACGCTCGCGTTCACTGAAGCCAGAACGTACGTGTGAGAACGACAACGAGCGAAAGACAAAAGGGATGTGCAAAAATATGGCGAAAAGAGAGGCGAAGAGTAAATGTAAAGACTAATAAAAAGAGATTGAGCAGCAAATGCATATGTTTTTATAGAACTCGATTCGAAATAAGGTCTCTTTGTATAAGCGTACGTGTGCGTGTGTGTGTGCGCGCGCGCGCGCGCATTAGTGCGTGGCACTTGGTATTTAAGTAAACTTAAACGACTTCATTTGATAAGTTGGTCCTTATTTCATACAAAGGTTCAACATAATTTTATTCAACTTTATTGAGTAAACGAGGTTTATTTATATTTCAGAACTGAAAAAAACTATGCTTTAAATAAAGGAAATTTGAGATCGAGTTATATATCAAAGTAAAATTTTATACTAACATTGTAATCACAAAAAATGTTTTTAGTACAATCAATATTAAAAAATGTATTTTTAATTTAAAACTTAGTGAATTACATATATTTTCAAATGATAACATCAACTTAAGAAAAATTCTAAAGGTATATCCTTGTAAAATATTCGATAGTCAATTAACGAGAAATAAGTAAATCTAAGCGTGTTTAAAAAAATGCAATTAGTAACAATAAACTTTGTATATAAATTCAAAAATTCTATACATTTAATGCAAGTTATCTATAATTCTGAACTTAGTAAAATAAACTTAAAAACTGAATATATTAATTATGAAATAATTAAGAAACGATAAAACAAAAAGATATTTTCTCATGTAAATCTAAATAAATAATTAAATTGAAATGGAAAAGTGCTCACTAGTTTCAAATCATACGTTTTTTACCTTTGAAACAATATATATTAAATTGGTACAATAATTTATGCATTAGTCCTCGAGTAAGAAACATATTATAAAACTGCTTTTAAAAGCTTTTGACATTTCCGTATTTTGAGCATAAGACGGAATAGATCGCTTTTTCCATAAAACGATGCGTTTCTGATGACTTGGATCGTTTTACAACCACTTTTCACGCATTATTCAGACAAAACATTATTTTTAAAAGGAACACGCATACGTACAAAAGAGAATAATACTATAATAAGAAGAAACATTTCATTACTATTTAAATAATCGGATTAGCCATTACTATCTAATAATGTGAAGACTGCCGAAATAATGACTAGTCTTGAAGTGTCGAATAAAAGTAATTCTTGGGAAAATTCTAAAGGAAGTGGAGAACTCCTAGACGGAAGTGCAACGGTGCACCAAACGACCGCAAATGGTGAGGGTAGGTGAGCACCTGAGCGAATCGAGAAGACGTAATTCGAAGCCCTTGAGGTGTATGTATCGCACACCGGTGAACCGCACAATACTCGATGAAATCCCTCTCTCTCTCTCTCTCTCTCTCCCTCACTCGCGCTCTCTCTTATCCCTTTATAGGAATAAATGCCAAGGTCGCAGCGCAACGAATAAACAATGCATACAATTCAATAAAGAAAATTAAAAGAATTAGATATAATGCATTTTGCAATTTTATGATTTTGTCAACAGCTGCAGCATAAAATATAAAAATATATCTATCATATCTATCAAGACTAAAAATGAACTAAAGAATATCATTCACAAACAAACAATAATTAGTTCTAAATTAGTAGAAGAAAGGAATTTTAAATATTATAAATGATTCAACTACGTAAGCTTAATATTTCCAACGATTTTTTCAGAGGTAAGTCTAATATAATGTTTTAATAAGGTCTGTTGGACATCAGGATTTAAAAAAACTAAGTGTACTTTTAAAAAACTAGTTTAATACAACAATTCTAGTAGGATATATGTGATGGTATATCCTAGTAGTATTGATAGAATTTACTTAAACTTGGTTAACAATGCGACATTAATGGACAGGGAAATGATTGTATCCGTGCAGTAGAGTAAATATTGTAAACTGAAAGAACAAGTGAGAAGATTAAAACATGAGAAAAGAGAATAGGATGAAGAATGCATTACGCTTCTCTTGTCCTGTTTTACATTAGGTACTGACTCTTTTTAGATCCCAATCGACTTCATTCACATAATTTTTCAAGTCATCGCGAGAGCTCTATTCAATGCAAATATGATAGTTACATAATTATGTGAAACAGAATATTGCCGCCAGTAAGTTGGTAACTACTAATCATCCATCCAAGTAAGCAATGCGTGGAATACTGGCTAACCTAATTGAAGTAGAAATTAAGATACCAGTCTACGATGTTACCCATATCTAGTTCCTTTGGATGTATTACATGCACTTGTTTTCGAGTATTCATTCAAGTAGACTTTGATCAGCCAATTCCTGTACGCAAGATATATCATGGAATAAAGGCACAAGTGTTTTTACTTTAACTTTCTATTTTTTTGTTAAATTATTGTATTTATTAATGTGCAATAGATGTACAAGAAGTCCATTTTACTAATAACCGTCGTAAACTCTTCTTCTTTTCTTTTTTGATAATATTAAAAGAATTCTTTAAAACTTAGTTTAAAACTTTAGTCATATATTTATTTGATTTTGAATATTTTGTAAAGCGACTCGAATAATCTAAAATAAAGGTGTTTGCCCGGTAGCGTAATCTGCGTGTTAAAAATGAATACCATTAAATACTTACGGTACCTTCGATAGAAATATAATATAAATGATTTTGATTGAATGGATATTTAAAAAAAGCTTTCCTTGGAAGATTAATGGCAAAAATTTATGAAAAATAGTATAATTTTAGTAGTAAGCTTTATACTTTGATTAAATAAAGTATCCGATTCCATTCCTATTTACTGGTTATGTTTTCTGTATCGAAAAGCATACGAGCCGCCAAACGAAAAGAAGATCGAATCCCTAATACATGCTATTGATTTTCTCTCTAAGTATTTTGCTTAGTCGCGCCTAAAGAGCTTAGAAACTCGAGCCAGAAACTCAATTAATTTTCTGACTAACTTATTTAAGATAATAATCAAATTCAGCATTCATAATCGCCTGTACTTATTCTTATGCATGCAAACGCATTTTTTCATGTAAATACTGTTCGCGCCTTTATCAATATCAGTTTGGCGATGTCATTTTTACTTACTTTTGTTTCTTCAACAAATTTGTGCATCACGTATTCACCTGAAAGTCGAGTGCTCCTATATCTATATGTAAGAGATGTTTAACGTAAAGGGAAACGTTTGATGAAACTGGAAATGTTTGATACATCTGGTGATACATGTTAGTTTCTCTTTCCTCTATTTTTATTTTCCTTCATTGATTTCTTTTTCATATGTCTCAATTTTCTCTAGCCAAAAGAACTGGTAGCGGTATCAGCGATGCAAGAAAAAAGAAGGACGAAAGCAAGGAAAATGTAAAATCAAGCCGTTGATAGATGGAAAATTCTCTTTCCACGCACCTGAAGAGAGTTTTCGCTCTGAGAGGTGCTAGCGTTGCTACTGCGATATGGGAAGTCGCTTACAGTCTATCGTAAAAGTGAATATGTAATAAGTGCCGAATATAAAATGTGCAGTAGGTGAATACGTAAAATGTGGAATAAATGCCTTGTGCTCTTGCGTCCGTATATATTCATACGAACATCTATACGTATAAATACATTATCACGAATGTATTCGTATGAGGAGCAAAGTACGCGTCTGAAAATATTTGATATCATACAGAATATTATTGAATCAAAGGAACTAATACTTTTGCAGAAAAGTCATATTTCGTTTTCATAAAGTATTATTCATCTATAAATTATGATATACCATTTATGTTCTTAATTCAAGTTCTAATAATTATTTATCATAATAAAACTTTATAATTTTAATAAATTACATGTATAAGGTAATTTTATTATTCTATGTACAACAAAAAGTACATATAAATTCAAGATTTCCTTATATTGTCTCTTGTGTAAAATAAATATCAATATTTTCCACTCTTATATCACTGTGAATCACTTGGTATAGAATGTAGAAGTTTGAAAACATAATCTTACTTTGGACTCGTTAACTATGGAAAAAAATAATTTAAAGAAATATTTTTCTTGATTTTTACATATCGAAATAGTGTGGTTTACAAATACAATAAATACATGCAATGTGTTAATATTTAATGTAGATAAATTTATAAGATAAAATTATATTATATTCTTACTTGATATTTAGTAACACTCAGTTACTATTTCTAATTTCAAAATGTTCGTTATCGTCAACGTCTAAAATTGTTCCAGATATTTCATTTTAATTATCAAAAACATAATCTTTTCAAAAGCAAAACTAAAATAATATAAATCTCTTTACATTTTAAATTATTTCATACGAATTCATTTATTAAATAAATTTTAAGTATTCTATGTAAATAAGCAATTAAAAGTGTAAATACAAATGACCAGCTAAAAATCGTGTGGTAAATCTAGTCAGGCGTTGAACGTATTACCAATGTGGCATGCGTGATTGTCAGTTGTATAACACACTCATACATTAATCAAAATAATCGATTTTGCAATTCATACAAAATCGATATTTCTACATATTTCCGTACATTTATCATGAACTTTCTGTCAGATAGACGTAAAATATCAATCGATGCCCGAAGTGAATACATCACGCGATCATTACTGGCTTTTTAAAAAATTATTATAATATTTTGGATTATTCAATGATTTTATTTTTATAAAACTCACGGTTTAGTAAAAACTCCCGAAAAATAAAGTTACTCGTCTATTACTTTATTCATATTGCAACTTTTTAACTTTGCTTTTGGTATAAATATATAAATTTCATATTGTTATAGTAATAATTTATAGTAATAATTGTGTATGTTTGATTAAAAACATAATAATATGTTGACTTTTTAAGAATATTTAAATCCTTTTGTATTTCTAATTAAATAATGTATTATATAACTACAATATAAAATTTAAATGACAGCAAACAAATATTTTTAAAAAATATGGTTTTAATTAAATGGTATATGACAATTAAAGCATCATTCCAATAAAATATTGATAAATAACGCACCTATTTAAATTATTAGTTTTATTACCTATGACTTTAAATAATTTATTTATTACAAGATGAATATCAAAAATAAATATGAAATATGATTTGTTGAAAAAATTTAGCAAATAATAATTGCAATTAATACTTTATTAGAATGAAATATTTAATTTAAAACTATAATAATAATAGTAAATAAAAAGGTTTATCTGCGTACAAAATTTTTTTATTATTTTCCATATTAGGTGAAACGTAGAAGTACTGTAACTTTCTGTTAATTCGTTAATTATTCATTAAATAAGATAAACATGTATATTTAGATTAAATGTTTTAAATAATATAGAATATACAGATAAACAATGTATAAAAAACTGTATATTATAGAATTTACAAGTAACAATAAGGAATATCTAATAATATTAATCTTCAAAACTTGTTTACAAATATTTGAAACTTAAATAAAAACTTATTATGAACGATCAAAGTTGATGCATGAAGTCAATATTCTTTATTTTTATCTTACTATCCACTTTCATTATTAAAAATATATTTTCTATTTGAAAAAAGTTATAATAATCTAATTTTATTATCACTGTCGCCGATTATAAGATCCAGATATAGCGTTGGCAGTTTTATGAGTTAAGTGTGGATCCTATCGTACTTGACGTCTACGTGTGTGGAGTTACCGATGTCGTGGTCCAGGTGAGCGTTCCGTAATTTTACGATTCTCGGTCTCATATCCTGTCGTTTTCAATGCTTACGTGTATGGAGTCACCAATGAAGAGATCCAGATAAAGCTCTCTGTAGTTTTACGATGTAGATATTGACTATCGATGCTGTTACAATAGTATAAATGTATTTTAACAGTGAATTTCTGAATTGACCTTAGATACGTATAATCTTGCTTTTCTTTCCTCTCCATGTCAAACAGGGACATTTCATTTATATACAATATTCTAGGTTTTCTTTTTAAGAGTCTAAAGATTATAGATGTATCAGTATAAGAATATAAGGATATAGGTGTTCCATCCTAAGCTCGACACCATGCTGAAACTTAAGAGCGAAGCATTCGAAATTTAATATTTATTTAAATAAATAAATAATTTAATTCTGTTATAATTAAATGAAGTACATGAAACTAAATAAAACTTTTTGCCTAAATACTAAGTTAAAATGTCTATCATTGATATATTATTAAAATTCTAATACATTTGCCATTTGTCAATACACATGCCTATTCTTAATAATTCACCAAACCTACCATGTCATTTGAATAATTAGTCTGACTCATCAATAAGCAATCTCATTAAAAACAGCTTTTATTCGAATATTTAACCGAATTCAAAGTAAAAAGGTGCTCAGAGGCACTCGACAAACTGTTACCGTGAATAAACGTAAAGAAGGTTTATTTGAATTATACTATCATTAGAACAGCATAAGTATACGAATCGAAGAAGAAGAAAAATCAGAGGAATGTAAAAAGGTCAAAAATGGAAATATTGAGAAAATCTGAAATGTTGGCAGCGCATTTGGAAAAGTCTCGATTATTTTCGCAAGCGAAGAGGCAAAGAGATTGTTATGGAAGCTTTTTGAAAAGTAGCGGAGCGCACTTAGTCCCTAAAAGTACCTCCTTTCTCGTCATCGCGTCGCTCGCGCCATCCAGAAATGCAATATGTACATCCCTGAGAGATATGTGAGGGGAATATAAGCCCCGCACTACCGCGTTTGTGGTACGTGAACTATTGTACACCGAGTGAGTCGCCTATGAAAATCCCCAGACGAGGTGTCGTGTACCGCTGTATAGTTATAAGACATAGAGAAGAGAGAGAGAGAGAGAGAGAGAGAGA
Source organism: Wiebesia pumilae (assembly GCA_018907045.1). NCBI lineage: Eukaryota > Metazoa > Arthropoda > Insecta > Hymenoptera > Agaonidae > Wiebesia > Wiebesia pumilae. Next base: position 7,401,009 of record JACCHZ010000181.1, on the reverse strand, counting down.
GAGAGAGGGAGTGGAGAGGGAGAAAGAGAAAACAAGAGGACATTTTAACGTTCGCTCGCACAAGGAAAGAAAAAAGGATCAGCCCTCGCCACGAAATAACAAGAGTGGTTTGCGTGGGCGCACGTACAACCAGTGGACGTCGTTCTTCGCGTGCTCTGCGCATAAAATGCCGATGTCGACTTTTAGAAAATTGTGTTTTCAGTGAATGCGCGTGGAGAGTCTGCACCTCGGTATTTTCTGACGTGTATTTTTAACGTCACTTTTGTTTAAACTGCTTATCGCGCGATACCTAAGCTCAAAACATTTTAAAAAATTCCATTGAAAATATTTATTAAAATTATGCTCTCACATTATTGGCAATGATTAGCGGTGTAGGTTTTGGTGAACATTCGATCTTAAAAGTCCCGAATTTCTACTTTTAATTTCGAATTATTTCGAACAAGTGACATTTATTGGAGATTTAATGTTAAATCATAAATTTCTATTCGCAATTTTCATATTAATATTACTATAGCATTTTGAAAGAGATGACGAAAACAATAGATACACCTGATTCTCACCTTTTATTTTTATCATTTGAATTTTATTAAATTATCAATATTTCATGATCCGTAACTTTCATTAAAATTTTCTACGAAATCAATTCCAATTACAAATATTAGTATACATATTTTTCATGTACATTTAGTCAATTTTATTCGAAAATCAAAAGGATCTAATTAAAATAATATTTTATTCAATTTAATGATAAATATCTGAAACTGAAAGCTTGAAATTTTGCAATTATGAAGCAATTATTTTAACAATTATGCTCTTCAAAATTGATTTTATACTCCTATTATATTTAGCTTTATGCATTATTAAAAATGTAGATGATAATGGAATAATTAAAAATTATAAATCGCAGCTTAAAGCTATCCAGAAAATTATAAATATGTTAAACATTTCATTGTTTATAAACTGAAATATAATGCGAACAAATTTAATAATAAAACAAGTTGAAAGATGAAATTATGAACTATCTACAAAAGTTTGAACCTTTAGAAGAAAATTTGCTATGTTCCTTGGGAGATGAGCTGCAAAGAGTTAAATGAGTATAAAATTATCTCATTAATCTTTTGCACATGAGCATATATCACATATTATTTTATAAAATTAAAAAGAATTGAATTAGTACGTAAAAGCTACGACCAATTGGCTCATCTATAAACATTTGTTGAATATAATAATCATAGCATGTATAAAGAATGTTAGTATTAGACGCATGTTTATGTAGATACATTTAAAAACAAGATGGATAACCATGTAACAAAATCTTTTAATACAACATGTGAGTGAATTTCATACAATAAATACCGAATATAATTTTATTATTGCACATTCAAAATTTAAAGAGAACATCCACCTGTATGACAACTATTTTAAGAGTTTTAATTGATATTTGATGCTTAAAACTTTTCTTTGAACGCTATACGGTTTTTCAAGGCTTATATTAAAATTGCTTTGCTGTTCCTGACATTCTACGCTCGCGTTCTATTCTTGTGTTTGACACGTGATGTTAAAATGGTATTTTAATGAAATTTTTATTCGAGTAATTATGCAGGCAGGATTTTCCATTCCAAAAAAAGACTATTAGCAGAATTTTTCAGAAATTATATAATATCAAAATTTCATTAAATTTACTCGGAACTCCATTAAAAATTTGGATTGCTCAATTCAAAATATAAACAGAATATTTCGTGTTAAAATTTTTGTTATATTCTTTGATATGCAATATTCATAATTAAAGTTCATTTCATATTATATTTTAATAAAAATTTTATTACTCGATAGCACTGAAATGTTTAAACTAATGATGTGTTGTAGGGATTCTTTTATCTTTAATAATACGTAGCAAGTAGTTTAGTAATAACAATATAGAAAAAGGATATTTAATATGTATATATGTATGTATAACTGCTTGATCTAATACCATTTCAAATAATAGTCAAAGTGATGAAACATTTGTTCTTATGTAAAGTTATTTACATTTAATTTAATATCTGAAAATAGTATTACAATTAATATTACAATTAATCTTTTTAAAATGTTATATAATTTTAAATGAGGGTCTCATAATAGAAGTATCCAAGATTTGTGTTGAGAAAATTTTAATAAATTTTATTTTATAAGAATAATTTCCAAGTGCTGTTTGGTTCATCTTAGAAAATTTTATGAAAATCAATTAGTCATAAAAATTCTGGTAAATAGTAGGATGTTTTAGAAAATAGCATGTAATTTTGTTGAAAATCAGTTATCGTATGTTAAAGCACTATATTTTCTATCTTGATATTCAAAATTTAATGAATTAAAATAGAATAAACAGAATTAAACACTTATTTTAGATTTGACATTGCTTTATTTCACTAACGTCGACTGTAATTATTTTATTTTACTACAATTTCTTGCCTAACTTATACTACTAATATTCACTCTATCAATACTTCAGTCGAAAACTGTATGCTTTCGAGTTACATAATAATCAATTTTCATGAAGTTCAAATACTTTTAGAATTTTTATTTCATAAATACTTTATACAAATTTACACTTTTTATATAAATTTTGTCGAGGTATAAATTAATCAAAGCGACAAATATTCAAAGTTACAAACTTCCTTAATGTTTAATTATGATTGGAAAGTTCTTCTAGTGTTACATTTATTATATTGTTCATTTTATAGGAAGACACAGAGTAGGTTAAGCACCTCTTGAAATATGATATAACGAGGAGAAAAATAAATGCTTAGTGAGAGAATGTGATATTTGATGATTTGCGAACAGATTTATGATTTATCGCAATTTTTACAACGTGAGTTCATACAGCTAACATCTTCTAAATAATACTAAGTCAAGTACAAATGACTGGTAATTTTGATAATCAATGGAAATCCCATTTTAATAACGAACAACTGGATGATTCTTTTATTAAAATCTGTTATTATGAGATAAAAAGTGCTTAGTCGTGCGCTTACGAGAGAGTGCATTAAAATATTATCGTTGGGCTAAAAAATTCTACATTTATATTCGTGAAATATATACGCGATTTTGTACTACTACTATACCAAGAATCATTACGTGATAAATTAATTTTGCAATAAAATCTCATTTTCACACGCAGGATTACCAAATTTTTTCAGGTGTAGTATTTTCGAGAATTCTCCTTTATTGGAGTATCGTGTTCACGATTCATGCATTTTATGCGCAAACAGATATATCGTGTATCGACTGGTTTGGAAAATTGAACAGTAATCAATGGAGCAGCTTGCGTGACCCGCTTCACCTATACGAAATATACAAATTAACCAAATGTACACGTCAATCTTTTCAGGAATTAACGATATTGGAAATTAAGCTCGTACTTAAATTTATTAATAGTTCAGTGTTTACAAACAACTATCTTTTATTTATATTGTCGATAATTTAATTTCATAGCTGACAAAAACTCTACGAATATTAAAAAGGGAACCTTTTCTATGTTATTAACAACTTAATTTGGTTTTATGCATCTAGTACTCTTCATTAAATTCTAATGTTAAAGAACTTGTTCTATTTATATAGCTTTCAATTGAAAAAATTATCTTTACCTTTTTCAAAATATAACGACTTTTGACAAATTTTACAAGACTGGAAAGAACTCTATATAAAAGATTAATTTCACGATTTGTACCGAAATACGAGATTTTCTCTGTATATGTCTCGATAAGTAAATTACTTCAGAAGACAGCTGAATATTAATAAGCGATATAAAGGTGAAAATAAAGTGACATTAATTTTCCTAACTTCGAATTCAATCTAGATTTGCATATCTAACTGAAAAACCTCTATTCCTGCTTTATGATTTCCATTCGTGCGTTTAAAATATACGCAATTAAATTTTTAAATCACTTCGGTTTTATAGAACAATATTCCATGCGAGTTAAGGTGATTTTAACAAAAAGATTTTCCTTTAATTTTCGCGATTCTAAATTTCGGTAGGTATTGTTTAGTGCTTGAATTTAGTTAGAAAATTCTAACTCGTCATTTGCACACCGACGTCCAAATTCATCGTATTTCAATTTCTCGTTAAATTAATACTGAAATTTTATTTAAATTAATCTTTTGTTATTATGCGTGCACTTGGACTGTTTCGAATACAATACATTGAAGCAAAAATCTTTCATGTGAATATACCTTTACGTCAAGGAACATTTGTTATTCAGCCACTTTCGATAAGAAGTATTTGGAAGTTTTGGATCGTTAGAATTTTATATTATCCACGTTCATTTTACGGATGAGGATTTTCATACGGAACAACAAAAATATCAGATTTCTTATATATACGTGGAAGAGATTTTTGTTAAACGAAAGATAATAAAATCGCGTGGTCAAGCCAAAGAGGTAAAACAAGGTTACGAAAAACGCGAATGGTAGACGCAGAAAATTTGTTTTAATATGCTATTGTTATACGCTTGACCGAAACAACGAAATTGGAAAAAAATTTAATTCAGAATCTTTATAAACCAAAATGCGTTATCGATGCCGCACTCCTGGTGCTATCACATAGTCAGATAATTCGTGCTTAACGATCCTACCTTAAAGATATTGGAGGAATAATTCATGTTTTCGTTTCTCGACGCCTCCTTGTATTTAAAAAAAAATAATTTAGAGAAAAAATAAAGACACTATAAATGATTTGAATTTTGAAGATCTAATCGAGATGTCAATGGCTACTCAAATTTACTTTATTCTTCACGAATAAGGTTTTATTGGTTGAATTATTCTTACAGAATAATTATAATATAATACAATATAATATAACAATCAAAAGATATACTTAAGCTATATATTTTACTTATAAGTGCAAGTTTTTATAAATATTGAGCATTTGTGAAATATAAAGAAACCCAAATAATGGGGAAATTCATTTACTTTGATGAAGCGAATATGTACAATTACTATAAATCTATGAAACTCCGAAGGAATATGAAAGATTTTTAAGTAACAGAAAGGCTTACTTATTTTGTAAATGTAAGTACATGCAAGTACAGAGGTAAATTATACACAATTAATGTACACAATTAATTACAATATATATAAACGGGAAATGGTAAAAGTACGTGTACGGATCAAAGATGAGTAGTTTTAAAAACCGACAACTGGTATTAAAAGAAAAAACACTAATGCTGGTACAAAAGACTCAAAATCAGCGAGAACGATTCTTTGACCTCATTGAATGCACAGTAGCGTTGTAACGGTAGGCAGGTAGATCCCACGGCAGTTTGCATAAAATCCAAATGCTGAGAATGTTTTTCCATGCAAATACTTTGCCTTTTGCTTCCACTGCATACCAATCTTCACTCCTTTCCTCGCCATTCGGCTTATTTTCCACAAAACGTACACCCTCCTACATCTCTTCCCTTTCGACCCTCCTTGCGCCGACCGAGTTTCTATCTACCCACTTGCAAATAGTCCTCCGGCAATGCGCTAGACGTGATTACGATTAACACGGCCGCTCGTTGATCGTAGTCTTGGCATTCAATCTAGGCGAAAGTCAAAGATTTATGAGGGAAATTTCATTGGCAAAACGAGAAAACAGGAGTAGGGCGGGTAAGTCCGTGGAAGTGGAACATCAGCGGATCGTTCAATGTTCAAATGAAGATTGGAAAAACGCATAGACCCATTCATAAAAATTATCTCGTACGATCGACATTGTGTATGTTTGTGCGTGAAGAAGTGTGTGCTCGGAAACGAGATCGATTCTTTACTCGTCAACGGATCTCGAAGAATTTGATTTCGAGTGAGGCAAGAGAGTTTTAATCTCTACAAGTGTATTCTGCGTGTAAAAATAATTTTTGTGTGTTAAATCGCAAACGAATTAATAATACTATTCTTTACGAAACATGCTTTCATTCTTGATGTCTCTACTTTGTAATGCACATTATTCGTAGAGCTTCAAAATTCAAACATTTTTAGTGTAATAGATACCGAATAATACTTGAAACACATTATACTGCCTAAAAAATAAATTTTATGCGATATAAAAGCTTTATCCATTTCGAAAACTTTTCGATGTATATATAATTTGTATTCAATAGTAGGATTACAGTTGAGTTTAAGTAGACTCTTTTATTTGAAGTGATTAATAGATTATGACGTTGCGTTTTCGTTAAAGTCATGTTGATGAGATTTTACTTGTCACTTAAAATATTACTTCAAAAAAATTTTAATAGAATTTTCGACTAAGAATCAACATTTAAATTCAAAAATTGATACGAGCGAAACATAACATTTGTAGAAACAAATACGTATGAATATTATTTCTATAAGTAATTTCCAACCCAAAATTTGGCAACAATATTCTTGATCACGAAATGGGGATGAACCAATACGAGATGAACAGATTTTTAATTATAAGCTTTTTGGAATTTTAATTATGTCTTATTCAAAATATTATGAATTTTATAATTATAGGATGACTCATTGCAAGTCATTAATGAAGATGAAATAAAGATTTTATAAATAGAATTCGATATAGAGTCATTTTTTATTTCTCATTTAACAAAGTGAAGTATGTACTTTGTACTTTCATTTATACTGCAGGTACTCGTACATCTCTTTTATGGTATGATAATTAATTCAATTTATACTGAATTTATAATTATATAATGAGTAAGTCACGTTATCAGGAATGATAGATAAGAATTTCAATAAAAATTTCAATGAAATTACATTTTCCTAATTTAATAAAAATTTTGATACTACGAGCTTTAAAAGATTTATATTCCTTTTAAAGTAAAATACTACTTCTTTAAAGACATTAGCACTGCGCTTATACTTTGATTTTTCCAAAAGTGTAAGATTTTACTTCTTCTAGTTCTTACGAGTTTAAACAAATATATCCGCTTAATTTAAAGACGATTTTGTTGTTGTTGTTGTTGTTGTTGTTGTGTATTTTAAAATTGAGTAACAAATTGCTAATATTGCTATAGAATCGATTTCCTTTTGTAATTCCAAAAAGTTATGTCTTTGATTTAGCGCGATATTTGTACATCAATGAATTCGTTAGAACATTGCATTTCACTAATGTAAGAAAAGACCAATTTTTGTAATCGATACAGCAGTTTCTAATAAATTAAAATTCAAGTTTATTTAAATGGACTCGTGCATGAAACTGGATTTTTCTTCTTTCCTATGACTCTGTCGTTGTTACCACTAGCCGTACCACGATTCATTTTCACTTCCTGAACGACGACTTTCTTCAGGCGCTACACTGAATGCAACAGCACATAAAAACTTACAAATGTTAGGCTCGCCCTGGCGTACATCAACAAATGTTCCAGTTGCAAATACGCGAACACAAGCTTAGCGCGCGTTCTTCTACTACGAAAAGGAAACGAACTTGCTGCTGCCCTCCGGACAGTCATGCCATGACAAATGCACCTGAATATTTGAAAATTACGATGAAGTCGCCCGTGAAAAGAAAAACCAAACTTCGACGTTACTACTATGGGGGAGGCCATTTCATCGGGTCACAGTTGTGCTTACTTTTACCTGGACTCGAGAGCGACTCCTTTTTAATCTTCTTTTCTGCGCGTTGTACACGATTGTTCTTCCTTTCGGATCGCGTTTGCTGTTTGGCTTCTTTCCTTAAATAAATCTGTCAAACCATTCTTTAACTTTAACTTTATCTAGCTTTAAAAATTTTTAAATTTTACGTCAATTCAAGTTCTTACGTCATTTCAATTATTTATTAAAATATTTACATAAAAAACAATTTAAAAAAGTAACGAAGACATAATGAATTTAATTCGTTTTTAATAGAATAATTATACCTGGCAGTAATTAGCAGTTGAATGAAATAATTTTGGACTACCGTTAAAAGGACTGGATCAAAATGTAAAATATGCGTACAAACAAAAGTTTTAAAATGCTTCGTGAGACTTTCGTATTTCTAAATGAGTGATTGAATTGCATCTAGCAGCAATTAAAATTACAAGAAAATTTGCTGCGGATTTTAACTTCAGTACTGAATCAATAATTCTAAATTTTCGGAATATTACTCAAAAGCTTGTACACATACCTTCAGAATGTTTTCTCCGAAAGATGCTTTTAAATCAAAAACTGCTCAGCGTTGGTCAGAAGCAGTAAAAATTTGGTGGAAGCTTGGAAAAATTTTTATGCCGTTTTTAGTACTTCTAGCTACCATATTGGATACCATATTGGATGAATTTTAGAATGTGAAGGGCGACATTTAAAGATTTATATCCAAACCTACATTTAGCCTTCTAGCAAAAGATTCTAATAAAAGATTTGGAATTTAGTTGAATTAAAAACTTAATCTTAATCATGCGATAATTTTCTTTAGATTGATAATGCTCATGCATTAACAATACATAAGTATCATCTCTGTTATATTACAGCTCTTCTAATGCTTTTTCAACATTGACAACATCGTTCACATATTAATTGTTATGATCTTACTTATTTGACGATGACTTACTTACGATGACTAATAGAACTACATACTTTCATTTACCGAATAATATGAAAGAAAAAATATATAAATTTTCCAATAGCAATCGACGACAGAACAAAGTATGAAATAACTTTAACAGCATTTTATTATTTTAAATTTTATAAAATGAATTCATTTTGTTTTATTTTTTCCTTGATATTTAGACTGATCAATTAATCCATTTTTCAAGATTGAATAATTTCAAGATTTTCCACCAGCTGTTTTTTATATCTTACGCTTTATTACATTTTTAGACCTCATCTCCTTACTTATCTTCAACTGTCTATTTCATTACCAAGTTTTTGTACCTAGTTTTGGTGTCTCTACCTCTCGTTGATTTAACTTTACTTCATTGATCGACTTTATGAAAGAATTACATGTCGAAAAGCTACTATTGAAATAAGATATCCAAGCCAGAAAGTAGGTTTTCTAGTTCTCTTATATTTTTAACAAGCTTCTTTTACGATTTTTAAACTTTTAACTCATAACTTTGAACATTATTTTCATTGTACTTTATTTTATTAAGGAAACTACTTGTTTTTGGTCGAAATTATTGAAGAAAGTTCAATCAATTGAAATAAAAATTTAGTATTTCAATCAGTTTAAAATCATTAAAAAACTTACCTATTGAAGTTATAGATGAATTTTTAAACCTAAAACAAATATAAAAAATTAATTTATATAAGAAAAGCATAAAATCTCTTTAAATAAATTATTTGTATTATATTATTATTTTATAAAGTTTTACATTAAAAAGCAACACTTAAAAGTTTATCCCATTAAAGGTTTCTAGTAAATCATTTTGAAAAACTTATTTAAAGAATTATTTTTGACAAAGGAGCCAAATAAGATATTACTCTTATCTGTCCAGCAAATTTCTCTGACAAATTCGGTAAATAGAATATGTTTGTAATTTTTGATTACGATTAAATCTTCTGATTACGAAAAATTAAACATTTAATTCTTCTTATAAATAATGTAAAAATACGCGATACTATAAATAATGTTATAAATTTGTATACTTTAGATTACTTAGGTCAGTCATATTGGATATCATATATTTTAATTTACATTTTACCTCAGATTTATAGTCAGTCGATCCAGAAATCACTGAACTGCATTATACATGCCATTTTCGGAAATAAAATCGATAGAAATAAAACGATGCATAAAAATCTTAATAATATTTATATGGTATTGAAATTTAACAACGAAAATTTATTACCTTTAAAACTAGTTAGACCAACTGACTTTGACATTTCACGCTGTATTTTACAATTCGGATCATAAATAAAGTATTCGTAGAATAAATACCAACTAAATCCTTGATTATTGTTATTGTTAACTCTTATTTCAATTGTTATTGTTACTGTTGTCTGTGAATATTTATTGTTCATACTATTATGATAAGCTTGATATATCTGTTAACCGAAGTCTATAAATAATTCTATAATAATAGATCATAGTTGGAAGCTCATTTCTGTGACGTACAATACATATAAATGACGCCATAGTACATATTGACCCATTAGAGAAATTAACTAACCACTTTCAGGTACCTTTTTAAGTAATTTTTTAAGTAACTAAAATAAATATTGAAAGATTTTATTGCTCAAAGTAATACTATGTCGTCACTATTTAGATATTATAATAAAAATATTCGTAACATCATGAACGAACGAAACTTTAAATATTCCTGCACCTTAAAACAATATTACACTAAGCATCCGAGGCTCTCAACTAATCCCTGTAAAATTTCACATTCGATATTTGCGTTCTCCAATAACTAGTCAGAATAAAACTGCACGAGAAAAGCACCGTCGAGAATCTGTTAATACAGCAGCTGTTTCTCAGTTTTACTCGAGCGGTAATCACCGCAAATCACAATAGCGTGTGTTCTTATACTCATAGGAGATCAAAAAAATTATTGAATTTATTTCAGCTCGTGGTGAAAGCTTTTCTGTCAGATATATTGAATCAATGTCCGGGAATAAAATGCAAGGCAGCATATACATTAAACTCTAGAAAAATAAATAATGAATATTGCATTTACTTCTGGAATTCAATTAGAATATATTCTGCTTTGAGTTTTAAAAAAATTAACTTATCGCTATATTTTATTCAAAATGTTTACAATGAGAAACCAAATTTAAAACTCGGTATCAAGTTGTCCAAGATATTTATATTTTCCTTATTGCGTATCAGAAAATGCAGTCTTCATAAACCTCTTTTTGTAACTTATTTTATAAATAAGAACTTGTTTAAATTTTTGAATATTATACTTAATTAGTTTTTCTAATAATGCAGTTACATATGGGCAAGAGCTGTTGCATAAGAAATAAATGTAAGAAATGTAAGAAATAATTAATCTTTTACGTAATTTTGCTCCGATAATTAAAAAATCTTTTCAAATTCTTTGAATTTCATTAAATAGTTCAAATTATTTGAGATCTTGGGAAATATTTTTTACCCAAAATAGAAAGAAAACATACTTGACAAGTTAAATTACAGAATTCTGTAAGTCTTCTCAAGATACCAGAATCTCATTTAAGAATAAACGAGTAACCTCCAAAATATCATTTCTCTGGATCCCCATTTGCTAGTCGTTTTATTTCTCTCATCACCAGTCGCAAAAAGGGAGATTGCTGCACCCACTTGCATTTAACTGTAGTCAAGAGGTTATGAATAAGATGCTGTGCTTTAAAAATTAAAGAAAAAGAGAAAGACGGTACTTAGATAGCAAGGCATAGTAGAGAAAGAGAGCGTGCAAAAAAGAGTAGAAAATTACGAGAAAGAAAAATAATGAACACTGTGGAAAGAAAACCTGATTGACATACTTGAGCTGAGAGTATCGTTGATATTTTGGTGAATATTACAATAGTTGTAGGAATAAAACCAAATAGAATATGAGAGAATAACGATAAAAAGATAAAAAGCTAGGATAGAAAAGTGAAGGTAGGTCTTCGTTAAATTTGCATGCCCTACTACTCAGGCATGTAAGATGAGTTTTTAAATCATAATATTTGTAGACTGTTTTCAATAGTCATCAAAAAAACAAGAGAAAAAATTCAATAAAGAAAGAAAGAGATATGGAGGAAGAAGTATTGCAAATGTACAGTATAAAAAATATCATGCATTTTATTCTTTTGGGTGATGATTTTTGTATAAAACTTTAAAAACGTTGACAAAAAGACTGATTTAAAAAATGAGTATCAATAGACTTTTTAATTTATTCAATTGTATTTAGAGTAGGGAATTTTAATATCTCATTTCATAAATTTATAAATTTAATAACAGTACATATATTTATTTATTGTATTAAATGAAGTTAAATATTTAACCACGCATTGATTATAAAATTCTTAAATTGATCTAAAAATATAGAGATAATAATATTCCATACAGGACTTAATGACGCAAAGAAATTATTTTTGCTGAATAATTGAATTTCTTGCAAACACTTTATAAATTATATTGAACTTGATTTCTAATTATGAGAACCAAAAATACATTCATAGATATTTTAAGTAATTGAAAAAATGAGCAATATAAATATTTTAGGAAACATTAAAAAATCTTCATTTAGTATGTTTATATTCAAACAATAAATGAAAATATTACGTATATCGGAACTATAATTAGGTAACGAATAGAATTCGATGAAGACTCATAATATTATCAGTGCTTTGATTATAATGACATTAATTTTGATAAAATTATATTTTATACCGAACGAATGAAAATAGTTATTCAAATTTTATTTTTGTCAAAAAATCATTAAAATTTAATTACACGTTTTAAATTAACATTTATAATATGACATTTCTCGTTTAGACAAAATTAAGCATTTTAAATTGTTTCGTCATAGTGTATCTACATTTATTATGTAATTGAGTTATCATACGAAAATTAAACAGTATTTCCAAATTGTAAATGAAAACAATAGAAATGATAATCTTAAGAATTATCTCAAAAAATACGAATATATTGTGAAAGTTAAAATATAATAGAAATATAATCGAAAGTCTATATATCGTAAAGGTAAAACTCTTTTTAAATATCTGTTAAATTAACTAAGTGACAATTATTTAGTCTTTAAATTCTTAGTTCATCAAAACGAAACATTTGATTAAAAAGAATTTGAAACATTTTGAACTTTTATTCATGCATCTTTTGGGTACTTTCATATTTTTATCAAATTTTAACCTTTTTACAATATCACGTTTTGAGAGCAGAGTTCTTTTATTAGACAAAAACTTAAAAGTTTTTTGTTTCGATGAGTAGGATTTTTATAAGGTTGAAAAAACTAAAAGTTATAAATTAGAACATTATTTAAGAATTTCAAGCAGATTAAAAAACTGAGTTAATCATCTATAGTACTTTCTAGAAAAGAATCGTAACACATACTTCACACATTAATTCACATTCAGATTGTTGAGAATTTATACTAAACATTGTATTAGCTTATACTTATTTTATTATTGAAGTACAATTATTCCCAAGCGATATGTAACATTAGTAAATTTCAGTGAACAAGCTTTCTTGTCCTTTAAATTCTGACTTTAAAAAAAGCATTATGATTTTGGTCTTAGATAATTTCAATATAATTTCAATAGATAATTTCAATTCATCCCAAAATGTAAATTCCACAGATAAGATAAATAATCATTCTTAGGATCCTAAGTTTTCAGCCTCAAGTCGTTTCTCAATCGTTCGCAAAAGTAAATGCATACTCGGATAATGCTGCAGAGATTCCTTGAGAGCGATATCCCTTGAAGAACTCGTAAATTAAAATTCCCGAAGGAAGTTTACGCATACCTATCGCACACTCGCTCTGGCTTCCCTTGGACAGGTGCCGCTCGCTAGTAAGTCGACAGGTGTTCACGCACTGTGACGTTCGCATATTCACTTACGCACGAGTTATCCCACGACTTCCACCCGCTCTGTTCCCCCTCACGAGCGCCCTTTCGCGCACTCGCAGAGCTTCACGTAAGTCGGAGAGTACACTCGAGCTTGACCTTTCGTTGCCGAGGGTTACCCTCAGGAACTGCACGCGTTAGCTCGCACGGCTAATTAGGATTCAAGAGTTAAAACCTACTCGCCCCTCGACGACTATGCGCTTCGATTTACTTCTGTTTAGTTGTCTTTGCCAGTTACTTTACTCTTTCTCATATTTTGTACCGCAATCGCTACGTCGAGCGAGCGGATGCTACTGTTCGCTTTATGACAAGTAATTTTCCCTTTCCGTTCGGATGCGTAACTAGAAAAGCTTCAAAGATTTAATGCCAGGGGATAGGACTGTGGGTTGGATTGCTTCTCTGTTATTGCTTAATTTAAAGGATTGTAAGCAGATTGTTAGCTCAGTGAACGATCATTTTGCTTTAGTGAACTTAAAATGAACTTTTATCTCTTACGAAAACAAACACGATTTTTATCAGCTTTAAAAACTCAATGCTAGTAAAGATGCTTATTTATTTTTAATGAGCAATTCATTGATACTTATTATAAACAATAGTTTATAGTTTTCTTTTGCTATTTTTGACCAATATCTGCTTGAATGTATCTACGAATATTCATGTACTTTGTTGTTTAAAGTTGTTTAAAATTTGAGTTGAATCGTCGTGTTTCAAGGAACCCAATATAATATCATCTTTTCATATTTTTCATAAATTTCATTATTTTTCACGCCACTTAAGTTTATTTATCGCATAAATGATATTTATAAAAAGAAATTCCTTCGATAGAATCGAGGATCCACAATATGGATGAAATATGTAAAAAGAAGAAACGTATTGCCCTAGAAAGTTATTCGTATCCGAATAACAATCATTTATAGCACGTGTTGTGTCGCGTCTTTATCGAAGTTCCTGTCCTTCTTCGTTTCTCTTCCTCGGTCTCTTTCATTTAAGGACAATAAGGACTACAAACTCGACCTCCTGTGCCTCGTTATCTCAGAAGAAAACATTTTCCTCGCTTAATATGAGAAGAAAAAGACTGAAACGCGTACACTTTTGTGCGTAAACTTAGGAAGCCTCCACATAATAGCATATAAACTTTTAATTAGGCTGACTTGATTGTATTTATTATACCAAAAATTTTTCTTGCAGATATAATGAAGAAATTTTTTACACGGCACTGCATTTATATGCTAATATGACTAGACAAATACGAAACCGGGTGTTGGTTTAATAGAATTTATATAAGAATGAAACTGTAGAATTACCTATCCAATATATATGATAATGATACTGTACACGCGGAGATTTAGATTTCCTTACGAAATGAACTTGGTAAGTTTGTGTAAAACAAGAAATCAATTTTTAGCTCAATACGATAACGCGATTGCCTCCTATATTTTAAAATCTCTGGGTGGATTTCGCAACCGAAACGAAAAGAAATTATTAATAACATATTTTTAAGCTTTTGAAATAAAGATAATTGTCACTGCGAAGAATCAATAGCTTTTTTAATACAAGAAGTTAAGATGCTTATACATAACGGCAAAATAAGATCCATCGAAAAAAAAGTTACGCAGATCCACTACATCCTCTCAACCTTTTCACCAACAAACTAAGTAGCAAACAGTACGTTAACCGAGAAACACTTTGCGGCTTCTATGGCGTGACATTATATACATAAAGAGTGCGAGTGAACTAAAAGATAGAACGCGAGCTTCCTCAAGTGTACGTATATAAGCACAAAAATATTCGCAGCGTATCCACATTCGAGTCGTACTCTCGAAATTCTCTCTTAGTCGAAAGAGGTCGAACGCAACTCTCGTTTAAATCTCCCTCCCTCTCTTTCTTTTTCGCGCACTCTCCCAGAACGAGGAGACTCGTTAAATTCTCCTTTTCAGTCGACTGCGCACGCGCTCCACTGAATAAGATGGGTTCGTTTTCGTCCTTTTTTGCTCTCTCTCCCTGTGTAAGGGCGAAAGCACGTCCATTGACTTTCACGGTCAATTCCGTGTACTTTTTAACGAGGACATCTCTCCCTCGCTCTCTCTCTCTCTCGCTCTCTATCGTGTATCTAACTATCCTTTTCTCTAAAATCATTCCTGATTCGAATTCGTTTTTCATTTTCATCGCGTACTTTACTCGTTCCCCGTTTTACTTTTCTCATTTATTTTTAGCAATCTTCGTCTCATTTGCCGTACGCCTCTCAAGCTTTTCCAGCATTTTAAAAACTTTTTATTTACTTGACTAGTAAAGACATTTTTAACCCCTATAAAACGCGTCAGAGATAATATTTATTCGAGTTCTCTGTAAATTAAAGCGAATTAATTTTATGAAAAATAAGGTGATCAGGCATACTTAAATTTTCTTTAAAATCGGGAAGAGCTTCATTTATTATATATTCATAGGCAGATTCATTTTTAACTTCTAAGATTATAATAATAATTAACATGGGAAGCTTAAATTGTTCCTTGTGAGCAATAATTTAAGAAACAGGACATAAAAATGTTAGATGTTTGAGTTTGATTTTACTCTAGAATCAAGAAAAATAGTTATCAATCGACCAAACGAGTGTTCAGAAACGAATAACGCAATATGTAGATAAAAATATTTAAACCATATTTAAAATAAATTTACGTAATATTAATAATTTTATCTTTCATAAACTAATTCTATCCTGAACTCTGAATAAAATTAAGATCTAAGACCTGCCATTTTATTCACAAAATGAATCCCTCTGAATAATGTGTCTTTTTAATATGACGAAATATCAAAAAATTCTTTTCGATTCATATTCATAAACGTAGTCGACACTATGAGAATTTTAAAATGCTGCCCTTTCTGAAAGAGCATATAAATTTATGTTTAATAAATGTACTTCAACTGAATATAAACATGCGAATAATAAATTTCTGTAATAAGTTAAAAAAATATACACTTTTCTCCCAATAACTTAAGCTCAAATCTCTAATATTTGCAAATAACTTTATATCAAGATAAATTAACGCTTGCATATATATATATATAGGGGTAATATACTTTTATACATTAAATATATATTGGTAAAATTGTCTTTTTCAATCGTACAAAGTTTTCAAATAATTAAGGTACTCCTTACTTAACTTATTAGAATGTTAAATATTTTCTCTTATTATTAAAATTTCCGTTTCTTTTCATGTTATTTAGAAATTTAATATTCCTTTAAAACATGCGTTGGTTTTAAAATTCTTCTTCGTGTTTAAATAACATTTTGATCGAGACTGATTGATTAATAAAAAATTGCTTAATATTATTTTAATTCTTAAATACTGATACCTTCTCAAATGTAAGTATATGAATTTTTATGCATTAAATGAAACATTTAAGCAATACACCGACGTGAATGCTCATGCTTTATTTGGCTGTACGTATTTTCGAATCACAAAAGAATGTTTTCGAAAAAGTCCTTAAGAATAACGAATTTTAAATTCTATTTACAGCCATTCTTAAGCAATTGCAAAATTATTTTAAAGTAAAGAAGTCAAAAAACTTTTTGATGAAATTGAGTTAATTAATAAAAAATTTTTAGTAAAACGTTAAAGATGAAAGTTCTTTTGCATCTTTTCTTGATAAATTATGTCATTTTACAAGCACTATTCTATATTCATAAATGAGATTCATCGCTTGGTGAAATCTACCGTTAGGAGTACTTAATACTCCCACGCGTGCGCGCGCGTTTACGCACACACATTCAACGTACGTAAATGAAACGATTTTTAATCTTCAATTTAATGTTCTGCACTTTATTTCCTAGATTATGCATCTTGAAATATCCAGTACTGTACCCCTACAAAGAATTTATCGGTTATTTTCGATTATTCAAAATACTTCTGATGCGAGCTACTCGACTAAGTAGAAGATATACAACATTTTATAGTATTTTGTATCATGAATCAAAAAGCTATACACAAAACAAGGAGGAAAGGAATAAAATCTTAGACAACTATACGTAAGTCCTGCCTCTTCTACGCAAACCAACAGCATTGCGAAACCACGAAAAGGGAAGCAACATTGCCGCTGCTGCGCTTGTAATATCCTTTCGACACGGGATATACAATTATGTGCTTGCCATTTAATAGCATAATATTATGACGCTCAATGATATATTTCTAGAGCTATTTACATTATGGATGAAGATTTGGTGTGAGCGATATTTACATTTTTCTTTTTATCAACTTCCTGGGGTGGAATTTACAGTGTTCCATGCATG
This sequence comes from Wiebesia pumilae, assembly GCA_018907045.1. Taxonomy (NCBI): domain Eukaryota; kingdom Metazoa; phylum Arthropoda; class Insecta; order Hymenoptera; family Agaonidae; genus Wiebesia; species Wiebesia pumilae. The sequence goes on along the minus strand of JACCHZ010000181.1, from coordinate 7,383,272 downwards.
CCTATATCAGGAAAGTAGTTTGCACTCAATTGCTCGCGTCGGTTTGTACAATATAAACTTATTTCAAAATGCGATGCTTCGACTTTGTATGCACATCCAATCTTATATAAATGTTTCCTAAAAGCACGCGTTTGAAATACTTGATATATGGTTGCACTATTTTCTAAAATTTCTTTTGATAGTAACGAATTACATTAATTTCACAAAAATGTAATTTAATTCTCAACTACAAATTTACAAATAATTAAATAAACCATTAACAGAATTATAAACTAAATATTTAAAATTACATTTTCAAAATGATATTGGTAAAGTATTAATAAATTCACAATCGAAAAATAATACTAAATTAGGTACCAAAGAATACAGATATTATTGTACATTTACTATTATCATTTAATAAACTTAAGTTATTTAATTTAGAATGTAAATTTACAATTTATTTATGAAATTTTTTTATTGAACCAATCAGGATGATTTGATTATGCAGAGTAAATGTGCTTGAACATTATGTGAAAAATAAAACAACAGATAAACCTTAACAATCTTTCATTTAGCTTATTTATGGAAAAATCAGACGTATGTAATTTAATAATTAATTCAATAATTATTTATATAACAAGTTATTATAATTTTTTTATTGTATAATATATTTGAACATTCATTAATTTGTACTACGTATATAATTACAAATTATGTTGAAAGTGTTTTGATATAACAATTTAAAATTTCATAATCATTTATAAAAACAAATTAGAAAACACATTAGAAATAATAAATAAATACAAGAATATAAGCATACTAAATTATGAACATTACTCAATTGCATACGTAAGCGAAATAAATGTCACTAATTGAGAACTCAGAAATAATATTGTATCTATAAAATTGCAATATGGGGACTATTTGCAAACTAAACAAACTAAAACTAGCATTACTGAGTACAAAATAGTCAAATGAAATTGACTAAAAATAACTATTTATATACAAACACCAAATTATTACAATAATATTCACAGATTTCTATGAAAAACATTAGCCCTTGTAATTTACATAGGATAGTACTGATCGCTAATAGGTCTTGCCCAAGAAAAGTGTAAATTTGTTTCTCTTATCCTATCATAGATCTTCCTTTTTAACAGCAATAATATAATAGATGTATCATCCTATATAAAAGTTTAGAATTATTATTAAAAGTCAAACGAAGTTTCTTTTCCATATATTTAAAAATAAATCTCTACGTTTAAAAATGAAGTCGATAAGTTAATATTTATATTGTTAGAATAAATAAAATGAAAATATACAGAGCAATCAGAAATTATTTCAGTTTTATCTCATTAAACTTAATTATTATTTTTCTTATAAATTTTTTTAGAAAGCACTTTAGAACTATAAAGTTTTTTTCTGCAAATTTAATAAGATTTTGTAGTTTAAGCAAAACGGAGAAAGCTTCACTCTACTATATATAAAACATTAAATATATTATACCTTCGTAAATTAATCTTCCTTTACCAGGGCTCATATTCTTTGAAACTTTACTTACAGCTGCTGTTTGTATTCAATTTGTAGCATTACGAACCTTAATCAGAAGATAAAAAATACTTGACACATAAATTTTTAATTACAATTTTCTTAATTCAGCTTTATTATATGAAAATTCACAGAATATCGTACATATACTTCACCTTAGTGATAGCTACGTAATTAATGCAGTATGGTATTTGAACCGTAAACTTTACAACTTTATACTAATATTTGGATAATAACAATATCACAAGTAAATAACGAGATAATTAAAAGCATTATGTAATATTTAAGTGTGAGCTGTTACATTAGATTTTACGTTGTGAGGGGCTTGTATGCGCGTCTCGCGAAATGAGAAAAAATGTGGCCATTAAGATCTATTATATACGAGGTGGCTTGTAAAATATTAATAATTTCAAAATTGGTTTAAAAGAAAACGAGGAAAATTATAAGAAGAACAGAAAGCCATAGAACGTATCATTTTTCCACCATGTCGACTTAATTGAGGCAGCCGCACTAGTTTGTGCTAATCTCGTGCCTTTCTCTCGCTCGGCTTGTCACCCACGCGTGCGTACATGCCCACTCTTCCTCACCCCGTCTCGCTCCCGCGCATTCATTATAAGGCCGCGTGTAAAAGAGCGCGACGCAGAAAGAAAACAGGTTGTCAGACCACGAGGGACGATTGTGCATCATAAAAGCCAGTGTGCACAAGGTAATGGGCAAAAGCGAACGCGCGACAGATAGACGGAGAAAGCGTGGAGCGGAAAGCGAAAGCCCCGCGAATCCTTGTTTCTGTTTGTAAGTGCATCTCGCGCCTTTGCCCGTGCATTAATGCATTCCGAGTTCGTGCTCCTATGCTACTTTAATGTGCGGAGCTACGCGGTTTTGCACTCTTTTTCTCATTTTTCCATCTCGTGAACTTGAGACGCCCGGAAACCCTTGAATCGACCCTCAAAGGAAGCGGACAAACGAGGGTTAGCTTTTATGGGAAAGACTTTTTGAGAAAATTTTTATAAGCCACATTAACGCAAAAATCTAGAGCCTGCGTAGTAAAAAAAGAATGCAGAGGTAATTGTAAATAATACGGATATTAATTTAAGGTGTTCTATTACAACACCCGTAGAACAAACATAATTACAATTAGTTTTGAACAGAATTATTCGTGAAATTTTTTCAATATTCCTTATTTTATTTTAAAACGATTTAACTTTTTCATTTTAAATATAAAATCGAATATGATCAGAAAGATAAAATATTTTTATTCACGAAGCACTGCTGCCATTTAATATATTTATAACTTTAAAAATAATAAATAGATGCTTATGCATCAAGTGAGCAAATAAAAATTTTAAAATGCTAAAAGCTTTAAGAACATAAAATATTTTATGACAAAAATATACCGCTAACTTTTTCAATATACGGCTTCAACAGTTTACGGGCTATTTTATTAAAAAATCCAATTTATCAAGTTTATGTTTTGATTAATTTACCCTTTTTAATCGGTGAAGTAATGTCAAACAAAAGGTTCGCGTTACTGACAAAAGTCTTCGTATTTGCCGCTACGCCTGCCTCAATAGGGAAATTATATAAGAAGCCGCTGTAGTTTATATTCATAAAGAGTCATGAGCTGAATGCGTTGTCAAAAGAACTTGCACTTGTATACCAATGATAAATAACTAGTTAAACAACTTGGAAATTCCTATCCCTTTATCTCTTTACCTCTGAACTTTTAACTTAACAACAATATTAAAGTTGAGACAAAAACATTTTCAAATAAATTCAATTTATTCAATTATTTTCAGAATATAATAGTTTTTAATTAGCGTTCAACTCTTAAAGTGTCTCCTCTACTAGTTATTTCGGAATTTTTCTAAGAGTGAATTTAGGAAAAAGCATTAAATAATTGCATTATTAATGTCAACTTAATAGCTGACTACATAAAAATATATTTATATATAAAAATATAAGCAGTGTAAAATAAATAACTAAAATATGAAAGACCAAAAATGAATAAGAGAAATTGAGTAAAAAATAACATTACGTGTGCGTACAAAATTTCTGATAAATATCAAGAATTTTTATGCTTGATCTATTTTTCTTTTTAAAAGAGTAAAATATACATTCGAACTTCCACTATTTAAAAACTTGTATGTATAAAGTTATTTATTTTACAGATAGATAAGAATTTATTATATTCGAATTTTGTATTGAAAATGCAAAAAAATCCAAAATCCAAAAAGTAACATAGTTAGTTCCGTAGAGAATACATTAAAATACCAAACGAACAACCAGCACCGAAACAGGCGAAATCGATGAAAACAATGCATCGCAAATTATTTAATTTATGAATGCAGATTTTAGGCATATGCGTCCACGATATCGTATTGAATTTTTCTCGTTGATCTCCTCTCGATTTAGCCACGAATGATTTATTCACTAAAATTATATTTGATATTTCTGATGAAATATCAGCTGATGCGGAAGTCAACAAATTGGATTTACCTATTGCGCAATTTCAGACACACTTTTTTGTTAATAGATTTCAAGCCAACATGCAATTGAAAAATCCAAAGCACAGTCAAATTTTAATTCAAAATTGGTTAAAAAGATATATGTGCAGACTGTGCTTGTTAAATGTATTACTAATGTATTACTACTAATGTGATACTACGTTAAATGTATTACAAATTCTAATAACATTGAAGAATATATATGCATCGCTATTTCTTACATACTTATAAAAATAATTACTTAATTACGTACGAAAATTATGCATTAATTTTATAAATTGTTAAGAGCATGCTGTGTAATTTACATTTGAATGCTTTTTATATTACGTATGTAAAACAAGCCTATGCTACATAAGCTAGTACTTTTTATTAATGTTAGCTTTTTTTTTTTTTTTTTTTTTTTTTTTTTTTTTTTTTTTTTTTTTTTGAGTAAAACAGAATTACTTTAACTACTTATTTTTCTACAGAGGAATCAAGGAGCATAGAGTAATACAAAAAATATAAATTTATAAAGGAAAACATTGCAATATAAGTATGATCGAATTGAAAATTATTATAATATTATTTACTCGACATAAGTTAATTTAAAAATAGAAACATTTTTCCAAGGAAATAATTTTACAATTTAAATCACTGTAAATGGAAAGATTAGTTAAAGAAAAATTTTTTATACTCTTAGTTTGTAAAAGATAGAAGAGCATTAGTAACTAAGAAATAACATTAAACGATTACAAATAGGAACAGAAGATACTAAGGCACACAGGAAGATACTACCCGAGAGTTTAATGCTAGCGAGTGTTTAATGACATCAGTAGACAGCTAAATTAATTTATCGAATTTTTTTAATTAATGAATTGCTCTAAGTACTGGATATAGCATGCGAAAGATTATGTACCTGAAGTGTACAATCTTAAAGACTACATCGAATAGTCCAAAGGCGAAGAAAAGAAATAGAAAATTACTTATTGGAAGTAATTTCATTTCAAATTAGTGATTATTATATTACTTTGCAATAAAAATAGCTCACTATTTCTTGCTTATTATCGATTATACTATAATTAGCTATATTTTGCCAGTATCTAATATATATTACTTATTTGAATTTATTTATTATTTTTTTTATTGAATTAAAATCTTACACAGGCTAATTTCATCGAAAAGTAAGTTAAGTGGATTTATATATATACATATAAATACTTCTTTCGCGAGCTAATTGAAAAAGGAGAGCCAGAAATTTATATAAAATAACTGTCGGCGATCGAGAAAAATGTTCTTTGTTCAGAAATAGTAATATTGCCATTTGATTATAATAAAACGTTGAAAATAATTTGTAGGAAAAGCGCAAAACCTCATCGCTCTAATTATCAACTCTCGTTCACTAGGCTAAAATTAAGCACATTTGCTACAATTTCTAAATTGAACTCCTTTCCACTCCCTATCTCTCGGTAGTTTGCCGCATCGTGCACAAGTAACATCTACCAGCCTCGTAAATATTATGTTTGCGATTTTCGCGATACGACGCAGTACGCGTCTTACGTATAATTCTACGGGCGACACAAATCATTGAAGCTGCGTTAAGTGCGTGAAGAAAGAAATAGAAAGAGATGGAGAAGGAGAGTAAAAAACGAGGCAACATCGGCTTAAAAAGGGAGGATAAAAAATGAAAGGAAAAAATATGGTTCGGGGATTCCGCGGATATCGTCCGGATGAAGAGGGCACACAATACCTTGTTGTCGCGTAACCGCGATTTCCCACGTTCCATCCGGTGAGTACGTTGCTCTCCGTATGCTCCGACCTCCAGGACAGATGAGCAGCAGGGTTCTACTTTTTCACCTGGAATATACTATGGCGCTCGTTATCTTCACCTTCTGCGCAGCTCTGTCTGTAATTTCTTTTATTTACTTCTATTACTTTTTTCTCAGTTCATGAGTTTACGTCTATCTGTTTGGCTTGTAGTTTTCAGTTTTCTTCATTGTCGCTACGTGCTATCCGCTCTTATCGCCATATTCTATATTTTTTCCACGACTTCCTGTCTCGGTTGTCTATCTTTCAAGTCTTCTTCCAGCTGCTGGATATGATTTTATTTATTTTATTAATTTTTTTTTCACGTCCACTGCTCTATCGCGTTCCTACATTGCTTTAATAGATATAAAAATTTACCAATACGTAAGCTTATTATTAGTAAATTTTTAGAGAAAAATTAGGATTTATAAAATCTATTTAATTACTTAAATATAATTTGTTTGTTGTCTTTTGATGCTTAAAAGTGGTATGTCAAATATGTTAATAAGGTACTATGTATTTCTTGAAGCAAAAGCTTATTGGAAACTACTCTATTTCTCCAGATAAATAAATAAATAGCTAGATAAATAAATAAATAAATAAATGTATATGTACATATTTATATGAGATTAATTAATTAATTTGAGATTAATAATTAAATTACTCATTTCTAATAAATATATATTTAGTATCTATTAATATAACCATCTGTATATATAACTACTCTGCACATTATTAATCAAATTTAATCTGATTATACGCAGCAGTGTAATTCATTTTCATTTGTGCATAATATGTTTAAAAGCTATGTTTAAAAACTTTGAACAAAATGAACTAAATAATAAAATAAAATAATATACTTGTTCGATGGTTAATTTAAAATTTATTATATAAATGATTTGTAACTTAAATTTTTGATTTGCGAATAACCATTGAATAACTTTAACAAATATTTCATAATTCCGAAAATTATGTTTTAAGATTTTCTTTTAATATTATGAATTAAAGGTGTTTCCAGCTATTAGGATAAAATTTGTTTCCCTTTGTTTAGCAGCTAATTATTCTAATCAGATCTATACAAATATCCTGACAAGGATCATGTACTCACCGTACATTATTCTTCAAGGAATTTCTCTGGATGGCGCTTTATCAACAACATCTTCACTATCATCATTGAACTACGTATCTCGCATTTATGTATAAAGTATATACAGTACTTTTTTCTCTGGAGAAAAGTGTTCCACTCATTCACTAAGAATAACCATTGAGTAGAAAATGGTATGATTTCTCGCATGATTTATAGAATTCTATGAACGTGCAAACAGTGCAGTGGAACTGTTCGTAAATTATGAGAGGAGTGAGCCCAAAATTGTGTAAGGCGGTTTCTAGGTCGGAAATTACATCTTGGCATATCCAATTGTGCCTCGGAGACAATGATCATACTCGCGTGTGCACCCACGACTACTATAAAGAATCTGCTGTCGCTTTGTCTTTGTCGTTCTATGTATGCATATCATACTACGGTCTGTATAACTACGATGGACGTTAATGAAATTTGAAGGTCAAATGAACAAACCAGACAAAATTATATCCTATACAATTGGTATCTTCTTTAAAAGCAGTTTTCCATTCCACCTTCTTAATACTTTCAATTTTTAATGTACGTTCTACTCATATAAATCTAAATTCTAAATCTTAAATTATCCATAATTTGTAATTTCATTGTATCAGTTGACTAATAATTTTCCAATTAATTTTTCCGTAGTAAAATTGACAAAGGTTGACTAAATAATGTATTGAGCTTAAAAGTTTCCTTATTACAGTCATACTTTAATTTAATAAATACTTAATTATCAAGATTTAAGTACCTCAAAACTTTAAAATATTCCATTTTTTCGATCAAATATACAAATATCCCAAGAATAGCAGAAATTCAAAGTATCACGAATGTTTTACTTCAAATTCTTCAACTTATATCAGAACTTTTCCAAATCAATAAAATATTAAGTTCCATTCGGACTATCTTGGATTATGGGGTACAAAATTACATGAATTTATGTACGAAATTTTCTTGAACGACTTCTCTGTTATATACATCTGGTAACACAAATGCATTACTAAGTAATTTTTACCCGCTATAATTCAAAATATTCCAAATTGAATTTAGAATCACTGTAGTAATTCGTAAGGCTATAAATATCAATTATGTACTGTCATAAAAATTTCTCATTTTTATATAAAAAGATCCATGTGAACTAGAGGCTGAAAATTAAACTTTTTTTAAATTAAGCAAACATTTGGTGTTACGATTTCTATTTTAAACTTAAAATATTCAGAAGTTACGCGCTGAATTTCTTAATATATTATTTTTTAAAGTTAGCTGTGTAAACACAACTTAAACATAACAAAAAATTTAAGGAAAATTTGCGAAAAATTTTATTCAAATAATATAAAAAATTTCTTCTTTTTTCATAAAATTGTTCAAAACATAACATTACTGTTGTATCTAAAAAACTGTTTTAAAAAATTATTATAACAATATTATTATACAATATTTACTCAGGCTTTTCAAAAATAAAACGATAAATTTCGTACTAACAATCTGAGAATAAAAATATAATTAAAATATAAGAATATAAAATTTCATGGTTTGCTTACAAATTATTATTTCGTTTCATTGAAAATAAAGCATATTTTAAATATTTAAAGAAAGCTATTTAAAGCTATTTAAAGAAAGCCTTGCATTTTGAAAATATTCTGTTTAATATATTATTAAATACCGTCAGAATGTAAAAAATCTAATGAATCATTATTTTTTCAAAGATCTTTTAAAACACAAAATCAAGAATTAAAGATCACTATGTACAGTAATACTGCATGCGTTATTATATTGGTATATTTCAGTCAGCTTTGTCATACTTGCAATGAAAATTAATTTAAAATCAATTTACAATAATTATTGATAAATTATGAAAATGGATGATAGAAACGAATAAATACAAGTTGTTTATTGTAGTAGTATATAAAAAATCTACTAACAACAATAAAAAATCTACCAAGTTTTCTCAAACTATTTTACAGTAATTATTTTAGTGGCTCGAAAATCGATACTGAGCTGATGTTATTGTATACTTAATGAGACATTACTTGAAAATAATTTAATATAATGAATAATACTATAAAATTTAATAATAATTGCTTAATCACACTGCATCAACTTACACCATAAAATAATGTAACAATTTCTGTTTAGAAATTAGTGTAATAATATAAGAAATATTATATGGTTAAATGAATGAAGCATATATTTCTAAAGCTAGCAATAAAATATAAAAATTCTTCTATAATCATAGCTACACGGAGATCAAAACTGGTACTAGAAAATTACAAATTAACAAGTACAAAGTTTAAAGGATATCTTAAGTTATGGTGTCGTTCTTGCATTTGTACGTTGATATTATCAATATATTTATTATCGATAATATCAATATCACAATATCTACTTCAACACCTACTCAAATCCTACTCAAATACAAATTTCAACTTTATAATTTTTGTGAATTTAGAATTTCTACATTATGTACGTTGATTCATAATTTTCAAATCAAGGAAAAGATATAAAAATGCTTTCATACACGAAAATAACTGATTATTATTAGCAATAAGGATAAAGTAAATATACTTGAAGAATAATGAAATAGCTAGAAGTATGCTGAATTATTCTTTTTAATTTTATTCAGTAAATTTATTTGTTAAAATAAACATATGTTCTTTGATTATGTATTTAGTTGGATTGTTTAATTAATTTCTAGTTACTATTCTAAGTAATAACTCCTAATATCTAGAATTTACAAAGAATAAATTCAAAATAGACATAATATATGATTATTTGTATTATTATAGTTATTATTGTTCATTTATTTTGAGAACTCTGAGACTTGCATAGTCATTCAATCAAATTCTATACACGTGTTCTTTTATGATTGGATTGGATGAAATTTTTCTAATATTTTTCATTCTATTTATATGCTTCGTTTATATTAATTAACTCGATTTAATTATTCTTACAGTGTAAACTAAAATATATAATTCCTCTCTGTTATTATGTCATATTCTACATTATTTACATTGTTCGTCGCTTTAACTTACAAATATTTAAATATTTAAATGCACTTCATTTTCAAATATTTTCAAATTTATGTTTATTGCATTTTATTATAACCTATAAGATAATCCTAACAAAAATTTAAATGATATACCAACAATCTGATTCCATCACATCTGTAATCATTTTTTTCATTTTTCCTTGTTCGTTTTGTAGTTCTACTTCTTTTTTTGTATGAAGAAAATATGTTAGTTTTGCAATGACGACTTATTTCATAGCTTTTCGTAAATCTCATCCATATGAATATGCTAATGCTTGACTAATAATATTAAAAATTACGTCTTTCTACGCTCTTGTATGCATTTAATGATGAATTCCAGAACATAATTGAATAAGAGAGGTACTATTTCGGTGGACTGTAATACAAGTTGCATTTTTAATAATTTTTAAATATTATTTTCCTATGCATATTCTACTTTGATCAGTATGAAAATATAGTCATATTGATTCAACTTATTTTTTCAACGAATTTAACGGAAATAAAAAAAGTTTCATCTTAATGAACTCACGTAAGTGTCTTAATTATATAAGTAGTAGAGAATTCCTACATTATCATTAGAAGTTACTGAATTATCAACATTTAATCTGTTGTCGACCTATACTATCGAAATTCGTCTTTGTTCTTTCTAATAATACGTGCTATGCAAGAGCATAAGTTTCGCCAATAAAATATTTAATAGGATTTTGTTATACGTTTAAAGCAGATTTAATGCCTCCAAATTTTTTTAATTTTATTTTCAAAGATTAGAATAATAATCACTTCTTATCACTTATAAATTCGTTACTTTATTGATTGTTCAATTGTATAAATAACTGTATTTGTTCTGTGAACTTCTGCTGCTTCATTATATTCAATTAATTAAGCTTTTTTTAACTTCTCAAATCGTCTTATCAATTCAGTTTATTTCAAGTTATTAATGGTAGTTGACGTTTTTCAAGAAAAAAAAGTATTTTTCGATATCGAATTCGACATCATTGATTTCATTGTACGTTATATCAGTTTCTTATTCATGGATATTTGAATCATACTTTATTTCTTATTTACCAATTTGTTGAAATACGCCATACAATTTTGTAAAGTAAAAAGTTCTAACCCGTTGGAAATAAATTTGATAGTTGTAATAAAAATCGAAACAACATTGTTTGTAAAAAAGAATTTTAATAGAAACGAATGGGGAACCGCTGAAGAATTAAGTATATTTTTTAACCTTTACGTTTCTCTGAAAAAAGTGATAAAAGCAGAAGGTCTTAAGTCTCTTCCTTTTTTACAATCCCTCGACTCAGATAAATCGATAAGAAATTTCACATCATATTATTCTTCAATCGCTTTAAAAGCTATTTTATCCGTTAAAATCATACTTTCATCAAAAGTAGTATAAGAAAATATGAAGTCAGTTCAGTTGCTATTGTCTGTCTTGAAAGTGTGCGCGCTGCTCGCGGACAGAAGAGAAAGAGTAAAGAAGTCGCTAAATAAAGCTACTGGATTTCGTATTTCACAATTAATCGATACGCTTGGTATCTCGTGAATTCAAAAGGGCATTCGGACGGACCGAGTGTTGTGCATTCTGAGACGCAATTACCTTCGATCTGGGATGGGCGCGTCTACAGTCGAGGTTGTGCATTATCCGCAGCTGTCGCGTAAAATAGTCTCTGCACGACAGAACTGGCTACTGTAATATTATGCACATGTGCGTCACATAAACACGTCTGTCCTAGGCGTCGCAGCGATAATGATCCAGAGCGATCCTACGAATCCTACCCATCTGGCTTTCCTTGTTCTTGCTCAGGACTAACCAGGGGCTTGCAGTTGTATTGAAATGATTTCCACAAGAGAGCAAACTGTTTATCTGACATATTCTGTTTTAAAGAAGAAACGCGATAAATTTTAGCGTTAAAACGCTCTATTTTCACGTATAATTACATCTGTAAAAATAAATGTAAAATTTACTAGTATACATGGAATAACTTCCAACTTTTTAAAATAACTAGTATTTAAGAAGATATCGGTCATTTTCAAATTAGGATTGTAAAATGCGACCAAATGACCTCCATATTTCAAATGCATGATATATCAACTTCTAACATTATAAAAGCGCTTAATCAAATTGAAGGAATGTTTAATAATACGATCAATTTTATCATGCCACATAGAATACCAATTATATAATTGGATTAAATTCACAAGTCTTTGTATTTTATAATTTTTATGTAGTAGTACAGATTAACAACTTTCTTCGTTTAACTGAATATATATCGCAATAATATTGATAAGATAGTTTAGAAAAACTATCTTTTCAATTGTTACACAAATCAATGAATAAAAGTATTGACTTGTGAGATAAAGAATTTTATATAAAAGTAAAAGATTCGTAAAGAAACTTTTAATTATCAGTGTTTAATTTGCAACATTAAGTCAAATTATATTTTCGATGTTTCTCAATTTACATGGTTATTCATATTTTTATTTAAACGTACTGCAAAAATAAACTCAATTCTATAATAAAATTGTTCAAAAGTATTAAAGGACTGTATTTCAATTTGTACAATTCATTCTTGACACTTTTAACTAAGAGGACTAGAATGCCATAATCAAGTTATAGATGTATGTATGTATTTACACAGATGCTTGCATTTATAATTGACACTATTTTTTCTTTTACATATGCCAATAATTAAACATCTACAAATTTTGCAACCTACAAATTGCAAAACACTTGTGAATTCCTGATTTTCAATATTCTATCAATTCCATTAATAACGAAAGCATAATTATTACATCATTTTAGTAGTTAAAGACATACATATCTTTGCACTAATATATAAAAACGTTGAATTAATTTCAAACTATTGAATTTAAAATTACGCTTAGCATATGTTAAATGTGAAATAGATTTTGTTACTTTGAAAATAATCTTTAAAATTTAAGCCATGGATGAACCCAAGTACTAGTCGATTATCAAATCTCTTCAATAATTATTATTATCACTTCGCAATTAAACTAATATAGCTTCTTATTGTAAAAGTCTGCAAGAATTCGTAAATCGATTTTCATTTATTCCGAGGAATTGCAATCAAATCTTGAAATAAAACGTCATATCTTTTCATATGTTTTTATTTTTTCGAGAATTAAAACAACACCCTTCCGCTCAGAGGTTAAAAAATAAGCTTAATAGATTATTTATCGAAGTTAATAAATTAATTAAACGTTCATGAAAATATAAATTTTGTTCTACTATGAGATTTACTATTTATTGTATATTTTAATATATAATTTTTTAATAACTGAAAAAAAATTTAATTCCATTACGTAAAGAAATTATTAAAAATTTCTTTTCGTGTATGGAATTTATTTAATTCTTGTATAAAGCAATCTAAACCTGAAGTAAAGAAGAAGCAGAATTGTAAAAAATTACAATGTATATTATTTGGTTTAAGCTTCTATATAATAAGTATTATAGTATGCAGTAAACATTATTCTTATTTGTGAATTATGTATTAAAAGAATGATAGCAAAGCATGAAACAGCGTGGAATTTTTATCATACTTTTCAAACTAAAAAAGAAAAAATTTTAAAGAAAAATAAAAGAAAGTATGCAAAATCACAAAGCTTAATGCTTAAGCTTGATTAAAAATTTCATAAATATTTGCTTGTACTTGTAAATAGAAACTTGAATTAAACTTCACGGTATCCTGGAAAAGCGTTGAAAAGGCGATTGAGACTTAGATGACAAACATTTTGTTCGTTAATAAAAATTATACAAAATAATTGTCGTTAATGCCCATCTTTTTTTATGTGCAAGCAGATATATTTGGTAAATAATATTTTATGACTAAGGAGAGAGTACAACAAAAATTAAAATGCTTGATTATTTCATACACTTGGAGATATACGACAGTTTATAATTGGACGTTAAACAACCGAATTATGTTTTTTTTTTATTTTTTTTTTACGAGATGAAATATGGTCATTTTGAACTTGGAGATTTGATTCTTGAAAACAAATGACACAAGCGAAGATTCTAATTTTCGATATCTCTCTCTTTTGACGTACTATATTGAACTAGGTTTGTGCGTCCGCAGCTGTGAAAGTGCATTATCAAAGTTAGATTTGATTTTCGCGCTACGTACGCTGTGAGACATCGCGTCGACAATACGTCGACGCTTCTTTGCCCCGACAATACGCACACGTACATAAGGCCCACATGCATAGAGCGGGATAAGTAAGGGAGACCAGCAGAAGTTTGCCAGAGCCAAACGACTTCCGCACTGCTAACAATGACGAAACCACTGGCGCGAAATGGTGTCGAAGCTCCAGCGCTTTTAGACGCTAACGGGGCGCAAAACTTGGAGCGACGACGGCAACGAGGTCGACGACGACGAGCGTTGCCAGAGTAATCGCGCGCGCCAAACTCGAACTTAAGGACAGCTTTTACTCTCGCCTCTTTTGACTCAAATACGAAAAGAAACTTGCCGCTCTTAAGCTTTCGTCTGAGATGTTACACGCTTATATTTCACCAGATTTGTCTTAATCATACGTGTCAATAAAGTAAGTCTATCAATTCTCATATTAATTCCTCCTACTCCTTTCAAGTATCATGCTTCGTATCATTTGATCTATCACGCAATCTATTTGATGCTTTATACTATACCAGTAATGCATTTCTTGTTGTAATTCGAGTTGGATAAGATCTTACGATTTATAAACGCGTAAGACAGATTTGCATAATGCACCCCCGTAAATTTTATGAATTCATTTGACGATATAATTAATGAACTACTGTATCAGAATTATTTTAAAAATTCCTTATGAAATTTTCATATTTTCATGTTTTATATGAGTGGTATACAATTAATTATAAATATTCAAAATTCTGAGATCGGTTGAGATCGGTATGCATGTGTACCACTTAATTGAATAAACGTTAATATGCGTAAATATTACATTTTTCAGCATTTATAACAATATTTTCGATAAAGTTAAGTACACCCGTTTCAATAAAGTACTTTTAATCGTTAAACTAGATTATGCATTCAACTACGTTACGCTATCTGGTTAAAATTATTGACCATTATAAAATGGTGAAATTATTTAAAAATCCATTAAAACATCATGTCATAAAATTTTTAATTTTACAAATTTCAAACGAGACCGTGTATTATTAAGCAGAAATTTAAAATCAAGGTATCCAAACTCATTTAAAATCTTATTTTGTAATCCGCGAAAAAATGGTTGTCAGGCAGGGTTTGCAATTTTGAATGTGCATTTGCATTACTTATGTAAATAAGTTATGATTTCAATAATTAAAGTATTACATTAGTTTCAAATTAGTCTTAAAATTTTCCTTGTTCAATATCTACTATAAAAATCAATGTAAAATTCTAACAATTTAATTTCCAATATTTCAATATTTGAAAAAGAAGATACAAAAGTTTAAAAAAGTTTGACTTTGCTATGATTTCCCAAGTGCACAGAATAAAAAGTATTCGGGTCAAAAGACTTTGATATACTTTCTAAAAGTCGATTTCTTGAATAAATATCAATGATTTTCGTCGCATTGAAAGCACATGGAAATATAAATAAGTAACAACTTTCAATATAACGTGAGATATTTGCAAAGAGTTTATTATATGCTCTACGTAAAAAGACGGCATTTATAAATCAATAGTGAAATATATTTTTCCTATCAGTTGAAATATCTCTTATAAAGTCTTTATAAAAATAAATCGAGTATACTCGGTATTTTATCGTGTATGATAATTTATCTTAATAAAATACTAATGACATATAAATATTTTCATTTTTGCGGCTGTTATTATTTCATTGATTTAACTTAATATTAAATATTATTAATACCGATCTTTTTATTCTATAAACTTGTTTATTATTAAATCAAATTAAGTAAATGGTATTTTAAGAAAAATTTATAGAACTGGCAAAATTGAAATTAAAATCGAGATCAGTCTCTAATTTGCCTGTTTATTTAATTATTTTAACGAAATTTTTTTATTTCTTAAAATAAATTATAATTGTTTTTACTATAATTCTTAATTAAATTAATTATAATTCTTAAATAAATAAAATTGTTTCTTAAAATAAATAGTTTTCAAAAATCTTCATTATTTTTGTTTAAATGTTCATCTGTGGTTGTTTGTTTGTCGTACATTGATAAAATAATCTGACAGCTATTCTGCTCTCATCAAAGTTTACTTTGCTGACATCTACTAAAAATTCATATTACTGAAAGTAAAGGGTGGCAAAATACCGAGAATAAAATTAATATACAGCTTATTATTAAGAATAACCTAAGTAAATTTAATTGAAATGTTTCCATTAAAATAAGGACAAAGTTAATGTAGGAAAATTAATTACTTATTACACAAGTTCTAATATTGACATTACAATTAACTTTTTTATATTTTTGTACTCTGACTAGAAATCTGTAGACTACATTTCATTTTTATATATAGTTTTAATAGAACGAATAGTATAAAACTAATAATTATGAAATTGTTTGTTTGAATGAATTAAATAAACATATTAGAAACGTATCTTTAATAATTGAAAAATAGAAAAGTATTTTGCCAATACAAATTCTTGGAGATTTCATTCCTGTTTGATAGATTATAATATTTTGAGATCGTTTGAATTTAGAATTTTATTAGGTACATTATTTTACTTATATTTTGAAATTGGTTACATCTTATAAGAATAATTTTACCTTAATATCATTACATTTGATATATCTCGTTTGAAAATAAAAACACTTCACGAACACCGAAGAGTTTGCAGCTGACTGTAATTAAATATTCTGAATATATCATAGAATTTATATAAATAAAACAATTCTCGTAATTATGTAAAATTGTTATAAATCAGATTAATATCAACACGCTGCATAAGTTTTCACTTACTTAATATAGAAAAAATGATCAATCTATCTGTAAAATTTTAATTATAATAATATAAAAATAAATTCACATTTTTTCTTGTACTAAACGATTATATCAGTACCACGACACGAAACTTTCTATATAAGTGAACATGATAACATACACGAATGTACTACAATCATAAACGATACCATGCATATTTATATACATGATTTATGTAATACGTATGTGTCTATTAAATAAACGAATGGTGAATTATGTATATGCATATAATTTCCATTCTATTTTGAATAAAGTATAATTAAGTATTAAATTGAAAACTTAGAATAAATTTTATCTATTATATTATAAACTAATAATTCAACGTGTATTATTAATTATATGGTATAATTTTATTATTAAGTATGTCAACAAAGAATTTTTCAATAAAGAATTTTGATACGATCCTAAATGATAAATGAAAATCTTTGTCTGATACAGGAAATTAAAGATCTATTATGAATAGAAAAATTTTTAATTTAAAAAGTATCATCCACTGCAAAACGAATATGTACAAAATCTTTTAAATTCGGAATAATTCCAAATGTATAAATATTATTCAAATATTTTACAAAATAAAAGTGTTCGATAAGTCTAATACAGAGGTAAAATGATTATGTTTTGACAATTTAAGCGAGCTTAATTATAATCATTAGAAAGTCGAATAGCAAATCCAAGTAAATCCATGTATGTTATAGCTCCGAAAGAAGCGTGCGCGAACATTCAAGATCAAAATAAGCATTACGTTATTCTTATGTGTCAATAATAAAATACTGTAATTAATCACGAGTATTTCCGCCCAGCAATAAAAAGAAATGGGTTTGAGAAAAAAAGCACTTTCGTTGAAGATGAAACCTCAAGTCGAAAAATACTTGGCTTCGAACATTCAATCCTTGAACACTATGAAAAAGGCCAGAAAGTGAAAAGCACAGAGCAAAACGACCGAGAGGACTGGCTGTTAGGCAATCTTTTCTCGCATCTTCTCCTGCGCTCCTCCTCGTAAGAATCTTCGCCAACCTCCGCGTTTCTACTCGAGAGCTTCTCGGGCTAATCCAAACGTCCTTCCAAGTCGCGACAGAAGACCGAGAGTCGCAATTGCGTGGACCAACTTGACGAGCCGAACCACTGGCGATGATGCTACTCTTACCGACGCCGTTGCTTTCCAACTGTCGCACAACTGATTGCCGATGGAATGGGTGGCAGCATCTACCCCATTAGTGAGGCTCAACGAGCTTTTTATTGCGGACGATCACGCGCTGACGTTGAAATTCTCATTTATTTCTAGGGTGCTCGAATTTTTTTTTTTTTTTTTTTTTTTTTTTTTTTTTTTTTTTTTTTGCAGGATGTCCGAGTACTGATGTTGCGGACGGATAATAGAAAGATTTACATGGGGAGTAAAGGTGAAATGAACTAATGTCGCTCGTGAATGATGGACTCGCATATCGTCCATATGTCCGATAATCAAGCTTTCAAATATACAAATGATAGTAATAAATGATCATAGTTTCAAAAATGATAAAGTGCCGCACATCTAATAATTTATAAAGAAATAAGCGAATATATCAAAGAAATTCTTCTACTAGTTTCAAATTATTAGAATAATATTTCATGAAACTAAAATTTGAAGTATATATCAGTGTAGAATACATTTAGTTTTATTGAACATTTAGTTTTTTTACTAAGTAATATTTGTACAGTACTTTACTAATATTCGAGAGTTCGTGCTGTCATCTTTACCATCAACAACGTATTACAGAGTTTATCTGTTTCTAAAAATTTGATACTGTCCTGCTAAGATTATTTCTGAATTTTATTCTTTTAAGTATTGACATGTTCATAAGAAATGTTTTATCTTGATTAACAGAAATATAATTAATTCTCCAACAAGAGAATATTTTTACGTAATATGCGAAACTCTTATTAAAAAATGTATTTGATTATTATGTGCAACAAACTGCTTTGGATTTACTCCACAAAATTGGATTTCATTTCAAAAATTTAACGAAAACCAAACTAGATGAAATTGATTGATCAAAATTAAAAAATTCAATGATCTTTTATTAATAATATAAAATTTTGAATAATGTATTTTTCATTATACACTAAAGCACCAACTCAAAATTTGTAATGTCCGAATAAGCAGCGGAATAATATTTTAAAATATTAATTATAGACTAAAATTCAGTTACGAGTTTTTAGAGTGCACGAGCGTAAGTATAAATTTGAGTAGAACGCATTGAAATGTGTTTCGATGTGCACATCTAAATGATAATGATATTTTTGTAATTCATTTCGATTTCATAACTATGTGAATTACAGCTTTAAGTATTCTGGATTCTAAAACTTGAACTAAACTTGCAGAAAATACCTACTTTTACAACAACATTTATATCTCGTAATACATCGTAATAAATTTGGAATATAAAATATAACGATAAATTTAAATAAGCCTGTTCATTATTGAAAATTGGACTCTAAAATCATTTTCTAATGAAATCTCTGTTTTGTACTATGAAAATAACTCTACTAAGAATACTGTGGATTTACAGTGTTTGGGACGACTTTAAACAATGTTACATTAATTAATGCGGACATTGTGTGTTGACTATTGAAAGTACTTCATGAATATTTCAGTTTTATCAAAGTAATTACTTTTCGCTCTAGAATCGATTTATGTTTATTAAAAAGCATGAAGGGAAAATACGGGAAAAGAAAACCACCGAAGCAAAAAGTCTTGCCAAATGGAGTCAGATTAATGGATTTCTGATTTCCTGTCACCACTCGTTAAGACTATCTTCGGATATGATTAATGACAAAAACCCTGTAGTTATATTAGATAATAAGTATAATCAATTCTTCCAAATTATTCAACTTTAAACTTCTAAAAAATTTGTACTATTTATTTTTTAATTAAAATTACCTGGAATCGATAAAATAAAGTGAATAAAATTAAATGCTTTAACAATGTTATACTTTGAGCCGAGTTCTTATTATTTGAAAAACTCAAAATCTATCATCTTTAATACACGAAGCAACTAAAGTAATCGTGATGAAACAACGCGAATATTATTCACTATAATCTGAATAATCGAATTGATATTTCATAACTTATCTTACAGTTTATAAAATAACGATTTTTATTTACTCTGTTGTTCTCATAAAACTCAACATCTTATCAGAATTCTTCTATCATATTTTTAAATGACTTATATGAAATTGTGTACTCATAAATACAGGAGAGCATGTTGCTTTATATAAAATGTCGATTTTGAAAGATTAATGTTATTTTTATCGTGAAAGCCTTGGTGTTTACAGAAAAAGCTTAAATGATGACTAAAGTATTAAATAATAATACAAATAAAAATAAACGAAGTCAAATACAAATTGTAAATTATGTTTACTTATAAAAACAAGCACGATGTTCGCATACCTCAGTCAAGCATTTTTATTGAAATCTCTGTTATTATATTCACTAACATCAGAAGAACGAGATGAAACAAAAACGACATCGTGCTTGCGTGCAGTCGTGGAACGAGAAAAATAGTAGTTATATCTCACGACCAAAGGAAAACAACGAAGAAAGTAGAAGAAAATAGAAGAAGAAACCAAGTAAGTGATGAGAGAACTGTCATAAGAAGGTAGAGATATACGTCAGTTAAAATAAGACGAAGTAAATTAATGAATACATGAGAAAAGAAGAGAAAGTCATAATTCTACCCCTACGCTATGACATGATATTTCTAATGAGAACAAACTTATGAATGAATTAGAGAATTTAAAGATAAAAATTAAACTACATTACCAATCTATTAATAACCACAATCATTCTTCGCGAAAACATGTGTCATAACGTAAAAAGTGCTGTATTTCATAAATGGCATATACTCCATAAATTTTATTAAACTAGAAAAAGATCCTTCGCTATAAAATACCCTAAAGGCCCGTTCTAATTTTCCCGTAAGAAAGGACGTTAGCGGAGGTTGGAAAAATATTATAAAATACAACACTTGAGCAGAACTTGAAATTTGGCATGAAAATGTAAATCAAAAGCATAGATTAAAAATTAGATGTGCACAGTATTATATCAATAGGAAAATGTTGAAACGTATTTATAGAATATTCAATATGTTGGTGCAGTGAATACGATACGAATATGCATAGACAATTTCAAAAGCTATAGTATTTTATTATGAGAGAATTTTTAAATAAAATAGTAAATAAATTATATGTATTATTACATTTTTCAAATACCGTGATAAATTTTATAAACAATGACCTTCATATCTTATTTGAAAACGTTATAATAATACCTTGTTTAATTGAATTTCATCAACCAATTGAATTAATGAAAAGCAAAACAATATATTATAAAAAGAATTAAAATCTAAGTAATAATATTCAGTTATTCGCTTAATAAAACTAACTCACTTTATTTTTCTAGTAATTAATTATCATATTTTTATACTGAATGCTTATAAAGGAACAGAAATAGAGTCAAATTTGAACTCTAGTACTCTGAGAAAATAATTCAATTAGAAACGCCGTATCAATTGTGCGCTCTCTTATGCAAAAACATAGTTATGAGGTAAAAATCTTTAAATATTAGTTTTCATAACAATAATAATCGAAGAGTATTTAATTATCTATTCCAAAACAACCAGCTATTAAGTAGTGCTTTCAATAAAATGCCATGACTTTCGTGTGCACCTAAGAATAAAGAAATTATATAGTACTATTAAAACTAGGAAAGGCGGCAATGGTAATATTATACTAATATCCGATATTGTATGTAGGATATACTACGCGATTAATACTATCGTAACGTTAACTTAATATTATTAATATAACTTTAAAGGGAAACAAAATTACGTTATTTATTTTTATTTTTATTTCATCTACTACTAAATCTACGCAGTTTTAGTACTATAAGTATTAAGCCATTTATTCATTCGTAATAATGGAATTTAAACTGAATTCCTTGAAGTGCTAATTAAGCCCAACATTATAGAGGTGTGATATGAAAAGAATCTAAGCTGACGCTTGTCTTATTTTCTGTGCATTAGTTACTTATACCTTCGAATTAAGTTATTTCAATAACCGATTTACCGTTCGATCATTCGGAATTACTAAGATGGTGACGTTTTGACTCCGAAATGTCATCCATTGAAAAGCATAAAAGAATAATTTCACCTCGAATAAATGTAAACTATATTAAACATTGAACACCATTAAATAAAAAAATAGAAGTATCAGTAAATGTTTGAACGCCGCGACAAGTAATAATGAAAACTAATTTTCATTTTTCATTGAACGATATCTGGGAACTAATATTGTATTTCAATAGATAGTCCTCATTGCGATTACTCAAACTCAGAGTATTCGTAGAGTATCTAGTATATTACCGAGTATCGGTATATTACGTATCGATATATCAAACCAGTAACAGCAAGATCATAACTGCTCGTTAGTATTTTTTATAATAAAGGAAGAAGTCATTTTTTATTAATAATGGTATTTCATACTGAATTATCACTGTATTTTAATTGAAACAATACTCATATTTGTCGACTAATCCCTAGGATAACTGTAGAATAGAAAGTAAACATGTGAAATGGCAATAGAGCGAGCTACGGAAAGTAAAGAAGCGAAAAAGAAACAAAGAGAAATATATGGATCGTGGGAGAAAGTGAGTGAGAGAGAGAGAGAGAGAGAGAGAGAGAGAGAGAGCGCGTGAGAGCGAAGGGGGAGGGTGTAGATAGAAATGGCCGAAGCGCCAAGATAACATCGCAGCGGCAGTAACTAACGACTTGTCGATTCTATACGGACGCACACGTTAACACGAAGTACGGAAATACGGCGAGGAACAAACGGCTGGTCGCTCGTTCGCTCGCGTGCGTGTGTGTACCTCGTAAACACGACAGCAGCAACTAGGAGCGATGGCTGCAACACGCAGACCTTCACGCCTCCGCTCACCCCCACATATTGATCAGTTATCCGACTCTTTTCTTCCGCTCCTGCCGCAACTTTTTTTTCTTTTTCACCTGAAAATGCGCATCGCGAGCTTCGCGAAAACGAAAAAACCTTGCTTTCCTTTTTCAATCCTTTTTTTACGATTCGTCACGATCTCACGCTGATTGCTCGACGAATACGCGCGCACAACCTCCCCATTACGCGATTCTCGCAATCACGATGAAAAGAAGGATTGCATTCTCGCCGATGATAAAGGATCATTCGTTTGGAGGAGTACGATTCATTATTCGCAAAGCTCGAAAGTACGAAATAAAAGATTCGTGAAAGTCCAAAAGTCGAAAAGTAAGTGAAATGTGCAGACAAAGAAATCAAAAATACGAATAAGGAATACTTAAAATGCATAAAAAACACGTAAAATAAAAATAACCCAAACAAGTATTCAGTACTTATTTTGCACAAATAAATCATCTATTAGCGTTATGTATTAAGTTATTTTAATCATTATGTGTTATTAATCATCGAATAAATTTATAAATTACTCGTTACAGACCCGTTATAAATGGATAAGTATCCATTTATTTCGTACTTTTGGCGGTTACTATCGATTTTCAGTACTCTTATTTTTACTTACATATAAACTAAAGCGTAGATTATATAATTAACTAAACGTATTTATATGAATCCATAAATAAATACAGTATTTATGTTCAGAAATTGAAGGAAAGTTTATTTCTAGAATGATATAATAACACTTGCTTTTTTATTTTTAATACTTTTACAATTTTTAATACCATATAACTTTTAAAATTATATAACTAAGTAACTAAGAATACTAATATATTTTTTATCGATACTAATCTTGAAACAATCAACATTACTTGCAAAACAGATAAAATTTATTTTATATGACTTATACGAATGGAAACACGAAATACAACTTTTCTCTTCGTGTGATAACGCAACGCCTATGCTATGACTCCAAAAATAAAAAATTAATTTTTATAAAACGTAGACTTAACTGTAATTTTAGTTGAAAATACCCGTGATTAAAATTATAAAAAAACTCTGACTCTTCGAATAACAATAATAACCACACAATGTATTAATATAAAATTCTTTTTAATAAGCAACATGTTATCTTGTTATTTTTGGAAAATTACAGATCATCGATACATCAACCAAACTTGATATTTATTATGTTGATACTATTTGTTGAAGTTATATTCGATTGTACCTGATTTATTAAACACACATACAAGATAAGTTCAAAAATAATACGTTATCAAAAAATTTCTCTTTATTCTCGTAAATGACAATGCTAACCATTTTCATAGATCTTTGTTTTATTCTAAAAATCATCACGATAGTTTAATAACAGCTACATTTTACAATCCAAAATTTTAATGATAAAAATTTTTCTTCCGTACTCTTCTCCTATAGCATCAGCACAAACATCTAACCAGATCTTTTCCAAAACAGCACAACCTTCCTCAATAAAAGCAGAAGCATCAGCAAAGTCGGGGATCTACATAAATCTATATATGTATATATAAGCGAATGAATCAACAATCAGATTTTCTCTTTTTGAAGATGGCAAAACCGGTCGTTAAAAGAGAGCTAAATCCCATCAAATCTTGAAATATCCCTAAGTGAAATGCTGCTGATGCCGCAGTAGCTGCAGAAAACGTAGGATCTATGAAATAGATCGAGACAGGTAGATCACAAAAGATTAGGGATAAAGGCCTTTTATTTGCAAGTGATCAGTAATTCAAGGATTTTTTCGTTAGTCACAATTTCACTAATAGTATATAATAATATATAATGTGCATGAAAATACGAATCGCAATTTGAGCTGCAACTGATAAAGCGATACTTTTGCCGCGTGTCTCTAAATTTGTCAACAAAGTAACGACAATAAGATATTTAGTATCATTATAAGAAGAAGTGCAAAAAATCGCTATACTTTCCTTTTTGAATCCACAAATTATGCTTTTAATATAATATTTAGTCCGACGGTACACAATTATTAAAAGTACTCATAATTTTTTAAATTTGAAGGGTTAGTGATTGTCGCAAATTATACAAGACTGTAATACTCCTAATAATATCGACGAAAAAAAATTCCTCTTAACTTAAAAATTATAAATGTACAAGAATAAAATCGACTGACGAAGTGATTAGTACAATTATTCAACGGAATGAAAATAGTTTTAAGACCTATCTAAATTCTTTTAAAACTAATGGATATTCAGAATTCAATATATCAGGCTCATGAGAGTTCGACCATTTTCTCGCGTATATTAAATAACTAATAGAAAACCCCGATCCGACAAATATTTTGGTATAGAAGGATTTTCCGAATTTAAAAGCAATATTAAAATATTAAGTAAAATGCTTAGTATGCTAGTGTACCACTGACTATTAGTTTATCGTCATAAATATCATTATTATCGACGAGAAAAAACGAAAAATATTTCACTGATTGAATAAACGTCATTAATTCTAAATATGTATTTAGTTAAATCAAAAGTTCTTAATGCACATAAACGTCGAAAAATGGACCATAATTAATTAACGTACAAAATGAAAAAAAAAAAAAAAAACAGCCATGTAGAGAAAAACAATGAAAGGTGGTAAGAAAAACTCAGGACTAGAATAAAACTTATCCCTGAGTATTTATGTTCATAGCAAAAAGAAACTTCGATAAAATAACAAGTCCAATCATCAAGGGAGAAGAAAAAGTGTTAGAAATTGAATATATCCTATAAAATACTGATACGGATTCGTTGGTAAAAGCTTTAAAAGTTATTATAGCCGTGTAAAAGAATGTAGAAAACAATGATTAGAACCAAGTGGATAAAGCTCTTAAAAAGTAAATGTTGTTTATTATTTTATCAAAGAGCGATAATCTTTACGAAATGGTAATTTATATTATGCTAAAAGTGCATGGATGTATTGCAGGCCTTAAGTGATACGAATGTGCGAATGAATATCGTTGATAGTTAAATAGCTATGTGTGTGCCTGGCGATTGAGTGCACTCACGTGGAGCCTTTAAATCTGGGCACGTAGCGGAGGCAGAACCATTTTTCTTGGGAGTTGTTTCCCCAAGTGATCATCCTGGGTGAGTGCACTCCTCTGAACTTCTTATACACAATATTTATATAAACTTGTATTTTTTCATTTACTTAGTAACATTTCAATTCACAACTGGAGTACGGATATTTTATCCCCTTCAATTTTGTATTACTTGCCATTTTGGTGTTCAAATTAATTTTTATTATCGTTGTTCTTGTTGCTGATTTCTTAATTAAATGTCGTTCCAATACAGCGTTCCAATACAGTCTTGCGGAATAAAATAACGTATATACCGAAACAAATGTTGAAACAATGTAATCATTCAATTTTTTGACTCTTTGCGACTTGCTGTATTATCTTTTATAGTTATTTAACTCTTAATAGTCACAGCGATTTTCAAAAATGAGAAATCATATTGAGCGGAAGAAGTAATAAAAGTGAATAGACATTGCAGTTTTAATACCTATCGGCTACTTCCCATAGCTCAATTTTATGAATAACCAACGACCGAGGGTTTGAAAATCATAAATACTCTGCTAAAATTGATTTTAAAGGGTGAGTGAGCTTTATCGCTCGCTTTTAAAATTGGGCATCGAGAAGAAATAAAGACTAAGAATTAAAGCGACGTAATACTCAACCGCAATATCGCTGAACATTATTTTATACTCGATAAACAACGCACAGGAAAAAGAACGTAACAATTCACAATGCGACGTAAGTCAGCGTGAAATCAATATCTTCCAGCTCTCGTATTCACTGCTCGTATAATCCACCTATGGAAAAAGGACTAACCGGAGCGATTCTTTTATTTTTCCATCCCCGATCCGAGGAACTTGCATAGAAGCGTTCAACAGCGGACGCAAGCGCGACACGCCAAGTGCTCAATTAACGAGAAACCGATGGAGTAGCAGGTTAAGGGAGAGGAAAAATGCAGAAACAGAGAGACGATGCGCGTCGCGCCCACGTTTTTTTTTTTCGGCTGCGCTGCGACAGTAAGCCATGTATTTCGGTCGTGAGCGAAACTACGGAATCTCCTCCTTCCCCGTAGTTTCGATTTATCAAAAGCGAAATCCGCACTGCAGAAGTCGGGATACAAAGATGCGTGTGTGTCGGTGTGGCCGAATCGCGAGCAGGTGTACGCTACCTCGCTACGTTACGCGACATCCGAACCTCGAGCCGTTAAAATTTAAATTTAACGGTGGGGATATGCGCACAGACATCCGACGAATATTTCACTCGGCCTTCACGTGCGCCTGGAAATAATAGAGATGCGGTAGGACACCCGAGGGACGCAGCGAGTGATCCAGCGAAACCCCATTTCGATTCGCATCGGACACTTGATTTCCTTGGCTTAGGAATGCACTCAAGTACACTTTAGCGACGTCATCGACTTGGAACTTATGTGGCTTATCGCTAACCCCAATAACCAGTGAAAAATTCCTCCAACTTTAAAATACTGCAACCTAACAGAATCGTCAATTAACCTTCAATGTATATTGTAACTGCTAGTTTATCTAATGAAAGAGTATAATAATCGATATTATTATATATTATTATAATTCGCTTGACTGATTAATTTATAAGGTTGGTCTATATATGTACTACATTGACATAACTAAAGTCTACGTTTTCATATTCATTTTAATATTTTTTATCAGCTATTTCTTTTTTACGTAAATATTGTTTTGCTTTCTATCTTGAGTAACATAGCCGTAACTTATATTTTTCATTCTTTTACGACCATTACCTAAAAACGTACAATATTTGTCCAAGTCGTTATTAATGTAGTTAATACAGTACAAAAATTTCGGTCAGCCATTTCTTTCAGTATTTTCAATATTTTTAACTCGGACGATATTTATTTTATAACAGTGTTATGGAAAAGATTAAATCTATTTTATTCTTAATTTACAAAAGTTCATCGTTTACATTTATATAAATTAGTTTTTCTTAACGATATGATATGAATATAAATTTTTTAATTACATGATGATAGAGAACCTTCTCTTAATTCTATTTAAATTGTACTTGTTGTGTTCAATAATCTCTGTAGGGACAATGAAACTCTGCTTCTCTCTGTCTTATGAATTACCTTTAGGTCAGACCCGTTGTCATTTATGATCAGTCTACTTTTCAATTCTACAAATAACATTTAATAACATAAAAAAATAGATTACGTTCTACCTTAGATAATGTAATGTAAGCTTCTAAATTTTTCGGCTCCTGATATTTCAGATTCCAACAGTATGTGCCCGAAAGTATCCTGTTGTTTACATTATAAATTATACTGTAAGCATATGGAAATTTATTTAATTTTTATTTTTTTAAATAAATAATATTCGAAAAAGATCGGTAATAATTGTCAATGTAATTTAAATATCCTAATAAAGCATAACGCATTAAATTAAATTATTCGAAATTCATGTTTTTACAGTGTAAGATTTAAAATAACACTCTTCATTTTCTAAATAAATTTAAGCTTATTATTATTATATTCTTATGGTAAGTGAAACGCAAGCAATCAAATTCCACTTCTTTGCATTAATTTAAGAATTTACAATGGTTTTTATCGAAGGTTTCCTAGACTAATTCTGCTCCAGTTCCGAATAAAGCTTAAATCATAACGTATTGCAGCTCTAATAATAAGAATAAGCAACAATGAATTTCAAATTTTATCAATATATTTAAATTTCAACATTATCAATACGTGAATTTAATTAAAAATTCTTTACTTATAAAATTATATGAATTTTAAATATATATATATATATAGTCTATTTTTAACAAAACTAAAATGTTTATTT
This sequence comes from Wiebesia pumilae, assembly GCA_018907045.1. Classification (NCBI taxonomy): domain Eukaryota; kingdom Metazoa; phylum Arthropoda; class Insecta; order Hymenoptera; family Agaonidae; genus Wiebesia; species Wiebesia pumilae. Next base: position 7,354,511 of record JACCHZ010000181.1, on the reverse strand, counting down.
CAATAAAAATTTAAAATTTCTATGCCTCTTTCAATTCTTTTTGTCCATATAATAAAGGACAGCTTTTAATATTATTATTATAATTTGATACAATTCATTATTAGTTTATCATAAACAACGAAAATTATAAATATATTAGCAAACAATATTTCACTTAAACTCACATAAATTAACTGTCACGAATTGGTTATTTACCACATTATCTGTTTCTAATTTTAATAACAATGCAATAATCAATAGTGTAACTCCTTAAATCGATACAAATATATCAAATAATAATATTAATTTCGAATGATGATGACGACGACGATGATATAACTTAAAAGTCAATATTTATAATAATCAGTATGTCTACAAATTATGAAATTCTAATACAATTAAGTTTAATATTTAGAGGAAATGGTATATAGTACAATTCACTAAACTGCATTTCTTAACTTATTCATATAATTTTAAAGTGTAATAATTGTTGATTAAGCAAAGGTATTTTATGTTTCTAAAATACTGTTTGGATATCAGTTTATAATTCTTTATCTAAATAAATTTTGTATTAAATGGATGTTAATTTATAAGCTATTGATTATTATTTTTATAATGTCATTAGCACGTAAGTGAAGCCATCAGAATATTAAAATTAAATTATAAGGTAACACGTACCAGAAAAGTACAGCTATATTTGAAATATTTATTAACCCTAAATTACAAACTTTATTTTGAATAATTAAAAAGTATCTATAACAAAATATGTAATTAAATTGCATAAGAAACACACATTAACATACTGCATAGCGTGATTTTATCCATAATTCAATCACCATTGAACTGCAACTCCACGTGTATCAGTTGCTTTCAATTACCTGCAATTGCAATAAGTTCAATTATTTGAAATTCAATTAACAAGCAAGAGATTAGGTATATAAATTAAAACAAAATGTTGCGAGACGAAACTCTAAACTACTTTATTTATAGAAACTATGTATTCGAAGTCATTGTTGAAGATTATTATTTCTCTTAATATACAGTGGAATAATAAATGCTCATCTCAACAATTATAAGTACTCCTAATTAAAACAACTGAAATTTAAGAAATAAATAAAATAAACCTAGAACTACGATAGATATTTACTTTCCCTTCGTTGTCTTTCGCTCAAAGCAATATTGCGCTAAATAATTTGCATCCAAATACATTAAAAAGCAGAAAAGTATTTCAATTATCAATCCACAAATAGGCCAACGATCTTCATTAAAGCTTTTTCATAAAATATTTTATAGCTTAAAAAATAGCTTACAATATGAAGACCCTTGATTTGTATACTTTTTGTATAACTCTCGTCTTTTCGAATTCCAAATCTCTTAAGCTCCTGCACGAAGGCGCACTTAAACATTAAATCTGTCCCTACTTTCAGATTAATACGCGGGCGCGCGCGCCTATGTACAATACATCATCAATTTTCGCAAAAGGTGTTTAAAATAATTGAAAAGAATAAATAGAAAAGAGCGATGAGTATGTGAAGTGATCTTATAATTGATACTCGTATAAACCTTATATATAATATACGATGAAAGTATTTAATACAGATTAAAATTTTTAAGTTTATAATATTCATATTATCTTATAATTGAAATCAAATATTCTATATGAATATTCTGATAATCGTGACTCAGTTGAGATTACATATGAAATGTCTATAGAATCTATTTATATGAATTAGAAATATAGTAAAATTTATTGCGTCATCTGATTTTATCGAAAAAAATGGCATCTCCCGCCGAAAATAATACAAAAAATTTATGACTTAAATGTAAAACAGTGGTTTCGAAACAATTAGAACATGGTTTGGATTAACTCTGAAATGAGCATGAGTAATCTAATAGAATAATAGAAAATAATACTAATTAGTGACAGTAAAAAGTCAAATAAATTTTATAAAATTCTTTAGGAAATAGTACCAGAAAATAGAATCGCGGTCGCTACCATTTTATTTTCAAAGTTTAATTGTGTATTAAAATAGTTTTTAATTAATATTTTATCCTATAGAATTTGGTGTAAATCTTAAAATGTATTTCAAAGTGTTATTAGTCATCGCTGGAGACTATTTTCTTCGAAATAAATGTATATTATGGAAATGAACCTTTTATAGTTAAATACAATCAGAATTCCCGCAACAATTATTTCATGTATTATTTATTTGTCACGGCAGTTGTGTCATATTTTCAACGATTTCTCTACTTTATTATATTCTCATCCCCGTCGTTCTAGCAACAATATTCATAAAACATTCATCTTTACAAATGATTCATCATATCGCCATTTACAAAAGTAACACCAGAGTAAATAATTCAAGTGAATCTACACAAACGTATTTCGCTTCTTTCGTACTCTTGTCCCAGCAGTTAACTCTCCGAATCTTCCTCTTTCTCCGTCCGCAGGATTCTTCTCGCTATTTCTCCGTTCTTCGACAGCTTCCTATGTCCCTTTGCTTCCTCACCCCTCTCGCTCAGTCTCTCTTTCTCTTTCATGCATATGCTCTACCTCTTGGTCGCAGCTAAATGCCGGGCTCACCGGTTCACCTTGGAGAAGCCCAACGACTGCCTCTTAGCAGACGCGCAGTTCAATTCTCGTTCTCTTACGCAAACATATCTGTATACACGATACACAAGTAGTATGCTAGATTGTACGTATACGCACAAATGTCTCCTCAGCTCGCGAAATAGCGTGCGAAATATTGTAAGCTGATGACAGGCAAAGGCTGAGATGTGGCTCAAGGAGAATTAAGGCATAATCATAATTTACGATGATGCAACTCAAAATTTCGTTAAGAAATTTGTTTCAATAAGAATGTACTAATAAAGAAGCGTAAAGATCATCGGTATTAAACTGTCGGTTAGCTTTATTATCGACTGAGCTCGATTATTGATGCGGTCTTAAGTGATTATTTTACGCTAATGACTTTATTCGATGTCGCTTCGAACGCGTTGTGACTTCAATTTTCTACTGCGCATGGAAAATACTGCTCTTGATACGCGTAGAAATCCTGTAATCTAAATAAAATTTTTGTTAGATGAAAGAACAATTACAAACCTAATCTCGACTATATATCAATATGTAATTTTTAAAAATATTAAATTAAATACCGCAATTAACATTACAATAAGCTGTTATTTTCAGTGACTCAGAAAATTCATAATTCTAAAGTTATCACGGTAGACCTTATAATTAATGTAGGTGTAACAATAACCAATGATTAATCGTCGCAAATAAAATTATTCGTAATGTCAGAAGCTACTCATAGTCAAATACTACACTTTTTACGGATCATAATTTTTTATATATCAAAATTAATTCACCATTCACCGAGAAATATTAGATTGTAATTTAGAATTCATAAATTGAAAGATGCTACATTAGAGTATTATACACAACACTAACGTTTCTTATAGTTGCTATACGCACAAATTAACTTAAAGGAATTTTTTCACAACTATTACGGAATCTTAAATAATTAACTTAATACAAATTTTCCTTACAATCAAGATAATTTTTCGTATAATAATTTTACTCATAATAAACATCTGATAATAATATTATACCGTAGTTTAAATTATTAGTTATCAATCAGGTCTCGTGTTATAAAATATCAATGGTATCGCTTAACGAGCCCTTCAAATTGCTGATCGTGTAACTCCTCTTACATAGAAGACTGCAAACAATTACAAGTTCCCGAGTAAAGAAATCTCAAGAAAATCCCTTCCGATAGAATAAAAACCACGTGCCCAGCTGTGGTTTTTATTGCACGCAAGGCTCCACTGCGTCGCTACGTTTAGCAATGCGTCTTTCCCAAATCGGCGTCTCTCTTATCTCGTGTCCGAAAGATATTCTCGTTAGTTTATCAGATGAAACCCCTAGTCGCGAGAAAGACCGAGGCTATGCACGACACGAGTTATCAGCTCCTCCACCGACCCGCTGAAACCGATAAGGATTCCGCCGGAATTCACGGTGATAGCCTCCGCTGCTAAAACTCCACTCTCCTCGTAATCCCGAAAACGGTTGGCCGTCGCACGCGATTGGAAACAATGGAAGCGCTTTTCTACCTCTTCGTCATACGCACGCACACACACACGCGCACACACACACACGTGCTCGCGAGCTCTCGCTCCTTCTCGAGCAGCTAAGGGTGGTGCGCACGTGAGCGCGATAAAATTGTCCGATCGGACGACGTGCACAAACACATCCATGTGAACACGTCGAAAGCAAAGACCAATCGATCGCGATGCTCGATTTGGGCGGCGTTAGAATAGCGAATGATAGTGGGATAAAGGAAGATGTAGATGTACGTAATAACGATAAAATGACACTGGTAGGAAAATATAGATAACAAGTAATAACGGAATAAAAGAATTTCATACGCACGACTGCACCAACACTGCTACAAAGTTTATGCAATATAATTCACAACGTTATAAGAAAGTACTATCCATCCCAATTCCATAAAAATTCAAAAGGGCACTATTGCTTAGGAACAAATCCAATAACTCATCCTACAGGGCTTAATAATGAAAATTATGGTAAAATTTGATTTTAAATAATATTTTAAACAATATTTCGTATTCTAATACTTTTGATTGTTATCAAACGTTAATCGATGTAATATTATAATATTAATATTAGAATTAACTTCCTCATTTCTACAGAGACTTTGAATATTATTATTATTCTCCTTGAGACTGAAGTACACGATAGTTAATCAACTTTTCCTTCGAACAATTAAATATAAATTAAATTTTAATTTAATTGGTAATAATAAAATTACTCTAACAATTCAAGCTTAATTGAAACACTAAGATTCGATAATGTAAGGAATATTTTGAAATATTTATGAGGAAATATGTTCTCAAAGAATTTAACCGAAGAAGGAGAAAAAAGTAAATTAGCATCTTAAAGTAACCAGAACCGCAGAAATGAATGGCCGAAGAAGAAATAAAACAAAAGAATGTAAAAGACAGTGCAAGCAACGAAGCGACAGGGGAAAGTAGGAAAAAGGGGGGACAGAGAGAGATAGCAGATTACAGTTTAATATGGAATATACAGCGCACCCGGAAGTGGCAAGATCAACTAGAAGTAGTTCGGCTTGTTTCTGTACATAGAGAATTGCGATCAACCAGCTGATATTAACCAGCCTGAGCTAAACTTAATCGTATCTCCGGCTTACCAAATAAAACGTGAATTCGACGGCCTCTTTCTTCTTTGCCTCTTTTAATGCTCATCGCGGTCCATTTAAGCCCGATATTTTCAATTCGCTTGACCGGGTATCGAGTTTTACTTTTTAGTGCTTAATTTGACAAACAATTTTAAGAGGTGCTTCATCGTATTGTCGTTTTACGACAAGAAAAGTCTGATAATAAGATGATGAATTATTACAGAATTTCCAATTTGTTTTATTAAACTAGTGAATGGATATCTAAAGATGAGAAAGAATTAAATGAAAATTCGATCGTTTCATTAATATTACACTGGAAAAGACGACTAACTTTCACGTGGAAAAAAACTAGATGGATTCGCCAGTCGTGTTTTATAAGAGTTCTCTTGAAATGTATTGGGCAAGATAAATATTCGAGAGCGTTCCTTTACGATATATCTTATATCAGACTTTTAAATTTAAGCGCCTCGAGAAAAGAGAGACAAGTTCCCACAAGTTCCCGAAGTGAAGAAGGGTTCGTTTCCCACTGAAGCAATTACTCTTTGGTGCAAAACCTTCTACCGTCTCCACTCCCAATCCTAACAAACCTCATTTCGACAAATCCGTATAAATCGAGTAACTTCGATAGCTAATATGGTCCTTTTTTCTTTTTTCATTCTAGGAAAATTATCATCCTCAATTTTGCATAACTATCCATTATAAGCGACAACAAAGAGCTAACCATATGTTTGCGCATACAGTTGTTCTACAGCTGTTTCTACATAAAATCTAAAATTTAAGATGTTTTTAATTGTGAATTATTGGGCGAGTTTAATTGATTAAATGGTGATTTAGGAGGTAATACTTGAGATGTAAATGAAGTTAAGTTCTTTTGAAGTTTGTTTGAAACCGCATAAAAATTTACAATTCCATTGACTCGTTTTGAAAATCATGCAAGAAGTTCCTTTCGAATTACTATTTCAAAGATAATACATTTCAAATAGTTTTACTCTTTGAATATGATCATAAGTTAAGCTTAAGAGAATATATAAAGAAAATTTCTTGTAATCATTTTTCGTTTTTTTATTAAATTTCGTATAGGGCCGAATCAAATAAAAGAAATTTAAAATGCATTATAATATAAGAAATATAATATGTTTAATCAAAATTTTCCTCATATATTTATTAATTTCAATGTCATGCGTATTATAGAAATCCAGATAAGAATGATATTATTTTTATTGAAATGAAAATTCACAAAGTAAGAAATAGCTTTCGTGGTAAAATAAAAATTGAATAGACTAGAGTTTGCTTCGTATGAAATCAAAATTAATGTAAATCCATTTTAACTATGCGAAACATACCTTAAATTTCTATATTTATAAAATATCTTGCCTGAAACCACTATTTTATTTTAACAATAGTATTCATTTTATTAATTATTTTATAATATTAATTTTACATTCTTGAAAAATAAAATCCTTTTCACGTTCAATATCTTTTGCAGAATAATTACGTGTACATGAAAAAATATTTTATATAATGTATTAACTATTTTATTACGCAGTTGAAAAATTTGCATTTCTTGCGAAATATTTCACGTAAAATTACACTTTGTCTAATATTTTACGAAGCGTCTTTAAAAAGTTATTATTTGCAGTTGTATTATTAAAGCGTAATTTTATTACGCATAAAAGATATATAAGAATGTTTAGACTTTTCGAAATTAAAAATAAAATGTATCTTTAAAATTGAACGAATTTTGAATTTTACAGCATTGCACTGTAAAATAAGCAGCATTACGTATTATGTAAATTAAACAAATTAAAAAAGACATAATTTTCAATAAAATTATCTTGATTATTATCTGCGTGAAATTATTCGAATGAAATTTTGTTATACGTTATTTTACATGAATAAATTGAAATTCACAGTTTATTTATTATAATGAATGTTAAAAAGTAATTTTAGTGGTGCTAATATAATAGAAGCTCTTTTACCGTTTATTTTCAATCTCTTTGCTGAAAAAGTATTCGAGTAATTAAAACGTTTTTTTATGAATCTGCTACAGTTGTATGGCGAAGTATGGGGATAATCTTACACGAATATTAAATTTGCCTGGTATTCTCCCAGTATCCAACCATTGCCAAGTTTTACGTTCATATGTGCACAGATATATGCACACTAGCAGGAGTCCTTGACTTTCAATGATTGCGCCTCTGCCGTTCAACTTGCAAAACTGTGAACATTCGCGTAAAGGACAAGGTATAAGAATTCGCTGCCTTTTTATGTGTAAATATGAATCTATAATAAATTTCATAACGAATCGTGTAACTGAAAATTGAATGCCGTTTAATCTCTGTCAAAGCCAACTACTTTGCCAATAGAATATTTTAAAATACATAAAGCTAGCATGAAAAAGTCATGGAAGAAGAGATGTACATCATTTGTCTATTATTTTTATTTATATAAATGGAAATTGCGATAACGGTGGTATTACTTAAAAACCGTTTGATATTAATGTGATGCCACTCGCGAGAAAGAACTTTTATTAAGAACATAATGAAGGTAAACCGTTTTTCAGTCTCATTCTCGAACTGCAGTTACGTAAAAATTTATCGAAATAAAAGTATTTATAAAGCAACAATATTTGGACACTCCTAGTTTGAAATGTTTTTGCCAAGGTAGTCCATAGATTCTGTCTCCGAAATAACAAGGTACACGCGAGCCCATCAAAATTTAAATTACCAATGATATTAATAATAATGTAAAGCAAGTAAGCGAATGACGAATCGTGAAATTCAGAATGAATTTAGCGTCGTGCAAGTCAAAAGGTAGAATAAAGACGAATTTTAGTTTGCATACTCAACCGTGCAGAACCAGATTCAAGAATCTGCTCATAACTCGCTCTCGCACTGTCTTGCGTCTTATAAATTCTGAAATCTGATATAAGCGTCTAGTTGGGGCATTCAGCTCGAGAACGCAAGGGAAACCACGTGCCGAATGTTTAAACGGCGACTCTCGGTCGAAAGACGCTCACGAGCAAAGTCCGGGAGGCGAGAATACCGGGCGTTCTCCGGAGCCGACGCCGCCAAAAGTGGAATCCCCCCCCCTCGCTTCGTGATGCCAAACACCTTCTGCAATTGTACGAGCGCGTAGGAGAGCCCACGACTTATATGGATTTCGACGTTCGACGATCTCCGGCGTCGTCGGCACTGACCGCTTGGACCATCGACTCCACGTTTGATTTATTAATGCACCTCTATGGCCGAATCCTCAATCACCTCCGATTCGCAAAGATTTACGTAAACATCCTGCGAGCTTCTGCTTTACGTTTAGCCAAAGCGACGCTTCATTCGTGTGGACTCTGCATTTAACGCCTCGGATGAGCTTCGCTTGACCTTCGCTCCTCTTCTCTTTTTTCATCATTACCTTCACGCTGACACATTTCTCAATATTTACTTACATCTCTACAGGGAATTATTTCATCGTTGTCTTCTATTGAATGGCGTAAATCTTGAAATTAAACATTTGTACTAAAGAACGGACTCGACAGTTGATAGAAAAATTTCAAAGAACCGCGTAGTCCGATATTATGAAATAACGAATTTATTTAATTTTCATTGGGCTAAGCAGAGAAGCACAAATAACGACTAAACCTCACCTTTATATTTGTCAGTTCCATTTCCTATCAAAAGATTTGAAATGTAATTATTGCAAGGCATAATAATGTAATCTCCATATTCATTTCATTGTTAAATTAAATTTGTTAAATTGACGCAAAATGAGACTAATGCAATTATATATAGTAGCAGCTGTTACGTACATCACTGATACAGCAAAAGCTTATGTTTTTTCATGTGCTACTTTGCGCTGTTATATAAACGTTTCCATACTTGAAAACCAGACAAACATCTCTTCACATGAAAGTACTTATTGCGTGTAACATATTTGATTGACATCTTAATTTTTTATATATTATTTTTATAGTAATGCTCGTATAAATTATCAATACATAAAGTATCAATTAGTCAAGGTTAGCAAAAGTAAAAAGAAAATTAATATAACAGACAGAATAAATGAAATAGGTAGTGTTTCAATGTAGTAATTCAAAGAACTTTTCGATTTCTTGAGATTTCTTGCGTATGAAATAGAAATATGAATGTTCTATAAATTAGATATATAATCAATCAAAACTGTTAATGACTAACTTTTTATTTTCTAGAAGAGGTTATTTTAATCTTGAAATTTAGTTCCTTTAATTAAATTCAGCATTTTTATAACAAAAAAATGTAATTCTATATTAGAAATAAAGAGCTCAATTGATTCACACAATTAATAAATGAAAAATAATAATTTGTTAGATCAGATGAGATTGGTTGATAACCAATAATAAAGCTCTAGCTTCTGATTTTACAACATTTTAATAAAACTACATTGAATTTTATGATTCTTCTTTTTTTAATACTTGAGATCCAGAAACGTTATCCAAAACTAATATTCGAAAAATATTGTTAACCTCTGGCATCAGAAATTCTACTTCAACTATAATAACTTAATAGTTGCATATATTTTAAGGACATTTTATCGTAATTAATGATTGATTCGAATGAACGGTGCAATAAGTTAATACAATAAGTTCGTTAAACTTTGGTATCTACGCTAAATTTGAGCTCAGTGGAACTTATATTAAATTATTTTCGGAACCCACTGATTTATTAAACATTCCCTAATTTATAAATATGAGAGGCAAGCTCTTATTTAAGAATTAACCTCAATCGATGTAAAAATGTTAATTCTGTTTAATCGAATGTATGTTATATATTATGTTCTATTTATTTAATCGTTACAAATATCCAATTGTAAACTTATAAATTATTTGATACTCGGAAAATTTTTGAATCTGAAAAGAAAATAAAAGCTCTTGCTTAAAAAGAAAATAAATTTTCTACTCGATTACATCTAAATGTTGTCCTAAGTCTAAAATCTAACTATCCGATCAAACTGCTGATTTACAATCCTAAGACTTTTAACATCTAACATCTATTTATAAAAGCTAGCGATTTAAGAATATTTGGGGTACGGACCTTTTTCTCAGCACCCATGAAGCTAAACCTGAAGAATTTATCAATGGTCAGGTAATAATGGTACCTAAATTCAATACTGACGCCATTATCTAAATCTTTTCTCCAAGTTTCGAAACCATGCAACAGGTTTTTGAAGCATAAACATAAAGTCTTACTTACAAAGTATTTCATGCATAAATAATAATGTTCGCGTAAATTCAATAATATTGCCTAATGTAATACATAATGCACAATTAATATAGGTTGACTTTTCTATCTGTATTTAGTTACGTTTATTTTAGAGCTAACATGTGCAATGCGCACATAACATTTTATAACAGTAACAATAACAATAACAACAACAACAACAACAACAACAACAATAATAATGATAATGATAATGATAATGATAATATTTCTGCTTTAAGAATTTTTCTAAATAATAATTTATTTATATTTTTTACGAAACAGCGTAATCGTCAATAAATCTATGTTAAAAATATTGATCAATAAATAATGCTATATATTATTAATTTCCTTTGTTTTATATCTGGTTCAGAGGATTAGTTTAACGGGATCTACATTCTTCCGTAGAAGTGTAACATCGAAGGGAAATGCCGTATTGGGTGCGGCTATATAGATGATAATCGTAGGCAAGAATTTTATCATCTCTCTTTGTTAATGTATTACAATAAAAGAATATTTTTAGCGACTAAGATAATTTATCAAACAAATTTGCGTGTAGAAATTGCTTATAATGAACAATCGATATAGAGTTATTATAATCATATAGGATTCACATAAATTGCATAATCCCTGAGCTACACTTTTTAAAACTCAGCTCGAAATATAGAATGAACTATATTGTATAGTGTGCACATAGTTTTAGAAGCTACAGAAAAATCGCCGTTCTGATAAATATTTCATAACGTTGAAAAATGCCATTTGTAAATCAATAGCCATGAATAATTAATGAATAATTTTTAGAAAATATTAATGTATAAATGTATTTTCAAGTAGTACTTAAGAGTAAACTTTCCAAAAAAATGTTATTTAGTGCACAAAAAGACTTTCAAAGCAGCTCCGATTTAATTCTAAGTAATAAATTTTTTCTAATTAAATATTACGGACTAGTTAATTTTTGCGTCCACGTTAGCACTGCATTCCACAAGAGGCAATGTGTGCATTACCGACAAAACTGTCCCTTGAATAACAAAGTTTGCAACAAATTATAAGGAAATCGGAGCGGTTCGTGGCCCATTTGAAGCCAAAGTACGTTCTGGAAGTCATGAAAGAAAGAAAATTCGGCAAACTTTAGCCGACTGTTCGTCGAAGAAAATTCCGTGTCTCGTGCAGCAGTGTACGATGAATATTAGCCAAGCGTTTGCCAATTAATCTTTTATTAATAAAAAGTTCGTGGATGTTGCCGAAGCGAGACCCGACTAACGAGGCTCAGCTGACGGGACAAAAAGGGCGTAGCAGGGACCGAGACTAAAGCCACGTCCCGCCGACTCGTAACCTATCGAACAAAAACTCCGATACGACGAAACTTTACGTGGATCCTGTCGGGTATCCTGTGCATATTCTACTTGCGTATACTTTGATTCGTGAGAGAGCCTCCGGCTACCTACGCAAACTTCAGCGGACCGACGTCCGTGAACTGTAGCCATAGCCCGAGACTTTGCAGAATTGGCGCTGCTCGGTGAATCAGCGAAAATCCGTACTGGGACTGTACGCGAGGGCTTCGGGAGACGTCAAGGAAGACTTCAACGGAGCCACTAGAGGACTTGCCGAAAATTAGTTCGCTCCATTGCAGCCTTATTGGCGGAGCAATGTATCGGGATGCTGATTTAAGGAATTACAATTCGTGTCTTATTCAGACAAGAAATACCGGAAATAGAAGACAGTAACTTTCGTGTACTGGTGATCCATAGCTTCTCCCGTTTTCCATTGCTTTCAATTTAAAGTAATTCTCTTTATATTTGGAATGGCATTTTTCACTTTTTACGACGATTCGTATACCGATACAGTTTATCGATCGGAAAGGTATCGCAGTCAAACAAAATTCTCAAGTAGGTTGTATTTTTGAGAAGATGTAAACAATAAACTTAAAGAAGTAGCGCCATACACTATTATAAAACGAGTATTAAAAAATCTTGGATATAAGCGTACGGTCATTAATAAGAGCTCGAGCAACGTATCGTCATTGTGTCTGCAGTTTTAATGCACTTGGAGGAACCGTTGTTGAACTTGGACTGTACTTTTCAGACGTAAAATTCACGGATAAAATGTACTTGTTTTATATGCACAAGCTAAAGCAAAAACAGGTCCTTTCAATTTTTCATTGTCTTTCGTTTTCTTAAAATTCCGTACTTGAAGCTAAAAAGAGAATTTTTACTTAATCGCAGTTAAGTAATTGCAAGAGCTGAGTCCGGAGATCAGAGCTAGTCATAACTCAGCATCATGCAACTTGATTTTATTTAAAGAGGCTACAATAACTGTAATTACATCGCAACTGAAATATTATTTTGATTATTTTAATTATTGATCAATTAATTCGCGATATCTACACCTACATCTAACTGGAAGCCAAGCGCAATAACTTTTCGTTTTAATTGAATATTGATTCATTACATTTGGCCTCGGGCGCAATATCTTGTTTAAAATTAATTGCAATGTAAAATTATCGGTAATGCATAAGTAAACAGACATCATCTCGTTCTCTTTAAATAAAAGGCCAATTTTAATTAGAATACACCGGCTTCTCGTAGAGGGCAGCGCTAGAAAACTCCAAGACTTCGAAATTCATAAACGAGAAAAATAAAAACAATTCCAATAAGAATTGCCGTGAACTGCCAAAAATTTCATTTCACCCGGAACAATTCGGAGCACTTAAAATGTTCTCGTACAAAATGTTATGACACAATTACCAGGCTCTGTCTCGGATGAATTATTCTGCTACTAAGCCAGGGAAGCAAGGAGGAAAGAGGAAGAGAATTTTCCTTTTACACCGTGGAGACATAAAAAATAACGATGAAAAAAAGCGAGGCCGCGATACGCCCAGAGTCGCGGGCGAAAGACAATAAAAGCCGAGGCACCGACCGCAAGAAAAGTGCCTCGTAACCGCGCGACTGCAGGACGCGATAGCCGAGACGCGCGCCTCTACGGTTTCACTCGCGACATAAAGTCAGGTACGCTTGGTTCCTGGGAGCCTTCGAGGTCCTTCTTCGGGTGTCAGGTGAAGAGTAAAGCCCCCACCCCGACCTACCAGCGGAGACAGAGCGATGTCCAGTCGAGCGAAATTACAGGATCGGGAGGCCGCGCCGAGCCGTATTACACGCTCGCACGCCGAGACGAGACAAAGAGTGTCCTGACCCTTTTACGCTTTTCACCCCTCGAGGCCCTCGACACCCAAATACTTTGTGCGCGCGTGTCCGTGAGCACGCCACGGCCTTTCGAGGCGAGGACTCTTTACGAGCAGCAGCGATTTATTTATCGCTCCGTACATCGATTGTAATGTTTGAGCAACAAGACTGACGGGACCTCTTCGAAACTCTGACTTACGTTTCTCTATACGCCTGCGACACACAATTCCCTCTTCAAAATCAAGCTTATTTGAGATCTGTCTTACGCAGATAATAAGTTGTGTTCCCTCGATGTACTGATAAATTTAAGTGACATGCTTACCACTTAACAAACAAAACCTCTGTCGTTTTACGCTTTTACTTATTTTCTTCATGGCGGTTCCTTTTATTTGTACATATAAATGTTTCTCATCGTCTTACACTCGGGCACCACGTTGCCAGAGTCCACAGACCAACATTCTAAGGACGCTGTCCAGGTGTTGTTCTACCGCAGGCTATTAATTATTTATAAATAATACTTTTTGTCAAACTATTAACTCTTTCAATTGCTTACTTGCCATGCTGTCGCCTCAGCTATTCACTGTACACACGCGCGCACACGTACGTATATATATATTAATATATTAAATAATATTTATTGTAAAGGAAACTTATCTTCCTCTTTCGGATCTTGATTTTTTTCTTTTTTTTTCTTTTTTAGTTAAATATATAAATAGCTCTGATTGTTTTTCATACATGAGCATATTAATATTTCTTATTTTTCATTATCATTGAATACCGTGTACTGAAAGAGTTTGGACTAATTATATCATTAATATAAATAGTGCCTTGTTAAAAATCTTCAAATATTCTTTAAGGTAACGTTTTCAATAACTCCTTGGTTAACTCTAACATTTTATATATAGTTTTAACTTTTAATCGTAAAAATACTAATCGCATTGCAGAATTACGGTACACGTGCTGTCGTCTTCACCGATTTCACCAATTAACTTTATTCTAAATTAGATACTACAGTTGAAGTACACCCGCACAATAAAATGACTTACGAAAGCCTCGACTAGGATTATTACGTGTATATAAAATAAACTTTTGCTTAACCTATTAATCTGCAGTTAGACGTCAATTCCAAACAAAATGAAACATTTGTAGTTTAACGAATATTACACTTTTTATTAATCTTCCGAAAATAATATTGTCCCCTGGTGCTTTGTATTGCTGTATTGCACATACAAAAAATCGAAAATTCAAAACTGGAAGAAAATTAAAATGAATTTTAAAGAAAGCTTTGAAATCATTCTAATTCAATTAAGTTTGAAATAGTCGATACTTCCAGATTAATAAAAAATATAATATCAATTTTTGCATTGATGTGAAAATGGAAATTATTTAGTATACTTAATGATTCGTAAGTCTTTTCACTGCACTCAGAGAACCGAATGCATTTCAGAAATAATTCAAACCTCATAATGCAAGGGATTGTAGTATTGAAATAGAATTTATTTTTAATAAGCAAAGAATATTTTAATACGAAGTGAGCAACTTCGTTTAATAATACAGAAACAAGTGGATGAAGTAAATTCTCAAAATAGTACTCTATTTATTATAATAAAACAGAACTATTATAAATTAAAAAGGAAATAAAGTATTAAGCAATTATTTAATTTCTAACTTTATTTGAACTACAGCTATACTATCTTTAAAACTTTTCGAAGTATCGTTTTTCGTATGTACATAAAAAAAGGCCTTCTTTGTACGAAACTCGAAACAGCTAATGTAATTACTTTTGGTTACATTTTGCTTCAGATATCTTACTTAAGCATTGGGTTTAGTTTACTACGGCGTAATTTGATTATTGATATAGTTTCATTTGACGCACACGGAGACAATATTGAAAGTGACGTCAAATGTGAATACAATTACACACGCGAGTACTCCCAAATCGAGTACTCATAAATGCCCTCATTATACAATATAGATATTATTTGGATTGGTAATGAAATTAAACTTGCATAAACAGTAGTCGATGAATACTAAATTGAATTATAATGATTACGATGACGATGAGAATAATAACAACAATAATATTAATAATCACAATAAAGAAATAACATAAATAATGTACAATTCGATCCGTAAAACACATTTTAATCCTTCATGCATAAATTTATATAAGGCCAAATTGGTCTTAGCGTTTTAAATGCAAGCAGTTGAACAAGTCACATTAGTTTCTATTTTTGTAGTTGAGTTATTAGTAGCTATATAGTAAATTAATTTAAATTCAGTTTAAAGCATTTTTTACCTTTTATTTAATACGCACTCAGTATTGGTCTTTATAACAATTACTGTAATATTTTCCAGGTATTAAAAAATACTTAATTATTAGAATTTTAAAAATTATCGCATCCAACATTAAATATAAATCCTAAGTGACTTTAATTAACCTAATTTGGTAAGTACTTTCTTAAAGTAAAACATTTCCCAGCTTTTCGATGCGCAAGTATTTCCATTAAGTGCAAGTGCCTTAGTTCTAAGAGAATACTCAATCCGAACTTTTAACCGCTTCTCAAGCTTCCTCAATAATTGAACTGGTGTACAAATGAACGCAAAACTTTTCCATTCCAAACTCGTGGCAAGACTCATATTCTCGTCCACCATAAAGAAGATTGTAGCTTTATGCGCAAACGTCAGCCATCGCTCAAGTGACAAATATATATATATATATATGTATGTATAAAGGAACAAAGTTACAACGTAAACAATTCATCATACTTCTGATATCGTATTAGCCTATGTTAAGTTGAGAAAAGTAGTGCAACGTTCACTTTATTGCTCACTAATTACGGCTACACATATTTTATCCTCGCTTCGCGCTTTTAATGCAATAAGACTCGGAAATTTGAAACTCCGTCATAGGCGACGGCAATTTCTCTAGCTCTCTTGCTGTCTTATCATTTTTTTTGTTCTTGGTTCCTGTACTAGTATTGAAGATGGTTCAAGTTGGTTACTAAAACTGGTGAAACAATGAGCATATAGCACAAACTCGTATTTTCCTTAAAACGCAGTTTTAATTTTCAAGGCTTATATGTTTTCATAGCTTCCGAACAATTTATAAGCGAGGCATATGAGAATTATACTTTGTTCACAGTGACGAAATTAAAGCAAACATTTAAATATCTTACTGTAATTTAATATAGACCTCCATCGTACCTTAACAGTGTGCACATCTTGTAAAGCATTGTATTGCTCATTCTCTTTCTTTATTAATCATAAAATTGCACAAAACCACTACCGACACAGCGTTAACCAGATTTTTCTCCCGAGATGAGTGCTTCAGAGTTACTTTTACATTACATGGTAAAGAAAATGAACTTTCATTTGAAGTCCAAACAAAAGGATTTAAGTGCATATAATTTTTAGAAGCATTCGATCTCTTCGATATATGAAGATGATGAAATCATAGTCATTCGCTTAGTACTATTTTAACGTTAAATCATTTTAGTAGTTTAACAATTATAAAGATTACTTCTGTCTATATTATATCTTGGATATAATAATTATGAATAGTATTAACCAATTTGAATGTGGGTTTATTTACACTGGTTTTCTCTACTCTGTAATATTGTATTAACTTATTTAAAATACTTAACTATTAAATTAATTTTATTACTTCATTTAAATTCTTTGGATTAAAGTACCTATAGCTTAGAGTGAAATCGAAAAATATAATTAATATTTCGATTTGAAAAAACACTGATATCAATTGTCATCTCAAATAGAGAATTATCGAGAAGTACTTGAATATTAAATTATATTTTTTTTCTCTTTCTCCCGACAACGTACCCCAAAACCTTTGCTTCGCTAAATATTAAATTTGAGTAATAAACAACTTTAAATATATTTAATACTAATCAAAAAATCTACTATGACAAATATATTTATAAAATTTAAATATGTATAGATCAATTGTTAAATAAACATAACTTTAATTGAAATAATTAATACTTTTTGTGAATTCATACATTGAGAGCTATGGATAAATAGACCAAGGCAATAATGTAACCTTGCAATTGTAGCATTCATCATTTCGATCAATAAATTACCCAATTACTGACTTATATTATATAAAATCTTGATGAATTTGTTTTTATTGTCAACAAGAATACTAGATTCAATAAAGTACGTTTATTTAATTAAGAACATTATGAACAATCTTAAAAATTGGAAGACATGTTATAGTTTAATTAAGGTAAGTTTTTATATACGTAATCATATACATGTACCTTTACAATTAAGCTTTAAACTAGGTATTCCTAAAGATCAGGCAGAATATAGGGTAAACCCTTTATACTGGTTAAACGAAAATTTAGACACTATATTTGTGTATATTTTATTATATGAAACTTATTAAAATATATTAAAATATATTAATTATTATCTTAGGTGTAATGCTGCATGCTGCTACAATATTAAAAATCTTATTTAAAGATTCATTCTAGATGATCCGTTCGTTTGACTTATATTTTGAAATGTTACACAATCATGTAAAATATTTTTCATTAACGAGCATTACTTGCAGAAGATAAAGTACATATACGTACATACACATACATACATATATATATGAATCAAAGGGCTTGATTGTGAAATATTTCTTAGCGGTTAACCAGCATCATCATCATTTTACTCTTTGTTTCATTTCACGTTGCTTCACTATTCTTTCCCATAGTCCATTTATTTATCTACCTGCCTTTTATTCTATCAAGCTGCCTTTGCTATCCTCTATTCTCTTTAAAAGTTCAAACTGTTATGCCACTGTTATAGTTACGGAGGTCACGACCGCGCCCTAAGAAGCCAAGCTGCAACTTCGGGAAAGTAAACTAACCACGTTCCATCCCCTCCAGCTCCTAAAGTATGAAGCATGAGAGAGAGAGAGAGAGAGAGAGAGATCTACCCCTGGTACGTACACACATACACACACAACAAGATCCCGAAGCAGCATCTACAGTAGGTGTAACAAACCGACTCACGCATTGCGCTGATATTCTCCAGGCTCAACTTTCCATCGTCCACCTTCTCTCTCTCTCTCTCTCTCTCTCTCTCTCTCTCCCTACTTTAGCTGGTTGCTGATCAGAATTCTACGCCGCTTATGGTCCACGGCTTCGCTCAACTTGGCAACGTGTAACGATTTCTTCTTAATTCGCCTCTTCGACTTCGCCTCTTCTACATCTTCGTCCTATGCTGCTTCTTTTCTCTTCGTTTTTCTCAAATTAGCCTTACTTCTCTTCAACCAATTTCACTGTTTTTTTGTACAAAAATTATAACAGATCCATGTGATTTCAGATAAATGTTAATAAAATGAAGTTAACCATTAACCTTTTGAAAAGTTATTCGGCAAATCTTGAATGCATGAAATGAAATGTCGTACCTCAATATAAATACACATTAAGTCATAAATTACTTTTGCATTTAGTAAAATACTGAGGCATCCATTCAATGGTGTAGAAAACAATTACTTGTTAAGCATGTTCGTAGGAGGAGATATTTTATAGCTTGTCCGTTTCAAGCATGTATAAATCAAATAGAAAAATATATTAGCGACTTAGTTAAATTACTCTCGATTAAACTTTACATATTATAATACTTGTATGCATTACAATCGACAACAATATTGTTTATTTACCATACACTGGAATACTGCAGAAAACCAATCAATCCTGCTTACTTATTGGACAAAAATAATTTTATAGAATTTATGCTTTATTATACATTGAGAAAAAGAAGTGCAATGCATCTTCTTTCAAATCAAACCCGTATAAATTGAAAGTAATACGAACTTATATAAATAATATAAATAAATACATTTATAGAAATACTTTAAATCTTGAAAAGTTGATTCTTTCTTAATCAAACGTTATTCACAAAAAAAGACTCAATTAATTGTATGGAAAAGATGCTTAGTACATTTAATCAATTAGGCTAAATATTTATAATGAGAAAATTAATTATTTACTGTCCATACTTATCAGAATGTCTTTTTATTCATTGATTCGTTCCTGCAAACCGAACAGTATCGGTTAAAATCATATAAATATATTTGATATATTAATAGTCTCTTTCTAAGCTTGTGTAAAGGAAAGTTTGAGAAATTCAAGTCTTTTGTGATACACTACTATACAATATCGTAATGAAAACATCGTGTTTTTTCTCTTGGTGCGACTGTAGCTGCATGTAAAAATAACAAATTGTACAGGGTTCTAGTGCAAACTATTATACATCGATATCTTGTGTCAGTTCACTTTCTTCTGTTCCTCTTTCACTTTCCAATTCCAATATAATAACTAATCCCAGAGGCCATCTCTTGTATTTACAAGCTGCGATACCGAATTAAAGCAGTCATGAATAAGTAATGCACTTGCTCATACTATTTTCATTTCCTTGATTTCATTTTTATAAGTGGTATTCGGATCCTAAGACTTGTACTCATTGAAACGATCGGATAAAAATAAATAAATATTTCATATTCAATAAATATTTCGTATTTGAGTACTCGATAGTACTCAAAGACGTGCTAAAGAAAGCCTAAAGGAAATCCGCCAATTTGAAGCTTAATGTATGCTTTGCGTTGATAGCCATCGTACCTCTAGGCGTTTGAACTGTAAATTCAGATTAATGAATCAGATCATTTTTTCACATTAGCATGTCAAATGTAAGAGTGACTGTATTTTTAAAATATATGTCACAACTGACTTTTTAAGATTTAATTATAAGATCATCGGTTTAAGATAAACTATACTTTAGAATCAGCTTAAACATAAATTTCATATAACCAAAAGCTATTTATTCAAATAAAGTATAGAATAACTATAAGGCAGCATAAGCGAATATCAATTTAAACCTTTTTCAAAATTTCAATAACATATCTGTCCGAAAAATTTTTTTTAAAAAGATAATATGATAATATGATAAAATAATACGATACGGGAAAAAAACGTAATCAATTTTGAATACCCTGTCTATTTAAAGACGAAAAAATCTCTCGTCTTTGCAGCCAAGTAATCAATCAGAAAACATTTCGCAGCCGTACTTCTTAAACGTCGAAAATATGAATTTTATTTTCGAATTAAATGTAAATAATATTTTTCAAAATATTCTTTTAGAAAGCATTTCATGTTATTTTTTAGAGCAAAAATGGCGTAGAAAATAAAATAAATGCAAGTTTTCTTCATTTTTAATACAGTGACCTCTTATAATTTTTGCCATAATGCAATTACATTTATTGTTATTCAAAGACTTATAAAAATATATAATTTGATCTTAGAAAATACACATCCTAAATTTGATGTGTATTTTATGTATTTTCTTTTATGATTATTTATTAAAAGTATGAAAAAACTACCGCTTTAATTTGGTAAATGTGAAAATAATGTAACTTAATATTTGATACAATTCTCAATATTACTTTTAGACATTTAAAGTCACAATTTTATAATATTCAATTGAATTTTTTATACTAAACTGAAAACTCTGTATTCATACTAATAATAGTTTGTTACTTTGTCTTATTGAAAAATAAGAACGATACCTCATAATAAAAATTGATTCCCAACATAAAAATATATACTTTAGAAAAGCATAATTTCGGTTAATACATAACCAAGGTGCGTAACTCAATAAATAATATTGATAGTAATATTATTTATTAAAGGTATTTTCAGGATTTATTTATCATCGAGTATATGATGTAGAATGAAAACTAATCTTTTGCGTTTTGTGCTACGTAAAATAAATAAATAAATAACAAAAATTAACTTATTTTACCCCAGATGGTGTAATAGCAAATATTTCAGTTGTTACTCAATTGCAGTGTATTGAATAAATGATTATAACATTGCGACTCACATCTTGTCGTTAATTCAAAGAAAAAGAAGCCCGAGTCTCTGTACCTTCAAGAAAAATATAAAATCCATAGTTGGTAAAGCCTTTATGTCGAAATGATCGATTGGAAAATATTAAAGAGGGACATTTACTTTATACAAAAAGTTAACATAGTAGTTTGTTTTCAGTATCGTACATTCAAGCGAAACTGACTTTTGTATTGCCTAGTATATACAATAAGTAGCCATTCGAGTTTTAACCTCTTTTGTTACCGATAGTTCCTTAATTACCGGAGGTTGGGATGAATATTCTTGAAATTCTCAGAAGTACAAATGGTTTTTCATTCTAAGTCTTAAGACGACAGCATAAAAAGAAAAGCTTTCCATACAAAAGCGACTGTATTTTATGACGAACAGGCATACAAGCGGATCGTAATTTTTCTACAGCGTGAGAATTGAATTGAAGCGGACAGACTGTGTCAAATCCGTGCGATCTAGGCAAGCGAAAAGCTTTGAATGGTCCAAGAAAATGTTCTTCTTTGGCTGAAACGATTGCCGAAAAATTAAGGACGACATTGAAAGAATGCGAGCAACTAGAGAATGCGAGTCATTTTCCCACACTCGCTAATAAATTGAGAGATTTTATTGTTAAAAATACTATATACATACAAGATTTTTTACTTTGGTCAGCTCTTAACTCGAAATAAGCATGATATAATAATCTGCGATTTCTAAAGACAATGCGATAAAAATATTGTTTCATCAATGAAACAATATTGCTATATGACTAGCAGAAATGTACAATATTTATCAAGAAAATAAATTTTCATTTCCTTTGTTAGATCAATGCATTAACTGCTTTATAATAAAATTTGAAAATCAATACATGAGAAGCGTAGTTCACGAGTCTGTCAGGAAAATAAAATTTCAACATTTTCTGACAGTTCGACAAAAGTACCTCGTAAAAACGCCATTGGAGAGAGCGAGAAAATCCAAGAAAGGGTTCACTGGGAATCCTCGCAAGTAGAAAAGACCATGCACGTATATATTATAGTTCCATTGAAGAGTCGCACACGATCGTCCGTGTAAAATTGCTCGAACCGGGACGGGACGATTCACACGAGTAAACTCAAACGTCGCACCGCGACGGGGAGGGACAGAGACGGAGACTGCGCTGCGGCTCCTGACCGGCCAAGACGAAACTCCGTAGGGTCCGGCAAAGACAGATGAACGGACGGAACACTCGGAGAAACCAAGAGATATCTCTTCCATCTCGCGTCGGCGGCAAAGACGACGGCTCAGGTGATTTTCGACGGATCGATTCAGGTAAAACCACACCCCTTCGGCCGGAAACTGGCTTCTATCTCTCTCATTCGCTCGTTCTCGCACAAAGGTGGCCGAGAGGCTTTCCGCCGGGATGGGAACAGCTTTGCTCTTGTCTGTTCATGTGCCAAAGGACGGTGTAGAGCGAGAAAGAGAGGGAGAGGAGTACCGGGAGGTTTTCCCTTTGGACCTCCTTGCGCGCCAGGTACCACGAGGTCACGGATGTCGAACATTTCTCTTTCTTGGATGCCGTTGCGCTGGCTCTTAGCATCGAGTACTTTGTTTCCGCTCGTATGGCAGGTATGCGCTCCGAAGGTCCGTCGTTTGCGCAACGAATGTACGCATATATTCCATTCGAGGAGAAACTGGAAGATGCCATTTGCTTGCTAAAGTATGCTTTTATTTCTCCTTTGGCGAGCGCTGGTATGTGGGAAACCTAATTTTCTCCACGTCTAGGTTGCCTCTACCATAAATGGATTGCAATTTATTGTGTATCATTTGACATAGAGAAAAGCAGAGTAATTAAGCAGAACAGAGAAAGGCTCGCTTAATGTTGTTAAAGGGAAAAGCCAAACACCAGTCTTCGGTGGGCGGAACATTATCGACTTTATTTGTTTAGCCGTTGCCTTCTTAGTGTAGCTTATACTATATTTAACATAATAAATCATTAGTGGGTTTCTAACATAGAAATTTTATTGAAGTTAAACAATAGCTGAGAAATGTAGAGAAAAATTTTCTTCCGCAAAAGCATATCAACGTAGGAGTAAATTAATAACATTTACGCTTTTCCAAATCTCGATTATTAAATTAAGAAGCCTATGACTATGACTTTTCGAATAAAAATTGAGTTTACAATGCTATACTAGATATCTATAGTTATGTGTATAGTAAATGTGGCTTGCCAACTGTTTACGCGTTGAAATAACGTGTCGCACAATTTTCATTTACTCTCTCAAACGTAGAATTATATTAAGGTAAATGTTTCTAGAATTTTGGTTTTTTTAATTTACTTTTAATTAATTTCTCTACTAATATCGGATTAGCTGACAATCGCAACACTATAACTTCGTCATAAGAAATGCAGATTGGACTTTAGAGACAGAATGCAAGTTAGGATATACAAGATAAGACTTTTATTCACCGAAATATATATTTCTTTTAATTATTGAGTACATAAAACAAAGGACTATTGTTCCATTGATAAAATAAAATAAAAACGCAATACGAAAGTGCTTACGATGAAATTTATAGAAATGAATGGATACATTTATGTATTTATTCAAGAAAATCTTTGTATAATTTGAATGTAAAGAAAATACGATAAATGTAGATTTAATTTTCGAAGCCTGTTCAATAATTATACACATAATTATACGCGTATACATCAGATACATCGCATTGCAAAGGCAAAAATGTCTTACGTTGATATATATTATTTTTCTCAAAAATTTGTTCGATTTACGAACTCTTCTTTGGTGTTTTCTGGTGTTTGAAATTTTTAAAAATTCTTTTATATTACGACGTTCTGCATAGACGTGTGCATCGATTTCTTTGTTGCTTGTTAAAATTTCATTGCTTATTAAACTGTGTAAGCTTTCAATATTTCATACCTGGCTTCATTTTCCTTAGTTTCTTTTTATATTTATTTACAAACAGTCGGTATGATAATTTTATAAGAACTAGGCATTCCAAGAGATAACGGTATATAAGCGGTTTATACAGAAACCAACAAGTTCTTTGAATACATGAAAAATAACGTATCCATTGGAAATGAATACCTACACAGACAAAAAATGCAAGATCATAAAGAGATCATGTATTGTTACTGTGGGAATTGGTGAGATTATGTCACTTCTCATGTTCGTGAGAGTTACATACAGTTATGTTATACGGCTGAAGGAATGAAGCCACGGCAGTTTCTATTCGAACGAGCATCTCTGTAAGTTACGACTTGCCTTAGATACCAAAGGAGTACGTAACATATTCGGAAACTAAAGAGCTCTAAAGCTAGAACTTTTAGACCCTAAAGGACATTTCGATTTTTTAAACCAAGCGATTAATTCAATCCCTGCATTTCCAAATGTTTTATCTTTTCTAAAATATTCGTGTACATTCGATTAAATGAATTCATAGCTCTCGTTTGATTATTTTTATCGTATAATAAATACAAGCATTCGAAACTTAATTAGAAATCAAATTAAACATAATTTAAATCAAATTTAAATTATTAATAATTCTACGTTTGTCGTTTATTTTGTAACCACTAAATTTGAAAATTACCTCCGAATAATATTTAACTACAATTTATACTAACATTTCTCTATTCGATTAGTACAATTTCATAATTAATAATTGTAATTTAATAAAACTACGTTTCATATCTAGATTACTTCTTGAAGTCAGCTAATAAAAATGCTTTATATAACAACTACACGTGTTATTAAATTGAATTTAAACTTTACACGGATAGAGCACTCTTAATAATATATTTATTATAGCCGGTAATGTGGCCACGATAAAACGTAGATATTTCAAAATTAGGATTAATTATCATAATATGAAATTAAAACGTAAAGGATTTAAAAAAGCTTAAGCTTAATATTTAAAAAATTAAATCACACATTTTAGCAGAATTAATCGAGTTAATAGAAGTTTAATTTTGTCTAATTACATATATTTTTGAAAAAAGTTAGAAATATTATTTTTCGTATGTAAAAAATTTATGGATAATATAGAAATAATCATTATTAAAGTAGCTTATACGGCATACTCAAAAGTTGAAAGTATTCATTTGATGTATGTTAACTATGAATTATATTTTTTCTAAGCAGATCAAATATTTCCCTTTTTTCACATGGAACCTATAATAATCTATAAATATGTAATTAAATTATTATTTTCAGAAATAGTACATCTTTTAATATGCATAGCACTATAATGAACAAGCACTTGTATGCATCGAAGCTTTTAAGATATTTATAACATTTATAAATTAATTTGGAGACTTCTTTAATAAAATAATTGTCAAAATATTTAAAAAATTTCTTTTTTTTAAAACAAACTCTATGCAATGGTGAGGTAAAGTTAGATTTATAAATTTTATTCAATACAAATTAAGAAGGTATTTAATCAAAAATTTAGAAAACGTTAGAATTACAATTATCATAATAAATTGTAGGACATAGATCGACAACCGTAAACAACCTGGATTTTACATCCTGAAAAAAAGATTAAAAATTTCTTAATTAACCCTTGAATTAACAGTCTGTGTAATAATAGGCTTTAGTGCAGCTATAGTTCGAAAGCTCATGATTTCAATTCAATGGGTTAAAGAGCATCGACGAAATTCATTGATAACATAACTTCCTGCAGAGGAAAGAAAATTGAAAACGCCTCTGATTGAGCAGAAATAAAAGAAACACATATTTGCAAAGGAGAAACAAATGGCCCAAACGAACGCATCAATGCTCCATTCACAATCAAATCCGCGTTTACCGAAAAAATGCAAGACAAAGCCGTCGCTCGACCGTCGCGCGTTGGTTCTCCGTCCTTTCACTTCTTCCCGATGAATTTTAATGCAAACGAAACGAGCAGCTGGATAAAAAGGTTTCCAACACTCGGACGGATTATGCAAAAGCCCTTGAAATCTCTGATTCTTCCAGCCTCCTCACGATTTGTTACATCTCAGTGCTGGTCTCAACATACAAGATCATGTATCCCAAATGAGTTCCGGAGCATCCGATAATTATTCTCATTGATGCTGTAGTAGGAATCATTTTTCACGAAAAATTTTAACGGCATATGTGTGACGAGAGATTATCGTTACGAAAGCTTGCAATGGTTTACTCCTTTCTATCGTATTTAATCTATGATCACATTGATTTTATTGTCGCATAGCGTTGGGTTCTACTCTTTATGATAGGTGAAAATTATGCGACTATTTATTCGAGGTATGGTTTTATATAAAGCAACTTCCTATAATATTAATTTAAGCGAGCCACTATTAATAAAACTGACGAGCATATAAATAGCTACAGAATTTTAATGTTCTCGCTTTAAAGTATGAATTTTAATCAAAAATCATAATATCATGTGTTAATTAATGTTGATGTATAATCTCTAGTTTCGCAACGCGTACGAGCATCGGCAACTCTTCATTACATATGCATGAATAACGCATTGGTTTCCAAATCACCAGGATTTCGATAATGTGAAATACAACTCTATCTACTCGTATACCAACTACATCTATCGAGGATATTAAATTAAAATTACATTTCCCCATTTTAAATTGTGTTCTCATTTAATTCCAATACGATTAAAATTCTGACGCAAATCTGAGGTAACTGAACTACCAACTTTACCCGGCTTTCTGTTCTATAAGCCTCGAGACATACATAAGACATACAAAATGGACAACCGGTAATAAAAATTATGGTGACATTAGCGAAAGCGGCGTGGTTAATTCAGTTATTCGATTCTTTTCAATGGATTCGAAAATTTGATTAAATGGCTAGAAAGCAGAAAAGAAATATTCTTCATAACACCGCACGTTACAATATCGTTATTGCATTTGTCTTTATTTTTCAGCAGGAAGAGCAGGGAGTCAGCTGCGAACTTCTTCGACTTCTAGTAGTCGAATGCTCTTTTCGCTAGTGGCACGAGAGACGCGAGCTTGTAATTCGATAAGACACCCTCAGACTTCCCCACACGAGGCGTGAAATAAGTCGCGAGGCAAAGCACGCCCTATGATTGTGTACAAGTAAGAGAGTCGGTGCGCGTGGGTGGTCTCGAGTGTGAGAAAGTGCGAATGGGACGAGAGGAAGGGGGGTGGGACAGGAAGTCGAAAGAGGAACAGAGGCTTCAATGCCGGTGAGAAAGTTTTGCGCGCAAGAGTCCCGTCTCCGTAAATTGCGTTCCATTCAGGATTATTTGAAATTCGAAGGAATACTCTCTCCTGCATCAAGTGCTTCTCTTGTCCCGGTTGTCGCAACCGACGAGTTCAATCAAATTGACTTTTTCTTATTCCTCCCGCGCTCTCGAACCCTCTCATTTATTTTGGCGCGTGAGCTGCTCCCTTTCTACTTCCGGTTTTTCTCCAACATTTTCCATCTTCCTCTCTGTTTTATTCTCTTTTCACGGCCTTTCCCATTGTACATCTTCCTTCTTGGCATTCCGTGTTGTATGAGAGCACGAACTCCGCACGTTCAACTTAATCCCGACGTCTCATTTTGGCGCTTTTGCAGCGGAATGTTGCCTTGGCTCCGGGAGATAAGAGAGGCAAAAGCAAGAAAGTATAATTGCGTCCGAGGGTTGAAAATATGACGAAATATGATCGAGGAGGCTTATTGTAGACGACGCATAGCCGTTGAAAATTCCGAAGAAAACGCTTATTTTCTCTTTCTTGTCCTTCCTCTTCCTCTTCCTCTTCGTATTTCCCTTTTTCTCTCAAGTATATATCGTGTTAAAGCAATGGGATTACTTCTCTAATGATATATACACAAATACTTTGTTAAGATTGCATTACTTTTAACGACATTCCGTATTCCATTAAGAGCGGAAACATTTCTGGTGGACGTACTCGTTTTTAACGCGTATCAGTAGATTCTTGTTAGAAGATATTTGGTGCGAAGCAAAGTGTGTAAACGGATACACTCGAAGAAACATTCTGATCTTGGAGTATTTTTAAGTTATTCCTGTACAATTAATAGAATAGATTTTTAAGTTAGAATAAAGAGACTCGGAAAATATTAACTTTGCTGGAAATCAATATATCAAATCGTTAATCCGCCTTTGCCACTGAACCTTCGGGTACCTTTTTATTTGACTTACGTTATATTATATAATTTTTCCTTTTACCTCTGCATAAATCTGTTGTTTGAATTTTTGCGATTGAAAATAAAATATTATTATGTATAATAATTAAAAAATAATAATGATGATATGTGAACACATATCGATATTGCAAGATTGAAAATCTATGATATTGAACTATTGACTATTGTCGATTATTAACTTTCGAGCTACCGATATCAATTAAATAAATCATGAAATAAATATCAAAATGTTATTATTTAATGTAAACTGAAAGTAGAGCATCTTTCTATTATAGGATCAAAGTTCAATTACGGTTTATTCTATATATTTCACTGGATAAATAATTGTAGTATCTAATATTTTTTCAACTGTACAAATACAAATCACCGATTTATTTAAAATACAATTATTCTTAATTAAATAAAATTTGATATCGATCCTGTATCTTATATTGGTACGAAACTAAGCATTTGACATAGTTGAAATATAAAAAGAATGTTCTGTATAAGGATACTCTTGTTATTCTTAAAATAAGAACATATTGTTGTCAAACAAGAGTTAAAAAGAGGCAAGAATTCTGAAATAATTCTATCATTTCTTAAATAAATGAAGAAAAATTCTTTTAAATTAGTCATTATACAAATTGTGATTGCATGAGATGTTTTCTCTGTACTAATACATAAGTGTCTCATTCATTGCTGTATAATATCAGTGAAACTAATACTAGAATATCATCTAGATAAGGATAAAAATTTTTAACAATATTTAACTTCAAATCATTTTGAAAATGCTGGCTACAAATTAGGCAGTTGTAAACTTAAGATTTCGATATTCTTTAAGAATATATTATAATAAAAGCTACTCGTTTCTTACTTTATACTTACGAGTCAAAGTATATTACTTTAATTTCTTCAACTTATAAATACATACATATATATATATAAAGTGTAACATTTTTTATGCTATTTACTAAACAAGAATCAAAGAACGAACATCAGTTTATTATTAAGGTAATATTATCTTACATTCTGCTAATATGATAATATAATAATAAAGTGTAAGTATTCCAAGCATATAAGCAAATAGTCTGTAATTGTTTTGCATAAAATTAACCGAGTTCTTACTATAATATTAGACTAACGAAATATATAATAATATAATAAAATTCTAAAAATGCATTATAAGAAAAGCAAGAATTCAACAATTAAAATGAAAATTTACAACGAATATAAGTTCGGAAAAACGTTTCTTAAATAACTGAAAACTATTAATTATAATATATTTACTCTATTATAGAAAATTGTATCTGGTCAAAATTCATATTAAAAATTTAAAGTAACTTGAGCCTTACTTGTCATAAGTATGAGTTTAATAGTAGTTTCAGATATATTAGTTGCATTACCATTGCCATTGTTATAATTTGCAGGTCAACATTTGACAAAAAAAACAATTCTTTCAGAGCAGAGTGTATAAAATAATAGCCCAAAGAAACTCTGCTAACCATAAAAAGAAAATTTCTTTTATGAAATCTCTTGCCAATCTATATCTTTTTCATTCGCAGCCCTTTGTCGACTTTCCACTCTTTTTCTCTTTCAGAAATAATGTCATCAACGGCTGGTCTACTCAATTGATCCGTAAGAATATGCCTCGATATAAAGTTTCGGTTTAGGCAGAGGAAACCACAGTTTCGAAGCGGTCGTTATCATCAAATTACATTTATCGAAAGCTTATTTTTTCTTTTCCTCTTTGATCCTTTCTTTCTCGCCCGGTTTCACGACGCACACATTCACGAACACACACTTTTCGTCAATGGTAAAAGTACTGCTGCATGATTGCCGAGCCGGCCGTTTGAATTTTTCGTTTTATATACGTTTTTATCGCTCAAATTCTATCACACGTCGCGAGAACAAAATTTCAGGAGGTTACATAGCGCAAGGAGCACAGGGATTTTGTACGGTACTTAAATATGGTTTATGCCGAAGAAAATGACACTTTTAATCTGCGTATATGAAAAATGTTATGCCGCAAAATGGCGAATCATGCGAACGAAATTTTGCAAATTGTTCAGGTATTTCTGTTTTATATCGTCTTCATATTTTTCAACTCTACGTTTCTGCCCGCAAAAGAAATATTCTTTTTAATGATTGCACACACAACTGCATACTACTTTAAAGTTTTGTTTTGATAAACGATGTACTATAAATAAGTTTGCTCTTCAAGTATATTATTATTTATGGTGGAACTTTCATTATT
Organism: Wiebesia pumilae; assembly: GCA_018907045.1. NCBI lineage: Eukaryota > Metazoa > Arthropoda > Insecta > Hymenoptera > Agaonidae > Wiebesia > Wiebesia pumilae. The sequence continues at coordinate 7,323,636 of JACCHZ010000181.1, read as the reverse complement.
ATGTTGAAATGTTCCAGTTTCGTTAACCATTAACTATAACTGCAAACTAACAAGAATGTCAACCTTCGATTATTTATACGTGAATGCTGTAGGGTTGTTAATAGCTTATAAAATATATAATATAAAGCGTTAAATATATTTCTGGATCGACGAACTAAGAATACGTTTATACGCTTTTAATTATGTCTTATCTGATTTATATTTATAGCTTGCTTATTTATGATACAATTCTGGTACATTTCTTAAAAAGTAAAAAATAAAAACATAAATAATAAAAAAAAATGACAATAATACCTTAAGCATTAATGTTAAATCATTTTTTATAATTAAATCTTATAATTACATTGAAAAGTACTTCATTTCAACAAATTATTATCCTACAAATATTTGTTTATGAAGATACTGTTAAATTTAAGCAACGTAACTGTTTAACGTAACTAAACTGCTACTCGTCATTTTTACGCTTCATTAACCAATTTGACAAATAAATCCAGTTAAGCTGTAGAATGTAATTCAAAGCAACTGCTCAAAAAGTTGCTTTCGTTTCAAAATAAAAGAACGGAGTAGAAATAGCACTAAAGTTGAGACTTTATTTCTGTGTGTCTTACCATCAGTACGTAGCCGTTGCCTTGAAATAGTGCATTTCGAAACTCGTGAAAGCCTCGGCCAACCTTTAACGCCACTTAAGTGGCGCTTAATAGCGTTTTTGTTTTGTTTTGCCTAGTAGTGTCGCTTCTTGTAGACTCGCGAGTCTCTCTTGGTGCTCGACTTCGTGAATGTCTGTTAAGCTTTGCATGAACGCAACACCAGCCCACTTGTACTTAACTAATTAATAGAAAATATAAAGTTATTCGTGCACTTAAGACTGATTTAAGCTAGATTGATGTATGTGCAGGCAGGCAGACTAACGGGCATTATTCAATTAAGCAACGATGTTATACCCAAGAATTCGAAGACACGTAAAACGGCCAAGTGAAATGCACGCTCTTTACTTACACGTACAAAAACGAGCTCGTACATGCAAATATACTCCGACTCGGGTGCATACAATTCGAATGAAAAAGTAAAAATACAACCTACGTATTTAGTGTAATTACTTTTATTTTCTTGTAATAGGCTTCAAAATATACAAGTTTCAGCCTTTTTTTCATCCGAAAACCTTTTTCTCCTTACCGTCATGCGTTTATCAACGTTTCTCCAATTTTGACATGCTATTCATTTTTTGCAATGTAACAATTTTTAAATGTAATCTCTTTATATTACTAAGGAGAATGCTAATTTACACACATTATCGATATTTTACATAAAAAATTGATTACATTTCTGAACAATGTATGCTTACTGCTTACTTATCGAAACTTTCTCACGTATTATAAGGGGATGATATAAAAATATTAATTTGTTATTCTAACAACGGCTTTTCATTCATATACTTGAATAACATAAGTAAGAAATTATAGTTCTTAAGTAAATATTTTCATTATTATTTTACGTGTAGAAGAAATATGAAAAAACACACGATTCATTTCCTCATAATGAGTGTTCATTAATTATACAGGCAAGCAAAATATTTATTGTCATTTTTTTTTTAATTATACAGGTAGTTTTTCGAATTATATTGGAAATTGTATTATGTATTTTTCATAAGTTTTAGTACAATTCTGGAATTTCTAATAAAAGAATATGTTGTTTCTATTAGGCAATTACTCTAGAATTTCTATTGCAAACCGTTACTCATCGTTGTTCATTGACGGATTAATGAAAACAAAATCAGATAGGTTTTCTCTGATTGAAAAATATATAGAAATCATTACAAAACACATTTTACCATATATTGTTGTTTTGTTTTTTCATTTCTGATTCAATTTATGAATAAATAAAAATCATATTCATAAGCTAGTCTTATATTTCAAGTGCGCGATATCACAAAATTATATATAACAATAACTTTTATCACAATACTTGAAAGCTTGAGTTTATGTTTCCTTGAGCTTGAAATGTAAAAGTACTCTACACAGTCATATACCTATAATATTATAAATGTAAAAATTATTACTTAACCTTATGTGCACTCTGTTGCAATTCTTTCAAAAATATATAAATATCTATCCTAAGTTTAAAAATACAAATTTAGATAATCCAAATTGCATATTTAGCAGAAGAAAAATATAACGTACATAAATAATTTGCAGTTATTCTTTTGACTGTATCATCTGCAAAATTAAATAACAACATTTTTAAAAATAATATAATGCACATCTTAAATTTTACCTATCGTCGAACAAAATGGTTATTCACTGATATAAAAAAATAAGCGTAATGAATAAAGTAACTTCGCACAAGTTTAATCAGCCGAATAGTTAGGGCTAATTTAGGTCATTAAACTAAATCTCTATCGCTTTTACAACGGATAGAATATTCAAGCAGAGAGCCCATTGCATAAGATTCATAATGGAGTGATGCTCGGAAAAGAAAAGGCTACCGCAGGCCACGTAGTCAACGAAAATCCTTGTAGCCCTTTCGCTCTCTAGCTGTCACACTTAAAGATCTTTAAAGTTAAAGATGCAATGGCGATAGTATTGCGTTGCGTTGCGTGAGAACTGAAACGTCCTAGAAAAATATAGAAATCCCAGCAACGCTTTCTCTAATGATAGACAATTATTTGAGTTAGGCGGACAATGAAGAACAATTATACAACGAGACAGACGAAATTTGATGCATTTGATTAATAACATTGTAAAATATGCAATCATCATCGTCATACAATGGAATTAAGTATTTCTAGAGAAAGAATTTCTTTGCCTTGCGGGAACATTCTCCAAATAATTATAAATATATTGTTAACTTTCTTATGAAACGCGAGTGGATTATAGGCCTAAAAAGCCTTTTCTATCAAAATTACAATATTCATTTAATAATTCTTAAAACAGAATCACTCATGTTTTACTTATATGACTTTAATAAATTATACGCGCTTATTTTACGGATACGTTTTTATAAAAACGTTCGTTGCACTTAATTCCAGACGAGAGAAATTATTGTGGCTAATTTTTTACAAAACTTTCAAGTAACGCTATTAATAATAAAATGTTAAGTATTTTGTAGTTTTATACCATGTGTATTATTATAGATAGACGCTGCAAAACTTGGATTTTTATTTTAATATAAATTAAATTATTAATAAAACCATCTTTCTCGAATTGATAGAAAGAAATTCACGTACAACGTGATATGACGTACTATTGAATATTTATAACACGTAGCATCAACTCATAGAATTATATCTGTATAGTCTTCGTTATTAATAAACTTTATTCCTTATCGTTATTATCATTATCATAAAAAGTACAAAGATTTTATTGTCGTCATTGCATATACATCAAATTATATCTAATGATAATATTAAGGGTGTAACACAAATCTTTCAAAGCATTTTTCCAGTTGTTTGCAATCAGTGTATAATTAATATCTTCGAATCAGAACAACAGAAGTTCTGTTTTTAAATATCGTTATAAAAACTGGAGAGAACCTTAGCCTGTTTAAAGTGAGAGCATTTCCATTCTCAAATATTATACTAAGAAATGAATTAAAGAGAATGAAAGAATCGAAGGAGTAATATTGATAGGGGGGAGAGAGAGAGAGAGAGACAGAGAGAGAGAGAGAGAGAGAATGTGAAAAAACAGGCGAAGGGAGTGGGTGATGGTAAAATCAAAGAGCGAGGCCTATCGTGCGCTCAACAGAGGTTCCTCAATCACGCAAAGTGCCTCCATCCTCTGACTCGGTCGTTCACAAGTCCATGTACTCCGCGACTTCATGAACGTATTAAGCCAGTACTGGCGCGCGTCTATGTGCGCGTAAGGGGTCGGATGAGAACGTGGGTCGTGCGTTCTCGCTTGTAATCCAAGAGGCTCGATGCAGCTCTGCGCGGCGATGACTATGTAAACGTAAAGAATACGCGCTTCTATGTGCGTGAACAAGCTATTGGAAAAGCAGAGAAAGAAGCCACGGAAACAAGTACGTACGAATGGAGGAAGGAGGATAAAGTGAGCGAGAAATAAATGATAAAACAACGGGACAGGAGGCTGAGGATGAAAAATGGACTGGAAGAAGCGGAACGGAATATAAAGGATAAAGGATAAAGAAAAAAATCGACTGCGAAGAGAAATGGAACAGATCTAAGATATAAATGCGAAGAATTCAGAGCTTTTTTAAGATATTCTATTATTATTTTGCTTCTGACAGATAAGAATATAATTCACTTTTCAGCGCAAGTATGGTTATTTCTTTTAATAAACTACGTGGAAGAGCCCAGAAAACTAATTGAACCGATGTAAACAAAGGTTAATGTGAATAAGCAAGCAATCAAGGAAGAGAAAATATTTTTTAAGAAGAGAACATAAATTGCATTAAGATTGTACTACCGTAAAGACAGAGCAAATAAAAATTAGCTAAGATAGAGAGAGTTTTGTAATTAAGAATAGCTGTAGTGTACCATATTTACGAGCTTTGGAATTAGTCATAAATATTTTATTATAATTCAGACGTAAGTGTGAATTAAAGTGGTTCGTTAGCGGCAGCTTTTCTAATGACACTACAATTCGTTTCCTCATCTAAAGATTACTTTGACAGCAAGCAAACTGCAGAGCAGGAACAAATATTACAACCAAGAAGGAAAACAGAGAAACTAGGGAATCACAAAAGAGACACTGTATCGCCCGAGGAATCTGAAATCAGGTGAACCCGCGATCTCTCACTAACTCGACGTGACTGTAATGTATAAACTCTTGGTATCATTGCCGTACATCCATCCATGATCTCGTAAAACTTTCAAAAGTGCGACTTACCTCTGTGTCCATTTATTGCACAAATGACACAATGACGGCTGCTCGGGTTCGTTCGGGTAAACATTTGATAAATCGTTTCACCGTCAACTTTTAAAAGCGGCAGAAAAATAATTCTGCTTCGTGAGCTGTTTTTTCATTTATAAGGCAGTGAAAATGTATAGATATTGTTTACAAAGTCAATAAACTACTATAGAAGAACAAATTACACGATCGCCATCTATCGAGAAACTTCGTTGAAAGGAGTTTCTTTTTTCAGTACACCGAGGTTAGTCTGTTTATGCTTGAGAGAAAGAAAAACGGAAAATAGAAAGAAACAAGTACAGACAGAGAGAGAGAGAGAGAGAGAGAGAGAGAGAGAGAGAGAGATGGAAAATTCAAATGAAAAAGAGTGTTAGAATAAAGAAAGAAATATAAAAGAATCAGAATTATAATTATGTATAATTGTGAACAGCAGTGATTGCCCTTTTTCCTCTTTCATATTCTATCTATGGTCTTTCGTTGAAATAACTATTTCAATTATTAGATTTTTACTCTTTTACGATATTATAAAGTATGAACAACTAATTGCACATAACATTGTTCATTATCATTTAAATTTATTATTTATTTATTTGCTGTCTATTTTATTTAAACCAAAGAAAAACTAAATAAAAATATAATAATAATAAACATTTATAAGTATAAATTGAATGAATTACGTAGATCAGTAATTAAACTTCAACATTTACTTTGAATTAAAAAAAAACATTCATTTCAAGAAGTTGATTATTATTGTCCTCATTGATATACCATTAATTTGAACGTTTTGAAATTGATAAATGATACTCAACGAGAGGATTTTATCTTTACTATTTAAAGCGGCTTACCAATAGATCTCCAAATAATAACAATTTCATTCGTATTTAAAAGGAGATTTGAACTTAAAACGTGGAATCTTTCTTACATTAACTAATACTATTAAAACGCTACGTCATTTAAAATGTACACTTTTTTCCGTCTTACGAAAATAATTCTACTTCACGTTCCCACCTCAACTATCATCAATTACCACTCTTGACTCAATTGAAAAATGATTTTAAAAACAAATCATTCCTCAAATGAAGGACTGTGGGACGGATCTCGTAAGAACCAGAAATAGTAATAAAAAAGATGACTCTGTACACATAAAAGTTTGTCGCGGTACTCTCTCAAAGTCGTCTCCTGCAGAAGTTTGAAATGCTGAGCCGGTTATCTCTGTAATATACTAATTTTATTGGATAAATATAACTAACCAACCATATAACTTTGATTAACGAAAACTCCACTCATCAATGAATATCTGACTGATCTCGTTTAAGCAGCTACATTTAAATTCGGATCTTAAGTTCTGAAAATCATGTTAAAACGTTATAGCTCAGCTTTAGAGACAAATTTATATCAGTCATTGCTTATGAACAGTTAAATGTATGAAATAAAATAGCAATAATCTTATTTCTTATTTGTGATATTACTCACAGTGTATTAGATTATTACTTTAAATATTTTTTATGACATATCTGGCAAGATACTTAGAGGTACGATACAATTTCTATATACCATCCGTGTATCTGAAAAATAAAACGAGAAAATACCAATTTAACCAATGCAGTGACTGAAAAATAAGATGACAAGTCAAAAGAATATTCCGCATACGTTAGAAGTCCGTGTGTCAAAGTGGTATTTCGTAGCCAAGCATATCGCCTGCTTTTACTCGCGATGCATTCGAATGAGCCATCAATAAACATTTACTATTCGTATGCAAATCCATCTGAGTGTAACACTACTTAAGAACTAAGTGACGACTACCCCTTAAATTCATGCCCTTCACAAACGCGTTGGTTTAGAACGAGAAATAGGTATAGATAGAGGGGCTGACCAAAGTTCTCGACTACTAGTGATCGAAAATTCATGTCTATAGCAGAGTCTCCTTCGTGACACAATCGATAATAAGTATATTCTTCTCTGCTACGTACATTAACTATACTTTAAGAAATATTAGCCATTTATTTAAATCCCAATTTTCAGGCACTTCAATAATCTTAATAAAGATAAACTTTAATAATATACATTCCGTATATATTTTGTTTAGATTAGCATTTTCTTATTTTCACATTAGCTTGTCAGTTTTTGAAATAACATTTTATATTTTATTTCATCGTTGCAAATAAGAATTTTACGCGGCTTATTCGTTGAAATAAATGAGAAATGTAATTTTCTTCAGAATACTGGTTGAATTCTGCCTAAATGTTTGACAGTAAATTTATATTGGGTCCTATTAATTTCGACTAAAAATTGAAAAATACATTACGCACATTCGCTGCAAATTCATTAATATTCTAATAATATTTTAACCGAATAAATTGATAAAAGCACTATACGTATTCTTTCTAAATTATCGACTAAAATGATTTACAAAACGAATCTTATTTGTCATTTAAAAATAAAAATAAATTGATAAAGCAGAGATATTAATTGTAGTACGTCATTTAAAAGAACGTATTTTACACGTATTTTAAAGGAATTATTATTTCAAATGGTAAGCAGCATTAATGTTAAAACAGGGTTTTTAAACACAAGTCAAAAAATATTAGCATGAAAATTAATACTTATACAATAATAATATTACATACAGTCCGTAAATGTCATTGTAATTGTTACAGCACGAAAATGAGCGAAAAACAAAACAGTTTATAGTGCTTTGCTTTTTATAAGCATATACGACTGAACGATTAAATTTTGTAATAATAATAATTACTTTTAGTCAACATTATCGTGTACGTTTTTTTAAATACAGTAAAATAATATGAAATATAGAATAAAATAGAAATAAAATAAAACATGTTAAATCTGTAGAGTAGCCTCAACTAAAGTCGTCTAAGAACTGATATTATAATTTGTCCAGTACTATTAGTACCGTCGCAAAATTTCAAGGGACGATCTAAATATCGTTCATTTTCAAAGTGCACAGGGTCATCGTCCTGATCCGATATTTTCATGACGATGTATTCGCAACTCGTTCAACTAGAAGATGTATATTTTAATTATTTTCTCGGTGGATTAATGGAACAAATTTATGCATGCATACGACTCGGCTTAAATTACAAGTAATTCTCATCACGGCGTCAAGGGCTGATTATGAAAAATGCACGAGGGTTTTTTTGACGCACTTAGTTAGAGTCCCTAATAATATTATACTATCGTAATATTCTTATAATCTTATTAGAGAATTAAAAAATTGATTCTTTTGTAATGTTCCTTGATACATTTACGTAATACCGAGCACGTGTTAACATTAAAAATATTTAAAATAACTTTATAAGTATTACTGGATATAACCTTGTTGATTTATATTTTACATTTTAAATAATAATGGTAATACTCTCGATTACAGATTGAATTCTTTGCGTGCTTTTCTAACCTTGACTTAAACACTGTTTGCTAATCGAAAAAGAAGTAACGTGATTTTTAATTAATGAAAAGTAAGATAACGCTGAATGCATTTAATATTTTAAACTGCTAATAAAAAATCGTTAAAAACGTGAAAGTGCTCTCTATAATGACAATAGTAAAATTAGTTATAAAATGTAATTCACTTTAAGTGTCACTAATATATTTTACGATCTCAAAGAGACTGAAGGAGGATGAGACAAAACGAAGAAAAAGATAAATAAGGGTAGTGAAAATGACAAAAACTAAAACATGTCAGGCGTGTCATGTTTTAGTATTCAATGCACCTGTCACTTTCTCATTACCTAACACTGATCTCATTCTTTTTAAAAACATAACTCCCTCGTTTCTCCTCTCTTTTGTACGTTCGCATATAAATGGTTATTTTTTCTTATTTTTCTCAATAAAATCTCAAGCGGGTGGTGAATAAACATTAAATACGTTTACGATTAAGTAGAATTTCAATAAAGCGATTCTACTGCAACATAGAAAATGTTACTGTACGTATTTAGGCTGCTAATGATGAGCCGAATTTCAATTATAAGAGTGTTTTAGCTACAATGTGATAAGTGTAATCTCATGCAAATATATCACGCGCACGTGCCATTCATTGTATTTGTACGTAAACTTCGACCAACCGCGTCTTAATTTTTTGATCTTTCCACGTTAAAGTTAATATGTAATCTTATATGAAGATAAACCAGGTAAATCCGAATCCTATTCTATCTCCATTCCCTTTCTTCGTTTCTCCCTCGCTCATTTCTCTTTCCTCCCTTTCATCTCCGTCGCTTCATCTCTTTCTTCTCTTTCACTTTCTCTCTTCAATGTACCTCTTCTCTCTCTTTCGTTATTTTTCTCTCGACCTTCTATTTCTTCTTTGTTTCATTTCTTCTCTAGTTCTTCTCTTTTCTCCTTTTACTTATCATCCTTTTCTTACCTTGTCCTATAACGGCAAAACTCGAACAATCGTAATTCTGTTACGATGTGCACAAAGTTGCACGTCGGTCAGCTTGGTCTCCTCGCCCAATCTCTCGTGCTCTTTCATTCTCCTTCCACTGGGAAAAAATGGCCTAGAAGTCGGGGGAAATATTCGAAATCTATGTACAAATTCTATCTGAGAATTTTCAATTTTACATTCGTCTCTGTAGGTGATGGTACATACGTACGCGCGAGTCTTTTTTGTTTATAACACTGTTCCCAGAATTTTGCTTTTCATCTTTTTCGAATTCCTATCAGCTCGTGACTTTGTGTACACGTACACGAAAATAAAAAAAAGAAAATAAGGGAATAACGTCGGTAGGAAAAAATTTGTTCGTGATAGAGAAGAGAAGATTGTTATACTCAAGATTTATCGTACGTTACAAAAAAATCCCCTTGATTAGAACTTCTGAAAAAGAATGTCCGATGATTGTGAAATCAGAGACGTCGATCCATCATTCTTTTAGCAGAAAGCAGGATCCAATTGAATATTAAATTGATAATTAAATTAATCTCGCTTGGCACGAGTTTACTACTCATTACCTACAATAATGCAAAACTTTAGAATAATAATAGCTCGTATATTATACATTCCAAAAATGCAACTCTTTTGTAGCAACGATTAATATATATTAAAGTACATCGGTAATGAAGAATATCAGATCTTGTACTTTTTCAGCTTGAAATTATTCGTCAAAGAACTGCGATCTACTTCGAGAAAAACTTTGAACGCGGATTTGTAACTGCAGAATTTGTGGTTGTGTCTGGAGTACACGTAGAAAGTATGACTTTTATAACGTGATTACTAAAACATATCATCTTTCGTCAATTTGTTTAATGCACAGCCTAGAATATTTTTAATAATATTCCAAAGTGTGCTTATAGAACTTTTTGAATATGTTCTATCAAGTGGTGCACGAGATAATATATTTACGTGTTTCCTTTCGAGTAGAGCTGTTAATAAAAGAACTTATCTCAACTTTCCCTATAATAAATGAATCGCCATCTGTAAAGAAATAGAAGGCTAAGTGAGATAATTTACAACCGCCAATAAAGTAACGCAATTTTTTATGATACCTCTTGGTGCACCCGTCTAAAGAACTGCCTTTTATCATGACAGCGGGTGCCGCGTGCATACGGAAGAGTAAAGTTATTTAAAACTCGCAACGTCACGCACTAAAACTCGCTCGTGGCGTTTTCGGCCCTTCAAGAACTTTTCATGCAACGTGACTACGCGAAACAGCAGACCTCCATATCGATTAGGCCCGCATTAACAAAGAGCGCCTATCTCAGTCTCATCCACGTGGCTCTACTTGTACGCAATATAGAAATGCTATTAAAAAATAGGATTTCACTGCACTCCACTCTTATAAATGATATGCATATAAAAAGGGAGCTGAAGCGTACAAAAGCTTTAGCATAATTTTTTAAATTAAAGTCTCACGGTAGATTGGTAGCTTACAAGTTTCTCATAAATGTTATTCATTTGCAATATATACTTTCATCTTATTTTATTTATTTTATCGAAAATTATTATTTAATATTTTAAACTTAAGCTATGCATGCACTTACCGAATTGTAGAAGACTTTATTAAAATTAACGTGAATGTGCATTACTTGCACTAGAATACCTTTTAAATTTCATAATATTACATGCTCATTGAATATTAACATTAATATTCGAGAAAACGGGATTTTAATATCGCATATCAAATTCATTCATTTCAATGTATGTCTATAATTTTATATAAATAGACTTCCGCAGAAAGATTACAACTTTGTAATTATACAGTAATGGACAATATGATCGTCAGGTCAAATTAACGCACAGACAATTATATTATTATTTAATATTTAATTAATATAGGGTCATTTATGGTGTCAGTCCAAGGAAACATACAAATTTAATCTAAATGAAAGAAACTATGATACGAAGCACAAATATATTCTGAACATTAAGCTACATGTAATTCATATCTAAAGAATTTGAAAGATGTGCGCACTTGAGTTATTGCTTCCTTTTTCTTTTTGAACGATAATAACATTCAATCAATAAAAATGAAGAAAATTAAAAGAAAATTAAATTAAATCACAAACTATACTCATCATTAAATATATTTTATTGACGAGCTTATATTTAGAAATATATAAGTCCATGTAATTAAGAAAAAAATATCCCTACAATTATAAATATTATATTGATTATGAAATCACCCTTTAATAAAATATTCCGTTTCAATAAATCTCTATATATTGCTTATATATGTTATTATTTATTTTACACTTTTTCATATTATTTATATAAACATTTACGCAGAAGCATATGTATGCAGTTGTGTTTATGAGTATGTGAAGTAATACGTACGGTCATGTACGTAAATACGTATTTGCATGGCTATTTGCATGCGCGTGTGTGCGTGTGCGTACGTTTGAGCATATTTATTCGTGATTACGTATATGAATATACATGTATGTGTGCAGCAATTATTATATTGTAATATTTATGCATTTGTGTAGTCTAATAATGTCCGTATACATATATTATATTCGGCCCGCAGGACTGCAAACTTCCTAGTAGATATTTGCTACCTATTCTCAGGTTGATGTCCTCGAATCAACTAACCGTGTAGACAACAGTCGTTGTAAATCTTAATAGATCTTGGATAACACTGCGCGTGCGTAGTAAAGAAATAATTGTATCCATGCGCGTTAACAATATTAAATTTGCACGTATGCTGGTACTCGCAGTCCTGGTTTCGTGTGCATCTCCATATGCGCGTGCCTAAGTACCTGTATACTATCCGACTCGGAGCAATCTAAATTTATATGTAAAGAAAGAATAAGGCATTATATGAGAAGGGCGCATATAATGAAAAAGCATAAAAATTATAAAGTAAGGTAATGATCGAATTATGCGATACAGATTAGATGATTTTACAATTTAACAAAAAAAGAGATAAAATTCTTGTTAATAATATAAATAATATAAATAAAAATGCTAATAAAATATTTATAATCTTGAAGAATTTTTAAGAATTTTCAGTAATGAAGAATATATTTAAAATACAAAATGAGTGAAATAAGAGGAAAAGGAACAGCGTGTGATAAATAAATACGTTAAGACAAAACGTCTAGAGCTAAGAAAAGTTAAAAAGAATTAGGAGAAGATAAAAAATAAAGTATGACTTATATGACGGAAGATAAGAAGTATAGAAGACCTGCACAAAGGGCTCACAATTGCCAAAGACGAAAGAAGAAAAAAGGACAAAAGGATATAAAGAGTATTGTACAAAGCAATGAAAGGGGACGGAAAATAAGGAATAAATTCACGAAGGAAATAATTATGATTTTCGATAAATAAGTAGAATTATACGACATTATAAGTAATTCCGATAAACAGCAAAGAAGCATAGAATGAAACAGGATGCATAGTGCGACCTGGATATATGGCTAAAACGGTCAAATCAATATGAATAATAATGAAAATATAATTATAAAATATAGGATATATCATAAAACGATATTAGTAGACATGAAACGCAACAAATACATATAGAAATTCTGAAAAAACAGTTAAAATACAAAAAGTAAAACTATTATCGAATAGCTAAACAAAACTTAACTAATATGTATTGCTACAAATAATACTGATTATATAAAAAACATTTTACCTATTAAAAGTGCGTTTGCTATATCTGTTTGCAAAGTTATATATTCGTGTAAATATCAAATTATACAATTAGCAAACATTGCATCTAGTACGATTCGCGTTTCTCATATAGATAATACAAATGAAAGAAAAAATTGGCATCCACCCAATAAATGTATTATGCAATTGATTACGTGTTCCGAATTAAATACAATGAAAATTTATAAAGAAATGAACGTTACTACGGTTCATTACTACTGTACACGTAAAATAATCGTATACGTATATCACTTTATATTTTCTATTAAAATAGATGCAAAATTTATCGGATCCATATTTTATACGGATTTAAATACACTGGCAAAATATCAAAACTAACAATAATAGAATATTTTTTTATATATTAAAACAAACGAAGACGAATCCATGTTTTTTGCTTGGCATATAAACTTCCTCGTGAAAATATCATGAAATTTGAATGAATGGAATGAAATCAAATCAAAATTCATTTTAAAAGAATATGATTTTACATAATTGTACAATCTAAATTTCTGATCTCTTCTCGATATTAAAGAGCACGGATTATTATACATTAACCGTATACAAGGCAAATTAACATTGCCCTGTACCAAATATTCTTTTTACATGTGAAAAGCAGTGATTACAAGCTGCAACTACTCGTATGCTGTCAAAATCGCGGATAACTTATACGGATAAGAAGATTGTACGAGATGTAAATTTAAAACGAGAACAACTCATGAATTATTGGGAACCCACCACAATTCAACTCCCCACAGCAATTGCGATGTACAATCGGCCATCGTCGAGACGTGCGAGCATCGGCAAAGGGTTAAATTCAAATTGCAAGCTCGTGTGGTAGTTGGCGACTCCGAGACATTCACAACCGCACGGCTCGCACCGCCTGCACCCTTATCACACCAGGGCGCAATACAACTATTCCCGCCGCGAATCTCGCGGCTCGGCTCAGCGCACTCGAAGGATCCGGCTATGTTTGTCGGTAACATCGACGCTTTAAGCAGACGTCGCGCGACGTAGATTGACGCGAAATTTCGCGGACTCCGGTGTGCTCCGAGTGGACGCTGCAAGGACTTTCTGAGCCTTTATACGCCCGGAATTGGCCGAGTGCGGCAGATGCATGGTCGTAAACATCAACCCGGATTTGCATTGCCCACGATGTGTCAGAGCGGAACTTGCCCACGAGCGCGTTCTAAACTTGCCTAAGTTTACAAAGTTTATAAAGTATTCCGTCGAGCCACGTTGTAGCTTTAAATTTTATATTACGCCAATTTATGCAAATTTTACTTTTTCTTAGCGACAAAAGCCGCTTTTCCTTTACCTTCGAATTCATCCCAGTTCTCCCTCCCATTTATCGCCGAGGTCTACACTTTTACCGTTTTACAACAATAATTACATGGCTCGTAGCTGAAAAGACGACCAATTTATTCAGATCTTTTAAGGCAACGATGCGTTACTGATATTGTAATGATACTAATACTTCGAATTCAGTTCGTTGCAATTTAATAAAGAGAACGATACATCTTACTCCATTTTCTATGCAAACATTTTGCTAATGAATTGATACATAAAAAGTACACAAGGACAAGTGATTCCCTTTCTAAGACATTTAGTACATCAAGTGAGATGCTGCAATAATATGAACGTAACAGCGTAAATACCTTAACGCGACAGTGCAATCTCATAATAGAACAAATTAAAATAATAGATCTACATACTAATGGTTAGATTTATCATTGCATTGTATTAAAGAGATTCTATCGTTGATAAAAATAGTAACGATTTCATCGTAATACCTACATCTATTTATCAAGGATTTTAAACAATATCAAAAGTTATACATCAAATTATATATCTATCAAAAGCCAGTTTATGTCAAAATTATCAAAATTTTAGATTTTACAACAAAAAAGATAAAATTATGCGGAGACTTTAATATGAGTTTAAAAAACTTATAACGCGTTTTTCTTGAAACAGTGTTTGTCTTTATTTTTATGTCCTAACTTTTGATCGGAGTCTCAGATGGACTTATAGAGATGTGTAAAATGTGTATCGCAAGATCAGGAATTTCGAAAATATTTGTAAATGTTCGGGCTTTTCATAAACGATTTATAAGTCGCGATATTTTATAGACAATTCATTGAAATTTCACTTTTAGCAACAACAACAAAATTGACGTTTTGTTTATCACGCTTTATAATTCCTTTCTCTTCTATTTTTCTACATTTCATCACTTAACTAGATCTGTTTAAAAGGCTATTACAAAATATTTATATCTACATTTTTGTAAATTCTGGAGAAGCTTAAGAACAAAATAATTATTATTGATTTCCATACAATATACATACGTACATACTTTTATTATTGTCAAATAGAAATTAAAAAAAATTCTTTGTTCTCGTCAAAACGGTCTACTTCTTTAATATATATGTATATATATGCATTATATTAATTTAATTCTATTAAAAGAAAGCTGTTATATGTTAATCGATTATAAATTAACAAACGAAAATTACCAAACAATGGTTTTAGAAAGAAACACTCATCATAAATGAACTTATCCTTTTTGTAAATATTTAACATCACTTCTACAAAATCTAAGATATTTATTAGTAATATTAAATGAAAAATGGTTTTGACGAAAAATCTTTGAAGGCTCTTTTTTATTTTCAGAACTGGAGATACAGTTTTTAATACATAACTCGCAGACATTTTTTCTTATTTTTTTACTCAGCAATTTATCATCAGCCTTCACCGTTATTTTCATCAATGTTAATATCAGTTACCTAAGACTTTTTACGCTTGCATTTTTAAAAAATAATAAAAACACTCTTTTAATTTCGTATTCTGTAAACATGTATAGATTCTTAAAATGCATTTAATTTTCAACAATGGCTTCGTATACAACTCATTGGTGTCTATCTCCATACACTAGAAATGTACCTTCTTTTTTATATTCCTAAAAGTCAAAATTATGTTTTACACGAACAATCTTGCTTTTAAAATGATATTACCTGTATAATTCAACAACAATTATAAAATTAATATTAATAACTTTTCATAATATATTAAAGAGCAAATTTTATTTTTTAAAAAATTAAAATATATTTTAAACAAGATATTTATTAAGTTGAATTTCCTAAGTAAAATAACTAACTTTTTATAAGTTATTTCAAATTAATAAACAAATTTTGTCTTACTAGAGGAAGAGATTAAATGCGATACTACTATTACAATTTTCATAAACTGCAAAAATGTTCATCGGTATTTTTAGTAAAGCCAACGAGCACAACCGACTTAATCCCGTAAGATTATATGACATTATTAATCTATCTATATCAATTTACCAAATTACGAATATCGAAATTAATGTAAAAAAATGTAAAGCAATATTATACAATAGCTTAAACATTTACAGCAAACTAGCAAATAAATGGTATTATATAAAAATCTTATTATTTAAAAATCTCAATACTTTTTTTTAATAATGTATAATGAAATGCGGAATATATAAAAGAATTGTACATTTAAAATTAATACTTTTAACGGGGATATTACGCTTAAAAATAGAAATTAACTTTCAGTACGATACGGTTTTATTACATTATATTATATATATATATATATATATATGTTATATATAATTTATATAATTTATATAATTTATAATAGTATTATTGTACCGTACGCGATAACTACCTTAAAATCGCTGATATGTACTAAGAGAAGAAGCTATGAAAATATTTGACAGAACAGGAATTAATAATAAATTTATTTTCATTATTTAGAATAACTTCAATAATAACTTCAATACTTGGAGATTTAACAATGATCTTGTTGATGGAATGTGTATATATATTAAATAATGTGCATAAATCGGAGTATTTGAAGCACTGATATTTTTAAACGGTTTTGATAAGAGTTTTTATTAGCAACTATATTCAAACTTCTGTTCCATTCAAATATGTTGAAAAAAATTTTTTCCACTCCAACATAAATATATATGAATTGTTAATATACTGCTCATTTAATAAATTCAAAATAGACATAGTATGAGTGCACATATATTTGCATATATTATTTGTAGAAAGATATAATCTTTTCAAATAAAGTATCAATAATTTACTGATATTCCCTTACATTAAGTAATTGATACCATATTCGCATCCAACAAATTGCTTGTTACTTTTATCGAAATATTTATTTCCCTTGAAACTATTACTTGACTTACACTTTAGCCTTTCCAATTGTAATTGATGACTTCGACTTGAACCAATGCTAGTGATAGATGTTAAATCACTTTTAGTCTGTATAACGAATATACTCAAAAATTTAGAATTATTATTTTCATCAAATATAACAACAAATAATCAACTATAAATATTGATTACTATTAGTCAATAATTGGTTGTTTTTAGAAGACTTTTCAGCATCTCTTAGTTACAAAGGATGTATTATTAAATCTCAATTTACTGAAATTCTGTTGTTAAAAGTATTCTCATTCATGTACCTTATGGAATACTTAATACTAGATTGCACAACTTTATCAAATAAGGTAAATAAGCTAAAACCAAGTTCATCATTAAAAAGTCATTTTAGTTTGTCAATATTTTGATTTGCCTCGGCGAGTCGTGTTTTTATATGCTCTTTCAACGAAAGTAATTTCTTATGGTGCCCCATTATATTAGAATATAAATACAAAAACAACATTTCATACTTTTTTTGTAGCCAAATGATAGATATTTTTCTTTACGTTTTGCTGATTCTCGATCAAGAATTAACTCTTATATATTTAAAAAGTAGCTACAACTTATATTCGCATATATTGCTTCTAACCTTATTTACACTTGGTAAAGTGCGGTCTTTCGAAAACTAACAAGTCACGGAAAAATGGAATACTTTTACATGTATAACAACTAAATTATTGTTCCACGAATTTTTCCATATATTACATTATAAATATTGTTATAGCTAAGCTGATGTAAGTTGCATTTCCATACGAATATTTTTAAAATGTTATACATTAGGACTTAACTTTATTTTTAGAGACAACATAACTTATAAAATAAAATTATTTTACATCAAAAGCTTTATTTATGCATCTTTTTAATCATAATAGTTTCTTTATCATTGCATTTGAAAATATACAAAATGCTTGATCATTATTACAGAACCGTTGCTAATTTTCAAATATACAAGACTATGTTCATATTTGTACATATTTAAATATTCACTTTAACTAAATGATTTTTAATTTACAGCGATAGCTTGTTTTAAATAGAGCATTATTATTTCATTTTGCTTGGTAGCTCTACATAACCTTTGAATTTTAGCAAATTGGAATAAACTTTGTGAAAACAACGCATAGGGAATAGTCATATCTTAATGGTACAAAAGATATTCTTCATCGATGTAAACTGTACTTGTGTAGTATCGAAGTTTTAATTTACTTGTAATGAAACAAATTTTTATTAGCTTATTTAGTTCATTAAATGGTATTATTAACTTTGTATTGTAATCGTCACATAACAAGTCTATAAAAGTATATTCAAGTGAATGAATTCAATGAACTTTATAAATTCAAAATTTGCGAATTTTGAATCTTGGATATTCATCGCGTTTAATTAGCAAGTTTGAACAAAGCTGTTGAAAAAAGGAAGAAAATCGATTTTCAGTTTGACGATGATCCATTGAATAAGATTCTTTATCGAATCTTTATGACTCCTTATGTCTCAGTTGAATTCGATATTTATTATCGATAAATTCCACTAGTTGTAAAAAAATAGAGTAATTTCCTTATATTAAACTGAAAATCGCCGCGAATACTCAAAGTATATTACCACGTACGCGCAGTACGTGACTCGCAGTACGTCACTATTTATCAAGCATTTACGTAGCCGCTCGTGAATTACGTCTGCTAAACCTAATGCAGGCGCTACAAAGAGAAAACAGCATAAACATCGGGCTTGACTGAGAAACAGAGTGAGTGGGAATAAGTAAAAGAGTGAAGCAGTTAGAGAGTAATTAAGACACAGAGCACAAAGGGAGAGAAGCAGAAAGAAAAGGATATGATCCGGTATATACGGCCTACAGCAGAGGCAGAAGAAGACAAGGTGGCAATTCCGGTACGCCTGACGGAGCCGTTGACAAAGCGAGACAGACAGCGGCAAGGTAAGCGAGCAGTCGCGGACCACCGTGTACCCCAAGTACCGAGAGTACGTACTACCGCCACCTACAACAGAATTCGCGGGAGAAGCCCCCGGGAAACCTAATTCGAGAACGTACCTTACCTACACGTACTCTGCCCTACGTACACGCGCTCTTCAAAGCTTCATGCATATTCAGAGTATTTGCGCGGGCCGCTCGTTACTCGCACTAGCCAGTTCGACTACAATGAGATGGCGCAAGATATGTAAGAGGGGATGAAGTGAGATAGCAAGAGAAGAGAGTCCGAGGAAATCGTCCGCAGACATGAAAATGACCTGCTCTCCTCACTCCAAGAGAGAGAGAGAGAGAGAGAGAGAGAGAGAGAGAGAGAGGAAATAGAGAAAGCTTGTTTTGTTGTTAGGCAAGTGTTGGATACTCTTCTCTCTTGTAATATATAACTACCACTCGTGTACATACTGCTGGGATGGATATGAGCGTGTGTCGGAAGTTTAGGGTTGAAGGAGGCGGAAGTTTGGCTCTTGTCGATGTCCGTTGGGGCTCTGCTTTTCCACGTTATTTATGCTTTGCTGAATAAACGTGCATGAGTTCGATTGGGAATATGATTAATTTACAGAGTCGTGGAAACACTGGCAAAATTGAGGTAAATGTGTGTGCGTGTGTATTTGTATGCATGTATGTATGTACGTATGCGTACGCATCATACCGACACGACATCGCTCTGTACGCGCAGATGCGAAGGGAATTTAGTTTTCACGTTCAATGAGTTTTTTTACTTCCATCAAACACTCTAATGCAGGAATATTTTATACGACCTTATTCCGCAAAGAATACATACTTCTTACGTATCAATAATTACTTATATTTCAAATTACTTCTTATAATTATCCGATTCATATCAACTCTGATCTACTCAATTATTATTAATTATCAAGTATTTACTTTTTCATTAAAAATATATTGACTTGTTGAATATAAAACTGATTGCATATTACAATAAATTTACTTCAAAATCCTCTTCTATTCATTATTTCGTTTTCATTATTTCATTTTTAATTCTTAACAACAATGTTAATGGTCGTTGATTTGAATCAAATAAATTAAATATTCAGCAATGCTGTTTATATTGCATTTTAATTTCAAACCCTATTATACTTTTCTTATATAATAATTCTCATATTATATTTTATCGTGTAAAATGTAATTTAAATAATTTTAAAATAGAAAAGATATTGTGGATAAATCTCATTATGACCCCTAAATCCTTAGCGTTTGCATATTCTTAAAAATGTTCATGTGATAAAATGAACGAATACGATTTCGTTGTTGTGTAAGCTTAGACAATCGAAACGAAAGACCCACGCATCAATTTTCTTTAATCTGCAGTTATTATTTCACCCTTCGTTCCGTATATTTTTCTTCTCATTTTCTGTAACTTCTTTATTATACGATATGTATGCACATACCTGCTCTCTCTCTCTCTCTCTCTCTCACTCACTCACTCTATAAACTTTGTGAGCTGCATACATCTAGAAATATCATCATCCCGGTACAGTATGAGCCATTTCACCGTTTATGCCTACGCAACTTCTTAATATACGTAGGAATCCTCGGATAGTCCGTGCATGCCGTGACCTGATTGCTCTGAACTACGAACTTTCGTTTCTCTCTCGAGTTTTTATTTCAATTTTAGTTTTTTCTTTTTAATGCGCAGTTACGTTGGATAGGATGAACTACTTTACATTCCATACGAAAATACACTTTCAAATATCAGAAGCATTCTAAATTCGCGTGCATATAATAGTTTATTCAAAAGAAATTTAGGTAGTTTTACCGCCAAACGTACGAATATCCGTCATTTTATTCTCGAGGGTCTTACTTTTAGTATTACGTTATGCAGTTAATTAGTCGAATGAAAAATATATCGTTCAAATATTCTTCTCTTGGAAATAATAGGTCAGTCTGCTACGAGTGATTGCTTCCTAAATTGATAGAACAGTAGACTTCCCGAGTAAGCGATCTCCTCCTGAGCCACGGTATAGGAGCTGGTTTTTCCAAACTCCACCATGAAAGTGTTGCATACTAACCTAAATAAACGCTTACTTTTACATGTTTATTTTATTCATTCCTTCCAACTAGCACACCTTTTATAGATCAACGTCGCTCGTACGCTATCTATAAGAATCCGTGTATTAATGATGAATTTCAAATATATTGTGGGCTCCTCGGTTATAAACTCGAAAGCAATCAGAAACAGAATCTGTCCATATATATATATTCTCTCTCTCAAATATTTTCCACCCACTTGTCAAAAACACCGACCACCGATAGAATCCTACTGTCAAATTTAATTGATAGTACTGAATAAAATATTAGGTTAAGCTCTAACAACATATAGAATTACACAATTTGTAAGTTGTTACACGTTGTCATTAGGATTCTAATTTTTTCTTTTCCAAGTATCCACTTAAGTAAATTTAAAAGACTTTACTCTAATATTTATCAAAAGCATCAACGTCCTTAAAGCATTATTAAAAGAAATAAGTTGTAGAATAATTTTAGATTTGTTCGTACTGTCTGTTACAAAAATGAAGCTTAATTACCTTTGGAGCATTGGAACGCTCTCAACTATTTCTCTTTACGCACACGTGAAACAATGATTTAGTGCTCTTCAGTTCTGATAGTTCTTCAAACGTGAATATGGTTTAAATAGGAAAAATACGCCATACGATAATTATTGTACTTTTACTACATTGCAGAAATAATTTTATCGTGTTAAATATTTGTTAAAAATCATGTACTCTATAGTAAGTATTTATCATAATACGTAAGAATACATAAATTAGGATAGGAACAACAAAATATCGCTAATTACAGCACTTTTTCTCTTGCACCTTTCTCGATAGTAATAAATTCATATTAATAATAAATTAATAAATGGACAGAGTAGTTATAAAACAACTATTTCTTTTATGAGTCAATTACATATATATTTAGCCTTTGAGAAACTGCTTATATGACTGTTACTCAACGATGAATAAAATGCAATCGGTCGTAACCGCTTTCGAAGAAGTCAACGATATTATTCCTGTATATTAATTTGGTGTGTTTAATTCAAAAGCACGAAAGAAAATGTTTGATTAAAGAAAAAAGGAATGTGAAAGAGAAACAGTATGACAGAAACAGTACACTTAGAGTATGATTTGAAGATAAAGTCACTGCCGCGAAAGTAGAAAGGAATGAGTTCGATGCTCGTTCGCTCGCGTTTTCTAGAAGTAAAAACTCTTAGAATAAAATACTTAGCTAGTTCCATATCAAGAATATTCGTCCAATAAGTTTTTTCGTTAGTAGTTTCAAATTTTACAAATGAAGCGAGCACTTAGGAAATATTCTTTTAGCGACCTCGGCTGCTTTGTAACGCACAGAAATAGTACGATCGGTCGACAAGTTGTATTTAGTTCTATTGTTGCTTTTTCAATAAATGATACCGACAATCCAAAAACCTCGGAAGAAAACTGTCTAATTCCTAATCTTATTAATATCCGTAATTTGCAGGTACAATAATAATTGAAACAATGGAAATTAAAATGTCACATAATTCGCTTCTTCCTGTTCCATTTGTATGAAAAATTCTCTTATCTCACGAAAAGCAATAAGCCTCGCGATCAATCGGAATTTCTATACGAAAATCCATAACAACACCAGAGCTACCAAGGATGACACGAAAATTCCATCACGCGATTCGGTTATAAATCCTTCGAGTAAAATCTACTCGTTCTTTCCAACGAATCGCGTATTTGGTCTAATAGCAACGTCGGTCTCGGCAGGAGCAACCGATTTATTTTTGAGCAATTTACGTTCCGCTGCCGCTCTTCAAATCTCTCCGACTCTGGACTTGGACACGAAACGACGTCCCGGAAAATAAGTATCCGCGAAGATTAGCAGTTATGAAGTCAAGAAAGGAGAAAACTGTGAGAAGGGAACCGAAGCCCCGGGCGAGATATCGACCGTGAGGTCGTTAAAGCTAACTATGACTTTGGCGGAGAATCGAAGCGCAGAAATGAAGTTTGTTTCGGCAAGAATTGTTCCGCACGAGAACCAAATGGTTGGAAAGACAATGAAATCGCTCTTTCATCTACTTTCAGATTGCACCGAACTTACATTTGTAATTAACGAAGAATTTTTTTCATAACTATCCGAAAGCTGTAAAACAAAAATACGTACTATAAAATATGCAATATAAAACTATTGAATCAAAGATAACTTACGTGATACAATAACTGCATTCAAATAAACTTTGTAGAAAATACTTGCATTACGAATTGAATTACGAATATGCGTTTACTTAAGTTTATTCGTAATAGGTTGAAACTACGTGAGAAAAATATCAATATTGTTTTCGTTACTTTTGTTTTAGTGGAACCACGACATCAATTACTTTCAATTGAATAATTAAATCCTGGCAAGTGGAAGCTACCAAAAGTAAGAAGCTATCGATACTGATTCTAACAATGAAATTTTTCTTAGCTTTCTTAAAAGCTTGGAGAACGTAGTTACAGCTCACAAGTCTCTTTGTACACGTGTAATACGATTATAGAATTGAAGTTAAAGTACATAAATACTTGTATTACTTTAGTTTCATCCGAGCTCTTTGAAAATTGAAACGTACATATTGTATTTAAGATACTCGACGCGTCTTATTTAGCTCGCTTAACAATATAGAACACGAATTTGCGAAAATTTAAATAACTTGGTTCCACCGAAAGTTACACGTACAGTTTAATGAATTGTTGCTGCTCGGCAAGCATTTAGATGTAACTTTGTTGTGCGCGAATACTCAAATTTTATAATAGAGTTTTACAAAATAAACTTAAACATTTGAATAATAAGCATAGTCTTCTTAAGAATTATAGGGAACTTGTATGTAATTCTTAAAAACTTGTTTACGCAGCACAAAATTCATTGCCACGATTCGCAATATTTCTCAATTATCACGAATTAAATTGCATTGCCTTTAACGTTATAATTATCCGCTTTTTGAATTCTTCAAATTGCTTTCATATAATTCAGTATAAATCGCTGAATAAATAAACTTCCTTATTTAAATAGCATATGAATAGCAGTAGTCTTCTGAGTTATGTTACAGCTGATACGTTACCTACCATGAATTCCAAGCATAATTTCGAGATCCTAATAAAAGGAGAGCAATACGCTAAACGATAGGACCATGAAATAATGCTTATTTTCGATATTTAATCAGTATCATTGGTATAACAAATTGCCTATATCCGGAAAGCTTCCCCTTTTCGGAACCTATTCTCGCGTATCGTATCGAACACACCACGGAGTATAATAAGATCGTAAAAACGATGATGTAGGAGGGACGCAACGAGCCCATCACGCAATCTTATATATCCGCAAAGTCCATATACCTATCTGCCTTTGTGTATCCATATCAATGGATGAAAGTTACAAATATCGGTAACAAGTGAGGGTCCATTAATTTCTCCTGGTTACTCTTAGTCTACATTTCCTTGTCGTCGTTATGCCCATCTAAATCTTCTTCTTTCTATAGTACGTTCCCTTTTACTTGCCTTTTACTTCCCTTTTACTTGGAATTTTAAGCGTTACAGATAAATTTTCAAATAAACTCCACAAATTTTATATATTTGTATAGCTACTATTGAGTTAATATTAAACAAAATAGAACATAATGGTTGAAATCCAGATATGAAATCAAAACGTTAATGTTTTACCGACTGATTTGTTGGTAACTAAATAATTGAAACAAGTGTAATGAGCATCTGTAAGCTTATGAGTAGAATGAAACCAGGAACATTAACGTTGTTGAACGCGTACCTTATCGCTGCGTCGAAGTCTCCATTATATTAATAATTTATAAAGAATAAATTCGTATAAATAACAGTATGAATTAAAAAATTTTATTTTTCAAGGTTCCATTAAATATTATCGCGATTCGTATTTTTAATTCAAAAGCCAGTCAATCGGAATCGAACAAGCTCTTACTGATTCAGAAGAAACGTGATTTTTTCTTTATTTTTCGATCCTTCCATTTATCTTGGAATAATCTATTTTTCTCTTTCTAGATACTTGTAGACATATTTATGCGTGTATCCATCTATCGTTTCCTTCTTCTTTTGACACATAGCAAGTGTATATCTTTCTTCTGAATTTCGTTCTTTCGATTCATTTCCCTCTTCTGAAAACCGTATCGCCCACCCCTACGTTCGCCTCTATCTTTTGCATCCACTGCATTCGCCACTTGTCCTCCTCTTCGTCACCGTCGCCCTACTCTTCCGGACGAAGCTCTGGTAAAGACTCTGTCAGACTTTCTCTGTTTCTCTTTTCTCTCCTCTCTCTGCTTACCTCTACCTACCTATATTTCATTTATATACAAATATGTAGGACCCCATACTCGAACTCTCTGTTGCTCTCTCGCGTAGGCGTGCATGTACGAGTGTGCATCGGGATATTGCGTACGTACGAAGCCATAACGCCCGGCTGCACGCGCGTAAATATTTATGCGGCCGAGCTCAGGAGAGTATCAGTAAAAGACTCGATACACGACGTGTCGGCTATGGAGTTCTTCCTCTCTCGGAATTTTCCGCAAGAGCGTCAGTCCAAGTGGGCGAGAAAAGAGCCCGTTTTTCCACAGCCGTCGAGCGATTGAAAGACTTTATTCCGATTCCCTTCGCTTGAACGACGTGACCTCAGAGATTGATAAGATGAAGCATAGCCATATACACTAGACTGCGCCATCTTATGGGGCGAGCTTTAACCGAGATCGAAGTAAGAGAGATGTGTCATGGTAGCGGCATATTATTCGTCTGCGAGAGAGAGCGAGAGAGAGAGAGAGAGAGAGAGAGAGAGAGAGAGAGAGAGAGTGAGTGAAAGTGCGAGAGGAAGAAAAGGGCGAGAGAAGGAGGATGTACCGATAAGCAAAGACATGGAAGCCGTTGAAGGGAAGACGTTCGCCACACATGAGAACCCATTTGTAAGTTGTATCCCAAATATAAGTTGTATCTGATAAATGAATAGTTCTTGCTCGTAAACTTATGAGTTATTAGTCCGGTCGAAAAGTAAGCGAAAGAATCTTAATGGAGAATAATGAAAAGTTTTCAATATGGTTTAACACAACCCTAACCTCGAACATTATCAAATAATGTATTTCATTTCATTCGTGCCGAGCAAAGCGACACTGTTCAAGTACATAGACGCGCACAATCTAATGACTCCCTTTTTCTTCGCAAGTTCAGTTTGCTCGTGAAAAAGAAAAGCAATTATCACAACTACTGTTCTATCTTTTCCGTATTTGTAATACTTGTATTTGTGGATAGCAAACAGTTCAGCATGTGATATATGCGTAGAAAAGAAATAAAAAAGATGCATGAGTAATTACATTCGTACATTATTAAATAGAAGAAGGAGAAGACAACAGAGAAAAGCTAAGCTTGTGCGATTGTGAAGAGAAGGTAAATGGATGTATGACATAGTACAAGAAGAAAATGTATTTTACTCTGGAAATATAAAGAAATAATTTTTGTGGGATTTGATACTTGATATAACTATCTCCCAAGAACACCACAATGCATGTAACTATACATTTGCTTAAGGTAATGCTTAAAATTAAATATAAATGTTGCAGTTGTTATTAATAACGTAGCAGAGAGTTAAACAAGTACACTCTGCATTGTAAATGCGACTTTTTAAATTTGCATACATTCTATTTACTTTTTCTTCATTTTTTTTCAAAGGGATATTGTATGACTTTTTTGCAAAGCCTTATATATTAACATGTATTTAAAATTTCTGAATTAAATAAAAATGTAAACGGAAAATTTATTAAATTTTACACATTTTATACGCTTTTTAATGTGTATTGTAATAATGCAGAAAATTTTAATACTATTGCAGTTTCCTATATTTATATTTTATCGTTAATCGAAGATACCTGATATAATCTTCATAAATGTCCCTCGAGTTAAAATTTACGTCATATATTTAGATTTCTAACAATTTTTTAAATTTCAGGAGAATTTTGAGCATATTCAAGCTTTTAATCTATTTAAAAAATAGTAACGAACACGTACGTCTGGTGATGTTTAATAATCACACTTTCAGAAAACATTTGATTAATTGGTAATTTTATCAGTATTAGATTCTTGAATTTCACTAATATAACAGATATAATTATATTTATAAATTAATATAATTACAGTTCGCGCGCGCGCGTGTGTGAATTCAATAATGAAAAAACAACTTTTAAAATAATGAATACAAGAATGAAAAATGATGAATATGTAAATCATAAAATGATTAAAATATGTAAATAAATGAATATCATAAGCGTTCTTTTGAATTTTATTAAATGATCAATTAAAAGAATACTTTAATTATTTATTGATTAATCGAAACGCTAGATTTATTTTACTTCCACATATACTACCTGAAAATGCAATTTGAAAGGTACGCAATAACAATTGCTAAAATATATATCGTAGAGGTGGCAGTAATCGATAAAACAATGATGCAAAAGAGAGACATAAAGATATTAGAGGAAATATAAAAAGAAAAGCAGATAAAAATTATTTAAAGAGTAACTAAGAATACTGATTGGGTAAGAAGAAGTACAATACTGGAATCGGAAAAGACGAGTTTGTGTTCTTCGTTTTAGCGATGCTGCACGGAAACTCGGGTAAACCTTTTAAAAAAAGATCCTACCATTTCAGCTAGCGCTTTAAGGAAAGAGAACGAGGAAAAAGCGGTGATAATGAGACTGGAGCAGCGGCAACTCGAATCGAGACCTTTTAAAAAGTAGACGAGTTTATTCGTATTCGCGTGGCTGCTGTTCTTTCCATCTCTGTTCTTCTCGTCGTTCATCGTTCTTCTTCTTCTTCTTGTTCTTCTTTGGGGTCCGCCTCAATTGCCACACTATACTTTCGATTGGAATTGCTTTTTGGAATTTACGCGTGCATACGTACGCCAGAAATGTTGCTCGCGCAGGTGATCTCGTACGGCGGTCACTGCTAACAAACGCAAGGGGAAAAAGAGGAAGGAATAAAAGGAGGTGAACCGAGAGAGAAACTCAATTTCTACACTTCCATTCCACTCGTTTTGAATGAGGAATGCTAGCGAACGGTTTTGTCCTTTATCAGAAGCGAGAGACTTTTACCAACTAGCGGAAGATTAGTGAAAATCCTTAATTAATGAAAATCAGCGGAATGCTGTTAGAAAAATGCAATTTATATAAGTCTATTAAATTATATACGAAAGCGAAGGCTTTGATGTTTTTACGTTAGAATTAGCTTTTTACGTGAACCTAATGCAAACTCATTAATGTAAATTGGAATAACTTTTGTTTCTATGTGCACTTTATATTTTCCGCCCAAAGCACGAATTTACCGTCAAAAATATTACGTTTTAATTTTCCACAGTACCATTAAATAAATAAAAAGGGAAAGAATGAGCGAATAAAATATTACCGACATATAATTATTGATCAAATATTACTTGATCGAATCGCTGTAAATGGAAAAGTTGAATGCGTAGATATTGCTTTTAAAATCTTATTAATTGGGATTTTATAATAATTAGAACGTTTTAAGAAATATTGGCACGTATTTATATAGTTGTAATAAGAAATAAAAAATAAGAATAACAAACTTAAATGTAAATTATTTCTCAAAGTCCGTAATTATGATAAAATTATCATATACGTATATTATACGTAAGTTAATTAAATGGACATTTTTCAATGGGTAATTAATAATTGACACCTAACATTAATTCAAATAAAAAAAGCATTTACCTAATCATTGGCTTTTAATAATTGTATTTATGTGTTCCCTCTTCTTAAGCGAGATCTAATTATCAATGCGATTTACAATTACACCTTAAGCAAGTGACTAGAAAGTTCTTTCGATTGATCTACTACTTTATTGGCTTGTTATTTATAGATTAATCCAAATGATTTCTAGGATTAATAAGAAAGGCTAAATAAAAGCAAGTTTCATACACATTTTCAAATTATAGAGTAATTACAATAAAACAGATAATTTCATATTTTCATCGGGTATTGAGAATTTAATTTAAATTATTTATCTGGACAAATTCGTCTGTTCTCCCATTTGATATTTTCTTAATGGCAACTTATTTTTATTCGAACAACGTACAACTTTTATCGTACAGATCTCTCGTCAAGATTTCATAAACTCTTCTCGGGAAGTTTTAATGCCGTGCATAAAACGGGTCAACTGCCCGAAAAAAGAAACAAAGCGTCGCAAGACTATAGTGAAAAAAATGTGCTTGTCTTTTCGGCATCCTGCACAGCACTTTTCTCAGCAACATTAAAAGCCCAAGGAGCGAATCCCCAAGTTTGAGCAGCAAAGCAACCCCTCGAACGAAAGGACGCTAGAAGCACTTGGCGCGATCGAAGGATCGAGTCGCTGGAGTCGGGGGAAGAAGGAGCTCGCCGAGAAATCGAGGAAGGAAGAAGGAACGATCCAAGCATGAATTGGAACGAAATCGAAACGGCAGGTATAAAGAAGGAGAAGAAGCTGCGTTCGCAGGAGAGCCGCGAGCGGCGCAGGAAGCGCGCAGGAATCGGTCGCAACGTCGAACCATGGGTAAAGCCGTGTTCGGTTCTGAGTTCAACGAACCCGCGACCACCGACTACCACTAGGGCGCGCCGCACGCGTACGTGAAACGCCGCTCCATCGAGAGCGTCTCTCGCTTCCTCGTTCTACGCCATGCCCTAGCGGGAGAACCTCCGCATTTGACCGTCGCGACGACTCCCCGAGCGCACCGACACCGCCGACGATAGCGAAGGTGAGGAACTCGCCGAGTTCGTACTTTCACGTAACCCGTGTCTGTGTCCCGTTGGAGCCAACGCGCCTCCGACGCCCGCGAAAGTGAGCGCCTTTAAGTCTTTAACGAGATTTGGATACCGGTTGCGGAATTCCCGGTGCAACCGGGGAACGCCGTTATTGTGCCAATAATCGGCTGCGAGCTCAAATAATTGGATCGACTCTTCACTCTAATGGATCTTCGTTACTTCTTCGATTAGCGACAAGTTATTCATATCGGTCTTACGACATACTACTGTCGCGTTATATCTCCTAGGATTTTTACTTAATTGTTCTGTGTGTTGGTTCACTCCATCTACTCAAATCAGCCTCTCTGAACTTTATTTTTCCTTAAGGAACTTCTACTTCGATATATTTCACGAGTAATGTTTTCCCTTTGCTTTATTGTTTTTAATTTTAATCCAGCACGTTTGAAAGTTTGCGAGGATGCGCGATATCTTCGCGCATCAGATTTTCTTTATTCAAGCGAAGTTTAAGGCTTTCAGCTGTTTTTAACAAAAGTAAAGTAGTCGCAATCTCAAAAGACAATATGTGTAGTTGTCGGAATCAATTTTTTTGGGATGAATATTCATAGTTTCGGTAAAATAAACTTTTTGCTGCGTTCTACGATAAGGCGAACTTAAAAAGAGAAAAACGTGACCAAGTAGCATATACTCACAACCAATGCAAGTTTAATTTTATATAAACTTTTTTATGATGATTTTATGTCTGAATATTTCATCGACAATATACAGCATACTGTCTCACGCTTCTGGCTTCTCTAGAAAAAGATGACTTTCGTTAAAATTAAATGATAATTCAAATGCAAACGTTACTCGACGATTGAAGTTTGATACTTTTGTGCAATTAACGAATAATCTTTTGCCGCAGTAAAAGCTTGTGCTTACATTCTTTAGTAGCGTTAATCAATTAAACATCATTTGAACATAGAAATTCTTTAGGTGAGATTATAAGTTCAATTTTCTTGGTCACGAAACAACGTCTGTATCGCCATGGTTATACGCACGATATAATCCAATTATATACTTAAATTCAATGTGCTACTTGAATTTTAATTAAAATACTGTTTGCATGAATTATTATTACACTCAATTAAATTAATATTACAATAATTTAGTATTATTTTAGTAAACTTCTTTTAAAAACAATTATATATAATGAAAAATAAATATATTTATATATACATATATATCGTGAAAACTGATTATTAATGTAAATAAGTAATTCGCACGTAAAGCTCTTACCAAAATTATCGCTCCTGGAACGTTTTTTATTGTTTTCTTAAAAACAACCAATTTAATAAGTTTAATACCATTTTTTATATGTGCAATTTAATTGTAGAATAAAAATGCTTGACTGTTCGGCAGCATAGTTTTTCGACTAAATTTATCAATACTATATTCACTTTGTATTAAAAACTTTACTTTTTTTTAATGTAGACGCTGCATTTATTTGTTCTTCTATATTAATAAATTTTCATTTGACATATGTAGCTGAAGTCTATATCGTTAAAATTACAACAAAATTCGAAAAATTTTAAACATTCGCTATGGATTCTGCCAACAAAATTGTAAATAATTATGAGTGAAATATTTAAGAATACGTAAGTAGCAATTTAATTGAGAGACGCTTTCATAGGAAATATAGTACATTTCTTACTTATTTATCAAGCGTTAACTTAATTGGGTATACATGTAGAATACTTATACTTACACTTGCAGTATATAAACATTAATAACAAAAGTATCTTTGACAAGTATAAGATCTTTCAGAAGATTCAAAATAATACATTTACTTATATCGTTTTACTTAAATTTGAGTAGTTGCTAGGCTACTTTTTGGTGTTTGCTTTTGACAAAATAGAGTTGCAAAACACTGTTTAGTGGAGGAGCTGCGATATGTCGATTTTTAGAGATTCATACCAATAGTCTCTAACAAACGTATCTGTCGCTTCAAACGTATTGCACCCTTGCATATGTGCACCAAATCCATTGGACCTTATGTTTACTTATACACGTAAGTTTTTTTAAGCAAACACTGTTTCAAGCATGCGGTACACGCGTAATCGCACACCTACACAAATTTCACTAGTTCTAAAGTTCTGACGAATCTCCACCATTTCTCCGACACTTTTCAGCACTTTCACAGAAATTTTGTACTTTTAAAACAAACGTTCAATAATCAACTGTAGACGATTAGCGTGTAGGAAATACATCGTTAAAAAAATCTCTTGTAAACAACAGGATTACTAAGCGATTGGGGATAGATGAGATTTTTTAGGATGAAATTCTCAATAATTTCAATACTTCATCATTTGCAGCTATAATTAACCATTTCTTATGGGTTTTTGAAAAAAAATTCGATTTTTCTAAATTTACAATCTTGTTGCAGCCCCAACAATGCACATTCATGCGTAGATACATCAATAAATGAGCTTTCTAGCACTTGGAAGGAAATCTACAAAATAATCGAAATACACAGGTGTATCTTAAATTTTAGTTAGTTATGTGCATTTGATCATATACTTTACTTCAGCTCCTCATTTTCATTGAATTCAAATCTATATTCTTTGAAAAATAATGTACGTAAAAAGTATAATTTGTCGAAAAGTAATAGTGTAAGTAAAAATATAAGAAATTTATTAGAACATGGTCATATTTTTTGATATCTTTAAAAGAAAATTTCGAGATAATTTTTTTGATTACGTAATAAATTTCACAACGAAATTTATTATTCGAATTAAAGTATTTTTATGTCCCTTAGCTTTGGACGTAAAAACTTTAATATTGTAGCGAGTAATTACATGTTTAAAACTATTAACTATTGACCTTTTACAATATTTAAAAATTCATCAAAATGATTAACATTTCAGAATATGCTTACGCATTTTAATGTAGGACTTTTATTTTGATAAGATACAAGAATAGACTTTTACTATTTATCAATATAATTAGAGCAAATTTTAAGTAACTTACAAATTGAAAAGATATTGATGTAATACGCACTAATTGGGATGGAATATACCATCAGTAATCCTATCTAGTAGTTACAAATGGATAGTCAAAGCTTTTTATATATCTGTATGTGTAATAATATATTTATAATTAATAATTTACATTATCGAACGTTCTATAAATTTTATAAATCTAGATTTTTATTTTTAAGTTTGTACATTATATGAAATAATGAAACACGAAGATGGTAAGTACAGTTTCATTTATTAAATTTTAATGAATATAGAGCTAATATATTTACAGATTTATAAAGCTAGTTTATCAACGAGAAAATACTGCATAAATCTCGAAAATTTTTTACGACTACTCTTATAAATGTGGAATTACATTCGGAAATGTAATTTTTTTCGGGGAATGACAAAGCAGATTTTAATGTTATTATACTACTAAAATTTCTGTAAAACTAATAACATTTGAAAGAATTAAAACTTAACCATTTATACACGGTATAGGCTTTAATACGAATTGATTTTAATCAAGTTATGAATAAAAAAATTACGAAATTAAAAATTAATCAATTATAAAATACTGCCATATCATACTAGGAAGCTATAATTACAATAATAACCCTTATCAAATTGTTATAGGTTTCTCTAATTTAAAATAAAAATGAAGTTTTATACAAATTTGATTATCTCTGTAGAACGTTGGATATCTGGCTAACGAAATGAACTGACCAAGGGTGTGTGCACACACGTACAGACGCCCGAATGACAGAAAGAGAGAGAAAGTCCCAAAAAAGAGGAGAAAAGATGGAAGAAACGAATAGAGCGCAACTGCAGTAAACTACATTCAGAAACCGCAAAAAGGGCCGCGACACGAAGAGGCTGCGACCGCAGAACTACGGAGGAAAAATAGCAAGGGAGCAAATCCCCCAGGAAAAGACATAATTGCGCCATGAAGGTGATAAAAGTCAAGAAAAGTATCGCGTCCCAAACACCGGCGCTAAACTTAATTGCAACCGATTTACTCATTCGTCTTCGGCGCAACGAAATTGCAAAATCTGTCGCTCTTTTGTTGTCGCACAACTCGGCGATGGACTCAAGCCATCCGGGTTGACGACGGTCCTTGAGCAGGGCTATCATCGGTACGATGTCATTAAGGAAGATAATACTTATTTCCGGTCAGCTGAACCTAGCCGACATTTTGCCGAACCCTACACCTTGCAGTCCCGTCGGCTTCTCTTCTTCCTTGTCAAGCCCGACAAAGACATTCGATTTTCCGTCCATGAAACATTCGAAACATCCACTTTTTCCAATAGGAAATAAACAGTCGAGAGACGATATACGAGACGGTAGATCGAGAATACACCTTCATTCGCTAAAATATCACGTTTTATTCAACCACTAACTATATTCAGCCGTTACAACAGTTTTGTCATCTCTATCAAGTAGTTTTTAATCTTTTCAAACTGGCTTATCCTTTCTTTCGTAAATTTATCAAGGTGGTATTGCGCTTAACATGTACTTACAGCATTACAGACAAATGCGTGTTTAAAAATAAATGCATCATCGTTGTGTAATTTTCCACCATGTATGAAAAGTAATGGCACTTTTGTGCACACTTATGGTACACTAAGGGTAATTGGCTGTGGTAAGTTTTTAAAAAATACGCGAACCCTATCATACCCGCCTAATTTAAATGTCGATTCGTCCGTGTTATAATATGATGGAATACGCAATATCGGCGAAGCACTTTCAGCTGGACGAAATTCTAAAAAAGTACGTACTTGGCTTCAGAAAAGATGGCTCTCTGAAATTGGCTACGCGAGCAGTGGAAAGAGCCAGGCATTTCTTTTCGTCGAGTTCGTTCAACAGACAATCCAGAAGTTTATTTACCTAGGCGCCTGGCGACTTGCGGTTTTCGCAGGATCGATCAAGGCGACGTCGTTCGCACCAGCACGTCAATTGTTTCGAGGGTTATTGCAACTGTCGGGCGTGAGTAACAGGGGTTACCTCGTGAAAGGCGATCGGAGCTAAGTTCCCCGGTAAAATCCGGGCGCTTTTCAAACTTTCGCTGCGGATATATGACGGGACAACTGCAGAGGCTAGAACTTCCGCGATCGATCCACGCGTGGATCAATTTAAATGGGACGTTGCCTCAATGGGACGCTCAACTTCGATTTTCATCTTATCTTTCGTCTCGCTTACTACGTCAGAGCTACGTTCTGCTCACGTTAGTGGATATTCGGTGTTGACTGTTTTCGATACACGCATAAGAAGTACATGCCGTTTATGACAATCCATGAAAACACATTAAATTACAAACGCCTCCTTTAACTGATCACGTCGGTTAAAACATTAAATGCAAAAAAATTAATAGTAATATAAGAGTTAACGATATTTTTATTGTACAGACCTTACACTGCATTGTAAAATTAATACACCTTATGAAATTAATCAATCTCAACATTTTTATGTTTATGTATACATAGGGCGCGCGCGCGTGCGTGTGTATGCGAAACGTGTAAATAAAATTGATAAACTTTTTATTATGTGTATGTACATATATACATCGAGACACAATAAGATTTGCACGATTTATGCATCACGATTCATTAAATATTTGTAGTTTAACGGTCATGAATTGAATAGTTTCTTGAAGTATTTGAACCGTGTGAACCGCTATAACAAAAAGTAGTAATTAGCAATTTTGTTAATAATTATTGAAAATGAAAAACGTAATATTTATATTTAAAAAGGTAATCTACAGCTTGAATTGGCGTTTTAATGAGAACAAAGCAGTCAAATGTAAAACGCTTACGCAGTGGCGCTATACATGGCAAATGCTTCTAAATAATGTTTATGCGAGTGCAGTATACGTGCATTATTAAATGCACGAGTTGAGACTCGCATTATTTACGAAGTTATCACCTCTATACAAGTGCCTTACATTCATCCCATTGATCGTCGTTAGCATTTTAAAGGCCTTAGTATTTAATTCGTGCAAGTCGCACTATATGATTTACGTTGACCGCTGGCTTAATAAATAACTTCATTCGGATGTCGGATATATAATAGTCGATCCTTCGTAATCATCGCTTTACTTTTCTTTTCGAATGGGCATCTCGACCTAAGCATACATAATATAGCTTGGAAAACAAGGGGAAAATCCATGGGAAATGTCGGCGCGCTCACCTGTTCAGCAGCGGTCATCCGCTCGGAAGCACAAAAATCGAGCGCCACGACGAATCCACGCAACGATCACCGTCAACAACCAACAACACTTGTGGCCGCGCGGACGAGTCGAGCGGCGCCACGCAACACAAAGCACAGCGGCACAAGAATTTGGCGCAAGTGCAGCACCGGGCGGCGAGCAAAACCAAGGCGAGATCACACAGTCGCGCAAGGAAACGCGCGCTTTCGCCCGAATCCGCTCGGTCGCCGCACACGCACGCGCGCGCGCGCGCAACGTGCAGCAGACAGACAGAGAGAGAGAGAGAGAGAGAGAGAGAGAGAGAGAGAGAGAGAGAGTGAGCGAGTGAGTGAGAGAGGGAGAGGGAGAGAGCAGGTGCGCAACACGCGGTAAAAAAGGGACGACGCGGACTAGTCTCGAACGCGCGAGACCCTGCCGAGTACTGACTCGACTCCGCGAGGCCGAGAGCGTCCGGGGGTTCGTCCTAGAGCGAGAGAACGAGCGACGGCGGCGACGCCGGGCTATCGAGCGCAGCGTCCGCGCGTCGTCCAATCGCCGACACCGGCGCGCCGAGGACTCGGCCAATGAGGCGCCGCGACGGCCGGCAATGGCGTAGCCTCGGGAGGACCGACTCGCGAAAATTTCGCGCCTCGCCTCCAACGGCTTTTCCGAGACTCTTCGAGTCGGTGGTTCTCCTTGCGAGTGCCTTACTCGGGGCGCCGCCGCCTCCCGGACAAGGCCACCAACGCCAGCTCTCCCACCGGGAACGTTCGGGCTCTGACGGTTCAATTCTTACCGACAAAATACGTTGTTCACGCGGTAACTGCCTACGAAAACGAGGAACGTTTCCCAGTTGTCAAGCTCCTCGCTGTGAGCCATTATTTTTATCACGACCTGGAGTCTCCGCGCACGATCGAGCGAGCCGACTTTGTTTCGTTTACGCGCCAAAATTTTGTCCCACTTATCTCTGGATATCCAGTTGTAAATACGTTAACTTAAGCTGCTACGTATTTTTGCGACATTCGATAAAATATCTTACGTAAGAGTAACAACTGCATTTTCCTCGCTTACAGCGTTACGTCTCCTCCGCATTCAAAACCATTAACTTTTGAAAACTAATTTGCTCTAGTTTCTTTAACATGCACGTTTATGAACAGCGTAGACTTACGCGTATCTCGTCTGGTTGCCTATCTGCATACACAAGTACGCCAACTCTAAGTAAACTGTAATGTAGTTTACTTAAAGTTACCGTTATGTAATATAAGAATTTATACTCCCAATATTTATGTAACACATTCAGTGATTACTCGGGAACTTAGTATCGGAAAATTAAAAACAAAAGTTAAATTACAATTAAACGGTACGATTTGCTTTACTGCGAATTTTATTACATTTTTCGAGTCCGTTTTATAAGGCAATCTTCGTATCTTCAAAACTACTGCTCAAACATTAATTTCGTAAAAATTAACGCCGTTCATTCGATTTTCATAAGGTTCAATTGGTTATTACGATAAACCGTAAAAAAGTCCTATAATTGATATTGAGATTAATTATTTAAATGTTTGCTTTTCAATTCAACGCCAACGTATACAAAGTGAGCTCTCGCTGCTACTAAAATTATTTTCTTTATCTCGCAAATAGTCTTCATGGTTAAAATTACAAGGAAGAGTTATTTTACGAGGATTGACTTCTGTTGATCTGGTGCCTAATACTTTCTGCAGATTATTATTAATATTCGTTGTTTTTCAACGTAAGCGTGAAATTAAGGCGCAACAGAAGTGACAATTGTTGAAATATGCTTATATATGGACTCGATCCGTGATAAACGTATCACGTTTTAACCTAATTCAAAAACATTAGGGATTTTAATGCTGCAAGAAACAGAACAATGAAAAATAATCTCATAAGCCCAGCCTTTCTCCTTTTATCATAAAAAACTTTTACACTTGAGGTAAAAGTTTTCGATTACTCGTAACATTTAAATTATAAATCTATAAGTTCCTACATTTTCTTCTATTAAAACTTTTTATTGAAATATTTATATTGCAAAGAATGTGTCAGTTCTATTTAATATTGTCGTGTTTAACAGCGTGACATTGATATAATTGAGAGTACACGTATCTAAAGTCAATATATATTGCATCGAAAGCTTCAAAAATAACATTCTGAAATTAATTTAATCTTTAATTTATAGGTTTTTGAATATTGATGTAACTCTGAAGTAACTCTTTACGCAGGTATTTATTGCACTTGGTTAATTATAAAATTACAAATTCGAAGACCTACACTTTTGTATTAATTTATAATTGTTTCAGTCAACGCATATTTTTACCAAAAGTAAAATACGAAAACAAAACGTAATTTAATTTGATTCGGTTATGATAATATTATGTCACCATTTAAGCAGTTTTCATAATAAAATCTCTTTCCTTCAACGGATCTTAAACGCTCCAAACTAATTACATGTTTGTACACAATTATGCATTTCCATAACTCTTCAAGAGTTTGAGAGCTACCGCTACAGGTGTATGAGTTTTGTTTCACAGTAGTTGAAGATTGAAATAGTTAAGAAGAGAGATCTCGTTAAGAATAAGAATGTCGAATGAGGTATGATTCTTATAAGATTAGCTAAATAGTCATTGGCGTTATGCAGAATTATATGTCACACCCTGACCAAGTATTGCCTTTTCCTTTATAATTAATTTCAATTGTATTATAAAAATTGTCATATTAGAAACTTAACTTCTAAATTTTGGGAATGCAAATTAACGCTATTCAATTTATTGAATGCAATTTCGTTCCTTACTCTTAAACATCATATCACCCTTTTTTCTTTTAATAATTCTGCAAAACACCTTGCAATAATTTTGAATTTATATCAGAAGCATGCGATCTAAAAGCAGTATTATTGCAATATATTACAGTACGTTTGAAAGACGTTAATATTAAAAAAAGCGCGTGTTTATTCTGAGAATATAATTGCTTTTATATTTAATTGTATCTTTGAAAATGGATTTACCTTGTTACATATAATAATCGACTTGTAACCTAATACTCATCCAAAATTTAAAATTCAATAATATATTTTTGTAATAACTGTCCTGGTTGAAAGATAGTCTTAAATCATTGTAAGACATAATTAAATAGATTAGTTCTGACTGCTTCATTGCAACATTAAAAATGTCGACTTCGAACACACCTTTCTGCGCTTATAATAGAAAGTTATATCTTACCGGCTAGTGATGTGTTTGTTCATAAATATATTGTAAGTATTATAGCACTGCTTAATGTTGGTAGCAAAATAATGTTGCAGTGCAAAGCACCACCATGACAGCCCAATCAACGTGAATCGAGTTCCGAAAGAAATTGAACGTATATGGTGCAATCGCCATAATCAATAATATCGAATCTCAGTAAAAATAATGATACTTCCCGGTCTTCCCTATACTTATATTTGTTAAAATGTAACGTTTATCGCATTATAATTGAACTTTATGTATTTATTGTATGTATTGTATGTATGTACTTTATGTATAACTTTATGTATTTATGTATTTATTGTAATAGACTATTGGTATAATGTGACAGTAATTTGAAAGTATAGAAAATGTGACGATACGAGCTAGAATTTGTCACTTTTCTTCATTTTTTAAACTAAAATTGAAACTGATTAACGTGAAATAACATCTATCAGAAGCTTGATTTAAATTGAACAAGCAGTTTTTAATACATCTGAATAATAAAAGTATAATAAAAATAAAAGAATCAGCAGGACTAATTTATACAATTATATGCCCAAGCTAGTTGAATTTAATTCATAGGAGATAAATGATTTCTGACAAATAATTACTTATTCAGTATTCGATCTTATTTAAACATAGAATTCTTTTTATTCCTACTTAATTGTTATACGTACATGTGCAATAAAAATGTATATTTTTATTTATGCTTATTTCAAATATACGACATTGAATCTACGTCTATAAATTTTATAAATTACAAATTTATAAATTTACAAAATAAGAATGTTTAAAAGCTCTTTGTAGCTTTCATATTCTACGCGCACGTGCGTGCTTGCGTGCGTGTTTGTATGTATATACATGCAGCGAACTTTTGAAAAACCTCTATTTACGAACAGAATCGTAAGCTAAATTAGAACGCCAGTCAAAAGCATGTGAAATGGTTGGTTCAAGGTTCGGGAGTGATAGGGGGAGAGGGAAGAATTAATTGAAACGTATGGATGCATGTTACCTGCAAACTCCGACATCGACATCGAGCTACACCGCATCGTAATAAGCGATGTTTCGTATCAAAATGGAAATGCGATTGCCAGAGAAATAAGCTGAATAGCAAAGCTCCTCTAAGACTTTGGTTCCGTTAGATTTGGAAGTTTATTTAATACTTGGTAATTACTGTAGCAGTCTCAAGCTCTACGTCAACTCTTTTAATTACTAATTTACATTACGCAGAAAATCAAGAAATTTCTGTATTAATAACGATATTTTTCTTTGATTATGGTCCGCTGAATTACATTTTTTCATACATACTTTCTGGCAAAAATAATTCAAAATTAATTATTCATGTTTAATATCTACGTAATATATTATACGAAGTATTCGTTAACATGTAAGTTTTAAATTGTCTTTATAACAGTTTGTATTATAAATTTAAAAGTAATTTAAAAAATTTAAAAGTAATTCTGTTTCTAGTTCTTAAACAGAGAAAACAAATATTTTATGCAAGGAATGTGTTTTTGAGTTATTTATATGCTAATAAAAAATTTACTATTGTGAAATAATATATCAAGCGTGAAGTCTTATATTGGATAACATTTTCGTGTACGGTATTGATCAGTTCTGGTTCATATCGTCGACAGATTTTCAATGTGCTGATCTCTCTAGACTAATGAATTTATCAGAAGAAATAAAGGTTTTGCGAAAATGTCTTGATTTATCGAAAGAGGATTAAGTTTTTGAAGAGGAAAAGATTTCTTTGAATTTTAATACGAATAAAAAAGTTTTATCCGTGTAATTGTCTGAAATTGTAGAAACTATTTTACTACAATGTGTCAATACAATTGACCACATTTTCTAAAGTTTCTTCAAAAATACTTATATACTTCTGTTTTAGGCATGTACATGAAAAATTTTTTTACACGCCGGTGAGTAAATTCGCATTATTTTTCTGTAAACTGCTATAAAGTTTATAAAATAGGAGTAATGTAACCGGGGTATTAGATTGTGTAAAAAAAATTGCTTATACTTTGGATTTTATATAGGACTTATTTGATTTGCATAAATTCTAAATAAATTATAACCAATTAAGAACATTAGTTATTCGAGGTTCTACAAATTACGAGAAAACTTCATGAAGTTATAAGAAAGCTATAATTGTGGCATTTTTTCTGAATAGATGATATTAAGTTAAAGTCTAAAGTAAAGCTTATGCAATTGTCTTTACAGATATGTTCATCGAGAAATATGCAAGATTCAAAAGTAAATATTATTTACTTGATAAAATGACCAACACGTAAATTATCGCGAAATTAAAAATGAAATTAATTCAAGCCTTGCGCCGTTCGGTAAGTGATACTTTTTGAAATGCATGCATGTTGACAATACATTATTGGCCCATAATTATCGAGTATCAAATGTTTCGTTTTCTTACTTAAAAAAAAATTAGTTTGGTTGCAAAAGTTTCCTAAATACCAAGAATGAACAATCTGAAACTAAAGCAATTAACGTTCCAGTTTCTGTATCAACGGTTCAATTCTTACGTCTCTTTCTTTTACTTATTCTCTAAATTTTCTTGTCGCTTGCACAGCCGCCTCTTGGATAAAATGATAAATAAATGCAGTATATTTCTCTATGACTTACTTTCCATGCATATGACGCTAATAAGCTAAAT
The DNA here is from genome assembly GCA_018907045.1 of Wiebesia pumilae. Classification (NCBI taxonomy): domain Eukaryota; kingdom Metazoa; phylum Arthropoda; class Insecta; order Hymenoptera; family Agaonidae; genus Wiebesia; species Wiebesia pumilae. The sequence goes on along the minus strand of JACCHZ010000181.1, from coordinate 7,281,557 downwards.
TATACGTAGTTAAAGTTTTTTGTAAATTTACGCATGATTTTTATGCCTTCTATTTGCAACGTTACGTACATAATCAATTAAAATTTTCATTCAAATATAAGTTTTTACTACGTTTATTTAATTTTTATGTACTTTTACTCAACTTATATTATTTAATTTATGTTTGGCCTGTGATATTGTTCTCGAGCTTTGAATACAAATAAATTACTATTAATGTCAATGTTTGAATGTTTTTAACGTTATTCGAACATTTTACTAGTCTGACTATGATTACACACACATATTTATTTATAACGACAAACATATTTTCTGCTCAATCTCAATTACAATCTATTCGGAAAATTATATTCTTATAACTTTATCTATTTTGCTATTGTATTTCCTTTCAATTTAACTATAACCATGTCATTTCATTTATTGTTATAAAAAAGGTTTTTGTAAAATCACTTCCGTAACAAATAATCAAGCGATATGCAGCATCAAGTAGTAACAAATAATACAAGATTAAACTTGTATTTATTTTCTCGGTTTATTTTCTCAGCAGTATAAATAGAATTAAATTACGATTCTAGACTTTGTTGATATTTCACATTTGCTCCTTACAATGTGGTATTCATTCGTATAATTATTTTAGTCTATAGATACTGGTTAGCATTATTTTCTTTCATCCGATGACAGGAGACTCACAATTGGTCAATCCAATTACGTAACAGCTATACACTCCCTCTTTTGTTTACACAAGTGTAAACATTTATCGTTTAAAAAGGCAATTTCGTGCAAAAAATGTTTATCTTAGCTTTTTCAGCTTATAAAAAGTATTCATTCTGAACGACTAGAACTATCAGATATATGTATATGTTACGAAACTTATTCTCGTCACTTCGGAATTATGCAAACATTGAAGGCGTTAGTTTTTATTTTAATTTTTCACGCTTTATATACTTCAAATCAATAACATTTTTTATTTTCTTAAAATAACGATATTTACATAGTTTTTTAACATATTTACTAATACATCCAATAAGATTTGTAACTTCTGTAAAAGTTATACACAAATGTCTCTGGAATATTTCAACCAAGATTGATATACTTTATATAAATTAAAGTGCACAAAAAGTTCCAAGAGTCTATAGAGTATGTATATCAAAATGTTATGTGAAATGTGATACTCAATAATAATTCGTGCGTGCTCGTATATGTCGCAAACATTTTGCATCAAATCAATTTGAATGATTGTACGAGAATTAAAAAAATGAAATATTCTCAAAGTATTACAAAATTCTTTGTCAATGTACGCTCTCTTAGATTGTATATCGTGATTATATATAAACTTTTCAACGATGAGGTTCAATATATGTATAAAAGAAATTTCTATGCTACATATCATATCGTGAAATCATAATGATATGTTATGCAGAGTCTGTGATCGTTGATTTGATACAGTAGATTCGAAACTAAACGCGAATTCATACTAATTTACAAAATTTTCTGGAATCTATTAGATAAAGGCAATCATTACGAAGTTTTACTTTAAATAAATAAATATTATTTTCGATAATTTAAACATTAAAAATATAAATAAGCTCGAATGTATTCAATGCTATTTTTTTAATACGATGTACATATTGTATATATCATATACAATGTATTAATATATTTAATAGTGACATATATGTTTAGCTGTGACCAAAGTTTAATAATGCACAACGTATTTGTAAAAATCTTTTCTTCCCACATAATGAAAAATAATACATGTTTTCTAAGAACTTTTCTAATACTCATTAGAGATTAAACAGTTATCTTCGTGAGTCCATTACTTTTTACTTTATTGTAAAAGTATCTAATATGTATCACAACTTCAATTGATTCAAAATCTTATTAAAAGAATTTGTTATGTTTGCAATGTTTTATAAATTACATTTATACAAACATTATTTTTGTATAAATCTTTTACAAATTCAAAAGAAAAATTCATCTTTTTCATTTGGATTATTATTATTACAAATTTTCGCGTACATTTTTTTCATATTTTATTGTAAAATAATATAAAATTAATTTTAAATATATAAATTTTACTCTTTCGATCAATTTATTGATCTCGATAATTATATCGAAATATTCACAAAATCGTACCAAGCCTTAAAATTTAATATATATAAATGTAGGACTATAAATGCATTGTACTCTATATATTACAGTGAATTGTTTGTAAGATAATTAAGAAATATTCTTTTATGGCTTTAAACCATCAAGATATACATTAAGATTTATAGTTAATAAAAAAATTAGTTTATACTTTTATATTTATAAACGCTATTTTTATTATAAATTGTTCAAAATATTGTTGATAAACATTGTTGATAAATATTTGTTAAGAATTATTTATTTACTACTAAACCTAATTAGCAATACTGTAATTTATTAACGAAATAGTTAACTTTAATGAATTTTGATATTTTATCAATTCTGAAAAAAAGTTTCGTCTAAATAAAGGTAATTTAAACTTTTTAATTAATTATTAATTTTCAGAAAAATACATTGACTCCTTTGATAAGTAGGAAATTTTGTAATAAATCTATAAAAATATCATGATTTTTAAGTCTACAATTATTTTCTAAGTTATTTCATTTGTATACGTATATTATTATTAGTGAATAACAGTGTAATAACGATGATCAATTTATAAACTTTTATAAAGATATCGATAAAGCTCCTTGATACAATTAGACAGTAAAATGAAATGAATTAAAAATTTGGTGTAAAACGAAAAGTTGTAGGCAAATTTACAAAATTCCTTTTTCAATTCATATTATAGAAGGAATATAAAAAAGTTAGCCTTTAAATATCGAAATAAAATCACTCATCATCCAGTCTAACACCAATGCCATTATATTTATATTTACACGTACAGAACGTGTATATTTATATGCATACGAGAAGATCTTATGCAAATAGTATTCATTATCCTTGACGTTAATTTCGTTTATCTTTAATATTCGCCTAAGAACCATTCAAAAGGCGTTTGAACTTTGATCGGCTTTATTGGGATTTTGTACTTTTTCACCGGCAAGATAGTAATTGTGTTTTTATTTCGAGGATACCTCTTTCTTTTTTATGAAATGAATTATTTCAATTCAACTGCATTTATAGCTTTAAATTTCCTAATGAACAGTAATACGATGCGTAGAAAGCGGTTTATTGCAGTTATAGCTAAAATCATAGTGATACATCAAAATGAGCGCTTTGCTTTGACGTTCGAGTCGTGGTTATATCTTTAACTTACGGGCGAAGTACAACGAAACTGATTTGTTAACGAATGCATCCCGCGAAAATAGCACATTATCGATAGCGGCCGAACTTCGAGCATTAAGGATTGCACGGTAAAGTTCTTGTGCGACGTTGCGAGGCGACGAGGAGCGCAAGAGAAACGGAGACAATGAATACTACCGAAGTAGCGCGCTGTCGTTCAAGCAGAATTAACTGTCTCCGTCTAGTTTGGCCACCATTCGAATTGAATTGACTATCGTTATGCATCGGAATTGCGGTGCGGTCGCGCGCACGACTCATTCGATTTCCGGTTCAGCGCGGATCGTGAATGACGCGCAACGTACACAGACTAAAAAGGTGCGACTGGGAAACGCCCAACGAACCGTAATTACGATCGCACAATTATTAAATAACACAGAGCACATGCAGGCGACCGCGTAAATATAAACGGACCTCATTGTTCCTTCGGGCTGCTTGCGGTGTTGCGTATGTACGTATTATTAACTGAACATCTAATCATTTAATCATTTATATATTTTATTATTTTAAATATATTACTGGAATGCTTGATTCGCCCGATTATTATGATGCGTTTATAAAACTTTATTACCGAAACACTTGAACGGTGCTTTGCCATTCTATACCTAAAGCACCTAAAACTAAAGAAGATTTTTCTTCATAAAGAAATCTCGACTTACTTCGATATTCGAAAATCATGTCAAGAAATATCATATCAAAAAATTTTATCGACGGACTTATTAGCCAACTTCTTTTCGCGTTTCTCGTTCAAATGTTTGTAGATATTTATACATTATTTTATTTAATTTTTCATCGACCCACTGAATTTTCTAGAAAGTTGTAAAAAAACTTTCTCGAAGCAGTACCTTTGAAATATGCGTAAACTATAAAAACACTGATCAGAACTGTAAATTTGCTTACCTTTAATTCACTGAAATTTATGATTAATTACATTTAAGTTCGAAAATATTTTAATTTATATAATTGTAAAGCATTCAGCGCCCGTAAAACTTGAATGCAACTTAAACTGAAAAATATCATAGTGAACAAGTCTTGTTCCGAAACTATAATTGCCAGCAAAATCTATTCTAAATGAGTACGTTTCTCACGCAATACCTACTGATTATTTAATAAAATGCTCATCGTGTGAGTAAGGGCATTATTACTTTTAATTTTTCGTTTTATAGCATTAAAAATATCTTCTACAATGAGTACAATTTACACGATGAAATATATAATTATAACATGATTTGACTAATGCATTATAAATCTCTTATGGATTTATGGATAACTCATTAGCATTATATTTATTGAACTTATAGCCGATTGGGTTTAAATTTAAATTAGTAGTTACATTATAAAGTGTAGTTGAAAAAGTATAAATTGAATGTGAACCATTAATTTTCGTCTCGTTGAAAATAGTTACTAAAATGAAACTTATAGAATAAATGAAAGCCTCATTATGAATTATATTCTATTTCATAGCAAAGCGTGCAATGCAATTCAAATAACATATATCTTAGAGCAAATCGGTGTTCCTGCAAATAGATATAAACGTATTGCATAAGTTGTTAACAGTGCTTTTAGTCGGCTCCACAGCCGATAATTATCCGAACCCCTTGGTATGCTTTTCATGAGCTTGCATACTACCGGGGTATGGAACACCTTAACTTTAGAAACTTGCTCGATAATGGCTTGAAAATTAATATATGCTTTTCTCCGTTTAAGGTTGCATGACTGCCACCAATGCGAATACAACATTTAGAGCTTGAAAATACATACTTTTCTAAGTATCACTTGCGTCTATTGATGTTACTATATTTAATCAATTCCAGCAGGTATTCTTACAATCTATAATATTTATTTTTGATATTTACTTATATACGAATATATAAGAAAATTCAAGCAATCGATAAAATCATGCAAAGAAACACACGAACAAGTAACTTTTAACAATCGCTGCTTGATACTACGAATGACTCTACAATTTTCAAATTATTAAGTCTTTCTTATGATTGGCTGTGCTTAGAAGGTAGTTTCTCCCATAAAGATAACTTTGTGTGAAACATTTTTCAAATTATATTAATCAAAGGACATTAACGATAGATTTGACCTATATCGATAGATTTGTGGATATCGGTTCTCCTTGATGAATTCTTTGTGAATCAGTCTCAACTTCGCATATATTCGAAATCAGAAAAGCGCTCGTGTGACTTGGCTAAAGTGCCGAGTGGCATTTAACCAAGAGTCAGATTCCAGGACTTGCGTAACTGGGTGATTTGCGGAATACAAATCGTTCGTCAGTTGTGTCTGAGATCGGAATCTCATCTGCTGTGGATAACTCAGGGAAGGCAGACAAGGAATTAGCGCACGCCACTGATGACAGAGCATTGCAGTAAGTTCAAACTAAATTATGGATTCGACACATAGTCCGTTCGTCTAATGGATACGCACCGCAGGATTATCGTCCCTCGGTTATTGGATTTACTAGGAATTGTTCAGTGCGCTATCATCGATGTGGACCAGAATTCGAGAGATTATATTACAAGCTGATCATCTTGCACTTATTATGCTTGTATTACATGGAACAATGCAGCGAGCATATTATCACTGTAAAAATAACGATATTTTTTGCCTGTTCGAATCAACCTAGAAAGCAGAACCACACTTTCTAATAAATGAATATTATAAATTCAATTGTAAAATATAATTCGTAATCAAATTTTTGAAAAGATTCTTTTAAAGCTGACGAATCAAATCATTATAGAAATTTTGTAGGATTAAATATGCTAACTTGAGCACATACCGTTAGATCTATAATATCAAAACATAGCACTAATTAAGTTTTCATATCTGTATTAAACCTTTGCATTTATAAGCCCGTGCTCTTCCAAATTTGGAAATTGGGTCATTATTAACGTTTATAACGTTCAATTTTCATATTGTAGAAATGAAAAACTACTTTATCCTACAATAATCTGTAACGTTCAAAAATTTTATTCTTTTTTCATGTAAGCTTTCTCTATTATAATTATTTGATACTTTATTTCTGTTGAAATTATTCAAACGTATTTTGTTCGAAGTTTCTCATTTATATGTGTAGCTCAACTGTATTTGAGAACTAAATGTTAATAATTCCTTACGATGTGTACATTGTAAAATCTAATAATGACATCAAGTACGGGAAAAATAAGGAAATAGAATTTTATACATATATTTTCAGGATTTATAAAAGAGCGTGATCAGAAGATTGTTTTCTTCAATAATCATAAAATCATGTTACAGGCATTATAGACATGTACACGTGTAGACTAATAAAAGGAGTACATTTTGTAATCGTACGAAAAGTGAAACCCGTTGATAAGAATCAGGATGTTAACTGACATCATCCTGAGAATCATCCTGAGAATATGAATTACAATTATCTAAAATTGTATTTAGTGATACTCAAAAATATAGTATTTTAATTGCATCAATAAAAAAAGAGAAATAAATAACTTGCGTATTAATGATGTAGGACACTCTTATTAGAAAATTGGACGAAACTGTCGAAGGCTCGAAGATACAAACAGTAATATTAGTATTTTTTATCAATGCGATATCACGTTCTAAGATTACGCTCATGATTTAGCGATGAAAATATCTCTGAATTCAATGAAATTATAAAGTAATAATACAAAAATAGTTATAGAAGAATGCTAAGAAAAGCATATACGTGATACTCGTATATACGTACTAAATAGAAACCATTATCGTTTAAAAAACTAAAGTGATACAAGTACAAATAGTTATGCTAATTAAAAATCACGTAATAAAGAGATGAGAGCTCCAATGAGCTCAAAATCAGAGCAGAATTTGATTGTTGCGATCCTGGATAGTACGAGACAGCGAAAGCAACGAAACTTTCCAGCCGAGTAGCATAGATAAAGGAGAGAGAATTAATCGAACTGTGGCGACCGATCGGCCACTACACCTACCTTACCTTACATAATTCTCTTAACTTGCTGAAGACTACCGACAGATTTTTCTGTTCCAGTTCTGTCTATGCGTTTCTAATAAAATTTAATAACTTTTAATTCGTAGTATAAGAATATCAGTAAAGTAAAACAGGTCTTTCGTCTTTCTCATTCCTTAAAATAGAAGGTTTGAATGTTATACAGATATTACATTTAATAATACATACAATGACACAAAAATAATTCATAAATGTAGAATCATTTACACGTTATGTTAGTTAAACGTGTTATGCAGTTTACAATTTGTAATTTCGATCTTTCACTGTTACACCACTCTTATATGTCACTATTATATTACAAGACAATAATCCTACAATCAATAATAAATAAATTATGTTAAGTTCGAACTTAAGTTGAAAAGCAGCATATCTATTTATCTATTTTTTAAACAAGTTTTCGTAACATTGATTATCATATTACCCATAATAAGATAAACGATAAAAAAATAACTTACTGCTAAAAAGGCATAAAAGATTGTAAAATTATTAATTAAAAACATGTATTTCTTTACCGACGGATTCATATTTTCTCTCAGATTTTCTATTTATTTTATAATCAATTGTAAAAGAATTATTACAAAAACAAACAATGTCATTAAGAAGTATAAACAAAGTGAGAAAATTTCTGATTGCAGTATGATAAAATGTAAACTGTAAAGCGAGTTATCTACGGAAAAATTATTATGTCCAGATCAAGTTCATTGAAATAAAAAAATCTGCCTGCGGCGAATATTTTTATGATATAAGTCAACCACTATCAAATCGTCTTGATAATATTAAAGTAAAATCTTTCTATTCTGTACCAATCTAGCAAGGAGAATAGCATACAAGGAGGTGGACGTACTAGCCTATTGGATTTGATTACTCCCCTCTTCTTCATCGGCGCTATTCGGTGGGAGAATTGTGTTGCTTTTACACTTCTGTACTATGCTCGACTCTTGTCGCTCGATCGCAACAATCAAGTGCTTCTCCGACTCTGAGCATTAATTGATCCTTTCATTCCTCCATCACTCAAGTACTAATTTACGTGATTAATTTTTTTATGCTTGTGTTTTCCTAGTTTTCTATGGAGAAACAAGTAATAGTAAACCGTACGCGGGTTTGTGGGGCGTTAAACTTAACGAAAACTTTCTTAAAGACGAATTCGGTTATAATGTAATTTTATTTATAGATTTTGGTGAAGTCTTCAAAATATTCATAGTTTTTAATATAATAATTATGGAATATCAAACATATAATTGATCTGTACTTTAGATCACACAAAATATTAAAATTTTCTTATTAAAGTAATAACTATAAATCTATGAAATTGTAATCAATGATGTAAAATACAAGAAAATCGTATTTTACAAACATAAAATTAATAAATTCGTGATGTGCAATCTGATTTATTATTATTTTAAAAATATACAATTAAAGATGTGTAATCTTAATTTTCATTAAAGAAATTTTTTTTCATCCCTATGCCTCAACACAGAACGCTGATAAGAACAACAATGATGTAAAGGTTGATATATTTGTGTTATATTGAAATTCATATATTTTTATTAATGCCATTTATTACAGTCACAGACCGATAGAAATGTTGATTTTTTGCGTCAATATATTGTTATCGCACTGCAGTTGATATATCGGTATTTGTATTAACCGTCTTACTCGACGGATGAATGAGTATTATTAGAATTAGTATTAATAGAACTTCTGCGGTAATAAGCTTTTTAATATATTTGAATTGTATTAGCTATTTATTACTGTATATTCGAGTAGGGTTTTTACTTACATTTCGTTCTCATTTCGTAATAAATGACATTGTAAAGAAAGATTTTGTTCTATGCTTTCGCTCATTTTTATGAATGTATTCCTACGTATCATTCATTTCATTTTGAAACTGTAGGCGTAAAAAGTAGCCATCCCTGTAGTTTTCGTTAGAAATTCTTTAAAAATAATAAATCAATTAATTAAATAGCAGTTGTTTCTTTGATAATAAATTTTAATTAAACTGTATTCCGTTTTCTTTTAACTTGAGTAATATCTGTTTTATAATTAATATGAATATGCGTAGGTATAAAGTAAGTATATACTTTCTTTCCAAAAAAGGACAATCATATTTATTACTTATGAGAGTATTATGAAACTATCGCATGAAAAACTGATATACAAGTACTTATTATTATTTTGAGCAATACGAAAAGCTACTGGCTTTTCTTCGTTTTTCTCAAATTCATCCGTTTCTTACCACGTGAGACAAATAATAATTTATAGTATTTTATAGACTCACATGCCAAAAGAACACTTTTGAACATTGATTTGACTTTCCATTCATCCATTTTTATCGTTGTAAAAGTTATCATGAATTACGAGTAATTCATTATTATTAAAAGTGGTAATTGTTTTTAACTAATCTTAGATGATTATTGATTCAGACTTTCTTTTACAAAATTGTGAATAATTAAATTCATTTAATCATGTTGCTATTACCATCGCAATTTCTTTTCCATAATCAAGATAAATAACGATTTGCTCAGTTATGATTTAATAAAACTATTAAAGGATTTTTAAGGTCGAATACTGCTTTCATTAATCTAATCAGTCATATCTTTTCACGCGCGATCGTGAAACTTTGAAACTTTCTTTACATTTTCAATAATGTTTCTCCTTGTTAGTAAGACACGTGCCATATCGTAATAAATGATGTTATTAATAATAAGGCTTTTCCATTTATTACAACTAATCGCATAGTCTTATTTTAATACCAGATTTATTTTTCGTTATTACTTTGAAAATTTTCATTCTCACAAATATAAAAATATAATATTATGTTACACTTTTTTTAAATTGAAAAATAAAACAAATCTATGTTATTCACTGTTTTTATCAACTAAAACTATTCCTTGAATCCATGTACTTGAAAAAATTCAACCCTCTGTTAAAATAATGTTAAATTATATTGTTTGTTTTGATTTTTAAAGTACGAAAATATAATTTTAGACTTTGATAAATGCTGATGAAAAAATTTCAGTTTTCAAAATTCTGGTAACTAGGATTTTCTCTTAAAAATTCTTTTTATTACTACTCACTATAACTGGTACTTTCAATTTCCTATTCAATCGAGTTATACCTATGTAAGTACTTCATTAAAATGTAGTTAATACAGGACTTTAATATTTCTTCATTATTAAGTCATAAAAATTTTAAAATACGTGACCTAGAAACTTCTAAACTTATAACAAGTATTTTGACACATAATTAATTAAGAAAATTACAGTGACGATTAAAAAGATATTAAGATACAAATGTCATATAAATTAGTAACGATGTCCAAAAAATTATGTTAATTTATACGTAGATTAATAAGTCATATACCTTAATAATATAAATTATTCATAGATATAATATTGTAATATTAGATTATCGTTTAATTTTCATATTTCTAAACGATTTGTTGATTGTAAAATTCGAAATATAAATATGATGTAATATCGCTTATTGTAACTGCATTAATATTCTCTATTGTATTATTAGAATTTCAAAGGAATGTACCATTAGTACATAAAATATTAAGGATGTGGGAGAAAGGAATGATTAGTAGGGTAGATATAAGGAATACACATGATTCATAACGAGCTGGTCTGATGGACTATGGAATAAGTATAGAGTAAAGTCGTATTTACGTAAATATAAAGTAACTATGGAATAAGGGTGTTTAGCTTCGTTTTTCTTCTATACGCTGAAAAATAATTCGAAGAATTCACTTACATTCCAATCCAACGTAATTCCTTGGTGGAAAATCGTCACGCTACTCGCTTACGTGTACCAACTATTCACGTGTATGCACCCGCCACACACGTGCCAACCCTAGAGTATGTATCATAAACTCAAAATATTTATTATTAATTGAAATTAAATTGTCTAGAATTTAAATGAAAAACTCATGGTCATGTGTTCATTTTCAATAATTATAAGTTGCCTATTTATATAAAATTTTATTTAAAAATAAATGCTCTAAGTATTTTGGTTTATAAAAACACTAAATAGCAACTGAATCTAAAATGAAGTTATATTATTAGAGTTTCATTCTTTTATCCTAATTTCAATTTCAATGTTTCTCGTTCCTCTTGCTCTCTTTTTCTTTCTCTCTTTTCTTTTCTTTCTTATCCGTTAGTTCCCACTCTTTCTTCATCCTTCAACTTTTCCTTTTCATTTTCTTCCTATTAAGTGTCACACTAAAATTATATCACAAAGTCAATAGAAATAATTTCAAAAACTCTGATCCAACTACGAATTCTGATTCGTTCCTGTAACTTTGTCAGTGGCTTTATGTTTCATATAAAATCCGATAATACACTATACCTTGTAAATATTAATATTTTACGTAAAAAATTTTCTTGATCCTTTATAATTCAGATAATTAATTTTACAAAAACTATATTAAAATTCATTGGTTTTTTCTTTTTAAATAAAACTATATAACTACGTAAAGCTATTAAAATTAAATTAAAATAATAGAATTTCTGCATAAAATCTATGAAAGTTGAAGAAAAGATTTCATTTCTAAATATACATGCATTGTAACTTTAATTTTCCAACTTTTTTATTATTAAGTGATCCAAGCTCTGCATGTTCGACATTGAATTAGAATGAAATAATATATCTTATTATGAAAATGTAAGGAATTGTATTTATATTATTGATAAATGTAATTGCAAGTTTTTGAGTTTATGTAATATGATTTAGTGTGTAACATTTCAATGAATAAAAAGAAGCCGAATATAGTTTAAGTAGTTTCATCTATAGAATATCACGTACAATGGTTTTAGATAACTATACTTCGAATGCATGTGGACTTTTAAAATTCACTTTCAAAAAGGAAATTTACTTTATCTACAATTTATTATATGCTTTCTATATTTCAAATTGTTTAGACAAATATCTATCGGCGCAATAATGGATAATTTATACAATAAGCACACTATCACTGAAACTTACAGATAAATTATAAATATTCAATATAATAAATACCGAACAATGAAATATAATTATAATATCTATAGCGAGATAAAAATATTACCTGTCTAATTGCATTTTCATAAGAATACTCATTATGAATATTTTGTTGAGAACATTGTTTGGCAAATCAGAATTTTTTATATAATTGAATATTTTTCCAATTTAAATACTTTACTAATTTTTGTAATTACCAATTAGACTTTTTTCTAATTACCAATTATATATTATATTCGTATGTACACATGCGTATGTATGCATATATATACGACACATGTATGTGTGCATTAATTCATATTTCAGTTTCATTCTCACTCTATAACGGTCTTTAAATCTGAGCAAAATAGTACAAAGTTCTTCACTCCCAACGACAATTCAGTGAATAGTTTAATGAAGAAGGATTAAAGCGTTGCAGCCGTAAAGCCGGATGCCCTGTCTCTTACTATCTCCTATAATCCTGTGATGTCTGCGCGTAATTCTTAATTTTTAAAACAAAGGTCCCGTTAAAATCACGTTGGAATAGCATCCAACGTGAGGCGGGATAACGAGTTGTCTCCTCGGTCCATGTAACGACACAGTTTTTACAATTCTAAGTGTTTTTGCGAAACGCATATACCGTCTTCTATCATGCTTTATTTCATATAAAGTATGCCAAAATAGCCTACGTTGAGGTACAAGAGCGCTTTACATAGACAGGATAGTTGACCCAATTGATACTATACATATAAAAGATCACTTCGGTCCATGCACAAACTTAAAATAACAAGTTGCGCAATAATATTATCAGTTTTACTATCTCTTGCAAAGAAATTAAAAAATAGTTTGCGTCATATTAAGTGCGATAGCTGTTGTAATTTATGATTATATCCATACATTTTATTCCCGCCTGAAAAAACATGCATTTTCAAGTCCCATGATTATTAGAGCCCACGATGCACTCAATCCTATATCGATGCAACGGTATGACCGAGGTATGCGATAACCTTGGGAAAGTGACATAAACGAAGTGGCTCTTGAATGTCCACCTCTTCCTCGATATTAGCTTTACTGGATGGTCGACTCGCGAGTGACTTCCGCTTCGTGCTCATCAGGTCCACCCAATCAAGTATCGTATAATCATCGACAAGATTCTCATCTGGAAGCTTCTGAGCGTCCCTCCTCTATCGTGTCAGCCATCCCTACGACTAACGACGGCCTCACTAAAGCGGTAAAGGTGGTTGATCGTAGTTGAGGTTAACTGGAACGTTCTTCATTTGACTTGAAGCGTATTTTCGAGCTCGTTAATCATTGAATTAAAGAGCCAGATGTCAAGACCTTCGATTGTAAGCCCGGATATTTTATTAATAACTGTACTCTCTTGTTTTATTGTATATGTGCGTTGTTGCTCTTTGTTGGTTTTCACCGTTACGTAACATGCTCTCGTCACCTATATGATAATGTTTTTAGTTCGGTTTCATTATCATACGTTTCACATTTTAAATTGAGATTCTCTTTTACTTGAAATTACATCGAAAATGACATAGACACGAAAGAAGATTGTCCAGGAGAGCCTAGTGGATCGTGACCGTCTCTAAACTGCGTGCAATGTGTACATATTTATGCGCGATTCCCATGTCTCGAGCGAGATACAGAGATACGACTGCAATCCACGTAGGTTAATCTTACTTGTCCGGGAGGCATAAGTTTCCGTCGATTGTTGCAAATACAATAAACTAATTGAATGCTCGTGCGTCAAATTTTGTAATTAAATAAAAACACAATATATCAAAAAATATTTAACTTAAATATATAATACTAAATTAGGTTATATATAAACAAAACAATCAATATTATATTATATACATATATTCTAAGTTCTAGAAATATTTTGAAAATGACAAGTTGTCAACCGACGGTAATTCCGAGAATGCTTCCCTGTAAACAAACGGAGTCTGCTTAGATCGTGACGCGCATATTTTGCTCTTTTGCTCTTAAAAATATTGTTTTTAACGTGCGCGAAATATTTCGCGACCCAGCAATATTTTTATTTACGTGAACTCGATGAAAAAATTCTCTGTTTTTTTCACTCGCAATCGCACTCGTAATCGTTGAGTCTTTCTTCGTTAGTCGGGTAAGTGGCTCGACGACCGAGGCTAGATTCTTTAAGAATCTCTGATGATACGTGGTCATTCTCATAAATTGAGAATGTTGCTTTATGCTCTTACGTCATTACAGTTCAAAAACTCAAATTAAATTTTTTCATATATAGGTAGAAGTAATAATTAATCTACATTATACTTATTAAATCGTTAGTTTTTTATTTGTCATTTAAATTTTTTAATTAACGCAGTATCATATTAGACGAACAAAAAATCCAGAAAAATGAAACTTTTAAGCTCTACGAGTTAATCGTATTCAGTCTCGTACTATAAATGTAAAAGCATATTGATTAATATTAGCATTCAAATATGAAACTTTACAATCATTTTTTTTCTTTTTTCTTCTGCAACTCATGCAGTTAGTCATATTTGTAAATCAAAAGAACATATCCTTTCGAAAAATATGTGTTTAAGATAATTATTATATCATTAGACTCTCTCTCTCTCTCTCTCTCTCTCTCTCTCTCTCTCTCTCTCTCTCTCTCTCTCTCTCTGTGTGACAATATTTTGTAAAACAACTTGAAAATTAGAAACATCTGACATTGATTAACAATAGAATAAGGATAGGTTTGCGTATGCACATGGATATGCATCGTGTTTGGCCTGCACGGATCTCAGAACATTCCTATTGTAGAAGTGTATATTGAACTTCCAGCTTTGCTGTTTACGTTTAAGCTTTTCATCAACGGAGATCAAATTCCCTTAACTCTATGTTACACATGTTATTAGGATATTTAAGATGTATTTTTTAAATAACATATTGTATTCTACGCATTACATTTCTTCCGTTGCAGGCTATACGATAATTAACCAAGTATAAAAAGTCTAATTGGGTTATAAAGTCTTTTACAGATTAAGAAATGAAAAATTTTACAAAATATAACACAATATATCTCATAGCAATAACGAAGTATCTTTAAAAATAAATCAAAGTTAGCATCCCATTGGGATCCGTCGAGTAGCGTTAGAACAGCAAGGAAAAATGTAATCAAAAAGCTAAGTTCGTGGTTCAACAAAGTCGGCAACATCGATTGAAATTGCGCTGCTACTCTTTGGAGGCTCGCACAGACTTTCCACTCTTCTCATTTTCTCGGCCCTTGAGCCTTGCCGAAACTCAATTTTGCTTAATTAGTTCACTTACTTGGACGGCGCGTAGCGAGGGAACGTAGATGAACTCGGAAAGGTGCCGAGTTTCCTTCAGACTTAATTTCTATTTGTCATCAGTGTTAATTGGATGAAATACATGTAAGCACCCTCGGTCGCTTAAAATCCGAACGAACGACTATGCATTGGTGAGCACGCGTCTTCGCGAAAATTTTCATTCGGTTTGTTACCGCGTGGAGAGACGTGCTTCAAGTTTACTTTTAGAAAGAACGTATTATAATTCAACTTAGGTTTATTGCTCTCCGTTTTCTAATTTTCATATTTACCCATTTTTATGGAGCACGAAGAATTGCGAAACACTCCTGAATATTAATATTAATTTAAATACTTTCATTTACCTTTAATTTACGTACTTTAAAGAACAATAATTTTTCAGATTCATGTTACACACGTCAAATTTTGTTGAAATGAAAAAACAAATGGCGATGATCTTGCTGTAAATACTAATTGGACTGGGCGATTATCGAAGAAAGTCTCTAATGGATAAATAATCGAAGCACATCGACGAACAACTCCTACAGGTCTAATGATTACAAGTATCTTCTTTATAAGCGGTTGCCTATTATTTTTAGACGTTTTCAAGAAGTACATATATATTTTAGCGTGAATTTAATTTTTCGAGTGAAACGGTATCTATTACAGTAATGCCTATCAAATTCATGCTTTCAAGCAAACCTTCGTATCGATTATTTATCTTTATCGTGAAAAGTTTAATGTATCTATATATTTATATTTGAGGAAATTGATAATGATATTTTTCTAATTGATTAAGAACAAACTTGCTTTGTAAAAATAAATTATTGCTATTATAGCTTTAGTATGTATGTATACATGTATAGTAGTGAAAAATATAAAATCCAACAATCTGTACTAATACAAAGGAAAATACCTAATTAGACGTGCAACTTAAGTTCTAGAATAACTTATCTTATTTTTATAAATTGACATTACCAATAAATATTTTTAAATATCGTTTACGTACATTAATATTTTGAAAACTATAAGGAGAAATCTAAAAAATTAACGTCAAGAAATGAGAATTAAAACGTAGCTTTCTGATATTAATTAAGGTTATTATTCATTAATTAATAACAAATTTACAAAATTAAGTAGAATACTTGTTAAAAGAAGGATATAAATTATTTACCTTGGTTATAAATTTGTTATTACCCAGTAAAATTTTCCATCTACTTTGGACTATCATTTTTGTGCCAAACCATTTGTAATAGCTTGACAGAAGTAACGGAAGCTGTCACCGTGATACCATATTCGCATCTATAACAGTCCACTTGTATCAAATGATATAAAAAATGTTACGAGTGCTCGATGCATGCACTAAAATTCAGTAAAGAAACTTTCCAAAAATATTATCTGTGATCTGTGTGCGCTAATGCACGTTTGTATGTAAATAAAGAATAAAATCAACCCAGGTATCCCAGTTATCGTGTATGCAATGCATATACGATCTAGCACTACGGATACTTGTATTACATCGAGGGATACAGTGCTTTTATTAACGATTACACTTTTATTTTACTGCTTAGTTGAACTCCTTTAAATTAGATACAAAAAATTTAGTTGTACAGGGTTTTTTAAGAAGTAAAATTTACATTTTAAACATTTATAATTTACATAATTTCCATATGTATCCCTAGTCTAGAAAAAGGATTCAACTCAATTATTCAATGCTTGAATAATTTACGAAGAAAAATTAAGTTAATTTTTCAAATAATAAAAGAAAAATAAAAATATTTAAATAATTAAAAACAAATAAATATATAAACTGAAATAGAAGTAAACTTAATTTATAAATTAATGTAACTTAGAAATATTATATAACATTCAATTATGCAACAATACTTCATTGTTTCTTAAGCATTGAGAACTGTAAACTTAACAAGATATGCTAAAGTATAATCTAGTTTAAATGTTTATTATTGCGTTTATTATTATATTTATTATACAACGTTAGAGTTACATACTTATGAAACTTCAAGTATTAATTCTTTTTACGTAATAAAATCCAAAATATCATATTATTATATCGTTATTCTGAAGATTATATACTTTTAAAGTCAAAACACATTTTTTTAATATAAATTACGTTATATTCGAGAAATGATTGTACATTTGTACAAGAAAATCGCTATTTATAGAGTTCACCAATGTATTATATAAAAGAGACCATGAAATAATTTTGAATACTATTGATATTTCTTTCAATTGTATTATACAAGAAGTATACTCTTTTACTATTAGCTATTTTATGGTGAAATTAGTAACTGAATTGAAAAATCTGAATGGTCTTTTGTATAATATGATTGAAAAAAATGTAATTGAGGATCACGTATTTTATCGACATCTTACATTCATAAAATGATCTATAAATAAAATAGACTTAGCTATAAACGATATATTTTAAAATAAATTTTACATTTTGTTTACTCATCTGTATTATATAAAATATTTATTATTAGTAAATATTGATCAGCTTTCTCACTCTATAATAATATGAATTTCTATAAAATTATGAATCGATATGAAGAGAAATTTATAATGAATAAAATCATAACTCTTTTCAAATTTTCAAATTAAATAAATTAGAGTAAATAATGTACAGGCAGAGAGAGAGAGAGAGAGAGAGAGAGAGAGAGAGAGAGAGAGAGAGAGTAAAAAGAAATTGGCAGAACGAATATAATAAAAAAGCAGAATATAATAATAATGTACAATGTACAAAAAAATAACAAGTTGCAGATATATAAAATGGCTTACCTATGTATATAAAGAAATAAATAATAGTTTTATTGATAGAAACACTAGAATAAAAAAACGCTATCAAGAAAATACGGTTGCTTTTGAATGACAGCAATCGACAGAAAATATATGTAGTGAGAATCAATTTACCCTTTATCGCCAAAATGAAAAATCTGTTAGAGATATTACACAGATGCATGTGCTATATTATTAATATAGTATTGTTACAAAAATTTTTCTAAATAATTAATATTTTTATCATATATTGTACATTACATATAATATATTATTACAATATATATACATATATAATGTATTATTTATTATACGATTATTAACGACACGTTAATTAATATTTAGTGAATTTTATTTAAAAAGACGTGAATTTACAGAAATTGTAAGACGGCTTATATTTTTATATCTCTATAAATAAACTAGAGATTTTGATTATTTTTATGAATTAAACTTTAAAAAAAATCAAAATTCAATAAAATTCGTATTTATAAAAATTTGAAGTTATAATGTGCAGTTATTTATTGAAATTTTTAATTTTTTATATTTGTATTAATTAAAGTAATTAATTTTTCTTATATTTCTTATTACATTCAATTTTACGAAATTTAACAAAGCAATGAACGATCAATTTTTTCTGTAACGCAAAATATTAAAGTAGAGCAAAATTTAATGTTTTTCTAATGAAGATAAAAGCAAAATATTATATATAAGAAGAATATAGATTTATTTCTTAGAATAAAAGCAATCATACAGAGATACAATGCAGAGATACGATAAAAGTGAATTGTAGGAACTGTATCCATATTATTGTGTCAATACAATACATTTTATTATAACATATCAATCACTTATTTTATTTATATATTCGATTATATTTGTGAGAATGATAACATTATTATAAAAAATTAAAATGAATTAAAATAAGCGAAAAGTAAGAAAAAAATGTAATTTAAACAAATAATTATGTAAAAGTATTAAATTTACTACTTAAATACGTAAACGATTACGTAAACGAAGCTTATCTTGAATTTTGATCAAATAAGCCGTTTACGTTTGAAATTCGTCTGAATACCTTAAATATGAAGATGTATCTCGTAATAGTTGTATGTGAGATATTATTTGTAAGAACATCTGTGTCTTTTTAAATGAGTTTTCCTAAATGATACAAGACTATTCGTTTTAATTAAGCAATTACATTCTTAACTGTTTTTTAAAATTTATTTATATATTTTATATAAATATATGCGTTTAGGTTATCAGCTCAACAATTATTTTTCCAATGTAACAAATATAACTTGTTTCAAAATAAATAAAATTTGTTAATACGTAGATATTGTATTAGATAAAAGATATAGATAAAATAACAATTATATTCCATAAAATGTATATAAAATTGGAAAAACCTTGTCGTGCGTGTTCTTTTATGATACGAATCCTAATTCCTTTTTATAATATAAATAAAATAAAAACCAATAAATTAATATTTATCGTACAAATAACTATTTCATTGTGACTGCAATAGTGTTATAGAGTATTATGATACGTTCGTGACCGTTACGGTCTCGTAATATAATTTTATTGTAGGTTTTTCTTAATTCGATTAAAATTGAGAACCCAGTGGAAAAAGGTCACGCTTGTTTTGGATAAATGTGTAAGGGTATCCTTATATTTCCTTCCTTGAAAAAAATTTAGCGTCCAATTAAAGTGATTGTAATTTAAATTACAGTTGATAACAAAAATAAAATATACAAATAATTATTAGTATCATATGTGATAAGGAAATAAGGAAATATAGCTCTTTAGATCGTTTGTACATTTGTAAAGCTAAAAATGCGCATACGTATTTGTTACACGTTATTATCAATATGTCGGATATTGTAAAGAAAATGATAGCTTAAGCTGAAATAAAGAAATTTTTAACGCGCCGGTAGGATATTTGTTAATTTTGCTCGTTAATACCACACAACTGTCCAAGCAGATGCTAGAGCGAAAATTGATGTTACTTACTAACTCCTCCAAATAGCGTTTGCAGCTTAGAAAGGATATAACTTTAGTCCAGAAGCTATAATGTCGGAGAGCAATAAAATTTTTCGAAATACTATCCATATCAGTTAATGACTGGAACTTCAATAAAATGGTCTTACGTGTACATTATCGTTTATAAAACGTATACATTATCGTTTATAAAATCTAACCAAAGCTTTTCTACACAAGTATCAATTGAGGAAAACGTGAATTTGAAAAGAATACATACTGGATTCTTAGTATCACGGAGAAGTCTACGAAACAACACCGGCGAAGGCTGTTGCAACTATTTATCTGCTAGCTTTCTACGCACACACGCGCGTAAGCTAGAGTACAACATGGATTCTCCAATAGTTGCAGTACGTGCCTATTGCTCACCGAACGCCTCATCTCTCTTTCGTTGTCGCGTCCGTTCAATCGCTCGACTTATTTCACCTCCTATTCGTGTTGATTCCACTGCGTATCCTAGTGCTTACTACAAGTTTGCTCTATCCACATGTCGCATTTGTACTACAAATCCCAAAGGCTGTACCCGTGAGAAATAGGACTATCCTAATCACGGGCCTTCCCGAACTCGACATGACTATCCGCGCATATTGCGAAACGTCTAATTGCGTTTTTCCTCTTGCTCCGTGCAGATTCACCGATTTGTATTTACCGTTATTCGTCTTGTACGCTGTACCTGTATTAAACGAATGTTAACCCACACTGCTTGTGATTAAATATCTGACGAGAGAAATTGAAATGTGCTCATTTAAAAATGAATGTAATGTGATTTATCTTTCAAACAATTAATATTTCTAAGCATTATGGAACTTTCCTGTCGATCAAACGTTCTCAAAGTGATGCACCACTGCACAGTTGTGGAAATCTCAAAATTACTATTCTGTACCTTTAGATTATTTTCTGTAATCCTAAGTATTTTAAGTTTACTAAAATAAATTCCAGATAAAAATCACGCGTGAGCTTGTAGCAGATGGAAAATTTTGTTATACTTAGAATCTTCTTGTATAAAGATATATTCTAAGTATCTTAAATGCACTTGGCACAATTGTTGATTCATTGGTTTTATGCACTATGATAGAAGAAAAGTAAAACGCGTACGAAGATAGTATAAAACAGTACAATTATAATTAAATATGTTATTCGATCGTTCTAAATAATCAGATCAACTTATACGCTATTATCTAACGCTTATTTCAGAGAAGAATGAATAAAGCAGAAAACATGGAGATTTCAAAGCTCAAAAAGATAAGAAAAAGAGAATGTCTAATATGAAAAAAGAGATGCAAACGCATTTCCTTTTTAGGATACACGCAAATACACGCAAATACACACAAATTGGTAAGAGTCGATTGCACTATATATAAAAGTCAATTGAAAACTTTTAATCGTTTCTTGAGTATTACGAAAGTGGTAATAGCCTGATTGATTTCAACAAATAATATTTTCAATATTTCATTATGACTTTTTTTCAAAATTATTATAATCTAATGGTTTTTACATTTTTATATTGAAAAGCTTTTGGTTAGTAATATATTAATTAATTTATGATTCTAAAATTGCATTGTAATACGCTAAAGTCGTACGTATTTTTGTAGTTTCTCTTTAGAGTATGAAAATTTTTCAATTTATAACATTCAAAAAATATATAACTTATTTTCTAAATGCTCAAATGTTACATTCAGCATATGAATAATAAGTATACCGATTATCGAGAGGGCTTGAACATACTTCAACAGAAAATCAAGCTTGCAATCGCATCGCTTCTCATTGTTCATGGATGCTTGCTTTCTCTACTCGTATTTCTTCATCTAATATTCAAAGAAACGTCCATTAAACTGGTGCTATTATACGTAATGTTGTGCTGCTTGTTCATCTTCCAGTAATGCCACTTTATTTATGGTTATACACTTGCGCCAGAACCAGACACGCATACTCACGTACTTGTACCACAGCTCATAGAATGAATCTCCTGCCTAAGAACAAAACACTTATTTCAGCGCTAACTTTTTTTTCGTCTCATAAATAGATGTTCGATATAGTTTTCCTGATACAAGTTGAAACGAAACTTGTTCTCGTATATTCATTTATTGTATAGCTACTTATACTAATAGTTTATAATTTATAGTTGGATTGGTGTAATAAATTGCTTTCAATAATCAGAGAAAACATGTTATTCGGTACCTTTTTGGTACTTTGAAGTACTTACTAATTAACGACGAAAAAGAATAATCTATTAAAAATACCCTAAATATGCTAAATCGACGAAAACAAAACAAAATATTCGAATACATAGATGACAGATTTCACTCTTTTGGTTTCCGAAATCAAGCATTAACGGATAATAACGACGATATAACCGGACTTCTTGGACGTTAATATAATGACATACAAATTTTTACCAACGCGTTCTTTCATAATGCTGAAAGCTGTTATGTGTTTCAATAGTTTCACATATGCATTCAATTCAATTATAATTCTAAGTCTCGTGTAGCATGAAGGACAATGAACCGTTATCATATCACCTTTACTCAATAGATTATAATTTCGTTCACGTGTTGCACGCGTTGCTTTAAATCTTGCTTGTCACAAGATTCAGAACGTTTACACACATTTTAAACATAAACGATAGACGCTAAGAACCTCGTGACCGGTTACGCTCCGATCGGAACGCTGAGGTCAACGTTTTCCGTTCAAGGCCAAAGTACGGAGAGCCAAGATACGAGGTACGTACTTACGTACTGTAGCCGACGGTCCACGAAGTACGTAACGTTCGCTCGCGGAAGAGACAGTGAAAGGGCCGAAAGGGAGACTTGCAGCATCTCAGCTTTCGAGCCTATGACTTGTACGGAGGTATGGCTCGTTATTGAAAATACCGGACTATCTTTTTATATTATCATATCGAAATATAATACTTTTATGCTGCGGCAGCTTAAAATATTACCGATACTAAATAATTCGTGCTAATTTATAGTATTGAATCAGAATTTCTTTTTATTTTCATTCGCTTGCACTGATCTTCGGGCTAATGTGACATGTATTATCCATTATTAAATTTATTAAGCTTATTTAATAAATTTGTGAAGGGAAATAAGAATTATTTCAAATACAAAATGAAAAAAGTATGTACTCTGATAAAACTAAGTGAATGAGTTAAGTGTCGGAAAGTATTGATTTTCCTCAATTATTGTATCTCTATTATTATATTCATATAATATAACTAGTATGCTAGTAATGTGATTTACGAAAATTACACCTAATCTGGTTAACTATAATTAACGATACAGAGATCGTATAATTATTTTCTTAAAAGATGTTAAGTTTTGTTTAATGTAGTCATTATTTAAGTTTATAGTTTCAATACGCAAGTTTATGTTTTTGTTAAACGGTCGGTAGAGTAGGTTTGCATAAACTGTAAATTCACGTTCAAATGTCGATTCCATACATGAGATGTTAGATAATCATACATTGCAAAATGATGACTTTATGCACTAGGCCCGTCTGTATTTCTCGCTTTCTCTTACACATTTTACACAAACCAGTTTTGCACAATATGCTTTTATGTTTATTACAGCCTCATTCAAGTGATCGATTAAAATATATTTTTCGATCTTTCAAAAAATCATCGTCATCCTCGGACCTAACAAAACAATCTTCATGGACACCCTTACATTAACCGCTATTTACTGTCTTGAAGATTCCTAAGATCCAGTCCAATAAACTAAGTTTTCTCAGTCACAAATCAATGTCAAAAGTTCTTCGAATTACATGCTCGCAAACTCCATACTACAATATTTTTACATATGTAATATTTTTTACTATTAATAAGTGTGACCTACATCTTAAACACAATTATTCCATCTGTAATATTTAATGTAAAATTTATTTTATTGATATTAACTCGTCCGTTTTTTATACTTACGGAAAATATCGATGATTTTTTACAAAAATACGATAGAAATCTTTAGCGATAGTCGACGAAAAATTAAAACCGGAAATCTAGGATCCATTTTTCGAATGCACAGGATCCCCATTTAAACTAATTTATTCTGAAATTTACAAATAATTAACTACCGTCTAGAGTTCTCGGGAACCCAATTACTTGAATTCTGATGTGCAATCGACTGAAAAATTTTACCATTACAACCTTAGCTTTGGAAATTCATTGAATAAAAATGCTTAATAATGAAATGTCCGGTTTCTCGCTTAAGGAGCAATACCTACTATTCATAACACCATCAATATTTAAGACTCATAAGAATTATCAAATAATAAGTATATAAGCCTGCAAATTTTATAAATAATACATATACTTTACTGAAAATTGTCTTCATTTTTTATTTCTCAAGATAAAGTAAATTAATTGTATAAATTGCTATCACTTATCTACCTAAAAATCTACTTAAAATGAAATAAAAAATGTATTTATTCTTATCGCATTATATTCTTATCGCAAATAAGAAAATATAATATGTAATAAAACAAAAATATGTCTTTATCCTTTCAAGAATGTATATTGTTTTAAAAATCTTTGCATTTTTACATTTTTAATAGTTGTATTATATTAATCATTTTGTTCTTTATTGATTAATAAAATTAATTTTTCTTCAACTGAACTATATGTAAATCATGCAAATGTTATTGTCTTCCTTTTTAAAAGTTAATGATACAATTGAGAAGGTGTATAGATATTCTTATCCTGATAATTTCACGCTTAAATCGCACTTTATAGTTCAAAATTTGTTATTTGGAAATTTTGGTATAAAATAATAAAGTAAACAAAAATACTCTGAAAAAGTTCATGGCAATTAATGATAAACTATGTAAAAAGTTGTATAGAACGAGTGCGCAAAAAGTAAGTACCAAAATGTGCAACTAAAAAGTGACCATTACGTTAAACGATTCGGTTTACTCACGGTATTTCGTGTAGTTAGTATTTGAGTAGTTAACACGAAGTCTTTTTATCTTAAAGTTATATTTACAATAACGTAAGTGTATTGTTGAATATTTTGTTGAATTTAATAAAAAAATTATTGATTTATACGAAGTAATAATTATTAATATAGCTACCAAAATAATATTCAAATGAGAGATTAAAAACAGAATATGAAATATAACATTATTAAACATTTATGTACAATTTTTGATATTTTATCTGGAAAAGAGGAGAAAAATTAGCGGGATACGGCATCTTCAATTGAGGCGGAGATAGAAAGACAAACAGTCAAGAAAGAGAGAAAGAAATTAAATTGTATGGACTCTTTTCGTTTAATATACATTAGGCAGGGTATACGCTGTTGCGAGCCAATTTCGGAAGACCGAAACATGTGTATGCATATAAGTACACATACTATATTGAAATATTATAAATTATAAACAAATATAATATTCGTATACTATTTTTAACAAATTCGTTATTATTTGAAAAAAAAAATATAATTGAAAAAAGCAGTTCTAATAAAAATATAAAAGTAATTTTATGTTTTGTTTACAAATAATTAATACAGATTATGTTAAATGAATTTCGTATACATATACTTGAAAGAAAAAGTATCATACTTG
This sequence comes from Wiebesia pumilae, assembly GCA_018907045.1. Taxonomy (NCBI): domain Eukaryota; kingdom Metazoa; phylum Arthropoda; class Insecta; order Hymenoptera; family Agaonidae; genus Wiebesia; species Wiebesia pumilae. The sequence goes on along the minus strand of JACCHZ010000181.1, from coordinate 7,255,592 downwards.
TAAGTTTCAAATTTAATTAAAATATCAAAAGCACTATTTTATCCATTCGTGAAAAGGAAATGAAAAACATTTTATTCTTTCATGCTGAATCTGTTTTTTAGATGTTTTATATTTGAAATAAAAATAACTACACCAGTATGTTTAAATATCGCGTTAATTAGTAAACCTTTTCAGTTTTACTCACAAATACAAACTTTCAGAAGTTGCTTGAAATTATATTTTCAAACATATAAATGATTTAAAGTAATTAATGTTCAACATAAATTTTTAACTTTTTATACTTTTTAAAAGTTATTATACCTATTGATTATTGTATTGCCCTTTTTAAATAAATGAAAAATTTAATTTATTTTACTTTTGTAACTGAAATTTTGCTTTGCCGTTTGCTCTATAAACTTTGAAATTGCTTATACTTAAAAACTATGAAAGTTACAAGTAAAAGAATAGTAATATATATTTATTCAAAATAAATACCTTATCAATAATAAAATAATAATAAAGTGTCATACTTTTTTTATTGAATAATTATACGTAATGGTATTTTTAAGTAACTTACATTACTTTGAAAGATTTTTCGGAAGATTTTTATTTTAAAACTTTATTCATTTTTAAATGTTTTTTATAAAATTCATTTCATCTTAAATAAATTCTGGTTTTATGTAATTTATAAAGATACTTTCAGTAGAACGTTCTAAATAAATATTTAATACATACGTATAAAACATTTCTAAAAAACTTTTTTTTTTAAATCGAAATTTCGATTATTATTTATCTTATGTATATAAAAATCTTTAACGTTATATACGAAAAAAACAATTATTACATGCGCATTCTTTGTATTTAAAAAGAGAAGAATCATCTGTGAATTGTCGTATTTTATTTAAATTTTATACGTTTTCATACAAAATCTTAACCGAATAATGTAAATTCTATTGAATCAATATATTTTGAGAATCAAATATCGGAAGTTTATCTTTGCAACTCTTAAATATTCATGATTAAACATAAATACATATAAAGACTTTTGAAATGTGGCTTTTTTAAATAAACTTAACGTTCTTACTTTTTTATTTCTTCTATAATTTCTTGAATATTTATTATTGTACTTCATCGAAATTTCAATCAATTCAATAATTTACAATTGCATTAATTATTTGGAACTCAGTTAGTAAAATATTATATTATATTTATGTAATATATTGCAATAAAATCAAGATGTAAAATTTATGAAACATTAAACATGAAATACGTATTTGTAATATAATGTAGACACCGTTAATTGTACAAAAATGATTTATATAAATTTAGATGAAATATAAGAAGCTGTTCTCGAAATAATCTTTTAGGAGCCACTGGAAAGGTAAATTGAACTCTGATAGAATTATTTGGAGCAAGTAATTTTACTGATATTCTATAACTGAATAAGAGTAATTTACGAGAATTTAAAGAGAAATATAAGAGACGTATATGTTTACTCGAAATATAATCAAAAGTTCATTAAATATAGTAAAATAAATAAATAAAATTAAATGTTAAATTAATAATTAATTTTTAAAAATACGTTTATACTGTTAATGTGATTTGGTTCATAAAATTATCATTTAAAAATTAAAAAACATATACTTGAAATAAAATAAAATGAACTGTTCGTATTACTAAGGAAAACATTAAATATTATATCTTGCCGTAGTTCTGAATGTGTATAATTATGATTCTTTCTGTGTGTATTAATATATATTTATATCTAGAAACTAAAAAACTTACTACGTCCTCCATTAGACAGTACAATTTTTTATTATTTTACTATAAATCAATTATGAATACTTGAATATTTATCACTTGTTTTTCAGTTTACTCAACGAAATCTCGTATACTGAATTTTATTTTACTCTACGGCTACATATCGAGCTCATGTTAATCAGTCTGACTTATATTTAAGATATTGATTGAAGTGTAAAATTCGTTAATTTGAATATTGCAGAATTTTAGTAGAATTATATTATCAATCTTAAATTTGAATTGACTATTGGTACACTTATTGCAACATTTTCAAAAGACTTTATTTATTTCCAGAAAAAAATTTACAAGTCGAATGTATAACCTTTCAAACTTAAATTACTTCTCAATCAAAAATTTTGCTTCGATAACTGACGAATGACTAAAAGAGAAGGTACGTTGTAAGCGAGAATATCGTATTATATTAGGGATGCTTCACGTCATAATATGAAATTACTATTGCAGGTCCGAATACTACAGATGAGTTTATGTGAGTGTTCTTATCGGTATCATGAAACACGTACGCGACCGTTAGAAGTTTACATTTTTAACTAGAATTACTTTGAATTGCACGAATAGCAGGCTTTATTACTTAAATTATTTCTTTTGGAAATTTTAAAGGAATTAATGATTTCTATCCTATTTTCAATGATAAAGAATCGTTCATTATATTGTGGGAATTTCGATATCAGAACCACTCAAAATTTTATTTAGCAATCGTTTTAACGTACCAATTTTTTTGCTTGTACTAATAAGCTTTCTTTTATGAACTATTAAATTCATAAAATTAAGATGTAGTAAACACCTATTGATTATGAATATAGACCAGAGTAATTAAACGTAACTATTTTGCCAGATATTTTTTTCTATTTCTTTTCCTATTCTTAAATCACTTGCTTAAAATATTAAAATATTCCTTTTTTGAGTTATTTTATAAACTGTTTTTTTATATATGCAAGCATTATTAATTTAATTTTTCTAACACCCATAAAAAATGACTATTAGATGTCCATCTTGGTAACATTGTTCAATTTCTCATTACATATTTTAATATTATTCCTTTTTTTACGTTTTTGAAATTTTCCTTACTCTGGTGATTACAAAATTGAAAGACATAATATTAATAAAATTAGAAAATGTTAATAATATTAATAAATAGAATAAATAGTTTTTTCTTATAATTTGTACTTATATATTATGAAATCATATATGCTTTCATAGCTTATTATAGTATACTTAATAAAGTAACATGTAACTTAAATTAATACTGTAATTATCTGCTTTTTATTTTCATTATTCGGCCATTTTAATTAGTAAATATTTATTTTCTTATTTATTCCAAATGATTCAGCAATAAAATGACGTATAAATACGATTATTATTAGTTTTGTAACCACATAAAATCGATTTTTTAATATTTTTTTACTTTTTACATTTAAACAATTTTTTTTAACATTTAAGACATTCAATGAATATATTACTTAGGTTTAATATAAGAAAAGACCTTGTGTGAATTATAAATTGTGAGTGATGAGGGAATTAAAATGTGAAAAATATAATTTTATTTAATGAACTTTTATTATTTCAAATATTGTAACGCTCTTTGTCCATTTAATTTTTGAACCTATAAATCGATGTACAAATTGAATTACCGCGACAGAATGAATAAAAGTATATTGTATAACATATCAATCATAGGATTTTCTAAAAGTCTAAATATAATTGAAGCTAATAGAATTTTTTTATCACAAAGCTATGAATATAATCGATTATTATATTAGATTATATTAGATTATAGACAAAAGTAAATTTATTCATATATAAATTAAGTAAAAATAATTTAAAACTATTTATCGGTAAAATAAAATTAAGCCTAAGAGGAATTCTAGAAGAATATATTACATGGACTTTCATAATTAATTAAATTATTAAAAAAATAATAAATTTTAAATGTATTTTCATAAACTATACGATTTTGTTAAAGTATATTTACATTTTTTAATTCATACTTTTAGGATACAAATAGTTTTTAAATTTTAATACAATACAACTTTAAATGTACTGTAGTTAAATACATTGATAGACTGTGATAAAAAAGAGTCTTGTATAACAAGTTCTAACTTCTCTTATAACTACAACGTGAGTTTTCATAGCTTATACGAGTGCTTGTATTAGGCAGTATATTCTTTATAATAACTTTACATTAAGAAATTTAAATAACTATTTGTATTATAATAGTATGTACTTAATCTTTCAATAAATGGTAAGTGCAAATCATGATAGACTAGTTCAAATTAAATTTTAAAAAACGAATATTAAAATTAAAATAATTGTGCATTAAATTTATTTATAACCGTATTAATTATTTGTAGAATAATAAACACAGATAGTTATCAATAAAATTAATAAACATCCTTTGCATTTTTTCTATGTAGATATCTTTTTTTTAAATATCAATTGTTTCAAATATCAGTATGTATTGACATATATTTATTGTTTATACTTGATTAAGAGTTCACAACAAATTATGTTTGATATAATTTCAAATCTATCTTCAATATTTATATATGATATTTCAACCATCTTATTTTGAAATACGGGTTACTTGTATTTAGTTATAAAAATACGTATAATTTTACTTTTCTCGTGTCCTTAATATTACATAGTTCGCATTTATCATGAATTAATTAGCAATGTTGCTTTGGCTACATCCCTTGCGAATGACCTGTTTTATTTAAGTTTTATTCTAGAGTTTCAATTTCGATCATTATTCCTATGATACATTGGTTATACCTTCTTGTGAGCAATTAGATTTTTTATTTAAGTTGAAATATTTTAGACAGACATCTCATCAGTTTATATCTATTCATCTAATAGTTTAGAACTTCTTTCATCTCATTCAATTTAAATCAGAGTACATCAGACGCAATGGCAACATCAATGAGAACAATCCAAAAATCTCCGCTATTAAACGTCGCGTACCAGAAATTCGGGTCTAGTATAGATCTCTGAAAAACTAACGCCATAGTGCTTCTCGACTTCTATACTTTAGCAATTCCGTGTAATAGAAAGTCATTTCTTCATTGATTTATCATTTTATAAAAATAGTATTTACTGATTTTCAAGGTCTATTCCAAGTACTCATTAAGTTCTCTAACACATTTACTAACTTCGACTATTGATAACTACTGATGGCTCTTATTTGTATGTGCAAGAATTATCTAACATTATTTTTAGTGATTAGTAATCACTGTACACAGACATTTACTATTATTATTGAGAAGTAGAAGTTATTTTTTTATTTTCAGTAGGTGTTTCGAGCATCTTGCTTTTGATATATTTCTTTTATAAATACGACCCGCGAGTATTATATATACAAATTTCTTTTTTTCCTGCAGAAGTTGAAAAGTTGAAAAATAAATACTTGAAGAATGTAGCAGATGAACTACGCTAGGTAGATCGCCTCGCTGAGTCTGCAAAATAAGGATGCTTAGCTGCAAATAGACATCTTTATACAAACAATTCTTCAATAGTAGTTTTTTAATGTATCCAACGTTGCTGAACGGATCTTTTGAATTGAAAGAAAGAGAATTTATATGAAACTCTGATTTTTCTTAGCAATGTAGAATCGCTCTTAGCCGGTTATATATATCTCTTTTAAACTTCCGAAATGGAGAGCATATGAAGAGGACAAAAGAAGTAGAGATTGGTACTGTAATATAGGTAAAGAAATAAGAAATCTAACCGGAAATAATAAAATACTGATGTTAGAATAGTTTCCTAAAGATCCTAGGGAACCACTTAAAACATATCCGACTTTTCATATCCTCGATAAAACATTAATTAATAGTATTATTTATAAATTTTGTAAATTTATATTTTGAACATTTTTTACATTAAATTCATTTTCATTTTGATTATATATATGTACGTATGTATGCATGTATGTATGTATGTATGTATGTACGTATACTATATTATATCCTAGTAGATTAACATTTTTGCCTTGATTAACAATTATTATAAAGTAAATTGATAATGAATGAATTTTAATATTATAAGTTTATTTAATTAGCTCAAGTTGTGCCTCCTATTTGCAATAGTTGCACGAAGTTATAAATCTCGATTTTTCTCGCACTACTAATCTTTTATAATATTCTTCAACTAGCTTGTTATACTTTTTGTCGGCTCACACGAGCCGATATTACAGCTTTATTACATTTTGAATTTGATAAATTCAGTAGAAAATGATTTATTCTAATAATAATATTTTGTAAATAGTTTTTTTTTCTTTAGTTTTCACATTCTTAATATTCTATTTTGAGCTTTTTTTATAAAACTTATCTTTTAATGTATTTCAAAATCCAATAAAATTATTTATTTATTTTTTAATGCTAATGTTTGATAGTATGTATCGATATTTTACAATAACTTTTTAGATTGATGAAATAGAAGAACCTTTTACAATGGCTAAAAAATTTATTTATATCATACATAATTATTTCGGAAAAAAAAAATAAATGTGATTTTTATTAATATTTTTTATTATGTCATACTGTAACATCCATTGATCGATCCTTAAAACTTACGCGAGACAATTCTTTAGCATTTGGACTTTAACATAATGAAAAATTGGTTTAAAAAACTAAATTAAATTCATTACGCATTCGATATATAAATCCTATTTTTAATATAATGCATATGTATTATCATATATAATTTAAAATATATATTTATATATATGAAATAAGGCACTATCAAAAAGTAAAGTAAGCTAAAATGTAAACTAAAATTAATAATAACTATTTTTACCAAATTGATAATATTTAATGCAAATTAAAACTTAAAATTTTTAATCAGAAAAATTAGATGAATTACATTTCACTATGATAATGTATGTTACAAAACCATTATAATTTTTTGAACGTATTCCAACATTATATTATATCTGTAATCACGAGAATAATTATTTTTAGTCGCTCAAATAAAAAAATATATATTACTTCAAAATCAGAATTCTTTATACGTACAGCTAATAGTTTTATTAATTGTGCGAACGTTAATCACGCACTGTTTGCATTGATTCCTCTGAACTAGAGAAGAAGAAAATGAAATATATATTATTACTCAACAAAATCAAGTCATAAGCTATTAATAATACGTATATGGAATAATAATAATATAAACGTATATGGAAAAGAAAAGCTACTAAAATGCATGTATTAACTTGTTCACTTCTTCAATGTTTACATCAATTTCCATAATGTGAATTTAATTTACCATTATAATACATAAATAAATTCATAAATACATACATTTATAAAATATTTCGTAATTATTTTACGTACACATAGTGTAATACATGTTTATGTACATAAACATAAATTATGTTTACTGTCATGCTATACACATTTTATGTATATGTGAAATTAACATTATAATGTATATATTAATAATATTATTAGTGTAAATATTTCTTACTTGTTTCAACGCTTAGAATAAAAATTGAATGAGTTTATTTCATTTATTATCACATTTATTTGAAATTAAGATATTAATTTGAAAAGTATAAGAAATAGTTAAGCATACTTTTTCTAAATTATGGATATTTGGATTATTTCATTTAAAAATTCATTAGGAAACTTCTAATTAAATATGTGATTTGTTATATTGAGATATTTTAAAAAATAAAATTAAAAAGACGTAATTACGTTTTACTTGTAAATCGAGTAACAAGTACAAATTTTAGAAGGACTACTACTACTAAACTTATAGCAGAGCCTCTCCTTGGGTTCCAGCAGTACTCTGATTATTTCAATCCATTGTATCATACCCTTTCTATCTCCTAGGGGTTTCCGGATATCTTATCCAAAAGCCGGAGTACATCCACAACAATATAGATATCATAACCATTTATAAATTGCAATGCATTTGTTATTGTAAACGAAGCAAAACTTAATTTTATTTATGATGTTTCTTAATAGAATATTTTAGATCTGCAATTATCTAATCTGATAACTGATTACTTTTTACACCTCATAATTATTATCTTGAATTTTTTTCGTTTTTTTTACTGGTGGTAGTTTTTCAACATTATTATTAAATTTCCTTCGTAAGATGTAATATAATCTGTTTCAACGATAAAACTAATATTTGAAACTGTACGAAATTAACATAACTTTTGCAATATTTGAAGGCAGATTTTTCATTGAAGTAATTAGTACTCTCAGATGTATTTGATAAAATTATTTATATTCAAACGATTCAAACGTTAAGTGTTCAAATATATCATTTAATTTAGGTATAATTTGGGTAATCTGTAATACAATTGTAACACTCATTTAAAATTAAAAAGAAATTAAAAAACAAGTTATCTTATAGAAGGACTATAGGAGGTCGCAGCTTCTGCAGTTGCCTAGAATTATTGGTAAAGCGTACAATATCCATCAGAACTTCGTTCTGCAGATGAGGGCTTCTTCCGGTTTATATGAAAACAATGAGGTATTACCGGAACGATAGCAAAAAGCTTAAAATATTCTAAGATTTTATAATTATAATATTTATCAGTTATTTCGAAAGTCATTCGTTGAACAAAGTCCAGGGGATGTAAATTATACTATTTATCGCCTATCAACTAACCTTTCAATTAAAATATTAGATCTTCAAAGTCCAATTGTATAGTCATTATTAATAATTAACCGCTTATGAACGCATCATAAAAAATACAAATAATTCAAATTACTTACTTTTCTATTCGCCCTCGAAAAACCAAAGAGTAGTTTTAACCGTAATTTGAAATTTTGCAAAGTATGTTCTTTTATTAGGTTTCTTATTGAATTGTTCTGTGTTCTATTGTTTGCTTATAATCTAAAGTTTGATTAATATTTATTTGGAATTTCACGTATAAATAAATCATAAACTTTTATTGCAATACAATACAAACAGTATTCCAAGGCAAAGAGAGAAAAAGTATTTTATTCAAGCTCTTACGATTCAGAACTCATCTACTAATGAATATGATTGTATAATAAGACGAGAAACATATGAAATATTTATCGTACAATTCTTATAATATTTAAAAAGCATATATATTATTATTATGTTGAACTTTATGCATCTTTAATTTTTACCGGTGAATTGGTAATTGTCTAAAGTTTTAATGGAAATTCAAAATTAACTTAAAATAAGAAACAATATTGAAAATACGGTCGAGTATTAGTTTTATACATTTTTCTATAAAAATTATGTAGAATTCATATAGAACCGATATATCTGAACTTATATTTTGATATGTTTGAATTTACAAATTATAAATTCATTTGAATATGGACGTTAATGAAGTGTTTATTATAAATGATTCTCACGTCGGTCTAACACAATTTTCACCTCGTTGACAAGCGGCCAAGTGTCACGAAAGATTAACCGAACTTGAACGAGTTTCGTCTTAAGTTAAACTTCAATTTCGTTCGGCTCCATAGTCCCCGTAGTTAATGATCTTACTAACTCGAACTGGCTTTTACATTATTAGTTAGCTCCCTCGGAGCTAAAGCTACCTGTCCATTTTCTTGGAAGGAGCATAGATCCTAATCCATGTTTTTCACGGAAGTTGCTTAATATCACATATACTGCAACGCGTATTCACTAATTGCATTGCAATAAGCGACAAGCCAATTAATAAAAATTAATTAAACCAATTAGTGAATAATTTATCAATATTTCAATATTTTTAATTGTTGCCATTTATTCCAAAAGTAAAACTGCGAGAAGTATAGTTGTAGATACTTTTTGTCTTTGATTCAATTCGCATGAAATAGATAATAAATGTCGAGCATGAGCGTCATGTGCATCTAAAGAGGTATATCGGCGATACGCTTTCTTAGAAAGAAAGTAAATTAAAAGAAAGTAATTTAATCATTAAAGAAAGTGTATTAATTGCTTTGTGTTCTTCGGTGCATTACGAGTATTATAATGCAATAGATGAATGTAAAATACAACTTTAACAACATGTATTATCAATAGATAAATATACAAGAAAGTACGGACAATTAATTGCTAATGTATATACATAAATTAAATTACTAAACTCTATTCCACGTCTTATATTGCAGTTTTTCATAAATTCTAAAAAAATAAGAATTTATAACCATTTTCAGTATTTTTAAATTCTGATAATTAATAAATAATATGGTACTGTAAATTATAACAGGATTTATTACAAAGAATTTAAAAGAAATGTTGTTTCTAGCAATCTCTATTGGTAACAAGACTAGACCCTCGATCGGTAAAAACGTTTGTTTTTTTATCAATGTCTTCAACGGTAAGTTGGATTGAATTTTCTACTAGAGCTATAACGGGATATTATAACATTCGAACAATTCCGTTGAAAATTATATTCAATTAACATATATGCAGTATATTGTAATGATCAGAGAGCCTGGATAACAATTGCCGGGACGATGTCAATGGCGCGATGTTTATGGTATAGATCGCGCAACACAGACGCGTCCGACATTATTGGTAAAAAACACCACCCATAAGCCTTGCATTTTTTGATTTTTTGATAAACGAGAAATATTAATCAAACGACCTGTACTCAATTTATATATATACATTTATATTGTTACTTTCGGAGTACCCCGTGCCCGACATTTGTTTTACTTGTTGATATGACTGACGTAATAATACTATATCTTAAGAAAAATTCAACAAGTTTACCATGTACCATCGTCTACTTTATCAACATCTTCTCTTTACCCGCTGATCAACGCTTCGCGGTCGTTCTTATCAACTCGAATGTCATAAGAAAGCGAGCAGGAGATAAAACGAAAAAAGATTTGTTATACTCAAAAGAAAGTAATGTCAGGCTAGAGTCACAGCGAGGGTATCCGAATGCAGTGCGATGCGCAGATTAACCGCCGCGTAGTTCACATAATTATTCTTTACACCTTAACTTACTACACATACTACACACTACACACTAACTTACTACACTAACTACACCCTAAATAAATAAATAAATAAAGATATATATAAATGTCTATCAATATATTCTCTACGTTCAGATCAATTTATTTCAAATTATCAATTAAAGTTGCGTATAAATATTTTTTTTAAATCAACGTATTATTTTGTATATTGTTATATATACATTTTTTAAATTATATCATTTTCATAATAAAAGATTCCTTCAAATTAAAAAACAGGTTTATTCTAATATTACAAAAATAAGTATTAGTATGCACTCATAACACGACATAAATTTTATTTTAATTATAAATTAATGAAATCCGAATTATAAAAAATATTAAATAATGAAATTCTTATGTGTGTTGCTGTTTATCACTTCAAAATAAAATCGTATATTTTTTTAATATTATGTATAGATCTATTGCCTATATGCTATAAATAATAAATTAGATTACACAAAAACATAAAGTTGGTACGTTTTAGGATCCCACCAACTTGCCCTTAACGAGTACTTCTCATATAACTGTGGACTGTACTACATGGCTAAACTTATCAGGTGCACTTACCTTCTATTCCGAGATTTTTCAGAATAGAAAAAACGGCTTCGCCGTGACATTTGGATCTTCTTGCGTAAAACTTTCCTTCGACTCGTTACTCCAACAATCATAACCTACGCGAACTGTAATGTAACATGGGACGGAACTAGGATTTTGCCAGCCCAAAATTTCAATACATTAATAAAACCTTGCACGGCTTATGATAAAAATACATCGCACAATCAGAAGTAAATTTTTTTAATTTGAGAAAATTAAGATCCTTGTGTTGAAAAATCATTGTCAAAATAAATTTCTCCAAGTATTTTATAACATACTTTTCAAAATTTGTATACTATAATATACACATATAACGTGAAAAGTTCGTAAATCGAAAATTATTATTAAAGTAATACAGAAAAAAGAAGCTATTATGCATGCGTATTAAACAATGATATTTACTTAAGTTATACGTTGTGTTTTAGTTGTACAATTAAAAATAATATTTTTCCATCCGCCGTAAATATAATGTCGTATGTAAATGCAGAAATAGACTAAAGAAGGAAAGAAATAGGAAGAAAAGAAGAAGAAATCAGCTAAGAATTTTTTTTAAGCTTTAAACGACGAATGTATGAATTCATCGGTAACAATAACGTATAAGGAAATAATGAAATATAAAACATTCTGTCTCGTCTCTTAAGCAGTTGTTACGGCTCTGCCTCACTAAACTAAAACTTTAAAAATGAAACTTTGAGATTTTTCCTCTTTCTCTTGCTCTCTTAATTTAATTAAATTATCTCGTTTTAAGAAACTAAAATCGAAGGGAAGAAAGTAAGATTAACACCGCATCAAGAAATGACATGGTTGTCTACCAGCAAGTGCAACGCCCACCACGTACACACTTACGCATACACTTAGAGCGAGAATTTCATAATATTAATCATAGTATAATTTGTTAGTCATAATACTTTTACATTCTAGCATTTGTGACGTTAACCGGCCTATAAACAATAATTTAGTAACAAATTGATTCGATAAAAAGAACCAATAATAATATAAACAGTATTACGAAATATTGCTTAGTATTAAGTATTACGAAAAGCTATAATTCAATTATCAATATTAATATTAAATAATACCTAATTGTTATTAATATTTTATACAAGCAATAATTCAAAACCTCATTTTATTTTACCTTTATTATACTGTACCACTAGTACTTTAAGAATTGTATAAAAAGGGTCACATTTCCGTGACAGCACACTTGCAATTCGATTTACAAAGAGTGATCCAGTAACAAGTTAGTATCTCAAGTAAATAAAACTTTTACGCACGAAACGTAATAATTATTTCGAAGGGATTATTTTTTATTTCCTTTCGAACCTTTCCATTTTCTCCATTTGTCCTATCTCCAATACAATTACCGTGAGCCAGATTTCGATGTCGAGTTTCGGATTTGTGTCTTCCTACCAATTGATCATTTGCTGTAAGCCTGACCCCAACGTCCAGTTTCGCAAGTAAACACATACTTCACCTAACATACATATGAATGTTTTTTATTGGGATTAAAATTCAATTAAATATAGAATCGCATTGAAGCCTATCCCCGGCTAGTATACAGCTAGTACCTAATATGCTGACCGAAAAAGAACAAATCGCGTCAAAGACAACATTTGGGGGCTCGTTCGAGTAATTAAAGCAATAGTTGAAGTAGTTTGAAGCATTTAAAGTAAATTTCTTTCTTTTTAGCGAATGAGGATAGAGCAAGTAAAAATTTTACGAAAGCGACTTTGCAGGAGGGCACGACTACGTAGAAAAGGGAAGGCGGCGGTGGAGCGGCACTAAAAAAAATACGTCATAAAAAATTATGTTTTTTATGACGTATTTCTTTTATTAATTATTAATTAATTATATACATATAACCTACTCGGGCCGGGAAGGTGGGAAAAGGGTGGAATGCGTCGAGAACGTGACACAATGTAGAAGGCCAACTATTCTAGTTTAGAATCATCACGAAAATCAGTAGAGCGAAGAGAATAAAACCAGTCACCAAAGCTACATATTCAAGTACAAGATATTGCGATTTCCATTATAATACGGTCTCTTTCTTTCTTTAAATTAGCAAGAGATTTATAAATAATACAAGAATGATGTACTAGCTTACATTGAACACATCCATTTGGAATATTTGTTAATGAATAAATAGAGCATATGTTAGTTACCATAAGTTTATTTTAATTTCTTTATTTCATAAATTTTGTACGAGATCTCCATTATTTTATAATTTTAATTGAATAATTACAAAATTAAACATTCGTGAATTCATCGCATACTTTTGTCAATCGATCCATTTTTATCGTATAATTAACTTTAATCGTATAAGAAACTTATTTCAAAGATTCTCTAGATAAAAGTTTACAACTTTAATCACTAGACAAAATTCAGAATATTTATTTGTACTTCTCTTAGTTATTAATAGATTTTATATTTTATTAAATAACTACAGCATCATTAGCCGTTTTATTAATATTGAAGTCGTCAGTAAAGATTCAGCGGTATACTTAATAAGACCTTCAGCAGTACACTTAATTAATTTCATATCTTTCAACAGTAACATTTTCTCTATGAGAATTTATTTCTGCAAGTCGTGCCTTACGATTCACAAACGAAATAACGATAATACTTCTTGTAAATCATGCACCCGATAACCTGCGGTATAGTATACTCTTCCTAAATTTCTGCATCGGGAAATAAAAGCCGATTCTAAATTTAAAAGAAAATGAAAGTAATATTTAGCTGCATTAGTTAAATTTTGACTCAATATATTTTTATTTTGTAATGAAAAAATTAAAAGTTTGATACTTGGAATTATTAGCTTTAAGTAAATATTAAAATGAACTAATATCTGCTCTTATGAAACAAGGTGAAAGACATGGTATTGTTAATCCATTCTTTGGATATTGTCGTCGAACAGCATCCGAAAAATATTGCTTTATGTTTTAGTAGTCGAGTCATCAGACATGAGAGGGACGGAATATCAACTTGAAACCGAAGAAATATTAACGATAGCTCCTTTACGCTGTTCTAACGTTATAGTTTTTTTCATAAGCATACGTGTCATTGGTGTTACAAAGGTGACATTGACGTTAATCATATTCCATAGCTCAACTTCCGGAATTTCGCTAAATTACATTGGATAATCAATGAGCCTCCCAACATTGTTAACTGTTTTTAAAATAAACTATAATTAGCCAATTGTATTATTATAAAAACATATTTCTTAAGCAGCTTGTTAAGTCGATATAAGATAATCAATTTTTTAATTTAACTTCATTTTTCAGACTTCGAAAATGAAAATTAATAATTATTACATACATTACAATCTATCAAAGTGAGAAACTGTGCCTAACTTTTATACAATATATAAACAAAATAAACGAAACAATATCACATTTTCCGGTTCCATGAACTAATATATTACGCTATAAATAATTTTCAGAAGTCATTTTATTCTATTCAAATTTTAAAATTAAACGTAAAATTTACACATTATTTTCTACGCGGAAAAGAAAAATAAGTTGAAGTAGTATAAAATTAATTGATCTACTTAGATTATAATAAATTGTAATAAATTATGATATTTACGTATTATTTTATGCTACAAATTCAACATTGGTAAACTGTACATTGTACAAAGTAAAATTTTAATTTTAAGAGTGTAATGTAAAATTTTAAGCAAACCTGTAAGAAATATTAATTACTATGATATTATTTGTGTTAATAATTATCAATTTCTTTTTATTACTGAGTTTTAAATTTATATACTTGTTTTCTTATTAAATATCTTATTTCATATGTATCATTTTATTTGTATATGATATAACAAAATAATAATTGTCTTAATTCAAACATTTAGTAACGTGGAATATATTTAAAGAAAAGAAACAATTGTGTATCAGGTTTCTTGTTTAAAAGCCTAGCGCAAAATAAAATGTAGAAATTTTATTACGTTTAATTTTCAAGTATTCTCTTATTAATTACTTCAATGAAAGTTCATACAAATTTTAAACGTTAAAAGTACCCTTATTAATAAACCAACTAATATTTGAAAAGTAAATCTTAAACAATTGTTTAATATATTATTCATTTTCTCTTGGTCCGCGGGATAATTAATTTTTTTTAAAGTAGTCCACACTAAATTCGCTCTAGATACTAAATCAAGATGGCTGCTGTCCATACAATAAATGTAATTAAAATACAACGATATTTGTCTGGTTGAACCGATGAAAACTAAAAGTTCCCGGGTCGAAAATGTGAAATTGGTCATTTTTAAATAAAATCTACTAAGCTAAAATCTAGGAAGGCGAGAAAATTTCATAAGACAAGGAATTAACTTCCAATTTACCATTCGTTCGTATCACTGAATCTAGAACCGAAAGAAGAAAAATTACAGAACGAAGGAAGATTACAGAAATATCAAATAAGTTCAAATATCAAATAAGTTATCAAATATCGAATAAGAAAAGTCTGCTAGAAAGAATAAAATTTCACGCTTGGTAAATTACAACCAAATTTCCTAGAGACAGAAAACGAAGGTTTGAAAACGAAGCCGCAAGTACTGTGTGTAAAACACAAGACCCAATAGAACTCAACGCTGCTAAAGCTGGCGGAAATTTTATTTATAAAATAATATAAAGCAACGCGACCACAAATTTGAAAGCCAAATAGATAGCATGTACATACATATGAGTGCAATAAAAAAAAATCAAATACAGATAAATAAGAAGAGCAATAAGAACAATCGCAATAATAGCGAAATAAATTCCAGAGCTCTCACCTACATGAAGCTCGCAATCATGTTGATGGAACAGCTCCCAAAATCTACTTTAGTACTCTGAAGTTATATATGTTTCAAGCCCGGAAGTGAACAATTGGTGCTAATATTACTGGCAAAAATAAATTTCAAAAAGTGTCGTTGAAAGCTCAATCAATCACTAAAAATGAAAAATAATTTTACCTTTTAACTCCACTGAATTATTTTGGGCTTTGGAAGACTATCGAGGACTTAGGACTATCGAAAAATGACAATAAAAACAAAACAGAAGTTCATACTTACAAGATTCATAAAGGACGTGAGTACTGTTTTACAAATAGCAGTATGAGCAGAGGCACTAGGAAGTATTATAATTAGAGCTTACGTAAAGTGAGTCGTTGATATCCCACATACTTGCATTTAAACTGAAACTCTTAAAATGTACTAAGAAGTAACCACTTATTTCAATGAGTTGGATTAATACACGAAAGCATATTTAGACGGTAAAACATCAACGCAAAATCTGAAATTGGAAAAGATGAAATTTTTCATTCCTGATTTCAAACTTATCGAAAAAATCAAAGAAGAGCTCTCACTGAATATTAGTAATAATAATTATATATATCACTGATATTGCAATATTATAAGTGTAAAACTATTTTTCAACTCAAAGTAGTACCCATATAGGAATTTTTATCTTAACATTACTCATAACTAATGTGCTACATTGTACGATACATATGCTAATTTCCAGAAAGCTTATTACGACGAGTATTTTGAATCATTACCAACAAAAAATGAGAAATGAGCATATGAATAATATTCCATTCATCGTGATTGATGATGGTGTCCGTTGATGCTCGCGATATCGTTGATAGAAGTTAAAGTATGAGATAATTTTTCAGCGGTCTCTTTGCAAACTATTTGATTTTACAACATCGCATAGTTCGGTATAATCCACTTAGTTGAGATGCTACGAAAGTGATGTAAACTAAGTAAAATGAAAGAAATGTTTAAAAAATGTATTTTCAAAAAATTATCGTATAAGGTGCATGAAAGGTAAGAAAAAAAGGTAATAACAGTTTAAAAGTTAAAAGATAAGAGGGGGTCTCTCTTAACTTCCGACAAGATACCATAAGCCGAAAAAACAGACTAAAATCTGCGCGTAATGAGCATAATGTGGATTGTATGGGAGAGGGAACCTCTATTCGCAAAATAAGTCCTAAAAGGAAGGGATTTCCGTAATATCTTTTAGTCACTTTCTCTCTTAGCCAGTACCCACACAGACACACCCACCGTTGATCTAGAACCTGTACAGTTTAACTACTGTCATCGAAAATGTATTTAATACAAAATTCATATTAATTATATTGCACTCTTTTAGATTCAATATCTAATAAATACCTGACGAGTAAACTATATTTTTACACACGAATTACGTAGTGTCATTATAATAAAATTTCTTCTAAGCTACACTATACTATCGTGGAAATATTTCGTTATATGAAAAATGTACATGATTAGCTTATTAATTCGTTTAAATTACAATCATATAAATAATAATTAGTGCACATATTGTGTGCATAATTAAAAATAATTATAAAAAATCTAGTATATCTTGAATTAAGGGTGAAAAGCAGACTAAGCACACTTAAAAATTTCGTAATTTTTTATTTTTCGTTGTATATTAGAATGAAAAAATATTAAATATATTTTCGTATTCATTAAAATGTTTTTCTACCAATATGAATTTCAAATTCATGAAAATAGCAGCACTGACATTTCCATCGTATGGCGAAGATAGAGGATCTTACTGAATTACCAATATAAAAACTTTGTATCTTTTAATAATCATCAATTTTTATGACGTTTACAAGAGAAATGGTAACTGATTTAACCAAGTTATGAAATTGGTGATGAGACCATAAATTCGCGAAATTAAATAGTGACTAAGTACAGAATAACGTGTAATTTTTACTTTATAACATTCGTGCAAATTAAGAACTATAAATTATATGTTATATGTGACAATGACGTTTACTGTGATGTCTATTATACTGGATTCGTTTAATCATCACACGCGTATATATGCATATTTGTTTACGCATGTGCACACGCAGTACAAAGTACTCTCACTCTCGCATTAATTTCATACATATATATCGCTATTATAACGAATGTAAAAATTATCTTAATAAAAATCAACGGTTTGATTATGAAATATAGAATAATTATAAAAAATTGAAAATTCTTATTCTTTGTGAAACGAAAATTTATGGAGGAAATTCACGTGAAGAATAGCTGATCACAATTTTTATAATATTTTAAAAAATTATTTGTATCCTAAATTTTGTGTAGAAAGCAATTGAATATGCTGAATGAATGATCACATAAATGTGCCTCTTATCAGTCTTATCAGTATCAAAGCTAATGTGAAATAAAAATAGAATAAAATATATTAAATTAATGTTGAGATATTACGTTACTAGATACTTGTATACTATCTTAACTAATAGAATTCATCGGATGTAGATAAAAGTAAGAAAGAGTTTATATTATTAATAATATACTTTTAATAAAGTATATAACAATATTCAGAAATATATCTGCTTGAATAATTGCAATACCTATTGAAAAATTTATTGATTCAAGCTCAGTTTTGGTACTGTTTAATTTCTTCCAAGTTCTACTAACAAGGCTTATAGTTCTTTTGGCTAGTTCCTATGCATATTCCTTTCCAATTCCATCTCTATCTCATCTGTAGTTATGTAGTTAATTACTACAACGTAAATTATTTACAGGTTTATTGTGTACGTATAATGAAATTTTACGTATATTTAATTAAAATGAAGTAAACTTACCTAATGGTAAATAGTTTAATGGACAATCTTAAAATTGTTTTAGAAAAAAAATATTATATTTTCATGTAAAATAAACAAAAGGAAAAGAACTCCATTAAGTATGCTTAACATGATTAATACAATGTTTTCCTGTAAATTACCAAATAATAAATTTAAATGCATTCATGCCGAATATATTTATTATATAAATTACTCACAATAGTAATGAAATATAAAACAATATAATTTAAATAAATGAAATTTAACTTTATTCTAATTTTTTTCAATACGATAATATAGAATTTTCATTTGAAAATAAAACACTGTTTTTTTAATTGATTTTTTAAACTGCTGCTTATAAAAAGATTTCTTATTCTCGCATAGCATTAATTTTTCTTATTCAAATATTTACGATTCTTTCATAAACTACTATCTACAATAGGTAATCATAAAAGATATTGTCTTACCTTGGTATTAATATGAAAATAGAATAGACATAAATTGAATAAAAATTATATTCATTAAAATGTACTATCAAAATATTTATCCAAATTACTATTTATATTTGTAGATTAAACCATATAGTATTTATATAATATTTCAATTTACTGAGAACTTAACGATGTATAAGTTTAAATAAGCAGATAAGCAAAAAGAATAAAAAATTATTTCATGCCGAAAGTTTAATATAGTGATACTTTACAAGAGCTTACTGTAGCAACAGAAAAGTTTGACATCGACATTATACTTTATTTGACCGTAAATAATATGATATGAGGGGATAAATTAAATTACATGTAAGCATATAAGATAATAGTACTGGTTGAAGTATATAACTGCATATAATTATAAATTATTATACCACTTACGACTTTATACCACCGCAACTGCTTTTATTCTTATCTATCAAATGACATCTGTTTTATTTCAGGCATTTTTTCATGCGATGTTTATAATATTAGAACTTATAACCGCTTCTCACTCCAACACATGCGTAAGGAGTTCAATGTGTAAGATATTTCACGCTTGCTCGCTTGGTCAATGTACTGTCTAGAATGATCGCAATACCAAAGAAGTGTTAAATCGAATTACTTACACAGGCAAAAGCCTATTACTGTGTTCGATGACATGTCATTGTAAAAGAAATCCGCAATGATCGCGAATGAATCTACGTATAGCTCCATATATTTTACCACAAAACGAGTTAATATAAACATGAAGTTTAAATGTGTAAATATATAAACTTACATGTTTTGCAAGTTTTAATGTGTTGTAATACTAATTAAAATTTGTGCTAAATTTTGTTATTACTTAATATAGGAATGTTATTAATTGCATTATTTTTATGTAATTCAGAGAATCTTAAATTAATTATCAAATTTATTATACATTATATTCATTGTAAATTTGCTTTAAATTATTTTAATTAATAAATTAGTTAATTAGTAAGCTTTATTTAAATTTAAAAAATGACATGTGCTGTTTTCTTAATACTCTGGAAAAGATTGTAATCGTTTATGTTAATTATAATAAACTGACTGACAGGTAGATCAAATAAATTAGGTAGTTTTTGTTAATCTAATAATAGTTATACGTATATTTACAGTTTAAAAGAACGTTGAAAAGAATTAGTTTTAATTACAATATCAGTAATAGTTTTCTAAGATTATTGATACTTTCGAAATAATACTATCTTTGATTTTTATACTCTACTATAATTAGCTATTAACTATAAATTATCAAAAATTATTCAGATTCCTTAAAGATAACAATTAATTAATTTTAGGTACAATAGATTGATTAATTACAAAAATGTTTATGTATATTTTTACTTGCAGTTAGCGATATAATATTTTAGAGCATGATTTTAACAAACTGACACGCGGTTTTAATCATCCGAAAGTCTAAGCAAAAATCTCTAGTATTTGCAAAGAATGCATTTAGTGCAAATTGTGCCATTTTACGCTACATCACATATATGATACAATATAACAACGTAATTGCATTTTTATATCCGTTGGTTCATTACAATTACTTAATTTTAAAATATTTTTCTGATAAAATTAAAGAATCATAAACGGATGCAATTTGCGAAGATCTTCAACGTTATTTATTTATTGAAAAAAATTTCAATAAAATTATACTGTTATTTCAAATATTTTATGTGAACGGTAAAATGACCGAACTTTACTTTTGAAATTTCAACGACATGACATACATATTTCTATCTAAAATATTTAGCATTTAAAACTGCACATGCTATTGAATGACTACTTTGAATGTTACTCAATTATGAAAACTCAACCAAATTGAAAATCATTTTATGATATACATTTTAAATAATATTGTTCTAAAATTGAGTTAAATTAAAGGTAAAAAAACTAATGTTATTAAAAAGAATTTATTTATATAAAATTGGTTACTTTTACAAATAAAATGAAGATTTTTTAGATAAAATTTTCGTTTCAGTTGTGAAGGCTTTAAATGTCTGATATACAGATTAAGAATGTCATGTCTTCGAATTGTAATTTCTTAAATAATTTAAAATATATAAAAAGTGTATATAATTGTAATGCATGTATACTAATTAATAAGTATATTAGTATACTTATAATAAGTATACTAATTAATAAAGTATCAAACGGTAAAGTAGAATAATTTTATTATTTATTTTAATAAAATTAAGTTGATTAAATTATATAATAATAAATTAACAATGTTACTTTTAACTTTTAAAACTTCTAATAAAATTAGTATGAATTCTTAATAATATTTTATTAAATTGTATTTGATACTTGTTTATTCAATATTAACTGATAACTACTTGGCTGAAAGTGAAACCATATAATACTTAAATACTTGAATAATTGCCGTGCCGTGACGATATATGTATGCGCTATCCACACTTTTACACGTCCCTCTATGGCTAAACATTCAACTTCGTAGTTAAACTACTGAGTCGGTAATGAAGATCTCATTTTGGAACTTATTGTAACATCATAATCTAGATTAAATCATAACCCATTGATGAACTTGAACTTATAAATAATTTAAAGATTGCTCACCGATGTTACCATTTAATAATAATAGTATTTTTTGAAAAAAATTAAAGACAAATCGAAACACATGACCACACTCACAGAACTATCATTGTATTAAACGACCATATACAATCATTAATAATAATTCAAGTTTACTTATGTATAATCGCAAATGTATCAATTAGTCATAACACAGGAATTTTACGTGATCCTGCATAGTATTTTCATCCACAAAATAAAAAATATTGTATTATTTGTACGTTTCATACCCAGATCATATAAGATTCGTATATAATACATAGAAGAGGCAAACATTACGAATGTTCATTACAAAATCCGCTTTTAAGTTTTATAATTAGTTTTAAAAAACAAGCCAAATCATTTTATTTCATAAGACTGAATATATCAATATAAACACTCAAGAGCAAGTAGTAAGTGTCAAGTACGAGTTTTACACAAACAATTTCAAGTGCGATCTTTCAAAACAATTTCTATCTTAACAATGAATAATCGATTATCGCTTCATAGTGACGTGCACGCGTGAGCATGGAGATGTTCTGTGTAAAAGCACTACTCGCAGTAGAGCAGAAAGTACTTGCTCCCAACGACATTTTACCTATCACTTTCGCGTACATATCCTATTATTTTGAGTGTAATACAAAAGCATACGTCATCCCTCTCACCCTTATTTCTTATTTTAACCACAATGAATAACTTTTAATTCGTTATCGATGTGATAAAGTATCTCATTATCGCGTAAAATAGAAAAACTCAATTCACTATTAATTTTCCAAATAATTTATAATGAATATACGTACTCAAAATTATCAATTTGCAAATTCTATTACATTTTGTCTATTGATCTTACTTTCTTCAATTTTTTTATATTTATTTTTATAATTTAATATTTTTAAAATATATGTTGCATTGACAATGTAAAAATTATTTCAATTATTAAATTGAAATATTAAACAAATTATTCCCATTTTCATTCAAAACAATTTCTATAGTATACCTAATACATTTTTTATATCATATACACATTTTTCTAAAATTAAAAAAATTATGTACCTATAAATTTTCTAATGATACGTTATTTTTCAAATAAATATTTTAATTTACTCATAACAATACTTTATATGATAAATATTGTTATATACAAATAGATAAATTACAAATATTTATATAGAATATTTATTTACTATATTTATTCGACGTGAATTAAAAACAAATTAAAGTTTAAAACATAAAATTTTATAATTATAGTTATTTTTAAGCTGTATTTTTACTTTACATATCATCAATAAAGTACTTCATAACTCCATTCATTTTTCTTACTATTATCTTTTTAATTAAGCTATCATTTGATCAATTGAATATAATTTTGATAAAAATAAGGCCTGTCTTGGAACATTTGATGATAATCCTAAATTTAATTTGTAAAAACTTTGCAATTCAAGGAACAATAAGTATCTCGGCTTAGAATTTTATCTCAATCTGATTAAAAAAACATTACTTAGCAATTACATTAAAAATATCTGTGAAGTTTCATGTTCGAACTTGAATTTTATTTAATAATTAACACTTAATCTATACGCAATACATTTCTATTCACTGTACAATACACTGTTGCCATTGTTTCATATTTTTTATGATTTTATAATTTTTGTTCTAATAAATTATTAATAGTTTTCAAATTAAATTTTATAACAAAAGAATAAATAATAAAAATCTAATCAATTATTATACAAAGTACTTTAATATATTAGTGTATAAAATCGTAAAAATGTTAAATAAAATGTGAAAATTTAAAAAATATTTTTTAATACCTACATTTCATTATATTGCGTATTAAATAAAAATGTCTAAATATTTTTCCATTATATATTGCATTAAATTATTTCGACTTATTACTATTTGAAAATGTAATTCGAAATAATTCAAAAACAAAGAATGAAACAAATACACAATAATTTAAAACGAATAAAAAAATAAGTCTTAGAATGCATAATCGTTTTCACTTAATAATTAATATTCTCTACATGATTCTGTATTTATATTTAGATTCATCGATATAATTATTATTTACTTATACGAATTGAAAGAATATAAAACATTAAATATTACGTACAAAAGATTTTATACAAATATTTTTATGATTTTTTTTGTTTGAAATAATCATTTCGCAATACTTGATTCAATAGCTGCCCAATCTTCATTCGTATCCATACCGGTGGAATCAAGGTCAAAAAGTTTTGTATACCATGCGCCCAATACCCGGTACTGGTATTTAGTTTACCCAACATCGTAATTGCATTTTTAGCATACGTAGTTGGATCCGGAACGAATATACTTGATACCTATAAATTATAATTACAATGTATATAATTATTACAAACTTTGATATACACGAGAAAATATTATAAAATAAAGAATTACTATATGAATCTAAGTTTCATATTTATTTTGTTCTTGAAGTGATGAAAGCAAAATGAGCCATTCTCAAAAATAACTTCGTAAACTACTAAAAATTATAATTTATTAATTATCAAATTTGTTAAATAGAAAGTTTGAATTTTAATGAAATATTTATCATAATAAAAGTATCGGTGAAGTTAAAAAATTAAAAATACATTAGGAAACCTGAATATGTAACATGCTTAATAATTCAAATGAGTATTGTTCGAAGTAATATTCATTGCTAAACTATTTTACATATAAATTATACTAGAACGAAATAAATTTTAAATACAAGTCACGTAATAAAATGAAACCATAATTACCGCATACGATAAAATTAAATTTTGTTAATGGTAACAATAGAATTTGTACGTATAATTATAAGAATTAAAAAAAAATTAATTTTATTTGAATAATAACACAAGTTGTAAAGTGAAACTGAATCTTTTTTTATAAGTTAAGTAAGAATGCGCGATGTAATCAAGAGATATAGACTGAGAAAATAAAATTCTGTATAAAAATATATTTACACATAAAAATCTTTATTATGGTTATTTACAATAGACAAGCAATTAAATGGTAATATATTTTGAAGAATACTTTTTACATTATGTATTTGGCTTTTATAAACAACTTCGCGGAAAAAGCAAATTCTTTTACTCGATTGGTGAAATTTTTTTTTTTAATAAAGTTTTTGTAAGTGAAGTTCTATTGTATATGCAAGAAATTGTAATCGAAACCTTTTAGGTTATGGAGTCAACTATTAATAGGTCGCCGCCACAAATTTAAAAAAGTAAAGAAAACTTTCTACAACGGAAATTCATCAGTGATCAAATATATTTGATTTTCAATTGAAACAAAAGAAAGTTTGAGTAGAGAGAAGGATGCGACGTTGAAAAAATTTTTTCGTTGACTTTTTCATTCGCTATAGCGCTATAAAAGCAACGTGCATTTATATACTTATCTCTTTTAGAATAATAATGATCAATCAATTTTAGTTTTTACTAAGATAGATTAAAAACAGGCCTTCCGATAAGTAACGGTTTCAAAATAAAATTCGAATACTTTTTTATTCCTTGTTTTCTCGAGCTAAAATTTGGCTAAAATTTGCTGTGTAACCGTCATTCGAATTCGCATTTTTATTAAAAACATTCAAATTTTTAAAACCCGTGAGTGCAAATTATGAAAGTTCGTTAGTGAGATTACCTGAAGTCGCTGGCTGAATGCGTTCATCTTCGTATTGACGAAAAGCGGCGTGAGATGTTGAATCGTTAGTCCGAATTTGGAATATTCCGCACGAAGGGCTTCCGAGAAGCTGCGCACATAGACTTTGGTTGCAGCGTAAACCGTCATCAGGGGCAGCGGTTGTAGCTCCGAACCCGACGATACGTTTACGATGGCGCCCTTACCGCGCTTCTTCATCCCGTTGATCACTAGTCGCGTCATCAGCGTCGTTGCGCCGACGTTCACATTAATGATGTCCCATAGCTCTTCTTCCGGGACTTCGCCCAAATACATGGGATATGAATACTGTTTACCAACATTGTTAACTGAAACATTTCACACAAGTTCAGCTTGTCGAGTAAATTTGTTAATATCTTTTTAGTATCCTCTTTTTAGTATCATGTACCTCTGTTTACGTTCGCAGCTACTAAAGTTCAATGGTACACGTAGAAAGAATTTCTCGTTTTTTCCGAATGTACAATATTGTGAAAAAGATTATCACACGAATCAGCTAACGATCTTATGATTTTCTTATGATCTTTCTTAATTTCAAATTTTCACTAACTATCCTAAACAATAATCGTTATCAACCACTAAAAAAATAAAAGAAAATCTTTATCGCACATAAGAATTTATTACAAGCAAATAGAAGTTGCGGCGCGTAAGAGTACATGCAGAAAGCCGCCTTCTACAATAGGCTATAAGTGCAAAAATTAATTAACAAAAACATTGCATAATTCTAGTGCCCAAGAATCGAAGACAGGAATAAAAAAAATCACAAAAAATTATTTAGCAATATTGACAAAAACATCCACAAATAAACACGTCCAATACGCTACCGATAAGGACATCCGTCTACCACATAATTGTTTAACAAAATCATGCTATTAGAATTCGACAACTTTTCATCGATGAATACCGTTACAGATATAATAATCAACGAATAAACAGATTTTCAAGAAAAAATCAGAATCTCGTCATAGTAAAAACATTGTTTAAATGACTCCGTACGCGTATGTATACCCTGTAACCCAGTAGTTTATTGTAAATAAAACTATTTTTCAGAGACATTCAACAACTTTTAGTAAGGAATATCATTGGTTATATCAAAATGAACAAATAACCCCAATAGCAATAAAATTAGATAATCTCGTCATAGTTAACAATGACGTTGAAATAAGTGTACTACTTTTACTTAAGCGTTTACACTTAAGCAGTGTTTACTTGCAGTGTATACAATACTTATCGTTTAAACTTTTTATCCGTTAATAATTTGTTTGATTAATTTTTATAATCAAGTGACATGTATTTTAAGTTACAAATTCAAAGTCGTATCTTGGAAAAATTTGATTATCGAGTCAATGTACATGAGAAAGAAAGAGAAAAACATATTGACAGAGTAAGATAAAGAATCGGTAAAAACGTTAATGTTGAAACAATTAACGTTGTTTTTTAACTAAATGAGTCAGAATACTAGTGAGGATGGTAAATTGTTCATATGTTCGTATTGTTTATTCTAATCTTCCAGATTTTTGAAGGGTAGACTCGTGAATTAGATACGCGAATATTGCAAATATGGTGTTGCGGTGTTGGCACAACGCAAAGTCGTGGAGTTGCGTTTTTGACTCGTCAAAATCGTACGATTTTGATATCTACGATCTTCACTGAATTCAGACTCTGAACGAATTCACTGAATTATTTTTTAATTATTAATTATGCTTTTATCTTAAATGTTTTAGTATCTAGATTATAAAGATTATTAAGATTGACTAATTGAACTAATTGAAGTAATCAACATTCAACTAAGATTGACATTAAATAGAAATTATCTAGAATGAAATATTAATTTTCTTAAATGGATGATTTTTAATTGGAATATGAACTTATGTTATAATTTTTTACCTTTTTTCTGCTAGAAATCAATAAAAGATAATAAATAAATTTCACGAAGTAACCAAATAATTAAATATAAAAGTAATGCACTCAAATTTGAATTAGTAAAGCTGACATTTAAATCATTGAAATCAGTTACCATTTCATTCTGTTTTTATCATTATGTTATGCAACCAATTTCTTATTATAAAATTACTGAATATTGCAAAGAAAAAAATTTTCCTTTTTTAATTTTATCTTATATTTTTAAAAATATATTCATAATTGATTTATAAAAAAATATTAATACTTGAATTTTACTGTTTTTCTCTTAATTATTAAATATTTATATTTATATAATCGTTGCGTATTCACAAAATTTATTTGTGAAGCACAAAAATCATACAAATCAATTTCGTATAGAACATCTTCCTTATAAAACCTATGTTCTCTAGCTAAATAAAAAAATTCTTTTACTTAGCATATGAAATTATTACGGAAAATAATACTTTGAGATTTTATGAACATATTTATAAATCCTTTCACGATTGATTAGTTACTAATGAAATTCTAATATCTTATATTACAAGAACAAGAATAATGAGGAAATTTTTATAATTTGCGAGTGACCTAATAAGAGAGAAAAAGCGTAAAATTACATAGAGCTTTGTACAGAGTGTGAGAGAGAAAGAATAATACAGTAAAAAGTGAAGTTACGAATCTTATAATTGTACATTATAGCTTTTTGTAAAAAAATTCGTAAAATTTTCAATTCTTTGAGTAATAAAATATTGGAGAGTATAGATAGTTATGTTAACATTAGTATGTTATTTTTACGATTACACTTTTTTATTAGATAAAAATCCAACGTAAATTTGATACGAATGTTTTGAAAACAAAACATGACACTGACGCGCTTTTATTCGCAGAGTTAAGCCTAGATTTAACGTACCTTGGGAAGTTCGTAGGTTGCTTTAAGCTATTTCTATGTCTATATAAACATGTGAATGCTCGTGTAGTAAATACATGAAGTAGTGTTAAGCGAAAATCTTGGAGGTCGATGACATGTAAACAATGAAAACTTTTGAATTTACCTAATATGATACATTTTTTATAATAAATATTAGAAATCAAGATTTTTATAAATCTTATCGACGATTGATAATACCTGAACCGAAATTTTTTTAAGCATAAATAAAAGTTTTAAATGTTTAGCGTCTACATCCGTAATATACGATCTTTTAACAAATTTAGATTTTTCTATGAACTTTTATTAATATTGTATTAATAATATTACTAATATCGTATTTTTATGCTTTTATATGGAAATATTTCAAGTTTCAAAAATTAATATATTGGATAAATTATTGATTAGGAACTGTATTTTTTATATTGGATTTAATTTTTTGAAAAGTGTCTTTTCAGATCTAAACTGGCTTATATAGTATTTACATTTTTTAAATATTTATTTTATTATTATTATATACATACATATATATACATATATTGTTTAAACAACCTGTACATATATTATTTTGTAAAGAATAATGATGTTTATTTTATTAACTTATTACATCAATTATTTTTAATGTAAAATTATTATCTAAGTATGCATTTATTAAACGTAAAATAAATTATTATTTTATGTCTTACCTAATATGCCAATAGGAATATCCTTTAATTGAGTTTTAATGTAGCCCATGATTTCTTTTCCTTTGCTAAAATCTGCTACAATAATTTTGATTTCAGATTTTGGATTGATTTGTTGAATTTCATTTTTGGTTGCTTCCAATTTCTCTAAGGTTCTACTGACAAGAATCAAATTCATATTCCTTTTAGCTAATTCTTTAGCGTAAGCTTTGCCGATACCATCGGTTGAACCAGTTACAACTAAATCAAAATTCAAGATGATTATTAATCTTTATTACAATCACATTATAAAGTTAGAAACTTAAAAATATGTTCAGAATTTTATAAAAACCATTTCGAGCATTCGTACAT
Organism: Wiebesia pumilae; assembly: GCA_018907045.1. Taxonomy (NCBI): domain Eukaryota; kingdom Metazoa; phylum Arthropoda; class Insecta; order Hymenoptera; family Agaonidae; genus Wiebesia; species Wiebesia pumilae. The sequence goes on along the minus strand of JACCHZ010000181.1, from coordinate 7,226,065 downwards.
TTAGTTACTTAATAATTGTACTGTGAAAACATTGATTTTGATTATTAATAACGTATGTTACAATAACTAATAGGCTAATGCACTTAATATTTAATTATTCCTTTTAAAATACTCGTAAAGCGCTCAATAATTCAATATGAAAGGGGTATTAATCTTCCAGTGTATTCAGCCGAGTGTATTTATATTCACAAAAATGCATACACGATAATAAATTAAACTAATTTATTATTTATTGTGAATTATTTAAAACTTTATATTGCTTATTAGGCTTTATATTATTCACCAACATCATTTATGATCAATTTATGCTTTAAAATAATCTTCTCGTTAATCAAATCTGGTCAAAAAATTATTATAAATTAGATTATATATTATGAATATTATAAATTAGAACGAATTTATGAAAAAAAATTATACGAGCTAAAGTAAAAATTATTTATTTTCCATTAATTAATTGTGTTTCTTTATTCTTTTTTACTTATAAATTCTAATATTTAAAACTACAAGTATTAAATACTTATACTTATGTATGTTGGAAACATGTACGTCATTAATATACAAAAATTACTGATCTGATTCGTAATAAGAACAATTTAAAAAGAATTTTGTTAAAAACCTTGTAAAAAAAGAAATTTTAATATGTTATGAAACTTAATGTTGTGTATACTAATAACAAAAATGTTCAATAACAAACAGGTTCAAAAAATTGTATGTATGTATATATCAATTAAAGAAAAACAAAGAATATTCTATAAAAAGATTTTATATAATAATTATTTTCTGAAGAATCTATTAAAACGTTTAAAATATTATCAAATTTAAATGTAGCAATAAGAAAAAAAAATTTTTTTTTTCTTTCGAGTGATCAAATAAATATTAATACTTCGTTAGAATTCTTCGCTTATAAAAAATATTTATTATAAAGAAGCATGAAATTGTTAAGGTTCATAATCGAATTACAAGACATTTTGCTCAACTATATTTCTATTTAGTAGATTACATTAGCGTAAAAGATAAGATTACCTTCTACTTTTTAAAAGAGAATTAATTCAAATTTAGAACTCATTATTCAACAAAATACTTAAATTTATGTAAGCAGTTGAAATCTATAAATAGTTAGATGTTTACTTAAATTAAAATATAATTAAACAAGTATTAATCATAATTAGGAAAAGTCGGTGTGTTCTCTAAAAATATTATGCAGCGTTTAAAAATTTAAGTTTTAAAATATCATAGTTTAAAAAAATTTTAAATATAAAAAATGTATGTAAAATTTTAAATTTTATTTTGCTTTATGAAGTATGGCTAGACATACATAAATAATGAATAATATATATTTTATTCACTACTTTAAGTTTAAGTATATTTGAAAATATATATCCATGAATTTTGACAAGTTGTGATTTATGGAGTACTTGAACTTTTGTAGGATTTCTTACAAAACTATTGTAATAAATTTACGTTTTTACGTGATTGCTCAACTTTTCTCAAAAAAAGATGTATTACAAAAAACAAAAATGACAATTAATCAGAATCCTTATTTACCAGCTCGAGTATAGTAGATAAAAGTTTATTACATTGTAGTAACTGATAAGTATAGTGTATGTTAATTTCAGTTCATCTGATTATCTACATTATCTACAGATGATCGTTTAGTACATTTCGCATAACTGGCTTTCTAATAATTATAGTTTTTGTATTTTCTTAGTGTTGAAATAGATTTGAAATTTTAAAGACTTGTAAAAGCAATACCAATATTTAATAACTTTGTTCAAGCAAATGCAATTTTTAGAAAATAATCCGATTATTGGAATTATTTAACCTATAAAAATAATACGTGAAATAATTTGAAATGTTCCAACCAATCGCAAATAAAAAAATGTCAAGTTTCTATAAAATAAAAATGAATTGTAAGCAAGATATCTAATAACATATTTCATTATTCATTATATATATATATATATATATATATATATATATATATATATATATATAAGCATTCATAAATTTGATCTTTACATGATAAAACAAGAATATTTAATGTTAAATATATGGCAAAGAAACTTGAAAATGGTATAAAATTTCTTAATGCTTTACTTTCAAATGTAAAATCAACAATACGTAATATTTAATATGAAATTATAGTTAAAAAATATTTTACCACAAACATTTTATAATTAAATAAAATTTCCTTGCGAAATACAAAATTCATTAAACTTTACGGTATTCGTATTCTTAATGTTTGGTATACCCTGACATAAAATCCAGTTCGTTATAAATATTTATAATGACTTAAAATATGATATTCTCTATTTTCGTAACGCCTCGTGATGCATGCTTACGCAGCTGGATTAATTTCGCCTCTCGTAATCATACTTTCCTGAAAAAGTATTGCACGTATTTTGCGAAATACGCTGCTAAAGAACCTTCGTAACATTTATGATAATGAGCTTTACTCATTCGGATTGATGGAAAAATAAACTTTGCACTTTCCACATTCCTTGCATAATCGGAAAAATAGAATGCGGTGAGAACAATAACGCAACAAATCGTCGAATGTTTAATGCTGCGCTCGAACAAAAATTCTGACAAAATTGCTACAGAATGAAGTGCACAATGTAAAATAATAATATTCACCAGCCCAGTCTCCAAAATTCTTTCTCAAATCAACCGATTTCCAGCTAATGATCGGTAGCAATGTTTCCCACGCAGCACCCACAAGCCGGCTAATGGGATCCAGCAAGGCCCAAAACATAATTAATCCAAATGCCAACCACAGCGCAACGTTCAGCAGCATTTCTCATAAAGAAGAAATCACAAAGCCACCGCAACAAATTAACGAATAACACGAGCCTCAAGCTTAGCTTTCCTTGAACTTAACTTTCTTTGAATCGAAGCTGGTGAAAGGAGATGCGTCGTTAAAGAAGAACCGGTACACTCGAGACGCGACTGCGTCGAACAAGACCGGCAACTCCGGAAGCTCGGACCTCACTAGCAAACCATATCGTCGTCCCAGGACAGCAGCCGACGGCACGCGTATAATCGCTGTCGAGACTCTATCGCACTTGCGGTTCGCACGTATCTCCGACTCGAGCTCGAACTACTTCGCATACTTCCTCGGCACGACGCGATTGGTCAACGCCGACTGTTCCACGAGCAAGACCAAAGTGACGCGAGTTCACTGACCGTACGGAACTCTTAACCGACGCAGAGTCACTTTCTCCGCGCCACTCTCGACCTCCGCGACACGCGCATATTACGTTCATGAGCCAACCATTCGGAAGGAATCGAGAGGATGACGCTTCCTGCGCCTCGGCGCGCATTTCCTATTTTTACGAGGTTGGCCGACGTAGTCGCTTGCACAAATTCAGCTTCTATTAATAATTACGTTAATTTCATTCTAATTTTCACGCTTTCGCAAACTCAATCGGCACGAACCTACCGCTTCTTTACTTCGAGCACGCATTCGATCCACCTTTTTTACTATCTTATAAACGATTGAGCGGCTACCGATCACCGATTGGCTCGTACTCATCTGTCCTCGAGACAGTACGTGCGTTCGGTTGAAGTCTGTAGTGAGACGATCGTGGGTGTACCCATTCGAACACTCTCGTATTAACACATTTCCGTTAGGAAAACTCGTTACCAAACACGATTGATGAAATGCGTGTTCGCGTACAAGTATAAGACTGTTGAGTTTCAAGTACAATATAAGAAAAAGGCTTTATTAATATAACTAGGAGTTAAAACTGTACTAGTGGCGCAAATGATATTTGCAATATTGAAATGTAGCATTGTATTGTGTTGAAAATTATTTTTTCAACACAATTCACTAATTCAATTTCTATAAGTCATTGAAAAACTTGATTTCACGCACGTTCGAGAGATTTTAACGTGGACATCGATGTCACTTACTTCGTATTCATAAATTGGTGAAAGATATTTTTTAATTGTGTCCGGATTTAATCACGCGTACTATACATTTTAATAAAACAAAATATATCATCAGCGCGAGAGAATGAAATTGACTATTCAGAATTACATTATAATCTAGGATGATTTTCAATGATCAACAATCGCTAAAGGAATACTAATAATTCAATGGTATTAAATTTTCTTTTAAGAGAACTTCTTCTGCTATTTCGGCGTTGATGGTTTATCGGTCCTGAAATCCTGAAATCACAATAACGAAAATAACCAAAGGCACGGAGATTTGTAACAGCTGCGTGTCGACTGCGATAAAGAACTTCATTTTGGATCTGCCTTTCCCAATGTACTAGTCAGCGATCCACTCACACCACTCGATGATTCAACTGATTAGCCTATTTAACACGGTGTTATCTTGATCCTTAACCTACACTCCCTGCGACTCTGTTGCGCTCAAAGTCGCGCTCGAACAAGAGACGAACTCGTGTATGTAACAATACTTATTTATGCATGGACTTTTCATAGTTCAGATAAAATGAATTTATAGTTCATATTTTTAATATAAATTAACTTTAAAATGCATGTAAGTATGCATAAGCCTCGGCATGAAGAAAAATTTACACTTACAAAAAATAGAAGCAAAATCTTGTTAATAATACCTTTTCTCAAAAGAATCTAAAGAATCCTCTCGATTTGCATAAAGATGGTTTAATTATGAAGCACAGATAATACATTTATAAGCTGCTAATCATTATTAAATATTATTTATGTAATACGTTAAAACATGTCAATGCATACTTTAAATAATTTTTCATTTTCATATTTTTCGATATTTCTAATGGGTTTATTTCTATAGATTGATGTACATTTTTTAGGAATACATGACGAAGTAAACGTGAATAATTTTTATAAATTCAGAACGTATATTTATTTTATTATTCTATACGATGTAGTTATTAGTGTTTGATTTAAGATATTTGATAATGGATCTATTGAAATGATAACTAATGGTATTGTTATTGCAAGAATGTTTACCCAAGAGATTTTTGCAAAATAAGATAATTTAAGTAATTTATGCATTCGTGTATACGAGTTGCTTCCTCATAATTATTGACTCTTGTACAGAGAATAACTTTAGAATCTGCTTAGAGTACATGCAACTCTCCGAGAAGTGTCGATGAAAATAAATGTAGCTTGGACTCGGCCATTAGATGACAAGTTCTTTTAATAATCATTCGTTAACGTGTACAAAAAGCTATTTGTTCGCGTACTGCAGTGCGCTGTAAGGCGAGAATAACCAAGAAGGCAAAGCAAGAGCGAGCAATTTATGTACAACGGATCGGAACTTTTTTTATCACTAGTTTCAAGCAAAATTTACATCCTAATGATCGGTGATCGCGTTGAGCGCTACGAGACGTTACGTACGTATCGTTGTACGTACCGCCGCTGAGATTCATAACTTGACTATGGAAATAAAAGCGCGAGCAAAGAACGATGCACATGAGCATCGTGATTAATCCTAAATCGCTTTTAAAAGCAGATTTTTATATTACGGGAAAATAAAGATCTTTTTTCAATAATTAGTACCGTGTTGGAGTGAGTCGAAGGACTCGTAACGTGATGGTAAAATGTCCGAAAATTCTCCAAATACGCTCCGACGATATCAAACGGAAAAAAAACACACGTTTGATTAAAAACAAGAAAAAATAATACTTTACCCCTTACATTCCGGACTAATTTTCGCCTACTTCATCGTCGTATCGTTTTAGTCGACGACCGTCCTGGCATCGTCCGATATTGAACTCAGGCACGAGTGAAGTGGCGAGGCTGAGCTCGTATTTCACTCGAATTATATCCCGTTAGATCGTTTAAACATATACGAACGATGCACCTTTATTAAAATTTATACTAAATTACTCCTTATACAAGCTTGTATTTTTATACTGTATTACTTATCTGAAAATCCTAATTTATTACAAATGATATTTTAGTAAATAACAACAGGCTATCGAAATACAATTTCGTTATATTGTAATTGTAGTTTTTTATATACGTATGATAACATTTTGAATATTTAGTCAAGCGAACGCAATTAACGCTTCTTCGTTCTACGGAACGAATCTCCACAGTTGAAAACATAAGCGCGTACAGAAGTATTTCTCGAAGACGACGCAAAGTCGCTTTTTATTTCAAGAATAGATTCCGAATGGTGTATACTTTTCGATTATTTAATCGCGGTCTTGCAAGCGCTATTATCCAATGTTCTACTTTAATGCTCTGTATAGAATTTAACAATATCAGAAGAAGCTTAGATGTATAAGTGCTGATAATATACTAAGTATAACAGCCATGAAAAAAGTTATCTTAAATTAAAATTTAAAAAAAATTACATCGCACATGCAAAATTTATATATTCAATTATGATTCGCGGTGCGCTTTAAACGGTTATTTTAAAAAATACAAGTACATTCATCGGTAGAAGAAAATTCATCGGTAATTTAATTGAAAAAAAGGTCTCCGAAAAATATTTTAATAGACGTTAATTGTAAAAATTTAATTTGTTAATTCTGTCGTTAAAATTTAGACTACTCCATACGTTTTAAAGCCTTATTAAAATTAATTAGTAAATATATTTTAAATATATTTTCCTTGTTAATATTATATACAGTTGATGCTAATGCTATATTATTTGCTTTATATTATAATTACTACAATAATAATCAAGATAAGATTTAATATTTAATAAAGATCATTCCTAGATATTAACAAAAATTAAAATTTAGTAAGTTTACGAATTAAATTCGATATGGATTTGTTTAATATTTTTACTTTCTAAAAAATTTATCTTTTTATCCATGTAATCAAGATATAAACAATTTTTTATTAGAAAATATTATATAGAGAGTGCTCTTAACTGAACAGAAGTTTTTAATAAATTAATTTAACTATTTTAGTCATTATTTTAAGGTGCGAATTAAAATTTACTCTAATGAAGCTATGAATCATATTTTGCTTGTTACAATTATAAATGTTTACGTTTCCTTGTAGTACCAATCATGTTAAGTTTTTAATTGAATGTCTTATAGATTTATGAAATATTTATAAAATATAACATTTTTTCTAACTGTGACAGTGTTATTATTTATTGTGGAAAAAAATTCTTTAAATTCATTTTAAATTCATAAAAACTGAAAATATTATATAATATTATAAAATATATTGTGAATATTGGAAATACGATGGTAAAAAAATGATGGTAAAAGAACATTTTTTGTACTTAATGTTTTAAAACACTTTTTCTACTTAGGTATTAGAATTTTATTAACGTTTTCGCAGAATAATATAATAAGTACAGATTGAATAAAATATTGAGTATTATAGTAATAGAGCAGCATTCATAATTAAACATTCCCATTAGCATTTATCCCCTGGCTATATAAACAATTTTTGTTATCACCCTATATTCTCATAATTGTTTTATGCTTCACCATTTCAAATGCTTCAATGCATTTCTTATTTTTTGTGATTTTAAAAATGTCCGTACTAAGAAAACGTAATTTATAGAGCTTTTCGAGACAAAAAAATATATTTTTATCTTTTACGATTCAAACTAGATTTATATCATTACTTCAGCAGATAGACATTGTTTCAGAGAAAAAAGTATATAACCAAGTTAAAAATAATTACGTATTCATTCACAACAGTTATTTATTTTGTACAAAATACAATGTATTTCTAATAAAATACTCATTGCTTTCTTTATTTATATACAACCATACATTTCTTGTGATAAACTACGTAAAAACAATATCAAATCTATTATCAGACCGCACTTAAAATGTAATCCGATTAATTCCAAATAAATATACCTTTAACTTATTAGTTAACTGTAGTTTGAAATTAGCAAGCCTGAATCTCAGACGCGCCCGAGAGCTAGAACGATTAACTCGTTATTCTGAGAAAGAATGCATCTTGCATTTATGCTGTAAGCAAGATGAATGGCAGAAATGCAATAGTTTACTGAATGTGAATCCGAGATTGTATTACCTAAACGGATAAAATCGAGGATCTCTAAACGCTATTATATATAAATTACACTTTCTTAAGTAAAAATGTATGTCTCGTATGAATAGGATACATCTTCTAAAATCAAATACGAAAAACTACATGATTTTCTTCCTGCTCTAGTTTATTAGATGGAAGTCCGAAAGTAGTCAAGTATTTTTCCGAGTACGAAGATTATCAAGCAAGTTCACTCTAATCTAACGCCTCTACCTCGAACAATATCAACGATTGAACGGTCAGTCCTTGGCTCTTTGATTAATAAATGCCAGAAAATTATAATTTTATTTCTGTACGTGGAACATGTCAAAGATCCATTTAGTTCCCTTACATTTTGTACCAGAATAATAAAGTAAAGCAAAGAAAGTAATGATAAATGAAATATTCAAAGCAACGCACGTGGACATTAAAAATCAATAAACGAATAAAATAGACCTGAATAATTTTTCCTCTTTTCCGTTTTCATCGTTATTCCGGGAAAGAATTAAAGGAAAAACAAAGACCACATTACGTCTTTAAATGTCATTTATACTCCAAGTATTTTTACTCCTAGTATCTTTAATAACTCCATCAACAGTGATCTGAGAAAACGCTGGAAGGTTTGGTAGACTTTATCGGAAAAAGCACCGTAAGGTCAATGCAAATCAATCGAAAGCCATCTTAAGTGAACTCAATTTAGGTTACAATCGAAGAAGGTAGATACCAAAGGAATGTTAGAAAAAAAGAGATAGTGAGAGTCACAAATAGCAAAAAAATGGCCTCAAGTACTAATTATTACTTAAATAATCAAGTCTATGAAAATATTGATTAGAATAAATGAGGTATTAAGTGAAAAGTAACTCAAAATTGAGAAATCAACAGAAATCTTTTTCGATGTTCCCAATAAAAAAAGACTTTTGGAATCTTGAATAAAAGTATAGCTGTTGTAATATGTACTCATTCGATACCAATATAGAAATGTATTCAAGTGCAATATTACGAAATGTGGCCTGTTTGGATATTTGGCTCACTAAGTACTGTCGAGTTTAAAATTTTCTTTTTCACAACGAAAATTAAATGACATAATTTTGCAAAATACTTAAACAAGAAATTATTAATGTGATGAAAAATGGATCCACAAGGCTTCATTTTTAAATTAGTACATTGACAGAACTTATTAGATAAACTAAAAGTAAACAAAACAATAGAACTTTTACGAAAAAATAATATGTAGGTAAAGTTTCAGTAGTATAATCTATATGTAAAAGACAAGTAATTTCCAAAAGGCGAAAATCTCAAAAATAAAATGTAAAAACGGTATGATTAAATAAACTGCTATTATACTCATTTAATTAAAAATAAGTAATATTTAATGATAAAATGATTTTTTGTTTTTGTACATTTTTCACATATCTAAAAGAAAATCAGAAATGAAGACTAATTAATCTAATTAACACGGGCTTGGCGTTCAAATAGGGCTTTGTTAATCATAAAATCATCCTTGTTAAGCTTAGATGTACTTATCTTGTATGATATACTTAGAATATGTCATTCCATAAGATTATTGTCTCATTAGCGGACTATTCATTAAATTGACTTATTCTCTTATTCATTATTCACTCCTTATTCATTAAATTGTAATACTATTGAATAAGTTCATTAACAAATATATTAATTAAATAAAATTCAGTATGTAAGACTGATTATAAATAAATATATATTTTTTCCAGTCCAGCACGATTATAGGATACTTTTACTAGAAAAATTTTTAAATAATACGATACATTGAGAAACAGTTTACATATTTGTAGAATCAGAGATACCATCGTCAAAGATTTTGTCCTCAATATTTATTAACAGAGTATAATTTATAAAAAGCATATAAAATACTTTGCAATTGCTTGATTCGTAATGCAGAATCATTGTACTTCCGGTATATCTGGAAATATGTTCACCTCAGTTTATATATATAATACCGCGTATAAATTCTTGTTAAATTACCAAATAATAATATACTTTTCACTAAAAACTGTTTGTATATGAAATTATATCAATTAGTATAATATGTATTGTATTTCTTAACTTTAAATGTGAAACGTATTTGTATAAAATTGAAGTTTATTAAGTTATATATATAATTGTATAGGTTTATTTTAACGATAAAAACAACAGCTGCATATTTGAATTATGAGCTTCATTATATTTTGAATTATAATATTAAATTATTTATTGCCAATAGGATAATAAGATTTTAGCTTTTTATGCTGTAACGGCATCATTAAAAAACTTATTTATTAATATTAATTCTAATAATAAGTAAATTAAAAAGAAGAAAATATAATCATGGTGTTTTTAATTTAAGATATAAAATCTTATTCTTATTCAGAATAATGTGCTAATTTCTAGAGTATATGTGTGATTTTATGAGAAGAGATGAAAATGATATGAATAAATAGGGCTATAAAGAGGGAGAGAGAGAGAGAGAGAGACAGAGAGAGAGAGAGAGAGAGTGACAGACAGGCGAAATAGAATATTTTGTGGAATAACTTTGAAAGAAAAGTAATAGAACCGCTTGAGCCAGTGATCGAGATACAATTATTAATGATCACTCCTGTCAAAAAGAACTGCAGAGAAGATTCACGATAGTAATGAAAAGTGTGTGTCGGCTTAAAACGGGAATCCATTTGAGCGAAGCCAAAGGCACCAATTATACACAGTAGATCGATCGATTACTGCTCTCTCCTCATCTCTAATATTTAGGCATATAGAACGGGTGGCATTAAATTCTATTTGTTATTTGTCGACTTTCAGTACGAGATATACATGCTTATCCATTAGATCACGAAACTGCCCATTGAGAAGTGCCATAAGATATACGTACAGCTTAAAGTATTGAAAAAAATCCGGTTCTTTTCTTTTTCAAGATTCACAACTGTTTCGCAATACGTATAAAACTAATACATAGCATATTTAATAATAATTAATTCAGTGTAAATGAATGTCATTAATAATAACATTTCGAAAATTTTAAACGAATTTAATTCTAAAAAATGATATTAAACTGTAAATGACCGCTATTCAAAATTAAATTGTTTGTGATGCTGCAATAGTGTTTCTGAATAGTGTTTCTTTTACGAAGAAAAATATTTTTTTTAGTTACACAATTTTTATCTACCGTAAAAACTTATAACAGCTTATAATCCATTCCCAATTTTTTCAAAATATCCAGTATATTCATCATATAACACATATAATTCATCATGTAAAAATTGGATCTTTACTTACGCGAGTCTTCACATAACAATTCAAAGTTTCTTTAACATTTTTAAGCGCATTTCTCTATCTTCTAAATTGAACATAAATTCGAAACAATTTTAAAAAATCTCAATTTCGCAACTAACCTTTGAAAAATATTTAATAATTCTTTAATTATACAATATATTTCATTGATAAAGAAAATTCAAAATTTTTAAATATTTCATGCAAAAATAACAAACGATAATAACAAACAAGAGGTTATCTCACAAATATTTATTGTTTCAGAACATCGTTGAACCATTGAAATGACTCTGCACCATTCATTATAAAGTTAGAGGATCGTTATGAGAATTACGAGGCACATGTTTTTAACTCGATTACGAAAGAGCAATGAAAGGGAGCCATATTTAAATACTTTTGAGCGACGACATTAAAGAGTCAAAGGAATGGTGGGTCGCGGTATGTGACGTCCGATGAATTCACCGTAGACAGTACGTGAACGAGACAAACTCTTTTTCCTTTAGGCTTCTCGTAAAATACATCGCCCCATAGCCGAAAAGGAATTGTGTTATAGAGACATAATTATAATATAAAACTTGGCGTTTTTCTAGTTTTCACTTTGTCCTTGAGAGATATTAACCCACATAAATCTGGTTTCTCATTAAGCGTGTTAATAAGCGAGAGTATAACTGCATGTAGACGGGAAATTTTCCTCTTCTTTTTCGATTGCATACAATTTCTAAGTACACATCCAATATATGGAATTTAGAGCAGCTACATTCATGCATAATCACTAGATCTTGTAGCTCCTATACTGTTATTAGCTGGTAAGTATTTGATAGGCTAGCTTTCGCGCGTTACTTTCAGCAATGCAATTCAAATTAAATAATAAATAATTTTCATTTAATTATTTAAATAATAAATAATAATAAATAATAATAAATAATAATTAATAAATAATAATTTTTAGGAAAGGTTCCTAAACTTTTGTTCAGCATTCAGTTGAACCTCATTAAAACTGATTAATAATCAATAATATTCGTTTATATCAATTACGAAATAATAAATAATAATATTTATTATAATGATAACATATTTGAATACGATTTGCGTATTAATGTGAGTAACAATGAGACAAATATCATTACTTTCTACAGAAAAAGCTTATTCAAAGATACATCGTTTAATTTAAATAGTATTTAATTTAAAATTATTATGTAAAACTGACAAATCTTAAATTCAAAAAGAAAAATTAAAAGGACATGTATGGGTGATATCTAAAATTAAGCTTATTGATCTTCCGTGACGTAGTTTATCTAGATGGTGCGGTTAAGATTGCATTTCATTGAAATATGTATAATAATAGACTTTGATTGAAAAATATAAGAATAGAAAAATATGATATAATAATAATTTGATAATTAACACTCGTTTAACAAAAAAACCAAATATCTTTTTCAAATCAATGAAAATGTCACTCTCAAGGTTTTATTGAAGTTGATGAACTTATATAAAAATACCTGTTAATTAAAATTTTTATTGCCTCGCATAAGAATGTTAATATAAAAAGGTTCTTTGATTCTATGTATATATACGACTTAATCATTTTTTTCGATCAATATTCTTTCTATCAGATGTCATGTGCTAAATTATTTTCTCTAGCGAAAATTCATTTAAGATAAAAAATAAAAAATAATGCGTTGATTAAAAAATATTATTTTTCTTTAATGATTTAAGGAGTAATATTAAGTATATTTTTAAATCTTCGAGAAAAATGTATTTTTTTAAATTTAATTAATACTTTTCTTCGTATACTTAATCAATTCTAGTATATTTATAATAGAAAATAATGTTGAAATAGTATATTATGTTTAAATAAATAAGAAAATAAAAAATTATTTTCAATAATTAAAATTAAATAAATTATTTATAAATACGTATGATTATTAATTTTTAATTTTCTATGTTCATTTTAAAATAGATCGTAGAATATATAATTTTTAAATAAACGTTCGTTAAAGCTATTTTCTCCAGTTAGAGCACCTCTATAGTCATCGTAAAAACGAAAATGTTCCGGTTGCTGTACTCGACCTACAACATTTTGAAACAATTGCGAACCATCAGAAGAAAAATCGTTAAAACGTTAGAATAATTTATTTTTGAAAAAAATAACTTTTGAGTATTCTTTTGGAAATATTTGTTAGAAAATGAAATATTAATATCTACAGTATCAAAATTATAATTTCTAAATACCTGTACTTATATTATTATTCAAAAACGGCAAGTATAACAAAATCATTGCTGTTATATTAAATCTTGCCAGGCACACGTCTAAATTAATTCTAAAATAATATATCTGTAATTTTATTAATTCAAGCTAAACAATTTGTTGTCATTGTGTAACAAAAAAATTAAATAACCGTAAAATGTAAATAAATAAATCTAAAATGTAATATACGAAGAACTAATGTTAAAATTATATAGAACATATTAACTTGTTGAATATACGAAAAAAATGTTTTCATTATTTAGTATTTTATGAAATAAACACTTTTTGTTTTAAACAATTTATAAAAAAAATCTCTTATTTATGAACTACAATTCGATTTTCTATTATTGTGTCTATTATTCTGCAGTAACTCTGAATGCGTTTCTACTTCTACGTCTTCTTTCATGAATTAAATAAAATACATGTGAACATTTTGTAAAATTATTCACGAATTAACTAGTTAATAAAAGTCGATATAATATGAACAAAATCATAAATATTCTTTTATTAGTGTTTTTAAGATACTTCTCTTAATATATTTTCAAGATTATAGACCGCGTTACACGCTAAGTAAAGTTCACATTTAATGTTACAAAGACCGCAAGGTAGATACTGAAAAAAATCTTTTCATTTACCGGGTTATGATTTGAGCACGAACTGACTTGAGTAAATGTATAATGCTCCGAACAGAGAAATACAATTAAAATTAAGATCACGTCAGACTTAATAGTATTTATGAACTAGAGTCTACAGACGATAATTATAACAGGTGAGGGAGGCTCTTACGAAAATTGAACAAATTAAAAATTCTATAACTGTCATTTTATATGTAAGTACAATATATAGCAGTAATTGCATTGATTTTATTATAAAATATGTAAAAGAATATCGACGCTAAAATGTAAAATCAAATGAATCAACTATTATTTAAAAAAAAGTTTACGCGACGAAAGATGGAATTGTCTGCACTTTAAATTAGTAACAATTTTTTTCGTAATTGATACTTATTAAAATATTTTACGTTCACGGACAAAAAAGAAATTTGAAGTTTATTATGAAAATAGAGAAAAATTACTTTTTTTATTCTCAACAAGTTTCTAGTAGATGTAAAGCATGTTAATTCTACAATATTTACAAGGTCTGTTCTCAAAAGCTATTACAACTTCTTTATATTAAAAAAGTTCCCGTTACTTCAATGCCTACTCATTACAAACTATAAAATAGGGCGAGAATATTGCATACTATAAGGAAATACTAAACATCAGAAAAAGTATCAGCTGATACGTAATTATAAGTTCTTATGCGTTTTGATATTCCTTACATTTCCGTAGAAGAATTTATTGATACTTTAAGTAAGAATATAGCATTATTTCATAATATAAAAGATTATAGAACAAAAATATGTGTTTACTAGCCGTAACTTTTTACGATGTTTCTTTACTAATATTTGTTCTCGAATCAATATGCATTTACAACTTTTTATAAATACGTATAATGATCATTTTATTATTGTAAATGGTTTTCAAGAGTCCAAATATTTTCTACATACCATATGTATTCAACTGAATGCAATAATAATTAAATAAAATGTATCTTCACTTTTTAAATATAGTATTTAGAAATTATCGTGATTTTCAAAGAAACTAAAAAACTAAATTTTTCCGGTTTAATATTTCATGCTTTCTGCTGATGACTTAGTTTAATATAATATTTAATGGTACACTTGTAAATACCATTGAAAAGTCTATCAAATTCAAATATAGAATGATAAATTACAATCTACTATATACTGAATTACATCTGCGTCGAATTGTATAAAAAATAGACGTTACGCTAGTGAAGTTTGACATAAGAAAATTTTCTGGAAAGATTAATGCGCACACCGAAAAATAACGGTTTTAGGTTAATAAAATTAAGGTTTAAGGTTAAAATTCCCTAAAGAAGATAATAACAATAATATTAATATGATCGAAATAATACGAACGTGGTCGGGATGACACATCTAGAACAATTATATTTTCGTTGACAATTAGAATAGAGAGACAATTAGAGACAACTAGAATACAGATGCATTTAGAACATCAAACTCTTGTCAAAAGGTATGATTAATATTGCTTGATGAAACATAAAATAAAGTTTAAATAAATTATGTATTTGTTACATAACTCTGCCTTCGTTATCCAATTAATATTTTAAATGACAAGTAACATTCGAACAGATGTAAAATACGATACACTGATACTATTCAATTTTGGATTTTTTAAACGCACCTTGCTTATACATTCAATTAAACGTATTATTCTTTTATATTAATAAGCAGGTCGTTTTGATGAAATAAACGCATCGTTGCAGAAATTAGTGCGGGATAACTCTGACTTTCACGCACATCACACGCACATCTCACGCACATCATTGTAAAAATGAAACATTCGCATTAACGTTCAATCGTGCGTGTACAGAATTTGTATCGTTGGGAAATTGAGGTCGATGAAACTTAATTAGCTTTAACACATAGTTGACACTAATATATATTGTCGTGCAATTTTCGAACAACCTGAACATCTCTCGTTTCTAATGAGTCGAAGGGAGCGCATACATAAAACGCCAAAAACGCCAAAAACGCCATGCTTGTTTGTAACTTATTGTTTTCCTTAGGCCTCGAGAGTATTTTGAACTTCCGAGATACCGGACAATCCTTACAATCGTCACGAACACGATTCTTAAAAAAGAAACGCAGCGAATGACCGTGCAAGGTAGATGGTATCAGTGGTCTGTTAGTTTCTTTGAAAAAAGCAGGAAGAAAAGCAGAAATGGCTAAAAATGATGTCGGCGAGAAGTGTACTTTCCAAAGGAAAGCTCGGTATAATGCTTCAATTCTCGTAAAAACTCGTAAAAACGTAGAATCGCAAAATTACCGGCGTTTAGGCTTATCGAGACGAGTACGGGATCACGGTACGGATTACGCATTAAGCGCACGGTAAACGAGGCCTCCTTACTCCTGGTAGCGAGAGGATGGCAACGTCGCGGGTAAGCAAGAGAGAAAGAGAGGGAGAGCGAGAGAGCGGCTCATCGCGACAGGGTGGGGAGGTGAAAAGAGACGGCGATCGCGGGCAGGTCGCGTGTACTCGCTTCGGACGAATAGTCCTCCAGGCAAGACGATCGCCTTTCGGCCGCTCCTCCTTGAGCTGTTGACCGAACTCTAAGAGCTTCCGTGGTTTCACGAGGCAACGTTTCTTCCGTGCAACGGGAGGATTTGTCTCTGGCGGGATGCCAGGGCGACGCCGTAAATTCTTTAACCTCAGACTCGACTACGCTCGTTGTGGGAAGAGTTCTTCGTTATTTGCAATATCTTTGCCCGCTACATTCGATGTTCAAGGTAAGCGACATTCTATCGATGCTCTTTCGCACCGAGATCGAGAGAAAATCCTTTTTCATTATAATTGGAAAAATCTGTACCTATGTGCATATATATAATGTGTAACCGAAAATGTCTTCCAAATCAAATCCTCAATATCATTCAAATCCTCAATCATCAATCAAATCCTCCTTACGTGTAATTATCGACTATCGTTTGAATTTGAATATTCAATGAGATCGTCGTTATATTTCGTTGTATGCTTGTAATATCGTTTTCGCTCGCGACGGAATCTCGATTTTAATAATAAGACGTCACGGGTATCGCCGCGAATAATAAGTTAAGGCTTATATTTTTGCGTAAGATAAAAAGACATTTTTCTAATAAGTAAATTGAGAGGAAAATTAGGAGTGAAAATTGAACGCTACATCAAAATAATCTCTTCGCAATACTCGAGTTGGCTTAAACTAATAAATTCGTTCTGTTCCATGCAACGCTTTAAAAAATAACTTGTATTTAATATCTACTTCAATAAATCAATAAATAATCAGTAGGGATTTTCAAATTACTCTTTATGTGCTTATACCTCGTACTCGTTCGGATTATTTATACACACTTAGAAATCTCATTTCTGTGACTTTAAATTATTTCAAATTCATCTAATGCAACTGACAAATTTGATAACATTTTATTGTTATTCCCTATCATTATTATTTGTATCATTATTAGTGTATTTCTAACCTATTGCGAATATCAAAATTGAAACAAAATGATTATAAAGCTTTCAAATGAAGCCAATGTTCTTAACTTAAATTTTAATACTTACATTACTAAGCCAAATACAATTGAAATTACTTTATATTAAATTATACAATAGAAATGACTCTTATCAAAAATATCTGTATAAAATAATAATATTCAATATTCACTTCAAATTAAATGAATTTTAAGAAAATTGCGCTCTCAATACTCTTAATTAGATATTTAATTTGGAATAAAAATGGAGAAGCTTGTATATTTTGACACTGTATGATGAAAATATCACGATAATGAAGAATTCACTATTATTGGCGTTAAAAATGAATACAAATTTGAAAGCAACAGTATCTTCTACATATGAATATTATCATTTATAATAATAGTAATTGATACAATTAATAACAAATTTTACATAATTATTGAACATCATAATTATATGATATTTGCTTGGAAAGACGATGCAGAAAGCATACTGGAAAATCGATTTTAATTAGCAACTTTATCAATATTATTTTTGACTGAAGCGGTTTAACTTTAAGTATCTTCTTATCTCCGTTTAAAGATGCAACAAAGATTTTGTATTAAACAAATATGGAAATTACAAAACTGAGAAATCAATCATATTTCTCATGATTGATTTCCACATAACAGACTAAACATGCTATACATGCGTCATGTACATTTTCCGTAGTTAAACCTAATATTGTAATATTTATTCGCCATCCTAATATTGTCATTCTAATGACTTTTTAACAAATTAAAAATATACATAAATTACACGGTAAAGACTTATTTACTAGTTACAAGAGATAATCTAAAATTTCAATTTACAATTTTAGGAATTTCACGTTAGTCTCATTACAAATATGCCAACTTACACAACATAGTTCTCAATTTACACAATAGACGCAGTTCGTATAAAGTGCTTGAAATGTACTCAAACCTATTTTCATTCATACGTTTCTGTAAAATGTAGCGAAGTCATTCAGTACTTAAAAATTCTGAACTTTTCTTCCTCTTTTAGTGCTTTTTGAAATTTGTAAAATCTTTCCTCGAACTTCGCGCGTGTCAAGTATAGCTAACTTAAAAATTCTTATGAATCCAAATTCGCGTATTTCTATTCATCCAATGTTCCTTCAAACGTTGGAGTACATTGAATTTCCTTTACAATAATCACCATACAGATATCGTGTCATTTTAACAGACCTCGTGAAATCCTTCTTATTTAAAATAAACGTAATATTTTATTGTCTCATTAAGTACATTATGATAATAAAAAGTTTTGAATAACGTAAGCATGTAAATCTGTATAAGCTTCCATGCCACATATTTTTAAGATTCTCACTCGATAAACTTCAAACACAACTATTCATACATAACGTGCGTCATACATTAATCCTTTATCTATCGCCATTAAATCTATTGTAGCACAAGATTTTTTTTATGTAGGAAAGAATTATCTCCTCGATGTTTTCTTAAAGATACAATATAAATTAAAAATTCACATTTTAATAAAAATTAGAACAATATGATTAACTTAAATTTCATTGTTGAGTGCAGCTCTTTTTAATAATTGAAGAATCTTTTGAAATAATTAATAATTAATTATATTTGGTGTTTTCTTTAAGACATTTACAAATTTTTTCCAAATTATATATTGTTATTAATAATAAAAACTTTTTTTATAATTATACTCACACATATTTTATAAAATAAGAAAAAATTTATATTCAATGAGTACACATATTAAATAATAAATTAAAACTTAAAACAGGTTCTGCAAATAGTATATTTAAAATATTGAGAATTTATCTTTTGTGGTATAATTGGAAAACTCATGAATATATATAATGATAACTTGCTTTGAGTTAATAATTTTTTATTTCCGCTAAGAACAAAAAATCGAAATTCATTGATTATAAGCAGGTGTTCTTATGAGAAATTCCTAAAATTACGACTATTTAATCTTTTTCGTTAAATAATTGTCCTCGGTGGAATTATTAATTGCACGAATAAAATCCATTTATTATAAATTAATTTATATTCAAAATATTTTACGTAAGAAATATTTTTCATGCTAATGCAATCCACATTACTGTAAATTAAGAAATATTCCCATCATTAAAATTCAAAATATCCTTTCCAAAATATTAAAAAAAAAGAATATTAAGTATAGATATATTATTGTACAAATGTCGACAAGTAACTGTTGACCCACTTCGTCCAGGCAGCCAATGTTTTTTTAGAAGGCGGATACTCTTAATGGAATCTCTTCATCGAAACGCTCGGCTGACCCTTATTACTTAAGATTCAGAGTCTATGATTTCATAAATTGCTAAGATTATGAAGTGACAAAACCTTTAAAATGAACATGCAAAACAATCGAAAAAAAAAGAGACTAAGGAAATAAAGTAGTGAATAAAACAAGTAATACTTTTAAGACAAAAAGATGCGATATCTATTTGTCCTTTCATTTTACAAAAAGTTCCTTTCTCCTGTGAATCGTTTCCTCCGAAAATATTTTTCCAAACAAAATTATCCTCAAAAACTTGACATAATTAGTACATCGATCATTTTAAAATATAATCTTAAAATTAATAAAATGTAATAAAATGTAATAAAATTTAAAATTTTATTTTAATACCCTATTAAAATAAAACAATCACAATTAATTGCTTTATAATAATTTTTTAATATTGGCTTCGTTTACTCTTAAAATACTTAGAATGCAAGAATTAATAGAGACATCGTATTCAAAGTAATAATATCATTATAAACATGAAATGTATAAACATGATTTAAAGTATTTAGATTGTTTCAAGCATATTATTACGTTGAAAATTATTTAAATAATATAAATTTACTGATTAGGTTTTTGAACTACAAAATAAGAGGAGTACAATTTGAAATTTGATACAGTAACGTTAATTAACGTTCTTAAGAGATATATATTGCTATTCACTTTGAGTGCATCGACCAAAATTGTTTTCTTATCGAAATCTACACTGAAATAAAAGACTAATTTTATCTAGCAATATAAGTTGAATTTTAATATCGTGTAGTTTACTTCTACGTAATGAACACAATATTAACGCTTCTTGTTAATCTCTATTCTATGTAAATCGGTTAAATTAAAGAAGTATAAAACGATTTCAAGAGCAGGTAAGTAAAAAGCTTATTTCATTATTCGTTGCTTTTTTGCCTTAATAATTGAATGAGTTTTGTGCAATTTCTTCGTAAATCATCTTTGAGTTTATATTGAATCTGACAGAATAATGTTTCAAAAATTATTTTCCTATGTACACTATTAATCATGTGTAATAATAAACATTTAATCAATTTATAGTTATGATAAAGAGATTTATGACTCTCAATATCTAAGCTGCGAATAGTGTGGAAAATAGAATTACGTTGCTTATAATCGATTACAACTTGTTTATCTGCGTGTGCTAAAAGTTGGTAATAAAAAAATGTTTAACACAAATTTTTTCGAATAAATAAATTTATTTTATAATATTATTTTATAAGTACATTTTGTAATATATGTAATATACAATTAGTTGTTTGTGTAAAATATCGACTTGGGTAGTAGCTTGAATGTTTTTATGTTTGTCTTCTTTTTTTCTTTTTATATTTCAAATCAATAATTAGAAAGAAAGAATTTTTTAAATATAAAATGAAACCGATTTTACTCTTCCAGATTTCCTTCAAATAAATTAGTTTCAATGACCTTACTAAACTGTATCCAACGATGAAAGGATGGACTCTCTTAGTTATCGTGATCTGCATTCTCGTATGGTTCATGGGTACATCTGCTCAGAAAGTTTGGAGCATCATTAGAAATAGCGGTGATACGGACAATAATGATAAATTGACTCTGGATGAATCATTTTACTCATGGTCAGGTCCCAATGCTTTGGCCAGATCAACACTACTCGATCGTCAAGAACAACTTCAATACAAATGCGATCAGATAACAAGGGATAAGATGCTGGAACAGATCCGAGATCCCGAAGCATTTCGTAATCTTCTAGTCGATGAAAAACATAAATTACTATATTGTTACGTACCGAAGGTAGAGAGCTAAAAATTGTTTTCTTTTAAATGCCAATTGAAAGTTATTTCATCAAAATTATTGTTTCTTTTATGATGTTACGTAGTTATGAATAGGATTATATTTTCTCGTAAACAAATAGTATTTGGAAAATTTGAAAATCTCAAATAGTGATATATAATATAAAATTTCGTTGAAAAAATAGATTACATTTTTAAGTAACATGATTTTTTTTTATCGAATAAATAAATCGTTGGTTTCAATTTGATTAAGTAAAATCCCAGTTCGTGTATTATGCAATGAAGGTAAAATTGAATTCAATTTTCATTGTACTCTACAGAGTTTTCAAATTGTTCAATTCAACTATAAAAAATGAATATATCTATACTCCTTCATATTTATTAACCGATTAATCCAATAATGTAAAATCTAATTATTTCTCATTCTGAAACAGTAGTGTGAAATTAATAAATTCATTTGCATTTTTTAATCTGTGAAAAATATCATAGATTTACGTATTCAATATTTAGTTTAATCGCGCAATACCATGATCAATTAATATTCAATTAAAATATATTTTTTTTAATTTTATACGTCTATTATATTTCTGCGTATTATTATTAATCATTGCAAATAACAGAAATTTTAAAAAATTAATCAACTGGAAATTATTCTCTACTTAACTTATCCTTTAAATACTTGATATATAAAGTAGTGATCAATAGAAAGTATTCGCATTTATCGTAAGCGAAAATGAATGAGTCACGTTATCGTAACTCATTCGGCGGTCTTGATTCGGATATACATCAAAATTGAAACATCTTTTTTACATTTTATCCTTTATTATTAAGAAGCTTCACATATCTGCTTTCCCATTATTATGTAAAACGTTTTCATGCGTAATTTCTGTAAATTAAAATGCCAAAAACATGTTACGCATATTTCAAGAAAATGAAAATCAATAAAGAATATTTACTTACTTTAAGTCAGAAATATCCGTTAGATACTTTTTGTGGATCAGCACTTTTATTTTCTAAAAATATGTATGCAGTAAAGACGATCGAATACATAAATTAAATAAATTATAAATACAGAACTAGTAACTAGGATAATTCAAGGAAATTAAAAAAATGGCAACTGCTTTAGAAGAGTCTGTATTGTGGTTCATTTTGTAACAGTTATATTCTTTAGGCTCATAAAATGATTATCAAGTTGCTGAGCCACTTCTACATTATATAATATTAGTATTATAATTTTATCCTGCGGTAATTTTTTTCTATTAACTCAATCGATTCCCTTATTATCTGATCACGAGCAAACTGATTATTCTTGAGTTATTGCAATGTCTTACTAAATAACTTTAACTAGATAACTATTTAAACTATTTGAACGTATTCAATAATATTTATATTGATTATCGCTTAAAGTGTCAATATTAGACTTAACGAATATTCAACATTGAATGCAAATTTTAATATAATCCAAAATATTTACGAAACAATTTCTACCCTGTTTGCTTTCACTTACACAAAAGCTTGCTTCAAACTCTTATACATATGTAAATTTATCATACATCCATCCCCAAAATTCTGTTTCATTTTAACATTTGACTTTAATGTCAGATCACACAAAATACTAGAAGTTATTTAAAGCAATTTTTTATTTAGGTTGCTTGCACAAACTGGAAACGTGTGCTAATGATCGCAACAGGCTTATGGAAAGGAAGTTCACCGTTGGACATTCCAGCCGATTTGGCTCACGCTTCGGGAACTTTTAAGCGGCTAAGCAACTTCACAATGTCGGAAATCGAGAAGAAACTGTTAATCTACAATAAACTGATAGTCGTTAGACATCCGTTGGAACGATTGCTTTCCGCTTACAGAAATAAATTCGAAGCGAAACGTGAAAAGAGCTCCATGTACTTTCAGTCGCGTTTCGGCAGGAAAATCATTAAGGTTTGTTTTCCTTTGTATTCGCATTTTTAGATAATTATTTTCTTTAGTTTTTATCCACGTAACAATATCAATAGAATTTAATTATAAATCAAAATTAAATTAAACGATTATAATGACCATTTCAATCTTTCTTTGTGAATGTTTTACATTAACCGCTTCATGCGTCTTTGAGATTTGGCTGAATAAATTAATACATTAAAAAATGAGAGCTTGCAAGAAGTTACAGGCTTAATTGCAATTTCGCGAAAACTAATGAAAATATTCATAATGCGTATAATAAGCATTAATTTCATTTAAAAATAGTAGATGCAAAATGAAAATAAAACATAAAAATATTTTCCTACAAATATAAATCACAATTTGGTACGTATTTTAAAATATAGGATTAATCTTTTTAATTTTAAAATTATTTATAGAAATACAGATACAATGCCACTCAAGAATCACTATTAAAAGGAGACGACGTAACCTTTGCAGAATTCACTGATTTTATAACAACTAGTAATGAAAACTCGTCACGGAATGAACATTGGCAATCCATTTCGGAATTGTGCCATCCTTGTTTGGTAAACTATAATCTCGTTAGCAAATACGAAACTTTAATGGAAGATGCGACTGAAATTTTGGAACGAGTCCACGCAAGATCAATATTGTAAGTAATAAACGAAACTTTATTACAATGTTATTCGAGTAACGTTGTAATATATTTATAAAATTCAGCTCTGAAAAAGTGGCTTAATAAGTTTTCAGTTTCAATTACTCAATTCACAATTTCGATAACATATTATTCATAAATATTTATCAATAAGCTGTAACCTATTTAAAAATATAAATAGTTTTATAACGCAAAAACATCAAACATTTAAAAGATATGTTAAGTAGAGAATAATTTCAAGTTGCTTAATTTTTTAAAATTTCTGTTATTTGCAATGATTAATAATAATACGCAGAAATATAATAGACGTATAAAATTAAAAAAAATATATTTTAATTCAATTCAATTGATCATGGTATTGAGCGATTAAACTAAATATTGAATACGTAACTCTATGATTTTGTTCGCAGATTTCCCATAAGACCGCAGAATAATGAACCAACTGCAAAAATATTGGACAAATATTACTCAACTCTAACTTTTCATCAACTGCGTAATTTAGCTGAGCTTTATTGGTTAGATTTTTATTTATTTGATTACTCTTTAGAACAGGTCCTTGGTTTTTCTATAGCCTGAAACTCAATATACACGTGCATTATTTTAAAATATTTTATTGCATATGAAACAACTATTTATTATCTATTTAGGTAAATTTGTGTAACATCAAAGTCCAAGTATACAAGAAATTTAATTCCAGACCCTTACATATACTTTAAATTCAAATAAATTAAAGGGTTGGAATCGAATGCTTTCCTTTAAACAATCAACTTCAAAATCCATACCATAATAAATGGAACATTATGTTTAACTATTTTAATAGAGGATGAGCTTCAGATAGTCCATTGCAGGCGTACAATACGGATAAAGTGTGAAAATACGTTTAAAGTTATAAGGATAACGTAAATGTATATCTGCATTAGTATATGCACACGATATTGAATCTAGTCATAATGTGTTTGTTAAATAGGTAACTTATTACAGATTATGCCATTTCTTATAATAATACATTAAGGAAGCATTTTGAGTTTTCGGTGTCAATGAGGACTATACTGATTCGAGTATTATTCTAGGGTAATGCTAAGATTATTAAAATGAAATCATTCAACAGAAGAAATAGACATTCATTATCCGTTAGTATTTCGTATAACAAACAAATTTTTAATAAATTATATTATAATTTGCAATTACGATGGTACTAATAAATTATGAAAAGAAAATTTAGATTGATACGTGATCTATACGATAGATTGTTAAGTACAATTATTATGTTAATGTAATCAAGTCTTTTATAAAGAAATGAATAATATTATTAGATTGTAATTATAATTTTCATTCTGTTATTTAACACATGAATTTCATATAATTTATATCGAAAATTCCTTGCATACATTTTGTAGAATACATTGTTTATTTTTAATTCTTATTATTTGTAATTTTGTCAAACTGGATGTAATATTTTTAAATGTTCCCTTTCAAATAATTTTCCCACATTAGTAAAAGAAATATTTATTAGGCAGGATAACGATTATAGAATCAAAATAACAACAGTATGTTTATTCAGCTATGAACATATTACACAATATATACCTAATTCGCACTAACGTTATGAAAATACGTAAAACATTTTGATATTAAATAATTTTTCCATATAAAATAATTTACGTTATATTTAAGTGATTACGTAATTTTACTATTTATTAAAAATTTGTTAAATAAACTGCCTTATTAAGTACAATTTCTGAAATATTGCATTAAGGAGATATTTCAACTGTTGGATAGGTTTGCTTAAAAATGTACATCCAGAAGCTCGTGAATTTAAATTGTCGCATATTGAATATTATTGATAAATTATCATTAAAAAAATTTTCTTGTAAATATAAAATATAAATCTAATAGAAAATAGTACTCTGTCTGCAAATATTCGTCTAGAAATTAATTTCACTCGTAATTTTTATTTTTACACTTTTTTCAATTAATTAACTATAAGCTATAAAAATAAAAATATAAAGAATGAAATTATCTTATAACCAAGGATTTGTTTGTTGCATTTAGTAATTACGCGGACATCTACTCGTATAGACTAACGATTATTGACATAATACTATAATTATATCTTTTGAATATAAATTATTATTTTTTTAATGATTTTATTTAAAATTAACCTTGTGAAATATTTCATTAAAATCAAATTTCATCTCTAATTTTAAACTTTACGAATTTTAAAATTATAAATTTAAAATACGTGTATGTCTCAAAACTAGTAATTAATGAAGCATGTACAATTTACATCGTATAATATATATATATATATATATATATATATATAATTCATAAGAAATTTTTTTCTCTAGCTAAACGTAGTATGGATTTTTTGAATAATAAATGTAGCTAAATAATCGACAACATTTGAAAGTTCGTGAAAATGAAAACTAAAACAGCACGAGTTAGATCAAGTTATGGCAATACAAATAAGCAACAGGGGTCGTTAAATCAATTTCAAAGATCTGTATCGTTACTTCCTCATTTTCCAACTTTTTAATTTGCATAAAGTTTTCTCACAGAAGTTTCCATTGTACTTTTAAGTGTGAATAGATACTACGTATAATAGCACCTGGAAGTATTTATGGTCTCCACTCATGTATGGATTATGAATGTGAAAGATAACATGAAAATAAATATGCTAAAATTTCCATTTTGCATGCCAAAGTCATAACGATTATATTAGTCGTCGAAAGATAGAATTATTTTGTAAATATATTTTATACACATTAAACAATATGTCTTACTAAGGTAATTAAGCAAAGTCGATTATTTTTTGTTTACCTTAATTTATGTTTCATTATAAATGGTTACGTATACGTCAAATTTACTATTTTGACGACCTTACTATTAAGTATTATAATAATATTTATTTTCTTATTGATGTGCTTACTAAAAATTGATATATTACCGAAAATAAGTGCCATTAGCGTTAGAAATAAATCTATTAATTCAATTTATTGTCTTCGTGTTTGCAAAGATTCGTATAGATAATATTTATTTTATATTTTACTGTCTATAAATAAAAGAGAAATCGAAATAAATAATAATTATTTATCCCTTATAAAATTTCATTTATGGCGTTGAATTGATATTCGTTAACTGTGCGAGGAAGCTTCGGTCAATTAATTTCAAGGTTACATTACGCATCTTAAGTATCTATAATATTTATAATGTATCCTTAATGTTTAACAAGATCTTATCGCTCAGTTTCTAGTATACCAAAGTCGTTTACAATTTATAATGTATGGTGATGTAGCATGTCATTGTCATTACTATCTATTAATATTTTTTATATTAAATGTATCCAAATTGTATTAAAAGCTAGAACTATCGGAGAACATCCGGTATAGACTAATTGTGCATTTCCAAAGTAAAATAATATTATAGATGATGCGTGAAATTCAAGGGAAATTATGGATGTCACACCTAATAGAGTAATTAAAATTTTTTCAAATATAAAAATATTTATTGCATAACTTCGATATAATAAATGTCTATGTAGACGTATAAAACATATATATATATATATATATTGAATATAAATAGTCGAGCAAAAGAATCATATTTACTCGATGGCATTCACCTTACTGATGTTAAAAATTGTTTGATTTTATTCAGAGATTTATATAAGTAAACAAATACGTTTCAGGTATGCAATATCGAATAATTTATTACTGATTTTGGATTTAATTGTTTAAACCAATTCGTATTCATTGATATTAATCGGTAATTTCATGATATAATTAATAAAAAGTAATTTTGAAAATGTTTCTGGCCGAGACGCAAGCTGAATTAATATGAAGTAAGCGAAATAATGTCATTTTTAATTGAAAAAAGTCTTCATATTATGACTTGTATAAGTGTCAAGTAAGCTCCTTGTCGTATCGATTTTCTTGTTAACAAGTACTTTTGGTGGATATTAAGGGGAAATCAAAGAAATCGCTAATTCCAAACGATTTAATAGTTTTAACTCTCTTTTAAGTCTCGATATGTGTTGTTAATGTGTTTGTCCAAAATGTCATTTTTGTTATTCGCAAAGTTGTGCGGCTATGACTCGCGGCTTTCCTGTAAGCTCCGTGATTCTCTGTAAATCGATAGAGAATAACAAAGTCTACGAAGGAAACAGAGATTGAGTAGTCGTCGATTTGAGAAACGAGTCCATGCGCGTAAAATTAACCGGGAAGCCTCGTGCGTGCGTAGCGTTGGCGAATGACGGACGGCATTAGCGCAAAGGCGAAGAAGGCAAAAAGCGCGCTCATACGTACGTACATCTGACTATCGAACGAAAGGCGGCGAGCACGAGAAGAGGAGTAGCAGCACCGAAATAAAACACGAGCACGTGCTCGAGCGCTGCTCCATCATCCATCAATTTAGATAGATATACGGACAGGCCTTCGCCTTCCAAATGAATGCCAGCCCCGGCAAATGCGTCGATTGAATTTTATTTATTGTTCGAGCGAGGAACGCATATAGTTACGCCCGCTGAATGGTGCCCGGTAACTCCGGATGCCCGCGACCGCGCATCCAGTTGCGGTTATTCGGCGCGGCGAATTTCTCGTCGAAGGTCGCGCGAATTCAACTCACGGACTGAAATTCATGTTGACGCGGCAGAAATGCTTGGCGGGGGTGTATCCGCGAGATTCGTCATTGGCAATGGCGCCAGCTGCTTGCCTTCTCGTTTACAGAAGTCGCCTACGTGTAAAACCACAATTATGCAACGATCTTCGAAGATGTAATAAGTCTGTCACGTCGCTCGAGCGTGCAGCGTTTTTCATCTTTATTTCTGGGAAAGACTAATGATTTTTTATTTTACAAGTAGAAATATCTCTAACATATCAAGTTTCTTTCTATTTGTACAATTATTGCGTTAAAAAAACTATGTATTAGCTGCAATTGCATTATCCACGTTGCTGAAGTTTCATAAATAATTTCAAATCTTCGAATTAATCGAAGAAATTTCACAAAGAGAAATTCCACTTTCCGTCAATGAGCATCCGCTCGAATATGTTTATCGAATATCTTTGTGTGATATTATCATGTCTATGTAATTTTTATTTAAATCAGAAAGAACAAATTTGTTCACGCGAAATTCTAAAGCAGGTATATCGATTTGAATTCTCAACGTTCAATCGTCATACGTGTCTTACGTAACCGAAAACTATTGTCAAACGTTAGCTTTCTTTTCAGATAGAAACTTGTGGTAATTTCATTTTTTAGCAAAAATTTAACAAAATATTTTAACTTCATACTTTGAATACTAATAATATAAACATTCATAAAATTATGTTCATGCAAATAATAAATTTTGACAAAATTTCAAATAAAGCGTGGATAAATTTAAAGTCGAAAAATTTATTATAAATTTTCATAAATAACAAATAAACTTTCCTCACATTGAAACGCATCATTTAATTGCTGGCAAGTATTGAAAAATATTGAAATTTACTAAATGGACCAAATATAAGAAACTATTATAATTTAAGTAAATATTTTTCAAACTATAAAATATAAATTTAAGGTATTTGATAAAGAAATAACCTGTTTGCGCAATTTTTATTTTTAATTTAGTTTCCTTTTTATTAACAGACACAAAATATTTATATGTATAAACAAATAAATATAAACCTTTACTTGTTTAAATATTTCAAGATATATATTTTTATACAATTATAAATAGATGAGATATTGTTATTTTTCTATTTTTTACTTTCAAGAAAATTCATAAAGCGACTTGAAGGACAAATGCAGTGAATGGGACTTTCACAGAATTTACAAGTTTACAATTTGGTAAGCGTCGATTTGAAATTGCAACTTGCTTAAAATAAATAATTGCGCTTGATCTCCAGAATTCATGGAAAACTAATTCAAACATCAAATCATTGTAATTTAATCAAATATTGATATTATATGTTTAAATGGGTATTACTAACAGCATTCCATCTTTCTAATCATATTTTCAATATGATTATTACCTATGCTGTTTTCTCTTTCGCATATTCACACTTTAACCGACTACATTATTCATTCATAAATAAAACATCACAATCACAAGGTACTACTATAATAATTACTATACATCTTTTCGTGTACAATTTCCTTTATAGTTTAATCAAAATTAATTTTAATATCATAATTTCATCAAGGATCCAAATTTTTAACAGCTGGATAAAATTTTATAAGAGCTTCTACAACTAATTTTAAATTTTATATTGCAGTAACTTTATATTAAGTATTATTATTTGCTGAAAATAATAAAATAAAATATAATGAAATAACAATTTCAGTTACAATATCTGCAATTGAATTTTAAGGTTACAATAAATAATGATGACATTTTAGAATACTGTTTGCAGTTTTTCATATTTATACCGCAGACCAAATATATTTGATTGATGAAATATATTTTTTCATAATATATATGGAAATTTTTGGAGTGTTCAATATTGCCAATAAATACAAAAGCATTACATTTGGCGACAATTTTCAGCTCTGGAAAATCGAAAGGTTCAAAATAGATTTTCTTTAGTTGAAAAAATTCTATTGATTCATAATTGAGTATATAAAGTAAAACAATGGATTTTCAGTTATCCAAATCAATATCTAATGTAATGATTCTGCTACATTTTCAAATTAATTTTGGCAAAATCAACATTTGTATCTGTATATTTGTGTATTTCTATTTATATCTGTAAAGAACCGTTTATTTATTCATTTCTTTTAGTTTTGAATTCTACAATGTTATAAATAAAGTATATATTTAATTATAAAATCTATATAACTCTGTAATTGTTAATACTTTCCAACTAACAAATATTTATTTTCTTACTGTGTAAACAACACAATGTAATAAAACATTGTAATATTTAACTTTAAAAATTTTCAGTTTTCGTTAAATCCTGAAATAAAAAGTCTCATTATTTATTATGTAGGCGATTAAAAGTCAATTCTTAAGTCATTAAGTCATTATACTACGGAACATTTATCGACAACCAAATTTATTAGAATTAGCATATATGTAACTATATTTTACAATAACCATTATTTTTACATTTAAATAACAGTAAAAATCTTTTATGAAAAAATTAAAGATAATAACTTAATTTCAGGGAAAGCTTTTGATTTGAGAAAGAAGTTCTATTTTTCAAAATTTATTAATCATTCCGACAAAATACATATACAAAGTCGCAAACTTTCTATATATTTTGAAAATTTATTAACAGAAATGTTATTTTACGATAAATTTGAGAAAATACGAAATATTTCATACTTTATTACGAAGAAATTAATTAAATATATAAT
Source organism: Wiebesia pumilae (assembly GCA_018907045.1). NCBI lineage: Eukaryota > Metazoa > Arthropoda > Insecta > Hymenoptera > Agaonidae > Wiebesia > Wiebesia pumilae. The sequence goes on along the minus strand of JACCHZ010000181.1, from coordinate 7,194,451 downwards.
TTGAAAATCATTTATGTGACTACTAATCACGTAGATTGACTCAGTAACTGTGAGATACATTTTTTTAATTGGAACCAAACGATTACAAACTAAGTTAAATAAAATTGTAAAATCACATTAGATCGGCATAAATATTTATCATAAGTAAAATATAGAAAAAAAAGAATAGAAAAGAAAATTAAAAAAGGTTTCGTATATTCATACATGATTGATTAGCTTTGACATTAAAAATATTATATTACACTTTTACACTCATTTTTTGATTTAATGTATTCAAATTCTATTCTGATTAAATAATTTCAAACATTTTGTAAAATTTATTTATTTATTATTTATTACTAAAAATTACAATTTAAATTCATATAAATTCAATAGAAAGTTATTTTTATAAATATTCAGTAATAAATGAATACGAAGAATTTATAATTTTGAGAAAATCAATAATGATAATACAAACACTCTATTTAATGAAATATGATTCTAGATAAAAATTGATGGAAAATTATAATTTTTACTTTATGAATTTTACAATTATTTCTATGCGTTAAACGTTTATAAAATTTTGATATATAGTATTCTATACGTATGAGAAAGACTATTTTTATATCAACTAATCATTACTTGGCACTAAATGGTATTATTGAAGTTGGTATTATTGATATTTATTATTAGCATGTGACTAGAAATTACTATTTAATAAAACATGAATTTAATTCTATAATTAATTATCTTATCTCAAAAAATGATAAGGAGACAAAAATTTATTAGTTAAAGATATTTTTTATTAATAATACCTAGACTTTTTTTTTAATTTCATGTTATTTTTATTTTAAGTGCCTTACAACAAAATACAATTATTAACGCTATCTAACAATCAATACTGACTAATCTTGTGATAAAGTAACTAATAAAATGAAATTCCAATAGTTTTCAAAATGAAATCTTTTGCAGCAATATCAAACTGTGCGCACTGCACAGTTCACTTTTTCTAAATCTAAATTAGTATCATTTAAATTCACTAAATTCTTAAAAGACTATGATCTCAATTTTGGAACGATGTAGTTTCTTAATTGTTTATAGTAGGTATTGAATTGGTTATATTTATTGGTTATATTTATTTCAAAAAATAATTGAGCCCAATAACTCAATCAGTCTATGCGAAGTTTTATTTAAAATCTCTATTTGCCAAACCATTCACTTGGCTTATTTATATTGCTCGAGTAATCGTCGCACTAAATACATGAAATAAAAAATTTTTTTAAAGAAATCGGTGTTGTCTATACCTCGTTTTTAATTTGAACTTGGACTTTTAGTATTCTTTTCGACGTCTTACGAGTTGATAGAATTTTGTCTCGGTCTTTATATCTTTCTCGACTGGTTGATACATAATTCGTTCTCAGCTTCTTTAGCAACATTGGAATATAAAAATTTCGATATAGTTGCACTAACTGTTGGAGCCACCAGATCAATGCCAGTTCTTTCACAACAATACAACAAAAGACTGTCTTTCGAATTCTTTTTGAAAACTAGAAAAAGCTTCAAGAATATATTTTATTAAAAATGTATTTAAGAAAAAGAAATTATGCCTTTTCATAATCCTTTTCTTATATTTTTCTTAAAGAATTATTAATTTCTGGATGTTTTAGATAAATTTATTTAATAACATCGTGACGTATGAAGTTCAAACAAAAGTACATACATACTTTATACTGATTATGAGTATAGAATATTTTTTAAAGATCGAAAATAAGCATTACGTCTTTTTGATGTAGAGTACATTCATAATGTTCAAGTACAAATAGTATTCCTTTTGTAACAAGGAAAACGCTGTAGTACAAATTAATCGATTATATAAATACATAGAAAAAATATCGATAACCAAGCAGGACATTTTCATGGTAGAATTAGCAATTGCAAAACACAATTGATGTAGAAGACACTTATTGATGAACTAGAAACTCTTGTTTTCAAATTCTCTCTCACTCCCTACTCTTCTCATTTTAATCTTTTCATTTGATAAAAATAATATCAACTCTTTGATTATTGTTTCAGAATGTAGCGAAAAATATGGCACTATATCAATAGTCTTTTATGTACATAAATTAAACGCTAGTAGTTTGCTTGTAGCGAAAACAGCTGGTAGTATACACACATGTACGCATACGCAAAGTTTAAAAATTAATGAAGTTAAAATGAAAAATTTTTAAATATCATCGTAACGTTAGAAATAATATATTTAAAGTTGTGCTATGGAATGCAACATTCATTAACCATTAGTGTACTTTTATAATTTATTATTAATAAAGATAGTAAATAAGTAAACTTTAAATGCATACAAATTCAGTGAAAATGAATATCATCCAAAAGTGAACTATAGATACGTTTATATACGATAAATTTCTGGAATACTGAAATAACAGCCTATAGCACTTATTCGAATATTCTAAAATTTCTGAAACTATAAGTCACACGAATGCTTCATTAGTTACTATAAACTTTATTGATTTCAGTAATCCTTAAAACAAGAAATAAAATATCAGCTAATAAAAGTTGATGTTTATTAATTAGATAATTTCTTTAAAACGTAATATTTACTTAGCTGAATTTATAAAATAAAAATAATAAGTGACACTATAAAAAAAATATAAAGCATCGATTATTTATTATGATTTTATTTTCGATATCTTTTTTGTTTTTGTTTTTTATGCGCATATTTTCTTTAATTTTATCAAGTACACATTGAACAAACATTTACAAAAAAGGAATCTTACACTTAAGGTTGAGATAAAAATTTAACGATATATATATATAATTTTTGCCTTATCGTATAATATTTAAAATTAAATACCAAAACTTCTTTTATCCAAGACGTGGAAATTTCTCTTTTTTAAATTATTTAAAAAGCAACTTTTTCAATTATATATCAACATATATTCTTGAGCTAATATATACTAAATATCTGAATTTTTATGTTTATGAATAAAATCTCATTTAAAAATAATTTTTAACAGAGTGATAATTAATTTTAAAATTAATTTTGAATTATATATTTATGATATATATATATATCATAATATCATAATATTAATATATAATATATATATGATATATATCATGTATATATATATATATATATATATATATATATATATATATACACATACATATATATACAAATGCATACATACTTGTACGTGTTTATATTTATCTTTCTGAGCCAGATACAATGTATATGTCGTATGCATATACTATAAATTATAGTCGTTATTTTAATAACACCTTTGTTTGTTAAAATAAGAATTCAATTATTGATTTTAGTAGAATTCGAATATAGTTTAGAGAAAATATTAAATTTTATTTTGGTGAAAAAAAAATTTTAATTTAATAAAGTTAAATTTACAAAGTGAATTAACGTAAGTTAAATTTAAACTTCAAATTTATATTTATGTAAAATTAAAATGAATACAATGTATCGCAAATAAGACATTCAATTTTTAAGTAGTATAAACGTTACCAAAAATATGGAAATAATGTTTTATAGATAAAATAAAACGTGATATGGTTGTTGATATTATGACAAATTAATTTCTTTATAACAATACTTAATTTTGCATTATACAATGTATAGTGCTAATATATTTACTATATGCTAATAATTTTAAAATTAAATATCACTCTGTTAAAAATTATTTTTAAATCAGATTTTTTATTCATAAACATAAAAATTCAATTATTTAGTATATATTAGCTCAAGAATATATGTTGATATATAATTTAAAAAGTTGCTTTTTAAAGAATTTAAAAAAGAGAGAAATTTCCACGTTTTGGATAAAAGAAGTTTTGGTATTTAATTTTAAATATTATACGATAAGGCAAAAATTAACAGCAGGACTTTGTCGGTTAAAAAAATAGATTACCAAATGATGCACAAATAATCTAAAGATAAGCTAATCTTAAATAACGGAAACCAACGATTTTCATAATATCTATATCAATGTTATGCTTATTTCTATTAACGTAAAATAATTAAATTATATTTAATGCATGTTTTAATGAAATTGTTAAAAAATTTATTACTTTTCTTTAACTAATTTATAAATGAAACGAATAAATATGACTTACAACAATATACAGAATTATATAGAAATCAATACGACTAAAATGTTTTTCAAAAACTTTAACGACATTGTAAACTCTTATGCTTCTCGATACTTCATCAATGGATCAGACGTCAAAAAGAAAGAATGCACGTAGTTTCTTTCATTAATTTCATCATATGTATTTATTTTTCAATTATCTTGGCGATCATATTAAATTTTGAATGTTGTACATTCTTGTTTATACAAATAAGTTTATTTTAAAAACAGAGCATGAATTACCAAATTACGATCCATGCATATAAAGCAGCTAAAGTTACAACTCATTTCGTTAATTCTTTTAATTTTAAGAGTGGTCTTCTATTATAAGATCTGAAGTACGCGTAAATACTAAAGATATACGTATTGAATAAAACAAAGATTTACTCAATATTAATGTGTATTAATTTACTTTGCCTGCAAATACCTGAAATCAAGGCTCCGAATTCAATCTTCCTTTAACTGTGTAAAACAGAACGTGAGTTTAAAATAAGATGAAAAATTTATAATAAATGAGTACTATAACTTCAATAAAAATAAATAATTTTTATTTTTTTCAAATTGATATCAATAATGAAAATAACGTTGCCTTTTCCTATTAGTTATTAATATATTGTAAGGTATTCACTGTAGTCGGAATTGATAACACTAGTAAAAAAAAATTTCTAATTTTCATACGCATGGAAATAGAATGCAGCATTAGATTTGCTTGGAAGATAGTGGTTACGTAATAAAACAATTAAGACAAAAATTTAGTCTGTACTCTCAAAATAAATAGTTCCGTTATCTGTTTGTAAAGATTTTATAAGAAATTGGCAAAGATTTTTGAAAAAATCACGGACGCTTCTTGAATAATTTTCAACCTTGAATTCTACATTAAACGAAGAACTTATGGAAAATTAACATTTAAGTGCATGCATAAAGTAACTGACACGCGCACTTATACTTTCCAGAATTTTCTCTTCGTGATGTTTTTTCACGCAAGTGGACGTTCGACTAAGATTTGAAGAAATTTAGCACGAATTGCCAGGGCGTTCGATGGTGTGCAAGAGAGAAAGAAAAAGTTGGAGTGCCTTTCGAGGGCTTCCGAGCTTTAAGTTAAACGGGAGGGGATATTTTTTTACTCCTGGAGGAAAAAGAGCTCGGCGCCGATGAGGCGACGACAACGGCGACAACGACGGTGACGCCGACTCCTGAGGAAGCGCGCGCGCGCACTCACGACGGACAGCAGTTGCAGAGTCGCTCCAGTCTCCGACGAGCCGCAACGTCGGATGATCAGCTTTTGTTCGATACGCTCGGATACGGTCGATTAGGCGTTTGTTGTACGACGGTGATAGACGAGGCTACGGGTGGGTTGACCTCATTTATGGCCTTAGACTTATCTATTCACAGACCTGCGAACTTCCTTTAAATTTCTTTTTCGTGAAGCTCCAGGGTCTTATTTTCTGCACTTGTCGTTTCTTTAATTATGATATTTTGTACCGAGTTTCGTGAGGTCTTTTATCATTTTTATAATCGCTACAAATCTTTGAAAGGAGCGCGCCCGATAAACTTGTTTATCATCGCTTAGAAAATCCGATTAAATTATACTCTTAATTGTTATGGCCGTGCGTATTTTAACTTAAAAATAACTTAATAATAGCTTGTGATATTTTTAATGAAGGTATGTCCGGTACATCCGCTCAGAAGCGAAGGAGTTCGCTCAAAATTCCTGTACCAAATCATGAAACGAAGAACATCTTGACAACGTATTTTATTCTGCTGTTACTACTTATTTCATTGTATCTACTGTATTCGGGTATCTTTTAAACAGAAGCATCCTGCAATCATGGTGAGTTATATTTCTCGATTTTAATAACGATAACAGTGGTACTAGTCGCATTACGTTTTGGGAATGTTTTTTTCCAATGATTTCGAATGTTTTTTTACATAATATACTCAGTCCTCGCGAGTCAACCTGTTATACGTATATCGGTTTAAGATAAGTCAACGATAATATTACAAAAATAATATTTATTAATTTTTTTAATTATTTTCTTTTCTTTAAATACACTTTTAATACTCTTTTATATATTAAACATTTGAAAAAATTTGAAAATATTTAACAATGATAATTGGATTAAAACCATAACGAGAGAATTCTTGAAAAATAACAGTTTTAAATGCCTTTATTGATAGTTAAATTTGTGTTAAATAAATAACGATGAGCACGTAAGCGTTCATTTAACAGCGTGAAAATAATTTCAGGGCTGACGCACGTAACAGGAAGAAAAGAATATGCACGCCACAAAGATCAAGGATCAACAAGCCGACTCATTTATTTTCATATACCATTGTCCTCAATTTCTTTGTGGATATTCGTAAAACTGCTCAATGGGCAATTAGATCATTTGAACTTTCATAAAAATATCAATGTAATTTATAAATATTGCCATATTTTGGAAAAAAAGGTAGATTAAAGTCAACCCTTAAACGATTGCATAACGCCTTTCAAAGCGATCGATAAATACCACGAACGTCAATACATAATTGAATTGAATCTGCATAAAATTGCAATTAAATATGTATACGTATCCTTACAGTTTGAATATTCGTATATTTGTACGTTGTAGGACCGAATATTTTCACTGGCATTCGACTTACGTCTTGACCTTGCGTAGATTCCATTCCAGTTTCTTGTTCCCATCTTAATGCTACCGAATACTTTATATTTAAAATTTAGTTCTACGTAATAGCAAATTTCTCAGATATTTACGAATTTAAATGCTCTGCAATCATGCTTATAACAATAAAATAAACGTAAAGTGATTTGCACCATTTCCTTATGCATGGAAACAACTAGAGGGGCTTGAAATTTTCAAACGATGACAGAATATCAAACCGGCAGCTACTACAAATTGCGATACTATTTTTAAATGCTAAAAAGCAAGAACCTCTTGGCACGAAAAGTAAAAGAAAAAACCAGCACGAAATTTAAAATCGTAAAGAACAAATATTCCTGTTATTCCTGCGTGTGCAACGTCTTCTGTCGTGCGTCGAAACTAATCTATTTCCCAAGCGATACTTGAATCTAAGAGACAAAGTTGTCAAAAATCTCTGGAACATGAGCGGAAACTAAAGAAGAAAGAGACTTAAAAAAATACAAGAGGTGACGGTATGAGAAACCGCGTATGTTTCGGCGTAGGCGATCGGTCGAAAATAGCCAATACTTCCAGATACCCTCGTACCGCCGCGACCAATGGACACAGAGAAGATCCCAATCTGTATTTTCGGAAACTCCTTCGGAAATAGATATTCCGTGAGCGATGAGTCGCGATGGAAAATCACCTGGAGAGATAAGCGCAAAGACGTACGGGGGTTAAAAAAAATCGAGAATTCGTCGAGGCGCAGGAAGCCTTCGTTACTTTAATGTAAAATATTTGAAAAGAAATTAAAGTGGAAATTAAAAGTAAAGTAGAGACGAATGTACTTTTGCATCTTCGTTTGAAAAATTCGCGATCAATAATAAAATTAGCAGAGTCGAAATCTTTAAACACGCGTATGCGATTCTAAAAGTTTTCTAAAAACTGCTTTCACGTATGTGACTCTACGTATCTCGCCGAGCATTTTCGATATATATTTATATGGAGCAACTGATCGCGTTTAGTACAATAAATTGAAGCTGTATTGTAAACGTATATGTACGATGTAAAATTATTGAATAAAATTACTTGCACTATTCAGTTTCGAATTATTAAGTACATTACACAATTGAAGATATTATTGTCAAAAGAGTGATTGACATATTTTCAATTAGGACTATTCAATTAATACTATTCAATGGATAAGTTAATATTAAAGAGGTGTTTTCGTTTAGGAGAAGGAATTTGTTATTCCATTTTAATAATCTTTATTCATGTTACGTACATATATATATATAAAAGTATCATATGCATCTAGAACTTACGAATGAACAAGCTACTATACCAACGCGTGCGCTAGTACATTTATGGGAAAATACCACGAAGTACGAAATTCATTCGTGCTTGCATTTAAGAATACGCGAATGTTATTTATAGAGTTCGATTTGGCTGGCTTGAGCATTATCGATGAATTTTTTTATTCGAGTTGATTTATATAGTAATAGGTTATTGGCGATCTGTATTTCTTTTTAATAACTACGTCAGTAGCTCTTTTAAAACAAAATCATAAATTTTATTTTATTTCACTATGATTGCATAAGAGAGTTATTTGCAACGTTCTTTAAGTTAATTAATTTTCGACAATTAATTTTCATTGATAAAGCAAGTAGGATAACGTTGTTAACTGATATTAATAAAAATAATTAATTTTTTCATGAAATAAAATATTGCATAACATACATTTTAAATTTGTTTTAAAGATTAAAGCGAGTAAGTAATATTTATAAGTACAAGTAAATATTAAAAAGCAGAAATTAATTTATTATAGCTATTTTGAGCATTGCAAGTGATTTTTGGTGATTTTTACTGATTTTAAGACATCTATTCTGTTAAGCATACGATAATAATTCTTCGTTAATCTTCCGTAAATACTAAGTATGATACTAAGTAACGGGACACGAAATTATTTATTATGAAGGAAAATGAATCGGAAGCAATACGACTTTTTCTTTTTTAACTTTAAATGGTTTTAAAGACAAAAACATCAATCAAAAACATGTGCGTAATTACTTTAAAAGTTGAATAATGCATTAGAAAATAAAATAATTAAAAAGGGTAATATTTTAAGGGACCGAATGATGTTATGAATTTAGAATTTAAATTAATTAGGAATATTACGAAATCAAATATAAAAAATTCAGTGTAAAATAAATTACTAGATATTTTCTCAATATCGTATAATCTATGCCCATATATCCAGCGACGAACTATACACTTATTTTTCTATCTTTCATACGCAACGATAATTAAAACAGTTTCAAGTATATCTCCAGTACTTTCTATAGACTTATTTTATAAATTTTTATTAAATTTGTGAACTCGATTTGTGAATTCGAAATAATATTAACTGTATGAATATCTTTCTGGTATTAATGATTTTAATGATTCATTGAGATTTTAAAATTCGAATTATATATTTTTAAAAAATCCTTAACGGTCAATTATTATATGAGTTAATATTTACCCAATAATTTTTTCAGAATTATAATTATACTTTTAATTTGAAAACGAATTAAAGAAGTATACGATCTTTTAATATTTTAAACACGTAACTTGAATCAAAAGACTGTTTCTCAAGTACGCGTTTTCATTAATTAGACTTAGTATCTCTCATTGTTCAAAATTAGAATTTTGATAAAAATATTAACTTAATCACATACACGCATACGCGCGTGCGCGCGCACACACACACACACACAATTCTTTATTGAATGCTTTTGATATTTAATTATATTAACTTTAACTTCATCATAACCGATCTTTGGCAAAAAATAAATATAATATATTTTTAATGTCTAGAAATTTAAAAAAATAAAAGAAATTTATCAAATTGATATAGTCTTACTAAGCTTTGAACAATCACAGATAAGTCATCATACCAAACAGCTTGAAATTCCTTTGAAATGCAAAGTTTTCGATACAGCTTTCTTTTTAAATTGTCATTATCTTGTATACGTATATGTTATTTTAAGATTTAATTTAATTTTATTTTTACACTTTCTTACCGCGTTCTTATTTAGCCAAATAAGTATATAATCTGAGCTTAAGGCTTTTCTAAATGAGTAAACATCTATATTTCCATCTTAATCTTATATTAACCAAATAGTTTGAAAATTAGAAACTACAATAAAACATGAGAATAGCTTCACTAATCCAATTACCAAATTATCGCCAAAAGTTGATCTTTTTCACGAGCATTTACGAAAGAACTCGAAATATATAATTTCAACTACAATAGATATCCTATATAATGTTAATAACTAAAGAATCATTAAGATTTAATTATTTGCAGAGAGATTGATTTATATGTACTAGAAAAGTATGTTTACCTTTGTTATTTTATGACATTTACTTTTCAAGCTTTTATCCAAGTAAATTTAAAGCTTGTGGAAACTAGATCACTCGTATTTAATAAAAGACAAAGCAAAATCTATTCCTTTAAATTTATTCAATTCTAGTTTCAATAAGACAATACAATCTTAAAAGTAATTTGAAAAATGTTGCTAACCAGTATCTCATCTCTCGGTCATTCTGACGAGTTCACCTTTCATGGCAGTCAACTGGGATATTAAGGCGGACAATTCTATTGGAAGCATCGGCAGAAAATGGTGAACGATATCACAATTGGCTCAAGAAACTAATTCCGAGTAGCTCATAATGAGTAGCTACTGCGTTACACTATATCACTCGGAAGTGGGTGAGTTTAAGCGCGTGGACTTAAGGACTTAAACAAAGCATCTGTGAATACTGTGGCAGGAGTTTACGCGATGTATGCCCTCGCTTGTATGGTTTCGCCCCAGTACACATACCAAAAATAGTCCAAATATCTCCGAGGCAAACAGCTGAACGATCGGCATTGATTCTATCTCTATGGAAAATTACTCGAAAAATACAAAAATATTAACGTAGCCGTTCTTTGTCGAAGCTCAAGTACAATTGATATTGATATTTTTGGGGCTTGATATTTGCATTTATTTAAACAGGAATAATTTTATAATGATAAACCTATTTGACTTATTGGCTGCATATCACTTTTAATTTGTACTCGACGCGAACTAAACTATTTCAAATGTTTATTAATATGTTCCGTTTTATTAATATAAACTCATAGTTATCTAACTATTATAAATGTATAATTCAAACATAGTTTGTAGAATTTATGAGTAATTTAAAAATCAGATAAATCTTGCTATACATACAGTCTCGAGATATTACACATAAGATATAAATTTTAATTTAAGCGATAAAATCATAATTCCTTGTGTTGTATTTACACATATGCGTTGCTAATTAAGTTTTAATTCAGTAATTAAATTTTGTTATTTAAATATAATAACTTTTTATGATCAAAACTTCATAGCATTTAAAAGTATTAATCGTTAACGCAGCAGCAATGACTGACAAAACTAACGGATAAGTTGTTTAATAATAATATAAATATAACAAAATAATATTTATACGTATGAATGCAAATTACATCTCCATCCTAATATTTCACATTAAATTAATAATAGTATCAAGTTAAAGGCCTTGAATTCTAGCATTGGAAAAATTTGTGTTGTAATAAGTCGTTGTAACCTTAGAAAGATGTGGCACGTATTTCTTATTTAAACTCAGGAAAAATAGCGCAATAGCGATGAAATTCTCCTTTCACTATTAAGATTAATTAAACATCAATCTTATTGTTTATATATAAAATACACAAAAATATTATTTTTTATTTGCTAATAGCAATATAAAAGGTTTTACTGCAGTTACGAATTGTAATAACGTAATATAAAATAATTTTTTATAACGAGAATCACTACAACTTTCTTTCGTTCTCGAGTCAGGGTAGGATTTCTTAGATAAAATTTATCAATTATTTGTATAAGACTTTTTTGGGGTAGATGGCTTGGATTTTTTTAATTAAAAGCATTGAAATAGTCAACTTTCGACATAATTGCAACATTTTAATTGCAACAATTACTGATTTATATTTTAAATAACAAGATAACTGACATTTGACATTCTTATTATTAGAGGGCCATATCAGTTATTGTAAGTCACTTTGAGATTTCAAATTAGAACTATTGTATTTAATTTTTAAATTTTATGATTTATACGTACGTATATATATACTTCAAGTATATTACAAGAGTATTTAACGCTTTCACTAATGGTGCTTTCGCGGACGTTACTTAACGATATTTAAAAAATTATAATATTTTGTAATTCTGAATTAATTGTCAAATTTTAATTTCAGATTTGAGACAAATTCGATATCTTAATAAAATTAGAAATATGAAAATGATTTTAATGATATTTCGTATCTTCTTCTTTTGTCATATTTGCTATACGTACACTCACACACACATATTCTAGTTACGGAAATAATTAATATTATTATAATTTATACTTATTTTTTTTTGCTTAAAACCGTTAATTACGTAAAAGTTACAAGATATGTAAAACTGAAATAGATTTTTGTACAATTATTATATTGATATGCCATTATTTATAAAAATTGTTTCTGGGTAATAATAATTAAGCGTGCTACTGATTTGACTAACGCGATTTGCAACATTCATCTAATGATTAGAGATATAACGGGCTTATCCACTTCCTAAATCTATTTAACAACTCTATTAATAATATTAAAAATTACAATAATTCTGCATATAACGGATATCTGAACGGAATAATTAGACCCAAATGATTAGACCTAAATTTTTCGAAATCACATCACATCTTGTCCCACTGTTTCTCGTAGGAAATAAATAATTTTTCTAATTAACGATTTCTTAACTGTTTCTTGCTGTTTAGAAATACTCGAAGTATTGAAATAAAGAAAGTATAATAATTTCGGCAACTTAAATTTATTATCACTTCTAATAACAAGTTTTGAAAAATCACTTACATTTATATATATCTTATATAAAAGTATAGGATCACTTTTTTCTTAATTACTCTATAAGATATAACAAAGAATAAAATATAGCAAATAATAAAAATTTATTTACAAATTTATTTAAACTAATAACAAAAGTTATATCAAAATCGAACTGTCACCATTATAAACTAGAGCTTTTAGGAAAGCATTTGTGATACTCATCGAAAAGAAAATCATTTCTTTTAATAGTTCGGAACCTCGTAAATATCAAATTGACTAGAGACTCTTCAAAAAGGGTCCATTGTTCGAAAAAGTACAAAAATATTTTTAAAATCTCTTTCTCGAAGTACATATATATTCATTTTATATGCGATTTTACTCGACTTTTGTACTTTAAACATTTTTATCTGCTAATTCTGTATTAGAACTAAATCAAAAATCTTGAAACAAAGCTAGTTGGTCAGGTGGTAACGGTGGCTGTGATCTCCAATCGGTTTCCGGATAGTCGTCGAAACAACTGGGATCGCCAGGTGCCTTTAGCCTTGGACTTATCGGTGGAACTAGACCTCTTAGTGGTACCTGTAATTTGTACAAAATGTTAACCGTCAATTGCTTGCTTTCACGTTAGTGAGTATATTATTTATGTACTTTTATATGGCCGGTGGAAGCGGATGATAGTCTCAATTTTACGTTCATCCAATCGACTTTTTGAAATGTATAAGCAAATCGAATATATGACAATTACTTGAATCGAGGCACAACGATTTCATCGTTTAGATGCAATGAGAATGTGCGTATTTTTTAATTTACGCGAATAAGAATGTACATGACAATGATTCAGATATTTGATACTTATCGTAATACTTTTAATGCTCTTAAGTTAAATCGTCCACTTTTTTAATCATATGCAGAATATATTAACTTTGAATATGTGCATCTTTAACAACGAATCTTTACGTGACGGTATCTTCTTTTAAAAGTTAAATTTCTTATTTTACTGTATACTCCTAGGTTCAAGTTAAAAACTGTCGTTCTTTCTATTGAACTTGGCTTTAATGCTTTAAAAACAACTAATTAAATTATTTCTAATTATGGCGCCAAGTTGTTTTATATTACACATTTGAAGTGGAAGATATCTTTCTCTATTTTAAGCAATGTTCATCGCTTAAAAAGTTTTACACCTTGGTAACTGACTTTCACAAAAATTTCCATAAGAACAATACTAAATATTTTTCATATTATACATTAGATTATTAAAATCTTATTATTTATCCTACTCAGTCTTGTTAATACCTGTGACCAATCGAGAAGCTTAAACCACCGATGCCTTTTGATATCTTCTGCGCCTTGGCGCATATTGCCGAGTCTCTTTGTTCTATCAGCGATCAATAACTTTTTTACCAAATCCTTAGCTATTGGATCCATATGTTTAGGCCAATCTATTCTACCACCGAGAATTTTCTCGTAGATGCCAAATGGATTGTCATCGAAAAATGGTGGAAAACCTGCTAGCATTTCGTAGATCAGAATACCCAAAGCCCACCAATCAACGGCTTTATTGTGACCTTTGCTTTGGATTATTTCGGGAGCTAAATACTCCGGTGTGCCGCAAAGAGTCCAGGTTCTATTTAAATTAGATTGGATAAGTTTAGATATAAATCTTTATTGTATAACTTAAAATTTAAAAGACGAAACATTTTTTATGATAGTCTTATAAAAATGAAACGACAAATATATTTGGTATAAAATAAATTGATAATATGAACATAAATTTAAATGGATTTGGCATTAAGCCGAAAAATTAATTATTGTTGTAAATGTAAGAATGCACACACCCACGCACTCACGCACGTATATATGTATGTATGTATGTATATGTACATAAATATCCATATTAATAAGCTCTTTTAAGAAGATCGATCAAACTTTTGTACATACATATGTTCACGTACACGTAGAGTCTCACTGAAAAATTTATTATATGAATTATTGTAATATTACTGTTTAGGTAATATTACTATTTGCCTTGATTCGTTTTTGCAAATATTTGAATGGAAATTCAAAGTCACTGAATGTAATCCCATAAATGTAACATAAATTCAAATTTACTGTTTTTGGCTGAGATCCAAATACTTAATTACCGATGGTAAAATTATTGCAACTATAAATTATTTCGTTTTTTCAAATTCTCATTATTCGCATCACTTGTTAGTGAGATTATCACTAATTAACAATATGTTTCACCTTTGGCTATAGTATGTACAAGTTAAAGCAATTGAATACAATATTTATAGAACTACGTAATCAACCGAATGAAATACGAGAACATACAGCGTACTATATCATACTGTACCATAAATATCATAAATATTATACTATACAATATTTTGTAAGAATTCAGTTAACGATGATTTATAACAAAAACTCGTATACTTGTAAAGTCTCCAACAAGTCCTTTCAATATAAATTTTGTGGCAATAAGCTTTCTGGTACACCACTGCCGCTATCTTATTTAATAACAACTAATATTTTGCAATCTTATAATGCTCCATTAAAGTTACAATATTTTGCAGGTCATTCAAAGATTCCAATGAGAAAGTAAGCATAATAAAACTTCACCTACTAATTTTACACACTGTTCTTTAAAAGGAGTCTTAAGTCTTAAATTTAAGCGTGAAAACTCATTAAAATTCGTCTAAGTGACAATTAAGTTAATAAATAATCGCCCACCTGTCGCTTAATTTCTTCGAGAATCCAAAATCGGTTATCTTTAAATGTCCGTGGCTGTCCAGTAACAAATTCTCTGGCTTCAAATCTCTGTAGACGATGTGTTTGCTGTGCAAGTATTCGAGGGCGCAGACAATTTCAGCAGCATAAAAACAGCTTGTCCTACCTGAGAAACGTCCAGCGGCTCGTAAATACGAGAAAAGCTCACCTCCCGCCACGAATTCGAGTAGCATGTATATCCTCGCCTGATCTCTGCCACTCCAAAGCCTGAGTATAGATAATAGATTTAATCGTTAACAACAAATTTATATCAAATGCATAAGCAAAAATTTAAAACATAAGTTTCAGCCAACCAATTTCAACCGAAAATATATTAATTCTTTAAGATACGCGTAAATGAAAAATTTTGATTATAGAATATCATTAGAAAATTATTTTAAAAATGACAAATTACAAAAGCTAATTTTGCCTATGAAAAGTAATTCAAGTGTGCAAATTAAATTTAGACAGACTGATGATTCAGAAATAGATCAGATAGATGTAGTCTAAACTAAAAATAGTATAACAAACAAATAGATGTCATAATAAATAAAAAACGTAAATACTTTGAATAAACGAATATTATATTTAAAAGTGCAAGCAAACTTAATTATTTGCAATAATAAATAAGAAAACTTGAGAATTATTGTATATTTATGTAACAAGTATATTTATAAAACTTTGTTAATTGTGGATTTTTATTACTTTTCAAACGAACACGAACACATCTGAAATACATCGAGTATAAACTATTTTTGCAAAAAATTTCCATTTAAATACGTTGCAACAGATGCCAAGCCCTCATCGCATTCAATCTTCATATTGAAATAGTGCAATGAAAGCGCGAAAATGCAAACAGTCACGAAAAAACTTTGAAAAAACATACGTAAGGCTTGTAACTTTAAGTCGACCACCCGTACTCATTTTTTTGTAAGAAAGTGTAGAGTAAAACGTACGATGCCACTTATTGTCCCGTTTCGTAACATACGCTTGGAATACAAAGGGCGCGCACGCGCCTCCGAGTCTTTCGATTACACTCACATATTAACGATGAAGGGATGGTTGACTTCTTTGAGAACTGTGATTTCATTCCGCACGTGATCCACCTGCTTCAGTCGGATTACGTCAACCATGGATAGAATTTTCAAAGCCAGTGGCTTCCCGCGATGTCGGCAGAGTATCACTCTACCAAACGTTCCAGTCCCTTTGTACAAAATTCAAATTTACACTTTAGATTTATTCTTCTCCAGCAGCCTTAAAAATAAATACTTTTAGAATACTTTAAATATGATACTCGAAAATGATCCTGCGGTATTTCTGTTTGTGCAGTAGTTCACAAACAATGTCTAAGACGATTGTTTATAAGTTGAAAACGCGCAGCAGAGAAGTATTACGTTGATGCTGCGATGCTAATTTTTAATGTTTTACTAAGTTACATTCGTTTCGACTTTTAAATATCTATTTACAAACGGTATCGTCAATTCAAATGATCAATCCTTAACTTAAGCTTCTGCTAAAGTAATGCTGAACTAATGCTGAAGAAATATCTATGATCGACAGCGATCCAGAATTCAATAAAACGTTCAAAATATTTTACAGAGTATATCTTTAAATACGTATTTTATAATATTTTATACTTACAATCCCAATAAAATGCCCAAAACGAATTATCTTACGTATCCGAAGAAATTCCTTTGACTTACCGATGTAAATTTTTAAATGCTAAAGTTTTCTATATTATCGACCTTTTAATTTTCAGCGGAAAAACCGATCAATCCTAGTCTCTGAACGACGTTACAGTAAAACGGAACTATCTATTTTTGCCCATTAACTGTCGCTTAAAAATAAATTCGTATTTTAAGAATTATTTTTCATTTCATTACAAGTATCGTCTACTCGATAATGTACAAAAATTAAATGCAGCGAACACTTAACTATACTCGGTCTGAATGCACGAATCAAAATTTGATTTTAATAAATTAAATGGTAGTGAAAACATTTCTTCACTTATACGTTCTTAAAGTAGCTACAGTGCAATATTCCAAGCATTTACAAATGCTATTAAAAATATTTTATAAAACTTCAGCTGAGATACTAATAACCACTCTATTCGTAGTTACGCTCGGTTCTTCTTTCATTCTCGTTTCTCCCTTCTCAGTATAGCAGTAGTATAACACAACAGGACGAGAAATAATAGTATAGATTAAAAAACAGTAAGTATATGGGTCAGTCTCATCCTCCCTGAATAAATTTTAATGGCTTAAAAATACCTCCAATACTGCATCCCACCGTTTCATCCTGTGCATAATAAACGTTTCCAACGAAGTCTTCTACTATCGTAAAATATTTGCATTCACTGTTTACGCAAAACTCTATACAATAGCGACTCTGAGTTCCTACACTCTTTTTCGAATATACACGGAATTATTTTTTATGGCCTTCAAATATTTCTGCACCTTCTTCGAATAATATCCCCGCGAGAAAACGTTCGTATTCGTCCCTGTATCTTTAGAGCGTTGCTGAAATGATTAATTTTTTGCCTCGTACTTTGATTTTATTTTAAACAAAATATGCTAAAATTACATCGTCTAATTTCATTTTCCGTGAGAAGTTTTAACGCAGTGTCGGCTGTCAAGTCAGTTGTCAGGCATATTATTAAGTCTTAAAATGCTTCTTATTATCTTAAACGTATCGAATAGAAATATAAAAACATCTCCAACTAATAATAACTCTTCTAATTAGTTTTAAATATATTAATATAAAATTAACTAATCAGTAAAATGGAATTATATTTCATGAATTTGATTGTCAGTTGATTTTTGACACACAAAATTCACAGCATCAGCAGTTGCAAGACTAAAATATTTGAGTTTCGAATTGTTAAAGGTGACTCTTCAACAATATTATTAGCAAGTATTACTAACTTTGGATTTATCCGTAACGAAGTTCACATAATGCGACAGAATTATCAATCTACTCAATGCATTTAAGCTAGCAACTTCGTATTACGACGTTGCCATTTCTAAAAACGTATTTTCTAAAAACATCTCCAGAAAAACTTTCCTTCTGGTAAAGTGGTACTGGAGCAGGCCAATCTTTCCTTTCGTCATAAAATTACAAATGCTGACAAGCATAATGGTACTTTTACCACAGCTTTTTAATACAGTCTGAGCAACGTGTTTATGGTTATTAATACCGTTTCAAAAATACGGAAATAAAAAAGTGACTTTAGTCTAGCTGTGTAATTCCTTGTAAGAAATCTCGTATATTCCGTATGTTCAATTAAATTAACGTCCGCGAACATTTTATAAAGCGAATGTTATCACTGACATCTCACAAAGAACGACAACAATGACTGTACTGGAATTTGTAGCCAATTAATTGCGAGTATATAGTGACGAGTATCGGCGGTCGTGAATTCCCGCAAGTGCTCTTCAAAAATTCGCCCACAAGAAGTTACATGAGCCGTATACCAGCCGCAAATAAGGAAAGAAGAACGTCCTGGCAAGTCTTTATGCCGCGCTGCGCAGTCTTTGAGACCGTTTCGTCGCCTAGAGGACGAGGCAAAACTTTACAAAGGTATATTAACCGGCTCAGGGAATTCGATGCTAAAAGTTCGCGCCAAGAGGATAAATATCACGCGCGGCGACAGCAGCCGACTTTCACTCGTGGCATTGCTCGGGCAATGTAGTCGGTTCGACGCTTGTCCCGCAAAAAGCAGGTGAAAACGAATGTAAGACATCGAAGCAGGTGAAAATTGATCTAAGAATTTACAGATAAATACGAATGTAAATGGCTTCGTTCTTGAGCTCAAGCTACTTCCTAGAGGATTTTCCTACATCGCCTTACTACGGCTTAATCGTTGTTTACCGTGTCAATATCTTATCTGCTACGCATAGGAAGCGGAGAAAATCCGTTTCCAATCATACGATCATTCGGAAATAAAGAATAAGTTTGTATGGATTTAAACATTTACTGTTTCAAATGAACTAACGAGAAGTTTAAAAAATGAGAAAAACTCTAACTTCTATTGTGCTCAAATATGTAGAACACGCTATTTAAGAAGTATACACGGTACTACTAAAAAGCACTTGCTTGCCTTAACAATTTACATTGATAGAAACGTTGTAGGTGACAATTACAAGTTATAGAATCTATTGTATTTGTAGATTTCATAAATAATGAATAACCTATTTTATGATAAAGTAACTATGATTGAAATTTAAAATCATTTTTTTACCGATCACTTCTAAAAAGAAAATATTCAACCTTTTCTTACAATGAAAGTCTTCTTAAAAAATAGCACACTTTCGTAATTATTGAATTATATTATTCACATTTCAAGGTAAAACGTATAATTTATGCGTAAAAAGACGAAAATGTGCAATCGTCGAAAGGATGCTTTTTTTAATTAGTACACGAAAATTACTTTAAACATACTTAGTATTAATTCAACGAACTTAAAGCGAAATTCGTTTAAAAATTTTTTACTTAAACCTACTATAAGTATTTTTTATAAAAATGTCAACTTTATTGTATAAGCGTACTTTTACTAATTGCAGAGCTGTACAGCGAAACTTAAAAATTTACATTAATACTATAACGGTATTGATTGAAAATAAAAGATTTTGTGATTTAACATCTAATATGCACTGCGTACATTAATATCATAAAGGAAAGCTCATAATATAAATATATAAACGTGCGTGTACACTTACTCGTTGAATTAATTATTATATGCATAATCGCATGTTTAAACGTACAAAAAAATTTTAATTATGATTTTTAGAATTCCAAAGTATACTTTTACGATATTATATTAAAATATTATTTTTTAAATTGTTACGGACTCTTCATTTATAACAAGAGCGTTAGTTTGGACGTCGAAAATTTACGTTCAAAAATTTTTAAACGTTTTTTTTTAAATTCAAAGAGATACTATAATTGGTCGGTTTTTCTTGTATTCTTACATTATTTTCATCAATTTAATGGCTACAAGAGATCATACATTATTGTACGAATTTTTAAATCCATTCTTATGAATTAGGGTAAATTGATGATAAATATTACTCAATAAATTGAAATTATTTCTGATTTAAATCATCGTAACAATCTGATTTATAAAATATTATTATTCTTATACAGCGAATTCATACAATGCAAAGGCAATCAAAATCATTCTCTGTCTCTGTTTTATTATAGCTTCTACTATACATAATTTTATATTTCAAAATTTCAAAGAAAAGTGCCATATTGAAAAACTTTTTTGAAGTATTTATAAAGTATATTTATGATGCTTTTAAAGTATTTCGAAAATACATGAGATACGGTAAAGATAATTTATTATTCAGACCTTGCGAAATTTGCTTTTATCAGTGTTAGCATATTATTATTTCGTGAAAGTTGTCTTTATATTTAGTAATAATTATAAGCTATTATAATACTTTTATTACGTAACAATACTATTATATGTAGTACACACCGCGACACTAAATAAAAATAAAAATTAAATACGTTGTAAATTTTGTATACAACAACATACGTTACCTGATACGTTAAAACATAAATCATGCAATTTTACTTTCATATACCATTACTTATTAAAGTATGTGATAATTAGCTATTCTATTAAAACGTAAAATTATGATAGTAATTAAATTATCCTTTGTTTAACAAAGTATTTTTTGTATTCTGGTTCAGAATATATATAATAAAATTTATCATATTATTTGTAAATTTTAGAGTAGATGTAAAATATTGGATGTATTACATCACAAATTTATCTGACGGATTTATCTTCTGATGCATTTACAGAATCACGCATGATCCATTGAACTATATATTCTAGACAATCAATCATTTGACATTTAGAATTTTTCCATATATTTTACTTTATAAAAATGATGATAAGTTTGTTTTGAAAAATCAAGTAGATAAATAATTTTAAAATAATAATACGCTATTTTTAACTTATATATAAATAAGCAGTTTGTGAGTAATTAAATTACGGAGATTCCAGTGAACTCCTAGTTATCCAATTAATAGTAATAATTATTTAGTTCTCTTAATCTAAACTAATCCTAATCTAAACAATTATTTTAGTTTAAAGAAAAATTTCTTTTAAATAAAATTAATCTTCTTATTACTAACTTTTTTCAATTTTTTGAAGATTTAAATGTAAGTATAAATATACTTATTTCAAGAGCTTGTTTAATTTCTTGGCTACTATTTTCTGAAATGTTCTTAATGTCATAATAATCTCTTAATTACGCTACAACATTATTTAGCTTATTTTAGATCAAAAGCTCTAATAATATGAATACTGCGCTTTTTTGCTTGACAATTGTTTATTATTTTTATACGCACAGTTTTAGCTTACATGTACAAAAAATTCAATGCGGAACACGTTATAGTTCTCGTAAACGGCATGAGCGAGCACTTACTATGAAAGGAATAGCGGTTCTTTCACTACGGAGAATATAAAGAAGAAGAGTATATTTGATCTGCTATGAACATAAATATTTCTCATGTGTTATACTTGAAGTACGATAGATATGAATCAAAAATATGCAGTAATATATAGTGTAGATTAATTTGGGATGTGGCGGGAGAAGCAGCGCTTCATTTTTGCAATCGGTCGTAACGTGCTTTAATTCGGAAAGATTTAGAAAAATGAATAAAGTATAATATTTTTAAACTCCTTCGTTGAGTTCATAAAAGTTTTCTGCAGTATTTTATTTTCCTATTAACGTTAATCTTTTCCTAAAAATTTTCGCGATCTTATTTATTTCATATGTCCTATGGTTATTTGAAACAAGTGTTAATTCAACATTGAAATTGGATTAAGAAATAGAAACGTACTAATAATTCACTTCTCGATGTACTATAAATTCTTTGAGGAATATTTGTTTGATGTGTGTATTTTAAAGGCTTTAATCTTTACCATAAATAATCTAAGTATAGGATGTTCTAATACACTAATTGCTGATCGACTATTTAAAGAGCATTTTGTCTTGTAAGATTTTAGAAAGACAAAGTAGTACGATTGTCATATTCTGAAACGCAGTAATATTTCGAAAACAATTACTTTATTTTAATGAGTCGAGGAAGAATGGATAACATTGCATAGTGCACTATTGAAGCTTTTTTACATTTTTCGCATGCTTCGTCTGCTAATAACAATGTTATCGTCGTATTTATTATCTATACATACATCGAATTACTTCCATACTCTAAGTCATATTACTCAATAATAATGTCGCGATTGCAATTGATCTTCATTTAACAGATATTACAACAGTCATAAGCATAATCGATTGTTGTTTTTCGCTTTAAAAAACATTAAACATCAACGAAAAGCGGTTACCGACTGTCGCTGTCGCGTCAGTGAAAGGAGCATAAAATATGTAGAAAGACTGACCAACCCAAATGGGCTCTTACCGATGGTCTTGATCATTTCTAGATCGTCGATCTCATATCTCTGCAGGTCCTCCTGGGACGACTCCTCGTCCGAGGTCGTCTCGCTGGACATGTCGCTGGCCTCAGCGAACCAGCAGCAGCAGCAACAGCACCAGGAGCAGCAGCAGCTTCGACCGACTCGCGGAAAGCGCCAATGCGGGCAGGTGGTGCGGACGTAGCCTCCCGGAATCCCGGAGAGCGATCAACACGTGAACGGATCCGGTTCAACGATCCACGGCGCGATATTCTTAGAGGCAGTGAGTCCTTGGTATCCTCCTTCGTCCCGCGGGCGCTCGGGAGTCGGACTTCGCCGTCACACTCTCTCGACTCTCGCGTGAGCTAATGGATTTTTTCTGTGGTCTCGCACGCAGCTCTTCTCTGAAATATAAATTTCGTTCCACCTCGTTTAATCGTGAAAACTGTCGCTCGCACGCTTTCACGTTTGTGTTTTCGAGCGACCGCACCACTGACGAAGACAACTTGCCGACCGACCGAGCGCGGCATAGTTTTTGGTTTTACTTTCGATTAGTGCTGACATTAAATTTTATGACACGCGGAAATCTTTTTCTCGGCAGGATTGAGTGGATTGAATCAGAAGCAAACCATTTGATTAAAATTCATGGAAAAATTTGTCTTCGGGAGCGTAAAATCTTCAAAAGATCAAAATCAGTCTAATACATCAATTGAATTCTTTCTTATGTTTATATGGTGTAATTGAAATCTCAAATTTATGTAAATGTGATGTATAAAGTTCAAAGCCAGACATCAAGATAAACAAATTTTAAGCTGGCAATAATTGATCTTAAAATAAGATTACAGAAAAAAGAGCTTTCATTGGAAATCTGCACTGATTTATGAAGTATTGAGATATCGCTATTATACGCAAAAAATCTACACTATATAGAGTTGGAAATAAATTTGCCAACTCTAAAGATTAATATCACATAAATATTTGTACGTATAGGCTTTCGATGGTGCTTCTTCATTATGGTTAGCATTTTGGCAATTCGGAACAACGTATCTCTTGGAAAGTTACTCAAACAAAAATTACATGTTTCAAATAATAGATTTTCTATTATTTGAAATTTATTAAAATTGAATAAATGTGAATTTAAATAAACATTAAATTTAGTTAAATTCCAAAACCCTTCAAAACTTAAGCAATTTTTACATAATGGCCGATGTCCTACGTAAATAAGAATAATAAATAAATATAAAAACAAACATTCATTGAAGTGACCTTATTCTATTTTGATTCAGAACTATCCAATGTGTGAAAGTTATCGATATCAAATGTAAAAGAAAATATTTAGCGAAATCAATTCGTATCGAAATTATTCTCTACCTTTTAAACATCCCTTCATAAATTTAGCGTTTATTCAACAGTTCGTATTTTAAGTTATTTTACTACGCTATTCAAAGTGCAATGTAGATATTTACTACGGGAAAAGTTATTTAACATCCACATACTCAATCTAATATTTAGTTGTTTTTATTAAATATTTATTGAAATACAAAATTATTTTCAACTTGCACATTTCAAACGCGATCAATTCAGAATTTTAATATCTTTAGAATATTCGTGTAGCAAGAATAAATGAATACGATTCGATTCATAACAAAGTGAAAGAAGAAAATTTTGGTACATAAATTAGCAGTCTATGACATATTTTCAACTTTTTGGAAAATGAAAAATACCAGAATAACAAACAAAAATAAAATTCACAGATTATAAATTATCTTCTATTAAGATTGTTGCACTCGATTGTTTCAACGATAAATTATAAAAGGTTTAGTTTAAACAAGGTGGACATATTTTATAATTTTCAACTTTGATGTGTTTTAAATATAATACTAGTAGAGCATTCTTATAATAAATACAATAATTTGTTTATCAATTGCATTGAAATTTTTAGTAACCAAAATATTTTTAACATTTAATTTTAAGTTCGATCGTATTTAATTTGCCAGTATTATCAATATTGTTTCTAATTGTTTTAATTATAATAATATATTGCCTGACGTATTATATATTTATTATCTTAAAGTATTATAATATTAAAAATACTCTAGATAAACGTTTTTCATGAAATATTATCTATTATTATAAAAGTATTAAGCTTCAGATTAAAATATGTAAATTATAGTGATTTATTTACTGAAACTAATTTCTTTGTATAAGAACAACAAATCGTCTTCATAATAATCAGATATTTTAAAATCATATTTACGTTACTGCTTATAAAAATGTGCTTAAGAAACTAATTTGTACTACTGACTTCAAAATAATATACTGCTTAAAAAATTGGAATTTTAGTTATTTTCTACTTATTTACTACTTTATTCATTAAAATATTCGTTAATGATATCTTATAAATCGTGATGAATTATTCATGATTTTAAATGTAACAAAATCGCCAATGCTACTGATTTTTTAAAATGAAGCAGAAATAACAAATAAACAAAGTAGAATTTACGTATGAAACTCTTAGTGGGCGCGCGCGCGCGCACGCATGCATTCGCGTATGCATACTAACATAAATGCGTACATATATTACTTATATAACACTGCCAGAATGCCAATGTACTTCACCATATGTCGCAGAATCGTTTATGTATATAAATTATGGAATTTTATAATTCTTTATGTGACGTTATTAAATGATTTGTATATTTAATATGATATGCCATGAGTATTATATAGGTATATGTTTTATCAAAACAAAGCACACTAAACTTTTCATACATTTTATTTATGAGGTCCGTGCGCAGTTGGGAAAAATAAAAAGACTCGAGTCAATCAATTTCTCTGCCCAAGAAATTGAGAGATTGTTCGCTTTTATAGAAAAACAAGTAATTATCTCACTGGCCTGTTCTAATAAGGAGCCAGCCTTTAGGGTATTTTTTATAGCTAGTTAACAACATTAATTTGAATAATGTGAAGAAATGTGCTTGAGCAATACAAGTGAAACAAGTTATAAGCCTCCTCTTTCGTATACTTAAAATTGCGTAAATAATGCATACTGTCATCTACATTCTGTTAAAAACAACCCACGGGAGTTTAAAAACATTTCCATACTATTCTTGTTCATATAAGTAAAATAATCAATTGATAATAATAAATGAATCGGTTGGTAACAATAAAGGTTAACTGCCTAATCCATTGATTGTCCAATCAATAATACGAGATTGATGACAATTTTTATGACCAACAGACTCTTGCACATTAGCTCGCGCGTGCCTACATGGAGGCATGCGGGCGTACTTATATACACACACACACACACACACACACACACACACACACATACATATATACACACACATGTGTATATACGAACGCACATATGTGTATATGCATATGCACACGTATATAAACTAAATTGATCTGTTAATCAGGTAATATCCGTAATTTACCTGTTTCCGCTGTTATCTTATCACAAGTCGACAATGACAAGTCCATTAAACAACAAACTTTTCAGAAGGAAAGAACGAGTAAAACCATATTAACACAGAATCACTAGCGTCGAATGCGTAAGTACGACAAACATCACAGACTTTCACAGGTGGTATCACAAATAATCGTATCGGCTGGACTCTTTGGTGCAGAAATGGAAGGTTTCTCGAAGTCGAGGAGAAAGGAAGCGACAATAATCTACAAGTTCTTGTACATTTAAAGGCACAGTCAGAGAGCTCGAAAACTCCTTCCGTGATTCACGCGGCGAGCATCACGGAACTGAACCGCTGGTCGCCGCGAGATCTCGAAAGACTCTCCGTCCTTCTTCTACCCCCACTCATCTCTGGCACCGTCTCACTCTCTCTCTCTCTCTCTCTCTCTCTCTCTCTCTCTTGCCTGCGAGGCTTTTCTCTTCTTTGGCGGTTTCTCTTTCTGTATGTACATACACCTATATGCACAGCATTGACTGATTATATATAGGTGACCGTATACGTGTACATGGAATCGTGGTGATTTGTTGCGCCAGTTCGACGGGTTTTTCTCTCCGGGAATCGTTAAGCTCTCTGCCCTTGCTACCGTACACTGGAGAAGTTATCGCGATTTTTTATGGATATTCGCGGCCCAATCATCGCAAAGTTGTCGTCGCAATTGCGCACATGATTTGTTCCATTTACTTTCACTTATTTTTTAATTATAAAATTCGTATATTTCATCTTGCGCTTTACGCATACAGCAATCACATTTCGCACTAATATTAATATTCTAATAAAAAAGAATTATTATGTCTATTGAAAAGATATCAATTAAAGCTCTAATTGACGTATGACGCCTTCTTTTATTTTTAAATGTATATTTGAAAATAAGAAGAATCAAGCGGACTCTGTCATTTTCATTTTTAAATATTCAGAGATACGTAAAATTACTCTTCCCTTTTCAAGTAAGTCAGAATTTCTTGTTCCATAATGTAAAATACAGACATTTCTCAATCAGTATAGTAATAATAATATTTTGTGTGTGTGTGTGTGTGTGTGTGTGTGTGTGTGTTAAGTTGCCGGCTGCAGTTACATAAAATTTTAAGCAAAATTGAATGTAAAAGGTGAATCAGCTTAAAAAATACTTAAAATAAGTGTAAAATAAAAAAATAACAAGAAGAAGAAAAGGAAGTCATGATAAAACTTATTTATATAATAAAGAAAAAGTGTAATTTTTTCATGAAAATAAACTTTTAGATTTTCAGTTTATAGAATTTTAAACTCTTGTTTTATGCGTTATTCATTGAAAATTTATGAAATCAGCCTGCTTTTGATACGAACTTCAATAGTTACTCAACGCTTTGTCAATTTAAATTCCAATATTAAAATAATTTGTTCAGTCAACTAAATATTTTCAATTTTAAAAGAAAAAACTGTTAACCAATTGTACGTTAACGAAATATTTAGAAAAACAATAAAACACTTTTTCTATCTAATACGAATGAAATCAACTTTTATAAATTCCAACTATTAAACTGGTTTACGTAAAAGTTGCACTTTCAAAACTTGTGAATATCTTTTAAAAAGTTATAAAAATATAAATTTTAAATATCTTCAAAATAAACCACTTTATAAAATTTAATTTACAAAGAATAAATTATAGTAACTAAATGTCAGATTATAATACATTTTTATAATTAAAAAACTTATATTCTCTTGAAGAAAGTCTATCCGACAGCTTTCGAAAACGCCTTCTTAATTTAATTTAATTTTAATACTACCTTATCTTTTTGATTTTTTGATAAAATTATGTTTACTCATCTTAAATTTATCGTGAAAGTAATGAGAAATCTTTAAGAGTTCGGTGATTTTTACTTCAATGGTGGTAATGAAATATCAAGTTCTTAATTTTAGCCTGTTAAAAAATTAATAAAATCAATCAGTCATGAAAGCGCGACTGTCTGCTCGTAATAACAAATTTCAAGAGCTAAATATATCATTAGTTCTAGTACATTCTAGTAGAAGATTTTTATTTTATGAAGGATTTAAAGCTTAAATGCTTAAATACAATGAACGAAAATCAAATAGTGATTTGACTAAAATTGAAACAGATATTTCTTAATGATTATTTGCATCAGATTCATATTTATTTACTACTAAAAGTGTTAACAAAATTATATCTTGATATACATAGCTTGCAATTTATAAAGTAGTTATTTGAAAACAGTCGTAATATTCGCAACTTTCTAAATAAGTATGTAGTCTATTTTTCTCGTACACAAAAACTTTAACAATAGGAATACATTAAAATATATACATTTTTATAAAGACTGTTAAATATTACATCCTTGATATAATTTAAAAAATGCTTTCATTTTTTCATTTTTTTCTACACATGCACATACATATACATACACATATATGCATGTGTCAATAAAAAAATAATTAACAGCTCTTAATAAATAACCTAGGAGATAGAGTAAATGATTGAATAAAAATCAATATTTTAGAAAAATTAGTGAATTTAAATGAAATTTACAGAGAATTATAAGAAATAATTAATTCGAATAATAAATAAAATGTGTTAAAATTTTTGTAAATAGATTTATTTCTTTGCTACTTTAATATAGAAACACAATTAATACAATAATGCTAAATTCTAAAAGGCTAAAATCAGTTGAGGACAGTTTATTTATGATACTTGAAGGTGGATATATTTTGGAAGCATGTTTTTATTCGAGAATTTTTCAATTTTTATTTCGAAATTTAACTTAATACTCACGTAAGTAGCTTCGTGATAGCTACGGTACACTCATAAATCGTCCACTTAGATAAACGAAATCTGTTAAGTTTTACAACATATTATTTACATATTTTATGTGTCGGGAACAAGACTGAGCACCGTTAACCAATTCTGTAAATGAAAGTTGATTCAGATTCTAAGATCTTCTCTGCCATAAAATAATTAGTTACGAGTGACTTTTTCATTTGAAAACTATGTTTAAACATTTATCTGTACTCTTGAATAAAAGTCAATTGTGCGTGAAGAAGAATCTGACAGTGTAGCAGTATTTATTATACTGAAATTATAACATGTAAGTACCTTACGCAATTGTCATAAAACTAGTATCTCAAGAGCTGATACGAAGTAGATAATACAAACTGAACACCATATTCTACAATATTTTATTTTTCAATTTGTATTCGTAATAGAAATCGTTAAGTATTTTTCTCAATAAATACGAATTATTGTCTAAATAAATACGAAAATAGTAAATATTTTAAATATCTAAATCCTCTTCAGACAAAGTAAAAATGTTATCACTTAGAACTCATTAATATATTTAAATTTTTTATTCACTTATGTATTCAAATTTCACAAGTTTTGTATCAACCATCAATGTTAAAATACAAAAACTTCAATTAAATTTTTAATATTTTAATTAAGAATTAGTTGGAATGGCAACTTCATTTATTTTTTCTTTACATTTTATTCGCCCAATTTTATTTACTAATGACTGAAAATATTACAAATTGACAGTTAAAAGAGCTTAAATTCATATTTTATACAAACAGTAATTAATTAACTAATTTAAAATTAAAACATTTTATCCGTGAATCATTCATTCGTATTCAAATAATTGCATGTAAAAACTATCGTTAGAGCACGTTATCCTTTTAGCAATAATTTTATACAAAGTAGTAGTATTACTGTGCTTGTATTTGTATTTAGACTATTATATGTTTTACGCTGGTATTTAAAGATTAAAAAACGAATTAAATCTCCATTACCCATAGGAATACTAAAATACAGCATTAATAAAATAATTTTAAAAAAATATATCTTACAAGTATAATATTGGTTTAATCTTCATCTATTGTTTTAAAATAAAAAGAGCGTAAAAGGTTAATCATATATTTAAATTGTTGTCACTGCATAAAACAATTAAGATTTTTAATCCAAAAATTAATTTATAGCATAAGCGATGACTGTAGCAATGCTTTGAGTTATTGAACGAATCTAAGCAAGATAAAAACAAGAAACTAATTATATTTATGAAGAATATAAAATGAAAAGAAATGTTTAATACATTTTATGAGCATAATTAATTTCATGTGACTGTAATCTCAGGATAAATTATATCGATGTCTGACTAGATTCAATTCATTTCTACTTAAGCGATAACTCCATAATAATGTACAAACATTTTCATCTTTGTATCTTTCATCTCATCAAAAGGTATCTTACATTATTCTAAGCTTCTATTGTCATCAAAATAGAGAAATTTGTATTTATTCATAAACTATTATAACGTAAATCTAAGATATAACAAAAAGGGATAAAGGTTATCAAAATAAGATAATAACTTTTCGAATGTACTTATTATTATACATACAAATAATAAAATTATACTTTAATATATAAGCAAAAATAAAACTTAATTTTCGAATGTTCTCAAAAAATAATCGCGCAACTGATAGTAAAAAATATTTTGAAGGACGATAAATAGTATTTACGATAAATTTATGAACAATCAAATTATTGATCCATTTAATAAATTTTCTTCTTCATTGTAAACAATCATTGTTTATGGCGTTAAAGTTATCATTTTTATCATAGAAATAAAAATTCTGATAAACATAGAGAATTTAAAGATTTTAAATCATAATAAGTAATTTATAAATAATCTATAAATATTTCATGATTTTTGGTATTTGCTAAATTAATTAAATTTTATAATTACTTTCCATATGAATTTATATATTGTATAAAATTGCAAGTATTTCGAAAAATAAATATAATCCTTTTGATAAATGTAATTGCTGATATGGTTAATAAGTCTTTCGAGACTATTCTTCAACTAGTATTCTAAAAATCTTTCAACTTATAATATTGAAACTCAATATCGAAATTTTTCAATATATATTTCAGCAAAATATATCAAAAAGGGAACTTCCATTATTATTTTTACTGTTTTTATAAATTTGTATAAATAAGCTTTGAAAAAGTATAATAATTTTTCAGTAAAATATTGTCATTATAAAATTTTAGAAAAATATTGGTCTAATTGTTTAAAGATACGGTACACGAACAAAATTTTGATCGATAGTAAAAGTGATAGATTGTTTCTAGAAAAAAAGGCTTCGTAAAATTCTTTAACACGTTATGAAGGCTGCTGACTCATTTATTTCATCAATATTATCAGCAGTTTTATGAGAAGATCTTTATACGAGATAACAAACTATGGTTAGGGTTTGATGTACTGTACTTTAATATTTTTAACCATAAAATTTAAATAATGCGTTACTTTTAACGTAAATAATATTATTACGATTATTTAATTTAAACATATTGTATCGAAAACTTTATTGTCTGTATAACTTATGTCAAATATATTTTATGAAGTTTTGTCGAAGATTCTTGCAACATTTTCCGAAACATTTACGTATTAAAATATCATTAGTCACATATTCACTCAATTATTCTGAATAATAATGATATCTCTTTCAAGAAAAAAATTTATAATTTTGTCGTTATTGACATATTTATTGCCGATAAAGATCGTATGAAAAAGAAATCACTCTCCTTTGTCGACAGCCAGTTCGCCACTAATATTATTACATCGCGGTTTATCCTCAAAAAAAACATCCGAATGATGAGTTAAATATCTTAAGAATGATTTATGATCACACCACTTGTTCATATATAAAACATGATATTTATTAAACAAGTTCAATTTGCTCGAATTAGAAAAAAATTTTAATTGCACATAATTAACATGTTCAACAATAATATTTAAATGTTATTATTTCAAATCAATTTAGGTTCGTTGAAATATTTGCAAATTCAAAAAATATCGAATGACTATTTGAGAATACGTTCCTTCTGTATTCAAATAATTATAATAAATAATTTAACTGTTATAGAATCAATTTCGAATATAATTTTTTATCAATAATGTAAAATATCCTGATACATTTGATTTAACAACGAACGAATCTCTGTATTTAATTTTAACAAATTATAAAGTTTTATATTTTATATAAAACATTAATTATTAGAAGCATAAGAATATCGGAGATTCATGAATATAAAATTAGGAATTGTGGAGTTTAATGAAATGGAAATAAAGGAAAAAATACATACTTACATTTCGAATTTGAAGCTTAAATCAAGAATGTAAAAAATTTTAAATGAAAATAGTATTGAAATATAACGTGACAAAACTTATATAAATATAAGATCCGCATTCTCGTTATCATCATAACGAAACATTTTAAAAATATAATAATATAAAAGCTAATTTTCTTTTGCATTATTTTTTAACTATTATTATTTAAAAAAATCTTTATAATACATAGTTATTTACGATATTAATGGACTCTTTATTCAAGAGTAATAATCTTTAACTATAAAGTAATATAACATGTAAAAGCATGTAAAGTATTAATATGCATTTATGCATTCTTCTTAGTAAGAAAAAATAATAATAATAATCAATAATAATAATAAATAATAAATAATAAATTATAAATCATTAATCATAAATCATAATAATCAAAGCATAGATGTTTCGAAGAAAAAATATATTTCCTTTAAAATTATTCAAAAATGTAGAAATTTTTTAAGATTTGAAAAATAAAGATCGTATCTTGTTGGCGCATACGGTGATGAGATTGTACGAATGCTCATCATCTTTTACAAATTTATTAACAGACTTAGAGCAGCGAGATTACAGAAGTGAAAGCACGTTTTCAACGTAAAGTTTAGGACTTTAAATGGTGATTGGGTCAGTTTTAAAGCACTTTTTTTGAGCTAAAGCGCCCACTCATTAAATCACGAGTCTCCGTCGCTTTATTTGCTCGAGTTTAGTCAGAGCTTAAATTTATAATAAAGGACCTCGCGACATAAAAAGAGATGTGCGGAGAGAAAACGAGACACTAGTCAGCCTGCGAACGCGATGTCCAAATTGTTTATTGACGTCGCGACAAGCACAAGTTTTATATAAAGTGCGCGACGCGTGAAAGGTATATATATATATATATATAGGTGTACATATACTTGGATGTGCCACTGTTTCCGTGAGTTTTAGCTTATTTTCGCACTTTTGGCTGCGTTCCAAGTGCAGTCGCGTTACAGGAACGTCACTCGGTAGAGGAGGCAGAGAAGGAGATTGAATTTTGCTATCCCCCCTCCCTCTGCGCTCATCATAAATTATTGCTTTACTCGTATTTACGTCGGCAGCTCTTGGGCTACGCGATCCACTTCGATTTTCCAGCACTGTATGCTGCATACATGTATTAAAAACTTAAAGAACTGAAATGCGAAAAGGCTTTTACAGCTAAAGCTTAGCACATCTGTAGAAAAAGTCGACCAAAATCTGACGTCTTTACTTTTTTCAGCATTGAGTCTTTCTTTATTCGTCAATTTTAAATTACAGGTTTTCTTCCACTTGTATAAATATGTTTATCCAGTATAACTACATTACCACAATTAGTATTCTGAATCCACATAATGAATGTTGTATGCATACACTTATAATTACGACTAGCATTCAAGATCAAACAGAAACATTTCAATAATCTGAGTTGAGTTTTATGACGATATATTTTAATAACCTCCACTAATTATGTTACATTCGTTAAAATATTACATATTCGCCATATGAAAAATAAGGAAATTTCATGCGTAAAATCACATACTTAATATTATATTGCAAATTAGCGTGGATTTTATTTTACTGTGATATAAATATTGAAGGTTCTTAATCAGTTTTTTATAGATCGATCAATTTTCCAGTTCGTTTGAATAACTTTTTATTTTACACGTAAAAAATGAAATATTATTTGTAATTTAGAAACTGCTTTAATTGAAAATAGGCTTTTTGTAAGGTAATGATATAACAACTGAATATAAACTCGAGAGTGCAGTATAAAACTGAATTGAACATATTTATCGCTAAGCAGACTGGTGTCATAGTTTATTATAACATTTCGTAGCTCGATGAATCCAACTATTGTATCCGCTTTTATTTCATTATACATTTATTCGATTATATAAAGTCCAGGTATATCGATTATCAGTTTTACACACACACCAATATCTAATTATACTCGACTGCTGCTATGAAGCCCCAGTGAAAAATTTCAAGCAGATCTCTTTACCGATTTGTAACCTTGAATATGATATTTTCGCTGTATTGAAAATATGCAAACTAGCTCAAGTAAAACTGAATCTAACGATTGATTACCATATATGCATAGAAGTAGAGCTTATTTGAACAAATCATTTAAATTGGCTAACATATTCAGTACAAGTATGAATAATTGAAAAAAGAGTAAGTTTTATAAATATACTATCCATGAGTTTAGTGGCATTTTAAACGACGCACCATATAAAGATGATGTTATCATGGACAGCATTATTTATAATGAATTAGTTATTAGTTTTATAGTAGATATTTTGTTATGTTTATTCTTCTGCAAGAGTCCTTGACCAATTTCTAGCCAGATTTTATCGAGCTTCTATCTTATTTTTAGCTAATACACTGTGTAAAAATTCATAATGCGACCAAATCAATGAAACCCAAGAAAAATAAAATATGATAAATGGAAACTAATGTCTATCGCCTTTATTGCGTAGCTCATTCTTTCACATACTAACATATTAATTTTTGAACTCCCAGAACTCTGAACATACCGTATTCTATTTTAATTCTATTTTACTATGTAATTTATAATAGCTCCATAAGACTTTTATATCACTAATAATTTCTAATTAAAGTATTTATAATTAAAAATTTTGTTCTGCAGATTTTTTATTTACTTAGCATCATGAGTATTATCTTACAAATTTTGTATGAATTATCATTCTTAGGAAATAAGTAAACATATCTATTTTATTACACATAGAAAATAGGCAAAATCAAAATTTCACTTCGATTATCTTTGCGTAACAATCTATTATAATTTATAAAACAACTTTAAAACAAAATTTACGAAATTTATTATTATGAAAGATGCGTAACTTGTATAACATTATTATTTTTAATAAATTAGAATAATATCTTTTCCATTCAATCCTGCAAATTATCACTGCCTTTGTATTTATATAATTTACTAGTGATTTCATATGTTGAAAATTTGAATTATACATTAATACCCGTTAAACTGTTGATAATGTAATAAAACTAATACGATATGTACAATAAACAAACTTATTATACAATTTAACTTACCACCACATTTTTCATAATAAAATTATTAAGAAAAATTAATATTATAATGGCGAATGTTATTTTTCAAGTGTATAAATTAATCATCCCGTGATATAATGTTCTTCTTATACTTTGCTTATAAATCGTTAAAAAAATGAAATTTTTTTAATGGGTATACATTAATTCTTGTTCTTCTTTTTTTGATCTTATTCACCTTGTCTCGTTTTATTTCTTTTGAAACTTGCCTTTATACACAAAAAATATTCCAGACTTTAAAATTTTAGTATTGCTCTACATACGTTGATTAATTAAAAATTTATTAATTAAAAACACATTTTTTAAATTTCACTCTCTATTATATAGTCTTGTAAAGATAATAACATTATTGTACTTATATTCAAACAAACATTTTCTTATTATTACAAAAGTTATTCAACTTATAATAAATATTAATACCTAATACGTATTGACTATGTAATATATATAAAAATAATAATATTAATAGTATTAATATACAAACACTAGAAATAATTTATTCTTCTATTAAGATTATTGTGCATATTTGTTGATAAATATTGAATTAAAAGTTGAAAAAACATTACCCCTATTTGTGTGTTTGAA
Organism: Wiebesia pumilae; assembly: GCA_018907045.1. Classification (NCBI taxonomy): domain Eukaryota; kingdom Metazoa; phylum Arthropoda; class Insecta; order Hymenoptera; family Agaonidae; genus Wiebesia; species Wiebesia pumilae. The sequence goes on along the minus strand of JACCHZ010000181.1, from coordinate 7,158,270 downwards.
CTTATACATAAATAACGTTAAAATTAAACATTTGTTTTTATATATAACGAAAAATTAATGAAAAATAGAAATAAATATGATAAGCATATAATGAAATTTATAATATGTCCATAATTGAACAGTTGACATGTGGATTTTAATAATTATAACAATGCATCATACATTTGTAACCTATAGTAAATTATTAAGAATTTTGTATCTTTGTGTATTTATTTAAAATTCCCTTCCCTTAATAGTTTTCTCCGTCTTCGCAACTACACAAGGTAGACTTATAATTCCTGTTTAGTTTTCAAATCAAGCTACATACTTATCCTATCTCAAGCTGCCTGATTTAATTATATTGATAACATTGCAAGCGGTAGAGAGCTTCTCTACGCTGTAATTATGTAGCTCCCTTAGCTCTCCGCTATCACGTTCTCTTCAATACGAAATATTTTTCAAAGTATCTCACATCGTTGTTGAAGTGCACTGTAAACCAGGTAGTTTAACATTTATTTTTATCGGGACGTCCTACTTCCAATGTACTATTGCGATTTCATAGTTTATTATTGTCGATTAAGAGCCAACCACGTATTTCTACAAATACTTCACTGGCAATTTTCTTCTTTTCCAGACGGCGTTTTCAGAAACTCGAGAATTCCATTTTTCTCGATTAGTCAATAATCTAGACACGTAATAAATTAAATCGAACTCTAAGTAATACACAATTTTGTTTTTATCGAAAAAATCGTGAGACTACATCGCTTAGAAGCAGATAAAAGGAAACGCGCCAAAAGAAACGATGCTTCTTTAAAAGTCCAATAAGCGCAAATTCTCAAAAATAAACAATTCTTAATGGCTGAAAATCGATATCTAATGCGCCTGCGTTGGATCATATTTGCACGAGTATGCTCAGAATTAGCATCGAGTAGCTCATCGTCGCTGTAGTGGTACCGAGTCTTGGCGCTCCTGCTATCGAGGCACGATCGAGGCGCGCACTTTCCTCGCCATCCTCGACACCGATTGTCCCTCGGTCTCGCACGCGAAACGACTCGTTAGGCCATCGAGCATTTCCGAGCAGCGGAGCCGGTGCGACCGTATCGGTGAACCGTGTGAACGTCGTCTAGGTGGTGGCTCACGCGTACGCCGGAAGTGGCGAAAAAATACACGCCGGGAGAGCGAGACGGAAAGGTCGTGGCGGAATGATAAGGCTCGGTTTAATGAATAATTAAAGCGTCAACTTACGGTCGCTTATGAGCGAGCAATTTCAGTCGAGGGAGTTGTTGAGCGTTGCAGTGCGAGGGAATATATTTTATCACCTTGCGTTCAACGTACGATGAAAGAATTTCTCTGTCACTGTTTCATGGAGTGATTTTCATATTTGACGAATATATTAATAAATTGGTGGGGTCGATTGAAGCTCTTCAATAATATAGATACATGCATAAGTTTCAATGAAATTTTTAATCAAGAATATAGAAATCAACCGATATTCTTTTGTGAGAACAACTTCCTTTCTTCAAAAGTGAATGTCATATTGTCTTTATTTTAACATGAGTCACAACTAATCAATCAAGAGTTTAAGGAAATATCAATGTTAGTATTTAAATATCAGGTTTAAAAAATGAAGAAACTGTTGTTGTTGTTGTTGTTGTTGTTACTATTATTTTCATTATTTTAACTGAAAACTGCCGAAGAAAAACTCTCTCGCATTTAATGTAACATTTCATGTAATGTTAATTTCATCTATTTTTCCTTAGTTCTTGTTCAGTTACATGACTGTTTATATTATTCTATTATTCATTTACGAAAATACGAAATCGGTCGAATAACTATTATACAAAAGTCAAAATAATACATTATGACAAGCAGTGTGAAAAATTCAATTTTTTATTTTATACGTTTATCTTTGAATCTCTTGAAAATTGTTGTCCAAATACAGCATCCAATGTCGGTTAGATAAAATGTAATTTAAGACTTCGTATGTATTAATTATATGCTTCGAATCATCGAATACAAGTGAATTTGACACTCAAGGTATACTTAACAATATTACAATATTTTTCCCTCTAAGAACAATTAATATTTATCTTACTAGATACGACGCACGATTGAACAATCTTAGTTGTTTTAATGATTTCTGAAAAAATTTGTACGACTCATCAATCATTTTTCCTTTAATTCAAAATAGTTCGCTTTTATAAATTAAATTTTAATTTTAAATCATTAAATTAAATTTAAGTCTATTTAGTAAATTTAAGTTTAATTATTAAATTAATTTTAAAAATAATGTTTAAATTATTAAAAACAAAAAAACGGTATATGTAATAAATTATGTCAATTCGAATGCAATCGATTCAATAGCGTAAATATACAAATTGAAATAGGTATAACCTAAAACAGTCTGTATACTCTAATGTAATCAACAAAAAATATGTATCGTGTGCAGAACTTCCTGCATTGTAAATACACAGTATCGGTAACAGTATAAGCTTTCATAATGCTTCAGTATTAATTTTTTCCTTTAAAATAACATAATGGGATAAGTTTATAAAGAAAGCCAAAAATACTTGGTTGAATAGAAATACCGCGCACGTAAACAGAACTATATTTTTTCAATTTTTGTACGGAAATATCGGTTCTAGAAGAACTATTTTAATAACTCTTAAGATTATTTATAAAATTATTGTTTTAAAATTATGAGCGAACCAACTGACAATTACGAAAGTTATATATAATCTTCCCTTAAAAAATGCATTTCAGTATTTTAAATCTTCTTCTGAAACTTCGTAAAAATATATACACATTTATTTAATATTCACCCGAGATTGATAAAAATATACTTACAAAATTATGAATTTTTCCATTATTTTTTCGGTAAAAATTTCCAAAAACTACTGTAATTTAAATTCAACTAAGTTAGTTTATGCCTGAAGCTATTGTAGCCAACTCTAAAATAATATATCGTATTCTCATCATTATATAAATTACTTACATCTTAGTGTAGTTAAAACAACAAAAATCAGTTTCAGCAAAGTAGCGTATTTTTTATTTTGTGTATTGCACACTACAGCTAAACAAAAAGAAATTACTAAAACCCTTCTATTTCAAAACGAAATTATAAGTTAAAACTTGAAAAAATTTTGTAACGTTAATTAAAGTAATTTCCTATCTTATACGTTCAAATTATACTAAACAATACATTATATATGTGAGTTATTATTTGTAAATATGTTGATTGCCCGTGCTTCAAATAAATAATCGATATCATGCATCTACTATCTCGCATACAAATATATTTTTACTTTGCATAAATTTATTCTTCGCATCAGATTAATTAAATACTGGATGTACTTATAAAAATATAATCAAACACAAGAATGAAAAATGTAGGAATAAAAAAGTCTCTTATTTCAATTTTGTTTAAAAGAAATCCAGAAATCCCATCAAACGTGAAGTAAGGCTTCATTTGTTGAAATTAAATATTAATAGAAAATTATTTTTTGATATTTAAAAAAATTATTCTTTAAATTTTGAAACAACGTTGAGCTAGTAACTAAGATATATAATATTTGTCGAAGAAAAAACAAACAAACTTTCTCTTTCTAAATAATCATTAGAAAACAGCGTTTTTTCAGAATAATGTTTTTATTTTTACAGCGTATAAATATATTTATTTTAACGCTAATTTCATTATGATAAAGAAATTCTTAGATCTTTGAATCAAATGAAAAAATAGCATGACATGCCGGAAATTTGGCATAGAACGTAAAATGTAAGTAAAAACGATTTTTTTATTCATCTGCCAAATGTCCCTTACATTTTAGTTTTTGTTAAGTTCGTTTGAAAATCTGAAAAGTTATTTGTTCGTTCTAATTATAACGAAAACACGTGTCTTTTAACCAAACTGGTTGTAATCTTTGATATATATGTGTGTGTGTGTGTGTGTGTGTGTGTGTGTGTGTGTATTACAACAAATTGTAAATTATATTACATTAACATTAAATACTACGATACATGTATATAATACTATTTAATGTTATTGTTTAATATTTTCTAGTTTGTCTAAATAAGATTACTTAGAGAAATTACCTTCTATAATGAAACTCTAATAAAGAGCAACTGCCATCTCAAATTCATTTTATTGTTAATGAAGATTATTTTACATCTATGAATTTTGGGTTTATTTAATCGTCATTATTTAGACATAAAATAAGAAATATAGATGTTAGAAACAGTGTTCGACGTATCTCAAAGCTTCAAAGAATGATTTGCTTTGGATCTTTAATGATTTAATTAATTTGATGCTTGTAGTCATCGGATTTGTCGTTGCTAATTGAAACCTATGTTTTATTTTGTTTGTAAATAGGTGGACACAAATAATATTGGTGCTCAGTTAAAAGCCGAAAGCAAAGATTCTTTTATTTCAAGATAATTTTCTGCATGCTTTGGTTTGTACGAAGGCATTGAATCAAAATCATTGTAATATCTGTGCATCTAAAAACCTCAGTTTCGTAATGACACTGTAATTATATCAATTTCCACAAGAGGCTTTGCGTAATTCCTTGGCTGTCTATGAATAGTTATATAGTTAAAGAGTCATGAGATTTTTCTCACTGGGCACATACCAGCGCCAACGTAAACAGGAAAGTAAGTCCTAGAATTTATCACACGCTATTTCAAATGTACAACTATTTTATTAAAGTAAATCCTCTTCCATATTAAGCAAAATTCTGCCTTTCGTAGTATTAGGAATGAAATTAATGTATTATATGTAAAATCCATGTTCACATCCGTACACAGAAATATATAATAACTTTAATACGAGTTGCAAGAAGTTTATATATAATAACTTTAATACGACGTGCAAAATAGTTTCCTAAAAATTCTAACGGAACGTGATTAATATTTCTTGGCAATATTGAAAGAAGTGAAATTCTAAAACTACAAAGCAATTTTACAACAGAAGAGCCAAATTCAGAAATAGAAAATACGTTGCCATTTGAACGTACACCTAGTTTTACAACACAGTTTTACAACATAGTGGGAAGAATGTACATATATTCGACCATCATTGTTGATATTAATAGATGATATTTCAAATACCTTAACCTAGAAATTTCACTGAAAATGGAAAAGCCATTGTAATAAAACAAGTTAAGAAAATTACTTACCTACGTTATTTGTAAAATTATATATTGTAATAATGAAAAAGCCGTTACGAAATATCAAATCCTTTCTGGATATCAAATAGTTCTCCAACTACTCGTATTAAAATAATATGTCGTAATATTCTTATAATATTTAAGTATGATTTTTCTTTTATTTTATTACATGTAAACGTATAAAAGTCTTTAAAATGAAAGTATATATTATTATTATTTGGGTTATGCCACGTTTACGCGTTTCATACTAAAATACCCCCAACCAATTCACATCTCTAATTTTATTGAATAAACAGATATACGTGTGGTCCAATGGTATCTATTAAATATAGACCTTACAATAGTAACATTACGATTTAACGCAGGTATGCTTTAATATATCAGCGAGCAGATTAATATAGTTCTTTCAACGAAAAACCTCGGAAATTAAAATAATTATATTACGAAGACAATTACATTTAGAAATCAAATCTATTTTAGAGCAAACTTTCATCATCGAATAATCTTCTTTTCAAAGTACATGTTTTTTCTTTTAAGTTACGTCTTAGGTAATTGTATTGAGGTCAATATTTTAGTTGCGAGTTTCAATTTCACAAGGTTCTATTTCAAATTAAACTGTTAAATCGCGTGTTAAGTCACGCTGTTTCTCGCTGAAGTGATCCATTATTTGATCCATTATTATCGAAGAAGTCTATCCGATAAAAGAACTTTATTGAAGTCCATTGTAAAATAAAAGTAATAAGTTGCGAGGATTCAGAACTCGTGTCTCCGGTTAAGTAAAAGAAGGAAGAAGCGCAAGGGTTAACGGCGCAAGGCTTTTACGTAAATTGTAAAAAGTTGTCAAACGCTACAAGATGTTTGAAAGCCAAACGTACAACGTACGTACGAAGAAAGGCCTTAGAGTGTAGGTAAACGTGATGGAATTTCCACGCGCGTGATTTGGCTTTTTATAAAATTCGAAACCACATACGTTACATAATGCGTTAAGCAGTAACGGCAATATACAAAATTAGTCTTCGAATGGTAGGCTAACGATGAAACATCGATAAGGAGTACCAGGCGTCAAGGTGCCCAAGCTCCGTCGGATGCAAAACGGCGTAGATAAAAGTTTTGAAACGACCCATTTCCACCTTCGTCGTTTCTCCGAGGCAAGCAGCCTAAGCGGCGAGGAGTCGTGCCCTTCGATTAAACGAGGGAACCCGTTATTTAAATTCAAATACTACTCGGACCCATCGAAAGCAGCTTCAACGGGAAAAAGAAAAGGAGCGTTCATCATCGCACAAAGGCTTTCGCTCTCCCATCGAGCCCGAGGGGAGGAGATCGAACTCGAACGCGAACTCTAACTCGGACGGAGTCGAGCCGGTTGAGCAATCCGACGGCGTTGCTCGTACCGCGCAACAATATACGTACGTGTAGGCGCATCGCGAGGTAAACCTCGCAATTACCGTCGATTATAAGGGGAGCTTTCCTCTCTGGCTTTCTCTCCCTCGCGCACGAGCGGCCGATGCGCCGAGGAGCAAAGCGAAGAGAAAGGCGCGCCGAACGCATTCCCGGGCACAAAGAACAGCGCGAAAGTCACAGGAGCCGAGCGAGGCGGTCCTTCCGCGTCCGTCCACCGGGAGCCCGTGAGATCGGCGATCCGGAGCCCCTGTCCCGCGCTAAGCAATTACCCCTATGCATACCAATGCTGACCACTCGCCGACACGCTGCTTCCCCTCTGTCATTCGGCCGCTCGCTCGGGAGATTCCCGAGATGCGAGCGAGCAACGAGGCTCGAGCCACTTACGCGCTTTAACGAGAGCAAGGCGCGTTGCCTCCTTGCTCCTTCGGCCCGCCACCGCCGCGAGCGCGGCGCCTTTCCTTCCGCGAGGCGACTCCTCGCGGGAGATGTCGTTCGGGAGTTGCCGAGGTTATTCCGATGCGCGCCGCCGTTGATCGCTAATGACGATTGCGGGCTTAATGATGCAGCTTTCGATTGAGTTCGTTACGGGGGGCTCGCTTTTCCTTTTACCCCCACCTCGTCGGCGCGAGACTAACGGGACCAGCTTTCCTTTCATCCCCGCTGCTTCGGGGTCGCGATGCCGCTTCTTAATAAGCCTCCGTGAGCCAGCGATCGCTGCCACGTCGTCGGGTTTTCATTATCGATACCTCGGCCTGACGTCGCATGCGCAAACATATTAAAATTATTTTCACTTCTTTTCAATACGAAAATTGTCTCGATTTCCAGGAGCTCGATACGCGCGAGTCGCTACTAATCTTCGTCTAAAGCATAAAATTTCAAAACCTATGCTGCTAACTCTTAAAAATAAACCGAATAGAGAACCATCTAGACTGGTAATAAAAAAATAAAAAGAAATATGACAATTGCCTTCGTACAAATGCTAAGTCCGTGAGAAAATAGATAAAAAAACTCACCGTGCCACGAACAGCGCAACAAACCATCAGATAAAAATAATTGACAGAGCTGAAAGTTTTTTGTCCCCTCTGTACTACGGCAAAGGTCACTGTATGAGTTCAAAAGTATTAAATGACAATGCGCAAGAAGGACAAAAACAAATAAGTATAAATGGAAATATTTTATTACAATTATTCTTCTAGGCCATTTGCAATTTACTTTTTACAATTGTGGAATTTAGTTTTCGGCTAATTTGAACCGAACCACTTATTTAATTGGTTCTTTCAGCACCTCTGAGGATGCAGTAAACACCTAAATGTTAAGCATTGAAAATGAAAGAAAATATTTTAAAGTTCGAGCGAAAACACCAAGAAATAACTTCTTTCATCTATTAACGCATGCAACGGTACGTAGATTTGGTTTCGTAACATTTGTTCCTATGAAACATTTAAATAAATCATTCAATTTATTTACAATTTCATTGCTAATATTACGTTACTTTTATTCAAGATGCACATCTGTAAGGTTTCCATTAGTTCTATTAGTACAATGTTTCTTAAAAACGATTGGGAAGTAATTTGTATGTATTAGAAGAAAAATTTTATACGGATTATAAATTGGAAAAGAATTTTGAAAACCTATTTGAAAGTTAGCGATGGTACATTTATTACATATGTACAAGTGGTCAAATTCCAAAATATAATTCATAAATTAATGTATTATAATGAAAGGATACTTTAAATCGCAAAGCAACATATTTAATAGTAAATCTTTCCACTTTTGATTAAATTTTCGTAATGTGATTTTACTAACAGTAATGAGGCAAATATCGCATTTTTAAATACGATTAATTATTATTTTTTATTTAAAATAAATGTTTTCATGTGTACGTTCGAAACTGTTGTTTGATAGAATACAACGAAGTAAGAATCAATGAAAATTTTCACTGTAAAAACATACGTGCACTTGGTATAAGTTGATTTTGTATAACGGGACTTGGAAACAAAAGTTGTCGGTCGATTAAAATAACCCGCAGCAAACAATGTAAACTTTATCTATTTTCAATTATGCGTGTACCTATATACATTTCTTTTACTTAACTAAAAGCATGTTTTAGATAAAAATACACGCACACGCCCACGCACACGCACACGCACACGCACACGCACACGCACACGCACACGCACACGCACACGCACACGCACACGCACACGCACACGCGCGCACATTTAGGAACTCGAGTAATTCTGTTTATCTAAGAAATTTAACGACTATTTGAAATAACAGACAATAAAAAATATAATAGAGAAGCTTAAATTAACTCAATAGTATAACTATAATATAATATAATATTAAAGTAATATCGGAAAAAACTTCGATGACAGTCTGGCGTAGTGAATACATTAAGGAAAAATAGGTGGCACTATCAAAACAATTTGAAATGAGTTATTGCTTTTGAGAAAGCGCGGTTAATGTCTTTCAATTCAAGGAGATGAGAAAGAGTTGCAAAAATAAAATGCAAAATTCCACCGAAAGAAAATATAAAAACGAAAGAAAAAAAGAAAAACAAACAAACACGCGCGAGGCGCATTACTAAATAGCGCGCTCATTTTTATGCAACAGATGGCTTTCCAAAGTGAATGATTCATACTTTACAAGGGGAAGAGAGGGAAGAAAAAAATAATAAAATGCGGGTAAGGCCGTGTCGCGGTCGATAGGTACACGTACGATACGCGTAACTTATTGTCGTATAGTCGCGCGTGCGCTGCCGGATACTTTCCGTTCGTACAACCCGTTGCAACATCTGATAAAATTCAATATTCAAGTCAATTTAACGGTACGGTGACAGGGGGCGAGGGACGTTTTATGCTCGAGAACTCGGGAAACGCGAATGACAAATGGTAAAATAATGTTCGCCAACGTGATATACCAGGGCGACGGCCACGAAACCGCTCGGGCTACGAGACCGCGATCCACTTTCCCCGACGTGGCCACCCGAGGCCAGGGTACCGCGTCATTCGTGATACTCGTGATTTGCGTGATTTTCATTCGGCATTTTAGTAGTAAAGGCAATTAACGGAAAAAGCCGTGACGTACCATAAATGTATTCCACTAATGAAAAAGAATTGCTTGGGATTTTGATAACAGTGATTGGTAAACTCGCGGTATGACTCATTGGTAAAATCGACTTTGTTTCAGTTATTTCCGTTATTTCACTTCTCGTGTAAAACTGATTGACTCTTTAGAGGGTTTGATCCTCTAAATCGCTTATAATTATTAAAATCAGGGCTCACACGTGTATGTTCCAGGGCGGGTATTCACTTTGCGCGTTCAAGAATAAAATTAAAAGACACGTGATGCCAGTCGAACCCTACTCAAATATAATGAAATTCAACTTTGAAGCATTTCCAGAATACATTATCGTATTATTTAAATTTCATTTAGAGATTAAAAATCATGAGCCATGTTGGTGAATATATTCTTCAACTTCATGTTTATAAGACTAATAAAATCCTATGTATACAAACAAAACGTCTTACATGATTAAAAGTCAAAAAATATTTGTAAACGCTTGTGAAATATTTTACAATTAATCTTATCAATGCGAAATATTAAGTACGGAAAAAGTTAGTGAACAAAAAATTACTCCATTCATTCTCAATTTATGTACAAATTTATCATTTACTCGTGAATATCTTGCGTACTTTCCTTAAGGTGATATATTGTACAGAAGGAATAAGGAAATAAATTAAAAATCAATTATTGTTTATCTTAAAATGGAATTACTCGAATGGAAGTTACACGTCATAAAACTAGGGTTACTATCATGTCCAAAAATACATCTCACGTACATCAAATTTCTTATGCACTAAAATTATAAATACCTCTAAAATATTACAACTATATTAAATTTATTTTACGAAAAGAAAATCTAGGCTTTAAAGAAACATTAGATTCCAAATTTATAAATGAGTAATTTGAGCCAATAAACATCTTTGTAGTTATAAAATAATAACAGCAACGTAATAATTGTAACGTTGCAATTTTGCGGCTGAATATTAAGAGCTGTCGAAAGTTTTCACAATTATTAAATAGCAGAAGATAATTGTATATCTTGCACGCCATTGTAGAACGACATAAACGACGTGTGTTGTCTTTTCATAATATTTAATTTTACGCTAAAAATTATTTTTCTGACCGACTAATAAGCTATAAACGGATAATACTCTCGGTAATAGTTCTCTGTTACCTATTTCGCAAAGAGATTAATTTTCTCTAAAAGTCATTTATTTTCATTTATCACTGAATTCATTAATTAATGAAATATTTCATTATCTTAAGATTTTTGAGTATTTCTTCTAAATTTTGCAGTACATTTGTTTACTAAATCCGAATAAAGATTGCACGTAGAAGATGACTTTGTTTTGTTTTCGATCGAATTGATTTAATGCTCAAATTTTTATTATAGTAATCCTAATTAATTTACAAAATCATATGCTTATGTCATTTACTGCTTAATTTCCAACGGCATCGCTCTATTATTGGTATACTAAGTTGCTTCAATTATAGGAATATTTCAAAACCTGAAAGTTTGGATGAAGAAAATTAAGAATTGGATAGATTTAAGGTAGAGAAAATTTGCACGATCAACATCAACATACGTATTATACATATTTAATAGTTTTGAAAATAGCGATGTTTGTAAATTATCTTTCGCCTTTTTCAAGCTTTTGAGCATATCAAACATTTTCAGGCCGTTGATGTTTTATTATAAAGTAAAAATCTACAACAATTTATTAACGTGCCTGCTCTTAAGATCAGCATGCATGGAAATACGTACAGAACAGAAAGCCACATAATTTACAAAGACGTTTGCATTAAGAAGACGCGAAAGTACAAAACTTTCACATGATAAGTATGTTCAAACTTCTCAAGCATTGCTCCGTCATTTACGTGTAGAGCGATGCTTTGAAAAATTTCGCAGGACGCAGGTTTTCAGGTAGAGAAGATATTTCGCTCGACTTTGCGACAGCTTTCCGAGGTTTCTCCCACGAATTACTCTTTCCGGTTCGCCTCGCGGCGCGTCGTTATCCCGTTTCCGGCCTGCCTTTACAATTTTCCGAAATGCTGAGCATTTTCGCATGTTCTCCTTTCATACTCCACTCTATTCTTTTAACTGTTCTCGTGAAATTGTGAGCTAACGAAACAGAATCAACCACTCGGATTTGTCGAATTAATTTTACATTAAGGACGAATCAGTACCGAGTGCCTGATTGTTTTCGCTTTTAAAAAATAATAAATTCTCTGATGTTTGTTCTTAGTGCCCATACAAATAAGTCCATATTTCTTGAATTAGGAGAATAGAGCTTAGTATTTCGAAAAATAAATTTATAACAATACAATTTGTAGGCCTTTTCTTTAAAATAAGTTTAATATCAATAATTACAAGATGAATTTATAATTTATGTTAATTGAAAAATGCAAAAATATGTCAACAAAATGAAATTACATTTATCAAGACACTCTGTGGAATATTAAAAAAATGTATAATACCGTCTAACAAATTAATTAGATTATATACCCATGATCTTGTGTTTGTTAATTCATATTCTTGTAATTATATGTCAACTTTCATCACTCTCGTAAGATTATAACGAGATACATTTGAATATTGAAATTCACTTGTCCTCGTATCTTTCATTAATCATTATCTATATTTACAAATATAAACTTAAGAGAAAAGTTAAGAGGATTTATATAAGATAATATAAATGAAAGCGTGAACTTTGCGCTTTCAATCATTGTCACCTGTAGAGTTCGCTAGTGAGTTTCCAGTCGAACGCGGGTGAAGCTTGTTCGCTCGCAAGGAAAGACGCGGAATTTGTAAGCGCATACACAAACAGGTTGGCCCAGATGACGCCTCTGCATAATGAAATTCATTACTTAAAGGTAAGTAGCAAGTGCCTGGCATGGATCAGAGGAGACTTTGCTTAGTTGCCGCCGCTGACAGAGAAAGAGGGAGAAACCGGAAGTGCTGCTTTCTGCCTTGCTGGCTGCGAACAATGAGATCGCGTCCGTGCGCACGTTTGCGAGTAAACTGCAAACAAGAGAGAGAGAGAGAGAGAGAGACTGTACTTAGCCGTGTTCTTCGAGTTGTTTTTTATTTCCATTCCGCTTTTTTCAATCGACATTAACCTTGGGGTTCGACGTCGATTCCATGCCTCGCAGGTGTTTTCTGTGTTGTATAGTATAATTTATTGCGTTGGAAAATTATAGAATGATATTTTTCAACGCGCGAGTTCGCTCGAATCTAGATAAGCTCGTGGGTTGGCGTGTGCCCTTGTAGTCTGAAGTTTTATTATAGAAATAATCTTTGAGACGTTGTTTCTCTATGTGTCTTAAGTTTTTATGCTGCACGATGAATGAGCGCGGTAGTTTGCGACTGACAAGATTGTCCGACGTTTTCTTTCGACGTAATTTAGCAATTTTCTATATACGATTTTCTAATATCGACTTATACCTCGTTTCAGTTCTGTTCGGATAAAATTATACTTTATCTTACTAAATCTACGATAAATTTAAGACATTTTTATATAATTTAAAAATGGAGTATTTTCATTACTGCGTGACTACTAAAGAAAGACTTTTCTAACATAATGCAAGTTTTTCGAACAACTGTGCCTACTTTTTCGTTAAATTGTAATACTTTCTGCTTTATACAAATATTGAACTTACACTTTGTGTGCACTAACAATTTTACTACAAAGCGATAGCTAGGATACGATATAATCTGTTGTTATTGGATTTTTGGTCGTAGGTAAACGTTTGAAATTTTTCTTCGTGCACAGAAAAGTATACGATAACTTTTATTTACGATAACTGCGATATTTTCGAAAAAATTATATGTTTGTTACTAATGTAATATGTAAGACGAAAAGTGAAGTCATAATAGTTAACGTTTTTATAATTTTCTATTTATGAAATGATTGTTTTATGAAAGGCAATTAAAAGTTATTGGCACTAAATATTTATTTTATTCTAATAAAATATCGTCAATTTTTCAAATTTAAGTAAATTTAAACACCTGACAAGATCTATGATTTTGAGCTTTTAATTTGATATTTAAGGCGCTGTTTTGACAAATATTAGAATTACTCATTCGATAAATATATTTTTCAGTGCGCTAAAGCTACTAGTACCGACAACTTGTTAATGTTTAAGATACGAATCCCACGAATTTACATAATTTGTACAATATATTCGTAAAGTTTCAACTATTAATCTCAATAACTGTAACGAGGCTTTACGACAGAGTACATGCGTAACATTGCGAATTCTTAAAGATTTCGTTCACAAGAGCGAATTGTAAATTTCTTAAAGCAGTCTCGATGACAATGGTATTGTAAAAATGTATCTTAGACAGTCATCGCTCGTTATAATCGAATAATTTTTTTTAAGATTTCTCGGTAGCATAATAAAAAAATAAAAATTACAATAAACCTGTAGTTCTAACGGAGTCGAGGGTAAAAAGAAAAAAGCGCGGAAACAATCTGAAGGATGAGTCGTGCATTTAATCGCGACTTTACCGAATCTTAACAGAACGGACTGACGCGAATGAGAGCGGAACCGGCTTCATAAATTTTAATCGAGCGCGCAGAGTCTTTAAGGGCTTAATTGGCATGTGCCCGGGAAAAGAAAAATCGTCACGTCCACCACTTCGAATCACGTGGGAAGCGGCAACAGGTGTGATGCAATAAGTAATCAATTGGTTCCGAAGAGACATACGTGCGCGAGCACCGCGACTCGCCGCTCGCGTTTTCGACGAATCGACAATCGATCGGAACCTCGACGCCTTTATTTTTTCATGTCTCTCGTTACTCACGGCCATTATCGGCTTTGGCCGCTGCTGTGAGAACCGATTGCGCATGCTTCAACCGTAGGCTGTTCAGAACAAGAGCCTGCAGCTACGTAGAATCTAAGTTTCCTCGAATTGTGGATGAGCTTAGACCAAAACTACCTACGATCTTTTCTCATTGCATCCTTGTCTTGCACGGACACCATAAGATTTATCAGAAGGTTACGAACAACTGCACAAATGAATTAGGATTGCTTACAAAATTGCATAAACTTTAAATTAACTGCAGCGTTCGGTGGTTAAAGTCTTTACGATCAAACGTACATTGTGTTGGAGAAAGTTGTAAGATCTTGTAAGAGACAAAATACGGATTATTCGAATGCAAAGTATTTAAAATGAAAAACCTGTTTATTTCTATATTATTTTCATATTATTAGTTTCAAGTTTTCGAAAATAATTTATACGACTAGACATTATGCAATTCTTAACTTTTTACGGTGTTTAGGTGTCTATTGATTTTCTATCAAATTCTTCAATCACTTTATGAATATATTTATTTTTGCCTCAAACTAATCTTCGCATACTTGAAAATCTTTCACAATACCATAAATAAATCTCCGTTAACAAAATCTATTAATGTCCTTAATTCGTTGAACTCGCGTCCAAACTGAAATATTAATTTAAAACAATTTTCTAATAATATGCAACATTATTTCTCATTGCACAGACATTTTATTCTCCAGCGAATGTCTTGAAGAATTTTATTAAAAACCGTAAATACAATCATACATAAAAACCTTTACGCGAAATAAATTTTACATTTCTCTGCAAAGATCCGAGCAATGTTTTTCCTTGCAATAAAAATATAAATCCATCCACTAAATCTTCTTCTCGACTTACTGCAAAAACAAACGAACATACACTTTGCTAAAATAGCGCCTCTACAAAGTATCGGATTTCCCAAACATCCGTCCTTGTTAGAGCGTGCGGTCTACGTCAAACCAAAAGAGCGAAGACTCCTTTCGCAGCGTCAAAAATCAACCCACGACGCATACCTTGGCGATTGTTCCCGCACTAGGAGTTATGGGAGGTTTACCCATTTGGGATCACCGACGCCCTCGTGCACTTCTCAAAGCCACGGACAAGAACGAGCGATAACAAATGTAAAACGGCCGCCGTTTACGGGGCTGCTGTCGCGCAAATATGCACTTCCGGAGTACCGATCAACGGGTGCTCCTTGACTTTTTGAACAGTCGAAAGAAAGCCGAGTCTCAACTGAACTTTATTGCAGCGGCCTCTCGCAGCTTTAGCCAAACGATGCGCCACGAAGCGCGATCGACTCTTGTGCCTGCGACTTGCCAAGACATAATTTACGAATTTACGCGGCTAGGACTGATGAAAACGTCGCTGATACCAGTAAGAAGGAAAGGGATAACTTGCAATTTATTTAACCTCTTACTTGAAATTGTTAAAATACTTGTATCGTGCGTAAGAAATCGCGACGATTTCACCATCAGATTATTATTATTATCCATAAATATTTTGAAATAAATCATTGTCGCGGTTATTATTATATATTACGCTACCATATCTCAGATCTGGTTTACGTATAAAAGGCGTTTACATATTTGTGCTTCTAATTGCATACTTTAATACAAATATTTGCTTCACTTGTAGCCGTGATTGTAAAGCAACCAGCGACTTGTTTTATGGATCGGATGTGATTTTATTCGCGTGAATATTGTTATTGCAGTAGCGAATATCTTAGTATTGCGCACGTTGTACCTGAGCTCTCTTTCCGAGTCCATTAATACGTCGTACTCCCGTTAAGGATAATCTTCATGATTAGCATGAAGGATAATGTTCGTCTCGAGTGAAATGAAAATACGCCACTTGCTAGGAAAATGAGGAAAGCTGACTGGGTGGCGATTTACATCCTTCGCAGTGGCGAGGATGTAAATTGTCCAAGTGTCAACGACGCGAAAGTCGTCGCGTGGACCGCTGCACCCGAATCTCGCATAAGCCTCGAGCGGAGGCTTTAACATTCGATTACCCGCGCGTCGAGCTCTACGATCTTTTCCCAGAAACGAGCAACAGGCAGTTGTTGGCGGGGCTCGTCGGCTGACTCGCGGCGAACGTTGAACCTCGGCGAGTCGGAGAGCTCGCGCGTTCAGAGCGATTCGGTCATCGGCGAACGTGCGCACCGTCATAAACCCGACTCTCTCTCCCTCTCTCCCCCCCCTCTCTCTCTCTCTCACTCTCTCACTCTCTCTCTCTCTCTCTCTCTCTCTCTCTCTCTCTCTCTCTCTCTGTGCCTGGCCGTGCGTACGCGTACGTGTACGCTACCCGTACTCATCCGCTCTCTCGTACGTGGCGTTCTTGTGCTTTGCATTAGACGGTTTTTCTCGGCGGCAGATTTATGCTGGATCGTCGCAATTCGTCGTTCGTGGCGGGCGCGATTCAAATAAGAGACCCCCGTCTACGTGTGTGATTTTCAAGTGCTAGCGTGCATACTCTATACGTGTACATTGCTCTAAGTATATATGATGTAATGTATTCATTGAGGTGAAACGATCGACGCGAAACCACTCGTCTACGTTGATTTGTAAGACATGATGCGCTGTCGTGAGTCACGAGAACAGAGGGAGACTAAGTTATTCGTGATTGAATTTTGTTAATTGTAGTTTACGAGTTGGTTAACGTTTTTTCTTCCGATCTTCTCTTTGTTATTTTCGTATATAAATTCATGTCGGATCCAATATGAACGCAATTCAACGCGCGAAGCGCCATCGGTGTTTGAAATATATACACAGAGCATTAGTAGATTATTTATTTATACGGAATACTTTATTTGAACAGCAGATTTTTAGTTACTTTACTCCTGCTCCTATTAACTGTAAGACATTTGTTAAATTCTTTTGACTCGCAGTCCTCTTTTTATACTTTTCTAATACTCGTATACTTGCCTCTTCTATCTTCATCTCCGCGTCGTTTCTTTGCCTGTTTTATTCAAAACAATGAAAAAATTCAAATTATAACGAAATACTTGTCATAAATGCGCTGTCGATAATACGCGCAATGGCGTGGCTAAATAAAGATATACGTATTCATACCGATTCGCCATAGGCATCCGAAACAACCGACGGAACGCAAAGAATCCGAAAAACCCGACTTTAATTACGAAATCGCTTGTCCCGTCGTATAAAGTCCCTTTTCAAAACCTTGTAAGGAACAACGATACTAACACTGTTACGCTCTGATACGTAAAGTTTCAAATATTCTTTGTAGAATTTGATTCAAGAACAATTAAAAATAGTAATATAATTCATGAGAAATAAAGCATTTACGATTTTGTTCCTTTTTAACATTATTTTTAGAGCATGACCTATAATCGTAGGTAAAATTATCAATAGTTTAAGCTAAAAATTATACGTAAACTTTTATTTTGTATCGACAACTGAGTATTTGTTCAATTGGTCTGAAAATGATGAACTCGTTTAAAATAGCATTTAATTGTTTAAGGTATAAATTCTCTAAGAGACATTTTATAACAAACTTTGTCCAATTACTCATGATTAAAATTGCGTTTCCTACTGAATAATTGCAATTAATAGTAACATTAATAGTAAAATTGGTATTACTGACCAAGTGCTCAAGTGTCTCGATTTATTAATTCTAAATTGTAAGAGGCAATATGTAACTGTACGCCTGTGATCTTAAATGTTTATGAAAATCTTTTTCAAATACAAACAAATCGATGAAATAAAGTGAAAAATTTAAAGTTCAAATTCATATTACATCTTTGAATTACGATACGTCTTCTTTCTTGGTTGCTCATTTTTAAAAAGTCGCTAATTCAAATTAAATCGTTTTACTTGTGTGCCAATGTGTACCAATTGTCTTTAATGATGAATACTTTGTATATTTTCCGAAAACAAGTAGTTTAAAAATGATTAAAATGTAGAAGCCGTAACTACCTCGATGAAACAAAAGCTGTCAGTTTCTTCGCTTTTTCAGTCATCCTTGTCCTCGAGTTTTTTAATCGTTCGTTCCACTTCCTCGATGTCCTGGGGAGACTTGAATTGTCTCTTTCGATTCTTTTCTCTTTCTTGACACTTAATTTTTTTTCGCGATCTCAATTTACGATTTCTTTTTGTATGGTAGCAGTTTTTATTCAATCTTTAAACGCTGGACATTGGATTGCTTCGAGCGACATGGTAACCGATGATTAGTAATTGTACCGCATTATACTAAAAATAAAGAAAATAATTTAATTTTCGTTATAAGACATAGATCACCGTTTATTCGACAATGTGAATTTTCTGAAATAAAAAATGTATTTTTTTAATTGAAAAGCATATAAGTAATAAATATTATTTTTCCTTGCATTTTATATATTTATAAACAATGTAATTATTTTTAGAGTAAGCATTTTTCTTTGTATTAGGATATTAGGATATTTTACTCGAGATTTCTTTAAAAACTTATACCTTCTTTCACAAAGCATGTTTGTACAAATTTGGATAATTTAATTATTATTTTATATTCGCATGAATATTATTAATCAATTCTGTTAAGATGTTCACCAATATATTATTTCTTTCGTTAAAAGACTTATCTGTGCAATTTAGTTTGGCCCATTAAGTTTCAATATGGGCATTTCATTTTTTCAATACTTTTGGATCATAAATAATAAGATGCCTTGTAATTTAGTATATCTATTTTTTGAAAAGAATATTTCGAAAACGAATCTAAAATCTTCCTTATCTTCGCGATAAAAGCCAATTAAAATCTTTAGAAGTATATTAACTTTCAAACTTGTTTAATCTAACTGGGTTATGAATTCTTTGATAAAAAGAATGTTATTGCGAGAAGTCCTGGCTTGTTTATAAATATTTTATTTGTCAAACAACTACAAACAGAAGGGTATTTTTTCAAAGGCTTTTAACAGAAGTTTTCGTTCTATTTTACGTACAAGAAAACGCTCATTAATACGTTCCCAGCATAAAATAATGGATAAACATCCAATTCATGTTGTTCCAAATATAAGTTAATATAAAAATAATGAAACTTCATTTTCACAACATCTACGTGCATTTACAGCAACCAACGAATTATATCGAATAAGCTTAACTTTAACAACTTTTGCAAAATATTACAAATTTAGTGATACAAATCGTATATCGATTATTACCGCAATGAAAATTCCTTACGAAGATAAATTTCACTTCCTTTTTCTTTTTTTATTACAAAAACTGAAATTACAATTGGCGTCATATGGAGATCGTAAAGTAAGTAAAAAGTTTGCTTAAGAATAGAGTTGCTAAGAAAGTGAATTCTTATAGCGCGCGCATGAATTAAGATTTTGAAACAAAGTCGAATAACTGCTAGCAGGATGTAAGTTTCACATCGTTAAATTGTAAATGCGAAAATGAAAATACTTATGAAATTTCAAGCTTTCCAAGTTTTAAAGCATTTTTTCAGCAAGATTACTCAACGGCGTGATTGTAACAATTAGTAGTTTCATATTCGTAAGAAAGCCAACGCTCGCTGTATGAATCATTCCAAGTGGTATAGTATAGTTTTATAGAAATGGAGCTTTTCCGGGCACGAATGAGACAGAAACTGCCATTCGAAACGCTCGAAGAACCGAAGGACTCCCGCGCGAGAACCAGTGACTAACGCGAGCGCCTCAAAAGTCCCGGTCATCCTCGGGCGCGACCGAGGCGCGAACGCTGAAATAGAAGAAAAATGCAGGATGCAGTCGCGCCGAATTGCTCGCATCGCTTCCCCAATGGGCGAGTACTTCGACCATCGCTCGAAAAAGCAGAGAACAATTCCTCGTACACTCCTTGGCGAGCGCGAACGAGGAAACACACTGGCGCGGAGGGCTCGGGAAAGAGGCAATGGCGATAAAAAAAGAAATCATTTCACTCAGCTCTCGTGGCTGCGACAAGGCTTCGGACGCGCGCGTTTAATGTTCCGGCGCGAGGCGAAGCCTGTAGCGCTTGGGCAACGTTCGACAATGCGCTTTTATGCTCGCTGCCGTGAGTAACCGCTGCCTTATCGCGATTACTCGCCGCTGGCTATTATGCGCTCGCTAGGATTTATCGAGAACGGCCTCTCTCGCCGCCGCCGACCCCCTCCCACCGCCCCTCTGCCCCACCGCCACCCCTTTTCGCCCTCGTAGAGCGCGCGATTCCGCGCTGCGAGTCCCACTTTCTTGGGCGCTCAAAAGCTCACCCCGAGAGCTCCGGTCGTCGCTCGATCTGGAGGAGGACGACCACGACGACGACCACGACGACCACCACGACGACGAGCACGACGAAAAGCCGAGTTTCGTTGCTTATGGATTCGGAAAAGTCGGCGAGTTCTTTGTGGAATACTGCTGTTCGTTCGGGCGTCGTTGCCTGTTTTACCGGCGTTACGATCAACCGCTTTCGAGTTTCTCTTCGGCTGCCATCTCGAACATCAATTGAAACTTATTTGCAATGGTGCTCGACTCGCTCGGTTCTTCGCCTCCGTGTCCTTAGGATTATCTTCAATACTACTTCCAAGTGTTCTCCGCAATGTCTCGACTGCTATATTCCACGTCATATTTCGTGACAGGATCGCGCGTAGCCAATTTAAACTAGGATGAAGCTTATCACTAAACACAATATTACAGTAATTATTGCAAGTCTTTAACTAGAGAGGACGGAATATGCTATATACTTTGTTGAGTAGCCGGACGCTGTGTATGACACGGGAGTTCCACGGGTCTGTTGCTAAATTCCCCCGTGAATTCTTCCAGTGCCATTGACAGAATCCAAGCAAAGTTCTCTCCTGTAATCACGAACCACTCTTCTGTTGCATTATTAAATACGTTTTATTGAATACGTCCTCGTCAATATCTGTTTTACTGACTCTTGTTTTATCCATCCTAATCTTTTTGTACGTTACAGTAATTTCATCTAAAAGCTTTCTTGGCGATATTTATCCAGCAGTCGTCCTAATTGAAATTAAAGACAATTCCCCATTGTCTATTCATATATGTATGTCCTTCTAAAATTATTTCAAATATCCGAACTTGTTGGAAATTAGAAATCAATGTTTAAATTTGAAAGAATTACAATCGCTTTGAATCTTTTGCTTTTTTCTAAATTGAAACTTCTCTAGCTTATCGCTACTGACTTTAAAGTTCTGATAATAAACTCTTACTTCAAAATGCAATCTTCAGCTCTATAATATTAACGTATTTTCTCAAAAAAGTGAGCCCAATGTATTAAGTATTACAGTTACTTTCATACTTGTAATCATTTGAAATAGTTTGCTATCACAATTTAATCTCAAACGAACGTTAATCGAATTGAAATAATTTTCTTTAATAGGAATTACTGACCTAGTTATGGACTATTATCACGTTTTAATCTAAAAATTACAAATACGAAAATAAACTATTAAAATGAAATAAATATGAAAATTGCATTTAACATTACGCGAAAATGAATTTGAATCGTTCGCGAATAAAAGCAAATTCTTCGTAAATTTCAAATTCACTTGCCTTTTATGCGAACCATCGCACAACAAAGTTTCGAACAATCATTTCAATTGCTTCTTCAAATAAGAAGTATCTTTTACTTTTTTGTTTTGTCATGATCTCGCATATTAAGGACAGCTTTTTCTGAATAGAATTAAAATTAAAATTAAAATTAGGATTAAAATTAAAATTAAAATTAAAATTAAAATTAAAATTAAAATTAGAATTAAAATTAAAATTAAAATTAAATTAAAATTAGAATTAAATTAAAATTAATATTAAATTAAAATTATAATGAAAATAAAATTAAAATTAAAATTAATTTATAATATCAAATGCAGAAATAAATAAAAATTATGATGATAATAATAACAGTAATAAAAATTATTTTAGCTATATAAATAATAACAAAAGCTTTAACATTTTAAATGGTATATAAACTTATCTACGGTCAATGATACGATTCAACCACATCACCTTTCTATCTTTTAAAGCCCTCATCATATGTTCAAGCATTCATTAAATGAACCAAGTAACTCCTCGCGAATGAAGCAATCGCTTCTCTTTTTCCCTCTCTCTCTCTCTTTCTCTTTATCTCTCCTTTCGCGCTTTTTTCCCTCTTATCCTTATTGAAAGATCT
Source organism: Wiebesia pumilae (assembly GCA_018907045.1). Lineage (NCBI taxonomy): Eukaryota > Metazoa > Arthropoda > Insecta > Hymenoptera > Agaonidae > Wiebesia > Wiebesia pumilae. The sequence goes on along the minus strand of JACCHZ010000181.1, from coordinate 7,135,717 downwards.
CAGATATCGGATAAGAGAATCTTCTCAACCAAATTTACTCCTTTAAAATATATAAGCAACCCAGATTACACCAGATAAGATGTAGAGTGAAGCTCTTGAGCCATCGAGCTGGAGAATCTAGAAAAATCGCGACTCTACACGAAATGAAGAAGTTAGCTCTGCACGTGTATACGCAGGAACAAGAAGATAAAGAAAAAGGAGCCGGTGATGGACGAAGTTGAAATTTCTCATGGGCAACTGCGTGCAGTATAGACGTGCGGACGCGCCAGTCACCGAGGAATGTGCACCTCTCTGCGTCTCTCTCTTTCTCTCTCACTGTCTCTCTTTTTCTTTCTTTCTTGCTCGACGTAAATGATTGGGGGGTTGAAAAGAAGAAGAGCTAGGCGAGAAGAAAAAGAGGAAAAGGAAAAATTATGGGAAAAAGATGGAGGAAAAGGACAAAAAGAGTATTAGCGACTACAGTGGTAAACGGCAGAGAAAGAGAGAGAAAGAGAGAGAGAGAGAGAGAGAGAGAGTGAGAAAACTGAATAAATGGTACGTTTGAAGGATTTCTGGTTATAACTCTTTCGTTGCTGCATGTTTTGTGTAAAGTGTCCCTCGTTCATTTTTTATATTAAATGATTTATGACTAAGAATAAAAATGAAACTTAGTCGGTAGAAAAACTTAATAAGGCTTTTTAACAAAAGAAATTTAAAAAACATATAGAAATAAGTGCCACAAAGAGTGTTATATTACGATTATAAATTCAGTATAAAACCATTGGGATACGTCCATGCATTATAATTCGTAAAAATGATCGAGTATCTAAAATATTTTTAAAAATACTCTGCACAATAGATGCCTAGGTTTGAAATAATATTTCAGTATAATATCTTTTCGTTATTTCTCAATTTAATAATGCACTTCTAATGTTTCGTCTTTTCTTAAACCAGCAAAAATTACAGTTCCTAAGTCGTGTGCTATATCGATGCTGAAACATCACGCTTTGTTGATTTCGAAATGACTACAAATAGACGTAAGCTTCTAATGGAAACACAATGTGGGAAAGTCAGAAAACGCGCGAAGCAGGGATCGAGGTAAACTCTCAAAAAGTGTAGCAATTACAGCAAAAGTAGCATCGCAACGAAAAATAAAAAAGACAAGAGTGAAATTTGCACTGAAGATTAACAGCTCTGCCAGAGGTGGGAAGAGGAAATACGGAGAAAAAGGGATGCCGCGAGACTTCCACGAAGAAATCCTCTCGGCCTTCTCGTCTGCTCGTTTCCTCGAGGCTTCTCTCCACTCCGTTCCAGATCAATGACTCTTCGCGAAAGCGACGGACTCTATTTCTGCTCTATGATTCGTTCTCCGATCGTTTTCCACGCCCGTCCTTTGATTTCCTGCATCCTGCCACTTCCGCTGACTCTTTCTCGTTTAACGATTTTTCTTTTGTCGCGGGTACCGATACTTTATTCGCTCCACTTGTGAATCATTCTTCGTCAAAAAATAATTTCGTTTTTTGTTCCGATTAATTAATGTAAAAGAAATGTTTCGAATTTTACAATTGTTTTATGGATCTAAGATGGTCGCTTCAAAGCTATTGGTTTATCGAAGCTATCAATTTTCGAAAACGTTGACTTGACGTGTTTACGTATTACATATTGCCTATACTTGTATTAAAATTATATCGAGATCTATTAAGATTTCAAACAAAGCTTTGCTATTAAATTTTGATTATAAACCCTTAGAAGACTGTATTGGTTATTTTTTTTAAATACTTTTAATCGTATACTTCATCGTGGTTGGTTATTTTATCGCGTGCATGGGATTTTACGCTTGGTTATTAAATGAAAACTACTTCGTGAAAATGCAATGCGTTAGAAAAAGAAGACATAAGAAATACATCGTTGTGTAATTCGATAAATTCCGTATTGACTGTTTTAATAAGATTCACTGTTAAAAATACAATTACAGCCAGAAAAGAATGAACCAATGATATATTGTACTTAAACAATGGATTATGCCATTCAGGAATAGAAAACGTGGTAGCGCCAAGCTAAAAATAAGGCGAAGATTGAAAGTTGGGGATGAAAGGGGGCAGAGGGAGGATGGTGAGATAGCAGAAAACCTGTTTAAAGAGTTACGAGGTCGACATGCTGCCCAACAGCACCGGACTTTAAAAGCGCTTCTCCACTTTTCGTCCTTCGAGCTCTCAGGGCCCACGCGACTCTTTTCTATACACATATTCACGCAGCAAACACCTACATGAATTCAAAAGCCAAAGAAGATTCCGGTCGCCTTGTTTCTTAATATGACTGTACTGGAAAGCTATATCGGTGACTAAACTCGACGACGGTGCTAATGTTTTGTCCGATACGCTTTCCTTTCGTAACTTCGAGTGAGCTATTGTAAATTGTTTTGAAAGCTATTCCTGAGTATTCCCTACGAACGTCTGACAGGACAGGTCGCTGAAATATTATCTCGCGCTAATCTTCGGATTAGATAGTCAGAAGTGTAGAATAAGAAATGACAATACAGCAAGGACATTACATCAAACGAAGTAAATAAACTAATGGGGAAAGGTAACTTATAATTGCATTCTCATTTACTCTCAGAATTCGTAGCAATATAGTAGTGACATGACGCTTAAGAAATGGCAAAAACGCCATCATATCCACAGTTGCTTTACCGACGTTAAATGTGCATAAAGTGAAAAAAAAACTGTAGCGACTGGTTATGAGCTTTTCATTTAATAAATTAGAGCAATAATGCCGAATTCCCAACCTCGAAGCGAGCTTAAGATCATCGGACTGACCAACAATCGACGCCTCGATTAACTTCTTCCCGCTTCGAAATTCAAGAGAAGTTCTCTCTCTCTCTCTCTCTCTCTCTCTCTCTCTCTCTGTTCTCATTCTCTGGACACAGAAATCGGTACTTTGCCACGACCTCACTGCTTGTAATCGATTATTCCGGAATCGAAGGAGCGAGAGAACGAACGCGCTCGAATTGCTTAAGCGTGGGAAGCGAACGACAGAGCGAGAGCGGGAAAAAGGCTGCGGGGCAGTGATTTTTCGAATGATCGAAAAGAAGGGCGTGCAAGAAGGTACAATAAGAAACGGATCTATTAAATATAGCGATGGAGAAGGAGGTATCGCGAAAAAGAGACTGCGATTTAATGGAAAGGCATGGTTCTGGAAAAGAAAGAAACGTTCGAGTTCGTGCTTTTGCTGCAGTGAATTTTAATCGAATCAAATTTCGTAGAAATGAAGCAACGAATGACATAATAATAAGTAATTAAATCTTTACACTACGTGTTGAAAATTTTCTAAATAAAGCTTTAAAGTTAATTGTATCGTATTGTTCAATTCACATAAAATAATGCGAATCTTATGAGCTAATGAGTAACTTGAAACATCAAATGCAACCAATAACCCCAATATCGGTAGCCGCGGTATATTTCATTACAACGTGATCGAAACTTTTTACACTTTTTACACATATTGACCATATTCATGTGAAAGAAATTTTTCAAATTGCTCGTATATTGCAAAATTTTGACGTTGGAAAAATAAAAAACATTTGAATACGATAAGTGTGAATGGAGTTTCTACAAAGGCAACTATGTGGTGCTCGACTGAACTACGCATTACGCAATTGAATCGATTAAATTAGATCATTTTTCTCTAATAATGTACATAGTCATTTGTTAATTCGTGGGGCTTTATCATAATTATTTCTATAAGAAGGAAGTTTATGAGTTAATCAGACAGTGATTACGAACACACTTTTAATATATGTGTGTGTATATTAATACACGTTCAAGCTCCTTGCAATACAGCTATAATTATTAAAACTATAATTTGACTGAAAGTAATTAAATAATTGGCTTTAATTTTTAAATAATTAAAATAATACGTGAAATGACCCTAATTTGAAATTTATAAATGCAAAACACATAATAAAAATGTTTCACATTTCAGGTAGTCCGAGTCTCCGAAACGCAAAAGGGAAGTTTCCTTTTCATCTTGATCAACAGGAGGTTCACGGAGGCCTCGATGGATTCCTCGTAGTTCCCGCTCTCCTAAATCGCGGATCGAAACGCAGCGATAAACAAAGTGTCCGTTGCTCAGGGCGCGTGCGCCCATGTTTTGCCAATCGTGGAAACATATGACGGGATGGAATGTGTCCAACGATAGCGGGTGAGAATCTTGAAGCCTCGCTTTTTCGCAACGCTCTCGTCTTTAATGAGCGTCGGGAATCTTGAAGCAAGAGCGGGATGATTGGGGAAAAATCCCGAAATAAAAAGCAAGAGCCGGAAGATATATGTATAGCAGGCGTAGCGTATCGGAGGGACGATTTCACGCGGTGGCGCAACCGCAACGCGATTGACCTTTTCCGAAGCGTCGAGGAGAAAAAGGCGAGAAGAAGCGCTCGCACGTACCGATGCTTCTGCAAAACTTTCTTCGGCGAATGGCCAGACGTCAGAATTCACTGTTGCATTAGCGTTAGAGATATATTTAGCGGCGCATTCGCTAATTACAAATAAAGTTTACGGAATGCTCTCTTGTGTTCTATATTCTTCACCACATTCGGGACAAGTACTTTTACGATTATGAATTTCTTTTTGTGGCGTTGCTTCGATGAAGCAACATAATTGCACTACGGCTAATCTTCTGAAATAGAATATGCACCGTACCCGCTTAATCGACCTAACGTTGAGCCAGTATGGAGAACGAGGCTTCTAGAGTATCGATAAATATTTTTTCACGCAGCATCAAAGCAGTCTTTTCTTAAATAAATCGATATAATAACCTTGAACGGAATGAGGATCGATACGAGCCCATTGGGAGTAAAACGCGTTTTCGGAAATCCACTAGAGGTTCTCTTCGGCGCAACTGACGTTCCCAACGGAACAGAAGGAAGTGCGTTTGCAAGATGAAGGGACGAGACGCTTATTAAAAGAAAATGCTCGTACGATCGAGCTTTCGCCGAGCAATTCAGAAGCGCATAGATCTCGCATGTGGCAAAGTTACCGTCTTTCCCCGTCTCTCTCTCTCTCTCTCTCTCTCTTTCTCTCTCTCATTCTCGGTGCACAGACCCAGAGACACAATACGGAGAACGAGAAGCGCGCGTTTACGGTAAAAACAATAAAATGACGCGACACACACTCGAGTCCTGCGCTTCTCCTGCTCGCGGAAGATGTATCCGATAGGAGCCGCGTGACTTTCGAAATCTCGAGTCTCGCCGGGGCACGATGTGAAATTATTGCCGCTGAAATCGTGAGAATCGAGGGAAGCCGCGCCACGGAGGTGGAGGAGACTACCACGCGACCGGCTAGCGACGAGGGGACGATCGAGCGAAAACGACCCTCTTATGCTAAGGGCGAGGAGAGGGGAGTCCGCAGCTCCAACGGTGACAACCCGACGAGCGTCGATGCTCGGTCTGATCCTTGCTCGGATAGTGATTAACACTGTTGTTACCTCTGAATTTACCCGCTGCTGCAGCTGGCGGCTAGTGCTCGACTTTTCCTCGGCGTATTTACTCGTCGAGGCGTCCATTGGAACGGTCACCGCACAGGAATGTTTTTTCTTTTTTTAATGGCTCATTGTACTTTTTTAATAATCGAGCACTGATACATTTCGGTATGATAAATGTGATCCATTGATCAGTCATGCACTAGTAAATAGAAAGGTTGCAGTCGCTGAAAATCGTCCGAGTACCGAAGCCGTTCGATTATTTGCGCATTTCGCATTGGAAAATATGTTGCGCAACTTCGTACATTGTACTGCAACCAAGTACTAATATTTCAGTTTATGACACGTGGCGTCGGCACCTTTTCGGTAGATAATATTCACTTTGGATAGTTAGCAAATACACGCTGTAAATTATATCTCGCTGCAAGCAACTTACATTTCTCTTAGACAACTACAAATTTTATAATTTTGAACAATTTCAATGAATTTAATGGGATTTAAGTAATTACCACGTTAATTTTAACACGTATAAAGGATGCATTGGGTATTACGAGACGCGTTATCTTCGTTTCAGTAAGCGAAAAGCCTTGAAGTTTCAGCCGATAATTAATCGGAAATTCCTTGTATACATTAATTTTAGTCATACATTACTTCAATACTGGACTCGATTTGATTATTTTTAATATAATATAAGGAGATATCATTAATAGAGATTTTCAAATTTCACAGCAATATTAAAGTATGCGAAAATCTAGTATTTGCACTTGGAAATGAAAAAGATTTTTATTTTTAATGAAGTTGCCAACTAAATTATGACTAATAATAAATTGCACTTTTTAAGTTAGCTCTTTATAAAAACAGCATAACGCTTATGACATTTGTATATTATAATTATAACAACATTTCATAATTCTATATCAGCTACAAAATAATTGAAAATTAATTTTTAAATAATTTGTAGCTCTTGTACAACTATCTACGTTCAATAATCAAATTTTACGTAAAATTTAGTATAGTTTATGTTACATAAATAAGTCTAATACATCGTACAATATTCATAGAAATTTTCATGTCCGGAGCTTAATTTTGCTGTACTTTATACGAGAATACTCTCCTTGAATGTTGATATCACATGTGTTGAATAAAAGGAAACCATTATATTACATATATATTACATATTTTAATAAATAATTATCCACTTAAATTGCAGTAAATTTTTGGCATCGTAGTAGATTCAATGAATATAAACGAATAAATTCGAGTAGCCTCTTCAAATTATAAGCTGCTGATAAGTGCCCTGATATTTAAACATCATAGCAAATATGTCTTATCAAATAATGTTATGAAAGTGTGTATTTATTCAATGATTCATGAAATTAGGATTATTGCCTGCAATGTTTGATTTTTTTGTTTCTCTATTTAAAAAATATGAAAATACGGAACTAATTTATTACGACGTGACAGTGATGAAAAACGCGCATTTGAAAAAACGATATGAAAATTTTATGTATAGGCGATAGGAACCTTGTGTTATAATTGCAAGGTTGAGATAAGATGCGAAAACTTAACGGAGGTAGAAAAAAATTCAAGTCACGACAATAAATTTCTGAGAAACTGTGATTTCATAGGCGATTCTTTCAATGCGATGTAGCCTACCAATGACTTATGTGCATTTCTTTTAGATTTCAAGTAATAAGAGAACATAACGTTACGTAATGGAATAAATTCTTTTGAATATAAATACTAATCTTTCTCAAAAGGCGGTTAAATATCTATTGCTTAAGGTTTTATATCTATTTATGCGAATTATTGTTTCGTAAAAGTTTAAGACGACGACGACGACGACGACGACGACTAGAACAAATGCATTACATTTAGTAAATAAAATTTAATGCACATGAGATATTTATGAATCGTGAGTAAAGTCTTATGTAATAATCGTTAAAGTACGTTTTAAATTGTCGTAATTGCAAGGTATTTTACACTTATTTTTTTCTCTACAAGTTATCTACAAAATATTGATTATTTTTAAAATCAATGTTACAATAAATTACTACTAATCCCTATATGTACTTTATATATTCGTTCCTCTCGTAACATATAGACTTATTTCTCCGTAAACTGCGTTTGATCCCATTTTTTACAAGACTAAAAAAATCCGAAGATAATAGACGCTTTACTCGAGCAAAGCTGCTTTCCGAGCCTTCTAATTAAAATCTGTCCGATTCGGGTTAGCGACTTATTTATCTACAATCCAACTTATTCGTCGAAATTTTTCCGCAACCCCTTCAAATGGTACGTTTTCACATACGAACAATTTTGAGGAATAACTCAAAATTGTTGAATACGTTAATCCGACAATCGAACGCGAGAAGTCTCGTTAATAATGACATCGTTGCTTTTGCAGGTTCGGATAGACCGAGGCCGGTACCTTTCCTAGAAGTGAATTCTCCCCGACATCTCGCACCCTCGAAAGCAACAGCGGCCACCAGCGCGTTTGTGATACGAAAGCCATGCGCTCGGCTGAAAATCGCGGATCCCTCGCACCTCGAGGGAAAACTCTCGGAGGAGGCTCCGCTCCGATTCCTCCTCCGCGTGAACCGCGATTGCATTCGCCGTACATGGGGCATCGGATGCCGGCACAAAAACCACTCTCTCGTAACGAGTCGTTAAACTTGCTCGCGTGGAACGATTCTCATGGAATCGCGCGCGCCAGATCCTCTACCAACCCCCGCGGCCTCGTTCCTTCACTGTTTTTTCTCCTCCGCGTACTTCTCCGTCCGTTCTCCTCTTCCTCTCTGCCACCGTCGGTTCTTCGCTCCGTGTCTCGTTCTCTCTTTCTTTTTTCTGGTTCTACCCGTTGATGACTTTATGTTAAATTGATACGCCCAGACGACGTTAAACGGCAGTTCAAGAGATGCGCAGGAGAAATGGTACAAGTTCGTGATCTCCTGTTTTCCGCTTTCGCGAAACCTGTCGGGCACCCGTTTTTCTTTTTCTTTTTCTTTTAAACTTTATTGAACTAGGCAATCTTTGTTCTTGGAAGTTTTTATTAGAACTTAGTGCAACGTTTTTGTCTGTAAGGCAATTAAATACCCAAGCTTTCAAATGAATTATGCGCTAACCTTTCACTCGCGAAAATGAATTAATTTTATGCTAACTAAATCTTAAAATCATCAATAATAACATTGATTTAGAAGAAATTCAATCTTTATTGATGATAAATATTCAGCAATAGAGCACGCCATATTGCTACATCAATGAATGCATAACAATTTGTCCATCGTACTTGCGTTTAGACTTTGTGCCTGGACGTATGAATATTTATAAAGGTATATCGAAAATATTAATTGAAAGTTTCACTCTATTTAATTTATTGAGCGCTTACTTAGAATATTGTTTAAGTAGATCATCTGTGAATACTAATAGATTGTTCCTTGTATTCGAATATACGGAAGAAACATTGAAACGATAATAAAATCCGATTAAAAACATCTCGTTAGATATTATTGCAGGATGAATAAAAGTAGAGCCATCGCTAATTGTCCAATATAGTATGATTGTAATAATAATAGAAAACAACACAATAATAAAAGAATTAATCGCTCTCTGTTATTAAAGTATCGGTCCACGAAAAGTGTACGCATTTTTAATTATGCTTTTTAATTGTGACAAGTTATTCGAGATGACTCTGCATACATCTGCAACCGATTGTACAAAAATCGATCGCTCAGGAAAAAAAAGAAAGAAACCCCTGTTCTTTTCTTAAAAGCTCTCGCAACTTTTTCGTGAATCGTCGAATTTTATCAGTGCAACGAACGCTCGCGCGAAACGGTTTTTAGGGTATATCGGTGCAATGACGTTTTCCTTTGGCCACAATCGCGTTTAGCCTTCAGCAAAGCATGAAACCGATATAACTGCTCGCTGAATGTAAACCGCAGTAGTGTGGCACATGGGAATACAAAAGAAAATCATTGAACCGAATAAAAATTCTTTGACGCGCCAGCACGAGAAACGGAACTCCTTAACCCAAAAGCCACAAACTTCAATTTTTAATTGAGAATTTTCAAAGAGCTCGTATACGTAATCAATTTCGGATATTAAGTTATATTTTTCTATAGAGTTATACCATAACTTGATTATTCACATAAGCAGGACTCACGGAAGTAAACGAAAAGTTTTAGTTACGATAATAAATTTAAAATTATATTCTTACGTACTGTCTACATCATTTTGAATATGTAAGATAGATTTTCTCGACGTAATGCCACTAAATTATTAATGAAAACGATTCAGAAGACCGAGGCATTAATTATTTTAGAAATTCATGTACATTAAATTGCAATGGTGCGATAGATGAGGTGTTTTAAAGATAAGATTATACTTGAATTGAAAAATTCTTACAGACTGATACAAGCTGAAATGTGTTTACGTATTCTGCTGTAATTGAAATAGAATTTTCTAAAAGTTTCATGAACTTCATTCCGTATTACTAAAGATGACAGGAAAAAAATTGTCATCGTTGACGCGATAATTTTTTAAAAATTTTTTCCTATCTCGAATCAGTGGAAAAGGCACAAGTCAATGAAGTAGGCATTAAAAACAGTTGTACTTTTAAACTTTTAGAAACTTCAACGTTCTTGCCCTCAAATACAAAGTTACAGATAAATTTCCTCTATACTATTACATACAATCAATTTTTCATTCGCAAAGAATAATAAACGTAAAATATCGCTGTTATAAAAATTCCATTGTCATACTCCATTTATATTAAAGCAATGTCCGAGTATTATATTTATTCTTTTACGGCCCCGAGTGAATTGTATCTATGTACTAGATTCATGAAAAACAGATCACAATACAGTTTTTAACCGAAGGTCTTTTCGTCGCAACACACTAATTATTGTAAGGTGTAGTATATCGGGAACTTTGTAAGCCAAATAACACAAATGGTTTGTGTAAAGAAACAAAAAACAAACTTCCCACTATTAAGATGAATATCGTCGTAACGATAGATGTGAAAAAGGTGGCGGGAAAGCGATCGTAAGCCGAGTCAAGAGGTGAGCGGCAACGCGCGTGTATACAGTAAGTATCGTACCTTTCTTGACACCTCGATGATCTCATCCCTCGCCCTCTCGTCGTCCGCGTTATTGACCAGCTCTTCGGGCGGTCCGAGAAAGGGTCTCGACACCTCGAGCAGGCTTGACGTCGCCGCTGCCTCGTCGTCTACAGTGATGGAAAACCACGGGGAGGAAGGGAAAGTCGATGCCCGCGAGAACCGCGTGCTTATGCAACAGCGGCAAAAGAATGAGAGAGAGAGAGAGAGAGAGAGAGAGTGAGAGAGGGGGCTGGGGGTGCGATGATCGGTGGGAGTGGGCGCGACACGTGTATGGAAAGTCGGCGGTTCCAGAGATCGATAATCGAAAAAATTGCGCGCAACGACGCATCGCTAAGGAAGTGATTTGTCGCTAATTAATACGTTCATCGCGGACTACTTAAGAGGAAAAGGCCATCCAAGTGGTTTACAAGAGCGAAAATCGTTTGTGCATTCGAGAGAAATCGATTCTGAAAAAGATTAAAGTTCTGTAAAGGAAAGAACAGATAAGGCTGCATGTCTCGTGTAGAAAAATAGATTCTCTTTTATTACCTCGATTAAGTTCGGCCTCCTGAACGGAAACCGCCTCGCAGAGAAAAGATGTTCCGTGATCAGTGGAGTCGTACACGCACACCGAGCACCGAGGGTAAAGTGGCCCCAAAAATCACGAGTACCGCTCCCGAGTTCCTGGCACTCTGCGAGGAGAGCGAGCGCGGAGAGGATGCGGGAGCAGGAGCGTACGTGTTTTGAAACGCGAATCCGGCAATTTAGGCAAATCGGAGGTGCCGCGAGATATCGGACTAGCGTTCTGTGCCTCGTGACGTAACGGTGAGCGCTTTATTCCTTCCTTCCTTCCTTCCTTCCTCCCTTTGACTCTTGGCTGACTGACGTATGTGTGTGTGTGTGTGTGCAGGACGCGCACAAAGAAACAGAGAGAGATACAGAGGGGGAGAGAGCTGTTACGTCCGGGGTGAAGAAGTCGGGGATTCGAGCGTCGACTGCGGTTGGCAAGGCCGTCGACGATAAGGGACAATGAGGGGAGTTGTCCTTGAGCGAGTGCGCGTGTGCGTGCAAGGTGAAGACGGGCTAATGCGCGCACCGGGGCTCGGTTCTTGTGTGTAAGTTTTGTAAGTTCCGAGACGACCGCCTGCTCGGAGTGACGTGAGTGAACTAAAGCTGCAGGCTGGCAGGTAACGCCAGGTAAACTTGCCTCACCGTCGTGCCGCCGCCGTAACCGCTGCCGTCGAGCAACCTGCGCCCGAGCCCCGTACCCGTGCAGGAGAGAGGAAGAGAAGAAGGTGGCCGACAGCGCCAGCCGGCCGTGAGTCGAGAGAGAGAGAGAGAGAGAGAGAGAGAGAGAGAGAGTGTGTGTGTGAGCGAGGTCTACCAGCGCCATGAAAAAGAAAGAGCGAGAGAGCGAGGAATCTAAAGACAAAGAGAGAGCGAGAGAGAGAAGGGCCGAGGGACCGGAATCAGGGAGAGGGAACGATAGAGGGAGAATTAGAAAAGAATGCGAGAGAGAGTGAGAGGGAGTGGGAATAATAAAGATGATAAAGATGAGAAGAGAGACTATGGTCGCGCAGGACACGTTAAAAAATACAAGCGTGAGAGAGAAGGATGAGCCGCGGCGGAAGGAGGGAAAAGTATATACAGGTGGGGGAGAGGCGAGGAGAGAGAGAGAGAGAGAGAGAGAGAGAGACAAAGAAGAGAGAGGAGAACGAACCGCGGAGCTGGAGAGTCTCTCTCTCGGTGCCTGTGTGTGACTCAGCTCTCGGAACGAGCGAATAGGCCACGGCGGAGCAACAGCAGTGGCAGCAACAGCATAGTAAAACTTATGCTGCCACGCTCTGTTCCTTGCTACGCTTGTAGTGGTGGTATAAGGAATATACGCTGAATATACGCTGTATGTACGCGCGGGATATGTATTGGATACACGGGCTGCTCGTGGCGAAAACTACATTATTTTTCATACTTACGTTATGCTTCGCGCGATGTGTGAGCGTGGGCGTCCAGTCGATGGCTCTTCACTTTTCACCCGCTTTTCCGGATCGTATCGAGGCGAGCTCTGGAAATGTGGTACACCGATTTTCCGCTTCCTTTTGTACTCGCTGGGATTCGCCGTGAACCTCAGAAGCCATAATGAAACAGTTCTATTCTCCGCTGACTCCCGGGAAAAAAAATTTTCCTCAAGCAATCCAGTCTATAGGTTTTAAGAAAGAAAAAAATGACGTACGTGACTTGGCAAACGATTATAGTAGTGAAATAGTCGCGTCACTCTATTATTCTACACTGTTTGTTGCGCTAAATTATTTTCTACAGTTTTCTGTAATTGCGATAAAAACATTACTTGGTCCATTAATAATGTAACTTATTTATAGCGTTCTGGGTGTTTACAACTTTGACAACTCAATCGCAAGCATTTATTTTCTTACTTTCTTTCTTTAATGTTTTATCCTTTAAGTGTCCTTACAACTTTTTAAATATTTTCTTTTTACAATTTTTTAAATATTTCCATAGTATTATATAATCAACGCTTGGGCTTACTTACTGATCAATGTAATGAATTTCGATGAATCACACGAATTACGACAATCAAACTGTTTAAAGAACTTGTAATGGATGTTTCTGCCTTGTATCACATACGAATAAAGTCATAATTAATGTAACATTCGATTACTCAATTACTCAATAACAAACAGTTCGTATACTTCTTTGTACTGTAGCGTATGACAAATATAATATATTAAAACTGTTCATTTTAATGTCTAAAATTTGCAATTTGCTTCAGCTGTTCGTTGCAATAAATATTGAAAATTGGCGATTTCTTTTTGTAATAAACAAATAGGCGATATACTTGGTTGATAAAAAATTATTTTTCATTTTTACGATTCCTTTCGTTGGTTTTTATATAATTTTAACATATATATTTTATCTAAAAATCTTACAAAAATTATGTTTGCTACAGATGCCATTTTTAGAAATCTTTTAAGTTTGTCGTTTGGCTAACTAATAAAGTATTGTGGTAATGAATAATTTGAAAGAAATGAAAATTATAAGACAAAAGCCTCTGAATATATAAATCGTAAGAAAATAATGACTTAAATTATATTTAAATGTTAAATGCGTATAGTAATTCATATAATTATTTCATATCATAACAATTTCTATATGCTTTATTATTCCGTAATTCAAATGTGCATCGCATAATTATAGTTCTAGGTGTACTAACGCGGTCGGTGATTATACTTTATTAATATTAATGTAAATTTAAACTTGCACTTTGTTTCTAACTTCAGACATTATTTAACATAAAAATGAGCGTCTTATTACTAATAGAAATTGGATATCATAATTATAGGAGCGAAATTAATATTTTTAATGAATTCCTATAATAATTCATGAAGTAATATTATCTAGTATTTAATACGCATGTTTATCACTGTTTCGCATTTGACGCATTTCCAGGCTCATTATCATATGAATTTCAATTTTTGTCACGTTACACTTTTACACTGCATCCACGCGACACACTAAATATAGACATTTGTTTAATAATAGATTATTATTTTTCAAAAAAGTAATTTATTTGTACAATTTTTTATAAAACCGGCAAAATAGTTTTCCAATTACCGAGCCTGCAAATGAATCGGCTCATTTTCAAACAATAACTATCATTATTCAAATACATGCGCATTGAAAATTCGATTCAAACTTTCGATTAACCGTTAATTTATTATTCAAATAAATAATTATATGACGAAGCTATTGATACACTTATGTGTCGAAAATTTGAAAATTCTAGATTTCAAATTTCAAAACTTTTGAAATAAGTTATTTGCTAGCCAAAAGAGCGATACGTTTCAGATGAATAAAACGAACGAAAGTATTTTTTAACGTATTTTTACGTTATATCGTATTAGTCCTCATTTGCACACCTCAGTAATGCTATTATTATTAGCATTTACAAGCGCAACCTTAAATGAAAAAGAATACAAAAGGGTGTAGACGAATTAGACTTTTACGTAAAAGCCTGCAGTCAGTTTGAAAAACTGCTTCTTACCGATACCCATTACGGGTTCATTATCGATACAAGATCTTTGAACAAGCAGAGCGCATATCGTAAAATAATCGATCGAGTCGAGCAGCCCTTCTCCCTCCACGTCCGCTGCCGCAATCGCCCTTATGCTGCGCAATCCCATTAAACAGTATCAATGAAGGACCGGCTGACGCCTAGGTAGCTACGTAATAGTGCAGCGGACAACAGGTTGCGAGTATCCCACCCCCCGATTTCCACGCACGAACATCAGGTGTGACAGAGGAACAATTGGAAGCGGACTCTCGCTTCTTGGCAATTAGCGCAGGTGAATATTTGGCATCGCGCTCATGGATTTGGGCATCTGCCACCGAGGGCCTCTCTGTAACCTTGCACGGACGCTCGCGTGCTCGATTTTGGGACGAGCGGTTATTTCGGTGCGTTTATGATAACAGAACAGACTGTTCTAAAAATAGAACCGAACGGTTCTAAGTTGTTGAGAATGCAGCTGGCGAAACAACGCGCGTCCCATGGATCCCCGACCGAGATGTTGTGCAACACAGTACAAACAGACTTTTAAATTTTGCTCCAAACATTTTTCCTGGCATTATTTACGTACTCCTATTTATGACTCTCGCTTATTTTAATGAACGAATACAAATCGACCATTGCTATTATATCTCACAAGCAGTGGCATCGTTCTTAATAAGTTATCCGGAAAAATAGGGGGTAACTACGAAAAGGGAGATACGAGGTTGATTGCATGTTTGATCATTACTCCGAGTAATCACCAAATTATCGGTACAAATTACCATCTGTAAATAAATTAGTTGCCGTTAAAAATTACTTCTATCGCGAAAATTACTTAGCATAAATATCATTAAAATGTTCACCACTAACATCAAGCATCCATATAATTTATCAGTCACAAACTACAAAGCTGATGTGTAATAGGTAAGTACGTGGTATTTTGATAGCGGTGGAGCAACATATTAATTTGTTTCAAGTTTCTGGTAACGAATAATTATTGGATCATACGATTTTTATATGTCCGTATATCCTTCGATGTTCATAATAATTATAACATTTAAAAAAATTGATCTGAAATCAGCCCACAGCTTAATTAAATGTAATATAATCGAAAATCTTTTTTCTATCCAATTGTTTTGCACGATTTCATGCAAAGACGAAGAAAATGTACAGCGTTCCATTACTGTACTTTTACTGCTTATTTCTTACGTGACAAGTTAATATTACGTATAGCAATAAATTATTCCGATCTAACGAAAACGTAATGTCCTTTTCGTCCTGTCTTCTCCCCTTTACTAGCGTAACCAGTAAACGTGTCATTGGCAAGCTTGACTGTGCAATCATGACATTCACACGAAGTCACCCGTTAGAGCACGCACCCACACGTGTGCAATTTAAGCACCTCGCGGCTCAACTAACCTCACCTGAATCCCCCGAAGCGTGACTTTTCACGTGGAGTGTATAGTGCCTCACTTGGCGCGCACGATTTATATGTATATATGGAGAGAGAGAGAGAGGGAGAGAGAGCGTTCAAGGAAGGAAGTCAGAGTAGAGAACGTCCTCGTCGTCGTCGTCGTCGTCGTCGTCGTCGTCGTCGTCGCGTCGTCGTCGCGTCGTCGTCGCGTCGTCGGGTCGTCGTGGGCGTGTAAGTAAGATAAACTGATAGAAATTACGGAGATGTGCGGTAGCTAGGTCGTATAAGTTAGCTTTTGCGCGCTCACGAGGACCTTGATCGGGACTCTGCTGCACGCCGAAGCGCTGCGGAGCGATGCGGTAGTTGGGCAACGGGGGCAGGGAGAGCAGGAGAGGGTTGGAAAGAGCGCAGGAAATCGGATTTGTCGATCGGCACGATTCTCGTGTCAACCTCGAATCTTCTTTCCGGTTTTCCTTTTCTTTTTTACAAGAAGGATGATACCTCTTATCCTGTCTCTTTCGATCGATTTCCTTTAATATAACTTGCCTCTTCCTTCGTCCCGCGAGGATGAATGCATCTTTTTTGCAAGGAACTGAGTATCTGAAAACGTATAACTTTTTCTTGCTGAAAACCTTAATCGCTTCTCGATAGATACTTATGGCTCACACTTTTAGAACCGCTTGAGTTACACGCGTAACAGTTCCATTAACGATGGAAAATCTTGTTTTCATAATGAGATTAATTCTCATTAGCGTGGCGAACTTCAGATTTATGCATTTCTACGGACTCGAGAAAGCATGTACAGTTTTATTGCAACGTTGAAAATAATGATTTCTTCGAAGCTGTAAAAAATATGGAATTAACGTATTAATGTATTGTGAATTTTTATGAATTTTTGATTTTTCTCTCGAATATAACAAATAACTTAGCTTTTAATTCTAGTTAGATATTTATACGTAATTATTGATTAAAAATGTTATCGTTTTAAATTTCTCCACCAACTTAACGAATCCTTCATAAGTCCCTTTTATTTTAAAAGGGCACAATTGTTTGAAAGACATATTTATTGAGCAAACAAACGGATCGATGTACTTCATCGCGCATCACCTGTTGCTTCAGATGCGTATTACTATTTTCAAAACGAAACTTGTGCTTAAAGCCTATTAAATATTGTATTTGCCACTAGTAAGCTAGTAAGCGAAATAGATAATTATATTGCAATTTGTCGAAAATATGGCAAATGAAGCCCAAGGGAAATAAGCTCTCCAAGAATTATAAGGAGAAGATCGTTATTTTTCATAAATGGACTTATGAATGGAAAGGAACACGTAGACAATTGATTTCTATTTTGATTCGGCCGAGGCACGAGGCAGACACTCGAAGCATTGCAGTAGGAGTCGGAGATAATGACGCTCGTGGGAATCCCCATAGACCGCGCCTATTAATAGGCAACTCTATTCTCATGTGCGTTTAAGAATGCATCATACGCTCAGGCTTTAATGCGTACATTGTTGCAAAATTGGCTCGGTATTCCAAGGCCGCTCATTAGAAACATTATCCTTGAAAGCTGCGCCGCGCGAGTCCGTGTTTTGTTTCCACTTCGGAAAAATGTCACGTTGAATGGAAACCAATATAAAACACTGCTTCGATTTGAATAAAGATTTATTTCCTCGGATTTAAAAAAAGAGCCGATTTCGAAAATACAGGGATTAATCGTAGATTTTAGTTCGTCTTGATCATTTGTTGTCAACTGACATGAGAATTAATGTATAATATTCGATGTATAATTTCTATAGGTGTAACAAGTAGATTGATTTTTTCCCAGAAGTCGTTGATCATTTCCTTCGGCACACAGAATCGATCAACGGAACTGGACTTGCGAAATATACTATAATTTAATAATTCGTCAGAAGAATCAGATTAAAGGAAAAGATGGCGTAAACCTATATTACGAAGTAATATTATTAATTAGCGCAGGCTCGATGCCCAACTTATCTTTCGATTTATACCAACCCCATCGTTTAAAAGAAATATTTTCAACGTTTAGGAAAGAAATTGCTCGCATCGCGGTTTCTTTTGGAGCCAAAGGAATAAATTTCATAAAAAACATGCATATCAGCGATACTCGTTCGTAAAACAAATTTAGTATACAGCATTTCCTACGTCAATTAGATGACTCAAAAGCCACGCCTATAATACCGCTCAACAAGTATTTTTTCGTCGTTATCAGATATACCATTGAAATCTCTCACAAGCTCAATCCAGACTCTACATCAACTTTCGACGATTAATAATAATTGCTATTTCGTGCTATCGAGGTTAAAAATATCCAAGCTTTATCCCAGATTAGGACAAATCTACGATCAGTTTATTTCCAATGGAATATTTGAAGAATTCGACATCAGGTTCAGAGTCTTTACCGTAACATGATTCGATCGCAGAAAATTTGCCACTTATTCATAAATTAATCTCATAGCAATAAATTGAGCACGATTTACTTACTAGAAAAAAGTTTATTTGCCTTGCTTCGGAAAAGAATCCTTCGCAGTCGTATAACCACGCGACGAGATTTTCTTCATATACAACGATTTTCTAATTTCTGTGCACTCGAGCTCAAACCTTGCTACTTGCACGCAGTCTCGTAAGAAAAATCGAAAAGGTGAAAAAAGAAGAAGAAAACGCCCGTAGCAGGGTCAATTACTCCTGCGTTCTTCGCAAATAAAATAATAAAAAAGAAGCACAGCACCAGCACCAGCAGCAGCGGCGGAAGAAACACCAGCAACAGCAGCAACGACAGCCGCAACGGCAATAGTATAACATATATATGTAAAGAAAGGGGGAAAAAAGGAGAATGAATAAACATTGAATCGCTCGGTAAATCTCCTTATCTTCACGTGCTGCGAGTCTCGGGTAAAATCGCGAGGCCTAGTCTCTCTCGGTTCTCCACGGCATAAGGCCCAGGCGCTTCCATTTCTCTCTTTCTCCCTCATTCGATTCCTACAGAGAGTCGCTCGCTCGGACGCGCGCGCGCGTGCGCTCCTTTTGCGGGGATTACCATGAGCACGGCAGCATAACGCTCTCGCAGAAAATACATAGAGAGGAGCGCGCACGGAACTCCGATGCACACGGCTGACTCTTGAGGTCAGCGACTCCTAGGCTCGCGTCGAGTTACTGGAGCGCGCTTAGGAACTCTCTCTCGCTCTCTCTCGCTCTCTCTCTCTCGCGCGCGCTTGTCCTCTCTTTCCCCCTTCTCGCGCTCTCTAGAACACAGAGCCGCTTTATCCAGGTGCTGCTGTTACTGCCATCGTCACCGTCGCCACCGACGCCGTTGCTGCTGCTCCACGAGTCTATGAATTGGTGCTCGAAGAGACGAGGAGAGGAGTGGAGACGAAAAAACGCTTCGTTGAAATACGGGGCTTGCGGGGAGAGGTGAAAAAGGACTTTTTGATTGACTTGCGCAAGCAAGTGAGCGAGTGAGCGACTAAAAAAGCTATACGACGCTGGAGGTTGTTGACTGCTGCTACGGAGGGATACGCCAACGGCAGCTGCTCCGAGGCTCGGGGCGAAATTGGAATTTCTACGCTTCTTAAGTGACGAACAGCGTTACAGGGATTTCATGCGGAATCATAGATGAAATTTTGCAGTCGTGAGGACATTTTCAGTTAAGAGCGACCAACGTATCGCTCCTTCTAACTGATGAGTGTATTAGTATAATGCTCGAATAACTTTTGAGGTTTTTCAGAGCACCTTTCTTTGCTCCAACACCTGACACGAACACGGAAATGGTCGCAGCCAGATCCGAAATTTATGTGCTTATTTCAATTGCTCCGAAAGCTACCCTGCACTATATTGTTTTAAACTTTGTTTTCACCCCGGAATCTTTTATTTTAATTACATCAGCATTTTCCGATTCCTTCCAACGATTGCATCTTTTCATTTTTGCAATATGTTCCATGTACGTACAACAGTTATAATCTCGCAATTCCCTCATTACATTTTTTAAATAATTACTTCACTGCATTTTTACAATTACTTAAGCAACGAGTTTACGTTTAAATTTCGCGCAAACGTTTCACGCTTTATTTTCTAAACACATCTCAACAATGTATTGCACGCGATGGAAATATTAATTTATAATTATAAAAAGAATTCTTAATGATTGAAAGACACGTTTGGATAAAATACACAGATTTCCATAGATAAAATAAGCACACTACTTTTCTAATATTTTAATTGTTAATATTACCTTAAGACCTACTTCTAGACGATACTCGTGTATTTCACAAAATTTGCTGCGTAATTAATTTTAACTGAACACTTCGAAAGTAACTAAATATACAATGATTAATAATAAATTGATATAGTGCGTAAAATTAATTTTATAATTAAAGAAACTGCAGGAAATAATATAGTTTCCGATTGTCACAGTTCCTTTTATTATATTTTTAAAATAACGTATATATTATCTGTTCTCATTCAATTACCAAGGATGTAACTTTGAAAATCTAACATTAACCCTATTTTATTTCAAGGAAAATCGAATTTATAAAATATTAGACTGAAGTGATATTGACTAACCCTAAGTATTTCTTAGATATTTCATCGATTATTGATATTTTACTTATTATTGATTAAAATTATCTTTGCTTTTTCATTTTAATAAGCTCTAATTTTCATGATAGCAAGCATTTCATTTATACTTTAAGAAAAACTGAAAATATTGTATTTTAAGATAAACGTACACATAGGCATATAGGAATTTAAAGAGTACATGTGTATTGTACTGAATTTCTTTTACAATTCCACTTCTTTGTTTTAATATTTAAAATATTGAGTTATTAAGAGCATACTTAGACGTATAAAAAGGTTTATTTTTAACGCAACACATCATTGTAAACATTTGTACAGAACGAGGAAAATTAACAAGCTACTTTTAATCAATTTACTTTCTATTACTTAGACTGACATTTTAGTCCGAATAAAGGGATCCGAAGCATTATGTAAATTAATTGCAAATATCACTATTAAAGCTAGCTATTAAACTTAGTCTAACATTTACTTTGATAATTCTGTACTTAGATCTTCTGTGTGGAAGATATTTTGATTTATATAATACCTAAAATTCATTCGAATTAATTAAATATTATTTTATCTTGTTTTAAATATTAGAATATGTACCGTAACGATACTTTCTAAGATATCGCAAACAATTTATATATAACCAGTAATATTAATATAAATATTTATACATTGTTCGTATGCATACAAAGAAATAAAACAGTATTTACTTAAAACATTATGCAAAGATAAATTAATATTTAATGTATAACGTAAGTCAAATGTTTTCTTGTTTATAGTAAAATATTTTTCTGCATTAAATCAATCTATTATTGAAATAACTAATCCTTTTATTGTGGCTCACTAAAATAAAACATAAGTAGCAATTTGCATCCATTGATATTGGTAATTAATTCTTACAGTATGTGAAAAATGTTTAAGAAAAATATAGTTCTTCAATAATATCGTAAGTATAACAATAATGTCGATAAAATATACGAATTAGTGAATTTAAGTTTTATTTGTGAGAACGTATCATTTTTAACTACCTAGAACATTATGTTATTACCGAGTGAGAAAAATAATATTTTATGAATTATTACAAAGTAAATACTCTTTATTTTACATTTATTTGTAAATGCGGAAATAAATTTAATACACAAATTGTTGTTGTTGTTGTTGTTGTTGTTGTTGTTGTTGTTGGTGGTGGTGGTGGTGGTGGTGGTGTTGTTGTTTGTGTTTTTGTTGTTGTTGTTGTTAATGAATTATAATGTTATAAATTTCTCTTAAGCGGAAATGCTCAATATACGTATATTCATAAACGTCAAACTTCTGTTTCATACCAGATTACTATATTTCAATACTTACCGCCTAGCGGTAAGAGGCAAATAAATCTATTTCTCTTCTAACAATTTCAATAAATTAATTTAAAGTAATAACTTACTTTTGTTTTATATTTATCAAGCAAAGATTCACTTATTATTTTTATAAAAGTTATATAATAGTTACGTAGAAATTATCATAGAAATGTGTAAGCAGAATGATGATAATTTAAACGTCAAATTATTCTAAAAAACATTCTAGAATTAAATTTAATATTTTATACATTTTTACAGCTATGATTATAATTATTATTGAACAAGTTATCTTTTATGTATAAAGTTTTGTTTGAAATCTCATCTCATCAGAGATCTTATGAGTTTCGCGAAATCTTGCAAATCAACTTAAGAAATCTTGAATAGTAAAAATTATATGAAAAAATTATAAATACTTAATGTTATGCAGGAATAATTATTTAAAACATAATAACAGTTACATTAGAAGTAGTGATTTCTGCTATTTTACTTATATTAAAAGATGCTGTATTTATAGCAATAATTTGTTTTGAAACTTAGACATGCCGTGTAATATAGTAATAATCTTGTATTAATAATTAGCCCTAACGACAAATATTCTTCCATCTATTAGTTGGTTCAATGTTATCGATTATTGTTTAATTTCTTGCAAAATGAACGCTGAAAATTGTACAAATACGTGTTTTCTTTCTTTACGCCTATCGCGTATTTATAGTTCAATATATTGTCATTGTACTTGACCAGGCATTAAAAAGAAATAAAAAAAAAATCTTGTTCATCATAGAAAATACATTAAATTCATCAAGCCCAGCAAGTATTCGATTCTCTGAATTAACTATTCTCCGTGGCTTTTATCTCGCCTCGTTATTAAATATATTTTCAATTAAAGCGCGCTCGTTACGCACGGCACTCTTACCTTACCGCTATCCTTACCGACAGAACGCATTCGCGTCTAGCGTTTCAATCGGAGCATCAAAGCAGCCTAATGAGTACCAGAAATAGGCAAGAGTCTCTTTCTTTCTCTTAACTTTTGGCTTCTATGTGCCACAAATCACGTATACGTTTTCTTCCGTCCGCAGGCGTGCATGACTTCTGTTTTCATCTATCCATCACGTGTGCGATTAACAGAGAAAAATAAACGAAAAAAAATCGAGATAAATAAAGAAGGGAGAGAGAGAGAGAGAGAGAGAAGGAGCGGGTCTAGTGCACAGAGATAATTATTTTCTTTCATTCTTTCCGCACTATAAGCCGAACCGCGAAGCGTGCAGATACAGGTGCATCAACCGGACATCTAAACCAGCAGCGTGACGACGACGCGATGCAGCGATTCCCTAGGAAATGCGACCGCCCGCGTATTACGGGCATATCGAGGGAGTCCAAGTAACTCATCGGTACTGCAACGGACGAGGATCTGGCCTTTTTCATTTCTACCTTTGTCTTTCTTTATTCGCCTGTACCGTATTTTGATTAGCCTTAATTATCGACGAAAGGAATTGCCTGCCGTGTTGGAGTGCTCACGGGTCGCTAAGTACAATAGAAGGTACTGCGTAGCAAGGATTCAACGTGCTCGACCGTGTCAGTGCGGCACCATTTTTTATCTCGCTAGCTTTACGGACTGCGAGAGTTGCTACGATATGAAGCTTTTTCTGCAGAATGTGGACACTTATTTACGCATTCGTGGAGTATTATTAGTAGCTAGAGTAACTAACGATTTTAGTATCATTCAAAATCATTTCAAGATCATTTTATACGATATAAAATTATATACGGCATAACTCTTCGTTATGATTATTTATCGTTGTTTCTCAAGCCTTAATTTTACACTTGAATCTCTATCCTTTTTTAGACGCATCTCTATTGGTGTTTATTCGAAAGTAATACCTACTAGGACTGTAAACATTAATTCGGAAAGCGCCAACCTTGTTAATATTTCGATCTGCTTTTATGAGCAATTGATCTAAAAAGCTAATCCACGTCAATTAGTGGTAACTATAAATCGCGTCAACAATTATCTTTAATATCTTGAAATGGTCAATTATAAATTGTAGTTGAGAGATTGCTATTTATGAGTAATTACTACCTATACGAAGCTATTCTATTCTGTATTGCTTTAATCAGCAACTTCACAATGGTAATGACTGTTTAAATTACATTTAAATATTATTTTCAATCACAATTAAATAAGCTAACATAAAATTCAGCATACTAGTCAGTAATATACATTTAATTACAGGATCTAAACAATTATTAGTCGAATGTGCTACCTTTCGCGTTTTGTTTTTATTTCTGATGAAATATCAGCTACTCTTATTTCTCGGTACGAGAAATCATTTTTATTATCAATATCGATGTACAATATATACACGAATGTTACTCGTATACATGCACAAGTAACATTAAATAGTTACTCATAATTATACAGAAATTAATAAGTATAATTAAGAAAATATCGTTCGCGTGAAATGAGGTTATTTCACGATAACTTTATTGTAAAAAAATTTTTATATCAACGTTGACCAATTTTTCCCTACCTAATTCGACATACCAGGGTATATAATACAGGGACCAAAGTAACAAAATTTCATCTCTGTACTGCTATAATTCGAAGCATTAGATGACGTAGAGTAAGTTCAGAAAAATAATATTTCGTTCGTTCAGTGAGAACATGCTACAAATAATCATTTATACTTATAAGTTCGAGCAAACGTATTGTTTATTGACATGTATGATTTTAATATTTTTCATTTTTCGAGGTAACGGACATAGACGAAAGGTTGTTAGAAATAACTCCACCGATGTAACAGTCGAATAGAATTTCGTACGCGGAGCGCTGCATGAGCGGCTACGATGAGCGAGCGTTTTGCAATCAACCGGTCAATACCGAGGGCGAAAGAAAAATTCTTCCTTCGGGAAACTCGACGGTGCCGATTTACCTTGCGAAGGAAGGCAGTCCTCGGTTTATCGCGAGTTATCGGTGGCGATATTTTGGCCGACGGAACGACCTCCCAAGATTAAAATACGTAGGACTGCTTTAGTTTTCTATTCTATCATTCTATTCTATCATCTATTCTATCATCGATTATAATCTATTTTCGGATTACGTACTAAAAATAAAAGTACTTCGATTCCCCTTTTTCAAACTTTTTCAATATTCCGAATATGAAGTATTACTTAAATATTCATACTCAAGCAAATTAATTTTATAACAAAGTCGTTGAATTTGAGCGAATATTATTACCGTACTTGTGCCTTGAACAAATCGAGAATGTTTCTCCGTAACAATAATAATAATAATAATAATCCACAAAGTATAGCTTCACGTTAATATAGATAATATTCCCATTTCCATGCTTAAAATGAGTGGTCTATATCTGTAAAGGAAGTAAGACATGATTGAATATTGCGATTCGCGCAAGTAACGATACTTAAATTTCCTTCTCATTTTCTTTGTTCGAAAATAAAATAATTCAAACGCATAATTGAGCGGCGTAAGCCATCAAGGAATCGTCCGTCCTCTTCCGGAAATCATTCCGAAAATACAGATTACCTTTATGAAACAATTAATACTAACAACACAACACAAAAAATTCCATGCAATTAGTAAAAGTACACGAGAAAATTCACGTAAAACTAAATGCATCGCGGGCTAGGGTAAAATACACAGGCAGTAACGCGTTCCGCGTGGTAAACATGGCGAAGAAGACCATCGCATCATGTGACGTTTACAACGCGTGCGAGGGCATCAATAAAGCATCTCCAATAAAGGAGAGTCGTGCGAGATGATCAATGACGCGAAACTAAAACCTGCTTCTATTCATTACTTGGGAGATTCTGCCGCTACTTTATTGCAGACTTTACGCGCCGCGTAGATTAATAATTGTATGCGCGCACAAATTGCCTCCGAGTCTTTGTATTCCGGGCGTCCGCGTCCCGAAGGACGTACGCCGACTCCGCAACAATCACTCCTCTGGATGCTCCTTTATACCGAAGGGTGCAGAGTCATCTTCGCTTTGCCTTTATACATCATCGAGAATAACGATTTGATAAATATATGGTATTAGATCGATTCGACAACTTTTTCGTACTTTGGTCGTTTTATACAGCGCCAGTCAAAATTATAAATACATAAGTATGCTTGTATAAATTTCGAAGACTTTTCATATTTCTTCTTTCATTCGTTTGCATTACGTTCGTTACGTAAGATATTTATTTGTCTGGAAATTATTGTAGCCAATCCAATACAGAGTTAATCCTTATTAATATAAGCCCATTTATACGATAGTACTTCTTTATACGACTGCCGCAAATCAATTACGATATAAGTGTATAATAATCGCAACAATTATTATCGTCCCCAATATTTATAATTGGAAGTCAGAAATCTTATTTTGACCTACTTCTGCAGTTTTTCTATAAATAAAAATACCCTATTAATAATACTCTACTTCCCTATATATTGGTGTATTTTTAGAGTATTCATAATTGAAGTTGTTATATTTTCTCCATAAGATAAAAGGATATTTCATCTACACATTTTATTACAGTCACCGTGGTTAGAATAATTTTATTTATAAAATATTTTTTAAGTATTTTATTGTTATGTAGCGAGGAACCTAAGTAACTATCAATTATCAAATTTCTTTTCAATTGACAATCACAATATTCACAATCTTTATCAAATTTGAGTATGAAATTTCAAAGCTCTTATCTACTATTATGATAAACATAGAGGTTTCGTGCAATTAAACTGATGTTTAAAAAATAGAGCTGCTAACTCGAAGGTTCATTGCCTAATTAACTTAAATGTATCGCTTTTTTGTGCTCGATCAAGCTCTGTTATCTTCTTATATTCTGTGTTATTCTTGCGGTTAATTTGATATTACCTTCTCATCTTCATCTTGGTTTACCTAAGAGTTTTTTTTATTTTCTGGTTTTTCTACTGAAACCTCATGTGGTACTCTTTTATTTTCCATTCTAGTTGAATAATCCGCCCATCATAATGTACGCAATTTAATTACCCTTAAAATATAGTACGATATAGACTTCTTCCATATTATGATTATGTAATTTCCTATATTTCCCGCCACCTTCATCCTGTAACGCCTTAAATATTTTTCTTGGTATTTTATTCTTAAACGACTTAAAGTTATTTCTTTGTATTTTGTAAGAACCTACGTTGCATATACTCAAGTGTTTTTATATTATTGTTTGTATAAATTTCAACTTTTAAATTAGATCAAAATCACTGAAATTTCAAAAGTTCACTAATCCGATAATTATATACATTTATTTAATTAAAAATTTTTTCTTATTTATATCTTTTTTTTAATACTATACTTAATTTAATTTTTCCAATTGTTTTAACAGTATTGGTACAATTCATCAAATTAGTATTTATCAAAATTTACCTCGATTCAATCGCTTCGCTCACGTCTAACCCCATTTTCTTTTTTGCTACTAATGGCAATTCTGTATTTTTATTCATTGCTACATTTCGTTAAATGTACGTTTCTCTATACCTAATACTTAAATTCTACTATTTATAAAAGAGCCTCTTTGTAACTGCTTATTCGTTGCATAATTTAAACTTAATAGAAAACATCATACAGCGTTGTTTTACTTAAATCTATTTTAATTTCGAATGGTTTTGATAAATTATTGCTTACTTGTACTGTATTATATTGTAACAATTTATACTAATCAACTAACCTTTTTCGTACTACTTATCAATATAAGATAATGAAACGTATTTCTTCATTTAAAACATACATGTATATATATTAACTTATTGTACGTATTGACTACACATCAATAGAATTTTTCAAAATGAGCATTAAATATCGCACAAAATTTTTAAATAAAAACTTTTTCACACGATCACATTTTTACTTTGCGTTTCGTTTATGAATTACAAATTTTAAGTCAAATAGCAGCTAAAAAAGATTAATACTTAATATAATTATATTGTACTTATTCAACAATGATATATTTCGTGCAGAAATTGAAAGAATATTTGTATTACCTTTATTTATTTATAATATTCCTTATTAAATTTAAAGTATATGTAATTGCTTGTATAGACTATTCCATCTTTTTATACATTAGAAATTTTTGGAACTATTTAAGGAATTTAGCAGAGTAAATTTAATGAATAAATAATCACTTTAACTGACATATAGGTACGTTATTTATATATATATATATTATCAATTTTCTGTCGGCACACTTAATTAAACTTTGTAGTCACTTCTTTAGAATGTATTTATATGTTCCATATTTAAAACTTTTTATAAATTTCCTTATTTTATCATTATCTCCATTGATAAGAAGTATGTCTTTCTCTTTGTAAGGTTTCTAAATCTAATCATATTTAATTTCTAAAATATCTTTTTCGTAACGTTTTCGAATAATTTATGTTCCTCTCTCATATTTCTATATTTTGCTATTTATCAATTTTTAAACTACATCTCAAACAAAATTTATTATGACCTAAGAAGACGAACTAATACATAAGTTCAAAGAATCAATCAATAAGAACGCAGTTTTTGTTGTATTAAAAAATCAAATAAACGTCTATTCTCTATTTGTAATCTTATGCTCGTTGTTATAATTATATTATATACTTTTAAAAATGTTATTATGTTAAATTTTTATTATCCTGTATTCTTATTTTTTATTTTATACTCTTTTGAGGTTCTCAATCTTTAAAAACTAATGATTTATTTATAATTTATAATTGTACCATAAGTATTGAGCACATTATGCTTCTTTTATTTTACATTCTTTATATTTTGTTTAATTTTTTACGTTTTCTTTTCAGGTTTCTCCGCATCTTCATTTTAATTAATATTATTCAAATTATTTTTTATAATATTTTAATTTTAATAAACATTCTTCTACCGAATTCTATTGAAGAGAAGGTGTTTATCAAGCTTTGATCGATCAGATACAAATTTGTTATTTTATAACATTACTAGTCCGAGAATTCTTCAGTTATCTATATCTTGATTCAATTTGCATATTTACAATCATGTCATGGTAATGAATTATTAAAAATTTTTAATCGTGAAATTACAATGTTTATCAATGAAATATTTTTATTATATTTGCCTTCCTACATCTTTAATGAGCTTACGGTCTGTTCACTCTTTTCATGTATTTTATACATAAAATATAATTGACAGACGTTTTTGATGAACTTTAAAAATTTACATGTGATTTATTTTTTAAAATGAAAATATATTAACTTATTAGAAAAAATATTTTAATTAATTAAATAATTACGATACGTGGATAAAATATTGGTAAATACATTTTTTCCCTGATAAATTACAATAAATATAAAATATGTATTCCTTATATATCCACTTGATATAAAATAAATTGTGTTATCAATTTTTAAATTTTTAAGCCCATGATATTTTGTTTAATAATTCACAAAACTTATAACAAATGAATGCGATAAAAAACGATTCACGACATATGACATTCGTAGAATATTTTGAGTTGTTAAACCGATTATTCGATAATATTTACATAGGATGTTACATGCAGTATGGTTTGATATATGACATATATATTTTTGTTAATTGATATTTTGAATTTAATAAAGGTTACTGACACCTGATAATTATTTATGGCATAATTTTTGTATTTAATAACAGTAACCTTGATTGACTTGAACATTGGGACAATTCCCATAAAATCAATCTACACATTGAATTATAAAAACCATGTAATTATAAAGATATAGACTGTCATCGAATTTTATTTTGCTCTTATGTGATTTTCGTTTATTTAAGTAAGTATAATATTTGTAATATAATTGAATAAAATGATATTGAAATGTGAAGAACTAAATATGCCAGGTAAGTGAATCCAGGAGATAAATCATATATTACAGTATAAATTCTCTGGACATGCTCTGATGAAAATCCGAATCCAACTCTCCATCACCAAATTACGCGTGTTACTTTGGCTCTAATCCAAGGCTCAAGTTTTGAGTAAATCTTAATAAAGTTGATATGCAGTTAGTCTTGCCAATGACAAGTAACAGTTTATTCATAGAATGAAGACATTCGACGTTTAAAGTATGTTAGATGTTCAGTCTCATAATAATATTACTCAATGTATAGATTTTCCAAAATTTTCTGATTTTATCTATATGCCTTATATAGACTCTTATTTTTTTGTTAAAGTCAACATTATGTAAAAATTTGGTCTGGCTAGATGCGATGATACAACTAATCACGTATTAACATATAACGTAGAATGTGAATCCTTCTATTGTACATGCTTATTTTGAAAATCACTTTTTAAATTTCTTATAAGATAAAGATAAATTATATTTTTAATTTTTTAATTTATAGTTTTCTCTTGACCTTTCATTTACATGTTATTGTTAATCGTTTTCTTAGTCATCGTTAAAAGTTGTATAAAACATAATATTATACACCAAAAACACTCTCTAATTACAAATATTCCTCTAAATAATTCAAGATGGTGATTCTTAATTGTCATTAAAGTGCAGGTTTCTTATGATTCTCTGAAATTGACTAAATTCATTACTCTAT
Organism: Wiebesia pumilae; assembly: GCA_018907045.1. Lineage (NCBI taxonomy): Eukaryota > Metazoa > Arthropoda > Insecta > Hymenoptera > Agaonidae > Wiebesia > Wiebesia pumilae. Next base: position 7,105,206 of record JACCHZ010000181.1, on the reverse strand, counting down.
AACTTTCGTCGAAACATATATACATATGTAGATTTTCTTTAATAATAGTTGAAAGTAAATATAATGTGTGCATGAATATGTGTAAAAATAAAGCTCATGCAATACTTACTGGAAATGTGCACTGCAAATGTCTAATAATTATAATCGTGGAAGAAGTCAGTACAGAGAGAACTATAAATATAAAATTAACTGTGAATTATTATAAATAACTTTGTGTGTAGCAGAAAATGTAGTATCAACTTTATTTGGTTTAAAGTTTGTAAAATTAATGTAATCACATGTTCTGCAGTAGTGAATGAAATTTGATAATTTAAATTTAGTAATCAATAAAATAAAATGACAACGCTAAGGCTTCAAATGCAAAAAAATACATTAAATTATTTATTATTTTATTATTTTGCCACATTGTATCAATAATAAAGTCTATAAATTTTATAAAAAAATTAATTATTTTTGAAATTGTATTACTACAATAACAAATTCAATGTCCTGAAAGCTAAATACGTTAAATATAAAATATATGTTTCTTTAAATCAATTTTATTATTGTTTTTACGTAATGAAAACGTAGATCAAATCTCTTTCGTTAACTTTACTTATTTTCCTTGAATTAAATCACAGATTTTACGCTGTTTATTATTAAACTTACGGAAATAGTGCATAGATGTCGTTCGAACTTTAATATTTTTGTAACTGGCTTGATAAATCAGTCGCGCAAAATGGTAATAAAGCTGAAAAAAAGACATTAGATCAAACGGACTTCGCTTACAATCTCGGATTAAAGTTTCAGCGTATTTCAAGCAATTAATAAGGAAAATCGAGTGTACGGGAAGTAGAAGTATCATCGTGTTTGTACACGAGCGACAACAAGTGACGAACGAACGTCCTGGAGACATGCCAGCGAACACTGAAAACAGTGGAGTTGGCGACTTAGATACGCAACCTCGGCAAAAACGAAGAGCAGATTAGCCCCGCGGTCACGGGCAGATGTAAATGATCTCTACTCACACGCGTGCAATGGTACGGTTCCGTGATCCGGTTGCGCATCCCTGAAATCAGTCAAAGGAGATGCCAAACATTGAGCAAAGCTTCCTCGAGCTATAGTTCAGAAATTTAATTTTACAACTTTTTTCTTGCCCTCCCGACGGAGTTATAATGTACACAAGTTATCAATCTTTAATATACTCGAAGTATTTTCGAACGTATCCGAGCCTTTGCTAAGCATTATTTAACCGAAGGCGTTGAATTTAAATAAGATTCTTTCTTCGTAAGAATGCATAGCATGATCAACTTCATCGTACTCGAATATTTTTAAATTGCCATTACGAGAAAATGTTTATTTCATTAAATCGTGCCGTTTCTCAAATTTTCCTCGTATTCTTCAAGCTCAAACATGAATCTAGATTTCAAAATCTTATATACGTTTCAGTTGGAAGGCGAATACAGAGAATATATTAAAATATTAATATATACATTTCAATTTAGGCGAAAAATACAAATTTTAATGTTTTGTAAGAAATTGCGTTGCTAGTTGCTAGGCTGCTTTCTTTTAAAGAACTTCATCTTAGAACATTCTTTAAATAAGTTCCATAAAATTCTGTTGTCCTCCGATATTTCAATTTTCAAGAAAAAATTATTTATTTCTTCCAACATAGAATAGCATCAGGAATGTAATTCATCTACGTACTCAAACATAAGTAATGATCTTTACCAGATTTAAATTCGAGTTTCTTTAATTTAAATTAAATTATAAATACACGAATATCATTTTAATTATGCCTGTATTATTATCGAAAGCTTAAGAAATTAAATACTTATTAATCTGCTGTACTATTTCACTCTACGTACACATCCGTGATATCTGTTAATAATGCACATTATTAATACTGAATTTTACCCCCATTTACTTAAATAATACATTAAAATATTATGTGTATACTATAAGGAATATCTGTCATATTTGTATATATTCTTGCGCACACAGTTATTTAAAAAATAATTGAATAGAGAGTGAAAATCAAATTAACTTAAAAAAATACCAATTACACCCTAGCTCACTTTTATATTTGAGCAAAGTGCAAATCTTTATTACAATTTAAATACAATAAAACCAATTAATGCAAAGTAATGAATCGTTATTTAAAAATTACTTAGTAAATAAAGGAATTCGCGTTTCAGTTTAAAGTTATATTTTATTGCAAAGTAAATTTTGTATCGTTTTTCTATTTACAGAGACGTTGAGGTATAATTAAATCAACCTAAGCATTGACGTCGTACTGTTTACTACGTGAAAGGAAGCTATAGTACATGCACCAAATGGATCATCAATTTTAGCCCATCCAAACTCTATATAAAAATAAAGCTTGATGAATATCTTATGTCTATTACGTTCGTTAAAATAATAACTACGCGTAGTTTCACGCCAGATAATGGGATTAGGATTTACTTCCGTTACTGTGTCTATGTAACAAGATGATGTGCTTTTAATCAGGAAGGAAAACGTAGGTCTATTTTAACGATACTATTTTTTCAATTAAATAACCATAAAATACATTTTATTTAAAAGCACACTGCTAATACTAATTCAAAAATAATTTCGATATAATTATGTAAAAGTATATATACTTATTGAAAATAGATTTGAAGATTATCAGTAAATTTATCGTTTTTTTCCAAGCTTAGTAAACGTCTGTTAGTTACGAATACAATTATTTTAAAATAAATTTAATTAAATTTTTTTAACTAGAATTGATATAATGATTCTCGATTTTTGTTATCACATACAAAAATGTTACTTATATGAAATTACATTTTTACAATTTTTCTACAATTATTAGGGGGAAAAAAATTTGGTCTTCAGTCTTCTAAGTAATGAAGCAACCATAGTTCTGTGTCTTAAAATAATACTTTCCAAAATCTTCAAAAATTGGTGTATTATAAGTTACTATTTTAAAAAACGAAAAATTTTAAGTGACACAATCTATATACCAATCTATGGCTAATAAATTTTATATTTGGTAGATTATAAAATCGAAAGTTTGCTATTTCAAGAAAGACATTCGTATCAATCGTATAAATTAATTTCCTGCTGAATATTATCTCACATTAAAGATTCGATAATCAGTTATCGCAAACTGACATCAAGCGCTCATTTGACTTACTTCATACCATTATCAACTTTACGTTTCCTTTTTCAAAAATGTTTAAATGGTTCTATTTCCCATCTTCCGTTTTCATTTCATCTAATGTAAATCCAAACACCTCATTAAAAACCAAAAACTAGCTGTAAAATCTAGAATAAAAAATACCTGTCAAATATATTTCTGCGAATGTATTTCTAGCCAATTAAAAATTCCGTGCATGAACGAAGCATGAGCACCTCGAAAAAAGAATTACCACAGCACAAAACGCGCAAGTGTCTTCTCCCGTTTGCTCGTTTGCTTCTCTCGCCATAAGTATACCAAGTATTAATAAAACTGAAACTCGAGACGTTCGTTGAGAAGTGCTCCATGTTTGTAGGTTCATTTTGTCTCTCTCTCTCTCTCTCTCTCTCTCTCGTCCTCACAATCGTTAACTGCAAAAGGATGCATTCCCATTGCAAGTGAAAGAGTGAGAGAGAGAGAGAGAGAGAGAGAGGAGATAAAGATAAAGAAACACACACTATCTAACGAGTATCTCGCATCAGATAATACACCTGAGAAAGAAAGTCAACGAGGTATGCTCGATGCAGTGCTACTCATGAGACGACATAGTCTACATTGCTTGCCTGCGCACACAGACAACAACCGCGACAATTCTCTCTCACTCTCTCTCTTCTTACCTTTCTACATTTTACTCATTCTCTTTCTCTCTCTACGTCTTTCTACTGTCTCACTAAGAGAAAAGTTAAGAGAAAGAGGAAGAAGAGTCTTTTAAACAAGCCGCGTTTGTTAGTGTATAAGATTTCTTAGTACTTATTAAAATTGACGCATTAGTTTTTACGAATGCACTTATGTACACGTTCAATTTATTTTCCTTATTATGATTATTATACAAATAAGTTCTTGCAATTGACTTAACTTGCAAATACTATCAACCAGAAGTACTTTTTATGTACCTGCTTGCTGAAAAATGTTTGATTAGCTCATCAAATCTATTTATAAATGTGAGCTTCATATTGTCTTTAATAACAAGCCAAATACATAAAAAAGTAATAAACTTTAAGCTGAAGATTTGATTTTTCCTTAGCAAAACTTGAGGGGTGGGAATATTAAGCTATTGATCTTTTTTCTCAGGTATTTATAAAAGTTAAACTTGCCTTACGCTTATTTCATAGAAATTAATTTTCTTTTAAGATTACGGTGATTTACATATAATTACTTTATAAACAATTTTCCACAACTCAGTACAAGATTAAACAGAGATACATTTGTAAAAAGAAAACTGAAAGATAAATTCAAATAGGTCGATAGATATTTATACTCAAGCTTCATGATTTAACTGTATTTTAATGTCTAATAAATTTCAAAATTTTCTTCGTTTTGTAGTGGAAAGAAATTACATGCGTATATTAAATGATTTATTTTAGATAAATATACGTATCGATAAGGTATCTACATTGCCAATACTTTATAACAACAATCACTTACTTTAAGACCTACAATATGTTATGCTTTTGGAGATTTTCAATATTTGCGGAAACTTTTCTTCGATTAAATATTCGATTCGTAAACATTTTTTATGAGATCTGTGATTCAGTCTTTTGATCCTAATGTATTCTTATTGCACAGAAAAGGCAGGCGTGTACCAGTCATTGCAGTTTTATAGTTGCAAAGATATAATGTTTTTTTCATTTTATTAGTCGTTGCTGCTAATCGTGTTCACGGTTGTTCACGGTTTACTTGAACTCCATGGGAAATGAAACAAACCACTTTTCACTTTGCTAGTATTTATCGTCGAGTTCTTCGCAGATTCGAAAATAAAAATAGCTATAAATTTTTGTATCTAACGATAAAAATTCAGTGATCGAACTAAATAATTTATTTTGTAGTAAAAACAATATTTTTTAAATGTTGAATGATTCAATTTAGGGGCTTCATGAAAATTTATGTAGTACATATCTTACAACGGATCATATGAAAAAAATAGTTTTTCTATTTTAATAGAATCATTAAAATTTACTTAATTCTTGATTGTTTTTATTTTTTATTTTTTTATAATATTTAAATACTTCACGAAATTTGATTCCAGTAAAAACTTCGTTACGAAAGATTCTTGTAACGGTGAAAGATAAATCAGTCATGAATTTGATTTAAAAAAATCGAAATTCATTACATCAGTGAAATTAAGAAACTTGCCTTATTAAAAAGAAAAACAAACTAGATTACTGTGTAACATATTTTTAATATAAATATTCATTTTCTAGTTCATGATACCTATGTTTTAATATAATGTGTATTTAACACTGGCTTGAGAGAGAAAAATTTCTGATGAAAATGCATTTAAACAGTATGTAATCTGTCATGTATATTTAACGTTAAAATGTATTTTCTAATGTACACGAAGCAATAAATATTTTTAAAGAGATATATATATTGAATAAGGTATTAAAATATGTGTTTTTAAACTTACATAAAGTAAAAGAAATACTTGGTATGCTCTTAACCGTCAAAGAAAAATTCACAATTAATTCAATAAAATATATTACAATTAACGCAATAAAATATCGAATCACACTACGATAGAAGCTGACCCTGATAAGGAATATTTCTGCGTAAGTAATTTACTTTTTTTCATTCTTGAAATACAACCATTAAATTTATGTTCAATCAGTCTATAAAATTTACCGTTTTAATCAATACATTCTATTAGAAACAGATTTTGAAAAAGCATTATAACAACTTGTGTCACAACTTATTACCAAGTTCAAGTATTAATTTATAAGATTAAATTATTATTTTTCTTGGACTACATACAATAACGTGGGACACTTGTGCCAAAGCAACAACAAAGGATAATGTGTAAATAAGTACATAAAGTGGATAATAAATCTTCTCCATACCAGTGATTTTTGGAATGTGGTGTAGCCATGGGATAGCTTTTTTTATTGATAATTTCTATGGATGACTCGTACAACAGAGGCTGATTATTTTGTATTGTCGTCTTCTCGAGGAAATAGTTAAAATCTACTTTATAGAGAATTTTCGGCTAAAGCGTTCAGTGGGTGACGCATCGTTTTTCAGAAAAGATACTCAGAGCGTCAGAAACGCTCACTCGAGGAAGCCCCTTGATATGTAAATATAGACGCAGAGCCGAAAGAACAACGTGCATTGGTTTCAACGGCGTACATGTGACGAAAAAAGAGGAAACGGCAGCTCTAAAAATTATGTAACGCGCAACACCGACCGAGGGAGCGCAACGTGCAAGAGCTCGCGAGAAAATCCGTGCTCCGGGTGTCCGTTTTACCGAAACCCGAGACGCTGTCACGCGTCAGCAGCGGCGGAAAGAAGAAAAAGATCGAAGGCACCTCGACTCGTTCCTCGTAACAGGTGTTGAGCGCGTCGCTCGCGCATCGGGCCCGAGATTAAACGCTACGTACCGTTTCGCAGGTGAGTCGAGGAAAAAGACGGAGACGACCGCAGGTGCGCAGAGACAAGTCGAGAAGGTGTGCGCGCGAAAAGTCCCGCGCAGGGCCAATGAAGCGCGGAAAAATGCGAGCGGCGTATTAACGGGCTTATCCATATATAAGCGATCGAGATCGCTGGCAAATAGCGGAAATCGCTCGTGCTGCGGTTTACGCTGCGGGACGCGCGCAATTTTTTCGGCCCGTTGGCTTTTTTCCCAGCTTTCTGCCCCTCGCGAGCGGACGCCTTTAATTAGGTAAAATTAACGAACGCGGATCCAAGGCGGCGAGCGACGAGAGCATTGAAAATGTGCTCGCCTTTTATCGCCTGTTGATGTATTTGGTTTTTATATATTCTTTCTTCGATGGCTTGTGCATTACGATGTGTACTTTCGATATATACTAAAACGTTCCTTTTCACGGAGCTACTATTATTCGGCTCGTCTTGCGATAGACGATCTCGGGATTTTAAATGTTGTTTCACTATATGCACGAATGTACGCTCATTCGTTCAAAGTTGATTAATTTACTTTTAAAGAGCAGCTGAGTTAACGACAACTAAGAATTATTTGCAATAGCTCGATGTGTAATTGTCAAAAGGTTCAGAGAATGTGATTTTTACATACAGATTTTCACATAATACGAGTACTTCGATAGAGCACTAGAATATTGCAAGAACAACTTACTTTTTGAACGACTAATAAATCACTAGCCTACCTCAAGTAGCTTCGAAGATCGTTTTGATATTCTTTTCAATTTTCATACGAATTTAAATGTAGCTTAGTACAAGTATGCGTATAAAATCTTTTGGCAACAAAGAGAATCTAACAAAAAACACGTTGTGAAAAAAAACTCCGATAAAAATATCAACACATCATTTAGAAATTCTATAAAAATTACACCGAAATTTTCTTACAACGCTCGTAATAATTTACATGCTTTGCTAATATCAAATGAAATAAAAATATAGGAGATTACGTGTATATTTCCATAATTTGGTACAGGTTACAGATAAGAAATTTCAAGAAAAATTATATAAGCCTCATAGATCGCGTTTGATTAAATTTCACGATAAACTGTTTCTGCAGAAGAAAAAAATATTTCTTAACGTACTAAACTTGTGCGTAGAATTCTAATTGTTTGTTTAGGTGTAATTAAGTAGATATAAAGTAATTGAGATTTGTACAAGATAAAACCAATAATAACAGGTTGTGTCGCGAGAAAATTACTGTAACAAAATTAGAGGTAGTGCAGATATATATATATATATATATATATATATATATATATATATATATATATATATATATTTACATATATGTATAAAACGTTGAATTATTCTATTGCTACAAAAATAAAATTGATTATACATTCAAGTATTTGAAAACATTTCAAAATATTTCCTCTCCACTTGACTGATATTCACGGCTTAAGTAACACGTATGAGCAATAAATAAAAATGAAAAATAAAATCATCGTGTATTATATTACTGATATCTATCGATTATTAATCAAAGTACATAAATTCATACGTAATTGAATTAAATTAAATCTTACCATATTGAGCGTCGAAACGTATCTTTTACTAAAAATAATAACTTATAAATCTGTATTTTATTTTACAATAACGTTATTAAATTTTTCAAGTCCTGGGGCAAGCGTGAGATAATTAAAAACTTTAATACATAAATAATATTTCCAACTTTCCAAATTACTCAATAACTCTAAGAATAATCGCCGCCCATAACTTAATAATCGTAGAATTAATATATTATAAAGCTAACGTTTTTCGAAAACACCGTAAAATTTAAAATACAAAGTAAAATGTTCATAAAGGGATAAAGTGAAAAATATGGAAGGAAGAGTGGAAGAGTAGGAGAGAGAGGGAAAGAGAGAGAGAGAGAGAGAGAGAGAGAGTTGAAAAATCCAACAGTGTACACCGAGTGGCTAAGGAGAAAACAAAGAGTTCCCTAAAAAAGACAAAAGGATGTTGGAACGACATAACCGACGACTCGAGGCAGAAATGGTCGACGATAACAGCGTGTATGTCCGTGATAGAAGGAAAGAGTAATAAAGAGCGGGAAAGAGGGGAAGCAAAGGGAGCATAAATACACATGGAAATGGAAATGCTTCCATCGGGAACCAGCCAACGAGTTCACAGGAGACACGGCTGGCCGCTTGTCGCTTCGCTCTACCGCTTTTCTCCCACCTCTCTCTCTCTCTCTCTCTCTCTCAAGGAGCTCGTCCTCCTCCTCCCCCGTATTCATTCGCCTGCCCACCTTCTCGCGCAACTCACTCTTCTCACCTGAAACCCTTCTTACCTGCACGTTGTGTCTCGTGACTTCCTCGCCAAGAGATACACAGGGTGTGCGTCAAGTTCTTGTATAACTATGACATTCCAACACTTCATCATACGCTGCGACTAAACTTCATTTAACAAATACACACTCCTCACTGATTTTACTCGTTTATATTGATCCCAACTTCTTCAATTTTCTGGCAAATACATTAAAGTTTTAGTATTTCAAGTATCACAAGGAAGAACAAATCTCAAAATTTATTCATTGATATCAATCGTACCAACGCTCAAAATCTAAAAATATCAATAAAAAATTCACATTTTTTAACATCAATATGCCACCTTATTCAATATTATTCTCACAACAAATTTATTTATAAATATGTATTTTTTATAAGTTCAGCGAGTTTTTCTTTTTTTAAAAGTATTTTTAACAACTGAATTTTGTTATTGATTTGTCATTTACCAACAGCTGTCTACGATGTGTTCAAAATGATGGTCAGCCATTGATCCAAATGATGCATCAAATATTTCGATCTTACGAGTTCAAATTCATATAACTAATCTTCTTTTAAACAATTAATATAAGGAAATAATTATTTGGTCATACTTGCTCTAAAACTTTGCTTAATTGTTAAATAAATTAATTATTAAAATTATTAATTGAATATTCAAAATTGAAATTGAGTGATGCAAAGGAACACGTAATTTTTTGCGTTTCTTCATTGCTTACCATTCGGCTGTAAATCAAGGATGAGCTTCATTAATTCGCCATCTTTAACCAAAATTTTCAAATTATTCTTTTACCTTCTGCAATTATTCTTTATTTTCACATTAGATCTTAACATTCATTAACCACGTATCTAAACAGAATTCAGTATTAAATTCAATATTAAAAGCGTTTAATTCATATTGAATGTAAATGTTTATATCAAAGTTATAAAGTAAAATTTTTGTTCATCATTACTTTCCAATAGTTTTAATAAATACCAATTTTAATGATGTAGATCCATATTAGCAATTTATAAATATGAATAAATAATAATTTCGAATAATCAACGTGGGAAATTTCAAAATTTTACAAACATAATAAAATAAAACATGCATACCTTCGGTAATAAAAATAGCGATACTGATATTTTCATTAATATAAAAAAACATTTATCACTTATCGAGCAAATTGTCAATATTTATTTCACGTTTATCATACGATGAGAAAATATAGAATTTAGATAATTCAAATTATCAACGAAACGTTACTAAGGAGACATTTTCTACGTTAAAATAATTGTATCAAAAAATTATTATGCAGCAGCATTTCAGTTTGTCATATAAATAATGTCCTTGAACTTAATTATTTTGCAAGAAGTTGGTTAAGTACTTTAAAAATATGATCATATTTCCCTTTCGAGTATAACGGATATTAAATTGAAATACAAAATACATCGAGACAATATTTTCTTAATTCATGTGTTAATTTTCCATGTCCAGCCGAAGAAACACAATGAAAAATATAATATAACTAATTGTCATTTGTAAATTAATTCTTTTATAAACTTTTACCATAAATCTGTTTTGAAAGGTAAATTAAATTAAATTACAATAAAATGTAATCATTACATATTATTTTCAAAATTACTGATATAATAAAATCCGTTTTAAAATGTTTACAAACATAATAATATTTGATCATATTATCGACTTATTTGTATGTCTAATTCAGTTCAAATATGATGTGTTGAACTGCTCGTTAGTATAGTTTAGAATAGTTTTGCACCCTTAAATTTATAATAAGCTATTTGATATTTCAGTTTTTAATTTTACTCCCATTTTGCTTGATTACCGCATTTTATGCATTACTAAATTAATTCAAAATTACGGAAATTAAATCAGACAGGGCCTTATTTATTTTAATATTTCAAACTAGTTTTTCATAATATCATTATTCTCATGGATTTATCTTATGCATTACTCATTATTACGTGATTACGAACTACCAATCGATGCTCTGCATTACGGAATAATTAAAGTATTCGCTTTATCTTTATATAAGTTGTTAATTATGTTCCGACTTCTGCCGACTGGTAAGCTTATTTCTACCAAATAAATCAATAATTCTTTTCATTAAAACAATAGTTATGTAGATCGAGTCACGTTAATAATTTGATGGTTTATTGTTACGCGATTGCTAAGCATTATTACAAATTAAACAATAATTGGCTAAATCGATATTTCAAAGATAAAAATGAATGATAGATATGAGTCGGAAAATGTAATTTAATTACAAACTACTTTAATTTTATCGGACACTTAAATACTGAATACTGATACCTTTAAACTCGTCCGAAAGCCATTGCTCTTAACTTGATTTACTTTAATTATTCATATTATTTTAATACTCGGTATTATCCGTAGTTGTATCCATTACTGTAAATTTTCATTAAAATACGTGATTGTTACTTACAACCCAACTTAATAGTAATAATACACGCTTCATCGTTAAAATAGCTTGCAGAGCTTATTATTAGTTTTATAAAACCTTATTTTTTCAAAGTATTTAATCTAACGCCTAGATATTTAGAATTAAAAAGTCGTATTAAACGGAAGAAAGGAACCGTTACTTATGCAGTTACTCATTGCTTATTACACCTTTGTCAGTAGAACTTTCTTTTTCAAATTATAAAATAAAATTTAAAACTCTCTACTTGAAACAGAGCGTTAATCTATGAACTTTCTATATAAATCGATCGATATTAAGAATGAGAAACGGTAAAAAACACATTACTAACGTTTTCCTATTAAAATCGTAAATCCGTATAAGTGTAATATCGTGGCGGACTTAATTCCCAATAATCAGTTTGCAAGTAACACAAATAAAACGCTCATTCGAGTGGAAAAACAATTACTAATCCATTAAAAAGTGCACTCACATTAAATCTCGTTAAAATTCTCATGCGCAAGAGGATGATTTAAAAGCGAGCAGTGAGGCTCAAGCTCGGGGTCTTGGAGTCATCGCAGGTAAGCCATTGCCGCCGAGATTCGCCGTGGCTGAATTAATACGTAATACTGCTGGCGAGCTTTGAAAATCTCCTTGCGTTCGTCGTATAGATACGCAGGTACATTTTCCCTCGGTCGCGGCGACTCGCAAGTCTCTCTTTGTACGAGCGAAAAGGGCCCCGCACTTTGACTATGCACGCTGCCAAGCCTCTCATAAATCAAGCCCGGCAGATTTGTATGCAGGCGAGCGCATCCCCGTTAGTCCCGCGCTGTCGCCGTGGCCTCTTCCTCGTCTCCGCGAAATTCGGGGAACGACCTCGAGAGACGGGAAGATGAAAGAATACGCGCGCCACCGTAATAAAGTGCCTCGGCGCGATGCGCTTAGTCGCGAGGCTAATTTCAAAACTCGATCGACTGTGAAAATCAAGGCGGAAATCTTGGCGATATACGCATATCCGCGGCTCCGAATGGGCCGCCACTTCGTTTAACGAATGTATGTGATAAAAACACCAAGTAGCTGGCTGCGTAATATATTTCCGCGTGAATAAGCTTGCGTAAAAAAAGTATTATGTGCATTAATTGCAACGCCTTAGGTTTGAATTTTTCGAGAGCAATGCTTGTAGAAAGCTACTCATTTGGGAATGAGCACCTCGAGTGTAATTTACCTTTGGATGCGCTTCTTAACATCCAGCAAGTCTCGGAATTAATAAAATTCATTACGCATTTTAATCGCTGAAGTATTTTCTGCGTAGATTTAGTACTTTATTGGATGGAGAAATAGAAGATAACGAGAATATGAGAATACGCTTCTTCTCTTGAAATGCTGTAAAAATAAAAAACGCACAAGCTTTTCCAAATGTCGTATCTATCGAAGATTACAATTATTTTTAATCGATGAATATTAATCATTTGTCTTTAAGGCGTAATCGATGAAAGTAGCCTTTCCCACGGTCGTTATTACGACTGATTAAGAACCGCAGTACAAACGGATATTGAAAATAATTTATCGGGCAGAAAAGTAACCTTTCCGCGCGATCGAAATAAATCCTCTGGATCTTAAGGAAACGTATCTTTAAAATAATTATTAAATATCTCAGAATAAAGAGTAAGCGCACTGCCGAACGGAATTCGCTCCCTTTCAACGTACTATTTCCTTAAACCTCCTGTAAACAGAGGAGTCTGCTTCGGTAATGGCTGTTTGAATTTATTATTCAGAGCTACAATGATATCTCGATAAGAATCCCATTATGGAACAAGTTATTTCCTGCGCTACGAAAAGCTTTTTAAACGAGCATTTGTAAAGGAAGAGTGGACCACTATAAAGTCAAGTTTTTCATAAATCTTCATCGGGTATCGCGCGACCCACATGACAGAGTGCTAAAACACTTGTTACAGCTCGCGCGAAGAAGGCAACCGCGAGTTCGAGCGCGTCTTAGACGCGGTAGAGCAGGGGCACGACAATAACAGGAGCAGCAATTACGCGATAAAATCGAGAGAGAATAAGAAGAAGAAGGTAAAAAAGGGGCGACTAGGAAGTATAAAAATCTTCCCACAGTTGCCGCTTTTTCGCCTGTAAACAATGGAAGAGTGAACCACGAGGACACGGCGGCCATCCTCGAAATAACGCGAAGCAAAACAGCAAAAGAAACTCTGAGAGCGTCGGTGATTTTCAGTAACACCCGTTACGTGAACCCCCGCGCGGCTTTGATTCGTCGCTGGTAGCGCACGACAGGTAGCTGTCGTGGAGGTGGGGGAGAAGAAAGCCGCATACACCGCAGGTGTGGAGCATAGGCCGCTTTCGCGCCAAGCCGAAAGCACTCTTGCAGAGTGCCGCTGTTAGCGCATCGCACTATGACTAATTACGGGCGCGAGCGAGACCCTGGCACTGACTGCTCGCCCACCTCCCGCCAAGTCCCTCGCCAAACACCCGCCATCTCTCTCTCGCTCTCTTAAGCCACCTTATAGGTGTGCGCCGCGCTTTGGCCCTCCCGATGATCATTTTTCTACGCTACCGGGAGTCGTTGTTTTTTATTTCTCCTTCTTGGCACCGAGTCTGCTCTGGACTTTGCAGTCTCGGACAACTTAACCTCTCCAGGGGCTTTTCCCCCTCGCCGCACACGGCCGTCGCACAAATCCTTTCAAAAATCACCATTTTACCTTTCATTAAAAATGTAAATTTCCTTACTATTTTATTCACAACTTAGATGTACATTATCACCGTGCTTATACGTCAGAGCACGATGTTATCGTTTTTCAATCCAGTTTGTAATATCGGGTAATTAACTTTTGTAACTTTTGTCGTAACAAATACTCTGATTATACTTTTATTTGAATTACTACACTATCCATACCATAGTTTTACAAATTCAAAGCACTCGGTATTGCTTGAAATAACATAACTTCTACGTCCGTATGTGCTAATTACTTCTATCATACGCCCCGAAATATTTTTTATAAACATTATTACCTGCTTCTTAAATCTACATTTGTCCATCGTTAACTTCATTATTACACTTCAAGTACGGTATAAATTATAGCATAGCATGTGTTATTTCCATTATTTTAACGACTCTTTAATAAAAAATAAAAACATTAAAAAAAGTGTAACATCTCCAGGTATGATTATCTCGTATATTTAAATCTTTAATATCAATGGTTAGTAATATGTATTAAAATTTATCTACTGTCGATTTACAAATTTCTTCTGAAATTCAACATCGTGAATCCACTTGATCTCTTTTTCTCACTTTCCTTACTCACTTTTTATCCGTATTAAGCGCATCTTTTTTATCTCGTTCGCTATCTTTGTCTTTTCCTTCAATTTTTTCATTCTCATTATAATAGTTCTAGTAGTCAAAAGAACACCGCCGTGAAACGGTGACGTGACAATTATCGTGCACCGGTCGGCGTCTTCGATTTAGAAGGAACTAATTCGCCACTTCCGGTAAAACGTGGAATCGCTTAATATCCTCGAGTCACGAACCGTGGGTGAAAAAAGTTCTCCCCGTATTAGATCCTATATTATGCTAGAGCTAGATCTTAAGCTCTTATATTAGAACAAATATATTAGATAAGAGAAGAAACTACGATAGAAACTTATATTTATAAAATGAAGAAAAATTTTCAGTGATTAATGTAACCTTTTATCCCGCTGCAAACAAGCAACTATTATTGATTACAAGATTATAATGTAATACTAATCCATAAAGTGAAAACAAAAATGTATTTGCCACGAGAACTTCTAATCACTGATTTAAAATTATTTTTAATAAATATAAATGGAAATATTATTCACTTATATTGAATTTCTGATGATTTGTAGTTTACCTGAAACTTCACTTTCAACTTTCTATTAGTAAAACTTTGCTTCTTTTAGATCTTCTTTAGATCTTCTTTAAAAATAGAATATTGAAAAGAAACTTTAATCTTCACGAATAATGCATTCAAAATTAATAAATTATATTTTCTTTTCATTAAAATATTAAATTTTTCTTTGTATTTTCACGAAATACTATCGAACTTTACAATTAAACTTAACAATTGTTCACTTTGTGTGTTTAATATAATAATTATATTATATATTGTAACAGTAATATTGTATATTGTATATATAGTGTGTAATATGTAACGGACCCTGAAAATTATTTTACAACGTAAAAAGTTATATTTATTAAGGCTATTTTATTAGGAGGAATAATACTTTCAATTTTCTGATCATTGTAAATGTACGTTTTTTACTTAGCTTATTACGTACGTTACAATTATGTATAGGAAACAGAATACGGTGTACAGAGAAAAACGCATAAATAGTAAAACATACAAAAAAAATGTACAGTATTTTAAAGAACTTACCATTGACAATGGCCAAAACTATACAAGTTTTATTGATAAAGTTAGCACACATTATTGTATTTCAATGTTAAAAGCATTTTTTTTAAAGCTGTACATCTGTATATGCATACATATACGTACATCTTAAATAGAAAATATTTTTTAGCCTTTTTGTTATATATTCATTTTTATACTAATTTCAAAAGTATATATATATATATATATATATATGTATGTATATACATGAAACAAATTTATTAGTAAATGCCTTTGCATTGAAGATCAAACTGCGTATGTGTGTAAATGTTATTGTTATATTATAACTACTATTTAATTAAAGTAAAACATATTTAAACGTTTATTGCCTCTCCTTTTATATTTCAGGTATCGAATTACATGCACAAAAGAAAAGAAAGAGAAATCTATTTTAGAAAATTAGATCTAGAAGAAAAACATAGTGGTATTAACAAAATTAAATTCTAATATATTTTTATTTTGCTAAAATACACATTGAAATATAAAAATTTTCATAAACTTTAATTACTTCGGATTAAATTGAAATACGCTAATAGTTTAATGGATATTTCAATCAAAAGAATGATAATGAATTAGAAGAAATGTTGTAATCGGATAATTCCTTTTGCATGCAAACTTGATTTGAAAACTTTATCGTAACTTTAACTTTGTCGTATTATTAGGGCATTTGCATTTTAGGCAGATCAAAATCATTGATGAAAATTGTCAAGCATATTATGAAAAATAATTCAAGATGCTAAACATTAACATATTAGGTATTTCTAAATTTGATCTAGTTGGTTCTAAGATAGATAAATTTATAATTTTTTTAGTTCACTGAATATTTTATTGATATTCGAAACATTTATTAACAAAATAACGAAGGCGATAACTAATTCAGAAACCTTTTTCCTAATCCCAATAATTCAAATCTACACTCGTTAATACGATGCATTTGCATTCTGATAAAAATAATGTCTTAAATTACAGCAGTATTTCAATAGTAAAATATCAAAATTATACCCGGTTCAGTTAACTAATATCAGTTAACTAATAATGTTCTCACTGAAGTAACAAAGATGTATAACTTTCGATTGAAGGCTTTCGCTTAATCAATTATTTGATCAGCAGGTGTATAGTTTATATTTGGCAATTTCGATTTTTCACGCCGTGTCACAAGTCAAATTGTCATTAAGTTGCGAATGAGAAAATACAATTATAGTATCAGGTACTGGATGAATTACCCTCTTCCTGCATTTACGCACGTTTAGAGTTTTCTCACAAGACAAAAAGTATACCGGGTTACGTAAATTCTAAGCAAACTCATTTTTATTAAAACTTTTTAAATTGTAATCGTTCATCGTATTGAAAGTTTAAATATTCGAATTCATATTTTATCAAATTTTACAGAGATTTAATTTATTTAAGTAGAAATTTATTTAAGTATCGTTCGCAAAGATATGAGAATTAGGTAACAGATTAAGGTTCTTCAATTAGGTATGAGAAAAAATTAATTAGTTTTACGTTATATTGGCTAACCTTTATGGCTATTGTATATAATATGAAATTGTTACGCTAATCTTGATTCGCTTGATTTGTTTCTCAGTGAATTTTAAGTCAAAGTTCTAGAGTAAGAGTGAGTGATCTCTTTGGATTTGGGACATCGTAAGAAGAAAGTCTCTTGGTAGTTTTTATTTTCCCGTTTCAGCTAGTTTCAGTCGTAATAACGATCTCCGTGATAGTTGGTATGCTTCTAAATCGTATGACATGTAATTCCTGAAAAGGAGGCATTATGTTTGAATATACACAAGAAGAAATTATTCAAATATACCAACTGTTGGATCAGCCTGCATACCGCTAATGTAGGTATAAACTTCTTTTTATTAATGTATTTTCGGAAGCGCACCGATTCGTTTTGCCAATACAAGTATAACAAGAGAGAATACATGTCTTTTTCAATAACATTCGAATAAATTTCGTCTGACTGAACGTAAAATATGTTAAGTTATATACAAATGGTCATCCATTTACGTACCTGTATATACCCGTATAATACGTGTATACATGTTGCGCATAAGTGTCTGATAATCTCATTTTGTGAAACTTTAGAATGGTTTTGCTACGAATCTCTCCAACCTTCACCACTCCAAAAGTGATTAGCGCGTTTTATGAGATTTGTATAATCCATGGTCTTGTAAAGTACATGCAAGTAAATTAGCCAAAGTAATTGATTTTTCCATATTTTTATTTATATATTATTTATGCGTAATAATTTATCAATACATTATACATACACACACACACACACACACACACAAACAATCTATTACAATTGCAGTCGCTTTAATTTGAAACAAATAGTTACCAGCAGAATTGATACGAAACAAGATATTTTTATGCAGGAAAATAAATGATTCATTTTTCATTCTTCGTCGATATATTTTTTATTGTAAATATATATATTTTAGATGATGAGTTATAAACGTTGAGAATATAATGATTATTAAATGTACACTGCACGAATGTTAAATTAATGCCCCGTAATAACATTAATTAACAAACATTTACTATCGTACTTTAAAAATCAAGAGCAGATTTATTTATTCATTTTTGCTGTATTTGAATAAAGTTAACAATGTGTTTTTTTTTAATTTAAATTTTCTTCGTCCCTAATGTTGCTATAATTACTTCCTACTAAGTATATTTTAAATGATATTAAAGCTAAAAACTTTATGAAGAAAAAACTATCTAGAAAAATTCAACGATTCAACTTTATTAAAGGTCTGTTACTTTAAAAATATGGATTAATTATATAAAACTAGATTTCAAAATATCGTTGTCTCATAAAAATGTTCGCATGTGAAAGATATAATCTTGAAATAATATTAAATGTACGGACATGTAAAATATTAAGTTCGATATACTCATTCAAGTACACTAATGTATGTTAAATGTAGATTACATTTCTATTTATAATGAACACCTACGTATTATAATTTAAATTTTTATTAAAGTTTTGTTTGTGTGTGCGCGTGCGCGCCTTACATTCAGTATTTTCATTATTTTTCATACAATTTTACACAAGGATGCTACAATTATTTATATACAGCTTTTGCAAATACATAAATCATATTTATTTATTTATTAATATATTCATATTGAAAATTGTTTTAGAATAAAAATTGAAAAAAGAAAAGAATCATAAAGAAATGTAATTTACATCAAATGTCTTATTACAAATTTTATTTCAAAGTTTGACTATATGTAATTACAGGTAAGAGGATATGTTTTCCGATATAAGTACGTATTCAAACTATAGAAAAATTAAAGTTTACGAGTTATTGCAGGGAAAAGTAATGCACTTTCACCATAACAAATTAAATGTACTTTAGTTAGTTTAGAATTTAATTTATACAAAGAATTAAATTTATAATTACTCTATATATATTTACTAAATATATTCTTCTTATTGGTTGTGATCCAATGATATCTTGGATATTTACTTTTCAAATATACGCGTGTTGCAATAAATCACTATCGGATCAACTTCATATGTCCACAGCATTAAATTGTAAAAAGTGCAGGGTAGTAAGTAAGAACAATTCTTGTCAACAAATCTTTTCATATTTTATCAGAATTATTTTAGAAATTGTTTTATATTATCTTAAATAAATCAAATGAATATCTTACAATTGGATTTTTATCATGTTAGCGTTTTATATAATTTTATATCTTATATATATTGCTTTAAAACTTAATGAATCCAAAGGTTGGTATGTTCAACACCTAAAGATTTAGAATCATAAATATTCCTTATAACCAAAATTTAAATATAGTATATTAATATTATTAATCAGTTTTCGTCTACTTAACCTAGATATTCCTCACCGACATATATAATTTATACAAACAGAATTAAGATCTATTAACTATTATTATTAATTATTAATTATTCAAACTTGTTGAAATATATGATTTGGTATTCGAATGTGTTCAACGTTTAATCTCGATCAGAGAACCAGTCATGGAACATAATTCACCTTTTTACAATACCTTATTTTAAAGATTCCAATAATATTGTATAATGTATAAGCACGCGTGCATATGTACGATTATTATCTTGTCAATTACGATTATTATAAATGTCAAGTATAAAAGAATAGCACACTTAACCTCGTGCCATTTCGTAAAATCAAACCCCAACTTAATGACGACGTACTAAAAACAAATCTTTAAATTCTATCCCATAACATTTTCTTTTAAACAAAGCTTACAATGCTTTGTTTCTTTCTTTTATTCGTTGATAAGTTTTACTTCTCAAAGAACTCTACATAGATTTATATATTTTAAAAATTTAATTTTAATTGAAGCTTATTATATATATAATATAATTACAGAACGTAATTTTATCTATACAATATTATTACACTTAACTTCATTAAGTCTACTTTGTAGCTATAAAATTTATTTTTTCCACGATATTTTTCATGCAACGCAAAGCAAAAATATGCGCAAGTTTCTGAAAGAACAGACAAACATTCTATTTGCAAGAAATATTTTTAAGAATTTTTCAATGTTTATATAATAATTAAAGTTAATAATTATATGTTTTAGAATTACTAAAACATATAATATTCAACATATCAGTGCCGAAAGATTAATATATCTTATAAAACGAAAAGAAGCTATAGATATTTTACATATGATCGTATGTTGTAAAGTTTTGGTTTGCCAAAAATATTCACAATTGCTAATCAATTATAAAATAAAATTTTAGATAATTTCAAATATATCAAAATTTTTCTTTAAAGTATAAAAACTTGTAGAGAATAACGCTTGTACTACAATGTCAATGACTTTGTCACTTTCCAGCATCACTCATACAAGCTTAAACCTTCTTCGAATAAAAATTTACTTTTTAAATACCATGGCTTGTGAAAAACGAATTTTAAAAAATTTCGCAGAATTAGCAGAGAGTAGTTCTAAACATTGTAATCAATTGTGAACCAAAATCAACGCGCTGGCGAATATATTAAATTCTAACAGCATTCAATTGCAGCGATGTTGCAGTTAGTTTCATAAATTTTCAAATTTTTCGCATCAGAATTAAAATGGTTGAGTTCTCTAAATGTTCTACTAAGATCATAAATAAATATCATAAAACTTAAAGAATTTGTTTTTAATTTTTCTTAATTTTTCTTAAAATTTCGTTAAATTCTGAAAATATTAGTTGTATCATATAATCGTTCAAGCGATTAAATACATGTTAAGTTATAAAAATTTTAAACAGGATATGAACTACGTTTACTTACAATTAATTTGAATGTAAGCGGGTTAACTGTTGCAAGTATTTATATCGTATACACAACTACATCAACTTATTTCAGGAAACTTCCTATATCAGCTCACAGCGTCTAATAAAACTTTGATAAATTACTATAATTTCGAAGAATCTGCCTTAAAGAAAGCAAACCCCGCTCCATCTCTATAAAAAGTAATGCCCAGTATTTTCTATAACACTGGTTGTACAATGTTTATTAACTTACTAGAAGAAGGCAAAACGATAATTTTATTCATCTTTGTAAGATCATTTAACACAAACGATCAAATTTGGGCTTACAATTAAAAGAACGCAAAATAACTCTTTTGCGATCATAGTATGAAAATTGTTCGCGCTTAACGAAATTTTGTATCCTACACACGTCATTAGACAGTGGGGCGTGGGCTACAAGAAAACTACATCGTCGAATAAAAGAGATTTATCAAGAGATTTACAAGGCCAGTTATGGAAAGCAAATTGTTCAGAAATCATTTACAAAGTTTGGATTGGTATTTATTTCAAAAGCACCCAATAAAGTTCAATCCGAGTTCTATGAAGGGGCCTTCCGTACAGATTGATTAGATAAAAGTGCAAATAATGTAACAATAATAGAAAATAAGTATGTTGTTATTTACGGGGCTAGAGTGCGAGCGTTGCAAAATGTAGGAAGATCAGCAGCAAAACGCTCGCGTTGAATAGAGAAGAAAGAAAGGGAGGAGGGTAGGGGAATACGGAAAGGTAGGAACATCCTGTGTCGTGGACGAGACGACCCCCCGTTCACGCTCTGCTGATTTTACACCGTACCGCTGATTTCATAAGCATTCCTCCTTTCCGGAGCGGTGCGCGTCTCTCCGACACTGCCGTATGAAAATTCAAATGCCCGGCGGGCGATAATCTTTATTTTTAACATCGCGAGACGGAAGGGGAAGGAGTCGATCGTCAATTTAAATTATCGCTAGGAGCGGACTCCTTTATTTGCCCAGTAGGAATTATGTAAATTTCGTCCGAGAGTCCCAGGGGTAAATAAAAGTGTGAGCCGCGTGTACACGTGGAGGCCAGGATTTTCGTGTGGCTGGCGCTCTAGTGCGGGGTGCGACGCGAAGATTGACGGAGGCAACAAAATTACGTCCGACTGTTATGATGTGCGTAACGTGGACTGCTCACCCTGCGCGAATTCAAAATAGATTTTATCTCGATGTTTACTTGGAGGAATGTTGCGCGAACGCACTTCCCAAGCAGGAGTAGAGTATGCACTTCTTAATGCTGGAATTTTCTTTCTCGCAATTAGACTTTGTTCCTTAGTTAAGTCGCTAGCAAGTGTCAATAGAGACAAATAATTTTAAAGTGCATATATGATAATACAAAATCTATTGAAGGGAATGAAAATTCCTTTTCAGTGGTTATTGAATATACTCGTATACCGAAGTATACGAAGAAAAAGTTTTATTGGCATTTTTATAGCAAATGGCGGCAAGCGAACCAATCATCGGAAGAAGCTTTTTTAAAAATGTCTCAACAGGCATACCGATTTCCATTAGAGATATTATTATCCTGAAACAAGAGGCAAAAAATTTTCTCAATTTGACGTACTGCGTAGGGATTTTTCATTTTATCAAAAATTGTGAAAATTATGCACTTTTAAAAAAAGAAATTATTCTCAAGATTTCAAAGACATACGTATAATCATTTTAATGTTACAAGTCCGCCAGATATCGAAAAAGTCATTTTGAGAAAAACGCGTTTAAAGTTTCACGTGCTCGGAGATGCTGCGGAAGAACGTTCGGCAGAGCCTCTTAAACATTTCTTTTTCATATAAAACCACTTGGATATTGTTCTCATGGTATTCAAGCGTTGTTTAAGCAAAAAAAAATCGATTTTTTTCAAATATCTAGAGTAGTGCTAGCCTTTAATGTGCCGATAAATCTATAACTGGTAAAACTTTGTCTTAAGTAAACCGTAAAAACATTTACTTAAATTAACAATTTTTAGTAGACTGATGAAAATTACAAAAATCGTATACTTGATTCATTTAAACATTTTTGCTGAAAACCCATTCCTTATTTACACAAATTGAAATTAATTTTCTAAACGGAAAATGAACAAATTCAATTATTCCTTTTAGAAATATTGAAAAACTGTACTTAAAAACTTTAGTATTTACAGCACGGATAATAACCAAAAGCCCTAATACTAATTCCTTCTAAAGAATCGAAAAATAAGTTCTAACGTTTCTTTCTTATAAAAAAATGAATAATCGATTGTGCTAAATCTGCACTTTAATTTTGTAAAATAAATATTTTATGTCTTCTTTTAAGTACGATATTTTTCCTCTGTACAAAATCGAAAGTTCATACTTGATTGATACTTAAGTATCATGAATCATATCGTAAAATTTTATAAACAAATTTTATAACAACAATTTTATAAATTTGCTTTTACACAGAAAACTGTCATTATACAAATAAATCTTTGTAAATTTATATATTTACAAACAAATGCTTGATAATTTTAAGTAATAATATCTTCTATTCCAAGAAAAACAAACATCTCTTACGAACGAATAACATTATTGTAAAACAAAAAGAATTCATGGGAGTCATTGGGCTGAAAGTTCTCTTTTTCATTGATCAAATTTGTTTATTAACATCGAACCTTTCTAAAATTTTAATACTAAATTATTCTAGCTTTATAATAATTCAATTAATAATTTAACATAATTTGATTTTATCAAATTGTATTCACGTTATTTGAAAATAAAATAACCTTTTGGCTCTCTAGTGCACATATTCGATACTATGAAAAAAATCTTTGAAAAAAATTCCATCTAACTCCACCCACTTGGACTCTTGTGTTTTACAGTACATAAGAATACATGTAATTATATGGTAATTACATATGCATTTTTACCGACAATTAAAATACACTCAAGGAACTTTCTCAATTTCTATGTATAAGTTGAGAAGATCCCTATGTAACCATAAATGTGATAGTAAGTTTTATTAAAATTCTCTACTCGTAACTAAATTTCTTACCTTTACCAAACTCTTTTGGCTTTAGTTGATTTGAATAACTCAGAACTGACGGCAACGTAACATTTATTAACAATTTAACTTATTTAAATTTACGTATTTAGAGCTTTCACATAATAATTATTATTCCTTCAAGCTAATTTCTTTGTAAAAATTTTTTTAAAAATATTTATTGTACTTATCTGTATATTGTAATATCTGCATATTTCTACCCTTCTGCTATCATATGAATGCAACGTAAAAAAAGATAAATCTTATAATCTTAAATCGTAATAGAACGTAATATTTCTAAATTAATAAGTTTTTCAAAAATAGAAATATACTTATTGGTCAAGTATCGATAATTTATTAGCAGAACTCACAAGATCGCTTTGATACGTTGATTGTAGCTTCGAAACGATGTCTTTGTTTTTCTTAATTAAATTTTTTTCATAACAAAGCAATAGGTTTTTTTATGAATACGTATATATTTATATAAAAGATAATACATAAACTTATTAAATACAATAAATATAAATAGAGAGACAAATAGCTTTATAAATAATTAATATTGATAACGATTACTTAAAAAATATAATATATTTTCATCTACAATATTTATTATACACAAAATGTAATGA
The DNA here is from genome assembly GCA_018907045.1 of Wiebesia pumilae. Classification (NCBI taxonomy): domain Eukaryota; kingdom Metazoa; phylum Arthropoda; class Insecta; order Hymenoptera; family Agaonidae; genus Wiebesia; species Wiebesia pumilae. The sequence goes on along the minus strand of JACCHZ010000181.1, from coordinate 7,080,495 downwards.
AGTATACGTAATGTAGATTATAATACATTTAAAAAATATTTATTTACCAAGAGAAGTTGCTGTTCTTATATAACATACAAATTTGTTGTAAATTGTTATAATATGAATAACGAAGATCCAAGTTAGATTAAATCCTTTAATTTCAGTTGAAGATTTTTTAAAATCTTATGTCATTGGTATATCGGTTCAATTAATAAAATTATCGAAAAAAATCGATTCATAATAAATCTTGATACTTTTATTGTTTAATAATAGTGGACTTGAATTATAATTAAATTATGGCAGCAATATAAGAATTTGTGGTAGCATCGGATAAAATAATTAATAAAAGATAAATTTCAAACGAAAAAATTGTCGATTAATGAATGTTTTTGATATTAAGGTGAAATACATTCATTACTTTGTAAAGAGATGTATTATTAATAAAAATACTTAATAGGTTTATGAAACCAAAGAAAATAAATTTAAAACTTACTTTTACTTGTACTTCTAACGAAGATCACATTTTATTTCAAACCGTATATCTTACCAAAATATAAATTTCATTTTTTACTTCTGATGACTTTAAAAGGATAAAAGTCAAAGGACGTTTATGAAATACTTCTTATAGTTAAAAATATTTTTTATAAATCCAATTATAAGTGTATGTATTCAATGCACTCCTCAAATTTTTACATTTAATACTTATTTTAACTTAATTGTTAATAAAAAGTAACATATCCTTTTAAATTCTTACAACGACTATCTTTGATTATATCTAACTTTCTTAGATTAATATATTACCAATTCATATATTTATAATAGAGATGTAATTAAAGGACACAATATTTTAGCCGATAATGCGATATACTTATTGTACCTATTGTGAAAATTCTAAAAATTACCCATATCCTTTTTAGATTGAATATTTCTCGATTGCAGTGTCATCTTTTGTATAAAATACGTTGCGATGTAGAAGCTTTTGTTTCCTTATGAAAAGAAAACGTGCTCGCACATAAATGAAGACTTTGTAATGGTTCCGAGTACAAGTTTTCAGCTACGTCTGTTAGTTCCCAAAAAGACGCGTTACCGATGAGCCATTCGATTGACGCTGAGCACACATTTGATACAACATTGATGACATCAGTAAAATTTATCGATTCAGCGTTTTAACCAGAAATTTACAAGTAAGTTTAATCCACATATACATGTATTGGCATTTCTTTTTGCACGAGCTTAAAGAAAGAACAATTTGAGTTCATAAAGGGAGTAAAAAAACAATCAAATTTCTAAAAATATACTTATCTTTAATTTGCATTTTATTTTGAACATAAGTGATAATCAAGCTTTGAAAAATGTATTATAAAGGGAATAAAGACAAAATAACATTTTTACCCACAATTTTGAATGATTCTGAAAATCTCGAAAAAAGTATGATAAACTGCTTTTTAAGGTTGTAAAAACTCACTGTAACAAGTACAGATTTATTAATTTGACAAAATTATTTTCAAGATAGTGCTATTTGCAATAAATAAATTAAACTATGTGAAATTGCATTAACATCTAAGAGAAATGCCACGAGTGAATAAGGATGTGCATATGCACGCATATGCGTAAGAACATGAATTTCCATTTTCTTGCAATTTTAAATATATTTCTGTGACGTAACGTTAAGAAAATTTAGTATTTATATCTTATTTTTATAATTAATAAATTATAAATATTGTGTACTTTTCTAAAAAGCGATATTTAATGTAATAATTTTTCCTAGAATAAAGACAACATTAAATTCATTATACTAGTATAACATTTTAATATGAAAAAAGAAGTTCTTTTAATACAATCATAACATCGTCCGTCTTTAATTATCTACAATTCTTAATTTTTTTTTTTCAACAATTCTGAATTTTCAATTTCAAATAAAACACTTATATTTAACACCTAAAGAAGGTTATCACATAAAAATTATTTACAAAATAATAATTTAAACAAAACCTAGTTTTCATTATTTTTACGTGCTAAAGAACTGATTTTATTAGCAGCTATAAAATAACTATTATCTGTCGACAAAAATCAAAGCAAAAATAATAAATATAAAAAAGTACGCGTTTAAGAATTAAAATAAATTTTTTTATGTTTATTAAATATATTGTTTCATAAATTTACATATTATCCCCAACTGTGTATTATTATGTTAATACGAAAGCAAATCCTGATTGAATATAAAAGCGTCTAATGTATTGTAAGCTGATCGAATATTTTAAGGAATATCGTATAAAAAATGATTTAATGAAATTTGAAATCATTTTCTTATCTTAAGCTTAAAAATAGAATTATTGTAGTCGTTTGAACTAATGATCAATCTGTGTTTTTTCTCGTTAAGTAAAATACAACGAAAAGAATAGATAAAATTCATCTGACATCGATACACGTGTAAAAATTCGTATCCGCATTTGCGAGGTAAATGAATAAAACTGAACTTCGTAGATCTTGACCCTTTTTCGATACATCGAATAACGGTTATGACGTCATCTTTGTCGTCTACTCGTCTACTCGTCTACTTCTATCGGCGAATCTAAGGCTAGAATATTTAGCAGTACAGAGGCAGAAGTAAATTGTTTTAAGGTTAGGATTTTTGTGTACTGTTTATCTTTCTTTGATATAGTTTATATTAATTTAATTTTCTTTAATTCCTTTTCTTAAAGCTCCGCCGGGATATAATCATGCAAATTTTGACATATTGCTACTTTGCATTCGTTTGCATTCTGTACGCCGTTGAGTTCATCACAAGGTCAGGAGCCGCATCTGCTCACATTCATACACAACACGGAAAGCTTCACAACGGCGGTAGCAGAGAAAGGGTCGAGGATGGGGCATACAGTCCGCGAACTAGTAGTCACTATGCTGGCGGCGAGCATCACCAGGAGTTCGATCACGAGGCTATTCTTGGTGAATGACACTCATCATACAACAATATACATTCATGTATTTTGTTAGTTAATTTAATACCCCTTCTCCTATTTTTATATTAATGCACATACTTGAATAAGAATAAAATTAAATACCAATGAAAGTAATAATTAAAAAATTTATTAAATATGCGATTTGTCTTTCTAAAATAATTGAATTTTAAATATACAACTCAAATTGCAGGTCAACTAGTGAAAACTCAACTATTATTTATTCTTCCCTACCCTAATACTACTTCTTTTTATTTCTTACCTTCTACGAGGTAGCTCTTGAAATTATTTAAATAGAGATACACTTTTAGTTATTCTTTTCTATTTCCTTAATTAACAACTCTTATCTAATTTTATATATTTATATTTTAACTTTTTTATTCAAATGCACGATTATATTTTTAAATCTATACAAAGTGGGGTTTTATAATAAATATATACTTATATAATAATTGAATTATTTTTGTTTTTAAGATCTAGACTTTCATGGTTAATTATGAATATAAATATTAATTTAGTAACTGAATATAGTTGCGAAAGAAATATTACAAGTATCATTAATTTAAAATAGTTGAACATACAAAGCTTATATTTTTACGTTTTATATATTTTTATATAATTTTTTATTTTTACTATTTTTTTTAAATAATAAATTCAAGAAAACATTCCAATATTAATTAATTTTAATGTAAATATCAAAATATAACATATATAACACGTATAAAGTAAATTATATCAAATAGAAACTTTTCTTTTTAATATAAAAAGGTAGTGTCAAGGAAGCTGAAGAATTTGATAAACTTCCAATTGAAGAATCAAAAAGACGATTACGCATTCTGTTAACAAAAATGGATTTGAATAAAGATGAGTTCATTGAAAGGCATGAGTTGAAAGCATGGATTTTACGTTCCCTTATGTAAGTACATAAGAAATACAGGAATTTCATTATTGAATTATAGAAGTATAAATTATTATAGATTATAGATACACAGATATTATAAATATTTTCTTTCTTCTTGTACTATGTAATACTTTTAAATTGCTTGTATCAATTTCATATTGTCACTATTAAACCTACTTTTATAACAATTAATTAGTATTTTTCATCTTTACAGAATGCTATCCGATAAAGAATCTAAAGATCGATTAGAAGATGTTGATTCAGATGAAGATGGACGAGTAACATGGGAGGAAATTTTACATGATACTTGCGGTTCTGATCCTGAAGATTTAGCTGTAGATGATGCCTTAATTGCAAATGATAAAGCCACTTTTCAGGAAGCTGACCTTAATAAAGATGGATATTTAGATACTGATGAATTTAAAGCATACACTCATCCTGAAGAAACGCCAAGAATGTTAGATCTTATTCTAAAGCAAGCATTTAACGATTATGATAAGAATGGAGATACCTATATTAGTTTTCAAGAATTTTTAGGAGATAGAGCAGAAGGACAAGATAAAGAATGGCTTCTTGTTGAAAAAGATAAATTTGATCGTGTTTATGATAGAAATGCTGATGGTAAATTGAATATTACTGAAGTACACTCTTGGCTTTTTCCTAGCAATGAGTAAGTCATAAAATTTTGAAGACAGACTTATTGTTCATGAATTCTTTTTTTAACTAAGTGCTAATTTCAATCACAAGAAATTCAACTTTTATTCATTTACTTTATGTAAAAGTTAACCAATGGTGATCAATAAAATATGAAAAATAATAGTGTATTGCCAAAATTAAAATATATAAAGTAGATTTATTTAAATAACAATTTGTTATTAAATTACTCTAATTTTTTAAATATAGTAAAAATATTTCATAAAAATTTTAAACATTTATAGAGATAAATAAAAAATATTCTAGATAAGAATTTATTGATGCCAAAATTAAAATTCAGTTGAAACATACAATATTTTTCATACAAGAAGATTTTTTTCAAAGTCAAATAAAATTTTTTTATTAATCAATTAATCCAGAATTTATTTAATTAAGAGTAAATCACAAATAAAACAAATTAAAGGCAAAGTACCAAATAATATTTGTTAAAAATTGAATAGGCTTATTTTGATTTATTTTGATTCTATTTTTATCATTTTCTCTTTCTAACACTATATATTAATCTTTTTTTCAGTGACATTGCAAGCGATGAAGTTGACCATTTATTTGCTGCTTCGGATGATGACCACGATGATAGATTATCCTTTGAAGAAATTTTGGATCATCATGATATTTTTGTTGGTAGTGAAGCAACTGATTATGGTGACCATTTACAAGATATCGAACACTTCCAAGACGAACTTTGAGAATCAATAATGGAACCAACACTTTTAGCCCTCTCAAACTATTTCAAATTGCCCCACAAGAAAACATGTTTAAAAGCATTGTTAATCTTTTTTAATGCTTGTGTTTGTTCGTTTATTTATTATGGTGTTTTATTCCTGTATGTATGTGGTAGTTAGAGACTGACCAAATAATAATAGCTTTACTTACTAACAGAACAAACATATAACAGAATGTGTTCTACTAACACTAGTTTAAAACAGTATTAATTAATTTATTAATTTGAACTAACAACCTTTATCTTCCAAGGTTGCAATGCTATATGTGCCATACAATCATTGTTATTATCATCTTATCATCAGATTCAAAATCTTATAACGAATAATCTAACAATTTCTTTCATGCTATCAATGTAAATGTATTTTAAAACAAAGTCATATTTCAGTTTGTACATAACTTAAAATATTAATTTTCTTAATAATTTTTATGTACGTAATTAAAAATGAGTATTATTAATTTTATTTTAATATTCATAATATTTTTATTCTTAATATTATTGTAATATTATTTTATTATTTAAATTAAAGAACTTGATATTGTATTATAGAAATAACAAAAGTAACAATACATTTATTTGAAACATTGCTCTGTTGACTTTCTTAGTGAAAATAAATTTTATTTTATTAATATACATAAAAATACACACTTTCTAAACATATGTAAACAATTACACCATTTATTGTATCTTAATTATAAGAACTCATTCTATTTATAAAATATTTTTTATTGCAAAAAATTAATTTTTTAAAAGATAAATTTAATTTATACATACAAATTGAAATTTATTTATGTACGGAATGCGAAATAAAATTTTTTAGAAAGTAATTGTGGTCTTTTTTTCTTTATTTGCTTGTGTACTTACGTTTAAAATATTGCGGGAAAAAAATCGGAAGTAGCCATAATACAGGAAATAAGTAACCAACACGTTAAACACAATGGCCGATGATAATATTGACAACAGATGAACGAATTCTAGTAGTTTTATTTATTATAGCTGTAATTATTCCAAATTTAATTAATAATTAAAGGAAATAAATTTCGTTAACCATGTCCACAAAATCTTCGGTAGATTTGAGAGCAGAGCTAGCTGAGCTTGTTAAAAGAAAAGCTGAAATTGCTGTAAGTATTAAAAGAAATGTAAACACTAATGAAATCATATACATATTTTCATATTTCTATAAAGAAACATTCTACAATTATAAATATGTGATTCTTATTCATTATTTTACGAATTATGATTTGTATTTCTATGAATAAATTAATGATAATTTTATTTTCAGGTTATGTTTGTCTTTAGTCATAACCTCCTTTTTAAATAAACTTTTTTTATTTATATAAATTTTATTTGACTAAGTTTAATGGTATCTTTTAGGAAACATTAGCAAATCTTGAAAGGCAAATATACGCTTTTGAAGGAAGTTATCTTGAAGATACACAATTATATGGCAATATTATCCGTGGATGGGATCGATATCTAGCAAGTAATAAGAATACCAATAGTAAAGCTGATAAACGAAATAGAAAATTTAAAGAAGCTGAGAGGCTATTTTCAAAATCATCAATTACATCTATGGCTGTCAGTAAATTATTAATAAAGGTCGAAAAATGTAAAAAATATATCAATACAATAAAAATTAATTTTTATAGGCTGTGAGTGGACTGGCAGAAAATTCACAGGAAAAAAGTAAGGATTTAAATGGATATTCGTAACTTTCAAAACTCACAGTTAATATAGTTACAAATCAACTGACATCTTTTATTCTTTTTTATTCTTTTCATAGTATGAATTATTTTGCACCTGCATTCTAGTGTATTTTCATTCATTTATGTAAAATAGTTAGTCTATTTGATTTGTTATTACTTATATTATAAGTAGGTGATGTAATATATTGATAATTTTATTATATAAAATGTTCATTGCTAATTTTATTTTGGCTTTTCTTTTATTTTTATTTTACTATATAAATATATATTATGTAAAAATTAAATTATATTTAAATTTAATGCCAAATACGTTGAATGCCGGTGCTTACATTTTTTTTATTTATATATATTTATACAGGTAGTTCTATTAGTCGCTATTTTTTTTATCATGTAGAGAAAACACTGATATATAAATATATGGTGGTAGTTTGTTTTAGTACTAAATTTAGTAGTAATTATTGATAAAAGCATACTGCAAAACTACTAAAATAAAGTGCTGGTATATTTAAAATATATAATTTTTTTGATAATTAAATAAATGATAAATAAAAATATATATATATATATATATATATATATATATATATATGTGCATATATATGTATGTATCCTGTAAATATACCAATTACTCTCATTGCATGTCTTTTTGAGTCTCTCTGTGGTTCTGCTGTTTTCTTCTTGCTTAGTATCTGCATTTGGCTATTAATAAGAGGTACATGATTCTAGTTGACCGATACAGCGAGTCAGAATCGCAGATTGGAAACAGTGGCAGCGAGGACAATTGCAACTTCAGTAATTCAAACACAATCTCATCTAGCAATAGCAAAGAAGTCAGTGGTAAAAATCATACATCTGCCCAAACAGGATATGCTCAAAATAATGGTTCTCTTGGTAGTACAGACAGTAATGTTTCTTTTCCAATTCAATCAAATGGTCCTATATCTAATGGCAACTTAGATCATGCACCAGTAAAAGATGGACATAGTAATAGTAAAGATGTTAATAAAAGTAGACCATCTAATAGTGCTAAAAAAAGTAGCAGTAAAAGATCTAGAAATAGGTAGGATTTGTAAATTTGGAATTTTTTCCATCCAAACAATTTATCTAATAGTTCATATTTCATCTATAAGTATTGCAATCATACAGAATCGTATTTGTTCTTGATTTCTATAAAAATTATGAGGGTTTGAATTTTTGAATAATAAATATATTAATAAAAGTAACGACTTCTAAATATTATATTTTCCAAATTTTGGGGTATTAAAAAATTTGTTATGCATGGATAATTACAAAGAAGATATTATTTGATGTTGTAAATAAGTTTTATTAGAATATTTATTCTTTTTAAATACTTAATATAATAAAATAGTAAATGATAACTTGATGAAAATAATTTTGATTTAATTATAAATTTATTATTTTCAAAATATAAATTTATTATTTTTAAACACAAATTTAATTTTGTATAACACATTTTTGAAATTCAAACTTAAAATCCTCATAAAAACTATTCAAATGTAATCTTTAACACAATTGTCTCACTTTAATAGAATATATTATAGTTGACTAGATAGTCTTAACAGAAAAAAACTTGATCATAAATTATTACATCATATTCAATTTCTTGTTGAATGGAGATAGTGGGTTTAGCAAGTTTATTTACTCCTGGAAATCCTGATAATGGATTATGATGAATCCATTATAATCTTCTTGTTGAATCATCTCATCAATACATTAAATTTCTATAAAGCAATTTTTGTATATCCAAAATGGTAACTAAGTTGACAGCTTTATTAGTATCAGTTTTTACTATAGTACTGTCTTAAAGACAATAGAGTTTACTAATAGTATCAATACAGCAGGCTATGACAAAATCAGCGTTGTGCTACACTTTGCTCAAAATTCGTGTTTGTTAATTTTAATACTTTTACCATAGCTGGTAAAGTTTGTTTAAATAATAGGGCTGCAGCGATTGACACTGTCAAGATTTTATTTGTCCGATAAAAGCAAGAAACAATCTTATACAACTATATAATGGTTGACAAACTAGCCAATTTGACAATTAAGCAGATCCATTTTTTATTTCTTTTATTTTTACATATAGATGAGTTATTTTTGTAAATGGTTATTACATTTATTGAAGCTACCCATCCAGATATGTTAATTTTAAACCTCCATATTTTACCTATATTTCTTTTTTCACATATCTACTTGCTTTACCTATTTAAATAAGATCTTAGCTGCAAAATTTAGTGAATAGCTATCTGTGTTATTTATCTCATTTATAATATAATTAGGTAAAAGTACTTTGAAAGCTGCTATCAATCCTTCAAAACCAACATCTGACTCATGTATGTTAGAGCAAAGTATTTAACAGCATTGCTTTCATACTCTCAATTACAGGATTCAAAAGAGAAGATCTTATTTCATTAATATATGTTTTTCCCTTTTTGTCTAAGACTATTTTGTCTCATTTAGGGTTATAGCTTCTAAATAATTTTAATTACTCGCCTGTCTATCCTTTTTTGCTGAGTATTGGGTCTCTAATTACTCATAAGGCTTGATAAAAGAGAAGTCTAATAGAAATCCAAATACATAAATCAATTTATAAAGAAAATGCAGTTTCTAATTTTAATTGAAATAAGTCAGCATTATACTGCGACATTATAATGTCGCAGCAGTTTTTATCTACCAAGTCAAATTTAGAGCAAAACTTTCTTAACAAGTTTCAAGTCTTTAATAATCAAGCTTTCTCTATTTGATAAAATTAATGATTCAAAATACTCCACTTTACATGTACAATTATGCGTTCATCCTTGGAGACCCTCTATCTCACTTTTATTAATTTTTTTTGCAACTCTGTATAAAGTTAAATCAATTTTAATAATTATTGTCCTGTACATTAAAATTAATATCTACGTCGAGCGTATTACTATTTTACAAGATAATCTTATTTTCTCAATTGGGAAAGAATCAATGAACCAGTATCTTAGAGATATTCTGAAATCAATTACTAGATAGATAAAAATTACGTATACTTCTATTTTTTTTACACTATTATTGTGGCACTTTTTTACAATTACTCATATTTTAATGATAAGTACTGTAGTTATATTGTTCAACTATTGATAGACTATGATAAGATTTCATTTATGTTAATGCAACCTAATTAAGATGTAATCAAACGTGTTCTAATTGATATGTGATCCTTTGGTTTATATCTTAAACGGTAGAGAATGTCGCAGAAACTGCACTTTGTTTAATATTTTGTTACTTCACATTATTAAAAATGAGATGCAATACATTTTAATGAATTTCTTGGGACTTGCATCCATAATCATGTAAAAGTGATCTTAAAGGGTTAATATTAATATTTGTTAAAAAAAAAAACTGCATCGACAAATGTAAATTAATATTGTAATTTATAAAAAAAATTTTTTAAAATAATTTAATAAAATGACTTCATTGTATAAACTTTGACTTGATAAAGCATTTTTAGGAAACTAAAAATTTTCGTTTATTTTACATTATTTCTTTCTTCTAATGTCATAACGAAAAGTTATGACGTAAAGAATTTACAAATAGACTAAAATTATAAGTTTAATTTTTTTTATCAATAACTTATAAAACATTAGAAATAAGAAAAAAATAATAATAGATGGAAACAAAGGACGTTACTTTTGAAGAAATGTGATTCTTCAAAAAAGAAATTCAACTCTGATCGGAGAATACAAGAAGAATATTTATTAATTATAACACATTATATGAATAAATTATACAAAATTAATATAAAGTAATTATATAATCAATAGCACATATGTATGATAAAATAATATAACAATTGGAAACTATTTAACAACTATTTAACTCCAAATTAAATTAAATTATGGATTTTCATTTTGTAAGAAAATTGTCATTACATTTTCTTAAAACATTATAAATACAATTTATGAAAATTTAAAAAGAGCTTGTAGAAGTATAGTGTAGTTAGCTAATACATTTTTTAATATTTTGGCATTTAGTTCGAAGTACATTCGTCTCAAAATTTTAAAAGGTAATTATTACTTATTGAAGCGATTCTTCAGACATTTGAGAGTGTTAGCTTATAATATAGTTCCTATGTTATTCCTATATTTTAAAAAAATGCAATTGCCTCTTTACAATGCAAGCTACATAAATAGACGTAACTCTAAAACATGAACAGCAACAGGAACTCTCGCAACGAATCGAAAGAAAGGAGCGTCGAGATTATATCAATAATGCGATCTGTGGCTGGGACGTTTGTACATGGATGAGGGCAGAAAGCCATAAACACCTGATGGCTTGGAGGTGAGTCTTGAAGGTTTGATCTTAGTAACGATGGCGTTAAAACCGTGCTGATCATCGGCTGTGTAAGTCACGGTGCGAATCGAGCCGTCGGCCTCGAGCACCGAGTATTCGCCCCTTACGGTATTGCCGTCTCTCTCCTCCCAGGCTGCCTTCGAGTCACCGGTACTCCCATCGATCACGGCGTAGTTGTACGAATACTTCGCATGAAGCTGCTTCGGAGAAAAAGTATAATTAATGCCCGGTAGTATATAAGCGGGGAAAGCGGGAGAAAGTTATCTGGGGAATAAGCAGAGTTTTTAACTGTCGCTTGAAGAGCGTGCCGCGGAGTCTATATTTTATAGCGTCAAATTTAACATAGGATCGTAATTTATATTTATTATTACTATTTATTATTACACGAATCTACAACAGGAGACTTAGAAATTTGAAAAATATATATATTAGAGGATTGCACGCCGCCAGATAAATTACCATTATTTGTAATAAAATCCGTTAACTAAGGATGCATTAGTAAGGACTTTCTATTTGAAAATGTTAACAAAATAACCCAAGAAGAAGACAAAGAGAGGCAGAAGACAACAACTACACGAGTACAACTAAACGTAATAATAATCATTTATTTTGAACATTTTAAAGGCACTTATATTTGAATAATGTTTCAAATTGTACGGAGCAATAAATTATTTTATAAGACAAATTTTGAAACAAACATACCGCATTCTCCGTGTCTTTATTTACGAAATCGTTCTGAACAGTGGTAAATGAGTTCGGTTTTTTTGTGACTTTGGGTATTTGAGTGGCAGCTACGTTGTAAGAATTTTCATACATCCCTACGAATGGTTTATCATTTTTTTTCTTGACACTTGGCGCGTAAAATACTATTGGATTAACGACGTTCTCGGACAAAGATCTTCTATTACTGTGAAATATCTTTGCAACCGATGTTGTCTCAGATCTATCGCTATAAATTTAATGAAAAGCAAAATTAAAGAAATTCATGGACGTATACAAAACATGTAAACACGAAGAAAAATTCTAGCGTACAAACTCTAGTTCCTAAATTTTATTTGATACGATTCTTCAATAAGCAATACTTTTTATAACAATTAAATAAATTCAACTAGATGCTTAGCTTCTTAGGAAAAAAACCACCTTTCGGCTAACATATTTTTACGTATTTCTATAGAAGAAAGTACTCGAAATATTAGTGAATTTAAACAATAAAACTTGAAACTATAAAATGATCATTAGCAACATAAAGCTCATTGAAAATACTCCTTACATTGTATACAGTTTAGATATTCTTTGTGCATAAAGTTTTCTACAGTACTTATTCGATAAGACGATTATTTATTAAATTATGTATTATTTAATAAAATGTTTCATCAAAACTGGTTGATTATCCTATAGAATACTGAAAACAATTTCAGTTTTTACAAAATATGCCAGTTTATACAAATTCCAATTTCATTAGCTTTCTGAAATACAATAATGATCAATAATACAAACTTTACGTTTATATACGTTTTTGAAATTTTGTAGAACTATTCATTATTGCACTACAAATGATTAGTTATTTAAAATTTAAACATGAATGAAAAAATGCTTATTAAAATTAAAGTACGATTAGAATCAAACAAGTTATGATTAAGGGTGACATTGAACACTACTTTAACTATGTGTTTTAACATTAATTATTAAGAAAACATTCTTTTTAAATTGTACTTACAATGAGATAACTTTTTTTTGGCACATTACATTGAGATAAATAAGTAGAAGTACCTGCAAAGAAATGTATCGATGTAGCTATTTGAAGTTTTTTTTATCTTTTTTTTTTATCAATTTTTAGTCGCTTTTGTATCTTTGTACCGATTTCATCAAAGTGAATTTGTTTATTGATCGATGAATTTATGGTCAGCAGTAATGGTAAAATAATGAAATAAAAGTCATTCTATGTTAATATTTAAAATGATATAAAAATAAAATACAGAATGTAATAAGAAATTTTAAATCATTATATATAAGAGTGATAAAATCGTGCAATAAAAGAATGATAATAGTGTAAAACGAACTAATATTATAAACAAGCTAGTAAATCAGAAAGTATAAATTATACTTATTTTAATAATTGTTATATTTTACGCTACTTAAAAGGATCAGATAATTCGAGAAACAATATATAAACGAAGATTATTCAAAAAACTTTTTTAACAATTTTAAACAAATATTTATTTTACTATATATTTGTTATAGGTTATCAATTTTTATTTATAAAGCTTGACGTAATGAAATCCCCAAAAAAATATTTAATATTCAAAATTATGAAGAATTATATTGTGCGAATTTAAGAAGTATAATTTTAAATTACAAAATAACTACTAATAAAAAAATAATTGCATTCTGATTGGAAATCTTCTTGAAAGGTTTATTAATTTTTCTTACATTTTTTTTTTTTCTTACATTTAACTACTATTTTTATTCTTACATTTAACTACTATTCTTTTAATTACTAGCTATAATATAATATTTTGATCGCTTAATGAATGTCTAATTTTCATTTTTCATTAGGCAATAGAAAATTATTTCAGCCTTGTGACTTTTAGTCCCCTATTACTATATTATTGCATTAATATGACAAAAGGAATAAATTCTTGAATATAACATTATTTACCAGAATAGTAATTTCCTTAATAACAAACTATATATAACTTTAATGGATAAACGTAAATATAATATTATTATGATATTGTAGCAATGACAATTACTTGTATACAAAATAATGCTAAACTCGAATATTATTTTTGTAAAAAAAACTCGTGTATATAATTACAATTATAGAAAATAAAAACTAAAGCAGATATTTTAAAAATGAAAATTACATATAATTACAATATTAGATATTCAAGATATAAATATTATATATTCAATTTAAAACTAATACTTACCATAATTACAGCTACTATTCTTCATTAAATGTTTTTAAAGAAATATTAAAATTTTCATGTATATTTATATGCTTAAAAAATGTTTAATACCCATATTTATATAATATTTTAAATATAAATTCAAACAAATTATTGATATTATTTATTAAAAACTATGTACCAATACATCTGAAAATGTACTAAAAGATGTATTGATACGGATTAAGTTTTTGGTTGATTAAAGTTCAATTAAAATGAAATCAGCAAAGACATTTTTTGATTAATAAAAATCCAGAATCGTATAAAATTAATTGCAATTTAATTTAAAATGAATTTTTAAAATAAAGTATATAAATGAAATGTAACTTCGGTGGATTTAAACTTATATATCTGAGTAACATTGTGAATTATACTTAATATTTATGGAAGTAAACCAAAAGATAATACGTATCTAATACAGTTATAAAAACCATACTTGATTAATTGCATCAACGCTTGTACCAATATTTTTTTTTATTGAGCATCTATAGTCTTCATATTTTTACGTTTTTTATTCTCTTCTATTCAAACGAAGAATTATTATAATTGAAGTACGAATACATTACATTTGTTAATAATAATTTTAATTTTTATAAATTTTTTTCTTTTATATTTGTTTATAATTTCATATTTGGCCGTTTCAAATGTGATGTTCTCGTTAATCATAATTTTTTACGTTTTAATAATTTAATTGTCGAAGTACCGAATAAAATTATTTCTTTTGAAACTCTTAGAAAGTATCTTGTTAGGCACTTGCATTTATCATAATATAAATTTCGTATTTAAGATTTAACGATTCAATTAAACGTTGTTGGTTTTTTATTAAATTATTAAAAAATATTGCAAGTAATTGATTATTATATTCATTGATGGTGAATAATACAAATAATTTTAATAGCTAATTTGCTAAATTTTAAAAGCATATTTAAAAAAAATAGCGAAGATAATAAATTTGTACGAAGGTGTAAATTAGTTGTAGCCCGACTTTTCACTTTAAGATGTAAATTAATGAAAATACATGATGTAGTTTTTTTCAAGAAAAGTTATTTTGAAATTAAATAATATTAATGTTTATATAATGTTAATAAAACTATTTATATGACACTATAATTACAATATTTAATTATAACTTTATAGTTATAAAATTTTATAAATTATTTTCTTACCTTTAGTTTTAACATTATATTGAAAATAAAATGGCACTTTTCACGATTTCACCAACTCTAAAGAGCTCACAGCTTGAGTTCAGTATGCGACATTTGTGCAAGCGGAGTTTCTTTATATACCGGGAACCATCACTCTCGAACGTCCTTTACGACAATGATTTATAGAAACGCGTAGCAAAATGTACGTAGTCATATTAATAATATCGAAAAATTTGACAATAATATATTCATATATATGTATTATGTATTTGACGTAAATAATCATAATAACGCTTTTTTATTATTATCTAGTAAAATATTAATTCTGCATTTATTTTGATTTTTTAAGAACTATGCTTTGCTTGTCTAATAACAGTATCAACTATAAGAGAAAAATAGCTTGTTTAACAGGAAATTGACTTGTTCTCTCTGAAGTTTCCATAAATGATTTGAAAACGAGTACGATGTTTTTAAAATAAATATTTTATTGACGTTCATATCCACTTTCAGTTGCTTAAACTAGTTGAATGATGAATATTACAAATAAAAAGGTGTATACTTTTTATATATAGATAATAAAAATTGTATTATGCAAATGATGCAACTTGTAACTCTGCATCTTTTATGTCTTTTTCTGTAACTGTAGGTTTAATACCACAAGCTTCTTCTTCCTTTCGTATGAATCGAAATTTTTCTAATTTCATTATAAAAAATTGTTTTTGTTCAGATTTTAATTGAGCTTTATATGCATCCATCTTTTTTTGGATTATTTGGTCACAACGTTTTGCGTGAAGTTGCTTTATTGAACCTTTTCTTGTTAATCGTACATCTTTTCTAAATAAAATAATATGACATTTTTTTATTTATTATCAATTTAATGAATAAACTAGATTTTTCAAAACTGAAGAAATTTTATTAAAACGTTTAGATTACTTACTCGAGAAACGGATGGTAGACAAGATTAAGGCGCTCGAGTAGAAATTCAAAACGAGGATAATCCAGAATTCGTAATTTCTTTAACCACTTTTTTCTCTTTTCAATTAATTCTTTTAAAAATACTTTCGATTTTTTATCTCGAGGTAATCTTTTATAGTGCTCCTGCAATCGCAAAATTTCAACAGTAGCTGCACCAACTATAATAAAGGAAGTAAATTAAATAATCATTATGAAAAAGCACAGTGTCAAAGAAATTATTATTTTAATAAACAATGTCACGTATGTAATATTAGTGCAAGTATTCAGTTTCATGCTTAATTTATAACATGAGAAAGACTTAAAGTAAATAATAGATGAACATCTGTAAAAGAAAAGGAATTTTTGCCTTAGTTCTGCTAATTAAAAATGTATTATTTTATGGCAAGTTCTTCAGTTTAACATTAATTCATAATTGACTATGAATTTTAACTACAATTATATATAATGATATAATGTTTTTTCAATTATAAATCTCTTATAATACAAACAAAGATATCTTTAGTAATAACAAATTTTAATTAAAAGTAGATATTTAAGAATAGAATTAATTTTAAGAAGAAAGCATTTTTAATAGTTGGATCTTTTTTCAAACACTAAACGCTATCATTTTTCATCCAAGATGTAATATGTGCACATATAAAATATAAAATATAACTTATAATTTTGTTCACAAATATTCACAAATTGACAGTATTTTGACTTATAAAATAATCCATTCTGATTGTAAATAATTAACAAAATTAATTTACATTACATTTAAAAAAATATTACTTTTGAACAACAAATAATTTTTATCGATATTTCTTAAAAAAAAAAATTACCAAGAATTCTAGTTTAAAATGCAATAACAATGTATCGATATGATCTTATTACTATTAGATAAATTAATAATTAATAATTTGGATAGAATAAAAAGAATCATTATGAAATTAAATGATTCAAACTATTATTAAAATTATTAAAACTATTAAATACCTATTGATTACTTTATTGAGTTAAATTTTATTCAATAATTACAATGATATTTAAAAAACTAATATAATATATTTATATTTCAAATATTAAATTAAGATTTTAATGTAATAATTCATACGTTATATCAATTTCTATATCCATTTTTTCAATATTCGAAACAAAAAAAAAACAAATTCAATATTCAGAATTTGCCAATACTGTAAGAAATAATATTTTATAGCATTCATAAATTAAAAACTTTTTTAATAATATTAATAAAATTTATTAATAAAATGAATAAATTATTTTATTAAAAACCTACTTTTAGATTCCATAGAACCTCTGTCTTGGTTATGACGCTGTACTAATTGAAGAACTCTTTGCCTTTGGGCATTGACCAATACTTTCTTGTGATGAAAGTTAATAGTAAACAGTTTTTTAACATTCTCGTCAGTACTGAAATTATTTTTATACTAAAATATTATATATATGTATATATAATTTATAAAATTTTGAATACAGTTACTTTATATACAAAAGCGTAAGTTAGTTATAAGAATATAATAATGATTTATATTTGAGAAATTTATACAAAGTAGATATATATACAAATTTGATGAATTAAAAATTTTTATATATATAAAGTAATTACTATATATTATAAAATTACAACTTTGGAAAAATACATTACAATAGAATTTTAACAATCATACAAAAAATATTTTATCGAACTTATTAATTTATGTATAAAATGTATTAAAACACGTTGAGCTTACTCCTTGAGTTCTTCAGAATTTTCATAGTATTTTATCAAATCATTATCGGAAATATTAAAATTTAACCCTCCATCTCCGCTTTTTTCTGGCTCAACGCTACATATTTTTTTAGGCATTATCCATTCTTTTGGTAATATTGGATATTGTTTGCAACTTCTTATAGTTTGCATCACAATTTTATTTAAACTTGGCACAATCTTAAGTTGATTACGTATTATATTCATTTTCTCTAAGTTTCAAATTTTATTACAACATGATTATAATATATAAACTAATTTAAGATGTTTACTTTTCAGATCGAAAGTACTTTTGTATAAATATACTTTTTTGAGGTTATTCAACAAAATCGCTAAGAAAAATGACTACCAGATATGAATTTATCGCATGCGCACAAGAATTTTAGCTTTACTCGTTAAAGATAAAATTCGTTTGATTAGCTTTAGATAAGTGCTGGATTTTAATTTGTGGAATAGCAAATTAATAAGGTGTTATAAGTAATAAAATCGGAAACTTTAATTTGAGACTTTTCTATTTTTCTATAAGCTATGAAATGATCCAGATATACGTAATGTACATAATGCTTAATGAACATTGGGTAACTTGACTAACTAAATTATGCTAAATCTCAATTTACGCAAACAAATCTGAAGTAGATTGTCATATGTCCGCGAATTTTAAGGAATCCAGAAAATAAGGGCAAGATGAAAATATTTATTGATATAGTAATTTATAAGATATAAATATTGAAATTTTTCTTAAACAAAAATTCGTGTCCAGATATCAGCCAGTGTAAGGCTGCTTTTATACAGAATCGGGAATTAGTATGAATAGTCTGTAGCATACATGTATATAACATAAGGTATAATAAAAAACCTAAGTTTTACAAGTACATATAATCATAAGACCTAAGTGCACAAAATTTCTAATTTTTATGATTGTACTTTGTAGGATAATATATAATTCAGAGGGAATAGAAAAGTCACTCAAACAATAAAGATTGATTATAATAGGATAATAAGGTCAACTGCATGTTTGATGCAAGAACAATACCAAGTATGTCTTGATTATTTAATGATGGCTAATTGATAATCAAGTTCGCACTGAACAATTGAAATTTAAATTCGGGACTTTCTTATTTGATAATGCACAAACATAATTTGCTTCATGTATTTTTTGTTAGCCTTTGGTCTTTTAAACGAAATTTGCTGGCATAGGTTTTCTAATAAAAAAGGATAAATATTATTATTTTTCAACAAAAGCTTTTTGTAGAAAAATATTCAATGAAGTGTAGAAAAAATATTTATTTACATTAAAATGTTGAAAATGTTTACAACCACGAAACAAACAAACAACATAAGAAGAAATATTAGTTTTTATGTAATATTTTATGTGTCAATTTTTCCAACAACTTCAAACCATTGTCTTAAAGCATCGCTTAAAACTCCAGGTAAAGCATTAATATCTCTCAATATCATATAAAATGGAAAAGGGAAACTATCCATGTATGGATTAATACCAGTTAATTTGCCACCCTGGAACACAGGCATTCTAATATCTAGTATGGAATCCTAAAAATCAATATATCATTTAGAAATTACCTATAGATAATAATTTATATAGTGAAAAATATAATATACCTTATTCAAAGGATTGTCAACTATTATAAAAACTAAGAAAATATCAGCTACTCTAGCTCTCCGAACAGCGCAATTAACTTTCTCCGTTCCTTCAGAAAAGACGCCTCTACCATCTGATAGTACAACTAACAGTTTTGCATTATCCATTGAATTGCATTGGCTTTCGAACATATCAACAGTAAAATCTACTAACTGACCCACCATCGTTTTCTTTTGTTTAAAATTCATTTCTTGCATCAATCTAAAATTATGAAAACAAAATATTAAGGCATGCGAACACAGAAACTATTTCAAAAGCTTGTTAGTGATTTATATTTTAAAATTTTAACACATTAATGAAATTCGATAAATCAAATAAATGCTTATTAATTTAAAGTAATGAAATTGGCTTTTACCAAGAATAAATCTATATAATTATTGAATAATTATATGAAAAAGTATTTTGGTCTAGTAAATATTTACTGCTGCCAATAATTCATTTTTTTATCTATAAAATATAAAACGGATCGAATAATTTAGTATTTTAATAAATTAGTGTTTTTGTATAAATATTGTTACTATAAACAGAAAATCCAAAGTTGGACCATAAAAAGCTTTTTTAAAAATGATTTTCATGTTCGTATTATTATTAGTTCTACAAACCTTGAACCACTTCTTTCACTAAAAGGTTCTCCTAGGGCATGTAATATATTCGTTTCCTCGCCAAAGCTGAGGACCGATAATTGACCTGCTTCTAAATATGTGATGGCTTTGCTAATCAGTGACAATGATTCAAATGCCAACTCCTTGGAGTGATTATCTGCCATACTACTCGAATCATCTATCGCTAGTACTATCTGATAGTTTCTCTTTGATGGTTTGGTACGTCTTAGCCAGATTTTGTCTTTTCGAAATTGACTGGCTATGTACGGAATAATTTTCCTCATATTAATCCGCCTACCCGTACGATAATCCCCTTTCAATCTCGACGCCTGAGTTGGTTCAAGTACTAGTCTTAATTTTTCAGAAAGATCGCGGGCTGGTGCATCCGTAACGGCACTTAAGGTGTTCCATGCAGCGATGGCCTCTTCCGTTGTAGGAGCATGAGACCATTGGCTCAACATATTCTCAACTTCCATTCTTCTTTTTTCAATCTGCATCGTCGACAGAAAATCGTTCTCGATTTCAGTAATATTTGTAAAGAAAGCTGATTCAGTTCCGCGCGTAACTTTCATGGTTTCCATTTTTTCACCTTCGATATCTACGATGGTTTCGACGAGCTGCCCGTCCTGTGCTCGACCTGTAGAATTAAATGGAGAATCATATTACTTTAAAATTCTTCAACTTATATAATTCACCTAAAATATTCAAAGAGTATATTACCACTTGTGATAATGTACTAAAATTTCTAATTAAAATTAATTCAGTAACAAGCTGCAATGTATTTTTCCAATGTATTTATTGGAAGCATATGTATGTTACTGTCACTTACCAATTCTATACATAGACTCTTTGGTCTTAAAAAGAATAATGTTAATTTATTCGAAATACAATTCATTAAAGTATAACAATAGTTATATTCCAACGAAAATGTCTCACTCTATCTCAAAATTACATTCTGTTTTTTTAATTCAATTTTATTATCTATAGTTCTGTACCTTTTTCATTCGAGTTATTGTTGTCATTTGATTTATTTTCGTTGGCTAGTTTTTCCGATTTCTGTTTAACGATATTGTCATCTTCGACGATTTCGTCTTCTTCATCTTCATGCATCTCAACATCCATCAACTTCTCTTTATCTTTAGGTTCTTCTTCATCTTTGTTCGAGGCCTGCTCCTTTGACTGTTTTTCAGTAGCAGCATCCATTGCATACTTATCGAATATTTCCTTTTCCTTTACGTGTTGACACATATCCGGATCACTATTTTCATCTCGTTCTTCTATTTCTTTGTTATTACTGTCATCCAGCAATTGATCTTGGGCATGTATCATTGTTTTCAGCTTCTTTTTGTCTGGCTCTATTTGCTCGGCCAATGTATGACTCTCATCACTTTTACCCGGATGTTTTCTTTTTTCATTCTATTAAAAATTATTAAAATTGTACTAAATTTTATTAAATTTTGTTTATTATTTTTTTAAAATAATAATAATAATAATTTCAAATACACAAACTATAGTAATTCTTGTTATATATCATTTTAACAACAGCTTATTTATTATTTCTTAACTATTTTACATATTAGAAAAAATACTTCCAAGAATCATTACTAGTAAATCATCCTATATGCACAATTAAACAAAGCTTTGAATTTTATTTTAAAAATGTTTACAGTACAAGATAATTTATTGAAGGATTAATTAATACAATAAAATGTTACGAAATCTAACCTGTTTTTCTTCCATGTTACTGTTCAAATTGGAATTAATCTTTTTTGTGGATGATCCTGAATGTCCACTACTGTGTTGTTCAGCTTGCGATTGCCCAGTTCCTTTATCCTTCTTCTCGTCCTGCCAATTCTCTGCATTTGACTCCTCCTGTGAATCCTGTTCATTCTCCACTCCGCTAGGAACCTGATCTCGAGAACCGCCTTCTCTCTCATCCTTTTGTTTAGAAGCATCGATTTCTTTCGATGGTTCATCCGTACTCGGCATTGCTTTATCTTCTATATCTTTATCCATTTCTTCTAGATTTTCCTCTTCTTTATTTTCTTTGTGAGTTTCAAAATTTTCCTCTTCTACAGCATCGTTTAACTCATCATCCTTTTCAGGAATTCCGGTGGACTTTTCTTTTCCACTTTCATTCTCTTCATCGCTAAAATCGTCGTCTTTATCATTGGTATCTTCTTTGGTTTCTTCATTTTCAATGGTTTCAGTTTTCTGAATTTCCGGAGGCGCCATCGCTTCTTTCATCTTGTCAACATCGAAGGGATTTTCCTCGGTATCTTGTCCGTCTTTGTTTTCGTCATCATCCTCCATATTCATTTCTTCCGGAAGATCCAATGGTTCGGGTTCTGGCTCTGGTTGATGTTTTCCATGATAAGGATTCACGTGATCTTCATCGTATTCTGGTTCTACCATGTCATTTATTTCTTTTTGCTGTTCTTCCTTTGTCTCATTTTCAGCATTGTCTTGATCTTCATGATCTTCTCGAGCTTTGTCATCCTTGTTTCCAAATTGCTTTTCTCCTGAATTATGAAAAATAATTAAATTTTATTTAAAACTAAATTTTAGTTTTAAATGAAAACTAAAATAACTAAAAGTTATATAAATTAAAAAACAAATTTATTTAATTAATAGTCGAATTGTTTTTACATAATTTAAAATCAATACATTCTCTATTATTAGCCACATAGTATCACAGAATTAGAGAATAATTAAGAGAAAATTTTAAACATTTTAAATATTTTTCAAAAAGGTTCCTTAACTAAACCTTAGAAGAAATAATAATTATAAAAATTAAATGCTCTTTTAGTGACAAAATAGATCGTTATCTCTTAACTCAGTTTATTGAAGAATAATAAATCTGCGATCAATCAAGAGTTGCAGTGAAATAGCTTCAATAAATCTATAATTACAAAAATAATTAAATTGAAAGAGTCATTGATTCTGATAATCCTTTGTACATAAATGATATGAAATTTCAGCCTAAAATTTCCATTGATCATATTTAAATATTTAATTCTACATTATTTATTATTTTGTTTATAGAATCAGAACTTTATACTTCGATATTATTATATATGACGCATCAAATTTTCCCTTCTTTTAAATATAACTTTTGAATTTTTAAAATAGATATTTTATTTTAAAAATTACAATTATCATAATCAACTTTTTTGTTACTGTTCAAGATAACGTACAGTACATGTGTTTGAGTACATAACTAAAAATCTGAAGTTAAATTTAAGATAAATTTTAGAACGTAACTTCTTAAAAAATAATTTATTAAAAGAAAGTGCTATTAAAAATTACTTTCTTCAGAGAAGTTAATTGTATATAATCATACAAAAACGGTTGTAAAATTAACAGTCTTTTTGCTTTGATTTTATTTATAGTAATATCATATTAATTCTTGTAATTACCAGAAAACTTTTGAAGCATCATTTGAAATCACTATTCTATTATATAATATTAAAATAATTTAAATCACCTATCCTTTCACCATCGCCTATCTCATCTTCATCTTTATTGGTTTCCTCATTTTCAGGCTCATTCTCGTCATCACCCCAAATCTGCTCATCTAATTTATCCGCTCCGTTATTTGTATCACCCATCTCCTTATCAATATCCTCGTCATCTTTTTTGTCATTATCACCAACATCATCGTTTTCCTTATCTAAATCTTGCAATTTACCTTCAAAATTCTCGGACATCTCAATGCCTTTCTCTTCCTCTGAATAATCCTGATCCTCCAACTTCTCATTTTCCTGCCCAGCAGGTTTTGCATCATCCAACTGATCCTCCGTTTCGATTCGATCCGATACATCCTTTTCTCCCTCACCATCACCTAATCCCATGCCTCCCTGACCAGATTTTTGTTCCGATCCTTCTGCATCTTCTTCAAGATCCAGATCCTTTGGCACGCAAAAACCATTGGTGGCAAGATCGAGGAATACATTAAGTTGCATGTATAAGATTTTACAGATCATGCGAAGGGAAGCTACATGCTCATTCAGATAGAATTGAACTAGCAGAAGGTATTGCTGGAGCAATGGTACGCATTTCTTGAGAAGTCTGAAAGTAAAAAAATGTTTAAAGTAATTAACTTGAAGAATATTAAATACGTTAAAATATAAATGTATTAAAATTTAAATATTCATTATTTAAAATACAAATGTTCACCATAATAAGAGACATTTCTATATACAATATATATCTTTAAATATTCCCTTAAAATTAATCAATATGATAAAAGTTTTTAATGAACCGTCATTATAAAATAATTCAAAGAATTTTGTTTTTGTATTTTAAAAATATTTACAAGGTATGTACATATAAACAAATAAATAATTACATAAAATATATTTTTAATAATAACCACGTATATTTGTAAAATGTCTGCAAGATGAAAGCTAATAACGTTGTGCATTGTTGTCAATTGGTCATCCAAAAGTGTTTAAAAAGCAATGTTTGAGTAATAAAAATAAGAAATACTTTTGCAATAAATATATAAAATATATATTTCATAAATTCAAAAAAATAATGGATACAGTTAGATGTATTTATATTATATAATATACTTGATTGATTTTAAGATCATTTATTAAGTAATTTAAATATTATGTAATAGCAAATAATACTTCTTAATAAACGATAATTTTTCAATTCTACATAGCTATAAATTGTTGCATCTTTCTTTATGCTTCTTAAAGAAATAAAACTTGGTAAACGGCAGAATAACGATTTGGCATCTCTTTATTCATAAAATATTTTCATAAATATAATAATTCTCTTACCTGCAATAATTTAAAATAAGTCCAGAATTGGCATCAAATATAGTTTTTAATAAATCGTTTAAAATTCGATGAATTTCTTTCAGTTTTAATGTTTTTATATCTGTTTCAATAGACTCTATTAATTTTTCTCTTAATTTATTTTGTTCATACTCATCTTCACTAATTTCTTCATTTTCATTTTTATTATCATGACTATTTTCATCATTAAATTCAATGTCAGGAACGATATTATTTTTGTATTTATCTTGAATAACAATCAATATCATGCTTACTAATTTTTCTAAACCGCTTTCATAATGATCACATTCGTCTTTAAATGAAGAAAAATCATATTTCATCTGTTGGTCTGAAGAAATCATTATTTGATCAAATTCACTCATTCTTTTTGTAAAATTTGTTTCAAGGAAAATAATATTTTCTAATAAGGGATGCTTATTTTTCTCTACATAAAACATAGTTCCAAATTGATGTAAATTTTCCTTTACACTTCTTAAAGAAATAAAACTTTCCTTCAAAAATAGAAGATGCTTTGATGTCATTATCGAAAATTGAACTTTGCTCTCGTGATTCTTTCCGTAAATGACATATAACTCTGGGAATATTGTGTTAAACTTTTGAGAAATATCTACTATCACATTTAAACATATTCTAATATAACCATATGCTTTTCCCCAAATAACATCACCTCTCTTGCAATTAACAATGGCTAAATCGTCAGTAACTAAACTATACGTATAATCATCACTTAAAGATTGAGTCTCGGATGGACAAGCCTGCAAGTAGATCAGGAACTGCTCAAAACATGTGTGTGCAGTGATCAATAATTCTTTCAAATTATTAGCACTGTTCCACAAATCAACTTGCTTACTAATCAAAACATCATCAACATTCATGCTCGATAAATCTAAAATTTGAGAACGTAAGTTAACTAGGTATTTTAAGACTGTGGTAAGTGTTTTCTTTTGTTTATTCGCAATAAGCATCAGATGAGCAGAGAAGCCTTTGCACCACTCCATGTTCTGAACTCCAAGGTCAGTCTTGTTAGCCAAAAGCATATGATTCAAGGCATTTAATTTTATTAAAGAGCCATAGTAATACCTGAAAATTGATAGAATAGAGTTTAAGACTTACAAAAATAATTTTAGAAATTCAGAAAGAATATTATGGACATCTTTTCTAATAAAATAATGTTACCATAGTATCTTTAAAGAATATAGAACATTTTAAGTATAATTTTACACTACTTTTGAAAGGAATAGTGTTCTTATTATTTTTGCAGATGTGTTTATTTAAATATCAAATACTAAAAAATTCATTTTAAATTAAAACAAAATATCAATATACATGTATGTATGTATGTATGTATGTATGTATGTATGTATGTAATGTACATTTATAATACTCTATAATTTCATAGTTTTAAATACAATAATTATTTCAAAAATATATTAGTCTTATTTCATTATTCAGCACATGTTTGTAGAAAATAATTGTTGAAAAAAACTGCAAATTATTTAGTATTCAAAATATAAATTTAGTTTTTATTCTGTAAATAGTAATTAATAAAAAAAATATGTATATAACTGTATAACCTTTCGATACCATCCCACTGATCCAAAGTCTTTCTTTCAATATCATCCAATTTCATATATTTTAGTGCAGCAGTCACATTCAGTGGAGGTATTGTGAAGTCTATTATCTCATTCTGTTTATTATTCCATATAAGAATTCCTATTCTATGAGAGACTCCAAAAGCCACTAATGTTTTGAAATAGTCTGCAAGTGCCATGCGCTTCTGCTGCAGTATACTCTTTGCCTGGGATTTCTGTTTTGGTTTTGGAAGTGTTTGATCAACTTGAAGAGCTCGTAAGCAAATGGCATGATTTATGAATTCTTCTATGAATTCCTCAAAAGAAATTCTTAGGTTTGGATAAGATGACATTAGAATAATTTCTTTACAGAGTTTTCTTGCTCGCAATAAATAGTGATTATCAGCTTTTGTAATGAAATCACTTTTAATGCTAGAGATGACATTAAGTGTATTCTTTGGTATATTAATAACGTAGTCGTTTGGATTGATGTTAAAATTTTGATTATTCTTTGTTTGATCCCAAATACCCTAATAATAAAAAATATTGAAAATGAATATATATTTATACATTTTTTATTATTTAATTTAGATTTAAAATAAAATAATATTTTCTGCTCATTCTATGCAATAAATGTTACGTGGAAGTTAATTACAAAATTCTCTCTTTCTAAAATTAAAGTAACTTAATGGGTCTTATTAAATGATAACATTCTTTTAGAAAATTGTATTATTAAAATTATAGGTGTACTTTTAAACATTCAATATATTTTTATAATTCATAAACTTTACAAAAATTACTTATTAAAACTTAGTAATGCCTGTTATTGTAAAAGAGATTACAATTTATATTGTTGAGAATGTTTTATTTTTTGTTTATAAAACAATTTTGCTATATTTTAAATAATGTCTAGAAAAAATGTAATTGTATCCATTTAATTACGATACAGTGTGTCTATTTCATATTTAAGAACTCAGAGGTTTGACTGGTAATACAGCAGTTCATCTAAAATTGTTTTCTAGCACTTGTTCTAACTTAATACGAAGTTCGATTTTATCTAGATAACTTACAGCTTCGATTTTGTAGGATGGTTTGACAATTAAGTAGGGTGTCACTGGTTCCTTAAGACCATTCTCAAATTCTTTTATGAATTTATGTAGAGTGCGATGAGTTTTTTCAACAGTTTCTTTTACTGCCCAATAACTGATGTCATTCCATCGAGCAATTTTGACAAAGTCCTTTAGACTTTTTTCGATCGGATCTTTAATTAAGTTTATTACATTGTTAATGTCTGTTAAAAATTGTTTGTAATAATTGTAAATATTCCAAGTAATCGAAAGGAGCTCGTCTCTTTTGATACCAGGATGTAGATAATAGGCATGACAGTGAAAAGTTAAGATTAGTTCTAGACGTGCCTCAAATTCTATGAGAGGTGAAGAATTAATAAATACTTCTAATGATTCTATAAGTTTCTTAGATGTTATAGAATCTTCATTAAGGCTCTCCTCAGCTGTAAAATAAAAAAATAAAATATCATTTATCTAGTTAAAATTATATAAACGAAAATATGTAATAGATTTTATTTCGCGATAAACTAAAATTTATAAAGTAAATATATACAAAAATATACACATACCATCTTTACTTGATAAAGACTTTTTTCTTAAATATTATTAGTAACGTATATTTTAATGTGATTTACAGATAACAAAATTAATATGAATTTGTACAACTTTGATAAAACAGAATAACGTCATAAGAAAAAATTCGATAAGAATACTTTCAGGAAATTTGTTGGAATAAATGCAATGCACAGATCGAAACTTTACCTGATGTCTTATTGTTTGTAACATAGTTGTCGAACAAGTCGTACAAGAAGAACCACCATTTAGAAGTACGCGAGCGAAGTCTTAAATACGTTGTCGTGAGACAATTCTTCCAACACGAGAGTTCAAGCTTGCGCCATGAGATGATTTGTTGTGTCAACGCCAGTATATGTTCAGTCAGGGTTACCCCGCTATGCGCGTTCTCCTCCCATTCGTGCATTTTTACCAGTAGAAGCTCCAGACCCGTGAGGAACCTCGAGACAGCCGAGGTCACGGGAAAAGAATAGATCCTCTGTAATATCACTTTCAGAGACACCAAGGTCGGATGTTCGGGCCATTCCTTGAGGAGCTCAAGGATTTTTCTCAAGATACCCTCCAATAGAGGCATACACTGCTTCACCTCCTCGACGTTGCTGTCTTTGTAGTAATCGTAGTGCTTACCGTTGTTCCTGATGATATTAAGACTACCATCGGGATTTAGCTTCTCTCCCAGGCCAAGTCGCGTGGCAATTTGAGTGAGGACATTTAAACCTGTATAAACCTTGGTGGTTAACTTATTACTAACGGCCGACCTGACATTATTCAGTAGAAGTCTGAAAGTACTGGAGCGCAACAGCAAAGGTTCGATGAAATCAGGATATGCTCTTTCCGAGTCCTTGCACAACCACTCAGAACTTGTGAAGGATCTTACAATTCTGGAATGTATGTTTTGTACCTGAATAGAAATAAAACAGCCTTTTTCAGTTTGCATATATAAAGAAGAAGATACAATATTTAATGTATCCAATAAATTAAATTGTATATAATATCTATTAATTTCTATGCAAATAATGTAACAATTCATGAAGCATTTAAATTATGAAAAATACGGTTGCATGCGTATGTATATGAATAAAATACTTTTTTTATCCAATATAATTATAAATTTTACATCTAAATATTTAATTGAGTTATATTATTCACTTAAATCATAATTCTTAGAATTGAAATTAAAACTTGTTGATTTCATTTTGAAGACTGAAATTTCAATTTCTTCTCTTTTATTCCGAAAATTAACGTATATATATTTCGTTATATAAATATAAATAAATAAATATATATATATATTAAGAAATAATACCTTACATAATTTTTATTAATTTAGTAAAACTTATTTCGCGAAATTAAAAAAATTAAAATATAAATTTAGTAGGATTTCTTTTTTAAAATTAAAAATTGTCATTTTATTACGCCAAACTATCTATTAAAAAGACCTTGCAGCATAAATTTACAATAAATATTTAGAATAAATACTTTGTTTTTTCTATAAAAAATTATTTATCTACAACATTTTATGATTTTACTCAAATTCACATGTATTCAGTATTATTAATGAATATAATTTATCTGTATTACATGTATTGGGTCAAATGATTTAATAAAAGTTATAAAATCTTTCTATCGTATTCAATAATATATATATATATATATAAAATTTCATTAATAAAATTATATATATAATTTTATTTATAAAATACCTATTTATTAATCTCTAAATGCAATTTTTTTCTTGAAAAACATTGAAATGATGAAATTGGATCGTAAGGAGTTATTAAAAATATCTTTTCTGAAAATTCATATTAAAATTGAATATTTTTTTATGTAACTCTTAATTAATCTATTAAATCTAAGAAATAATATAAACTATTTTTTCAAATTCCTAGGTGTTTCATTGACGTCCGAAACGAGACGGATGTTCGATAATGTTGCAGTAGTAATAAATTATAGAAAATTTCAGTAATTATAATTAGAAAACTATATATCAACACTAACACGCATTTATTAAATTAATTCTAATTTGCAAATTTTTAATTATATGTTTTCTAAATTCGAAATTAAAAAAATATAAATATAGCTTTATTATATTAAATAGATTTATAGATTTATTATATTAAAATATAATAAACCATAGCGTCTTCGTGAAAAACAAAAATGCGTAACTAGATAGTGACGGTGTGATTATACGAAAGCGTTTGAAATCGTTGCGGCTACTTATCAATTACAAATGCGCCCTCATAATTTGAAGCAATTGTGAGAAATTTGTATTTTAAAATTAATAATAGTTATTGTTTATAACTAGTATGTTAGCTTACTAATAATTATAATTTAGAAAATCATAATAAAGTGTAATTATAATTTTTCTTTGTATGATAATATAAAAAATTATTATTTTAAAGAATTTAAGTAAAAATAACATTTTATTATAACGAAAAAAATTTCATTTCCGTTTATATTCATTCCAAAAGTACTTTTTCGCAATAAATTTATTTTAATCCCATAATTTAGATTACAGATATCTGATTATAATTGCGAATTATATCAAATTTTAAAAAGGTCAGTTTTGGAAAAAACTCCATTTTAAACATAAAATCACATTTTTATGTTTCTTATTAATTTATTTAAAAAATGAATATTTCCACATGAAAGTCTGTTGAATAATCTTTAAAAATCATATAAAATGAAATTTTTCAATTTTTTCGAATCAACCAAAGTGTAATTAACAAGCTCATGTTCGAAGAAAAATAAGAAATAAAATGCTTGGTAATTGGTCAATATTTACTTTTTTCTAAAATCAATATCACAAAGCATCAGATAGCATGTCCCCTGCAATAGGAATATAAAACAATACAATTTCGAACATCAAATATAGGTATTTTTTAAATAGGTAAATTTTGTGTGATTCACCGTAAAATGACACATTTATTTATTTATTTAGTTTACTTAGCGTATAATTTTGTTCTTTTGCGATATTATATCCTACGTTATTCTTAGTTTTAATTAGCCACTTTTGATAATTATGGCACTATATTTAATTTGGTAGTTATTCATTTTCTGCTTATGAGTTTATCATTCATGAGTTTATCATGATTAAATTTTTTTATCTCATTACGTATGGTTTCTGATATCACACGGAATATAATTGTATTTTAATAATAATATAATTCAATTTCAGTTTGTAATATACTTTTAGTGGCTAAATATATTAATGATAGTATTTATATTAAAGAATGATTTTAAGTTGTATTCAATCAAGTAAATATCTATGGTTTTTCCGAGTTTTATGTGCGAAAGAGGTGTTACTTTTTTTATAAGTGTAATATTATCACTATATTGAATGTTTTATCTGATTTACTTATATTTGTTCGTGAACTCTATATTAAATTTAAGTTTTGAATTATAATTTGGAATATTCAAATCATATTTTTATAAAAAAGATACTTACCTCTTTCATTTCACGATCGGTAATAAGTGTATTAAATTCTCTCTTATTACTCTGAACTTTAATATTTTTTTCTAAACTTGGTAAGAAAATATTGGAAACATCTGTAAAGTCATTTTCGTACTGAGTGGGGAAGAGATCCATTAACTCCTGTGTTATCTCCTCTTCCTCGGTTAATTGCTGTGCATGTACATTTGCCTGGTTTTTGTACAAACTATCTTTCTCAACTTTGCGTCTCTCTATCTCTTTTTGCTGCTGCTGCCAGATTAACGAAACCTGGTGTAAGAGGCAATTCAGTAGAATCCATAAATCCTTTGTCAATCTACCCTTCATCACAATATAGTTATAAAATTCGTAAAGTCCAGCTATCATTAGTTTGAATTGTTCTTGCAGTATAACCAAGGTATCATCCGATTTTATACCAATATTTAACAGTTTTCTACTTTCAGGTGATATACAGAGATTAACTAGTTTAAGAAGATCTTCCTGTTCTGGACCAACGATTGGAAAACGTATCATGTTAAGAAGAAACGATTCGAGTTTTCCAGAATCAACGTTCATTTCAGCCGCTGCAATCCGTCTGCAACTTTCATTTTTGAGAATATGAATGCCATGCCGCATTTGAGCAAGTCCTGAGAGGATGGGAAGTACAATGTCAGGATAGCCTGACAAGAATCTACCTTCAATTTGATTCATAAATGTAAGCGTTGACTCTAGCCATATTTCAGCTTCTCGTATTACTGTTCGTACGTATTCTATGTTCTTCACGCTAATCTAGAATCATTTAACAAGAATTTTACCATTTATAACTATTTGTATATATATATAATTTTAACTTAAACTTATTGCACGATTAATTGTTTTTTATTTATAATGATTTTTAAGCTAAAATTATTTATTGAATAACAATTTCAATAAACATTTATTACTAATTTTGTATTTAATTAGATGTATTATAATTTTAAAATTCAAAAAATCCATGTGCTGAAAGACAAATTTAGATAAGTTTAATTTTACTTTAGTAATTATGAGATTTCTATTTTTGTATTAATATGTGCAGTAAGTAAACTTCGTCAGTTAAAAATATTAGTTTAAAACAATTAGTTGTACTTGAAAACTAAGTTTAATTTTGATATTTTTAAAATTATTTACCTGTATTTATTATTATTATTACTATTATTATTATTTTTTAAAGTATGATTATTATAAATTTTTTATTAACAGATGCTAGAATTTTGGCTAAATGTTATTTAAATTTATATTTTCATTTGTTTCATTATTAGAATAATTTTATTACGTTACTCATAGTATTACTAATATAGTAATTTCGCAAAAAAATGAGAATATTTGTAGGCGATAAAAAAGAAAAATACTAATGTTTGAATATATGTATAATATTCGAAAAATAAAAATCAGATATCATTTCCTTTATCATTTTATTCGACTGCGACAATTATTAAAACTTTGAAATATGTAAAGGACTGGAATAACTTGTTCAATTTATATGATACGTAATTAAAATGACATGTGATTTTTTGTTTTATTTAACTGCATTTATATTTTATTATCAATGTAGAAAGAATAAAATTATAAGATAGACTTAACAAACCTCATTTTCTAATTTTGTAGTAGCTTCAATGAGCCGTTGCAGGTGTTTATTAACAGAAGCGTATGAGCCAAAAGTTATTCTAAAATTTGTAAATTCTTTAGACAATGCAATAAATTCAGTGTTTTCTGGCCTTACGGCTTTTAAATTACTCAAAGTATCTTTTCTAATCATCAAGCTCTTAAGACTGTCTTGAATGTGCTGGAGTCTCGCGTGAACTGTACAATTATCCTTCAGACCTAAGATCCTTGAATAAAGTGTAGATACATAGATTGTCTTTTCACAATCTGCGATATCCTCTTCCACGTAACGTAATTTTAGTGCAATTTTATGCACAGGATCTATATATCCCATGTTGCCAAATATAAAAGTCTGAAGATATCCTAGCAAAGTCCAAGCTTTGCCCCGCTTCAAGTTTGAATCGACCGACGTTAAGTTTTCATAAATTTTACATAAATTTTCGAGTGGTATTAAATATTCATTAGTGATCGTTGATTTGATGGTGGTATTTAACGTTTCATTCTCTAGCAACTTCTTATAACGTGTATCATCTTCAACTTTGGCACAAACTGCTAAGAAATTATGAATCAAATAATTCAGCGTTTTTAAATCGTTTTTCATAGAATCAAATTGATCAGAATTAATGGATACACTGTTCTTCCATAATATGCCATTCATCGTTTTCAATTGTTCAAGACGACTATCATGGTTATCGAGCGTTACATCTATCATAATGGACGATACTTCAGAACTAGATTGCTGCAAACTATTAAATAGAAGCTCGGAGACCAAACTTACGAGTATCGGACCACTGGACAGATTTTCTTGAGACATTATTTCTGTAGAATTGATGAATTTTTCTGTACTTTGCACCATTTTACTTCGCCAATGTGTTATCTGTATAAAAACCAAGACAATAAATGATTGAAAATACTAATGTTATTTTTCGTTTAAAGTACAAGAAGTTTTTTTATGTTGCTCAGACAACGTAATTAATTTTCAAATGGTAGCATGCGTTATACAATAGAAGCATCAGAAATAGACACGATGATATAAATATAAGTATATATATTAAATAAATGTTTTTAAAGTTGCATAAAAAAGTGAGTAAAAGTTCAATTCAAAACACGTACTAAGTGATAGAGTATCTATTCCATTACGTTAAAAAAATGCATAAAAATTTTAGAAAATAAATTTTAACAGATCGCAGTTATTTTTGTAAATGTTTGCGTAACTTTTTAATAATACTTTTGTCTTAAGATTAGCTACATATATTGCGTTACAAAATATTAAAGTAAAGTTAATCAAGCTTTTATTCTCAAAAACAAATGTTTGTATGCGTACTGAATTAAATTACTTTTATAATTTGATTATTTATTTAATATTATAATTAAATATATTGTATTTAATATGAAAATTATTAAACTGAACTATTTCTAAAAAAAAATCAAAAATGTAAAAATGTAGAAAGTTCAAGTTTCTCACAAAGGTGAATAAGTAGAGTAAATCATAAATATACACCTGTTTAAAATGTTTAATGGCGTACGAATTCTCGCTGAATTTTGAAAACCAGATGAACAGTGAACATATTAAACGATTTCTTTCTTCTGGATTATGATGTTTCTCGCAGATTGTAGTTAGTATTCCAAGTAACTGAACTGGTATATTCGGAATATCGAAATGATGAATGGAAAGATAACTCGAAGGCAAAGTAATATTTCTTAGCTTCTCAGAAATATTTCCACACAATTTTCTTTGTAACATTCCAACGAATAATATAAACATGTATTCATGAATCGGCCAAAGCTGAATTTTAGACGTCATTTTCGCCATCTCTTTTGATAACAGCGCTTCAGATTCATGGGTAGACCCATATTCTTCAAAAGATTCTGTAATATTCATACGTGTTTCACAAAATGTGTTCATATTCTCTAGTATTTCAAATACATTCTCATCAATTGCTTCATTGGCATAAATTTTATGCCATAAAGAAATTAATTCACATCGAATTACTAGGGCTTCTTCTGTTTGAAAAGTAATAAATTTTGGTTCATCTATTAACTTGGTTGACATGCATTTGTTCTTTGAAGGCGAAAATGATTCTGTAATATTTTGAAGCATTAAAATTGTTTTCAAAATGACAGTGGATGAGTATGGTAAAGGCAAGCTTAGGTATTTTTTGTAGAGCTTGCAGATTTTTCTGAATGGATCATAAACTGACATTATATTCTTATCGATTTTATCTATATTTTTTAAAAAACTATCTTCTTTAAACTCGTCATTTAACACAGAGTCTATGTAATGTTCGTCGAGGCACAGTAAAGATTTTTTAAGCCATTTGTAATGTACTCTTATTAGTAGAACAATTTCGTCTAAGTTTACAAATGGATTATTAGATTTGTCTAATTTATTTATTAATATCATCTTACTCAAGTCGCAAAATCTGCTGTACCATTTTAAATTTTGTCGAAGTAACACATATGTGAAATCGTTGATTGTTTTCTTACTTTTTCGCAATATATTCTCAATATATCGCTTAACTTGGAGTAGAAATGGAACATAATTTGTTATGAGAGGTTGATCTTTTAATGTTATTGTCATTTTACCTAAAATATTTTAAATAAAAAAAATCTATAATCAATTATTTTTAGTTCTACAATTACTTAATCGTATTAATTAGACTCAGTCTTTTACTTTTATTGTTCAGGAACATATCGATAGTACAGTCCAATTTACATGATTTTATAATTTAAGTTGCAATTTGAAGCGACATTTTTAAATTAATAGCAATTATGATTAAAATTATTTAATAATGTGGTATTTTTATGCTTACCTTCAAGAAGGGCTTGTGAAAATTGGGCAAGAGTGATAATTTTTTCTCGGTTAGTTATTTTCCATTCATTTTTTATCTCATTATTAATGATTAAGGTTATGTAATATAATAAAAGCGCTAAGTTATTTGCATTTTTAAAGTGTTTCCCATCCCAAGGAAGTTGATGATCGCAATCCTCGAAATCAAAAAATAAAATTTCCTCAACCAACATTGAATTTTTATTATCTAGAAATTTCAAGTTTGAGTTCTGCTTAAGAATATTGAACGTCCACATTTTTCGTAATTTCACATCGCTCAAGCTCGAATGCTCGTAAAAATTTAACAAAATATACGGTAAAATGTCGAGCACTTCAATGTTGAAAATTAAAGCCTGATCGCCTGACGTCGTGAAAAATTCATTAATAAATTCCGTGCTCAACGATATCCTTGTACCATTATCAGTTTTGTTTTTTGCTAACCACGTGTAGGCCTTTGTGCACCAATCCAATAGTAGTCCTTGTTGCCTCAGTAGCGTCAATTTCGAATTATCGAGAAGATTTCGAAGGCTGCAGGTAGCCGCATCCAGATTCACCATATAGTCCACGCCCTCGTCAACCTCGAACTCCCGTATCGTGTCGTGAATAATTGTCGATAGACGCCTTCTCGTCTCGTAATGAAAGATAGTGCGAGCTTTCAGATAGACATCGATGCAAGAGCTTCTAAATGCTTGAAATGCTGAGAACCCGCGTGAGAGCTGTTGAACGATGAGAAAGGCGCTGTGGAGTAACTGAATAACGTTCAAGCTATCCACGTTGGAGAGATCTTCAGAGATTCGCTTATGAACGGTCATAAGAGCTTCCTGGTGATTCCGTTTTATGAGTCCACAATTGTACAATAAAGATCTGTAGTCGAGTTTATCGGTTTTTGGATTTGCGTTGTCATTTAACATAAATATTTCTACGCCTCTGTTTCTCATTGCTCTGAAAAATGCACGAAGAAGGAAAGTAATGTAATTATCAAATATGATGTTGAGTTCTTATTACTATAATTGAAATATTTACACAAAAACAAAAATTACGAAACAAATTAATTACATGAATGTATGTATAAAAATGATCAATTAACTTGGTAACATTTTAATCTAATAGGACATATTTGCTTTTTGCTATTTGTATTTATAAGTATAATGAGAACTATGTTTCAAATTTCACTTTTTAAAGAACAATTGTATTTGTTAACGATGGTACGTGAAATGTAAAATAGGCAATATTTAAATTACATTTTTCTCACATAGAAACAATAATATTCGTGTTATAAATTTAAGAAGTCACTGTTGATCAGCCTAGGTAGAGTGATAATTATTAAAAAATGGGTTTTTTAAAGAATGCATGGAATAAATTGAAAAGCAAGAATAATATAAGTTTGTTTGCTTTATTTTTAAATCAGACATAAGACTATTCATTTGCAATTAAAGTTTACGTGTTTCAGTAGAATCATTTAAATGAAACCATGACATAAGACCTACGATATTAAGCAATCTGTCACTAGATTACAATTATAATTAGTTTCAACTTGAATATATTTCCATCCTTTAATTTCAAATAATAAAGAATTCAATAACGTAAAAGCTCACTTTTAGCAATAACAATAAATTAAGGCGTGAACAGAAGGAATAAACTTAATTTTTTTATAACTATAATTTTGTGCAACTCTAGCATAAATATTTCAAATTATTTCGCTTTCAAATACAACCTCTAATTACTAATTATAAAATCATTCTGCTTTTAAGATGTTATTTGTTTAGCTTTTTTAGTTTATTACGTAACAATATTATTTTTCAGGATAATATTTTGATAATTAATTCAAAAAATGATTTAAATAAAACGTTAAAAAATAAAAATAAAAATTATATTTATTTTAATATTACCTTGAAATTTCTCCATATCTTGGATCCATCGTCAAAAAAAGTTTGAAATTTTTGTGGGGTTTGATAGTTATAACGTTCCCGTCACTATCGACCCCTCGCTCTCCGATGCTAAGAACTCCATTTGGTTCTAATAGACCATTAAGTCTGTCTAATACCGCTGGACTACATAAATTTACTTGGTCTATCAGCAGCCATGTACCTTCTTGCAAACACTAGGATATAATAATTTTTATTAGTTCTAATTACTAATTAGTTACTATTTATTTACCGTTCAATGATAAACTGTTATTTTACAATAGTTATCAATGGATGGAGACAAGGTGTACTTTAGTCTGTTCATTGGAGTGAAAATTATATTTAATTAAAATTCATTAGTTATAAAATTTAAATAGCACTATAAAATAATTAAAAAATATTATTTTATCGAATTTTTATCTTATATATTACGATTATAGTATTATAAAAATATGAAATTTTATACATTTACATAATTATATTATGCATAATAAACAAATAAGACTATGACAAGTAACAAAATAAGGATTGCGACTTTAATATTTGCATTAAAAATTTTTAATCTCCCATGGATAAATATGCATGCAAATGTACCTACACTCCCAGTTCTGTAATCATGACGCAAAAATCAGAAAGATTTTAAAATAGATTATGATTATAAATGTATTAACATTAAAAATGTAATTCACGAATGAGTTAGTGCAGCAATTAGATTAAAACATGAAATCGTTCATAAAGCGTTTAAGAAGTACCTTCCTTCTTTAAAGGACTAAATTAGTAAATAAATAAATGAATGAATAAATAAATAAATAAAT
This sequence comes from Wiebesia pumilae, assembly GCA_018907045.1. Lineage (NCBI taxonomy): Eukaryota > Metazoa > Arthropoda > Insecta > Hymenoptera > Agaonidae > Wiebesia > Wiebesia pumilae. The sequence goes on along the minus strand of JACCHZ010000181.1, from coordinate 7,041,451 downwards.
ATATAAATATAAATATATATATATATATATACCTTTACAAGAATACTATCAATCCATTCGAATTTACCACCAGCATTTAAACACTTGTCTTGCTCAACAAGTTCTTTAAGTGTTTCTAAATGTAATTCAATTGCTTCTGCTTCTGTTGATAGTGCACTATCAAAAATTTTCAATTCCTGGAGTAATTTTGATAAACTAAAAATTTTATAAAGAAAAGCTTCTGTGGCTATAGTCATAGTAATGGACTCACATTCATCTACGGAAATAAAGCAATTAATTTTCTATCTCATACGATAAATGTTACATTAATAATGTTACAATAAAAAAAAAACGAGGAACAAGAATAATTTACCGTGCGAAAGTCCACGAGCTCTTTCAATTAACGCTTGATACTTTTCTATCTGGAAAATATTGTCCTTACTCACTTTCGTCTTCAAACAGTTGATTATCAATCTTTCTGTTCTTTCAACCACTTGCTCAAGATGTCTGTTATAATCAGTCTGAAACCATAATGTTAATTATAAGCTAAAAATGTTTACATTAAAAGGAGCATTCAACATGTTTTATTGTGCAATTTAGAAATATATCATTGTTCCAATAAACAATAAGACATTCGAATGTTGTATCAAAACCGAAATCATACTCTTCGAGTAATAATTATGTATATATAGGAGTTTTAACAATTATTACGTTTTTACTCCATTTTTTACTATTTCATAATTTGTAACATTATCATTTGGAAGTTATATAGTCATGTAGTAATTACATTATTTATATCAATAATGTAAATAGTCATTTATCAATATAATGAAAAGTAACTCGCATTACCATGTAAAGCAAACAGTTTATTTTGTTAATAAAACATACTAATATTTAAGAAAATGAAACAATAGAAAAATATTTTGTTATAATAAAAAATTTACTTTTTCAATCTAATGATCTACATTAAGGTTTCTGAAAATTTCTAAATACAAGATTTAGTTTCATAAATAAGTATATTTACTAGAAATAACTTTCTGTACTATTTGTGATTTTAATAACTTTTTGCAAATGAAGTATATCATTTAACATGTTCATTATAAACATTTAATGATATATCTAATGAAATTCTATTTCGAATCCTATATTAAAATTAAATTTTATTCTAAATAATTTTTACTATTTATATTAATTAATTTTCTTAGTTTTGTTTTCGTATACTACTATATTACATGATAGTAAATATATATGCCAATGATACACAATCAATCAAAGCAACACATGATGCGTTATATCTTAAACAATTTGATTCTTTTTAATTCTTAAAATGGTCCCATTTTTAAATTTATGTACATCAAGCTATCGTATATATTCAGATAGTATATATTCAAAACAGATAGTATTTTGTAATACATTTATGTGCAGTGTAGTGAATTTTAAATGATTTAATGCAAACTAACAAAATTTCATGATCAATTAGATTAAAATTATGTTTCAGCTAATAATTAATACGCATGATTCCTAAATTATCTGAACTCACGCAGGTACTACTAGTCAATAATTTTAACAGGTTAATTTATTTGTTTTTCACACGAATATTGTCTTTTTTCTTGATAATTTTATAACGATTATGTAAATTAATTTGGATTTATAATTATATTTTATAAAAATAAAAAATGATATTTTTAAATTAATTGTACTATCTATGAATCTTTAAATAAATATTTAAAATTATTCTAACAAATTGATAACACAAATGAAATTGTTTCAGTAATTATCGATCAACTTTTCAAATGTTTAATCTTTTTAACCATTTTAATTTTCAAGTGATAATAGTTATGGATTTATAATGATATATATTTATAAGAATGTATATCATAGTGGTTCAACCATAATATTCTTGAATTAGAACGATAACATTAAATATTAAATATCGTGAAATTTAAAAATTCATGACATATGCTTTTGTGTTTCTTTTTTAGAAAAGAAAAATTCTTATTAAATTCGTCATTTATAAGAAACAGATGATATTTTTAAATCCCAAAATTTTTATAGTCATAATTTTGTAATTTGATCATTGACGCCGTTATGATGCTTTTATAGTTAGTGTACGCAATTGATTAGATGTATCTCATTCAAATAGCGTGTGAAATTAATCGCGTATATCACTATACAGCTTAGTCAAAGGAAGATGAACCCTTATGTAACTGCATGATAGTAACAATGCGTCACTGTCTGTGCACGTAGCTAACAAAACATTAACGTGCATCATCTGTATCATGTTCTCATCCTCTGTATCTCCATCCCCTCCGCATACTATACCACAGACACTCGTTGTCTACTTCTATGTCTATCCTGTTTACACCATCTCTTTCATTATTCCATAATAAATTAATTTATAAATTAATTTATCGCGTATGAATTTATTTATCTTGGCACAAGTGTAATGTTTAATGACAAAATACTTATTTATTTTACTACATTATCTTCTTTACTGTTATTTTATTTTTTTTTTATAATTATTCATAAAAATATATAAAAAATTGCCGAAACAAATGATTTTTTCCTTAATTTTTTGCCACAAAATTTTACATAATTTTTATTATTTAGTATATTATGATAGATCTTTAGAAATGAACAGTTCAAAAAATTTAATTTACACAGCTATTAGAAATACCACAATCTATTAGAAAAAGTTAAAGAGAATTTTCTCTACGTAATCAGACAAGTGTCGGTATAAAGTACATGACACATCATATTTTTGATCATTGCGATAATTTCAAAATTATTTAACATATACATATTTTACGAACGTTTTTCAAATTTTATTTTATTAGATCAATTCAAAGTATATTGCGTTTAATTATTACAAAAGGATCTAATGAATAATCATTATTTATTGTACATGTAAGAAAATATTTAAGTAATTCAAGCGAATCAAATAAAGGCATAAAATTAATATTGTGTATAACTTTTGCATGTTATTACATTGATATAAAATTATTTTGCATAAAAAAGGGTTAAATTACATTCCATTAGTTATAACAAGAAAGTTACGCACATGTCTATAGGCTATACTTCTTCATCCATCATTTCATCCATCATTTCAGCCATAATTTTGGCTCATACATGACAATTATAATTTTTCATTATTATCTGCTAAATCTCTTGGAACGAGTCATAACTAACATACTGTCGGCCTAATTTGACAAAATCTATCCATTTTAGTTTTAAATTTCAGAAGATGTTTCCCTTTAAAGTTTTACAGCGGAAACTGTATATATTGCTTTTCTTCATATGTTAGCTAAGTATTTAGTTTGATCATTGATCTCGTTATTATATAACTATTCTATTTTAATTTTTCCTTCATTAATTAAAATATGTCTTTCTATCGGCTAATTTTAATATAGTTCAGATTTTCTTTATTTATATTTTAAATATCTTAGGTAATAAACATATTTCAAGTTGTAACGTATTTAAGAGCCTATATTGCGTAAAACTACAATTATTGATGTAAGATTGTCGTATTAATCTTAATGTTTAAATTGCGTAATATCAATTTAAAACTAAACAATGCTCCTAACGATGCCAAGAGATTTTAAATTTCATGTATAAAATACTTTAATTAATAATTTAAATGGCAATTATTTTAATTATAGAAAACCGTAAGTAAAATTAAAAAATGTATCACTTAAATGCTTAGATGTAGAATACAGTACATGTATGTAATACCAATAAAAATAATATCTAGCCAAAAGTACTAATAGAGTCGACATATTTTTCTAAATACGTTCACACTATAAAAATCTATCTGGTTATTAGCCCAATAAAAAGGACGAAGGTAAAAACATTTAGCTATCGACCAAATATCTACGTTTTTGCGTTCTTCCTACAGTCAAAGTCAAAGCCTTAATTTGCTTAAAGCACTGGAATTGTAATTTCAGTTTCGACAGGTAGCGAAGGTTATCCAAAAAAACTCAAGCACAGAAGCTTAAGCTTGCGTTGACATGAAAGCTTTGCCACTGCGGGCTCTCGCCCTTTTGGGAGATATTTACGAGGTTCAACTTTTTCACGACTGAGCTCGCATACTCCCACAAGGGTTTCATATTCCGCTGTGGAGTGGAATGAGCAAGAATGATCTACGTGATAATCCATACGATTAACTCGGTTGCGGGAGGAAACTTATCTAGGTATACCTTTCTGTGTTTCTAAGCGTTATAGTTTGACATAATTTATCCTAAATTTTAAAATGAGTACTTCTCCAAGAGGATATTGGGATATTGTAAATTTGAAACATTGACGTTTTATTGTTTCATGTTTTATTTACAAAAAAGAATTTTTGTCTACTTTCGTGTAAAAACACGTCAAATTTTACAAAGAAATCACGCTGAAAATAAAATGTGTTAGTTAGTATGCATGTTTACATAACGTGGTGGATAAATTTCTCGTCTAGATACTTGATTCCTGTCTCCGTAGCACCTCGTATTTGTATAATCTTGAAGCGCTCGATTAGGAATCTAGCGAGCTAAAATGTGTAGAGGAGTGAAAGAGAGAAAGAGAGAAAGTTTGCAATTTCTCTATAGCAACTAGCAGCATCGAGATACAAACACATACGGACTCTCTAAGCGAATTTATTATTTCCCTTTTTCATCTGAACTGCAATTTTCCCAAGAGGTACTACCAGAAAACTCAGATGCCGTGTCGTAATACATGCTGACCATTAGTACTACTCGTATATCCGAGGAAACAAAGCCTGGTGAAAGGTATTTACGTTATTTACAATAGCGGCAGAATGAAAAGTGGTTTATAATAGGTCAGTTTCGATCCTTCTTCTTAACTGTCATCTTCATTAATCGTCTTTCTTCGCTTCTCCTCTATGCGTCAGCTGCAGCAGCGTACCTCTTTTACATGTCTAAGCACAGCACTATTCGATTATTGTTCTCGGATTTTCTTTCTCTATTATTGGTCCTGTGAATTCCATCTCTACCCACATCTCAGAATTTTTCTTTCTGATGCAGCTACGAGAAAAATAGCGTTGTAATAAGAGGAAGCAAGAAAGAAGCATACATGTGCCTATTATTGTGGACCACTAGATTCGTTAAACGAGTGTTATATGTTCTTGCAAATAAAATGGCGTAAATATTTTATTTCGTTGTGCTTTGCAGCTGAAATAGTTTCAATCTGCAACGACTTCTATGTCATGGAGAATCGAGTTTTATAGTACGCATTAAATTTAGTACCTAATTAATATACTTATTACATCCATTTATATATCAACTACGTTCTTTTGTAAATGAAAATAATCCTAGATTAAAGATAAATATTTTGTTTTATCCGTGAACGTTCGTTATATTTATCATCTGCATGGATGATAATCGATCAGTAGGTGATTATTTATCAGATATTATATCAATGTTATACCCTTTAAAGGTTAAATTATAATTAAATTTCTTCGGAACAATATATATTTGAATATTACATTTTCATACGAATGCTTTATTGCAAATACCTTCTCTAAAGTTTTTAAGGACTAATAATCAAAATAATAAACAATAATACTCTGGAATGAATTTGATTCTCAAGAGTAAAGTAGATAAGAAAGCGATAATAAAATCATAGATTTAGGCGAATAAATTTATTCGAGGCTAAAAATCATTCTCTTTTCCAGTATCAAGTTTCGTAGTTGGTATGAAGAGAAATTTACATTGATTTATAAATATATACTTTAACAAATTGTTAAAACGTTGATACGCTGTAAAAAAATAAGTTCACTTCATAATATTGGACCGTTGACAAATTTTCGTGGCCTAATAAAAGTTTTTTAGTTTGACCCTCGAAAATTCACGCGATCGAAGTTGTGCACAGTTGTGCTTTAACTTCGCAAAAACTTTTGACGATAACTTGCGTCGAGAATCGATCGGATATTACGATGAAGAAAAACGTACACGTCGAATACCGCTAAAGAATATTGACAGATTTTTTTTCGGGTACTTTCCTGTACGAACTATATACGTAATAATATTTTGTCTTACTTTTGACGTATATTTTCTGATTTTTACAGTGAAATTTTTACAATAGCTCATGAAAAATATCCTTTTCAAATGCACTCTAAAGTAACTTGAAAAACCTAGTCTTATAATAGCAGAAATAGAATAAACAAATAAAAGCAGCTCAATTCAAAATATGTATATACTGGAAACTATAGAACTATTCTAAATTCACAACATTGAGTAACTTCGAACTTTATAAAACAACTAATTTTAATATCAATAACTTAAAATTTGTAGTAATTGGTTTTTAATTTTTTTTTCGAATAAAATTCGTACAAAACAATATTTTATCGCTTAAAGAAAATCCCTTATTCGATTTACGCGTAATACAGAGACAATATCCCTTCATTTAAAAATCTTCTCACCAATTGTCGAACAACATCCGACTAACTCTTTCCAAAAATCCTTTGGATCTAAACTAGTCCAGACATTTCGTAAGTACATCAGCATATGACGCGTGCCTACGAAACGACCAAGTTATGCATAGAAATCATAGAAATCGATCTCAATCATCTTATCTCTCTCTCTCTCTCTCTCTCTCTCTCTCTCTCTCTATCTATCTATCTATCTATCTATCTATCTCTTTACGAATGATCTGGACATTCTGGACACGTTCGTTGTTCAGTCTTGAATGTGAAGAAGCGCTTGAAAGATGGCAAATAAATCCGAGGACGTGATCGTGCTCCCGCATTTTATACCAGATAAGCACAGGTGCAAACGCTTGCAGACATACTCGGACTTTTACACACGTAAGCACGGGCATAAGCAAATCAGATGATCAGAACTGCTCTTTGCAATTCGATACTGAGATAATGGAGAGATTAAAAGAAAAACAGGACGAGGGTAAAAGAAAAGAGAATAATACAGATTTACTGTTGTTGCTACTGGGCTAATTCAATTGCTGGTATAGTTGGACATAAAATCGATTCTTGCAAGACATTTACTCAGGTAAGCAGTTTGAGTATTTGACTTGTTTATTCTTTTCTAGTGCATTTATCGTTCACTTTTGGATATGATTTTAAAAACTCTTGATTACGCAATTTGTTTCAGTTCTAGCAGAGTTAATTATTGTTCCATGAGATTTCATAATCTTATACTCGGCATAAATTCGAGTGATAAATATGTCAAAATTAGCATACTGTTCATTGTTTTAAATGGAGCTGATTTAAGATAAGATTCGTAAGCTCAATTAAAAAATAAAAAATTTATTTTTATCTACGATGAAAGCGCTATAAATAGCTAACACAATAAATAATTTGTATACGACGCGTGAATGTAAAACTAAACATAAAATTTTATTATTTTCATTATTTTCATTTTAAAAGGATATTTTTTCGTTTGACAAATCATTATACCCATTTTATTGAGTAGATCTGTATTTATGATTAATTTATGAATGTAATCACCCAGATTGGCCCACTTCTTCACGCCATAAACAGTGCAATATTCAGTTTCTCAAATCAACAACCGAAAGATTTTCTCCTTCCGATTGCATTGCCACTAAACAACAGGATCAATAGGAGCTTGTACGATGCTTAGCAGCATTCTGAATCGAAGGGAAGTGCTGCTGGAGCCGAAGGCGAATCGAGGTGTAGCCACTCGAAGGACGTGTACGTCGGTGCGTACATCAGCGATCAGTGACAGTAAAACGTTCAGCTACTCATGGACGTGAGATTTTTTGAACAAATCTCTCGGAGATCACTGCTAGAAATGGTTTGATGAGTTCACCGACAATTTTGTGACACGTAAAAAAATAAATGTTTTCCGTATCCGTTCAGAAACTTCAAGAAGTTTTAAACGCGCTCTCGAGGCGGAGAATACCTCCTACATCACCCTTTCTACATAAGGTACTATATTAAGTTTCGTTATATTTTGGTTTTGACAATATACCTGCCCGGTCAGTACCGGAACCAGTCAGTTCGGAATTAATAAACGATTACGAATTGTTTCTCGATCAACAAGCATCTCTCATCTGAGAACTTCAACATTAGCTGATCTTCGATGCAATATTTGCCCGATAAGGGAATACGTTACATCTAGTATCTCCATGACTCGAAGCTATCAACAATGATATTCAGAAAAGCAACTGTCTTATGATAAACGCCAATATAGAGAGATGCATTCATCGTTGGGATTCTGGATGCAGATCATGTGAATGAGCGAGATAAAAGCCTTCTTTGCCATCCGCTACATTTATTGGAGGCTAAAAAATATTAAGATATTCAGATGGAATCATAATCGAATATTTGTCAAAGTGTTTTTACAAATTCTATTCTTTTCATACTTATATTTGACTGATCCAGGTGTTATTCATTTGTACTTTTCTGTAAACTAGTCTTAGAGCCCACTTACACAAAAATCTAATTTAACAGTAGATCCTTCAAGATCCTTTTCCTCCACGGTGGTATTCCTATATTTATCTTTTCATTTTATTTAATTAGTTCAACTAAATCACTATTTTACTATCAAAATTGAAATCCGACTTGGAATTACGTTTTTCTGTTATCGTCGTGTAAATTAAATATATTAAATATGATAACTTCTTTATATATGTATAATCAGTTATTGATGCGTAGAAATACCGAAAACTGATAGGAATGTAAAATATATTTCCTCACCTCGCGCTTTTATGTTAAATATATATATTATTACTTTTTTATTATACTACTACTCGAAAGTTCAATTGAAATGCAAGCGTTCATAGCATGATATAACATAAACACGTTAAGCTGATTCATCGTGTGCGAAAAATACGTAGGGGAGTTTTAAAATGAAATAATACAAAAATTCATGTAAAACGTATGTGTAATAATGAGCGGTGTAATAATAATCGGTTTTATAAAATGTTTCATTCGGCTTGGATGTTAAAATGCACAAATATTCAGTTATTAATTATAAAAATTATCAAAATAATTTTAGTTGCAAGTTCCAATATGGAATCTCAAGTATACGGAAATTCAAAAAATTTTATATTGAAATTCTTTTCTTGAAAATATAAAAAATAATACGTAATAATGGCGAGTATTATTTTTAAGCATAATCAACGGTAAATCCTTTCATATTTTTAAATTTAGTATTTATATGATATTGGAAATAATGAAAATCATGGTTAATATTTTTATAATTCTCATCGTTAAGAATATATTTTCCATTATAAAAATGAATTTTATTGAGTTAGCAATTTTATATTAAAAATTAATAGATTCAACGTTAACTAAGGCAAAAAATCATAATAAAGCAAATGAATTCTCGTTCCGAAAATATTTCTCTTATCTTTAGCAGAGGGAATATTTTAATATTAACATTAGTTACACTTTCTAAAACTATCTCAATACACTAATTTTAAATGTAATACTTATTTTAATGTAATATTTGTCATAATATCTACACTAAAGCTAGTCACACACACACACACACACACACACACACACACACACACACAAAACTACTGTTTTGAATTAGAGCGGCTACAGCAATAATTTCTAAAATACTATCTAAAAACTTTAGTAATGAAAAAACAATTCTTTACATTTTTATTCCTTATTTACATACAAAATAGATCAAAAGACACTTAATTCAAATATTTTATGAATCACTTAGAAATTAATTAACTTCTATCAATGTATTTAATCATCAAAGATAAAATATATTAATTTATTGACTTTAGAAGATCTACAGTCTAAATTTAGATAGAATATAATAATAACTGGTTTATTCGCATTCTCGACCTCTTATTCAATTTGTGAATCGATATTGAGTTTAGCAATTATTGTAATTCAAAGGGGAAGAAATGAAGAGTCGGATACAGACCCTTATAATGCTAATAAGAATTCACATAGAGAAACCACGGATTATTCATGATTCGATAGCTTGGCTGCTATCAATTCTACAGAATTCGGAAAGTGAAATATACTGCTGCGGTAGTTAGAGGAGAGAAATTTCCTTTGATCATTGACATGCCTTTAAGACATTTTTACCGACATCACTAAAATGAACATTCATTCACATAATAAGGATGATAGAGGATCAGTATAGTTACATAGTTACATTCGTTCAGCTGTACTATCGGTAGACAGTCCTTTTTCCAATATTTCTACCTCTACAATTAAAATTTTTATCTAATTAAATTGAAAAAATTTACTAACAATCACATTTAAGCACAGATTGTATTATTCGTTTGTTTGTTATTGTCATTATTTGTTTTTAATCGTTTTTTAATGATTGTTGATAAATTATTTCATGACTCCCAAAATTAATGCATAACGACTTTAGCATACGAGTTAAAAATACTTATAAATTTGAGGTGTTTAATGATGAAGCACCAAGAAAAATATTTATAACAAATTGTCGATACTTGATAATTGAGATAATTATATTTATAAAGGCTAATTTTTTTAATTTCAGATAAATTAAAATTAACTAAATACATAGTTGGACTGATAAATAATAAATATTAAATAGGACTTAATTACAAAAACCAAGAAGTAAAAGATCTTAATTAAATATCAACCAATGAAATAATATTCAGATAGATTTACCGAATAATAGAGAAAAGTGGAAAATATTGGAAAAGCATCTAAGTCTTAGATAACGCTTCAATAATATTAGAAAACAAAATACTTGTAGATTAGCAGACAATTATACAAAATTGAACATTGAAAAAAGTAGGTCATCTCTAAGCACTCCCGATGGATTTGACGCTAAATGATAAATTTTCAAGTTTTAACATTATCTCAGCTATAATAATACTGGTAATTTATTTAAGTGCACATATACACTAATAATTTAATGAAATAATACGTATATTTGAAGATTGCTTTAAAATATTTTCAAGAACAAGGGTAAGTTATTCTCAAACTACTCAACTCATCTTCATTTTTTTGAATATTTTTTTAAATTTTCCATTTACTTTTTTTTGCACGTACTCTAGAACATCAATAACAATTATTAAGAATAAACTTAAAAATTGTAAAAGTTTCTTCTTTATTAGACGTAGTATCGTCAAATTCATAGCATAAAATAATTAATCAAAGCAAAATTTTACATAACATTTTAGTTGATAATAAATACCATAATTTGATACATTTCTTATATAACTGATTCAAAGTTAACCAAGGAAAAAAATAATAAAAGAAACAAGTGAATTCTCGTTCTTGAAAATACTTTTATTATCTTAGTGAATGGAATATTTTTAATGTAATGTGGATGTTACATTAATTTTTCAGATAAAAACAAAACAAGAATAGTAATACATAAGATACTAAATTATACCCGAAAAGAAATTTTTCAATTACAAAGAAACATTTTTACTCTTGTTTATATTTATTATTAATATACTCATTATTTCATTTATCTTTATTACAGTACTTTACTCTTTATAGTATTATCAAAATGTCATGATTATAAAAAGCAATGATTTTATTCGAAATAAATGTCTATTTTCGTCAATTTACTGATGCAGTATTGAAGAAGACCACCTTACCTTTCAGAGAAATAAAATCTTTTTAGTCAGACACAAGACAAGAACTACTGTCACGTGATTTTTAAAGCTCTTCCAAATCAACGGCTTGTATCTGTGCTTTAAAATTATCCTTTTAGTTTATGTCTTTTTTTTTATCCCTTTTATCATTATTTTTTGGGAATTATTGGAAATTAATAAAAATTATTAAATTACAATTACCTTTTTTTTGTATTTTTAATTTCAATTAATTTTTCATTAAAGTTAGCAATATATAACTGATAAAAGAATTAGTTTCTAATGTTAATGAATAATACACGTATACAATTAATAGTTAAGCATTCAATATTGGCAATATTTTATACTCTTATTTATTTGTATTTTAAATACTTTTGAATTAAAATATTCGCCTGGTGGTGCCAATTAAGTTGTCCGATCAAGGGATTGTATTAATTGCTATTTTAATTGCTTTCCATGCGAGTGTCAATGCCAACTAGAAAATAACAAATAGAATTTGTTAGCGCTCAAGGACATTTCTACAATTTACTTTGGTTGAAAATACAAGTGAATGGTATCAGCTAAAGAAAGAGAAAGAGAAATGGAGAAAAAGGAAATTAGATCTAGACTGGATGCTTGTTTGATAGATGAAAAGTGAGTATACTCAAGTAGAGAGGTCATACAAAGATGGAATGAGAGATAATTTTAAAAGGAAACACGAGGAAGATTGATTATGCAGCTATTCTTTATCGCTGCTTATAAAAGTGAGAATCTTTAGTTTGGTTAAAAACTTGAACTGTTAATCCGACTTTAATTTTAACAGTAGATATAATATTAAATTTTTGAAGTTGGTAATTTTCGATAATGCTTTTTACGGAGTGAAAATGAAAATATAAATAAAATGAATTATAACAAGACTAATTATGAATGAGATATTTTACTTCTTTTGCATATTTTAATACAAGATATACTAACTGGGGTAAAAAGTGTCTCCTTCAAGAACGAGACATTTCTTCCAAGGTCCTCTAACATTTGGATACCTTTAACATAGTGGGATACGTCCAGGGTTCTAAAATATGCATCAGTTTTTTATTCAACATCCACATCTTCAATTTAGGAAAGAGACAGTAGTCACTAGAATCCAGGAATATGGAGAATAAAGAGTCTGGTAAAGAAATTTGTACTTGGATTCATCCAAATTTTTCTTTGCCACGTGCTCCTTTCTTCTCTTGGTTTCATTCTTCAAATGGTCTGAACGATCTTGGATAAGACTCTACTACGACCTTTTCCTTTTTCAAAATACACGATTACTATTGTGCCACGTGAATCGCAAAACATACTGGCCAAGACATTTGCAGCCGATTGTTATGGCTTTGGTCGATTTGGGCAGCTTCTGTTCGGTTGTAGACACTCTGCAGGTTATCCATTCAACTTGGATGAGTTGTGATGGATTCATCGCTTATCCATTGTTATGAATCGGTACAAAAATCATGTGGATTATAATGAAAACGTCTAAACCGCACACTGAATTCACACCTTGTTGTTTTTGGTCGACTATTAGGAATCGCAACATCCATCTCGCATCCAGTTTTTTCATCTGTTCTGAAATTTAAGACTCAATCAGAGTTCTTTTCCCAAAAGGCATTGCTTGATCAACCTACGTGATTCTTTTTCATTGAGTGTTTTCATAAAAGCAAAAGTAGCAACACTTACACGACTACAACTCGTAAGAAAGTAGCCGTGATTTTATGAAATTTGCTACGATGCTCAATTTATTTATTTAAATATTACAAAATTGGAAAAATAACAAATATTACTTAGATAATTTAACAATTGAAAAGTTGGTATAAATTTAAATCAGTAATTCGATTAATATTTTTTAAAATGACTAATAGCTTTCTCATAATTTGAAAGGATTAGTTCACCGAAGTAAAAGGTTGAATTAATAAATTTCACTTACTTTCGAGAATCAATTACAGCAAAACTTGAATCAAAATCCGATAAGAAAATCTGCATTTCGAACTGATAGAAGTAATATGTAGGCATAATAGTGCAGCTCGAGTGAAAAATATATTATTATTTTATTTGCGATACTATTAGTATTATATAAGATCTTTTTAATTCAATAAAACTAAAATACATTATGTATAACATATATTTTTTGTTCACAAAGGTAGGTTGAAGCATAGGGATCATTATTTATATCTTTTCAAGCAAAATGAAAACTGAAATAGAAAAGAGCTAAGAAAATCACTTGTCAACTGACAGAAATACAAACAAAAATGCTCGTTATAAATGTACCTATAAATGGAGAAAAGTAACGACTAGCATACAATACCAAAATAAGAAGAATGGAAAAGTTTAACGAGCATGTAGAAAATATATAAAGAATAATAAGATTTGTGGGCTTGTAAATAAAGAAGATGCCAAAAGAAGAAAATAAAGTGCGAGTGAAAGGAACCAGAAAAAGATAAAGAGCATTCAAAATCGTGTATATGTAGAAAGTTCAATGTATATGTTGGCGAGCGGATTAGAAAGAAAAACAATGGGGAAGTAAAACGGAAGTAGAAAGAAAGCACGAAAAAAGAAAACAAGCGTAAAAGTTTTTGCAATTTTGCTTACTAAAAGAAAATTTTATAATTTACTAAGAATTCATGCACTGAAGTTAATTTCTTTTTATTTTCCAGAGTTGTTAAAAAAAATTTTCTATATTGCGAAGGCGTGGCTAAGATTCTTTTGTTTTGTATTAATGGCTTGATAAATACTGAATGAGTGCGTGTGTGTGTGAGAGAGAGAGAGAGAGAGAGAGAAGCTAGTCAATACATTTTTATTTTAAATATACTGGGTAAACAACTTTGAATTCTGTTTCAATTTATAGTGTAAGATTTTTTATAACAATTTTCTGTATATAATACAAGTTTTAAATATTGTACAAATTTATGTAAATTAAATAATGTTCTAACTAAAGCCCGCGTGTTTATAAACGCTGTAAGATAAAGCGTTACATACTACTTGTATTACTTTGATAGATAAATGTACATAAATTAAGCAGCCAAGATTTAAAATTTTTTTTTAATTTTAGGATAAGAACTAAATTTATAAAAAACTATATGTTCTTTTTTTCATATAATGTAATTTAAGAGAGTTTTAGGAGTTCACTGGAGGTTCAATGTGGAAAAATTTTGCCCGAAAATTCTATAATTACATTCATTTTCTTCAGCGTAGCCAAAAGATTATTAAGTAGATGAAGTGATTTTAAGTTGTACACTTTAGTCAATTCAATTTTTTTATTAACTAAACATTGGAATGGATTTCCGTTGTTACTGATACAACATTAAGCTCACATTTGATGATATAGTAGATATACTGCTAAACCTTAATTTATAAATAAGTGAACGAAACGTTGCGTTCAATTTATAAAAACTTTGAGATATACCAAAAATAGCAAATATTTTATAAATCAACTGATTTCCTCGTTATAATGAACATCAAATATTATTGAATAAATAAGCATATTCTTAAATTTAATACTTTCTTTGTTAAATATCCAATTGCATTTATCTATCTACATATATAAACTTTTCAATATTCCCTGCATAATAATTTTTCTGTATTATAAGTTCTTATAATACAATACGTCCAATAATCTTATCTTTATAGAAAAGCAAAGTAGCTAGAGTTAAAAATGAAGTACAGAAAATGCATTTGGTATACATTTTAAGAGAATTTAATTTAAAAAATTCAATATAAATTATTAGTTATATAAATAACTTATTAATAATAATATAATATTATTATTATATTACAGACTGCTTACATGAATATCCGACTATTGTATTTTTTTATTTATTTTTTATTCAACGCTACATCAACTTTTATCAACATCTAAAATAAAACTTTTTAAATATCATTTAGAATATAAGTAATATCAGACTTCAAATTATTAATATGTAAAATATTAAGAATACACATTAAATTATTACGTGAAATAAAATGCAAGTCATGGTAATTTCGGTATTATGGTATAAGTAATCTTACAGTTTTATTTCACTACTGCTACCAACTTTTTAGTAATATTGCTGAATAATGAAGAAAAGTATTTTAAACGATGAAGTAATAAAATATGAGAAAATGTAACTGGTACATTGGCTTGAAGGAACCAAGTGAGTTTCTATCGTCTTGGAATAGTTGAAATTATGCTTTAAGAGCAGTGAACTGCACAATATTATAAGCCAAGGTTTAAAGAGACACTTATGTAGAGGACGAATTACGTGGTCTTACAGTGTGAAATATCATAAGAGACATTATTAAAATAAAAGTCGCAGAAAATACTGGAACAAAACTAAGTACATACGTCCATATTGTACTTAGGAATAAACAATTGGCAACGTATGCACATATCTTTTAAATAATATCAATACCGTCATTGCTCTGTAAGTTATCGTTTAAAAATCCCAAATAATTCAGTACGCATACAACAAGTCAAATCCATTATGATGTAATTAAATAGTTACCAATTAAGAACGGAAATCTGTTAGTTATATACGTATCGACGTTTATTTTAGACTGTAGACAATTGAATATTAGTGTAAGATTACTATAGCTTATACTTATCCAAAACATAAATTTGTTCATAGAATCAATTTAGAAAAAAATAATTCTATCTCAGAGTATTATTATATTTAACGTCATTAATAATATTGGCTACGCATATGAATTATTTATGAATAAATAAAAAAGTTCGTGTTATATTGATTACATTGAAAGTAGCAGATAGATATTTGTTTTTGACTTTACGAAATATGTGGAATTTATAACGATTGATTCAAGTCAATTTATACTCTCGCAAAAGAACCAAAATAAATTTTTATAAGTACCTTCGAGTTTATACATTTATATTAAAATATTTTTTAGATTATTTTATACTTTGCATAAACTTTGTTTTATAAATATAAAGGAATTTCATATTTATGCGATTATTTTATAGTAATTCTAAAATATTTTTGTTTTTTCCATTTACAACTATAAAATGACGAAATGGCTAAAAAAAGTATAGAAATAGATAACTTTTAATTACATATGATTCTTTTGACGATTTGTATTGTTACGACCCTATCTCACTAAAGCTACCGTTTTATAAAAAGAAAAAA
Source organism: Wiebesia pumilae (assembly GCA_018907045.1). Classification (NCBI taxonomy): domain Eukaryota; kingdom Metazoa; phylum Arthropoda; class Insecta; order Hymenoptera; family Agaonidae; genus Wiebesia; species Wiebesia pumilae. The sequence continues at coordinate 7,024,817 of JACCHZ010000181.1, read as the reverse complement.
GTATCTGTAGAGAAAATTTTTCTTTTTTCTCTCTTTCTCCAATAGGAAACTTTTAAAACATTTAGAATCGTTACTTAGATTGGACTGTTATTGGTAAGAGGTTAGAATTTCGACATGTTTATGACTGCGCTTGCACTTTGAGCTGCCGGGCGCCTAACATACACGCACACATCAAGCAAAACCTTTAATTGCGCAATTGGAATTAATAAAGGAAATAATATTTTTCCTATATATTCTTATTATTATGCAAAATTAAACTAATTTTAAATAACCAATCAATAGAGAGAGAGAGAGAGAGGAAATATATATATATATATATATATATATATTATAAAATACTAAAACATTATTGTAAAGCAAATCTAATAATAAGTAATAAACATAATATCCTAATATAAAATTGCATATCTTTAATTATTAAAAAGCGAATAGAAGCATATTATAAGTTTGAAAGGAACGCCGCAACCAGTGTCATTATTTTGACTAATTGTTTTTTTTTATTTATATAAATTTATAACAAAAGAGAAATAAATAAGAAAAAAAGAGGAAAAAGTTAAAAAAATAAGGAAATAAATAAATATTAACAAAAAAAAAACAAATATTAATAACAATTTTGATACAATTAAAAGAAATTAATAGTAGTAATAACAAAGAAAATAATAATAATAATAATAATAATAATAATAATAACAACACATAAAATAACGATAATTATTATAACTAAATAATAGCGACTACAGAACCTGAAGAAAAATTAAATGTAACCACGAATTATTATTAATTTAACTAATATTTTATTAAAAACAGGCTAAATATTAAGAAATTTATGAAACAAAAATTGTACAACTACGAAAAAGTAAATTGCAAATCGAATTTAATAAACAGGTAAGTAATTAATTAAATGCAAACGCAAATTATTTAATAAAATTGAGAAATGTATATGGGCTGTATAGACTTTTCCGGGAAAAGCCATAAAAATCACCTCTTTGCCTATATACCGCCTGTGCTTTAAATTTTGTATAAAAAAGCGCATTTCTCCTTGAAAAATCAGAGTGTTCGTCTTCGGATCTCGTACCTAGAAGTCTACCTAGTAATCTGCATTTAGAAAATGAGTAATTAAATATTCTTTTTAAACTTCATTATGTAGTTATTTTCTTTAAAGGAAATTCACCCCTACCTTTTGCTTTTCCTGACCCTAAGATCCTTCCTTATATAATTACCTCACTCTAGTTTTAAATAGCTGTTCTCGTAGTAATTTTTTCAACATATTTGCGGGAGAAACGAATGGTCTGGCCGCGTATTATGTTTTTTCTTACTACATTTATATGTATGCGTATATTTCTCTTATATATGTAATTGTATTGTTTATATATATATCGAAATAAGTTAGGACCGTAATACTGGCTATTATACTTAATTGTATAGGCTAAAAAGGGGCACTGCATTATGGACGTTACAGTATTATTATAAAGTGTAAATTAATAAAAAAATCTTCCACTTAAATTTGTAAAAATATAAAAACATAATGGCAATATTCTTATTTTTTCAGAATCTGATAGTATAATCTAATAGTAGTTTAAATTTATTTTACGTAAATTAATAACTTTTGTATTATTTATAATGATGGGAAATCACGAGTTTAAAATAGCGTTGTCTGTGCATTAAGCTTATTAGTAAATAAATCCGGATAATATTTACTTTACTATTTTAACAATTAATTACGTTAATTTAACGTAGTTTAACAATTAACAATTAAGTACGGAATTAATTACATTAATTGAAATAATAATTTAAAATTATAGACCATCCTTCGTTAAAAATTCAGGTAGTTTTTCTTTAAAAAAGCGAATATTGTTTCTTGAATTGTTTGTAGCCTCCAACTTAATCTAAATGCAGAAATCGTTTTAAGGAGTCCCCTAATAACTTGTAAATTCCATTTTAATGTCATTCATAATTTTTTAAATTCATTCAAAATATATTTAGCTTTTGAACATACATTAAGTACCTATTCATTTTCTATATAAATCCTTTTCTAGCTTAATATAATTACCATCGTATACAGACATGCTCCTACATACTAATGTACATGAAGACAAAACCAATCTTTTGGTACAATCAGCATCGTTATCAAATTTTATTGTAATTTAGAGTGGAGTAAATTAAGGAGTTTCGGAAGTAAAGCCATTTCAGTGGTACTATTTTCGACGAAAATTTATTCATATTTTTTTCTAATTGAAGTTCTTCTTTTTATTCTCTTAAAATCCTAACCCGTTCCTTCGTTCACTCTTTTTTCTTTTTTAGTGTTCAAATAAATGATAAAAAATATTTCGCAGTAATTGTGAAGTTTAGACCAAAGTGCGCAATTCATTTTATATGTACTCCTATCCTTTCTTCATTTTTTCTTCTATTTCGACATCGCCCATACGCTAATCGCAGATTTCGGATACCGTCTTCAATGTGGATGGTAATATCTTTGGAGTATGCTTTCATAAACTTTATGCATTTTCAGATGCGCCTTATTTGTAAATGAAATAAAAGTTTTCAAATTAGTAAATTTTTACAAAGCAGTTGGAAGACTATATATTTTTCATAATTATCATACATACACATGCGCACACAAAAACTTGCATGGCAATACTAGTACTTTACTGTTATATTAGCCAAATTCGATTTACTAATATTAAGTGTCATATAGATACAGTACAGAGTAGTGTACTTGTAAATTTTTCTTCACTTTACTGAATTTAATGTATTTCTCATTTCATTGTTTGATCTAATTTTAACTAAAGTACATTGTACAGAAGTTTCATTTCGAAAATCTTTGCATATTTATATTACACACACACACACAAAATTTCTTTCTAGATACTTAAAAAAAATTAAAATTATATTGCAATAAGAAATGCGATTTCATGTTCTATTCCTATTTTAGTTATTTTGTGCAATTGTATTATTTAAAGTACATTATGAATGAATATTCTCATTATTGTATAAGTTTGTGAACAATTACAGTCTTAAAACTTTTTATCCATGAAATATTTATATATTTGTGTGAATTGTAATTTTAAATTCTTTGTAGTAACTTTAGGAAAACTTTTAAATTTCCAAATTTACATTTTAGAAAATAGCAGTGCAAATTCATCTTAAAATTTGTACACCTTATCTTTAAACTTTGAAATTTAAACATATCTTATGTCTTTGAATTTCGTTACCAATCTTCTGAATAATAGATGAATCTTTCTTTAATACCGAGTAGGTATTAGTACCTTTCATTTTACTAGAAATAAAATTATCAATAGAATATCACACAAAATATTGTTTTTGAAATTCCAAAGAAAGAATTAAAAGTTAAAAAGTTTCTGTTATAATTATAAAACTGAATTTTTTTTTCTTCTACACTAAATTACATATAATATTTTAAATTCCTTTAAAATTTGTCACTTAAAGCAGTACTGAAAGCAGTTACTGAAATTTATATATCGGCGAAGAATCCTTCGTTTGTATTATATAAAAATAATACAGAAGCATCGTAGTAACAGTTCATATCATCTCCAATTGAAAAGGCTACTCAAATGTTGCCTCACTTTTACTATTATTTATTATTATTATTCTATCAAATCACAATATTTTATTTGCAATACAGGTGCAGGCAGAGATCTGCATACTCGCTTGAAATCTGTTACTAAAGTCCAATGGTTTCTAAAAGTAACGCAGGCCATTGTCAATTTCCACGTAGATTTTCGTAAAATATAATTCTATCGGTGCTCGAATACTTCTTAAAAATTATTTAGTGCCGCTGAGAGCATCTCTGCACTACTTGCCGACACACATACCCGTCGCCTCTAGATCTGCTGGAGAATCGAGGACTCTATTGAAGAAGTCGCATGAATTCTCGCTCACGCTTATCCAGCCGAGGAGAGAGACGAAAACAGTGAAACGATAAGAAAGTAAACGAGCCCGCTGGGCTTCATTTGCATATACTCGCTAAGTCTTTATCTCGTTCTCTCTCTCTCTCTCTCTCTCTCTCTCTCTCTCTCTCTCTCTCTGTCAAATGGACCTAAAGTCTACCTTGTCTCTCATTGTGCTCTCTTCGACACTGCGCCAAGTTTGCCGGTTGACCCTCTATTGCATCTCCATCGTAGAGGCTAGTGGAAGTTCTACTGATTTACGGGCGCGAGTTTGCGACACTCGTTTCTCCCTCCAACCCCAAGAGCAACGAGTGCAGGGAAAATTCGAGCGCCCTGACTATGCAACCTTCGTAGCTCTATTTACATACGTAAACGCTATGCAATCGCGTTTTCGTGTTGAAAACAACTTTTTGTACGTCTGCTATTCGCGCGACTTAAGCTATCGATGTACTTTTCACGTTTTTATGCACCTTTTTGTAGATTTAAGCTTACAATACATGTCTGTCAATTACTGATGCGTGAATTCACAATGTCATACTTTTATTCGTCAAAAAACGAGATATTGAAACAAGAACAACGAGTGCATGAGCACTGCCGACAAAAAACAAAAGTAAAGCCGACTCTTAACAAGCAATCTCTACAAATTGTGAAAGTTCTAATGAAACGATTAATAAAAACGATCGCTGATATTGGAAATGTGAAGTGCTTATCTAAATTAATTTTTCGGTACCCAATAGTGCAGTGCATATATTTTAGTTTTAATGTTCCATTGTTTATAAATTGAGAAAATAAAAAAGCCTCGACTTAAACACCGACACACTAACCGAATATTATATTTTATTTTACATATGTTAATACGTAAAGAAAATAATTTTCTAATCATTTTTTAAGAAAATATTATTACGTAAAAACTAAATCAATAAAAATGAATAAATACATAATAACAACAAATCCTTTTACAATCTACAATTGTGCGTTGTGTTAATCGTAAGAAACCTTGGTCGTTCTTTTAAAGTTGAAACAATCATTACTATATCCGATGCACCTTATAAATAAATGCGGCAAGACATACGAATGGCAAGGAACTGATACATTATCGTGATATTAAGTTTTAACATCATGATGTAATTAAGGCACTATTCCTGAAAATATAGGATATTCTTAAGGCTTAATACTGCAGCTCAGCACTAACCATAAGTTCCGATTAACAATATGATATTTTACATAATTTATTTAAATTTATTTAAGTTTAAATTGTGTTTAACCAATCGAGGATACACATTTAATTCCAAAATATTGTCTAAGCTTTGCTCATTTGGATTAGTTCTAAAATTAGGCTTAAAAATATTGACATATTTTATTAAACAAATTGTACGCAGAATAACGATGTTTAGTGTTACACTTTTCAAACGTAAAGGGTTTGAACAAAGATCGTAATTCAACATATTTACTTGCATACGTTATAATAAATAAAAAGAAATGAAGTATATCAGTTTTCTAAAACAATTGGCAATGCCTAGCATCTTACTCAAATTTAATATAAATCTTAACTTAAACAACAGTACTGCTATTTAATTTCACTTTCCAATGTTAAAATTACGCTAAAATTTAGGGAATAAAATTTATTTTTGGACTCTTTAATTTAATAGAAATGTATTAAGATTAATACAAATATTTACTAATTCATATAATGGTGAAAGATCTATGTTAAAATCAGAACATCATTTTCAAATATATTATAATTAGCGTGTCAGAGTCATATCAAATTAAACGCCCATATCTTTATTTATTAATAAATGTCCAGTACTCATAATAATATTAAGTAATATTAACAATTCTTAAAAAGTAAGAAAATTAATGGACGAACGAAAGCTGAAAGGTAAATATTTCAGGTGCATTCGGTGTAATTCAATAGGAATTGTGTAAATACATACAGCGGTAGCGACATATTTGTTCTTAGCTCGTATGGCAAATTAAATTTCATTTAAATTTGTGCTTGCTTACATCAATACACATTCTTATAACCCTTTGTGCGTACGCGTGCGAATCCATTAATTTGAATAAGATTAAAAATCTAGAAAATACTAAACTTTTGTTTTATGACTTGGCCTAAAGAAATTGCTACATGTTATTTTATAATAATGATGGTAGATATTTATTTTAGAATAAAAAATGGGCGTTTCAAATAATTTAAAAGAAAAGTTTCAACTTTATTCCATACTGATTTATTTGGGTAAAATTTAGAAGGTGGATGAATAATCGAAAAATTTTCTAATCGTGATTGAAGTAGGAGACAATTTATTCCCTTAGATTTGTTACTTTAACTAATTCTAAAATAAATGTAACGTTATTATGTTTTACTAAAGTAGAACAGAATATAAGAAATTTTTATTCTATCTCATTATATCAATTCATTAAGAAATCCTACACTTTATTTTAACTGATTGAAAATCGTTTCTTAATAGTACTTAATTCTTACTTAATTCTCTATCTTAAGTTTAAATTTATAAAATTCATGAATGAGACTTTAATATTTAACGATTATAGCTAATTATAGCTAATATTTAATTATAGTATTCGCTGGTAGTAACTGTAACTTTATTTTTTAATTATGAAATCGACAATTAAAACGTAAATGTAAATTTTAGTACTGTAACAATTAAGTATGATAAATGTACTACTACAAAAGTAAAGAAAAGAAGAAAATAAAGATAATATTTTTTTAAAAAGGAGTTTCCAAACACGTGATAGTTTTATTTTTGCTATTACTTATTATATATATATATATATATATATATATATATATATATATATATAAGTTTAATACATTAATACAACGTTTCTTTTAAAAACTTTGTACTATATTGTATTACAATGCCTTTTTTTACCATAATAAATTTAATAGTGAACTGCTTAAAAACTTTGTAAATTTTTGTATGATTGCTAGTTTTATGTGGTAAAAAGTATTTGTCTAAAATTTTCCAGTAATAAGATTTTTCAGTCAATACTGATAAAAGTCTTCTCTACTACAAGATCAGATACACGATTTATTCGAATTTACATAATTCATGGTAATAATTATAATTACGAATATACATTTTAGCATTAATAACTGCTTATCTTGTCAGAATCTTATATAACATTTAAAATTTACCTTTAAAAAGTAATGTAGTTCCTTCAAATACTACTAAATATTTTATGCTATTTATATTATTGCAAGAAATGAAGATACGTTGAATCTTCAAACAATGGGCATCTTTTATTTTTTTAAGAGTACGTTAAAAATACTAAGATATAAGTTTCGAGTAATTTTCTTTATCGACCTGATTGCAATAAAATTATTAATTATAAAAATAGGCTGTATTTTAAAAATATAATTTCCAAAATAAAAGTAGAAATAATCTAATGCCACTAAATTTATTTATGCAAACGTTATTTTTAAATAAAAGTAATTCTTTGTAACCTGCAAATATAAAAATAAGAATTTAAAATAAGAAAAAATTTTATATTTCAATTTATTATTGTTTTGTTTTTAATTATTAAAAAAATGCCTCATGTTATTACTTTATATTGCATATTCCATTTTGGAATAGTTTTCTAAATTCCTAATGATGCTATAATAGAATATAATGTAAAATTTTTCGTTTTAAAAATAATGACAAAAGTTTTTCCTTTTTAACTTGTTTAATTTTATATTAATGAAATAGATATATTTTTGCATCCGAAAGGATGACATACTTCATGACTGGCAACACAAAATACTATTCTAACAAATCTTATTTATTAAAGCATTATAAATTGTTTTTTCAATTTCTGATAATTATCAATTCGTTAAAATTAATACATTTATTGGATCTTAATACTCTATGCAGAGAATGTAATTTTCAATATGTCTTCGAAAATGTAACTATAGTAAAATTACTATTGTAAATACATTACAAGCCTTACATAAGACAATTACAAAGGTTAATTTCTTTGTAAGGGAACAATTACTGTCGCAACAATACAATTAATTGTACTGTTCCGTGATTACGGTGAAATTACATCTGCTTTCAATTAAAGACAGTTTTTTAACGTTCTGGTTGAATAAATTCAAGTTGATTAAATTATCTTATCATTAATAGTTTTAATAAAGCGCGATGTTTAAAGCATCAAGTTATAGTTAATAATATCTAAATGCAGTTGCTGCATACGAATTTTTTTATAAAGCTCTAATTAATTGATTAATTTCATTGTACATATGGTGTTAGAGATTATATTCAATAATTAAACTAGTTCTTCCTGCAGGTATTTCAAGCTATAGTAAAAAGCTGAGCTTTATCATACTGTAGTCACGCAAATACTGCATTGAAAAGAGAACTACAGCTCTAGCGACTGCAGATAAAACTGTTATACTTTATCAATGAATTGCCATACAACAAATAATATATTTTTTTAATGTTAAAACATGGAGTTACTTTTCAATCAGCGATTGGTTATTGTATATGTATATATAGGAAACAAACTTTTGGTAATAGAAAAACTGTTCTATTACTCTTCTTCAATACTTGGTAAAACTTTATGACCTTTATCATAAATAGTACAAAAACTATCTACAATATAAATACTGTAAAGAAAATTATTTTAATTTGTTATCAATTCGATTAAAGGATAACGCAGTTCAATCTAAATATTCCTAACATTATCTAACCCGAGCTAATCAGTTGAAGAAAAATTACACTATCCTAACTTCGAATATGTTGAAATAAGTTTATCTAATATATTTCTTGAATCTAAAAAGAAATTTACACATATTTAAGTATAGATTTCTCAACGAAGAATAATTTAAAAAAAAACATTAAGCATATAAACTAATTTTTTTTGAGAAATACGTTCTACATTATTGAAATGCGATAAAATGAAGCAGAATTTAAGTTGTCGTATACACTACACAAGCTACAGTATGCTATAGCTAATGAATAAAAGTGAATTCCAAGCTCTGGTACCGTATTATTATTGGATTTCGGAGACTATCGAACAAAATAAACAAAGAAAAATTAGCTTTAGTAAAAATTTACCGACACTTTGAACGTTGTTTCAAAACTTTTGGAAAAAGTCGACTTTCTACTTGGCCAAGTCATCAAGCTTGTGTTTGATTCACCGCAGTAGCACGTACTAAAGATGCGAGTACAAGAAAAAAAAAGATTCACGATATAAATAAAGTGACTAGAAAGACGTAAATTCAGCTTCTCTAGACTGTCTCTCAGGCACGCCCTTCACAATTTTATCTCATACATATACACTGAGAAAAACGACACTAGAGAAGAATATTGTTCTCGGGAAACAATGTTTCTTCGGCTCGTCTCTGTCATCTTTCTCTCGCCCCATTTTGATTCCTCTTTTCCCTAGCTTCGTTTGTTCATTCTCTCTTTCTCTCTATCTGTCTTCATTTTCTCGACTTCTTAAAATACTTCTTTTTGGTCATATCTATTCCTTCCTCTTTCCTAATCCTTTCTCCCGCTATCTTGCTCGAGTATTATTGACTTTCGGAGGGAAATTTTGGAAAAGTTTCCTTCGAGGCGACCAAGTCAATTGTACTTTCGTCTGCTAAAAAATTCCACAGTGGCTACCTATTATTTACATATACGCAGTGTTAACAAGTAACTTACACATAAATCATAATTATATAGTTATCGTATTATCTAACGAAAAGAGAGAGATTATTTTCAAAAGGTAGATAGAATGCGTTAGCATATTTAGCGGCAATGGTTTAAAAAACTACCAATAATAGCCCATTGATATTCATTGGCACATAAACTTTCATGTACTATAACTTCTTTTATTCACCATACAACCATTTCTCATTTTCTATATTTAGATTACCTAATAAAATACTTATAGCATTTTTAAGAAAACGGTAAATTTAATATAACTTAAAATAAGCTGAAAGGAGTATCTATATTTATATTATATTTATATTACAAAATACATTATTTTGTAAGACGTTATTATTATCGATTGAACTAAAATAAGTGCATGACCCCGATATAAATCCTTCAACTACCTCCAAATTGTTGATTGGAATTAAATTACCTAGATTATTATTATGTATTCATTATTACTAATATTACTAATGTTATATATACAGAAATAACTAATACATTTCTATAACAACATGACTCATTTGAGAGAATGAAACATTACATAAAAGTATTTCTTAATATTAAAAGACAAATGTATTTTTCATGTAAAATCTCCATCTATAATTCAACTATTAAAAGAATTATTACGGTACCTTTTGAATATACAGTGCAGGCAGTAACTATTTTAGACTAAACTGACCGTAAACTTTATTCATATTCTTTAATAAACTGAAACTAATTACAATAACATAATAATCTATTATACTAGATTAGTTCGTTCGGTTTAAAGATACATATTACAATAAGTAATTATGTTATTATGACATATATTCAAAATAAAAATTTTTCGAAATATGTATGAACCATAGGTATTCATAGCGTACAGTAAATTTTTCATATAATGACTTATGAAATCATATACAGGGAAGTAAATAAAGTGCAAACTTTATTTTCATAAAACTCGGGGAAAATTTTACATACAAAATTATCAAAGTAATTCTAATAAATAAGCATTCAAAAATTGAACTAAATTTATTTACAAAATAAACCATTAGTTAACATTTTCAATTATAATATAAAACTAAAAAGTAAAAATTATAATATTCTGATATATTTAAGATTAATTAACATATGAATTTATTTCCACAAATCAAAACTTTTATTTATTTATTTATTTATTTATTTACCTATCCAAAAGTAAAATTTCATTTGACATAATTTACTTATTATAATGATAAGAATAATGAATTCATCTTATTTATTCTAAGTGTATGTTTTACATTAACTAGTATTTTTTTTAAGCATGTATTCACTCAATTTAACATCGAAGCAAATCTGATATTACTTGTGCAATAAAGTCATGGGGTTTTAAGTAACTTAAGAACCACCGTAGTTTAAATGCAGAAGAAGTAGACTTCGCAGATAATGGTTACTCACTAAAGTTAATAGAGATATATAAATATTATTTATCTTTAAATATAAATGTAAATTTCGATGCATAAAAAGGTACTTATATATTTTAAAATTTATAAAGTAAATTGTCATATGAATTTGCCCGATTTATACATATCTTCATTAAAGATATTGTATCGAATTATAATTCTTATCGTTCCATTGCAATGCTATAAGAATTTATTAATAAACATAGTCAAATTAAAATCGATTTAGTTTATTAAATAAATAACATTTTATTTATAATTTTTAAGAATAGCTTAATTACATAAAAAAAATAAACATTAAATATGAAAATAGTACGATAGCTGAGGAAAATTCAAGGAAAACTCCTAAGTAAATAATCAGTTTAATTTAAGTACTTTATTGGTGGCCGAATAAAACTACTACGAAAGTAAAAGTATTGCGTCTGAAGTATAATACTGAGCTCATTCTAAGTTTCTAAGGTAACATTCTGCAGCGCACACTAGTTACATTTGTTCGTTGTTCTATTGTTGTTCGACGCTTTGTTCGATTTTTTAATTTGTTAAAATATATTTCGATTAATGATCGAACATTATTTTGTAAGAAAAATCAACCCCAAAAAATAAAGTTAAATAATTATGATATTATAAAACTACAAAAAACTACAATAAAGCTGATATTGAGTAATGATCACTTGTAAAGTTTTATCACTTTTATTCAAGTCGTTCAAAAATTAATTTTAAATGAAATTTTTTAAATATTGAATTTTACAAATTATAAAGTGCAAGACCAACATTTCACACGATTATTTATAAGCGAGGAAACCACCTACACATCGGCAACTGAATTTGCTCGTAATTGAACGAAAACGCGATTATATAAACTTTGGCCCACAAAGTTTATGATTATTTTAACTTAATTTTTTCACCGTTGGTTAATAGTCACTATAAAATAGGTGACAAAAAACTACGTTAAGAGCAAAAATAGTGATAACTACTGTTTTTTGAAATGATCACAGCACAATATTTAGTTTTTTCGGTGATAAATAAAACAATAACTAGACATTATTATTTATTCTTATAAGTCAATATAAGTCGTATGAAAAAAATATGTTTATTTAGCTTCTATAATTTATTTTTTATTCTAGCAAGGGCACAACTATTTTAAATTTTTAATGTATGCTACGAAAACTTTAATATCTTTTTACTGATCCGACTTTCAGTTGTTTCAATATCATTAGCTTGATAAATATTTAATAACGTATATAAATCGTGTATTAAGGTAAATTATAAAGAGTATGTAATAATAATAATAATAATAATAATAATAATAATAATAATAATAATAATAATAATAATAATAATAATAATAATAATAATAATAATAATAATAATAATAATAATAATAATAATAATAATAATAATAATAATAATAATAATAATAATAATGTTGATAATGAAAGCTTTTGAACATCGTTGCATCGCTTTTAGGTTGTAATAAAAAATGTGAGCTCAAGTTTCATTAGAGATAAAATTAATCCTAATTGGATAAAAATTTTAAAGGAATAAGGAAATTGATATTTAATCTTGTTACTGTTACTTAGTTACTTCGATTTCACTAAAATAGATAATGTAAATTTAAAGCAAAAGTTTGAAAACAAAGGCCTTCCGCGAAAACAAATGTGCGAATTAAGCTAGGCACTAGAAAAAGTTCGCATAGTAATTGAAACTTGTGAAAAATATTGTAAGATAGAACAATGGAAAAATATCGTCGGAAAAAAGAAGAAAAGAAGAAAAGGAGAGATAAGGTAAGTGGAAAAAACTGAGACGCAACAACCGGAACAGCTGAAAGAGCAAAGCATCGGTGTTATCCTAGAAACCATGAAGAGAGGCTCAAACAACCCCAGTAACATCAGCAGCTTCAATGTCTACTTGCCTACCGTGAGAGGCCAAAGGCTTTTCAGTAGAAGCTATATTTCAAGTTTTCTTTGCGCGACGGAAAAACAGATCTCGAATAACGAGGAGGAATAAGGAGAAAAAAAGCAAATAAGTTATGATCAGATCCTCATCTTTTTTCGTTTATATATTAACTAGTGTTAATAAGCTAGTTACAGAGAATCTTACAGTTTCATTAATAATTGTATTTCTTCGATATTATTCCATTTAAATCTAAATTTTCATAATTTTACTGCATAATTGAGGTACTAATACATCGAATTTTCATTTGTGCTGAAGTGATTTATGTCACTCTAAAGAGTCCATAAGAAGTCCCAAATATTTATTAGTAAAGAATGAAAAATTCTAAGCGTAAAGTATACGTGTACTTAAAGAAAATATTAAATCCAAGTTTCAAGTCTAATATTTGAGTACATAAAAAAAGAATTCTAAGAACATTCACTTTTCAATAACGTTCATTGTATTTTAATAAAAAAACACATTGTAACACTTTGTATCGTAATGTTTTCAATTTTCTTTATTCTATAATTAATATTTTTCTTAATACCGTAACATAATAAATTATGTAAGCGAATTAATAATATCATAACAATCACAAAAAATACCAAAACAACTTTTGAGTTATATCAAGAAAAATGAAAATCGTTTCTTTACTTTAACTTAGATTATGCGATGACCTTTATTGTTAGTATACACGAAATTCAATTGGATCGTTGTTTCTACCAGATTGAAATTGATTTTTTGGCTTGACCATGGGTTATAGAGCATGAATATTCCTTTTAATAGTAATCCGTTTTCACTCTGAACAATTGAAGCTAATAACTTTAATAATTTTAAAATCCTATTAATTTAAAAATTCCGATAGATTTTTCAGACTCGGTAGATTGTATTCAAACTTTTTTAGAATAAATACAAAGAATTATTGTACTTAAAATTTATCTCGTAAATAAACTCTAATAAAAATTATCGGGAAATATTATCTTTACTTTATTCGAATATTTTATTCAATTGAAAAATACAAACACTGATAATTTTATCATGTTTTTATTCTAGTCGTGAGAAATTTTTATTTGAATTAATCCAGATGAAACATGTATTAATCGTGCGAGCAGTAAGCCACTGTTAAAGTAGAAATACATGCATATGATAAGTAATTTTAAAATTCTGTAAAAAATATAAAAAAATTATTAATAGAGATAAAATAAGCTATTGAAAACATAAGAATATGGTGAATCGTGAAAATTAAGAGTAAGGGTATTAAAAGGAAATCGTACAAGAAAAATCAAATGACAAAAAAATTGGTTCGCGTATAGGACATAAATAGAAAAGCGTATGGTACGTTACTTTTTATGCCATCAGTTTTTCAGTTTTCTTTCCATCATAATGATAATTTGGAATGAAAGTAAGACAGTTTTTCTTGTTTCACAGAATATTCATTTTTTTCCTAAAAAGACTTATTAAATCATATTGATAAATTTGTCCGAAATTTAATAGGTAGATTTTGAATTAATCAACTTTATAGACGTCCGATAAAGTTAATTTATATGTAAATTTTCGTATCATAGAAAACAATTGAGGGAGATACCGATTGTATAATTTATAATATATTTCATGAAATCGCTTTTGAAAATTCCCTACCTCCTATTTCTTATAAAGATAAATCACAATTAAACATTGCGATTCCCTTTCCACTTCATAATAGTTGAGATTACACAGATCGAGTTATCAATTACATCAAATGTATGATAATAATATAAAATAATAGAGGTGCCAAATACTCAATTTTTTAAAAGCAACAATAATTGTATTGATTCATAAGAACAGTAATAAACTGAATAAAGAATCGTAATAATTTACTTAGAATAAAAACTCATAACAATGATATACATATATGGAAAATAATATCAATACACTATTAACGATATTATTATTGAGTCAACATTTAATGAAGAAGCGACTTAAATATTTCTTTTTATATTTAATTGTGCTAACTTTTAATAGTCATAAAATAATTATTCTGTTTGAATCCCCTTATGTATTTCGTACGATACGAATGGAAATAAATATTTCTACGTAAAAATATTACTGACAAGGTTTGCATTTTAATTAGGATTGTGTTTATACGAGATTCTGCAGAGCATCGACAGTGCAGTTGAAACAATAACAGTAGTTTGCAGAACAATTGTGACAATATATACATTGATTTAATTAATCTCCATTATTCATACTCGTTTCATTGGAACTTGATTTTCATCCAGTAAATAGGTGATGAGCAAAAGCGCATACACCAACACCCGACACTCATTTGTTCATATTACGAATAGAAATATATTAATATAAGAAATATAATAATTCGGAAAGACTTATTCCGATAATATACATATACTTCATCAAATATTAATTTTCTAGTTAACATTAGTTAACTAATTACCATAAGTATGAAATACCATACATGTTAACATAAGTTAACATTAGTTTGCAAATCCTAAAGAAAATAAAAAAGCCTTAATGCAGGTAATAAGTAAAATTTTCGCCTCATTAAAATTCAGTAAATTAAAATTTTATCTATAATAATAACAGTATATCAGTCTATTAAAATATAATTGTATTAATTAACACAATTAAATAAAGAGTAGATACGTGAAAATTCATTGTTAAATTACTAACGATCTCTTACATAAATTTACTTAATCACATTTAACGAGTAGTAATAATTTTTTATTAGGTATATAAATTTGTCATAAACAGACTAAACAATGAAATATTTTCATCTAATTTTCATTCAAAAACGATCTATTTCATGTAATAATAAAGATAAGTATTTTATCATTATTTCATTTATTTAAAGTTTCAAAATCTAAGAGTACGGAATACAAGATAAATCATTTACATTTAAATTGTAAAAGTGTGCGTGCGCGCGCTTGTGTGAATATTGTAATGGTTTTACAACTTTATACTTTTTAATTTCTCTTAATCATAATTGTATCTCTTTAGATTTTAGAGTAAGTTGTTTATTTTTTATTGTACGTTATATTTTCAATACTCTGTTTCAAATACATATCATTCGGCAAATTGTATTTAGCACTAACTTAGGCTTCTAAATATGCCTGCTACTTTTTGTTCTTTATTTTTAATTAGATTCACAAATTTCTTTACAAAATATATTGCAAAATATTTGTCCGTTTTTTCTTATCAGTACATAATTTCTTTAATTTTCTTGTTTATAAAATTCTTATATTACCGTTGAACAATTTTTAATTATCTGACACCGATCGCTTTATTTTATACTTTTAATTTACAAAAAATTCTTTAAAAAATTTTAATTATTATTTTTTACTATAATTGTTAATTTAAAATATAATTTAGCTTAATTTGAATTTAAATATTGACAATACTTGCAATTTCTAAGAATAGATATTTGAAGCAATCAAATAAAAACTTTTTGAGTATAATCTTAGGCGGATTAGCTATGATTATAATTTCATATGTACGTAAGTCTACATATCGATTTAAATAATTAGAAACTATTTTAAAAAATTTACATTTTCGTACTTTTCTCCTTTATACATCTAATTTGAACTAATCTCAAAAATGTATAAATAAGACCAAGTAATTATGCGAGGAATTATAAAATTAAGCAGTAACTAATAATTACAACATTTATAAAGGCAAATAGAAACGAGAATTGTATAAAGGATGAAATTGCGGTTTTACAGTGATCATCGCTTTCGATCAATATGTACTGAGAGAATATGAGAGCTACGGACTTCTATTTTTATAAATAATGATCGTTCGTTTAGGTTGCTTCGCTTTCTAAAAAATATAGTTATAAGTGTATGCTGTTTAACTGAAACACAGATAATAAATTTTATTACGTTGCAAAAATTAACACATGCGAAGTCCTAAAACATGGTTCATAATATTTATTATGGTTACTACATGATAACATTCAAAATTTAAACTTCGAGAGTAGAGCAAAATATAACTTTATTTAGTTATACATTAATGACATTTTCATATTTATGTACGTACATTTTCTTACACATATATATTTCTTTTTAATAATAGAATTGTAACAAAAATGAAATTCAATGAATCGCAAACAAAACCAAACAATAAAGAATAATATTAAAAGGAACGTTTTCACCTCAAAATTAAATACAAAATAAGTAGTATAAAAATAAGAGATACTGGAAGAAATTCACAAAGAATATAATAAGGATATTACTCCATTTTTAATATCTTTTATGGCCTGATTAAATCTCATTTTATGCTTAAATAAAAACAGATGCTTTACGAAAAATATATCAAACTTCGAATGTTAAAATATTCTACATGCAAATTTTCTAATAGTAAAATGTCAAATAAAATAAACCACATGCAACAAAATAGTATATGAAACTAACATAATGGGTGTAATTTTATATTTAAAACAGTAAACTTAAAAATATATTAAAATACTTCGAGTAAATTAGTCTTCGCAATAAAAATTATGAAATCAATACACTGTAAATTCTAAAAAAGTTTTTCCGTACAAAACGTTTGTACTGAATACTTACATCTCAATATTCTTTAATATTTTAAGCTATTTATTACTTATTATTAAGTATTTTTAGATAAACCAAGCTTTTAACTGATTACAAATTTTGATAAAGTATTAAAAACTATAAAAGATCTTAGAAGAAATTTGCAAATTTCGTTTTCTACAGAATGTTTCGTAGCTCAACGATCAATTTCTTTCATAATTATCAAGAACTCAGAAATTTATTAGCACATCAACGTGTAAATATAATTTAACAATTCTACAAAGTGTATTCGACGATACAAATCAATGAAGCCACCATAATCTGTGATTATAAATATCTATTCCGTTTAAAAATTTTCCTGATATTATTTACTGAAACTAAACGAATACGTTCATTCAATGAATTCAGTGTTCATTTAATACTCATAAGATGCAAAAGTATAGTAATGCTGTATAATTAGACAATATTTTGCTTGCTTGATATTGTTTGTCAGCTTTCGGCCTAAAACGATATAGGTAAATTCTGAACGAAATCTATTGTACTAATAAGACAAAAGATGATAAATTTAATTTTTTTCTAATACTTAGGAGAAGGATGAACACAACTACCAAGGTATGAATAATTCTAGAGTTATTTAAACAGATGCGTTCTGGATCAATATGGTTCGATTCGTTAAGTAGTAATACATTTAATTTATCATCAGTATCTGTCTACTAGAATATAATTAATGCTACTTTTTAAATAAAAATATTTGCGCATTATTTGAAGCCAGTGCTTACTGAAAATTTTAATTTAACTTTGAAAAATTATCTGAAAAAATACAGATATAATTGCTCACTAAATATTATTTAAGTAAAATGTGCAAAAGAAAAACTGATAAATACATGGCTACTTTATCAAACAAATTAAAAATACTTATAAAACTTATATTTGTACACATATAATTATATATTTTTAATGTATAATCGTATTTTTAGCAGTACGAGTCAATAGAATATAATTTATTTAGACGTGTAATAAATGCAACTAATACGATATTTAAAGCGTGTTTTGCAATTTATATTCTCGAAGATACGTATTGTATCAGAACAGGCAACATCTACAAAACATAACAAAAAAATAAGAAACCGAGGTGCTATTTAAGAACAATACGAAAAAATTGTCATTGTATGCAAACTTCGATAAAAAAATGACATTTATAAAGTATAGAAATCTTCGTTGATTGTAAATCATCTGACGTCTGACGGTCAATATTTCTCCATTCTTTCAATCAATGATGCGTTCCCAAGTGCCTCGTACATCGCCTATTGGAAAACAATGAAACTGGTTTCTATAGCAATAGGCACAGCAATAGCAATTTCCCTCGTAGGCCGAACGCGGTAAAAAAACCTATCTCACCTATCTCACGATGCCTCGCAGCTTCGCGAATAAAGAAAGAAATAAAAGATATTGTTAAAGTTTATGCTTCCGCATTACGGTTATCTTTCTTTAAGCTTGACAATGCAATGAATCATCTCTCTTTCCCATTTTTCAAATTTTTCAAACTCTCTTGCTCTTTGCTGAGCATCACTTGCAACCATCATAGCTACTATACACGCAGAATATGCCGGCATAAAGAAATAGTGTACTGTCGACAGAAAGATGAAATCTTGAAATATAATATCAGATTACCATGCAATGCAATGAATATACGTAGTCGAAAATCAGGTCTTAATCGTATAAAAAATAGTAATACAGAAATGGAATTAATGAATTAAGCAGAATTAATGAAAAGCACAAAATCAGAAAACGAATAGTGCAAAAATAGAGAAGGAATAAAAAAAAAGAAAAGAAAAGAAAAGAAAAGTGTTTATAAAATACGAAGAAAAAGAACACAACTAATGCTAAAACATTATTTACAAGTTTTAATTGCATCTGTGTGAAATAATTTTTTATCTCATCAGAAGATTAAATAAATTCTTTATTAATTTTACATCTCCATTGAACGAGAATTCAGATGAATTGCGCGCAGATTAAACGCAACGTAATATATATCTATATATTTTATATACCAAAACCAATATATTTCTATATATAAATAAAATTAACTATTTCGGAATACATTTACTCAAATTCGTTGACAAAAATTATGATTATTGATACTAAGTGAATATGTTGAATAGATTGAGATACAAATATTTCGAAAGATAGGACTTTTGTCGTTCATATTCAGGCAGTAGCTACTTGATTTGGACAATTTCTGGTGTGATTTCGAAGTACTGAATATAAATAAAAATAAACAGAAATGTACTCTAAGTTGAAGATTACATCTGTATATTCTTTTATATATTGAACGAGATTTTGTATCTCTATCGTTGATCCATCCCTAAAGTTACATTTGATCCTTAGAGATCAAATGTGTCTACTCTTGAAATTAATATTTTTACTTCAGAACTTTTATGTGCATGATATAGTACTCTGCGCTAAGAAACCTAAGCGATTCCTCCAAAGTATAAGAACAAACTTAAACATGCTATAGTAATAAAAATATAAAAATCATGCAGAAGCATTCAAAATTATAAATTGAAAAATATTATTTGATTTTTTTTATTCGAAAAAGCACGTATTAAATTTTTTTAGGAATAAGACATGAATATTATACACAAGTCGAATATTATCCTTACTCTACTATTATTATTATTCTTATTCATATTTCATAAATGTATCCCAAGTTATTGGTACACTTTCACAACACAGATAGAGGCATATTATCGCGGCATATACGCGGCACAACATCGATCTGTTACGAATACCACAGCACAATGTATTAATTGGTTATTAATATTAAGGTTAAATTTTGCTTAGATTATTCACTTAATAAATTGATGCAGAGTTATTTTTTTTCTCTTTATATTATATGGAACTTGAGCTAAGGTTGAGTCAACAAAATAAATGAATCTTATGATATTTATCACCTTTCATGTAATTTCAAGCATAGAGAATTAGTTCGAAAAGTTTTTTGAAAAATTCGAAAACGTAACTTAATTTTTCGTTGTGCTTTCAAGATTTACAACCTTTTCGATTACACAACCTCACCCTATCATTGAAAACAATGTGTTTTATTGATTCTTTAACTTCTTAGTTGGCAATCCTTTTCAATTTTTTAAGCTACTCAGAAATCTCGTTTTCTATTTTACCCAGTAACCAACTAAAGATGAAAATTTGTACTAATTATTTGAATCAAGATAGGACTTTCATCTCAAAACGATACGTAAGGCATAGTGAGAATTAAGTACTACTTAATTTTTCAATAATATAATTATCTATCCTTCTGTTGACTATAGCATAAAAAAAAAATAATTTTTCTCAATGTAAAGATCGCAAAATATAAATATAATTAAAAGCTCATTAATCGCAAAAATAAATATTTATAAATAATTATTAAAACATTGGTATATTTAATAAACTTTGTATTATGATATTAGAGCAACTGATTCTTACGATCAATTGTAATCGAATATCATCGATATAATATCGCAATCTTATTCAATTCATTTATAACCTCGTACGACTGTTGGCCTTTCGACTATATTTCTAGTAAAAATCATCTAGTAAAAAATTTGTTTTTTTAAACATAATAGTAAAAAAAGAGTGATTTTTATAATAATTCACATATTTTTCATTTATTTTTCAACTTTTCACCACGAAACGAAAGATTTCTGAAAATATGTACCCTTACACGTAAGATGATGTACACTCGAATAAGAATGCCGCAAAAAAATCAGGTATATAAATTAATAACAATATTTATTTATAAACATATTTCATAATTATAGAAACATTATAGTTCTATAAATTTTTATACAACTGTGGATATTATGGTTTCTACAACAAGTAGTAAAACGTGAAATTTTCAAAAAAAGCTCGTGGTTTAGCTCGTTGATTTAATAACTGTGTCGTCACAGAAAATAAATTTAGGACCGTTCATTTATATTGGATACGAAATGAAGAAAAGAATCGTATTTGTTATACGAATACTTGGAATTTTATTCCAAAGTATAAACGTATTTGGTGGCCTAATAAACCTGTATAAAAAATTTTCAAAAAGAAAAAGAGTGCAGAAAAGAAGAAAAAATAGAAAATCTGAAATATGTTTAGCGCGAATTTACTTGAAAGTGTAGTCTAAAAACATTATAATTAAAAATTCATACTGTCAAGCTCGTATTATATAGAGAAATGAAAATCCACCAAAGAATATATAGCGTTGTGAAAAGAGGATGAAGATAAATGTTCTGAAAATGCCAAGATTCAGCAAGCAAAATCGAAGTAGATTCCCTGGTCGAAATGTGTTGGAGATACAAAGAAGAGCTTGTAAAATGTGTCAATTATATCAGAGACCCTCTTATGATGATAGATCCTCTTATGGAGACATAAGATCATTATTTAACGTTTCCAAAATGAATGTTCATTGCGAAGATGAGCCTGTGAATAAAGCGAGTGATCTTTTTATTAAAGACCTATTTGTTAATTACGATTCAGTGATAAGTAGAAATGTTAATTTTCTGTTAATGAAATTATAGCAATACTTCATCGCCAGTGTTCTGTAGATGAAACTTCAGGACAGTAGGATTGCTTTGAGATTGTTGACAGCAAATGTTAGTGGCGTCAAGCTGAAGCCACTAATCAATTCGAATATTTCACTTATTATCCTCAAATAATTAAATAAAAATTGAAATAATATTTTTTTATATTATTCGGACATATATTATCTTTTGTTAGAAAACGCGTTAAATTACACGTCTATTTCGATATGTTACACAAGCAACCTCTTTACAATGAGTTACAGTGTTTCAAAACTCTGGTTTTTTCCCCTTTTTATCAAATAGATAATTTTTAATGAAAGCGAACTTGGCATGATACTAAGTGATAAATAATCTTAAGGTACCCATTAAATTACACAATGCCGAATCGAATAAAAGTTTTAAAAAGGTCGATAAATATTTTTACCTGAGTGGTACTTCATAGCACAACATATCCATATTAAACGTGCGATTGCTGCGAATGAAATAGAAGTACACGATTGAACGAACATATTATTACAAATATTTCTATTACAAAAAGAGAAAGAAAAACAGTAATACACAGACAAACTAAACAAAGAGAGCGATACATCTCCAAGCTTGAAGTGTCAACATTTTTAGGTTGAAAATGACATTAGTGATCATAGGCGGTAAAATCCTAAGTTTGGAAATCAAATTTGAATCGCTAACAGAAGCACTTTATGCGCGAGCGTGTAACGTGCAAATGGTTGAAAACGTAGAATGTTCAAAATTATCTTTATCTAAAGATAGCTTGCGCTATATAAATAATTACATATTTAGATGCATATATGTATCGAAAGATAAGTAACGTGTAATAATTAGCGGGATCAGAATTCTCAAAAAAAAAAAAAAAAGAAAAGAAAAAAGAAAAAAAACTAATACCTTTTTGAAAGCTCATTACAGCATAAATATTGAATTTTATAAATCCATGATAAATGCGCGCAAAGACTTTTAAATGGTGCAAATGAACTAAACGGCGAAAATCCCTTGCTCATTTCCAAAGTTCCTCGACCGAACACAGTGAAAACGTGGCAATAAAATAACGTCCAAACATGAAGCAGTGGTCAAGTTTTAAAAGCCCTGCCAAGTGGATTTTGCGTGCGCTCTAGAATATCAGTACTTAAGCTCTCTACGAGCTTGCTCAGATTTCCCACGTGTCGATCATCAACTGGCAAACCTTTACGGATTTCACACTCTTTCCTTTACACTTCCGCCACTGACATCTGGATACTTTACTATCACGCTACGCGTTGTTGCTGCTTTCTTCCTGTTGGCTTAACGTAGTTATCAACCAAGTTCTCCAATGCATTTATTTGATCCTGATTGATTAACTATATAAGCACACTTATTAATTCCTATTTTATGGAGAACAGTAAAACGAGCTCTTATAAGAATATCTTAAAATACGTACTAAAATATATATAAGTTTTATCACGTTACATGCGAACAAACATTTATGAAGTCACTTTATTATTTAGAAGAAAACCTAATTATTATCAAGAATGTGGTTAGAAATTGTAATAACTTCTTAAAATATGAATTAAATAATACACGTCTACATATCGATTAAATGCTCGACGAAAAGATTTGAGAATACAAATTTGTTTCTAATTTCTAACTTTGAATATTGATATATTCAATTTGATGATATATTCAAAATAATTTCCAACTTCGTTATCTGCGCTATTTTTGAATAGAAATTCTGAAATTTTAACATATTCATAATCTTCATTCTTTACAAAAACTGATTACCTGGCGTAACATTATCAAGTAGAGTTTCAAATTTATATTAAATATTACAAAGAATTTTTTAGCAATTCGTATTAAATTCAGAATTGTTGAGAACAAATATGTATAGATACAATTTCCTTCCTTTTTCTATTAACTAGGCGAATAATAATAAACAGAATGTCGAATTGTTAATCAAGTGTGAGTAATCTATTCTTTATTTTGAACTAAACATAACTTTCTGCGAAATTCTATTTAAAGATTTTATATACAGATAGAAAAGTCATTAAAGCTCAATTTATAATATAATATAATACTTTATTTTTGTAATTAATCCGAAACTATAAATAAAATACTCGGTTAATAAAAACAAAATATTCTTAAAGCATCATTGCAAACTACACAGAACTGGGCAACGAAAAACTGTAATATTAAAAAAAATCAACTTGACTGAAATGCCGGAAATAAGGATCAATTTTTTTTTAGACTATTGCAACTATTGATGTTACTGTGACAAACATAATTTAGGTTTCTTTCAGAAGTGAATTTTTTATCAATTATTTCAATTATTTAATTCTGGCTTCTAATGTTCCGATTTCATTTCTTACTTATTTTCACTGCTATTTTTTATTTCGTTAAAGAAGAATTTTTGACAATTAATTATTTGAAAGTCATATAAAAACTATAGCTTTTCTCATAGATGATATGTCAGAAAGATATTTTTTATTTGTAGAATCGATAATAAAAATTTGGAAATTAACTTAACTATTAAAAAAGTTGATATCATTTAACAAATTAACATTCTTTTAAATTTTCTGCAATTGAAATTGTCAAGTTAACACACGCATGCAATCAAGTTAAGTGTAAAATATAAGTTTTACCAAAACTTATAACTGTAAATCGTTCTTTATAATGCATACAACAACTCCCTGCGTGTTAATCATTAATTTTTATTTACGACGTTTACGTTTTTAAGTAGACCTTAGTATATATAGTTTCAATTTCAGCAGTAGAATAAACGTCCGGATAGGATTTTAAATTTCATATATTTCACTATGAAACCTTTATTTCTTTAAATGCATTTTTAAAATTTATAAACTAAATAACAAAAGCATGAATTAATTATAACTTATGTTATTACGTTATTATTGCAAGTACGTCAGTTTGATGAACTTGTCAGTTTGACAAGTTTCAGTCGATCATCGGTTGAAAAATTGTTCTGCACTATTCGTGTTTTTTTAATCGTATTTATGCGATTAATGTTTACTCGGACGATAAAAGTTACATAAAAAAATGTTTACGATTAAGCGACTCTCGGTCCTTCAACGCTTTCATTTCTCTACTTACCCTCTTTCAATATCTCTACTATTGACGTGTTCTCCTCTGGTTAGCCCCAAACGCGCAACATCTTTATTTGGATCGAATATAATCATAACGGATCATTCAATAAACAATAGCAAGTCTTCAAAATTTCCTAGCAAGTATACTTATTTCTATTTAAATATTATTCCGCGATATTGATGATAATTATGATTCATCCCAATTGGAATAGAGAGAATATGTAGCAGATCGCCAGTCTTGTGAGACTCGAGTATCCCACGACATGATTTCAATGCATACAATAAGCTTATCAATAACTTATGCAAGAACACTTATTTCTAATTTCAGCTATTTTTTATTCAAAAGAATACTTGCAAAACATTAACGACGTTTCTTTTATGTATTATCCTTTAATGGAAAATTTATAATATGGAAGAATATCCGCGTCTCTCTTGCTTACCTTCTTCTCTCAATGTTTACAATTCTTATGCAGTATATTGATGATCGCATATCATTGTTGTCGGTTAAAGAATCTTTACTTACATCGACGGCTCGCTTGGAACAAAATTACACGTTATCAAACGCTTTTTTCCTATTTCGTTTATTATACTTCGTAGCGAATATATTATACTCTAAACTATTTTTTTAACACAAGTTGTTATTTTGACTTTTTAATAATATAAAATGCAGTGTCACAAGGTGCTTTATTTCTATTGGAAACGTTAGTTACAGAAAAACATGTATTTTCCAAATGCTATTAATTTTTGTTCTCGTGCCTTTTTTCTCACCATAGTTCTGAATATTTTTGTGACACTATTGTACTCGCTATATCGAAATTCTGCATTATGCGTAATTGCAGCTCGAAATTTCATGTTGCTTGACACTATAAAGTCTTCATAGAAGTGCCATGCATCACAAGTTTGCAAGTAGCGAAGAAGGAAAAAACTTAGAGTTCACGCCTTAGAGGGATCTTGATCTCGTACTTGCCATTGTCAGACTCAGCGTTACCCAACAAAACTCAGAGTTTTAAGAGCAAATTAAGAAGATGAAAAATATTTAAATTATAGCATATTTCTAAGCTTTGTCAAATTTTCTTAATTCTGAATTTTAGTTAATTAAGAAGTTGGTTATATTATTAAATCTTTTGAAAAGCGCAGAGAAATTCATTAATGTTCATACTTTTTTAATATTCATGTAATGCTTTCTTCGCCTTTTATACCTAATATTTCAAATAAATATTAAAAATGTAATTTCTATACTTTTAATTTTTTTAAAACTTAAAAAACAATTCGTCGAATACACAAATTCATTTTAGTTAGTCTATATATTACTGCTGACAATTTATACGTTTATAATGGTATTTTTGATATATATGAAACTCTAATTCAAATTATTAGACGATTCAAATTTCTGCATAAAATTTGCCGTCTTTTATTAAAACTAAAATAATTTTTATGTACGTAGCTTATGATCAATACAAAATTTGCAGAATTTAGTTACCACCTGCTCACGCAATCAAAACTCTGATAATTCTTCTAAATTACACTTCTCTAGCCTCTAACTTACGATTAAAGTCAAACCGTATATATTTAATTTCCAATTGTATTTTATTGTTTTTTAAACTTATAATGAATCTTTTAAGCTTATACAAAAAAAATTAATTTGAATGCCTAATCGAAAAGGAAAAAATTCTTTCTCCGTTGGATACATGTTAAAGAGTAACTAAAATGAAACATAAATATGAAAGCCTAATCAATAGTTACAGAAAATTAATAACTAAAATTAAATAGACCTTAAGATTCATTTCTATTATACAAATGTTACAATTTGTTGTACGTAAATAAAAAACGACTTGAAATTAGATATACCTAATACGAGCCTACGATAATTTAAAACAAAAAACTCAAAGGTTAAGACTAATTTTAATATTGACAATAAGGATTAATAAATTTCAGTATACGTCACCTGCCCCGATACTTTAAAGTTAAAACTTTTGTATTTCAATTTGTGAAAGAGTAAAATGAATGAAAATAAATCACAAATTTACAGTGAAGCCACGTTAGATACGTATTTGAAGTTAGCTAGCTATGACCTTGACAGTATAACAATTTTAAGAACAATCGAATTCTGAAGGGACATTTTAAAAACGACTGTGTTCATTTCCACGGCATGTTTTAGGATAATTATTGGAATAACCAGACTAACAATATCAGTGACAAGAGGATAAAGGCATAACATAAATATGTATCTTTAAGTGTCCACGGTCCTACGAATGCAAAGCAATAAAAAGAAGTTTGAAACAATTCATATGTACATATATATAATGTAACTGTAATGATTTCTACGATAGGAATGAAAGGATAAAAGAGTTTGCATCAAATCATGTAAAAGTCATATAAAGTTAACGAGCTTTTTTTGCTATAAACTTATAATCAACAAATCATGGATAAGCTACATTGAAGTTATACGTACGTATATCAATCTTATTCTATGAGTTATATGTATTAATAAAGAAGAAAGAAGACTGCTGACTTTTATTTTGATGAGTTTTGGAGTTTATAATAGTTTGTCACTGTTTGAATAATAATGAAACTTATGAAGATGATATTATAGAATATATATATATTTAAAAATCTTACATAATATAATATACAAATATAACTCAATATAATTATATTGGTACAATAGAATAAGTAACTTAAATTATTCTTAACATGTCGATTTTAATTATCATTGAGAAATATTACAAATCCATTTTCAAACTCATACAGAGTCGAAAGTGATTTATATTTAATATAAAATTTATGGAGTAAAGAAACATCTATTAGTCTATCAAACAAACGATATGATAGAATGTAATTCGGATTTAGGGTTTTTTTTTTTAACAACGCTATACTAAATCGTATGAAAACTGAAGCATCCAGATAGATAGACAGATAAATAGAGATTGAGAGAGAAGAATCTTGGATTCTCATAGATCCGATCGAAGAGTGCAGATTTTTAAGACACTCGCTATCATCATAATCTAGATATGAGACAATAAATTTAATTATGAAATAATTTAAATCAATTGAAATTTCTCATGATCAATAAACAATGGACATTTTCATCTTACAGTGTTTCTGAATTTTTCCTAATGACATAAATTCAACGGTTTTCAGAATTATGAATTGTGGTTTGTCGTAATTAACGTAACTCTGCCTAAAAACATCGAATTCGATTTTTAAAGAAACGACTGAAGCTGACAAAAATAATATAATTTATTTCAGCTATGCGTATTTTGGAGAATAGCATAACGGTAAGATACGATAGAATTCAGCACCACTCGAATCAAATTATCCAGTTGGTCGGTAGCACCATACCGAAACAGTGCGAATTTAAGCGCACAAATTACAAGATTTGCATGCTTTCTAACATTTTTCCCAATTCTGGCTTGCCTTTTCACAATAAAGTTGAACATGCTGACAAACTCAAGGTTAAAAAGCAGTTAAGAGAGCAGGTGTTCGAGCGTAACTCGAGGAAGGATTTCTTTCTCTCGAAGACTATCTTCTATCTACAAGAAAGTTTGAAAGAATCCATATTCAAGCTTTGAAAAATTCAAAAATAATTTATGACGCATCGAGTATTATTACTTTAAAAGATTTAAAAATAAGTTACAGCTAATTAAGAGAAATGGATACCATACAAAGATTTAATTTCAATCTTTATTTTATAATTCTTTACACGCAACGGTTATCAGAAATACAACGTACCGGTGATACAATGTCAATTCATATTGATTAATTCGTCTACTTTTTTTTTTGCTAAGATTTGCAATGAATTGGGTCTTTTCGTGGATCGAATAAATGTACGTACAGCGATTGATATAAATGAAAAATGTTTGTTATGATGTTTATAACAATATTCAACTTCTAGGAATGTAATAAAAAAAATACTCGCATAGGGTATAAAATTTATGTAACTTCGGGAAACACCCACAAAATCTAAATCATGATATAAAAAGAAACTTTTAAAAAGACATTTCTAGTTTCATTATAAATATATAAGTGAACAACGTGACAATTAATTGCAGTTTATTGAAAATGTAAGTAACAATTGTTTACGTATACCATTTTATAATTAAGACATCTATTTTAAGCTACGTATAGCGATATAAACGTAAAAGTAATATACGTTATTCAAAGAATATTTCGAACGGTGCACCTTCTCACTCGCTCAACCCTTTTATCTAAACGACTTAGAGTTACAACATTTTCCGAACCCGTGATGCTTCAGAAGGTAAGTGTTTGCTTATGCCGTCGATACGCCGATCTCACCCTACCGAGGAGTAAATCATCGTCACACATCTCTTACTTAATTTCCTTTATAATAGCGTCTCTCTATGTGACTCATTCTAAAATTCTGATCACGTTGGATAAATATCGTGTCCAGATGGAGGACAGACGTCGTTGACCTTCAAGACTCCCGTCGCTGTTCTTCCAGGTTTCCATGATGTTCTCCGCGCTAACGGAGCGCATGCTTCTGTTCACCTAACATCTATCTTTTATTCAAAGTAGTTAATTTAATGTTGAAATACGTAGTTATAAGATAAGAGACTACTGGATTATAATACGAAATCGAAAGTAAGGATAAAAGCACTTGCGCTCAGCGAAGATGTTAAACGTTAAGTACAATATTAATTGCAATAATTCTTTTAGACAAAAACGCATTATATACGTTTGTTAAAATGAAATTGTTTAATACTCAATTTATATGTATCTAATTGCTTAATTATTATACGTACGTAAGTAATACTTACGTACGATTTATATTTGCCTTAATATAATATATGCAAATCACGTATTTTAATTTGAAAAACAATTCGTAACAAATCATAGTCAATTAAAATCATAATAATTAAAAACTTCTTTATTCTCGTTTAATAAAGATTCATTTACGGTCGATAGTATGAGGCGAAATTCGTAATTTGACAAACTTTCGTAATTAACCAAATGCTATAAATTTAATAATACATCTTTAAATGCATTCATTTATTTTATTCTCCCGTTAATTTTATGTGCTGAATCAATCGCCTACTATTTCCTCTTTACAGAGATAAATATAAGCTTCTTCCTTTCTTTCGCACTACCGAACTCTAATTCAAAATGCCTCATCAGTCTTTAATTTGTCCAAATAAATTGATTTTTACCAAATTATATTTTACAGAAATGTTTCGATCACATCATTTGACTAACAATTTTTACCGAACACCACGACAGTTGATAGTCATTACGAATGTTGCATAATGTATTACTTTTAACAGAGTTTTGACATTTTATGCGAACATTATGTTATAAAAATATTTCTAAAAAAGATTACATAGTTTTAGTTGTTTAAAAAGTAAACTTCGGGATATATTTGATAACTTATAACCGAACGATAATGGACAGACTTTCCACTATTAGGCGCAAATGTCTCTACTTACACAGAGAGATATATTTTCCGTATAAATTAAATTACTAAAAATTTAAGGAAAATACGGCAACTTAAATTTAAAGATGAGATAGAATATTAAGATTGTCCATCGGATAGGGACTTGTGCTATAAAATTTGTTCACGTGACCTCGAATATCTCGGATTCTCGAAATCAAGAAATAGAGGTTGAAAGAACGTTAATCGAAGGAGCCATATCCTATCGGATGCTGCCCACAAGGAAAATTAAGTAACAGAAGGGTGAGTCGAGCGATAAGGTACGAGGGGCAAATAGAAGGGTAGCGAGAGAAGAGTGGCAGGCGAAAAAGGCAGCCGAGGAGGCTGCGAAAGAGCGCGACGGAAGCCGAGTGGAGCAGGAGGAAGGGTGGAATGGAGGACCGTAGAATCGGGGGTTGCTTTCGGAGGAGTACGCAGTGCTCTCTCGTCCGGCGTACGCGAGAGAAGCAAGAGAGGGGACCAGTGTCGGCCAGTGGCGGGTGGTGCACACACACGCAGATCTCATCGAGTCAGCCGTGAGCAACATTACGCCCCGAAGATAAGGCAGCCGAAGAGGATAAGAGTCAGGCGCGAGTGCTGGTAGGAGAGGGTTGATTCAGTTACGGGCGAAGCCTATCCTTGATATATCTTTCATTTGGTGTCACGTCACAGTTTCACCCTCGCCGAGTCAGTTTTTACGCGAACAGGAAATTTTCGAGTGCTATTAATGATGTAAAGGAAAATCTAATTCAAGCGTGTTCTCGATTCCAATCTATCAATTGTGGTCAACGGATCGAACACTGAAATTACATTATTACTCACGCACCGTGATATTCGAGTTTTCTTAAATTATTAGGGGAGGATATTTGCAGGATCTTCGGAAAGCGACAAGGTAGTACGAGTGAATTACGCTATTAAAACGCTAGCAAGAGCTAAGCAGCTGGCGTTTAGCAGAAGCAACCCACTTCAAGTAGATCGCGCATGGACCTGTACACTTTCCTGTACTCGAAGATAACGATCTTCTCCGGGATCACCGTTACCAAGACAAAACTGAGCGAACGATTCGTAGCTAATAATTAGACCGATGAATTCCAGAGTATCCAGCTTGGCACACTGTGGCTCCTCGATACTTCAGTACGCGCGCAAATAATCGCCACCGACGTCCTTCCGGAGGACTCTGGATCGCATGGTTACAGCGAGGTATACTCCCTTTACTCTTCTCTCGATCTTTTTTTCCTTCCATTACGCCCTTATTACGTACGCACGCGCTCCTCGTATCTCTTAGTCTCTTTGAGAATGCAACTGTGATGAAACTCGCCGATGGCAGGAGCCGCTTTTTCGGACGTTTTACTTTATACAACGCCTTTTTTTCAATGGTCGCATTTGTTTCTCTTTACTGATTAATCGCACAATATCTATAATTTATTGCTTATTTTTCAAAACGAAGATCGAGGCTATTTTTCAATTATTTCATTCATCGTAGCAAGTTTCTTTTAGTTTTCGACATGATGGATAGTTGCATGAATTTCTCTTTTGTTCGACAATTCCGAACGACATGAAGATTTTCAGTACAAGAATGAAATTAGCGATGTCATGCAGAAGCTCAATAACAACATCAGTTTCCTTAAATATTTTTATTGCTTTTTCAGAATTGCCACAATTTTAACTAATATCGTATAACTACTATCATATTATTTTATTATTTTTCTTTTTGTGAGAAATTGATGGAATATACTGAATCTAAAGAAGAGTGACAAAATTTGAATCTTATTAAGATTTTCGGACAAGATTCCAAGATAAAATTGTCTTAATTAGAGACATTACTTTTTTAAATCATGGTATACATCTCATAGGATTTCATGAGTGAGAAAATCCACGTTCAAGGCAATTTATTTTGCTAATTAATTAAAATACATTTTTTACCTACTTACGTAATTTATTAAATTTTGTAAATGCCTTTAAACGTTTAGAAAACTATATTCTTTAGATTTTCTTTTGTTTCAAAGCTCATTAACATCAACAATTTTACTTATTATCAATCAATGACATAATTTAAAAACCATCGCACTAGAATGTACATGATATTACTTTTTGTGACACTTATGAACTACTTACTTAGACATATAAACTGCTAATGATGGATAAGCTGAATGGTTTACATCATTTTGCTACATGAATCTTAAAAAACGACCACATATTAAATCATTTTGAACTTTTTACGCAATTGTTTCTTAAAACTTTATAGAATTTTAATTAATGGCCATTATTATATAACTTATTAATACTCGCATTAAATATGCTTTAATTTCATTCCAATCATGTTCATTGATCATTGATTTATAGTCATAACTGATTTTTATTGTTTTTATATCTCTTGTAAATAAGATAAAATC
This sequence comes from Wiebesia pumilae, assembly GCA_018907045.1. Classification (NCBI taxonomy): domain Eukaryota; kingdom Metazoa; phylum Arthropoda; class Insecta; order Hymenoptera; family Agaonidae; genus Wiebesia; species Wiebesia pumilae. The sequence continues at coordinate 6,991,922 of JACCHZ010000181.1, read as the reverse complement.
ATAATAAATAAATATGCAATTATTAAACATACAAAAGATTACTATATTCCTTGAATATTGTATTGAATAATGTTGAAAAAGATATAAATTTAAAGAAAAAAAAATAAAAAAAGATAATTTTTAACTATATCAATTTTAATTTTAATATAACTGACGTAAAACATTATATAATGAAGGATCGCAACATTTTTCAAATAAGATCTATATACTTTAACAATATAATTGAATCAATATTTCGTTTTTTAAGACACTAGATTTTTTTATATTATTAAATAATATTATATCTTATAGATATTGTAGACAACGAATTAATACAAAATGTCAAGGTGAAAGAAATAGTAATATGTGACAAATACGTGAGTTTATATAGAGTTCTCTTAAATTCAAAGTTGTTCTAAGCAGGTAAGCAAGAATATTATATAATTCGATAAGCTTTCACAATTCACTCTTCCTCTTTAATATTTCAATGAGTACGTTGAAAAGAAAAGAAATCAAAGGGGACTTTTGTTACACAATATTTTCGCGATGAAATAATTTCGATAGGACTTAGGATAGGTATAAACTTATTTTTCGCAAACTACTGCGAATATCTCAACATAAAACAAAGTTATAAGATATAATTGTAACAAAAGGAAAAGGATGCTGCGAGATTCCGCAATCCAATAATATACTCTATTCGTAACATTTTTTTCGCCCACAAGCTTACAATAATAAAACGATGATCTCTAAACGTAAAGTCAGGTCACGAGTTCACGCGTTGGGCAATCAACACGCGGAAGTACTATATATATACGACGGATTCCATGATGCCAAGTATTGCAGTCGAAAAAAGAGAAGCATATAATAAATAACATATAATATGTATTGATGATTAAACATAAATTTGAGGTAAAAAATCGATTTTCATGATTTTACATATTTTTATCATGACATGTTTAAGGTATATTAAAATATATAAAATATATCAAGTCTTGAGTTGAAAAATATTTACATTTAACATTTTTCTCATCTTTGAAAATGATAATACTTATATAAAGCCTTTAGAAATATATAAAAAGTGAGATTTAAATTTTGAAAGAATGATATTACAAAAATGGAATTACAAACACTCTTATGTATAATGTTTTATAAACATTACGTATATTCAGTCACGAGCAAAGATGAAATAATTAAAATAAACGGTGGCATTCGTAATGTTGAATGCACCACTAATTTGCACGTGGAACACCCTCACAACTGCAAACTTGATGACACTTTCAAAATTACGTCAAAGACAAAGCATATTCGCGCTTTTTCACATGCGTATTTTTCATTGCATATGGTGACATCTACATTTATACATTTGCACAGAACGACGCCATGTTCTCGACAATTTAACTACGCCAAGACATAATCTGGCGTTATGCCGATGCACTTCCTGATACGTACGTGCATCTGTGAACACATATCCACAAGGATTTCTGAAATTCGGTTAAGGTTTCGCTAATGTATTAACCGACGAGATAGAACTCCCCCCAAGTTCAACGGTATGCACAACATCAAATATTTTTGAAATCTACAAAGCTTGCAGGCATTTTCATCATTCGCATAAAGATAATGTGACTTGTTCTAGAATAAGAATGGACTTACTTTTTAAAGTAATTCTATTGAATTTACTTGTGAATATTAATAGGTAATATTAATAAGAAGAAGAATAATAGCGGAACGTTGAACTAGATAATATTTTTATTGGATACTTTTATCAAAGACAGATTGTATTACAAGACTTGGACTACGGCATAATGATTACTCGAGATTTTCATTCGCATAATGAACTTTTAGTCATATCAAAGAACAGTTCCGCTTGTATTTACAGATAAACTATTGACCTAATTTTATTTGCTGCGAATCACGTAAATTATTTTATTTGGAAAATTAAATAAATATGCTGTGAATCGTCATTTCTTTCTATACCTAGAAATAAATTAGTTTTTATTTTCAAGAGTCAACGGTTCGTCTTACTTTTCAAGATACAAGAAGGGCCAACATTTGCGAATCTGAATTTCAAATATTCATTTGACCATAATTATAATGTATATTAATATTTCATTTATAAAAGTGAAGATATGACTTTGAATACAGTTTTTTTTTTCAATAAAATAGAACACAACTATAATAACTAAATATAACATAAGTTCAGAACATTACAAAATAAAATTACGTACATATACGATTTACTTAAGGACAAAAAAACAAAAACAGAACCGTTTACATGCCAAATGAAGTCAATCACTTTTATCTGCTTACGATGATAAAAAATACAACAAGAAATTAAACTTAAACAAATTTTGTATTGCAATCGGAGTAGTTTTGAGGATTATCAGAAAATACAAGAAATTCCAATACTACAGTACAATAGGAATATGATTATCTAACTCTATTTCAAATAAATTATAGGGGAATTTTAATAAGTAATTCTGTTTGTAGCCGAAACTCATTATGTATAAAATATATTATGAAATATTTGTACAAATGAAAATCAATTGTATTATGGTGAACACAGATGGAAAATTTGAATATCCATGCGATACTTACTTTCTAATACACAGATAAAACTTAAGAAGTACAAGCTCAATATCATATTAGAAACTAAAATTTATAGATGATATCCTTCCTAAGCCAGTATATTAATAAACATGTACATGAGTCTAATTATAATATAAAACATAATTAATTGTAATTTTTCCAAGAACATCCCTCGTATATCTTGTTCTAAATATTCATTAAAAAATATTGATCTCGTTTTTTGTGTTACTGATAGTTTCATATAAATGTGTTATAATTAAACCGATAATCGGTTAAGAAGAAAATAGAAATTGAAAGAATATCTTTTCCAGTCACTAAAATACTAATAAAAACTTACTTTTAACATGAAGACTTCGCTAACTAATCCTAAATTTTATTAAAATATTATCATTAATTTAATCGATTGTAACGTTACTGATATTACCAAAGCATAATGATTATATATTTTTTACAGGATCATATTATTAAACTTAATAAATAATTACCAACTTTAAAGAAGTTTGAAATATTATTATGTTTGTATAATAAACTGTTAATACGACTGGAAAAAGATATAAATGATTTTTAGTTCGAAATTAATTCATTTTCATTCATGAACGACTGATCGGCGCATTTGTTTTCGAACAAGTACCTGATAAAAAGCTCTATTATTGCAATCGACAAGAAATTACCTCGAGTGAAACTAATACACCACGTGACACTGGAACGAGTTAGTCACTAAGATCTCTAAAGACAAGCAAGTAGAGAATGAGAAAAAGTATGTGTATAATCAATGTAGTAGAAGAATCTTTTACTTACAGTATAGCGAAGAAAGCTTTCGAGAATCGTGTATGCGCAGAAAATTCATAGGTAACTTGCAGTTATTGTATATGTCAACCAATCTAATGATACCTTCAATTTCTCCGATTACTTAAAAATGAATATTAATTTATCATCAACCTTATTCTAAAATAATTTGAATCAATTGAATGTATTCTTTGACTTGTTAATTATATTTTTTCGATCTTAATAATTTTAGCACATTTTTCTCATGCAAACTGAATTTGTAATATTGCGATAATGCTAAAACAAAAATTATAGTTTAATTATTCATGGCTTTATTCATTTTCTTTCAAATACAGTGAATTATCAAGAAAATCATAAGTTTTAATAATAAATATAATTATTTACACCATTATAGAAAGTTATAATTAAAAAATGTTACCATAAATTATCATTAAGCATATTTAAAAATTTAAGTTTTTCTTTTAAAATGTGCAAATAACAGCATAAATCAGTAATGCGTGAATTTTCAATATTTTAGTTTACCAACAAAATTTACCAATAATTGCAATCGTGAATGAAAACGAAATAAATTCAACTTTATTCTTATGAATATAAAAATGGAACATAATAAAAATATTGAATAAAATTATCAATTAAAAAACAAGAACACGAAAAAAGATTTTTAGTTGTTAAAAGACAATAACGATAGATCGATGGAATATATGTGAGATTTATTTTTATATATTTAATGTATTATATTTCAAAAACTATCTTTCAAAAGTTGAACGTGTAATATCTTATACCATACTGCTACAGAATTTTTAACAGTGTATTTAAGAAATATCTTCATTCAGAAAGAAAAGCTTTATTTAGATTTTATAAAAATTACTTAAAAATGCGATTTTTATTAAACTTATTTGACAAATTTACATATAAGAAGTAGTGAAAGAACTCAATAAATAAGTTCAATTTTAATTAATTCAAACATAATAATATTGACCGCGCTCACTTAATCATATGTAAGAGCTTAAGGGAACATATAAAAAATCTTTATAAATGATATCAAAGTGTTTTTAAATTTATTTATTCTTTAGTTATAGATATCGATATGTGTAACGATAAAAATGAGTAATAAAAAGTTGATATAAATCAAGAATTTTTAGTTATTTCCGATAAAACATTATTTATCTAATTAGCAATATAGCTTTTAAATATTTCGGTTAATGAAATAACTTTTTGTACAACATAAATAGTGAATCACTTTAGTTACAGAAGATTCGTTATCAAGAAACTAGATTTCCACAAGTTTATTTCGTACGATTTATTACTGAATAGTAAGATGGAAAACTTTAAATTTATGTTAGTTCTATTTCTTATGTTAAACCAAAAAATTGTATTTTATACAGAAAATTTCTTTTTTTAACAGTATTCTTCAATATTAAAACTCATTTGTTTATATTTTTGTAAATACGTAGCCAAACATTTTAAAAGTAGATTCTAATTCATATTAGCTTAATTATTCTGGTAAAAAACTCGAGTGAAAAAAATAAAGAAATATGTATCGATCGCGTAATATACAAATCGACTTTCTCGGTTACACTTACGCTAAAGTGCATACAATACATAGCAAGTCTAGCTGCTTTATTATTTTCTATAAATTGCACATCAGTATGAAAATTATTATTAATAGTTAGTGAAATTCGCATTCATTTATGAAGTTAACACGCATTATATTCAGAAAGATTTTCTTAACTTTGGATATAATAGTTAGTCTAATTAAAATTAGAGAGTATGCACAATGAAAAAGAGAAGATACGAGAAGGAGTGAAAGAAGTACTGAAGTTTTATTCAATTGTACCTCCTTTTCGACTAGCTGCTTGACAAGGATAAGATTTAAATGCAACACATTTAAATCAGCCAAATGAATAAACTCAGAGGCATGCGTTTTAAATAAAAATGGCGAATCAAATGGAAGATTTTCCCGAGCAGCTCAATGACAGGCCTCGCTTCTAGGTAGTGTCTCGTCATTGCGTGCATTAAAATTCAAATTGTTAGATATGTTTGTGCGTGAGAAAGTGGAACGACATTTGCTTTTCTCGTCAACTTGGATTTACGTTGCTTCACTTTTACTTTGCACAAAAAACGGTCGGACGTGTCCCCCGTCTACAATGAGAAGTCACGCATGCGGCATCTCATCGTATGAACTAGGGTAACGAATGGCCAGAGTAATAATAATAATTTGGGATTTCGCACACCACTTCTGATTAAAAGTATGCATATAATTACTTGGAAGTTTATCGTGGTTATTTGCTTGATAAACTAGACTATCAAGGGTCTTCTTTCTCAATCGTAACTGATTCGATTGAGAAAGAAGACATATTTTTACGATTGTACTTTATAAAAATAATGAAGTCTCGATTATATTCGATAAAAATACCAAATATTTGCGAAATATCAAATAGCTCGCCAAACAGACATTTTGAGAAATGGTCTTAATTATTAGGATTCGTAAATCTTTTTGTTTTCACAGCAATACAAGATTAACTAAACGAATATCAACAACAAATTAGAAGAATTTAATTTTTTAATGATAATGTAAAATGTAAATATGTAATTAAGTAAATATATAATCAAAGAAGACCATAATGTTAAGATCAATTTAAATTAGTCTAACTCATTAGTTTCTAAAAAACATATCATTGTAATGTTATAAATCGTTGCATAGACATGTATTCGTTTTTACATAAATTTAATCTATTTAAAATTATAAAATCGGATTGAAATTGGTATACATACACACGCACGCACGCACGCACGCACGCACGCACGCACGCACGCACGCACGCACACACATTGTTCCAATTATAATAAAACAATTTTTTTAAACTGATCGGTTAGCACATAGTTTGCATAAATATAATATAATATTCGTGTTTATTTAATTAGAAATTTCTAATTAACTCGTGTTATGCTTTTCAGATACTAATTGTTACATTGTCTTGAAATACCGAATATAAATATTTTCTGAATTTTCTTCATTAATAGCTTAAATCTTTAAGATGGAAACGTTTTAAAAATATATTATTTATCATTTCTAATTGCATTTGTTTACCAAATGATAAATAATACATTTACTAGACTTAAGAGCGCCGCTTTAAAAATAAAATTTGTTCTGTAGACGTGGAGGAGATATTCGATTGTTTATAATGGAAGCGTGAAATTCTTATCCGCGGATCTTGTATTCGTAGGTAGACGCCACAGTGAATATTCATCATGTAGAATTATAGTTAGGGTGAGTTAAGAGATTGTCAACAAGCCGTAAGCAAACTTGCTATTGCGCATATGTATTGTCTTGTCAGGAAGTAAAGATCGACGAAACAAAAGGTATAGAAGGTTGACAAACAAAAATTTGCTAAGTGCGAAGTCCATACATTGTAGAATTGCGACGTAACTTGCATTTTACGTTACTGCAGTCATTAACTTTCTCATTTGCGTTGATATAAAAAGTGTTGCTGCTATACTGGACGTTGACAGAGACAATAACGACAAACGAGAGAACAAACTTTCTTCTGGGCTATTTTTTCAGAAAAGCTGTATTCATGGACTCTAGCTTACGTGATATTCGTAATATTCGCAGTTAAGCTTAAAAGAAGACAAGTATATTGCGCACTGATAATGTCTATTACATAACTTTTAATATATTACTTTTCTTATTATTCCATTTTTATAAGCTCTTCAACTTGTGTATATTGGATCAAATTAGAATGAATACGTCTAGAATTTTAAGAATATTTGCATTAGGCGTAAATGAAAATAACAAAATTATTACATCGTACAAGAAAATTCAAATGTAATGTAAAATATTGAAAATATTTTGATTTTGAACATTTAATCTTTATTTTTTATTTATAATTTGCTTAACAAACTTTGTTTTAAAATTGTAATCCACGTAAAAACAAAGAATCTAAACATTTAAGGAAATTTGAACGAAACATTTAATAAATTTTCATATTTGTATTAAAATCCATTGGACATGATAAATTTAATTGGATAATTATTCTTTTTTTTACCGCAGCTTTAACCCGACAAGCAAAAGAAAGTGGAAGCTGCAAAAAGTTAATTCGATACCTGGTGAAGAGTGGCAATAATACTAGGGCAGTTGAACCATTTGTCGCTGGCCGAGGCCTCGCCCAACGAGTACATTATTTCCACTCCCGTGAAAAATAAAGTAGGAAAAATGTCATACGAACGCCGTAAAACAAGTCTCGTTTTGAATAAACTACGGTTGGTAACTTCGTTCTTCACGACGGAGAAGTTAAATCTCTGGCACACACTCAAAATACTGTTTTGCAGGTGGTTAACTTTCGTAGGGCCTTTTATGCCCCTTACCTAAGTCGACGAGAGAAAATTCGTATAGGAATGTTGGTATCTATGCATTTATTATGTGCATCTAAAAAATAGGAGCGCGACGCTAGTCTTGCATCGCTGCCATTGCCACTTTATTCCCTGGTTTTTACTGTCGGAACAAAGCTTGTGGCTTTTTCATAGAGTTCTGGCAAGTATTTTAACTCAAATATGGGAGCGGATGAATACTCCAAGAATCATCCTCTTCCTTCATTTCAGACAGTTTTACTTGAAGTTGAGAATTCGTGTGAATAAAAGTGAAAATTTATGGGATAATAATACGGCAGGCATTAAGAAATTTACAACATGAATTACGACAAAATAAGATTCTAACTTTTAAATTTTTTTTAAATACAGTAACCCATTATACACCGTCGATTGTGCGTTATTCGTGTTTATTTTTTTCCTTCTCTTTCTTTTTCCTCCGTATTGGAAAATATAGATTTTTTCGAAAAATTACTATTTCTTGAATAGTTATCGCTCGATCTAGGAACTTGATCTGGAACTTCACCTGTCCACGCGTCATAATCTTACGTCGCTATAATACTGAATTCACTTTAAAAGCAGATTTTCATATTCAATCAAGCATTTATTGGCATTGCTATTAAAATAGCGTAATTAAAATAAAAGTACCTCTATCATTTAAATTATCTTAAATTTAATTTATCTTCGAATCTATGAAACGTACAGTTTGCAAAGTAATTAGGCTCTTCCTAACAATCGTGCAGACTAGATTCGTACTTTATCGCAGCTCGGAAAGCACGTTTCACTGTTTCTGATCACTGTTTCTGCAGTCGACACAGCACTCACTAATAATTTCAACTATGCTATTTTATGACTAAAATTCAAATAAGATCGAAACACTTTTCACAATTATTAAAGCTTAGTTACTATTTCGGATTTTGCAAAACTATTACACGAATGACTATTAAAATTATGATTTTTATCTTGTACCTCGAACTACTGATTATTTAATTATTTAATAATTTGTCGAAAGATAAATTTTGTAATTATCCGCAGATCAAAATTTATTTCGTAAGCTAATAAAATAATAATCTACGTATAATTTCTCGTAATAGAAGCATTGGGAATTTATCATTTCAGCATATACGGTGGTTATTGCAAATATTCGATATTTTTTATCTCATTTTTGTCAGTAGCATTAAGAACGGGTGAAAAAATTAAACTGAAATTTCCGTATATACAAACTCTATAATAAAGAATATATAAAAATATTAGAGAAAATCTTGGTAGTTCAAAAATTGCTACACCTCTACTCTAAGCTTTTGACAAAAAACAACAGTGATAATCTGTGATGGACAAATTATACGAATCTATCCTCTTGCGTTTCGCTAATCTCGTGGTATGGGTAAAGCCGCTGATACCTTGTGATAAGGCGTGAAAACTGGTAATAAAAACAAAAATAAAGTCCTTTGTTGCTTATATGAGGACCCTTTCATTATGAAAAAATTTAACGTTAAAATCAAACAGAACTGCAAATAAAAACTTATTCCACGTAAATATTGAAATTCCTTTTTCAGAATTATATTAATTTACAAATGCTACGTGGTATCAAAAATTTATTATACTGCTTCTTAACATATATGCGTTCCAATAAAATAATACAAATTGATGAAGATTTCGAAATTATTATAATGATTACAACGACTATAATGGTAATAATTATAAATAATAATTTAATATTAATATTCGTTGAAAATTATACAAATACATTTTTAGTAAGTTTTACTTTAATCAAAATATAAGCATTAGCAAAAAAAATTTAGGGAATAGTCGTAAGAACCGAATTTCATTAAAAGCTTGGCAAATGCACTTGCGAATCGTAGATTCGGTGGATCACTCTGAATGGAAAACAACAGAAGAGTCGGCTAAGGATCTAAAAAAGTACACCAATATGTACGGAAATGAGATCAGCTTCCGCTTCGATAGACCCGAGAAAGAGAAAAGATTTGGCCACGTTTGATGCTGTTGTCGGGATAACCAGTGGTGGACAGGTGAACCTTGAGTATTTTGGACGTTATAAAGTTATTTAAGGGATATACAACTTTTCGTTATTGAGTGTTGAAAAGATACGTAGTATGAGAACAGAGTCGAATAGATTGAGCACTTCCGCATTAAAAGTAACAATTGTTATAATCAGTGAAACGACTGCAAGGAGTTTCTTATTAGAATTCAGCTTTTTTTACGTTGCATTACTGACAAAATTATTCACTGTTATATAAGTCTTGAAAATTGTATATTTCACAACTTTAATGTCATGGATTTATATTTTACGTTTTTTTAATTACGAAAAAATTCGAAAAAATACAATTTTTTATAATATTTTGAAAGATAACAATTCCAAGATAGCGTTTACCAATCGGTTTGTAAATATTATCGGTTTGTAATAAAAATCACGTATCTTGATCTGTACCGAGTATGTGAGTTGACGCGACTCCGTTGTCAATGTTCCCCTTTAATTCAAGTTTCCAAGACATTCTTTTTAGTAATTCATGAATATGGAGTTCAAAGTATGATTCTTTATTTTTGTTTGCGCGTTATGTTTGATGACGCGCGTTGAAAGGCGCGCTTTCATCGGTCAATGTCTGTCAAGCGACACTCGTTCTAATTAAAAGTTTCTGCGGTAAATGAGCGATTTTCAAAAGTGTTTTTGTACTTGACGGAAAAAAAGTTACAGACATCAATCGACTTCTCTCAAATATCATTCAAGGATACTTAAAAAATTACTTTTTTACTTAAAATCAATCCTTAACATCTATTCTCCCTTTTTATTTCTTATTGATATTTCGTATAACTTTTAACGTTTATTTTATCGTTTCCATTCTTTCTTTCTACTACTGATGGCTTTGACATGTTAAATCTGTGGAAATGGTAAATGTATTTCCTGAAATATACAAGCTCTCATTTACGAAGAATTCAGTATTTTCAACATGGAAATTCAATATAATTAATTCAATGCGATTGCTAAAATCAATAATTATAGTATTGAATTAAAGTTAAAATGTGGTTTTGCATTCTAATCTAAAGCCGTTAATTGAATTGATTTATACTTTATACATGTGTATGATTTTATCACATTCACAGAAATACATCACTGTTTTAACGGTTTTCAAGGTTGTTGAAGAACTTCAACGACATTATAGGTCAATAACATAACGATTTTCCAAAACTACAATAATGTAAGTTTAAATCTTGCCTGCGTTAATTTATTCAATTTTTATGCAAAAGTAAAGACAATGTTTCCTTAAAAATTAATAGCGATATTCTTACAAAATAAGCCATGATAAATTTGACCTGATTTTTAAACAGAAAGCTCGATGAAGTAATATCGGTTGAGTAGTTAGTACGTATATTTCAAATATAAGTTATGTTTTTTTCCCGAATAATATTGGTCTAAAAGAAGATCAGGACCATAGATATTCTACTATTTGTAATGAGAGTCGTATACAGTTGTTATCAATTGTGCTTCGATATCAATTATGCTCGACGACGATTTTCTACATTCAACTAACTTGGTGCATCCACACGTCAGAGTTTTCGAAGTTACGCTCGCAATCAACGCGCAGAAACCAGCACTCGGAAATAAAGTATTTCCGGGGAATCTCGATGCTGTGGCTCGGTTCGTCTGGTTGTGAAATCTCGTTCCAGGTGGCAGATTACGAAAAGGAGGACGAAATTGCCCTCATCCTAAAACAGGTCGATACGCTTACCATCCGGAAGAAGAGAGTATCTTCTCTCTTAATCTCGCTCGGAGAAATATTCATCGATGAATTTTTGCAAATTGTGAGGCATCTATGCTTAGTTTTGCAGTGTCAATTATTGAGGAATACACTACAATCGATAGAATGCGGAACCTCTATGAATTTACCATTTTTATTTATGAATTAGTTATGCGTTTCTGATATTTTGACGTATTAACATTCAAAGCTAGTCAATGCACGTATGTTTCACGTATGTTATGATTCACCCGTGATGCTGGACACGAAATCAGCATGCTTCTTAAATTATTAAGTTATAAATTCTGAATAAATAAATAAATAACAAATATTCTAAGACAACCATCGAAAAATCTGATAAGGCGAATTTTTACATTATTAAAGAAAGTAAGGAAGTGTTATATTTCTACATTCCTGGATAATTCCTCTTACGTTTTCAAAGCATCCAACGAGTAATCTAAGAAAAACAATATTTAATTAAGAGTACAATTATTTATCAATATACTTTTTAAACGATAAAGTAGGAAATTTCCAACGTAATCTCGAATTCAGAAAAATGTATGTCTGAAAATAAAACTTATTGAAAAGTTACAACACTTGGAAAATCATTTGTTAATTGAAAAGAAAAATAATTCAAATAAATCAAATGAATGATCTTTATGAGCACGCAATGGCATTTTCAAATTGAATCGATAACTCATTAATAGTAATAATACACATCACTAGCTTGGATAAGAATAATTTTTTAATACAAATAAATGTAATGTATGTTTAAAATTTATACAAATCATTAAATTATTAATGAATAAATAATTTAAAATCATGTTTGGTATTTTTACAATGTATAAATATTACGTAGCACTATAATAAATTATATAGAAATTATCTAAAAAATTTATTATTGTTCCAATCAAAGTTCCCTATTTAAGCACACTATTGTCTTTTATAAATTATGTTATACAATTCATGTATATAAGTATTTTGTTAAATAATCTTAGTACTGTGCACCTTTATACTAATTTTATTTATACTGTTCTACCGATATTCTACCGATCGTGTACTAGATATTAAGTGATCTTAAAAAATATTGTAAAGAAAATTTAGCTGTGAACGAAACAGCTATTAAATTTTATTATTAATATCAACTAATTATTAATTAATCAATTCTTTCCATACTTTTAAAAACGTTATTTAAATAAGTATAACATTAAATACTAAAATATTACAGCACTCATTTAGTTTCGAGTTCTATTAAAGTTTTTATTTTATTTGAAAACATATTATAAAATCTTACCTTTGATTTATTTAATTAATAAGCAGTTATCGTTTGACGTTAAAAGTCTGAAGTTATTGAGTAACCCACATTATTACTAAAAGAGAGTTAGTCGTGCCGAATAAATAAGAAAAAATAAACACAAGTTTAATAATAATCAACGTATCAGGATTTTATTGCTTCACTATTCAAAATAAACAGATTTCTTTGGGCCAATTAGTTTACTTGTGATATGAAAACGTGTACAGCTACTTATATTGCAAGGAAGAGTCAGGGACAATTTGAATTTAAAAATGAAAACAACGGAATTTCATATTTCAACAGAAATATCCTTTATTCCAACTCGTAAAAGGATAAGCGAATATTTCGAATCGTTCGATGTGATTAAAATCTGAGAGCGTGAATGGAAAAAGTTCACGAATCACGCAATTTTTTCGCAGTCGAATCTCGCGATTAATCGGCTAAGCCTCGCCCGCACTGCGCGATACGTTACAAAAGATTGCATGCGATTTCACCGGGAATTAAGTGCATCTTCCTTACGCAACTGTAACAGCATCATCGATTAGACAAAATTTCCTGACACGGAACGCATCTTAAATTTTTCTTCCTTTGTGAATTAATTATAAGGTTTCACAAAGGTCGAATACCACCTCGATTAAAAATAGATTGTCAATAGATTGCAACTGATTGTCCGTAAAGAGAAAAATTCACCCCATCACATCTATAATAGTCTTCTAATTAATAATGTGCTTCATTATTCGTCTGATTTGTTAAAGTAATTTATTACAGAAATATTTCCGTAAGTCATAACTATTAAATTACTTTTTAACAATTGAAATAAAATTATTATTTAAAATTCATCATTGAATTATTTATTTAGATTATAACATGCGCTAAAATTAACTGTTTTTTTTTTCTTTTTCCTCCATTGAAGTCAACTGAGTGTTATATTTTATGATAAATGAGAGGATTTCTGATATATTCATTGCCTGCATATACGGAAAGAGGAAGAGAAAAAGAATATTTTACTTCATAAATATGTAAGTACAGCTAATAATATTTGAACTGAAAATCGGAAATAATATTGAAGTTTAATAATTGATAGATATTCGCAATTCTTTTAACAATAATGATACAATCAACTCTTCCTTTAAAAAATGTAATGACTCGCGATAGCGATGTATCTGAAATTACACATGCTCCTTTTAAATGTAGTAAATATGAACGATTATTGAAAAATAAATTTCTCGAATTCTTTGCGTTAAAATTGTATCCAATTCAAGATGAACAATTTTTAATCGAAGAAATGCCAAATGTTTACACTCGTTACTTGTCCAAGATTCTACTTTTATGGCACTGATCATAACAACAGACTAGTGATAAACTTCCATCAAATCACTATTGTGAATCAATTCATCGTTAAAAATTGCATTTGCTTGATGCTGATATGCTCTATTATTTCGTATCATAAAAGTCGACTAAACTTATTTTTCTTTCAGCATCATCAGAGGTATTCTTAGAAAAACATTTTCTATTTGTATTCCGCCTTACTTTATGGATTATATTACCGAACAACGATTAGTTGAGAAATTTTCTTTATATTGATAAAATCAGTCTTATTATCAAAGCAAACTGTTTACTTACCCGCATATTGAGTAACGAATATTCTGAATGTTTTTTTCCTTTTAAGATTTTTTTAAAACAAAAAAAACAATAATTCATGCTTAAAAACTAATCCAACTTAGAAAATTAATTACAAAATTGGTTTTATGATACATATCATATAATATATATTTCAAAATTCTCAAAACTAATGCATACGATGAAAATAGAAAAATTGTAATTTTTAAATTAAAAATTCCTACGCTAGTTATCTTCTAGACAAAAAAATAGCTTTTTATATAAGATTTAATTAGTGACAGATTTATCTTCTACACATTATAAATGAAAGATGCATAAATTAAAACAAAAATGTAATGAGCACACAGTAATGCACTAAGTCTTTTCAGTTATTCAATCCTGGAATACAAAATAGTACTGAAAAAGTTGGAAGAATTTGAAGAGATATATAATTAGTATGTAGATATTGAGATACGAGACAGACACCAATAAAAATCACTTACAAATTTCACCACACATAGCCACTTATTTGCTACGGGAAAGATACCAGTAACTGCCGGAACAGCGAAAATGTAATATAATTAGTAATGCAATTCGCGTCGGTTACTCAAACCGTGAGAGAAGGAAATGGTATACATCCTTAAAATAAGAGTCGTAATATTTATTAGACAAAATTTTCTGGAGTAAAAACCAGCTAAGCGACAAAATTTATCCAAGACAAATTTATCCATACAATAAATACAGAAAGATTTCTTTAGCTGAATTAATATTAATATTGTTGCTCGCGGATATGAGCCTATGAAAATAACATTAATAATTTAGATAAAGATAAAGATCCGAGAAATTATAACATTAATAATAAATGTTTTATTTAAATTATTATCTCAACACGTGAATAAGAGAAACGATAAAGAAAAAGTTTTATGTAAAAAACTTTTTGGAAATGCATGAGAAAATAACAATTTTTATCCTGTATTTCTGTTACAATTAGACTATTTTTTCATAACACAATTAGATCTACCTTTTAATAAATTATAAACAATTTTTTTTTGTTATATAATTTAGTTCTTCGAATGACGAATATATAGTACCGTATGTGTAACATCCCAAATAATAAATAATGATTATTTATTAATAATAATTTATAATTGAATAATTTGTAATTAATTAACAGGCATGCGCATATATTGACTTCTTATGTAAACTCGGAAATTTAACATTAATACGAATTATTATTAAATGATCAATTATTAATATTATAACATTAATAATTGATTGATTAGAGTGATTGTAATTGTGAATATTATCGACGCTTCTAAGTTAACGCAGGCAATTCATTATTCAAGAAAAATAGGCAGTTGAAATATCGATTTGTCTTTGGTATTTTTCGAGAAAACCCTTCTTGAGTATAGTACCATGAAGTTTATATCAAACTATTAAAAATGGTGGTTTTCGTGAATAGTTAAGTGAATAGATGGAGGGCACGAATACTTTGAAATACGTTATTCTCGAAACTTTTTTCCTTCTTCATTCTGTATCTAACTTTTGAGCGATAGATTAAAAAAAATTCTCGTACATGTATAACTTTTGTCTCTCGATCGTGGAAATGTGACGTACATTTACTCACGATTTTTTAAGTTACAGCGTCAAAATTTAATATTGAACGATAACACTGGTCTTTTAGAAGGCAAATTTTATAATTTTCTTTTTCAAATTTTTTTTATTTACCATATTATTTGAGAATCTACATACAGATGAAAATGTCACGCAAAAATATATATTCAAATTTTTGAATTCTAGGAAATTTCGAAAGTAAACAACATCATTTTGTAATTTCAAAAGTGACAACGTAATGTTGAACATCACATAATACTCGATATATTTATATATATATATTTATATATATATATATATATATATATATATATATATATATCATTCTTACAACTTCTTAAATGTACATAATGTCAATAATTATAATGATAAATCTATAATTTCTGAAATTACTATAGTGCATACAATGTCAATCAATAGGTTCAATTACGTATCTATATTTAGTATTTTATTTATTGTTATTTTTCTAATTGAGATGAAAAAAATTTACTATTTGTTAAAATCGATTACCAAATTCTAAAACCGAAGTTAAAAATTAGCGACTTTTAACCTTCTAATATTTTATTGTATCGAAAACTTCTCGAGAGACTTTCTAACATGAAAATTCGAATCAATTGAATTTATTCTGAATACCAATTTGCAGTTTTTAATGGTTAACCAGAACGTCGCCACCAGGAGAGAATATTCAATTTTCTTCCTACACGTAAAGTATGATCGCTTCATTAATGTCAACCTACACTTTAGTATAGATGTAGTGCAGAAAGAAAATATTTCATTCTTTCATCGATTTTGTCCCATAATTCTTGAAACACTCATAAGAACATGTATATTTTTAAACATTTGTCACGACTACGAATGTGTTAAAGCGGAAACGAAATGATTTATGTTCATAAAAATAGTAAAATATTGTTGTGCTATTTCAGGCAAAGACTCGCTTCTTATCTGATTTCGAGGAAACATTTGATTTCTTTATTTGAGCTATGTTTTACTAGTTATATTATACGAAACAGTGATTTACCAGAGCCTTCGCATTTTTTTAAATTACGTACACGATAATAGTAGTAAATGTGATAAATTATTGAAACTATGCTATTGTATTCCGCTTTATAAATTCAGATAACTGAATAAATTAATTATACAAATCTTTAAATTATTATCAAGTAATTTTTTCTTAATTCGTACGATTTACAATGAAACGTTGAAAATGAATAATTTCTAAAATAATAATTTTTATTTGCGAAATTATTAACCATTTATATGCTTTTATAAAGTCAAATATCACTGAAGTTCGAAAACATTATGGTTTCAGTATATTCCAATCCACACGATTTAGTCACGAACGATCGATTCTATTAAATAGTAACTTACGATGATCTCCGACACTGATAAATGAAAACTGAGCGTAACTGATGATTTTATTTTAAAAATAGTTGAGCAATCGGACATATATTCACTCTTATCCCCAGAAGCCGATATTCAGTGGCAATCGCAGGTAAAATAAAGATCTAAAGGTAAACACCATCGAATACTCACAGTTTCTGCAAGATGAGCTCATTTCAAATAGTCACGGTTAACTGAATCTTGACATAGTAAGAATCCAAGAAATTAGATAGTCAGGTAAGAGTCAGACGACTACGAGTAATTGTGCGGTTTTCTAGAGCAAAAACCAGCTAAGCCGGTAAATGGAGAAAAACTTGGCTACACAAAATAGTGCCTGTGAAAAATACAGAAGTCCTAAATTCTATCAGGAAACTCTATCTTTAAGCTAAGATAAATTTCACGTCAGAATTCAGCCAAATATTCAGCTAAAAAGTTAATTCTACTTCACAAATTATGCATGAGAAATACATCATGTGCACTGTCATCCCAATCTCTAAAAAAAGAAATATAATATCGCAAAGTTATTCGGATGTTTTTCTATTTAACGTGTAAATAGATAAATATGTAAATCTATTTAATATTCAGTCAGATAAACGTTGGAGAACCGAAAAAAATTTTTTCGAAGTAGTGCTTCAATTATTTAAAGATATACACAAAATAAAATCAATCAAAATCAAATGGAATTAAAAGTATTTAATATTTAAATCAGTGAAGGTGCATTTGTTTTATTATTATTTTAATCGAAACAGTAGACGAAAGGAATGTCAAATCTTAGAAATATAATTGACGCAAATTAATGAAATGTGATATTATGATAAAAGGACGAAGAATTTCAAAGTTTTGGAATCATAATAAGATTATTTCTACACGTATATTTTTTAATATATACTTTTTCAACGGCTAAGGAAATTTATTTATAACTATTTACTGAACAAACACATAGATTCTTACATCGAATAAATATTGCTCTACATTATTATGATCATATTTTTCAAAATATTATTGAATAAACTGCAATTATTTATAAATACTTTCAAAATTGCTATTATTTATTTTAATAGCAGCTTAATTTCTTAAGTATATTGAATCCACATAATAGACAAAATTTTTGAATAGATTAACATAAATATTTAAAATAGTATATATTTAAATTACATTTCATGTGAAATTCTCTTAAACGTGATATGTTCCAAACATATATTAAACAGATATTTTTTGAACGTTCAAATACTGTTGAAAAGAGATCTTTCAATAATAAGGTTCAGTATAATTATTGTATTAAGTAAAGAATATCATTAATTTTTACTTGCATAAAGAAATTTCGATTTCTAAATTAGCAATTTAAAATACTATTTTAACTGGGAGATAAATAGCTTAAGCCTTTTACATAATTGTCCATGACTAAAAGAATATGCAACTTACTGCAAATATAATGTGATGTGATATAAATACATTTTATTTTAAACTAATTTTAGCTTCGAACTTCTTTAATAAAGATTTTTTATTCCATTCGTTATCTTAACGTACTTTTTAGAAGAATTATAAATATTTAATTAATAATTTTTTAACAACTTTTAAAACTTTCCAATGAACTTCAATGTATCAAAAGGATAAATTTCAAAGATTGCAAGTCATTTTAATTACACCTTTAATGACTTGCGAATGAAACGTGACTGTAAAAGAAAGTGTCAAAAGTAAGCTTGAATTAATTATAAATAACCGTCGTTGATCTCTCTTCTCTTTCTCTCATAATCTCCAGGGGAAGTCAGCCGACGGAAGCGTAGTTGACCGGGTCTGCGTCAATGCATGAATTGCAAGTTAATTGTAGAAATTAACGTGGGGAATTAGTTTCTGGCCTGGTTCGTTTAACAAGATGAGATAAGGTTAGAGCCTCAATGCGAGCACGCGAACGATCAAGAATCAACAGTTGGAGGTACCCAGGCTCGAGGAAACCGATGAATTTCCCTGGTACGTTTTACGTATCCGCAGGTATCCGTGGAATTTGAATAGATTTTTTTGGTTTATTCGAGCTATTTACCAGGAGTACGAGGCATCTCGGTTGCTCCAGTCCAACCTATAATTAGACTGCATTGCTTTCCGAGGGAATCCAGTTTAAAATCCTTTACTTTTTAACATTTTTATAGGTAATTATCGACTTGTGGATATTGTGATCAAGCACTCGAAGTAGAATTTATTTAAGATGTAATCTTTATTAATTTCAACCATTTAACTTAATTTGCATTATTAAAATTTTACAACAGAATGATGAGCTTATATTAGCTTATAACGATCATAATTAATACATACTGAACTAATTTAAAAGATATTACGTTATTATGGTAAATCTTCATAATTATAGTTAGATTAATTCGATTGAACATGAATTAGAATGTTGAATTGAAAACAAAGAGTCCTCGGACTCTTTTATAATTCATTTTTAATCAGTTTATTATTAATATTCTTAGCAGATAAATAAGAGTAATTAAAATTTACTTTACAAAGTTATTTTATTGAAATTAATGTAACAAATTCTTCTTCGTGCCATTTTCGTCAACAAGATTTCCGCAAATAATTTTAAATTAATTATTTTTAAGACACTATCCTATCCTTGTACGAATTAGTTACTGAAAATGATCACATCTTTCTTTGTATAAGTATACAAAAATCAGTCATTACTGCATCTCATGTTAAAGCAGAAGAAATTTACTACAAACCAGATAAAAATTATCGCTGTTTATCATTTCTATCACACAACTGTAAAGCAATAAGAAAGACTTTAGATTCTTAATTAAATTAATAGCCACCAATAAGATAATTTATCCTTCCTTTTTTATTATTTTTTTTTATTATTAAAAACATACTGTACTAAATTTACCACCTGTTAATTCGTTTCATTCGAAATTACTATTTCTTTTCAGACTGATGATACTAAAAGTGTACAATTATATATTGTGTAGAAATTATATGTGAATGCATGCTATACACATACAATACCTTGAACCGTAGAGAAATGCCGTTATGTACATTTTGTGTTTACAGATGTTTACAGGTGTCTTTTTTATTGTGACAAAGTTGTAGGTCAAAAATTTGTTTGAATATTCTACAAAATATGAACTGGTGCTTCGAATGATATCTAGGAAACTACAATCTTGCCGAATGTAAAATTCATTCGTATCTCACTTGCGATCATAAATCTCATTGCATTTTATAAGTTTTCAGCAAATTTCTAGAATATATATACAACTACGTACTCTGCAAAAAGACATACGGTATCTATCTTAAAACTATCCAATTTCTTCGACTATTATTGCTTGGACAATCTATTATAGAGAATAAACATTCTATAGGCCAGTACTAAATGTGTAAAGCAAATTTTTCAAAATAATCAAGTCGATGTTATAGGGAAATAGCTTAAAATTAATCGAAATCTTGTATTTTCAAAAGTAATTTATATGCATATAACGCTTCAAATGCATAATAATGACTGTGTTCGAAAATGTCTGATTATAAAATTTATTATACGTGCATTGAAGCAAGATCAAAATGATTTTTTATTTAAACTAGCTATTATTCTATAATTCTAAATGAATTATCAAAATATCTAGCTCTACCCTACTAATATTATAATTACTGACGATAAAACAAAGATTTATCATTGCAATCCTAAATAAAATCAAAACTTTTACAGGGAATAACAACAGTTGAATCTTGATCAAAGAAAGTACCAGACTCATAGTAACATAAAAAGTCAAGGTTCTCTATTTTCCTCCATCAGGAAGATATTGTGCAGCGAAAAAGTTCCTTTTAGTATAACATTATGGAATATCTGCTTGGGACATGAACTGATCTATAATATTCAACAATGAATATTAGTTTAAAAATTTTAAACAATTCTACGACAGAATGATGAGATAATAATTGCATTAGTGGAGAGCAAGAGCTGACACTTTTACTAGAATAATAATACCAAATTTTACATCAAATTTATGCAGTTTGATATAAATTTGAACCAACCTGTGGTAGCACTTCACTTTGCAACAGGCAGCAAATTTATCCAAAATAAATTGAACAAAACAATATATTTGCCTATTCATTTATCTAATTCAAAATTTTATTTGAACATGATATTGTTCAGTTACACTCGT
Organism: Wiebesia pumilae; assembly: GCA_018907045.1. Taxonomy (NCBI): domain Eukaryota; kingdom Metazoa; phylum Arthropoda; class Insecta; order Hymenoptera; family Agaonidae; genus Wiebesia; species Wiebesia pumilae. The sequence goes on along the minus strand of JACCHZ010000181.1, from coordinate 6,970,419 downwards.
ATAATTAAAATATCATCTATCATAAATCCCGTTACAATTTTAAAGATAAATGTAACAGATTTATGAAAGAATTTTCTATCTCTGGGTACTAAAAGTTAATTTTAATTGAACTATTATATTTGATAAATTTAAGAACTAAAGAGTGAGATGATTGCTTTAAAAATGAATCAAATTGAAATTTAAATACCAGTCTTGTCTAGCTTAATTACGCTTTTATTTTTAACTCTTTGTTAATTTTATCTAACATTATTAAATAAAAAAATGATAAATAAATCTAATTTAAGATTTGATCGAGATTAAGATTTACTACTTAAGAAAAACGTATAATTAGATTTATTTCTAGTAATAAAGGTTGTAAAATAATACAGTATTGCTTAACAAAGTGAGTTCTAAAAAATATTACAATTAATGACTAAGAATCGACTTTTCTAATGGGATTCCTATCTAAAAAAACTTCTCAACACTAGTTAAAAAATAATTGAATTTTCTTTATAGTAGCCGTTACAAATCCGTACGCGATTCACTACGTGCTCAGAGAATCGGAGCACCTCTTCGTTCCCTTCTCCATAAACATGAATGTCGAAACATCATGTTTGAAAGACAGAATTTATCGACCACTGGTAGTGCTATAGAAGCACTTTCCAGTCCACGAGATGGATACGTATGTATACACAAATACACGCAAGGATACTAATTGATTAGGCCACTAGGCGTACTAATGAGCCTACCGTTTTGCTTGTGTGTGATCATTATGCGACAACATTTATAGGTGTGACTTGAGTGTTCGCTTGACGGACATTAATATTATTGAATTATTGCTTTCGATGAAGTACGATATGATGGAATATCTGCTTGGGACATGAACTGATCTATAATATTGCTATTGGGATAAATACACAGCTATAAATTATTATTATTATGATTATATGAACAATGAGATAAAAAACTGTTTCGATTTGTCCTCTAAAGATTTATCCTATTAAAAATACAAAAGCTACGTGTAAATTATTATTATTATTATTATTATAAAAACCAATTAAATATTTTTAAGTTATATATGAACGATATATATAAATTAAAAAATCTAATAAGAACTTTAAAATATAAACAAATAATCAGAATGAAATAATAACTTTATCAAATTTAAGATGTAGTAAATTTATTTATACTCACAAATGTTCATATTAATATCAATATGTGCGCAATTCAACTCACCTGAAAAACAAGAATTAATATTAGAATATTTAACTTTTGCAATCTACGTAGTTAATATCGATTAACAATTATTGCACCACAAAAATATTATAAAGAAATTTACGTATTTATAATTTTCCTTTACGTTAATGTTTCTTTATACAACAATATCTCTAAAACTATACAATAAAAATTCTCTTTTTCATTCTTACAAAGAATAAGAAACGAACTTTTCAAATATCTGTGATGATTTCGACTTCCATGTAATATTCAATACAAATAATATTATTAGTGACTGAAAAAATTAATATATTAATCAATGTAATCTCATAAAAGCTATAATGAAAACGCTCATTTATCTAATGTAAGAAGCAAAATAAATTAAATGAAATAGATTTAAAAGTAACATTTGCATTAGAAATATTTATACATTTCGATATATAAAATGTCTATACGATTCCTGGTATCTCACAAACATTTAAAAAATTTACAAATTAAAAATATAATTACATTTCTCGAAGTAATTTCAGTATTTGCATGTAGAATTCTCTAATATTTATAATGCATTTATTTTTTCAATGATTCTCTATTTTGTCGTTCTTTTATTGCTTAAACTTTTTTAAATTAATGAAAAATTGAAATAAATTTTAAGCTCTGGTAATAATCTTCTGCGAAAGAATAGGATTATCAAGTGCTTTCATCTACGATTTCGTATAAACTATTATCACGAGAAGATCATTTTAAAATGACTACAACATTACCAAAAGCCTCGGTCAAGATGTCCAAATATTCAGCGTCAAATAGTAGATACAGAATATGAAAACAGAGAAGAAAACTAATAGATTACATTATTCTTGGTTCCTTGATAGTAATTACATCTGAATGAGAAACCATTGTTGCTGTTGCTGCTTAGCGCATTATCTTATCGACTTCCGTAGACAAACTTATTAATTGCTTTTCTTTGCGTGCAATTTCTGATTTCAATATGCACTCTCGTTTTTTCTAACAGTAGCGTGCTTTATAGATCTCTTCATTTAAAAATAAAAGATGACGACATCAGTACCCTCTGTTTCACTCATTTAATTCCCAATCTTTTTTTTCTCGTTGTTGCGAGATCAAAGTAGCGCACATATTGAAACGGTACCATCAAAACATTGGAAATATTTTAAATTGTGGAATAAATCTCAAATAAAACAATAAATTATTCCGTCTTTCCATAAACAAGTATTTTTGTATACATTTTACTACATAGGACAAAAGCACTTTTTTGTAGAAAAAAGATAATAGATAAAATTATTTTTAAAACCGTTTGTGTGTAAAATGCAATAATTTAAACCTCTAACATCAGATCAATTTACTTAAAAGTATAGAAAACAGTTTAAAGTACTGTTTTTTTTTTATCTAAGATACATATTTTTAAAAGGATTGGCTTTATATATTTATCTACTATTAGTAACAAGAAATGAATCGAGTTTAGAAATTGGTAAGCCATTACATACATATAATAATTTGAGAATTTTACAATATTTGTTTGAATTTGCTTATGTTCCTAATCTTTTGTGTTAAAAAAATGGTTTTTATTATAGTTAAAGCTATTATTATAACAAGTTTACACGTTAGTATCAGATACGGACTTTGCTATCGCATTTTTAGAAAACGTGAATGAATATAATCGCGTATAATTATATGTATATCGTACATAGAGATATTGGATAATAATTATATGAAAAAATTATATAATGATTTGTAATGTAATAAAAATGGAATTTAGAATACAAATAATTCAAAATTTCCACACAACACAACATAAATAGAATAAAACCACTGTTTGTACTGCGTTATAATATATCTTCATATATTCTGCATGTGCCTGCATTCATATACATATCTGCTTTCTATGGATTTAGATCCATAGACCAAACCAAAATATTTACGTATAACAGCAATATTATTTCGAAAAAGTCAATAATTAATTATATTTAATTATTTAGAAAAGTTAACTTCATTGCTCAATACCAATTCGAAGTTATTCAGAATATGTTCTTTAAGTTTGAAAATTAAGTAGCATATATTGTTTGTCCTTGGAAAATAAAAGATAAAATAACGTTCCATCTATGGTATTATTTTGTACCTTTAGCATTATCTTCACTGTTTCATATGTATAAAGATGAACTATTTTCATGTTTTAAATAGCGAAAGAAACTTCACAATAATAAAGTATTAACCTTATTTAAAAGAAAATCCTATTAAACATTTTTATATACATAGGATTTATTAATTATAATAAAGATCGCTAAAATGTCTTCTATTTTATTATTGCATACGATATTTCTTTTAGATTTGAAATTTTTTATTTGCATTTAAATTTTTTGGTCTGTTTATAACGATATTTAGTATTAGTTAAGCTTCGTGCTTCATAAAGGTTTCTTTCAATTAAGAACATCGTATTTTACAAATTTAAGGATAAAGGTTCTTTTTTTCAATTAGATTTGTAAAGTAAGATAATAGTTTTACACGTAAATTAAAAAAACAATGTTTAATACTTCCATTTGTAAAATTAAATGAATAATCTTTGTAAATATGAAAAAAAGGAAAGAAAGACTGTATGATATTGAGTTACTATCCTTTTTCCTATTTATACACTTTTTACAAGAATAGTTTCAATAGATAAATAAAAGTTTACTTATTAAAATAAACACCTAATTATTACTACTTAATTATACTATAACAAAAGGCAGAGATTTGCTTACTGTGATTCGTTAAATTTATATGAACGGAGTTCTGAAATTATTCTAAGTTGAAAGCTGTTAAACTTGACTCCCAAATATTTGTAATGCACAAACTTCTCATTTATTCGGTAATTATTAAACAAGATAAAAGCTCAACACGTAATTCTGGAGCTTTGAACATCTTTTCTTCCCTTTTCTTTCCCTCTCTTATATTTTCATGAAGAGTAATAGATTCATTTTAGAAATCAATGAGATTCCATGTTTCATATTTATCACTTTAAAGCAAGAATTTTGTATTTTTCAAAGTCGTTATTATTCATATATCATTCATAAATTTAGAACGAGAAAATAAGAAAACAAGGTCACGTATCTAGGATACTTGTACGTCTTCGTATTTCATTCTCTAAATGCACTAAAAAACATTAATAATCACCTGCAACATTTTTTTTTCGAAAAGAAGTAACAGTAAAAATTTTCTTTTATTTTAAGCTGAGCCAAGTATCTACCGTTTTCGATAAATAGAAAAAGCTCAACTTTTTAGTTACATAATCTAGTTTGAGAAAGCTCCTAAAATTAAATTATTTTTTTTCTTTTTGTAAATAAATTTAATAAATTTTACAAATTAAATAGAAATTGTATATTTCATCGGCAATTTGAGAATTTTCAGATTAATCTTTACTACGATAAATTTTTAAAATACAATATTGTTTAAACTGACTCTTAACTTTCTAATATTTTGACAGTAGCTTTTAAAAATAATTATAATCTAATAAAATGATTACACGATTGTGTCTGCTTAACGTAACATTTCATGTCTCGACACGTAGTATATCCGTCACTTGACAATTTATCTGTCTAGATTATTACAAATTCTGTTATATTCCATAAACATTTAAACATCACATTTCTAATAAATATATTAAGTAGTTATTAATAAATAGGAATGTATACATCAAATTACTTTCTAATTTATTATTGCGGAAATTTCGAGATAAAATTGAACTTTCATACTCTGCAAAAAACTTAAATTTTTGGTTATATAAGTAAGAATCGTAAAAATTATTTAATTTAAAATGAAGAAACCTCAATAACCTACCATTTTTAATTAGAATTATAAGAATTCGATAGTGATTTTAAACAGAAAATCAACGCCCTATAAGAATTATAGGATTTACATCTCTGAAATGGAAGTTATAAAAAAGAATTATTTTGAAAAGTAGCGTTTCAGTGATTCCAAAAAATATTCTGGATTGAATATTTTAAAAAGATTTCGAGAATATTTATATGCATGCGCTATATAATTCGAATTGGAGTTATCAGACGTTTTTTTTACCTTCGACAATTAATAATAAAAATTTTAAATGGGAATAAACTTTTACCTTTATCTGGTCTAAAGAAAATAAATTTATTACTAAGTAATATATGTTTACTTTACAACAGTACTCTATCTAGTAGTTTAATCTACTAACAACTGCAGTCTTAATTGATATTCGCAATTAATATTTTCTTGGTGTTCATCCTGTTCAAAATATATATTAAGAATTTAATAAAAGACAAAGAATCAAATTCCTTTTACAAAAGAATAATTTCTCCTTTTAAAGTTATACTTTATTCTATAAATGGTATTGTTCAGTGATTGATTACCAAGAATGAAAAACTATTTTTATCTTGCTTACTGATATTACATATATACTACATAATATTAATGTCGATTTATTTCAACGATGTAAGCAACATATTTACATAAATTTTCGTGTCCTGATCAATGAGCTAATCTAAAACGCGCATAATAAAAATCATGTATTACGAAAAAGTAGGTCATCATTAGTCTTATTTTTAAAGTTTTCTACTCCAAATAACATGACTTGACACTAGAATATAGTTTGAAGAACAAATTTCCCGAGCCGACTAGAGAAGTAATGTCCACGCGAATGTGCACATCGAAAATAGTTGGTAAGTTCTGCAGAAGATAAGATAAATGACGTTCTTATCCAAAGTCTTCAGCAAAGCGTCCTAAATCCTTAATTTATTCTAACCTGGCCCTCCCCTTAGGCGAGTGTTGAATCGTCGATAGCATCGATGGCATTTATTGGAAAATTACATTGGCGATTCGACCAATACGGTGCTTTATTAAACGTGTTTTCTTCAATGAAGGGAAAAATTGATGTCGCATAATGTTACATAAGATCTCAATTTACGTCGATAAAAATTAATGACAAATTTCCCTACATTACATCTGTGTTTAATACACATATATAATCATGTCTTAATAATCACGTATTTAATAAAGAATATTTATAAATCTTTTAAAAATCCAAAATAAAATAAATATAGAATAGTAAAAGACAAATACAAAAGAAATTTAATATATCAGTGGAAAAAAGTTGAAAAAAGAAATAATTTATTTGGTTACAATATAATTGTAAATTAAGCTTGTATTAATTATTCTCAAATTAATTGTAATTATTACCTGTTTATAAAGTAAAAGAAGGATACTACTATCTAATATATAAAAAGGATTCACAATTATAAAAAGGATTCACAATTATAAAAAGGATTCACAATTATAAAAAGGATTTTACTTAAAAATTACGCAGATAAATGTTCTCATAGTAATAGATTCAGTAAAATTTATTTATATATTGTATTAAATAGGCTCGATTATGAAGAAAAATTTACAATCTCATGAAAACTCAGGAATAAAAGTCTGTATTAAATTGACAATGCCATTCTCATATTTCGGCATACGTTGTGAAAGTGAACACTGAAATTTAGTAGGATACATTTATTACTTTAATGTTGACAATCGTGTGAATCGATAAAATATTATGAGTTGTGAAAAGCTATTGAAAGACAATTTTGTTTTAGTGATCAATCATTTTTTCGTTTTGATACAAACGTAAAAAAAAATTAAAAAAACGTTATTCGGCATCTAATTTCTCGGTCACCGAAGTTCCTGAGTGCTTTTATAAGCTTTTGGGTGGCTTACTGAAATTATAAAACCTTGAACTATACATATCCACGCTTAAAGGCACGTATGGTCACGTTTGTACAATATTTAAAAAAATAATAATGATTCAGAGATGTTACCGAATAAAGGCGTAAATAATAAAACCTTTGATAAAAAAAATTAAGACTATTTTCACATTATGCAGGCGCATATTAGAATATTAGCGAAAAGACGAAAAGCAGTCAAAACAGCGAATAGTTTTTTTGAAAAACTGCTTCATGTATACTGAAAGTTTTATCATTGGCAGGAAAGGCAATTTATATTAATTTATGAAATGATGATAGCTAAAATAATAATGGGACAGAATATTTTAATAAGGAAATAAGGAAAAAATATCACGCTTAGCAATACAAGCTCTATTTTAATAAACTGTCGTATCGTCACACTTTAATATAGATAGAAAATTTATTCTAAGTAAAACGACTAACGAATCTGATTATTTTTATAATTTGGATAAATTATACTATTTAAATTTTAGACTAGACAACGAAGTATTGTTGAATAATAGTTGTAAAACGTTCCTATCAAAGTGAATTCTTAACTAAGCAGTATTTAAATTCCTGTATTATTTAACATTAACTCGATAAAGCTAAAAAAAAACATGTTGTATAAAGACATGTGTTAGGATTCTTAAATATTTATTATACGATTACAAATTAGAGATTAAAATTATTAAATGAACTGGAATTTTGGTAGGCTTTAATATAAATTATAAACTTTTATAAATCAAATTTAACGCAAATGATGTATAATTCAACGCAGTTAATCATGGTATTAGTGAATACTGTATTCTATAAATTATTTAATAAAAGCTTGAGTATAAAATCTCTTACGCAGGTTTATCAAGTTCGATTACCTTCGTGTGTGCGCGTGAAACTGCGATTTAATAAATATTTATTCTAATAGAATAGCACAGGACTAACATCATTAACAAAGAAAAATATAAAGAGCATGCAATGCACTGTCAGGGTATTATGCTATTGTACGCAACGCGCAACCTCGCGAACTAATTCTCAGTACAACGCAGAAACTTAATTTGCGCCGTGGTTGTATAGAAAATGAATTTTCTTTGTGAACTCAACATCACTGGACGTAATATAAAAGCATAATAAGATACTTGATAATTTTTACATACAAGAATGTTACGTTTCTACACCAAATAAATAAAATAAAAGAAACTTCATAATCTTTTTCTCTAAAAATATTTGGAATATTTATAATAAATTTGAAGCAAATGTATAATTCTTATAATTCAATAATTAATTAAAAAAAAAGAATTAATAAAGAAAAAAATTTTTTGTTTGATTTATATCACTTTTATCATTCTACCGTGAATATTATTCTATCGTTAATATCAGTCGACAAATAGTTTAATTTTATTCATTCACAATTGTTTTCTTTTTTGCTATAAAAGAAAATATTTTCTATAAAAAATAGATTCTATATAATTGCAAGAATTAAAAAATTAATATGCATTACAGTATAAATTCCAAGGACACTTCGATTTTTATAATTTCTAAGTATTATTTTAAATTATAATAGACAAAGCTTATTTATACTAAAGTTACAAATAATTAATGTACGTAAAACCTATTTCAAACGTTTACTACTATTAAACTTTTAATATTATAGAAATCGATTCAATATATATATATATATATATATATATATATATACACATAGTATTTGATAGGTGTTACTACATAAGTAATATTACTTAGCAGATATTCGGTGAAATCTCATTATTGTAAAAATACATAAGTCACTTCAAACAAAAAGTACTAAGTACGATCAGAGAAATCATACAGTAATTTTCTTACTTATACAGTAAACAGTAACTATATTATATCATTATTCATTATTCATTAAAGATCTACATTTGTTTTGAGCTTCTTTGTATATTGCTTTAAAACTCCAATTAATTATATAATTGTCTTCTTAAATTATATTTAATAAACCGTATTTTAATTTTTTATAAAAATAATAAATTCGGAATCTTCATAGGCGCAAAAATTTTACATTTTCAATTACTTCATAATGTTTATCTTGAAAAATTCGTTTACGATAAAGAATGAGCAGTTAAAAAAGGATCATGACGGATATCGAAAAAGTCCTATGAGCAATAAAAAGAACGCCGATAACGACTAAGGATCTATGAAAGGAATTTAAAATCCCGTATACGCCATGCATCACCTCTTTCAGGCAGTTAACAGCATCATGAAAAGAAGAAAAGCGAAAAAGTTTGAGGGATGGGAGAAGGAAAGATAGAGAGAGAAGTAAAGAAATAGACTCGAGGCGAGAGCAATAGAGAAATATATCGCCAGAAAAGTTGCTGTGGTACTTTAACGCCATCAAGTCGTGACGAGCTTCGTAAAGTACAAAAAGTTCATGGGACTCAAGATGAATATATGGGGATGAACTCGAGCAGCACGTAGAAGATTAAACTTAAAACCAATTTAGCGGCGCGATTTCTTCCAAATAATTTTACATTCAATGTAGATCTTACATGTAATATCTTCTATGGAGTTCATTTATCTTTTACCTTTGAAATTCAGGAAAGTGAACCAGTTTGTAATTTGATCTTTTGAAAACGCCAACCCAGAGAAGAAACAATTCTATGGTATACGAAACTTTCTTAAAAAATCATCACATAGGAAATATATAATCTGTGCTAAAAATTAAATTGTATCGCTGTACGCAATCGCTGTACAATTTCATTAGAAAACTTAATTTGCTTTATTTTGGAACTTTTTCATCCAAAGCCTAGTCATGCCGAAGTTAATTAATAATATCGAGGTGCAAAATATTACGTAAGAACAATAAATACATGAAACTATAAGAATCTTATAAGTTTACGGAGTAAGAATAAGTATCGAACAAAATAACTTTTCAATTTAATACGATTATTTTTCATTCGTAAAGTATAATTCCATAATAGAAGATTATTACTGCCAGCTTCTTTTAATCAATTTTCTGAAATATTTAGAAAAAAAAAAACATATTCATAAATTCATGGTATAAAAACATCAGATACCTTAAAGTTAATCTATTTTAAATTTTACATCTTTCACTTTTAACCTGTACTTCTTTATGCTACTTCGATAAGTCTTCGATGCAGTATTATTTATAACCAGCCTAGTTTTCAATACTTTTCTTCTAAAGTATTCTTGTTTTAGAACTGACAATTGGATTGCAAGGAGAAAACGGACCCAATGTACAACTAAAGTTCTTTCGTACAAACTTATTTATAATAAAGTACAATATTAGCGCACGATTTATGAGCAAAATCATCAAATAAACGTCTTCAATGTAATAGATTACTTTTCGAAAATAGCAAAAAATGTTTCCTACTATATTGATCAAACAATCAGGCAAATGGAAACTAAAATCTCAGCCCTAAGCTTCGAACTCCAATAAAAAAAGAAATGAAACGACATTATCGAGACGATTCCCTGCAAATCGAAGAGGATTCATCTCGCTCGCGCGCGTGCGTGTGTATAGACGTCCATCGGACATAAGAGAGAATCGTCAGTTCCAAGTCGACCTAGGACATTCATCACAGGAAGAAGCGTTTGTCCGTTAAATGTGTCACTGCAGCAGCCAATTAGAGAAGAATGGAACTTCGACGCCATAGCAGCGGGAGAGACGTTTTCAGGGAAAAAGAAGCAAAAGGAGGAAAAGGATGTAGTGCTGCCAACGAAGAAGACCGAGGCTCCGAGAGAAAAGTGCCCCCGAAGACGCACACTGAAAACCATGGAACAAGAACTGGGTCTGTGTGTTTATCGCAACTGGGAATACGACCATCAGAGGTAGGAATTGCGAAGGAAGATCTTGAGAGATGAAGAAGGATTCACTAGCTGAGTTAGTCCGACAAGCTCTAATTAATTTGAATTTCTGAACGCCTAATATTCTTTACCACTGTCCGATTTGGTCTCTATTAATGGGAACGACAAAGATTTCGCGAATAAAAGCGTGTGAGAGGAAACTGCTTCGACAGTTGTAGACACGTGAATTTTTCATCAGTTACTATAAAAGAAAATTTCATTTTTTCGTTTAAATAATAAAATTGAGTGACTGCACACTCGTTACGATGACTGCACTTCGTTTACGACATAACGACTAATTCTTTTATTAAAAAAAATTCTGTTTGTTTCACAATTTAATTTCAAATATATCTAGTGTTATAATTGACGGTAAAACAGAATATTTATAACTCTAAGGTGCTAATTTAATGGTCTAAATATTCATCAATTTTACTTGGTAGATAAAATAGAGAAATATCTTTTGATAAAAATTTATTCCAAAATATTAAGCAATATTGGTGTTGGTTATTATTATCTCATTTTTTATTGACCATAACTAATTATAACCATCTAAGCCGTAAGATAAATGGAATTTTCATTTATAAATTTTATTTCGAATAAAAAGAATTGTGGATGTTTGTGAATACTAAAATAGAAAATCGTCGTTGAAAATTTATTTATATTATTATTATAAAGTTAAAAGTGTATGTAAAATATATTATATTACGAAAGGATTTTTTGTTTTCCTTCCTCGAGTAATAACGCAAAACTAAAGAACGATTTTGATAAAGCAATAATAATTATTGAATATTGCCATATTAAAATGTAACATTTTATGGCAATAATTATAACGTATTTATACGTATTAAATCGTTTAAAAATCTTGAATATAATTATTTATTAAAAAATGTATTTGTATAAATATGACGGTTTAAAACTTTCTTAGATATTGAAAATTATAACGAATAAAAATAATCTCAAAGCGAACAAACAAACGACGATTAAGGTTTTGTAATATAATTTTGATACAGATAAACATGACAATATTTTTAAACTTTTTAATCTTCGTAAGAAAAATGGCAGCCATTAGACACGTTTAGATTCGAAATTACGAAAATGTAACCGACTAAGTCAATTTTTTTCAATCACGTAGCAAACAACATCAATATTCCTACTTCCAATTTATAATCAATTGAAGATGAGAAAAAATCCTGAAGCAACTTTTTATCAACAATTTACTACTAATCTCTATGGGATTCTTCTGTTTTCGAATGACGCTTAATGATATGTTGACGGAAATCCGAAATTTCTCACCAATCTAGATACGTGTAAAAGAAAACAAGCTTATAAACGCACGCTCGAGCGACACTCGCTACCCAAAATTTGCGATCGCGCAGTGGACTCTCTCTCTCTCTCTCTCTCTCTCTCTCTCCCTCGAGGTCAAATGATCCAGCTTGCAGCCACGTACTACTGTAAACGTGTCCATGGCATACAGGCATGCGCGTATGGATGCGTGCATACGCAATATCGATATGTCCCTGTACATTCGCATACTTGTACACACTAAGTGTACAAATTAACCGGTCATAAACACTCGCTCTGTCGTATATTCATATTCCCACGCTGCCTCAAGCAATTATTAGCGATTCTAAAAGTAGAACTATAAATGCATTCTCACGTCAATTCGGATAAATGTGAAAAAAGTGAAAGTTGCATTCTTTACTCCGCTAAATCGGAATCCGTTTATCCGTGTTTCTGTACATACACGACCTACGTAAACGCCTACAGATAACATCATCTACATTCTCTTAACGCAACTGCGCAATAACTTAGCCGGCAGATTTGAATACGAGCCTCGCAAGTGAGTAGGACTACTCACGCCTAATGAATTAGTAAGCATCACCCGAAACGCGATTATGCACGAGGTTCCGCACTTACTCCCTAGCGAAACCTCGTTTCCCCACTGGTACGTGAGCCCTCGTGTTGAAATTCTACAACTCGTTGTTTGGCTTATCCTCTCATCGCCGGGAAATCAAAGATTCAGAAGAGCATGAATATTATTAGGCAAAATTCAAGAAGTAGGAAGTTAGTGTAGTCCTGCGTGCGTCTCCGACGGCTCAGCTTTCACTAAAAAATTATTTTATTCAAAGGGAACAACTCATTTATTTGGATTTACTCAACGAGGTTGAAGGATCCGTCGCTATTTAACTTATCGAACTTAAAACGTTATGTACATCTTCAGCTTAATGTTACGACGCAAACTGTTGTGCGCATATCAAGAATAACAAACCTTTAACCTTTATTTTTTTGTGAACTGCTATAATTAATAATTAATGAATAATCAGGAAGTGTTTTAATAAAGACTTGGTATGAACAAACCGTTACTTTTTATACGAGAATCCTAAAGACCCCTATTCACGAGTACTCGAATGAAGTGCACTACAGTCTTTTAATTGTGTATTTAACACTTTTTAAAACGCACATTTCACATCCTCTTAACAGTACTTTACTTAAATACGATGTCCTATTATATATTTTTTTATAGTAATACAATTCATGGGTGTAACCCTTTTAGTAAATAGTAAAAACATATTTAGAATTTGTAAACAACAAGCTTCGTTGGGATTTCATAGTTATGAGCTCTTTCATTAATGGGAATTCGAGGTTGGAAACAAATTTTTATTATAAAATTAACTTTACAATAAAATCATATTTTTCAATTTAATAAACACTTATTACTATTTGAACGATCGACTAAATGAATTATACACTTATTTTCTTATACATTCTTTTATTCTGTTAATATTTTTATAATTGAAAGAACGACGACGTGTATCAAACTTTTCCTAATCGCATCGGAAAAGAAATTTGAAACTCCTACAAAACTCTTATTGAATTCACCTACCTTCACCGAGGAAAAATTAAATCTATCACTCATGGATTTCTTTATTCCACTGTAAAATTCCATTGGGAATTATCATACATGATATTTTATAAAAATTTAATAAAATTCAAGTGAGCAAGGAATGCATTGGATTTTGTTTGAAATATCTTCTTACAGCTACAAAAATTAATAAGGAAGTGCTGTATTTTTAATCTGCATTGTGAAAATGCAACCGTTGCCAAAGCTCCCTAGTATAAGTTAAATAATATATCAAACTTCCATAAAAATGTATAACACGTAGTATTTAGTATTTTAGTATTGGTAAGTATTTTACAATATTACCAAACATATTTCTAATACCCTTATAAACAACGATATGTCTATTATATACTTATATTCTCTTTCGTTCAAAGGAGAATAAGCAATATGATTGCTTATAAATTATAATTTTCTATTTCAACTATCAAAATAACTTAATAATGAGAGTGTTCGGGCATAAATCGATGGCAGAAATTATTTTTAAATATTATTTTACGAAAATTTTTCTAATTAACATTGTCAAGTATAAAAATCTAGTAAAACGAATGTTCGCATACAAGAAAATTGGATATGCATTATTACTGTGTACAAGCGAAAATAACTATCAACTCTAAAAGTGACGTAAATGTAAAATGTAAATAAGAAAATCAAGATCAGTCGGTGTTTTCAACCATAGAACATAAGCACGGGGAAAGGAGCTAAATGAAATTGGATGAAAGAAGATGCAAAAAAAGAAGCACAGATATCCGCAGTTATAAACGAGGAGTGGTAGGAATCATGACAACACGCGGTAAATTCTGGGTTGATGTTAACGACAGAAGGAAGATAAGGACTTTAGGCGACCCCTGATCTCGCTGCAAGTGACAGTATCTCCATGACCGCGCAACGAGCGATCGCGGTATCGCGATGTTATCGGTGAAGCTACTTAACAACGACTCGCGACACCGTGCAATTCAAAACCGACAAGGCGATATAACGGGTTGCTGCACACGACGTTACACGCTGACGAGTATTTAGCTCCAAAGCGACATTCAGACATACCGGCACTGGTGTACAATGCACATAATATGCACCATATATATATATATATATGTGTGTGTTTTCCAGCAACAAATAGATAAATGTACTTTAATTGCCTTCTGCGGAAGCAATTGGACGCGAATAAAAACTTGAATAACAATTTATACCCTCGATCATTCAATTTTTAATCGTGCTTGGACATAATAGGTTAAGATAACTATTTGATATGCCAAAAAAACCTATTGGTTTAATCTAAATCGTGAAATTGATGAAGTTTAGTCACCCTTAAATTATTTAAATTTGATTTTAAACAATACTGTATTATAATGATACTTCAGTATACGTATTCATTACATTTCATTGATAAACGAATAAAAGCTCCAACTAAGGTTTGTCTTGTAAAAATAATAATGAAGATAAAAATACACGTCTACTAATTTATTCCATTTCGATGGAATAAATTGATTTTCAATCAATTTCAATATTTTTATTTAAATTTAATTATATTTTTCATAAACTCTTTTATTCTTTTCGAATTCTCACTAACGCTTTTATTTTCTTATAAAAAAAAATTTTAATCGACAATGACTAGTTTGAATTTAGTAGATACATTTATATTACTTAATGTTCCGATTGAATAGAAATAATTTTTACTGTCAAATACATTCAACTTTCTTGTTTTAAAATAAAACTTGTTCCGTTAATAATAATTGGTTTAAACCAAGGTTAATTGTTGTACTTAAGATATCAAATATTTTATGCATAAATTCGAGTCGTTGAAAAAAAAAGTAATTAATTTTGAAGTAGTATTTTTCACGATTAAGCTACGAACCTTTTCAAATAATAATAACAATCTGAATGATGAACTAACTTATTGAAAAAAAAAATTTTAGATACTACAGAATATTTATTCCCAATACTCTTGATATTGTTTAGTTCTTGCAATTTGAAACGACAAATTAGAAAACTGGAAATTGCAGGCTACGAATAAGCAGCTTCTCTGGTAATATTGCTGTTTAGTGAAAAGTCTAGTGAATAACGTTCAGATTTATATAAATCATTAATCAATCTATAAAAATTATTTTAATCCAAATCTTATATTAAAATATCGTATCGTGATTCAATTTTAACTTCGTTCATTGCAGACCTATTTAAAGACACAAATATAAAAAAATCTTAAATTTTTCATTTAATTTGTATTCAATGTTACTTATACATTTTTCTATTTAACTTTATAATATTATTAATCTCTATTATTAAAAGCAGACTTTTAATTTGAATTATAACTTCATAAAAATTATATCTATACACCTTTACTTTCGTACATATAAACAGGTTTATCGCAAAATATTAAAGCTGCAATAATTCTTAAAATAACTTACTGCGACGGCCACGTAGGGTGGATTAAATAGTCTCAAACTATAATGTTTGTTCGGTTAGAAGAAGGCTCGAAGAAAGTTTATACCGAAATTAGAATGGTACGCAAAAAAATTTGACTTAATAACAGATCATTTACTGAGTACATATGAAATAATCTTAGACGTTCATCAGTGATCGTAATTCCAAATATTATGTTGCCCAAATATATTCTATTTTATTTATAAATTTGGAGATCATAGATAACACATTTATTTAATTACTAAGACATTAATTGCATTCTTAACTAAATGGAAAAGTTAACGGAATAACATGCAATCAGTGTGTTACATTGACATTAAATAGTAAAGGATATTCGTAATACGGAAAACAAACTTCTAATTAAGGTAAGTAATTGAATTTGTGTATATCGTTAATGTATAAAGGGGCATGTAACGAATAAAAAGTAAATGATGCAACTAATACTAGATTATAAATTTAGATCAAACAATGATTGAACCAATTAATAAAATAATACTACATATAAATGAAAAAACTAGTGTTAACATAAGGTTGTTTTTATTAAACGTAAAGATTTATCGCGTGTCATTATAAATAGCACGATTTAATTAATTATGAAAGCTAGGTCATTAAAATGTAAGCCCAAAATAACAGATTAAAACTTGTATTATCATTACGTAAGTACACATTTTTATCTGCTGTTCGACTTCATCCATTTTATGGACAAGCTTCTGACATCATGTATATGTCACGCGCATGTATATGCCTGCGTTAATCATATTTAGCTATTATTTCTAACTGTGTTATCACAGAAGCGGATTAATTCTTTGAAAAAATAAGCTTTTGAACTGTACAGGATGTCTGAAAACCAAAATGTTTACCTTACAATGAAAGCTTGTCCAGTCTCATGAGCAACCGTTTTTTCTAAACTTCATTTCAATAATAGTACTCTTTCAATTTCGTAAATAATAATACAATGAAACATTAGCTTTTATGAAAATTTTCGTCCCTTAAATTCAATAAACTAGTAAAGAAAAATAAAGGTTTTTCAATAGGGTAAGATTAAACGATTCAACAAGGAAGCTAAGGATCGTATAAATTTCGATGAGTTCGTAGTTCCCCAGAAAACCCCGTTGTGCAGTTGCACTTGACAGTGCATAATGCGAGACCGACTCGCTGGAATTTTCTGCCTCGCGTTCCCCTTCATCTGCATTAGGTAAATGCATACTTGTGTACGACTGAAACAACTACTTCCGTTTCAGCTTTTGTTAATATATCGTCCACGTTCGCCCGCACACCTGTGTGCATATACAATTTTATGCTAATAAAGGTGCGCGGAGCCTCCGCAGCTCCCTTCTTTTTAAATTCAAATTTCACTTTACGCTTTATTTTACAAAAAATGAGATTTTTATCAATGAAGTAATAATATAATAACAAGTGCGTCATTACAGATAACGTACAGTAGGAAGCGACAACAATCCAATCAATTATAACTTCTTCATTATCCCATTTTATAAACTCTAATTAATCGTTCATAATGTATCGTAAATTATTAATTAATTCGGATGGTGCAGGAGATATTTCGATGAAATTCAGGCACTCGAGGAAGTTATCTATTAAATCGATGGTATTGTAATAAAACTTTTTGGTGCGTTTGAGCATGTTTATTTTGAGTACGATCCTCTAATAATGTTTAATGCCAAAAAATACAGCTGCAACTAGAATTTAAGGGAAATTCATATTAGGCTTTTTCCAGTAGATCACCTCATCCCCGTGAAGAAACAAAGGGTACATAAGCACAAGAAGCACCAGCCGCAGAAATGCTGTTACGTGCGGTAACTGTATTCGCGCAACCCTCGCGGCAGTGCATCTGAAGGATCTAGAACGTCCTTCATTTTTTGCTCTTGCTAGTAGCTTTATGCCTATAGAAGATGTAATGATCAGCTTTTTCTGAGAAGTTTTTGCTCTGATAGATCAACCCTCCTTTATGAGTGACCTCTTTTCTTTCATACCTCCTTTATTTTTAAATTTGCGAAAAATCCCTTTGCTTCATTTTAAAGATAGTTTTACGAGGAGCTCCTTTTTGTGTTCGCTCACCAGGTAAGACTTTGAAAGAAGAAGATCCTTTGAGGCATTATTATAAATATGGCTTTTATCGAGGTCTGTAAGTTTAATCGACGTATAATTCATACTGCATTTTTTTAACGTGTACTTTCTTAATACACACTTAACTTAGTACACGCAACTTTTATTTATGTTTTTATAATGGATTGTACTTATTATAGCCGTATCATACGTATAAACGAATATGTAGCAGTATTGTAACATTTGGCCATTTTAAATTAGATATAAATTTCCCATAAACATAAGACCATTGTGAAACATTAGCGTTGATATTATTTTTTAAAAAATTATTATTAAAACTCCGAATAAAGACGTAAATGGTATTACATTATGATAATAATTATTTTTACGCTTGGCCGTAATAATTTTTATAAAATATTTTACATTCCAAGATGATTAATGCGAAACTTAATTTTAAGTACGTTTTTATGTAGTTACATGGACTTTTTTCTACGTTGATAAACTATTATGTAAGGAATTCATTTTTAAACTAATCTAATCCTCATTTCTTAATATCACTTTCAACAATTAAACATCAAATTTCAATCCTCAGGTTAATAATTTGAACTTCTATAGTTCTTACAACTGTTCGCATTTAACTAATTTTTATAATGCATATATCTAAACATTTTATTTCATGAGAATTAACACAATTGTAATAATTAAAATTTATTGATCTCTTCTGAAACAATTTTAATTAGAGACAAGTTTGACTATAAAAGTATTCAACTTTATCTTACTTACAAAATCTGGTTTCACTATGCAGTTTATATTAATTAATATAAAAGAACTGCGTGAAAAAGTTTTTTGTTATACAGGTTTTTTTACGTACCCACATCGTATATATAACGTATTTTTAATTAACAAACAGTCTCTTAAAAATTTTTTAACTCTTTTTAAATAGATTTTATGATAATACTTTAAATGAATATCATTAAACAATTAAAAACTTCTAATATATCGTAGCTATTATCTACTTATGAGAATACTATATTACATTGAAATAAAACTTTTTCACGTACTTTGTATTATTTCATTTCGACAATTAAACTATAGAGAATTATAAATAATCATATATAAGCAAATTATATCAAAAGTTCATAATGAACAAAATATACTTAGTTAAAAACAAAGTAAATATCTTTGACTGCTGCTAGCTTCAAAATTAAATTATATACGTAGAATTTTGCAATAAACACCTCAAACTAAAGTTGATATGACGCTCAGTAAATTTTTCGTTACTGCGAAGAAATGTGGAAAGGAATAGAAAAATATAGTGATTCAATTTTCTTTTTCAATACGTAAAATCTAAATAAATCAAAGTATAGATTGTCAATTGCAAATAAAAAGGAGAAGACAATACAAACGTATTTTAAAAATCACGATTATTAAAAAGTATATTCTCGTAATTTTCTATAATTATATACACATTCTAATGATAAATTTTTAAATATTAAGGTAAAAATTTTTTAAATAATTAACTAATAACTGAATAAAACAACTTTGCTAATTCAATTGTTTAAATAAATAATTACCATTATTGTAAAAAGTAACTCGTACTCAATAATAAAACTAATCGTATGCATCACTTTCACGGCAATCGAATCTCCGAAAGAAGAAATAGTTTAACCGACTAATAAAATTAACGTGAATAACCAAAATAACAATAATAAATACCATGTATTTTATTGAAATCCAAATGACTCAATATTCATGGAAGCGTCTGACTTAATTTAATACTCAATAGTAGCGTTTACTAGTCATTTAACGTGAAGCTGTCGGAGAATCGAATGAAAGGAAGTACAAATAGGTAAAGCGATGGATAAGTGAAGAGAGAGAGAGAGAGAGAGAGAGAGAGAGCGAGAGAGTGATGAGAGAGTTGAAGGGTAGAAGGGACAAATATAGGAGGAACGACGATCTTGCTTCTCTAGCGCTAATGACACACTTAAAGTGAAGCCATTGTTGAAACACGAACAGAATATCTACATCACTTATATTCTTCTTTTCTAGTTGAACCTACTTCGCTTACTTAATTTTTGTTTATTCTTACAAGAGTTAACTTTGAAGAAAGAACTTCTCTAAACTGACAATTTGCTTAAAAAAACTCAGCTACAAGATATGCGTAGACTATTTTTCCTAATATTTATACATTTAAAAGATACAGTTATTATCGTGGTAAGAAATTTTAGATGTCTTAATATTTAATTATTCTACTTGGTAAGTATCAGATGACGTACTGACGAAATTCATGATTTATATTGTAAGCATATTTTAGAACAGATTTGTAATAGAGGTTACATCTTGATTTTCAATGGAAAATATTTATAAATTATAAGGAAATTAAATATTTTTACTAAAAAATGATGTATAATATATCGCTATAAACAAATACATTTCTTTAATATTTTTAGGTTTTAAAAAAGTTTCTTTAAATTAAGTTCGTAGCTAATAATCGTTTTATTATGAAAGAAAAATTATAAAGAACTTTAAGAATCTACTTAATCCGTCCACGATTTATAACTACCTTCAAAAACTCTGAAGTTCTAGTCAAATTTATTAATCATGAATGTGGAGTTCCATCGGTTAGAACTCTAACGATTATTTATTCATGTAAAAACACATACGTTTTACTGCAGAGAGAATTTTCATTTTAAGTCTATCAATCTAGATTTGATACGTAACAGTTTAAAAAAAGATGTATAATGAGAAATAATATGCAATTAATTATAAAATAGCTATTTTTCAAAATCAATTGCAGTAGCTCATAGAAATTTACCACAACTTTATTAAGCATGACAAAACGTAATAATTCATTTTTAATACAATGTGTAGTAACAGAGATTTCGAATAGAAAAAATAATATTGATAAACTTTTACTTTTATAAGCGAAATATATAATGTACAACGATAATTATTTGAACTATTCAATAACTGTTTTAGGTTTGACTTTATTGTCACACTTTTATTTGAAAACATTAAAATACTTTTTGATAGATCTATCAATGCATTTTTATACTTTTTACGAAATTTTTGATCCAGTGTGTATTATTATTTTCATCGCAACTTTCTTCTTCGACTTTTTACTATCAATAATAAATTTTACAAGTAGAAAAGGAAGATTGGTCAAATTCCATTTCTCCGGATTTATATTTTATCAAAACCACTAACCATACTTTATATTCCGTTGGTAGAATATACACGTATTTGATTTTCTTCACGTATCCAGTGAATTTCTGTGTGTGGATTCAACCATTGCCTCACTACTCTCTCTCTCTCTCTCAGCGTGTATACGTTACTTATGGTGCTTTAGATCAATTTTAGATGGGGCCTTTGCGAACTTACGCGAATTCAACCTTTAGAGCAATACATTAAGCAATACGTGTGATTACACTACCATCCGGGTAAATGCGTCATAAGAACTAACAAATTGAATTCGATTATTTGTACTTGCACATTGAATTTTAAACACAGTTATTTATTTTTTCGGATTTCATTACCAAGTTTCATTTATCCGTTATTCCAATGATAAGTTTCTAATTCTGTAAATTCTATCTAAACAACGAAGATTTCTATATACTTATTATCAAATATCTGTTTAACTTAAAAATCGCTCTAGAAAATTTATTTATGGCCAATTTATCAAAGATCACAATATATCTTTCTATGTTTATTTTAAATATTTAACAAGAGAATTGGAATTATCTTTGTAACAAAAATTAAAAATCTGTTACCCATCTAAGTAAAACTTCATATTGAGCAACGCATTTTTCGAAGAAATATGGACGGTTCAAGAACGAAAATCAAAAAATTGATTTTCGTTTAATATTTGGATCGACCTATACCAAGTTTTTATTTATTTATTTCATAATGAGGGTATGTATCTCAGAGATAAAAAATCTAAAAATGATTTACTAGGTGTCATTTCAAAACAAATAATATTATCGGAAGCAAAATAGAACACCTTCATTCGTCTTCCGCTGATTTAACGTTTATAGCTTGGAAGCTATAAACGTTTTTCCCCTTGCGTACAATTTTCCCAGATAAGATTATATACACACCTCAGAAGTCTTCCTTTATTTTCGCCGAGTTAAAGAGCGAGAAGCAGCAAATGCAAATCAGTGAATTTACTACATTTTTCCCGAAAGTGTAGCGTGTTCTGAGATGCCATTTGTAAACAACTTTTCCACCGCTCGAGGCGGAAAATCGAGAGGAGAGAGGGGAAAATAAGAAAGAAGGGCGAAAGAATCTCAGAAAAAAATCAGACTTCTTTTTACTCATTTTCTCGTCGCTCCGGAACGAAATCAGACTCGCGAGAATGCTAGTGAAACAACTCCAGGAAACGCTAAATTTAACTACGAACTCGTTCTGCACGTAGACTCTTTAACTTTAACTCTGGCGAATTTTTTATTGCTACTACATGCACATGCTTCAATCCAACTTATAAATCAACCATATTGAGGTAATATAAATCAATTTGTTATCTTTCTGACATTTATATAGGATAAGTAATACCTAAAATTTTAAACAGAAGATTGATGCGAATGAACTAAAATTATGCAACACTTTTCTATTAAAAAAAAAAAAAAAAACTTAAACTTACTTGGACAAAATTTTAAAAAATAATGCAATGGAATTTAGATGTACCAGAAATAGGCGTAATCATTGATAAAGTAAAAATGACACATTTCCATCGTGTATTTTGTAATTTATGAAATAATGAAGTTTGCTATTCTACTATTAAATCCGTCTATTTACTATTAAATTAATGAAATATGTCGAAACTATTTTTGCGCTTTTATAATATCGAATCTAATACTGCGTTTCTAACAATAAAAATAATAACTGTTTCAGTATTCCATGACTTCGTGAAACTCCTGGTAGAAACAACCATTTACTAAAAATACAAAAGATATGATACAGTTCAAAGTACAACTTATCCGTTTCTTTTGTTTGAAACACTTTCCACGATCTGGTTAAATAATAAATCATAAAGGAGGTTGCGTCAAAGTGTTAACGAATCATCGTTAACGATAATTGTTTATCAATTGCATGAATGTATCGAAGGAGCATCACTGCGTTAAATATTCTAATCATTTTTTAGGTAAACAAAGTCCGGAACAGTCTAATGAAATCATTGGTCGATCGAGTTTAAAAAAAATATTGAGAAAAAAAAGTTTACAATCATCATCTCTTGTGTATATTGAAATTAATAGTCAGATGATAAATATACACATCCTGTATATTTAGACACTGAATCACGGAAAGACATGTCAGATATTTCTTTTTCATTTAATTTGAAAGAAGGTTAAACTCTAATCGGACAAATATACCGATTTTATGTTATTAAATTATTACACCAAATACACAAGGAGGAATTAAATAAAAGATTTCGACAGTAAGTAACTTTTTTTGTCGGTACATTTAAGAATGTAATCATCTTTATATGAAAAAATAAATATTCGTACTATTATTTTTTATTATTATTATTATTCGGTATTGTATTACTTCATGTTTCTTAGAGAAGTTACGTAGAAATTGATCATACGTTCAAAATCGGTTACTCTGGCTTTAGAAAATGATAGTCTTGCTTCATGAAGCAAACTTATTACGCACCATAAAAATCCCATCCTTTTAATACCTGATTAATTACACAAGAGTCATAATTTCTTGTATATTTTACAAATTAAATAATAATCTTGATGTCGTACAGTCTGTGAAAAAGTTAATTTTTAAATGTTAAAACTCAGTTTACTTACAGCTATTATTCAGGAATTTTTGCAAATGATAATGTAATAAGGCTATGCAAATAAATGCTTTAAAATTATAAACAAATTAATTGAGAAGTACCTGTGGGTATTCAAAAGTTGTTCTTGAAATTCTATTATTCGGAATCTTTTTAAGAGAGACTGCATTTTTTAACAAAAATGCAGTCGATTGAAACTTAAAACAATAAACGAATCCTATGACGAAATGAACTAAACTCACTACAGAACTACAGAATTGCTCAACGAATTGCGTCATCCGTCACTCATCGTACCCCCCGTACTGTTGAGTGCAAAAAATAAAAAAATCTAGAGACAGACGCGAACACTGTCCATATTACATCCACCTCTGATTGAAATAGATTTTTCATCGTCATCTTGACTTTGTGCTATAGCTGGCCTACTGAAGAAAAGTCTGAAAGGCAGAGGCGCCTCGAGAGGCAATATAAAATGATATAAAGTTACGAGGGATGAGAGGCTGGAGGGAAAGGCTCAATCGTGCGGAACCGGAAGCCGCGTCGATTTCAAGTGAATACAGTATTGCGCCGAGATTGCAATGGATTCACGATCCCGGATCACGACTTGAATTATTTTAAAAAATCCTGCAACCTGCTATGCAAAGGCACGCACGGCAACATCGGATCAAAGGACTCAAAGAACCTCCCTGTAACTAACTTGGAACACATCATAAAACACAGAGAAAACGTTATTACTATTTTTCTTCGTAGTTTCCAAACATATAAGCTTGTCGCGTGAAAATTTAGAATAAGTTGCCAAAGTTAGGTATTGCTCTTTGCATGATTTTGAATAATTTAAATTGGGAAGAAAATTCGTTAGAATTCCAAGTATCTGGTTATCAAATTAGTGACGTATTGGTATGTGAATTTTGAGAATTATAATCCATTTTATTCGAAAATACCTTAAGATATCTTACAAAACAAATAAAACTTATTAAAACCGGTAATTTACACTACTTGCGCCCTCTTAATATGTTATGTAATATACTGCTATGTAATATATTAATATATAGAAAACATATAATCAAAACTAATAAATAGAAAGAACAAACTAAACGTTATTTAGTTTCTGGACAATAATTTTCTATAAACTACTTTTCTAAATCGATAAATATTGAATATTATATTAAAACTTGTATAGCAAAAAAAATGGTGTTATAAATTCCTAACTGACAATAATAATGAATGTTCGATAATTTATATTACTTCCCAATCACTTTATAGAAAATAAATTCTAGTTCCGATCGACTAATTTCATTAATTTCGATAAACTCGAAAATTAAAAATATCGCCTATCAATTACACCGTGTTTCAACAGTCGAATAAAATATAGTACGCAATTAACATAGAATATGGAAATGCCTTATAAACATTTCCGATGTGAATTTACGTCATTATTAAGAAATTATACCTTCGGAAAGATAATCATAAAAAATATATAAAGTATAAACATACGCTCATTGTACAAATACATTATTAATTGCACTTTTTTAATAGAATAGATAAACTCCAATTGTTTAATACATTAACAAATTCAAATACTAAACGATGTATTATAAAATTTCTTCTTGTGTTCCTATATTGAAAGAATTACGATTCATTATGACTAAAAGTATTTTCATAATATTGATTGAAAATGTATTTAATTCATGTACGCACGCACATGCACACTCGGATATGCAAAAACACACTTATAAAAACACATTTGAAAAATTAATCAAAACTACGATTACTATTTATTGATCTATTTTAAACGAATAGACGGATTTCTGATAAAAAATCATTCGACATATTCATATTATTGAATTGTTAACTAAATCTGAAACTATTTTGTATTAATTAACGTAAGTATTAAATAAAATAGTTATTACGTATGAAGAAACAAAAACCTTTAAGTACTAAAACTTACGTACTTCTAAATAAAATCTCTGTTTCATATTCATAAACTATCGTGTGCTTGATATTCGATAATTTAAATTTTTAAAAGACCTATAAAAGCAGTATAATTTTTTTAAAACGTAAAATAATCTTTTACTTGAAAGTAGTTTTCGTGCACATTTCAAAGCAAGTAATATCGATAAAAGGGTGTAATGGTGCGAACGATATTCAAGTTTTTAGATTCTATCAAATTCTTTGCTTATTTTCTAAATTTTACAGATACTAATAAATTACGTAATTTATGCTTATTTTTTGTGAAAAATAATACTGTATTTAACGTTACTAATCTGAAAATTACTTTACGCTGTTTATGTTTTATAAATTGCGAGTAATCTACTATATTCGCAAAACATTTTAATAAAAATAATGTTTCGACAATAGCATGGAAATAATGGAGTAAGAACTTTTTACGGTATGGTAATGGAGAAAAAGTAAGATAATCTTTGAAAATGAGTATCTCATTAATTGTTGGATTTGAATAGGTAAGCTTTGTAAAGAAAATAAATATCTATCAAAATTTCAAAACTTAACAAAGTCCCTAGATTGTTTATCCATCATTTATAAATTTTTCATTATCACTATCTCTTTTTTTTATAAAAACAGTGACGTATAGCACCTTTAGCTTGTAAGGAATTAGACTTAATTTTTATTATTTTTCTATTAAGTAAACGAGTCACTTCTGTACTTTCAATCGCATTAATTTTTACAACGAGTGAACTCAGTACTTCTAAGCTGACGTTTCATTTTATAATAGATTATACAAAGATATCCAAACTCCCGTTTCTTTTTTATTAGATCCTTAGCCCTTTTATTCTCGGGCTCCTCGTTCTCTCGTTGTTGCGCGAAAAGTCAGGTTCCGTCGCCGCGAGTAAAGGCAGACTACCGCAGAGTGGAATGTAGGCCAAGATTACAAGATAGAAGTGTAGCGCACATTAGGACGTTATGTTCTGTACTTGGCGCACACACTCGCGAGAACTCGCGATCAGCAGCGAAGGACTCAAAGAAATATCTCGATCTGAGAGAGTGGAGAGCCACACAAGTGCACCCAAGAGAGTCTTGCTATTCCCTTTCCATCCTTTGGACTGATGGCAGTGGAAAATGCCACCCGTAAGTAGTCGACTAATACAGAGGAAATCCTTGCTCCGGAAAATCTACTGCTGCTGAAGAATGAGAGGTAGATGTACAAGCCGGGCAAAGGTGACGCAAAAAAGTATTTTCTCTTCGATTCACAGAATTTTAGCCTTGGCAGCTCGGCACAAAGTCGACATTTTTTCATATCCAAATTCATGTGTAAGGTGAAGGGAATTCCAATTTTTCACTCTTTTTCACGAGTTTACATTCTTTGGATGAACTAAATTCTCAATCTTCAATCGCATTGAGCGCGCATTTGCAAACGAAATTAAGCTACACAACATTTTTCATCAATTGTACTATACTGAAATATTATTAACATTAAAATATTTACATTTTTCTTAGATTGTATATCTTAATAATTACTAACTAAAACAATTAATTCTTCATAAATTTGTATTTTTATCCATAAATTATCCATAGTAATTCCTCGTAATAGTATATTAAGTAAAATAGTAAGTAAATACTCATTTAGTATTGCAAATAAATGTACTATCTAATGTAGTGAGTGTTCCATAAAAAGAAAAGATTTAATACGTTTCTTAATCCAACTGATGATCTTTCCTCGACTGCAATTTCATCCCCTTACACATAAATCTAGGAAATGCAACTAATGTAATATATTTAAAAACAAAAAATACATACTTTTTTACAAAGTAGAATTTTTACACGAGAAGATTCGACAAATTTCAATTGAATTTACATTTAAAAAGTTTTTTAATGTTGTTCAGTTGCAGAATAATTTTTAGAATGTGCATTATCTACAATCAAGAAGCAAACATTATTATAAAATTCAATAAACTATCCGTCGGAGTAACTGTTAATAATTCAAAGAAGCGTAACATCTTATCACAAACGTACAAGTATGCCGATCTTCAAGTAATATATACGTGTCCATTAATCGCTCCATTTAAACTGAAACGTACTATACCATACGCTTTATACACACACAAAAATATAGCATTGGTTTCATTAAATATTTGCTTTTATTGCCCTTTGCCATTAACTTTATTTGAATGTCACCTAATTCTTATACCGAGTACATATTTATTAAAGTTGACTTTTATTATAATTAATCCCCGCCCTTTTATACTATTTTTAAACGAATGTTACATCATTATTATTAAGTGTAACAGATTTATAAACATTCGCTTTCTTTGTATTTCTCCAATTTTATCATCTAAAACGGGCACATGTATTTGAAATCAATATTGAAATAAAAAATCATCTACATTTTCGTTTTAACTATGATGCAAGGTCTAATGCATACATTTTTATAGAATAGTGTTTATTAATGAAAATATTCATTTTCAATAATTTCAATTATATTTCATGTATACTACAAGCTACATCACAACCATTGAAATTATATTGTATAAAATTAAAATTAATATTTATATACATGTTTTCAACAAATTTCTAGCAGTTAACATAATGTACAATAACTTCTTTAAAAATAATAAATACTGGAATTGAAAAAGGATATGATAAAAGTGTAAATTGCATATTATGAGGAATTAAATAATTATTTTAATTTCTTTCATTTAATAAGGTTATTCATTTTTTCTTGTCGTTAAAGACATATTTATTTCCTTATAAAAATAACACTATAATGAGGCATGTTATAAATAATTTATTTTAATTCTACATATATTCAATAATGCTAATTTATCTTTAATACAATTATTACAATACAAAGAAAAAGCTATGTTTTTAAAAGATTCACACCAGAGAAACAAAATTTTAATATATTTGTCAATGTCAACCATAATTATACTGTAATCGAATCCACTGCATTTCGGATAAAATCTATTCGGAAGAAATGATTTCGAGATGACTATAAGGGATCTATCAATTTCTGTATCGATAATAGAAAGACATCGATTTATTTGCCCAATGACCATTTTTATTTTTATTCGCGAAAAGAATATCGTTAGCTTTCTAAATAAATCACTGTTGACAAACAGTGAACGTTTAATATGATCTCATGCCTTAAAGCTTCTAATCCATCGATTTTGTAAAACCACACTACTACCATGAATAACAGTGTTCAATCGTGGAATAGACAGCGGCAAATCCTTTAAAAAATTTTACTTCTCATCCAGTAGCGCCAAACTGAAAAATTCCTATGTACAAGTCATTGCAAAATAAAAACAAGTGCTGAAACAAACCGCATCGAGTTGGCACACAAAAAAGAATGTAAATAAAGTATTTGCTTCGTATTTCACTGCAGAAGTTCCGATAAATAGATTTACCACGCCCTTACGTATGTATGGATCCATATAGATTTCACTCAACTATTTCTCGTAAATAACACCAGCTGTTATTTTTACTAGTATTCGTTATTCTACTAAAGTCTCAATAAAAAAATATATTTATGATTTAATAAAGATAGAATTGTACGATAGGAATGAAAATTTATTTTATAATTGGATTTTAAAACATTTATAGTATATTAGTTACAGATTAAGCGTTTTTCAATAAAAACCAAACAAGTATTTAAATAACAACAGTCACTTTAATAATTCTACTAGTAATAGCTGAATTAATATAAAAGAAATATTAAAAGAAAATACTTTTTAACAAATACAGAAGTAACAGTCTATTAAAATTATAAATAAATATCAAATTTATTTAAAAGAAATGAACTCTTTTCGTATTTTTATAAAATATTGTACGAAAATGCAAATTAATCAACAACTACCTTTTAATTACAAAACGGAAGGAAGCTTTAAAATTGAAAAAGCAATCTTCTTCATCTAACTTTTCTTTGTCTGTCATATTATTTAACTTAATACTCAAGTTGATAATTTGGTTAAAATAAATTACGCAACACTTTCATCAACTTTTTCATCAAATTTTTTACAAAATGTTCATATTTATTAAGCATTTTAAAATCACTTTTGAAGCTAATACATTCGTGTATAATACATGTATAATTTTTGCTTCTATGCTTTTAAATATTATTACACGGTAATATGAAATAGATAAGAGATTCAAAAATTCAAAAAAGATTCAAATAGAATATAAAATAATTTATTGTCAATTGTTTATACACAGAAATTATGTTTCTTTCTAACGACAATACAGTTTAAAAATTTTTAAATAATGTAGAATTAACCAATTTCGATAATGTCTACCACACATTACAACAGATTTATGCAAAAAAAAAATCAATCACAATCCTTTTATAGCAAGTACTAATGATTATTAATAAAATTTCGATAACAATATTTAACTTTATTAGACTTCGTTCAAATATATTTTTAAACGCGGTTAACTCAAACGGAAATACAAGGGAAGTTCCTCTATTTTTTAAAACTATGTCTCCTAAATATTAATTATTTTTGTTCCTTTTTATTCTCTAATAGCAAATTCGCAGAGTCAATGAAGTCAATGATACAGAAAGAAAAAAAGAGCAATGGGACTGTTATTGTACGAGAATCCGGTACAACGGTAGTTGGAAAATATATGAAAATATTACACAATTGAAGTTGGAAAGGCAAAAGAATAGTACAAATGCTATTAAAGTAAAAACAAATATCACCTGACAAAGTTTTAAACTTGAAAATGTTTTTTATACTATTACAATATTTAAACGAATACAGAACATTCAAGAAATATTCTGCAGATCTCAATTTCAAAAAAAGAGTTTAAAATATTATCACGCACTGCAAGGGCAGTAAGCTACGATATTAAGTTGAAGTTTTAAAATTCAGGACTATCTATCAGTTTTAATTTGACTAAAAGTCAGCTACCGTGTTATATTTCACATACTGGAGCATTCCCACAGTGCCAGGTACATTATTAAATGAGAAAACGCGTGTCAAATTATGTCACAAATTTTATTTCGTGATTAAAAACGTAAGCGTACAGTTTAAATTCACCCGATATGTCTTACATGAACTTTAATGTAATATACTTTATAATTTAAGAAAAGCAACGAAGATGGCAGAAGCAAGACTACATTTAGTTATAAATTATATTGAAAATTATACAATATCATTGATATTTTCAGTAAACTAAATCATAAACTCTCTAGAATAAATATTTTAATTGAAATTTTTCAAGAATTTAATTTACCTACCGTAAAATTAAAGCTTTGAAATTCTGAGAACCTATTCTGAAAAATGCGCAGCATAAAAGTCGCAATGTATTATCCACCTCGTTTGTGCGAGGTGGACGCCGGCGTACAAAAGAATTGCAAACTTTTCTTAATTGTACTTATTGTAAGAGAAAATAAATCATCTGCATCGCAGAAAAGGTAGATAACCCAGGAAGTTTATTTGAATATTCAGTCGGCGCAGCTCGAGTGACTCAATTTGAAAAATGATAATCGTCGGTAATTAATCTTTAACTAGACTCGATAAGGTGAATACACTCGGAAATTAGAGAACTAACCAGATAGCGTGTTCTGCTTTAAAAGTCGGCGATACAGCCATGCATACGAGATTCAACGCCTAGAGAAGTTAGCGGAGAACAAAGGGTGAAAAGACGAGAGGAAGCGAGATTCGCAGATACGCTGGTCGCGAGCCTAGAAAATGTTCCCTTTCCCACTGCAGTGGCTGTACTAGGCGTCGGGGCATCGACCATCCCCATTGTGCCAATAGTTGCTCAGCGCCCAGTGATAAAGACTCTTAGAATGCGATTTAAAAGTTAAATGCGCCCTGCGAGGATAAATCTGGACGAACGTGGACGCAGCTGCACTGCTAAAGGCGACTTTAGGCGCGCGCGCATCAACAGTCGTCGAACCCTACAATTTATGCTAAGAGGGATTCTTTTGGCTCTAAATCCGGCACCTTTTATTTGCGAACTGCGAGAGAATAAAGCGGTCAGACATTCGATTAGGCTAGTGCTGCCAGTCTTTTCAGCGGACCGCTCGACTGCAGGAATGCGCCTCAAGATTAATGGTCAGGGAGAATTTACCAGGGAGTATTCCTTAAAGCATCCAAGACGAAAGCGCAAATTTGAAGTGCAAACTGTTAAGAAGGTTGCGCACTTTCGACTGCACCATATTTAGAAAAATTATTCGCACTCGATGAGCAATGTTTACTACATTAAAGCGACTGTCGATCTTCAATTTGAATGAAAAATCTATGCAATTAAAAATCTATTCAAAATTAATAAAATATTTTCATGATAGAAAGATGTGATTGTTAATTAACTCTTTTGACTTACATTCAAGAAAATTACTCTGTTATGCAAATATTCATCTTTCTCGGTCCACAAAACAAACAAAATAGTTTTTAAATATTTGATCGGAGGAATATAAATAAAATCTTTAGAAAACTTATTCTACGGTCTTACACTGTTCGACAATTCTCATATAATATAAGAATTCTTTTGGAATATCCTAAAAGAGGTATCGAAATAAACAATTGACGTTTCTCTAATAAGACAGAGTGAGCTAAGAATAACTTTTAAATTTTGGCAATGAAAAAAAGCCCAATACTATGTAAATTAAGTATTTACAAAGTATTCGCGTATTAATTAGTTTGACTTACAGAATAAATATTTTTCTTAATTTAGTTTAAAGTTATAAATTTCATTTTATTCAAATTATAACTAGTTTAACCAAGAATTAATCAAAGATTTATACTAAAAATTATTGGCACAATTACTTTCTAACTAAAGTTATATACAGAAGATAGTTTGCTCTTTTACTGGGATTTTTTCATAAAGTTAGATTAACACGAATCCTTACGAAAAAAGCATTTCATGTTCATATTAACTATTATTAACTTTGTAAGTAATTTTAAAAAGTTTTCGTAACAGCTAGAATAGCTTTGAACTAGTTGAAAACTTATTTTAAGGATTTTGCTCTTAAGATCATGAATCATGTAATATATTGGAATAATTCCGAATTATTTTTAAATTGGAAGTAATATAATGCATGAGTGACATGAATTTTAATTAAGCATGTTCTATTTCTTTGAATATATTTTTTAGATTTAGTTAAATTAATAATTATACGAACATGTAAATTTTTTAATTGTATCGACTGCTTAAATCGAATAATAATTTCCAATTTTAATCCTTTGTCAGGAGAGTAATGAAGAGGTGCACGTTGCAAAAGCAAACAAATTTTGAATACTGCTAATGTCACATTGTAAAAGTAATCTGGTTATTCGTGTTCGTGTACAAGTAGACGTTACTTGTAACTAGTAAAACGCATGACTCAACTTACATACTTGAACGAGTTGAAATGTTTACGAGTATTAAAACTATCAATGCTATGGAAGTTTACACAATCCACAATATTTGAGAAAATTAAAAAATTCCATAATAAAATAAAATTAAATAAAAAATAAAGTATCTACTTATTAGATTGATTCTCATAATCTTTGTAAGTATAAAATTCATTACCTCCATAGATACTCGCAAAGATACCTGTAGGAACGTTTGCAGAAATAAATGAATGGCGCTTTGATTAACTATGAAATTTAGATATTAATATTGTTAATATTAATGTTGTTCTTGCAAACATACAAATTAATCCGCATTTAATCAATTATGCATTGTAGAATAAATGACTTGCATATAACTGAAAATAATAATAATAATAAGTAAAAATGTTAAAAAGTGGTTAATCCCCTATAATTGAATCATGAGTGCAACAAATAACGCTTTCCACGTCTTAACTCGTAATTTTACTTTAATTTGTCTTTTCTTTCACGAATTCTTATGCGGGCAAATAAATTTTATATTCACTATTAAAATAGAATTGCCATACATTACATTTCTTCAATAAATTATGTTGTTATAAAAAGAAACTGCTTTACATGTGTTATATAGTTCTGCAATCGCAAATTCTCACTATTGGATACGTAATACGTTACACCATTTGCATTATCGCTTTTGCACGTAAAATTCTGTAGGCAATAAAAGAAGATAATAAGATTTCTTTTTGCATCAAAGATCTTGTAATTCATAAATGTCACCTTTTCTCTTCGTACAAGTTCCTCGAATAATAGCGTTGAAAGTATTTTTAATAGTTCTAATTAGTTATAATTCCACGCAGAAAACTAGTGTCTGTTAAACTGAACGCATAACGTTTTAGTTGAAAATAAAATTTAAAACCAAGTCCAACGCAATGTTTAAATTTAACGACTACGAATAAAGTAATGCACTGCAGCTTAATAGTTTCGCCCACATATACTTTCAAAAGATGTGAATACTTTTAAGATTCGTGAAACGTTCAGTTACTGAATTGCTTAGTAGCTGCGTTAAAGTGTTTCTTCATAAAACTGGCAAACATTTAAGTCAGGCGGACTAAATGCAAAATGTAATAAGGAAAAAAACTGAAAAAGAAATAGAAAAAAGGAGAAATAATTCAAGTATCGATAGATAGTTATTTTACATTCCTCGATTAAAAAATGAATTCATTGAAATTGAATCTATATATATAATAGAGCTTAATATTAAACAAGTCTTTAGCAACATTCAAAGTACTTTTTCTGCTCGTTGATTACGTTTTGTTTTTACGTTTACATTAACTGATATTTTATAAAAACATACTTCATAAAAAATCTAATAACTTAGAACTTTGAAAATCAATAAATCATTATCCTATAAACGACAATGAGCTTTAATTTTTTCGTAAATTAAAACGGTTATGAAATTACGGTATTTACAATCTCGAGCTGCATATCATCAATGCCGATAAAAAATATTATTTTCTTAAGTAGGTCCTGCACGCAAAATTTCCAAAAATATACCCATGATTATCGACATTACACGATAATATGAAGGTAATCTATTACAAGGAGCAAAAATTTATTATTATACTTTTATCAACTGAAATTATACTTAATTCGGTTAACTAAATTAAATCTCACGTTTCATCGATTCCTGAAAAAAACAAATTGAATTTAGATTCCATTATCCAACATTATTTAACTTGCAGCAATATTATGGTGCTCTTAGCGCATTGCATTATAAGTACTTTCATTTTATGCGCCAACGTTGCTTTTCATAAAATTGCTGTTTATTAAAAAAGTGTACTAATTAATGGGAAAGTGTCCATTTGCATTAATATTATCACCCCTGGCAAACGAACGTATAAAGTTTGTAGTTTTGTCAAAACCAAATAATTAATTATAACATAGAAGCTGGAAGTATTATGCACTATTCCGAATGAAATAAATAAAAAGTAGCGCAAATGCACAAAAAGCCTTGCAACTCGAGTGCACGTAAAATGCGAAAGGAGGAAGGCGTAACAAAAGGCACGCAAATAAGAAGTGGATGCGAGCAAATAAAAATGCGAGCGGCCACAGAAAAGAGGAGCCGCGGCGCGTTCGAAGCGTTTCCGCGTGGATTTAAAATGACACGAGGAATACGAAATGCACCGACCCAACCGAGGCGCGATCTACTCCCTCGAGTCAGAAAAGGTATGTGCGACTGAGAACGTGTGGAAAAAGAGGACCCAAGGTAGGGAAAATATTCCACGTAAGCGCGTCCTCCTCTGTAAATGTGTTTGTTTGACGTTACATGTGCGTGTTTCGCTCCATTACCCCCTTCCTCTCGCGAAACAGCGACATCCTTCCCCTCACCACGTTCGACGTATTCCGACTTTGAGTGGCGAACGCGATGCGAAGCCGGAAATATTCAGCCACTGCCACAATCCAATATTACTCGGCGAATAGATCGAGCCCAATTCGGATTTTTGTATAGCGAGCGCATGCATACTTATGCGCACTTAGGGTGTTTGGACGTAAAGCTTTTACCTTGTTCCTAGAAAGGATTAGACGTCAAAGTTCAGTTGCGCGGAATAAGCCGATGAATAACTCTCCGCTGCTTAATTTCACAATAGATGATTGCAGTATTTCGTCGATCTCATATTCCAACATTTTGAAGCAATTTTAATAGATAAAGTTAGAAAGGTAATTTAAGGCAATTTAATTGTCCCGACAAGTATAAGGACTTAAAAACTGGATATTATAAAAAATAAAATAAAACATTCGTTGAATTTCCATCGAAAAGAATCATTTCATAATATTTTGTTGATGTGCATAAAGAATATTTAAATTAATTCGAAGATCGCTTTAGATTTCAGTGAAGGAGGTAAGGTTAAAAAAAAAATGAAGAAGTGTGATGAACGTTAAAAGTCTGCACGAAGAAGACGAGGTCGGAACGAAAGAACGAAGATAGTCGTGGAAAGACGTAAGAGAGAAAGATGATTTTTTTCCTTAATGTCTATCTTCTCGTTAACCGAGTTATGATTTCCCAATAGTAAACTTCAACGGTAGCGCCTCAATACTTTGTTAATTACCTTCGTTTGCTTTTTATCTTTCTATCATTGAGAAATTTGCTTTTCAAGCGCCACTTTGGCCAA
This sequence comes from Wiebesia pumilae, assembly GCA_018907045.1. Taxonomy (NCBI): domain Eukaryota; kingdom Metazoa; phylum Arthropoda; class Insecta; order Hymenoptera; family Agaonidae; genus Wiebesia; species Wiebesia pumilae. The sequence goes on along the minus strand of JACCHZ010000181.1, from coordinate 6,934,057 downwards.
TTTTCAAAGCACCATTGTCAATAACTGGGTGCAATTTGAAAAATCATTAAGAGCGCATTTCTGTATGCTTGGAGTTTGTGTTCACGAGTCAATTAATGAGTAAAAGTAGTTTTAGCAGTTGAACAATGATTTGAAATGTTCGAAAACCGAATGAAAAAAATTCCAAGAAAATACTTCAACTCTGACTCCGAGAATCTTTTTTTCTCCTGTTCTTCTTCTAACTAGGTCGAGAGCACAAAAAGAAGCGCCCGTGAACGAAGCAAAGTCAAGTATCAGAATAGAGACACGGATGTTAGGATACTTTGATGTCTGAAGTTATCATGTGGAGTGCATTTTTTAGTATAAACAGCATCCGTCAAATATGGACTTACAAGATCTTTGAGATATAAGCGGTTAAAAAATTACTTTATTAAATAGTTCATGTTCCTGGCGTTAGTATTACATTATTAAATACTGCGATATCACGAGTAACAGATAAATCATTATCTGTTGTTATTTCTTTATCTTAAACGTTTCGATGGAAACAATTGATCATTGCCGTATATTAGCCACCGTTCAGTAGTTTAATATTTTTAAGGCCTAACACTTTCAAAGCAAGCAGTGCTTAAAATCAATTACAGGTCTTATCAATTACAGTCGCTAAACGTATTTTCTCAAATTGAAAATAATTATTTAATATTTACTAGCTCTGTATTTTATTTCATCTGCACTATCATAAGCAAACTAGCTTATCCGTCTCTTATTTTATTTAAAATATAATTTCAAATGAAAAGAATTTTTATGTACGCGTCATTTCTTAATAAGCTGAAAAATATTTGAAACATCTTAATTCGAACTAAAATTATAAATTTATTTAAACCAACGCAACTATTTCTTACAGAAGATACGTTTAAAAGTCTTCGTGAAATTATTTTCCCTGGCAAAGATCATCTTATATTCGGCATTATTGAACTGTAAATATGAAAAATTCTAGAAATACTTAACATGATTCAGATATCAGGGCAACATTCAAAAACGTGGAAAGAGTTTCCCGATATATCGGGTATTACTGCACTTACTTAACCAAGCGCAAATAATTCGAGAATTTACAATGAACCGAGGACAATTTTTTCCACCTTTAGTACTTGGTATTTTTTATGTACAAGACTGCAGACATTATCATAAATACAGGTATATTAAGCGAAGGTTCTTCGACGACTTGCAACCAACGACTAACTAGGAAAAGAGGCTTAAATATAGATCGACTTTTGTGCATTTTATCAGGCACTCGTATTTTCAATATGTTTTAATGTAAAAAGTTTAGATTGCAATATTGCACGATATACCGAGACTTCATATTTTATGGCTAGATTTTTATATGTCCCAGGGTAGTAAGTATCGAGAAACCATTCACGATGTTATCTTAAAAAAGAGAGTGATCTCCTGGACGACACCGCTTTCTGATTGGTAATTTCTTATAACGCTTCTCTAGCAGGTAGGATGACACTTGAGGACTTTTGAGAAAAATAGTAATGATTATGATATCAGTCCATAAAAAACGGTACTAGTTACTTCATTCTTACTTTCTTTATGCAGCATAGGAATTTAACCAAAAATAATAAACGTCTTTTCGCGTGGACGGTGATACAGTTACTTCAAGAAAATTACCATCTAATTTTATCGTAATTCTAAACTATGAAGCAGTACAATAAAAATTGCGCGATCCTGTACGCATTTTTACATTACGTCCCATTAATTTGAATTGTTCTTTTAACTTTATTTTAACGAAAATAACAATAAAAATTTTTTAAACTAATTTTCATGCTACAAATGTACAATTTCCAGACTTTAAATATATGTTCTGAAACGTTTTATAAAATTCACGAGAATTAATTTCGAGTCAATTTTAGTTAAAAGCATTCGTCGGGAAAAAAATATCATAAAAAATAACAAATGCACATTTCGGAGCATAAGCATCTTACGACACAATAAACTTAAACATATAAAATAGAAAATACATAACTTTCGAAGATACAATAACATTTCTAAAAGTTTTATTTATTTAAAGACTACACACAACTTTTATTTGAGCGCATACCTGTATACGCATTTGCAAGCATGAATTAATCCGCACGCACGTTCGCAGAGTACGAGATAATGGTTGAACATCCACAATGAGTATTTTTATTATCTTACTAATTATTTGGTTAGTAATCATCAAATATAAAGATCAAATAACTCATTAGTTTGTAAAAATTGATGGTGGAGGAAACGGAATATTTAATATTCTTTTAGAAAAAACTAATACGGTTATACATTTATCTGGCTACCAATTTATAAAAAGTAAATGTAAGTTTTATTTTTAAACGTTTCCTGTTGCTTTTTCCGAAAGCAGCAACTTGTATAAAGTTTGTAGTTACATACGATATCCATTGCACATATCATCCCTTAATTACACTGATTTCTTCGAATCGCGGATTAATCTAGTCAGCGAGACAATATTACATACCTACGTAACGTGGTATACGTGCTGGGAGGACGACTAAAAAGTATGCATAAGTACTTTGGCGTGCATAAGCTTAAAAAGTATATTCGTAGTTAAAGGGTATATGTATTCCTTAAAAATTCAAGACACTTCGGTTAAGGTCAGTCGAAAAAGAAGAGAAACAACAAGAAGAAGAAAAAGTGGCATATATAAATTACAAACTTAAAAGCACTTTTCTTTCCTCTTATAAAAACTTTTATACTCGTTAGTTTATGACAAGCAGTAAAGCACTGGTGTCAGTACATGCTAAGTCTTTGCGTATACACGCACTTAATAGGCTTAAGCTGAGCGCCAACAGTTGATAACGACACTCACTGTTAATTGTTTAATTGCTCAATACTGACTAAATTCTAAGAGTCTACTTCTTATATAACAGCGTAAATTATAACGAGTACTTTGAAATAAAGAAATACTAAAGAATAAAAATAGCAAAAGAAAGTAACAAATGGTTTGAACCATTTTAAGCGCATATCTCTTTTTCAAGCTAAGATATCTTTTATGTTTTATTTATTTACAATACTCCAGGTTAAATACAATTTATTGACTTTTATATTTATCCATACTGAAAATACCACGAAAACAACAAATACAACTCCAATGTAATTGAAGAAATTAAGTCAAATGAAAAATAGGATTAAAACACTTCGAAAAGTTAGCTATTATAAAGCAACTTTTTTTGCTAGCGATATGTACTAAAAAGCAGATAAACATTAGAAGAGTAATAGAGTAGAATAAAACATAGTTAAATATTATTAATTCGTTAAAAATACGTTAATTTCCTTCAGCTATTATTGACATCTCATAATTGAAACCTATCTTTACCAACTATCTTTTACATAGAATGTTAAAAGATATTAAACATTTCAAGATAGAAATTAAAAAAAAAAACTTTTTTCTAAATTAAGCGGAAGATATTTTTTATTTTAAATTGAAGCTTGAAGCGAAGGATGCTCTAATTACTTTTCACTTTCATTCGTGTGCGTGCGCGCGCGCGTGTGTGTGTGTGTGTGCGTGCGCGCGCGTGATTTTAATAACTAAATAATCAATAATAATCAGACCACCTGTTCGATATTATACATATTACTGGTATACACTCGAAGGTAAATTAACTTGAATTAAATAATAGAACCGATCTATCAATTTATGAAGTTATCTTTCATTCAAAACTTCTTCTAAATATTTGATATCCCGTTAACTAACATGCCCATAACTTTAAATATTTGAAATATTGCCTATTTTTATATTGTAATATATTACTACACTTTTTCTAAATAATTAAATATCTGATTGACTTCGTCGACTTTTTCTCGATAATGTATAATATGCAAATAATGAAACTGATAGAATAAATAAAAGGTGAATTGTTTTAATAAAAGAAAAATTATTTTATATTAAATTGTATTATTTGCGTAAGAATAGTACCCGGTAATAAATTTATCGTCCAATGATTGCAATTTTTCTTTTATTCTACAAAATATTTATGTATAAAAATGTGTTATTTTTACAAATATAGAAATATCAAATGAATATCTTGTTTATTTTTCTACAATTGAGATCTTGAGACCCTCGGTACTGGGTATATTTAGGTCCAGCTATGATAATTAGTAGTGACGCACTTGTTACAAGGTAAAAATGCCAGGTCATATTTTTTATCGCGTTTTTTTCTATTTCAAAGTGAATTCTCATAAGAGCTCGAAGAGACGTAAAAGGTATTTAAAATGATGCCACGCTTTAATTTGTGCCTCGAGATCGCAATTAATGCCGTCACTGGTTGTAGCTCACGGAAGGATGGTTCTCCGGTACTTTGAAAAGTTCAGAAAAGGTTTTATCTATGAATTTACGATGATCCATTTCTCCTTCGAGAAAAAAGTTAGATGCACTTGAAATTTTTAATTTTTGTATAAATTATTAATGAATAGATAGAAAGATACGAGCTTAATATATTTCTTTTGATATCAGATCACCTGCAAACATTTATCTACGTCTTCTATTTTAATTTAAGAAAAACGATTCACTGAAATATAATTAAATTAAATTTTTTTTGCAAAATGTAGTATAGAAGTACCATAATAATTTTATAAAATTCTTAAAGCAAATATCTTAATCATAAACACGACTAATGAAATATATTTTCTCGTATCAAATATCAAAAATTTAAAGAAAACCAAATGAAATTTTTACTTTTATTTATATTCTTTTTTATTGTATTTTTAAATTTATCTTACATGTAAATTAGAAAATCCTAATAGAGAAAAATTTAATTTCTCAATGAGAATTCTAAAAATTATAAACAGAAAAAATAAGGTATTATTTGAATGTATTTTTAAAATAAAAATCTTCTCTGATGTACTAAAAACTAATTTTATAATATTTAGTCCGATAATATTTATACGTTGTAATATTTCTATAGCGCTTATTATTATTAGCAATGACTTAGTCAAGCAGTATCATTTAAAAGCATCGTGAGTTTTTCTTTTGCTTTTAAGAATCATGCATAATTGCAATTAAATTCACATTATAGGAAATACACTTAAGTACTTTGATTTTACTTTCGAAAATTATGATGTGGAAGTCGTCGCTTTTTCAACATTAAACAGAAAAACTTTCTTTTTTAAAATTTTAGCGGAACCTGATAGAAATCAATGGCTTCTTAGCATCAATCTTATTAACAGAAAAGTAGGAGATTGAAATTCTCGGTTAATTTTAACTCGGTCAGGAACTCATTAAGAAATATTTCTTTTATTCCTTTTGACTGCTTTTTATTTATGTAATAAGTAATATTTGAATAATTATACAAGTACAGTAGATAAGAATAGTGACCTCCTGAGTGCGGATAAAATGAATTTCTTTGCCGCTTAATACTCGTGCTTGGAGTGCCCAAACGTAGAAAATATTATATAATACAAATAAAGAAAACGATCGAAAGGCATTTTTAGGCGTATGTATCACAATTCGTGTTTACTTATTTTCGCCTATTTTTGATTTATAATTGTATTACGTTTTGTAAAAACTGAATTGAAATTTATACGAACTAACCGTGTACATTTCAATTTTTCACCCTCTAATATAATATAATATAAATATTATATTATATTTATATTATATTATATTATATTATATTATATTATATAAATACCACAAAGTAAGTGTGCAATTTATTATGTTTTAACTTCGTAAAAAAGTTTGCTTTTTTCAAACAGATACATTCTGTTAAAAAAATTAATTTCAAATAACTATCAAAATTAAAATATAATGAGAAATTGAAGCAAAATTCAAATGCCAACGAATTATTATCTTGTAGCCAATTTTGAAATATAAATTGCATCTCCGGACGTGTTATTTTGCTGCAGCAGTACAAAAATGTTGCTCTTATATATATTTATGCATACATTGTGTACGATAATAAATGCGATAAAAGGAAAAGAAGGAGAATTTACACATGGAAAAGCATTTTCTGGATACGGTCACTGAAAGTTATAACCACGGGTACACCCTAAATACGTTGACAAATATAAATAGATACTCGAATAAGAGAGATCTATTTACGTTGAATAATCTTATTGAAAAATTTTATTTTTTACGTAAAAAAATTAGTAAAAATATTAAAACAACAAATTAATCGAAAAGTAATTACGCATGATAATTTAAAGTAACTGTAGGAATACGTTATAATTATTTCTGAGCATCATTATGTAGTGAACACTTTTGGGAAATGGGAAAGAATAATGCACAAATATACCTAATAATCGTATCTATGTAGCTTGAATGTATGTTCAACAATCTTTCTCACTACTTGTTTCTTAAATGTAAACAAATACCTCTTCGAATAAATCTTTTTTACCGAAAGACTGCTGTAGAAAATAAAGTAACATAGTAGCTTGTACGCACATATTAAAAAAATCTATATATTTACGTATAAAGCCACACAATCACATTCAATCTCATATGGAAAAAGTATATTAAATGTTCATAAAGCAGAGTAAAATACAAAATATTGAGTATCCGTAAAAAAGTAAGTACCTTGTACTAAAAGTTAAAAAAATTTTATTGCTCTATTCTTTGTTTTATAATATTTTTATATTACTAATTTTTAGTATTGTACTCAAATCGAACTTTCAATCACTTTGGTAAAATTAAAATACTGCTTACATTTCAAATACTTGTAATGATTATTAATTCCTTAAAGTACTCGCTACGTAAAAGCAGATATTATTCTTTGAAACTATTTCTATTATAAATATGTAAGAAAATTTTTAATTTTTTATCATGAACCTTCGTTTCTTAAAATACGTATGAATAATTAAAAAAAAGGTACTCAAAGCATTTTAAAGTAAAAAGTTCGAATAGTAAATTATTCAGATAATCATTACTGAAGTAAAAGTCACTCTTAATGAAGTCCAATTGATGCTTTTTAGTTAATCGAATCCTATTATGAAATAAGGAGAACAATTATCTCTCAACTGAGACATTTATTGAAAAATTAAACCAAAATTCTTATATTTATTACAATCGTTCCAACTTGCGGACGAATTAATACAATAAAGTTGAGATAATATATTATGAAAGTAAAATATCTTATCAACAGCATGTACATGTGTACGTATATTTTGGTTTTGTTTATTTTTAACACAATCATTATATTACGAGACAGAATTTCATATTAGAATTCTATTATTTTACTTCAAAGAAATGAAAAATATATTAATTTAAATAGTAACATAATTAGATACGTAGTTCTTTACGTAAAAAATTATTTAATCAAAGAAAACTTTGTATATGACTATTCTGCTTAAAAACACATAATATCTGCTTTGAAGTTATAACAAAATAAGTTACTTTAAAAAAAGGATAAAATTAATTAGTTGAATAGCTTATGCAATCTATTGCAGATCTGCAGATATTGCAGATGCATTGACTGAAACTTTAAATTGCATTAAAAGAACGAGGAAGGCTTTATAATTGATTTACAATTATCAATTCTCATAATATTATTATTATTATGCTTAATAATACGCATCGCACTTATTTACAAATAGATTATTCCCCTTAAGAAATTTTAATTGAGATTTTGATGAGTACAAGTGTGTGAACTGTGTACACGGTACGCAGTATGGAATAGTATGCAAATTCATGCGTTACGGAGGGGTAATTTAATTTTTAACAGTACGTACACCAGTTACGAGTGTAATTACGCTATGTATAGGGTAGTGCAAATCTAAAATAGAAACGTAACGGACAGGACCAATATAAAAAATTCTTTAAACAAAGTATAAAAAGTAAAAGTCATTTGAAGCTCCTATTTTTTAAATTTGATTAGCAGAAGAATGTCATTTAATATACTATTTGAATTTGTCTTTGCATTTATAAAATCTTTGTAACAGACCTTTGTTGATAAAAGAATAAGACATGCTTTGTTCTGGTGACACAATTAACAGTAATATTAAATAGTTCGAAAACTATGTTTTATCACTATATTTTTATATTTATTGCCTTGAAGCACATTATGCAATACGCGCACTCGCCCTTACGTTCCAAAGAAAAATTAAAAAACTAAAGAAGCTACAATAAAAGCATTTAATTTTCGTCGTAGAAAATTATTTTGTTTGTTTGTAATAAATCACAGAAAAATATTTTAGTTATTTTCAAAAATCAGAATTATAAAAGAGATTCAACAAATAAAATTGATCAAAGATTTTGAGCGTTCTTTTGAATAAAACTTTTCACGACTTTCTAATTCATTTTTCTCTGAATAAATAAATATATTTAAATATATTAAAAAAAATTCCAAAATTCCAACATTCAAACATTCTGACATTGTCGTGCTGTTCTTGTAAAGTACGTAGGAATATTCGCAACGTAAAGATACGTTTCCGATGTAGTTGTTCGGATAATTATTAGAAAAGAATTTTTTAATTATTGAATTATGCACATCTATTACTTTAAAGGAACTCTTTAATCATTTTTTATTTTTTATTTATTAATTAAAAATATAGTTTTGGAATTTTAATTAAAGTTCCACAAACTATTCCAAATTGAAGATATTCTTATGATTTAAAGTACTTCAATCTAATCTTAAGAAAATTGATTTTATTATTCGGAAGTATCATAGGTAACTTTCTATATGTTAGCACAGAAAAATAAACATAATTTTTACGTTATGTGTTATTTGCAAATTCGAAAAATGTGCCGAGAAACGGAGGTTTTTCGTTTGGCGCTTTACGTCGTGAGAACGAATGTGAGTGTCACAGGAAAACAAAGGCATCAAACGGGAATTACTGTATCCTAACGAGGGAAAAATGATTTTCAGAAACGCCTTCGATAAAACTGTTTGACTGCATTTTTATAGTCTGGCCCAATTGACAAATATGTTTAAAGAGAGGATCATCAGTGCCTTGATTTATCAAATTTTCATTAGACTATGTTTTTCTCTTTGCAGTAACTCTAAGCGACACGTTTATTCGTGTAAAACAATCCAAACGGCGGGGAAAATTATTGCATGCATTTATTGAATTTCATTTACGCATGGAAAATATGCTTTAAGTCTTATTCGTAGGCAACGAGTGATTCGCAAAATATAAATCAACATATCTTTCCGAGCATTCGATTCGTAAAAATTAGTTTGTTCGAATGAAGTACCCTGTATTTCAGAAAGTCACTGATATTAAATAGAAATGAGATCTTATAAAACTATTGCCAATAAAACCAACAGTTGTCAACTAATGAAATTAGTAACATTATTATACGAAATCATTAGTCACTTTAAATGACAAGATAATAAATTAAATTTGAAACGTAGAAAAGTATTAATAATCGAAAAATCTCGAGAATAAGTTACCTATGAGGAACTTTTCACTTAAAAAAATACACAACTCATCGACACTTGCACGAATAAAGTCGTTGAATGTGTTACAGAATCACTGCTGAACAAGTTTCTGTTATAAATCGCGGGCGGCTTTTCTTTCAAAACTTTTTCGCAATGCTTTGTCTGCAATATACGTTTAACATTTTAGAATATTTTTTATCGAAAAGATGAAAATTATTGTTTCGGAACATTTAATACTTGATTGCCCTCACAGGTCATAAAGTATAAAGTACTTCTCTCTAGCCGTATGGAAAATAATTTTCATATAATCTATTGTTTGATGTATAATATTTCGTTGTCATTTGCATCATGATATTGATGTGAACGATATGAATTTATATTACGTTTTATAGATCAAAAGCTGCTACGTTAATGTAAGTACCAATACATCAACTAAAAGACATGAATTTTAAATGAATTTACAGGTTGTAAATATAAGCATAATAAATTAATCTTTATACCATCTACTATTTTTTCGTCCGCTTTTTACTTTTATAAGCAACGATTTATTAATTTATCACATTTAGTAATATAAAATAAATTTATTACATAATTTCAATATTTCACATAGTGCATATAAACAGTGAATTAATAATAGCACACATAGTAAGCAATCGCTAGTAATTTATACCGATTAAATAGTTTATTATGTTACATTGTATTTATGGTCATATTTTATAATATTATCAGATAACGATAAATTATTCTACAGGGAAAAACTGACAAAATATACAGTTAAGAGTAATTTATTTATTATTTTTTTTTTTACATTTCAGTTTTTAATGTGCAACATCTTGATATTCTTGTAATACCCAACTTGTATCTCATTTTTCGAAAAACATTTGTCATTCCTTCAAAAAGAAACGAACATGCAGCATTTTTAGATGGATACGTTTAGTAATTAAAAGAATTTCTTACACCAGAAAATTTTTTATCACAAAATTTTCTAACTTAATATATAACTGAGAATAATTCAGAATGTCCAAGATTTTTATGACGCTGAAAAACTTTAAATACAAAACCTTTTATACGGTATGCGAATATGTATATGTAAATTATTTTTCCGCGAAGGATAAGATTTTAAAAAAGTGAAATTAAATATAATTTGTATCTCGAAATATCACAAAGTCTTAAAAAGAACACACGCGGTATTACAAGTACGCAAAATTAAGAAAATTGAAAAAAATATCCTTTAAATGACACCCTTTATGCATCGATATTTATTGTAAGGATTAGTAATGGTATATAATAAAAAGGAAATAAATATTCAAAGAAAGACTAGTACTTTTTATCACAATAAACACTGTAACTCGTTGTGTAGATACAGGAAGCAGTACTTCACATTAGCCCGCGAAATAAATCATGACATCAACACAGAGACCTCCAACAACTACACAGTTGTTCTCTTCGTACACGAGTTCAATGTTATCCACTCGAGAATCCACGTAATTCATCGAAATCAATCTCCAGTCTTGCAAAGCAAGCGAATCGACGGAATTTCCAATTGAGCGGACCTTCGTCCAAAAGTCTATAGAGTCCTCCTGTATGGTTCGATTATTCCTCAACGATAATTATTTGCGTTATATATTCCGTTTGCATTTCCAGCGCGTAAATACTCGTCTGGTTCATTAACTGTGGTCGCTAACAGCGTACAGTGCAGCATTGGTAATTAGCTATTAACTCGAAATAGCGTTGCTAACTATCACGAGCAGCCGTTCTTGGTGTACATCGAACGCAGCTAATAAACGTGTTTGTGTACGAGATTATGAACTTTACAGTACTCGTTTCGAGGTAACAATATGAAGCAAACATTTCCTTGCGTTACTTAAGTCATTCGTCATTCAATCCAGTAAATAGAATCCGGCTAACACGATAAACTTTATGAAAAAGTACAAAAATTACTTCGGTTTTAATTTATTCAAAATATATGAAATTATCGACTACGCCTTCTCTCCAGCTAATACAATTAGTGCATCAAATGTACTTTTATTTGATTATAAAGTTAATTGAACTTATGCTTCGTTGCCATATACTATATATTTTAATATAGTTGTAACTTCAAAACTTATATTAAAATATAGCAATGAAACTTATCTTTTAACAAATGATGAACGTGTCAGGTCACTGACACGTACCCGTTACTTACGCTAATCCATATTATATTTGAATTACCTTATCTTTTGTGATTATTAAATACTACTCTAAATCTCGAACGACAAAATAAAAATAAGAATAAAAATAAAAATAAAAAAGAGCAGAATAAATACGTGAATTAGTAGTAATAGTACAAACAAATATTATAAGTATGTACAAATAAATAGTCTCGTTAAAATATTATATACTATATACTATGTACTATATACTATATACTATAAACTATTTCTTCACATTCTTCAACCTTCCCCACAAGAACAACCGGGTTTAATATATAACTAATAAATGTGTACGCTAAACGTAAGAGAATACGTTTGTTTTATTTTAAATAAAAGGGAACAAGGCAAACCAGCACAGAAGCATAATTATTTAGTGGTATACCACCGTCTCTTGTCCGACATCCAAAAATGAACTTCGAGAGATGACGGTATACCTTGTTTTCTCAATTTGAATTCCCTTTTAGAAACATTTCAAGTAAAGTCCTAAGAATTCTTATCGACAAATGAACTAACTGATGCACAACAAACGATTCAAGGTATCAATCACATCAGTAATATAAAGCTTTGAATCGGTAATGCGATTAAAAAGAAACACTGGAAAGCAATACTTATACCTCCAAAGTTATTACAATTACGCGAAAGCACAAACGATTAAATGTACTTAAGGTAAATCAAAAGGAAAAGGATAAAGTCTTACGATCTATACACTGTTTATCTGTTTCAGGTTGAGTATTAGCAATGATAGGGGCCAACTTGCGATTCGGCATAGGTGCATCCGGCAATATCACATCGAACGCGACAAAGGTATTCCAGTGTCATCCGGGTGGCGTTGCCGAAGCCACGGTAATTTTCAGCCTCGGTGCCATGGGGATGGGGGCCAATATCATGCTCATGGCACTTATACTCGGCAAGCGATCGCTTCGCAGGTACTTTCCAACGTCATTAAGCCAGGCGCCCCCGGTATTCCCGGTGCTGCAATGTTCCCAGGATGGCAGATATTCTCGGGAATAATGCAGGTCTCCGATCAGTTGCACGTATGTCGTGTAACGTGTGCTCTAGACGAAGGACAAATGTCGTTTCTATGCGAAGATAATGCAAATGTAATTGCAGCGATTTCGCGGCTAATTACTTTCACAACAATTAGGAGATGCACTGGACCAATAGAAGCCAATATTATTTTATTCGCGCGTGATAAAGGCTTAATTGTGACGATTGACGAGTTTTCGCCAACTGTATAATATTGCACTGCTTTTCAATTACATAATTATCGCTGTTCCTTTTCCTATACAAATTCTTCATACTTGTGCTTATCTAAAATACGCAAAACTATTTCCTGGTATTACTTGTAACGAGGCGCATTAAAAAGAGAATTTTGGCTTTAATAGTATACTAATTAATTAACAAGACTTTATAAATTACTCAATAATAGCGTATAAATAAAATCGGAAAAACTTAATATTAATAATACACAACAGTTTCATAAGATTTAAAATAAATATTTATTTATTATATTTATAAATTTAGATTAAATAATACGTAAGATTTCCATAAATCTTATCGCTTTCGTATCTCTCATATGTATATATATATATATATTAATAATAGAGGATTTTAAAGTTATCGAGTGTTGTCTTGTGATTGTTCGCACAATCTTACATTATAAATAAAAGAAAAGTAAGAAGCTGATAAAAATAAACAGTAGGAACATAAGAATGATTGCTTTTAACTTTAATTTATTACTCTGTATTTACATGGTAATTCTTTAATTGCAGTAAAAATCTTCATAAAACATCTCTAAATATTATATCGACTTCGTGAATATAAATCGTTTTTCATACCTTTGTGATACCTCGTTAAAAATATTTTCAACATGTAAACTACTTATTATTCATAGTTGTTTGTTATTCGCAATTTAATATAGCTGTATGATATTATTTGATTTTAACAAGCAACAAGTACAATTATTGTCTGAAATATTGCATTAATAATAATGCGATTTAACTATTGTTCTTTTAATACATTTAAACGTGTACCAAATAATTGTGAAAGTAAAATATTCATCTTATACTTGGTAAAAGAACTAAAAACGTATATCGAAACGAAATAATCGTGACAAAGGAATTGAAAGTTTCCCCAAAGACGTATTATACATGTAATTAGAATATGCAATGATTGATCACCTCATATATGTAGCTCCTTCTGATATATAGAGATCTAGTTACATAAGTAATGAAATACAAACGATCTATATTGATTAGCTTATCGCGCAACTAAGTTTTGAATCAAATGTGACTCTGTCGATCCCAAGTAATAAATTGTCTTAGAAGCTCACACCAATTTCTGATAGAGATCTATAGTGATGTTTCATTTGAAATTTATAACGAACGCTAAATCTATTAGTAGCGAACTAATTTTCAACTCGTATCACTAGACTCATAGAATTATGAAATCAATAAACCTATGTACAACTTAATATTGTACAATAATTTTAAATCGAAGAAAATTAAAAAGATGTATTTATGCTAAAGACGACTTTTCAAAGGATTGTTTTAACGCGTAATAAAGTGAAACATTTTTAGCCCTGCACTCATGCAGGGGGCTAAAATTTTCTATTCATACCAATAGAAATACGATAGAAACGACTTCACAACGAGAAATACAACTTCAAAATACAATAGAGAACGAATTTAACGTTAAATATAATCTTATTAACGATGGCAGGAAAATACGAGTTATTCAGCGACAACCATGAGCATCGCAAGTAGCGCACAAGTAGTTGCAAGAAATGTAGCTCTTCGACTCTACAAAAGAAAGCCCGTGACATCTGGAAATGTATGTGAAAGGACTCGCGTGAAACCGTAATCCATAAATGTTTTTGTATCCTTGGTGCAGATGGTCACAGGGTCTATTGTTCCACCAAGCTCTGGTCGACTGCGCGCGTGCAGCCATACTCTTACCTCTTGGCTCCAGTATCCTCAACTGTCAGCCGGTGAATAAATGCTCGCTCGTGGAGACGGCCTTTCTGCTTTTAGTTACTGTCTCCACCGTCAACATGCTCACGACCGTCCTCAACGACAGTCCGGTCTTCGAAGAAGAGAACGACGAGGAGATCGACATCGCTGCACCGATTCTAATGGACTCACCACAGGTAAATTACTACTACCTGTACGGGCCACCTTTGTCGTTCCTGTTTTCTTTAATCTATTTCTTTAATTTTTACTTTTATTTTTAAATAGCGGATCAGTTATTTTAATATCTGATAGAATGTAGAAAATCTAGAAAAGTATTTCAAGTTGCAGATTACACGCGAAAGTCAATGATATACACTAGGAATTTATTATCGTAGCTTACGCGTGTGCATTACCTTGTGATCTTTTTTTTGGCGATGCGTTGATTTGGGCAAATTTCCAAGTGTGTATTATAAAACATTATTTTAAAACACTCGTGCCATTACGAATAGGCGCATTAAAAAATTTTAAAATGATGTAATGATGTATGTTTATAATTGAATTGTAAATAATCTACTGGTAAAGGTTCTTCGCATTTTGATTACTTAACTAGAGTCCAAAAATTATATTTATTAACTAATTAAAATTTGGAAATGTTGTAGTATCGATGAGTCGATTATAACGCACGTATCCTAATATACTATAAAAATTAATCTCGCATAACAATTTTCGTTGCATTTTCTTCAGAAACAATGTATATAAGTAGATATATTACTTATAATAATAAAATGAAAAATTTAGGTTTTCAATTACAAATTTTAGTTTCAAAAGACGACGATTTCATATAATCGTGTTTACGGCGTCTTGTAAAAAAAGTTATCGTTACGATGAACTGATTTTTATAATACTATAAAAGCAAAGTGATTAAGAGGAGCAATAAAGACGAAATTACGCACAAGTGAAAAAAATATGTTTTTCGCTATAGCAGTTGCAATATCAATGAATTCTCGTTATTTGCTAGTCGTGACCTGTAAAGCGCATAATTAAATTGTGTCCGAGTCATGCAAATGGTTCTAAAAGCAATAACATTTTGAAAGTTAACGTAAGCATTTTATAACATAATTTAAGATATAAATATTAAAAACTATATAAACGTTTTATCGTAATAAAAGTAAGAACCATAAGTTTCATAGGAAAACTGATAATAAAAGGTATATTAAGAATTTTTAATTTAATTCATAGAACTTTGTCCATAACGTTAAATTTGGAATAATCTTTAAAAGAATCAATACTTTTAAAATCGAGCACATATTCTTTTAATGAGGCTGTAGGACATAAATTTTTCTTTTTACCAGATAACAGAAATTTTACGAATCTGCTCGAAACGAATAATTCCATCTCATATTTAGTAATTTTCGTAATACAATTGTGAAGTAAATTCTTAAAGTAAATAGCTGTATAATGAAACGTCCCTCTGAAATGAAACTCAATAACAATTCTCGTAATTGCTCATATGTGTCGTAATCCGATTCAATTTCAAGTGTCAATTGTCTCTGGCAATAAATTTTTGTAACTTTTATTTCTCGAGTTAAAAAACTACGCTCCTTCTGTAAGCTCGTATGTCAATTAAAGAAACAAAAAAATATTACCATTCTTTGCAAGTAAACGCATCTGAGATAAAATATAAAGATATCGATCCTTTTGTCTGCAGTGCGTGGTTTTTGGCACGTTCATGATATGGTTCGCCAGCATTACCATAAATCTGGGCCCGACATTCCTAAGTGGGGCATTAGCCGCGAACACGGAAACCGGCCACAACGAGCCCAGCTGTCCTCTGGTGCACGGACCTTTTCGGCACTATATACTCAATTTGCTATGGATATTCATCAACGTCATATGTGTTGGATTAACGCTCTTCCATCTTAGGAAGCTGCACAGAGATCTGACTAAACCAAACGTCGAAGCGGTACGTTGTACTCTACATTACATTCGATTCCTAATTTGGGTAAGGTTTTCAAACTTTAACTCTACACTCCGAGTGCCTGACATAACGCGCATAAATCAATCTGATCAGAACGGAACGCAAATCTTCATTAACTGTTTATCAGTAGAGATTAGAAGTAAGACATAAACACATTTAATGAAGCATAAAACTTGTATATTTGTCAGTGTATATTTTTCATTTATCGTCAATCGATATTCCTAGAGATATACTTTTATCATTCCCATACTAAATACAAATTATTCTACGCGTGCTTTACATTACAGCGTTAGTATAATTAAACATTTTAATTAAATTTTTGAGGAGAACTTTTCTACATCATCATTAAAGTAAGTATTAATCGGAATAATAATCGGAAGAAGGAAAAAACACAAAAAGAATATTCTAATTACTTTTTGAAATTATTAAAAAACAACAAGATTCAATTTTCATTTTGTAAACATTTTTGGTATTCAGCAACTATTTCAAGACTATCCGAAGGTGGCACATTCAAATGCCAGTACGATTTATTCGCACTTGCTTTGTAAAATATATTCGAACATATGGGAGTCCTTTTTAATTCTCATTAAATATCTAAATGTCAAAAGCTGTAATGACATCAATTATTTTGAAAAAATATATCAGGGATACTGATTGAAAAGATCCTAAGTAAATGCATAATAATTACCAAATAAAATTAATATACAAAGCAGGATAAGCGACATCTTTTACCGTCATTTGCATTGCGCTTACCTAAGTCTGTCGTAATCGATAATTAGAAAGTCGTCAGGATCGTCTAAATTCAATGAATCGTAAAAAACGAACTTCCCGTTCGGATGATCGATAATGTCCTGGCACCGACTCAATGAATTTCCGAAATGAATTATTTGTGATAATAACACAACATTTCAAAAGATGGACAAGCCTCGCGTTTAATAAATTGTGATTTTAGCTTATTAACAGATATATTTTATTAATCATTCATTAAAGCACAAATTATTAAATTGATGAATTTTCTTAGTTTTCTTTGTGATTTTAGTAGCTGTTTTAGAATTACCTTCCTCTTTTATTTTATTAGAAGATAATATTAATTTAACAAATTTTTTTAATATTCCGCATAAATTTTTCAAGCGACACAAATCAGAATAAGAAATTGCAATGCTAAATTAAAGTATAATAACTAGAATAACACAGTACAATTATTATGCTTGCCTTATACGTCGTATCAATTGAATTGATTTTTCAGTAAGTCTTGCTTTCTATAAAACATTAATGATTATTTACTACTTATCAATAATAAATATGAGTAATCGATAAAAACATCATTAAATTCAGAACTACACATTACATTTATCAATTACTCTACTTGTTTTTACATTTCTTCATAATTAATGTGTATTTGGTAATAAACTCAATAGGGATCGCAAGATAAAATTAATTATAAAATAATATAAGTGCGAGTATTTTTATAAATTAAGACTGGTACATCGTAGCAAAACATAATTCACATGCAAATAATTTAACTAGTCTGCATACGTATTACGTAGCCTCTGCTTAGCTAGAATAACCCCAATTTCGAACAATGAAACTTTACTCTCATTCCTTCCTGAAATATACATTGAACATGTACGAGCAACGAGTACAAGATCTAGTACATCTAAGCGTCTTATTTATTTGTCAATGTAAATCATTCTTGTTCATATGCTTTGATTATCATTTCATAACCTTTGAAAATAATCCTCACTTAAGTTGTAAACATCTTAAATTAAGCTGCGTGTAACTTCATGTTATTGAACTTTCGTAAAAATGGTTTCCAACTGATAGTTAATTAAAAAACTGATCGTTAAACTGTCAGTGTCTATTAAATTATAATGCAGCTACAATATTAACAACAATTTTATTCTATTTAAATACACCAATTTCCTTCATATTAATGGCAGCTGTGGTTCTTATGAAAATTTAATTGCTGGTCTTAGCTGCTATCAGAGCACTGAGTGTAAAATAAAAAAGGCAGTTCGTGCTTCAGTTTGAGCAAAAAGTCATCGAAGAAATTAACCTCTGAAATTGTGGCTGCAAAATTTAGGTTCGAGTAACCGGGCTCGTGACCACGTTGGTGAATGTGACAGGCGGACACGGAACTGCTGGAGCTCACCCCGGCGATACTAATGGCCTCGTCGAGGGCAACTCTACTGATATGAGAAGGAACAGTGATACGCCCAAGGTGAGCGGGGTCATGTGACTTAATGGTATCTCGAATATTTCGGAATCCACTGTGACGCCGAGAGCTATTTGTGGATTCAGGAGACGCAAAATACGTACGGGACATCCGCCTAATCTTCGCGCGCGTTTTCATTGTAACCTAGTGAAAGAAATTTTTTTTTTTTACCTCCCTCTTCGATACGTATGGTATATTACATTTTTTGTTAACAAGATCGCTAAAAACATTAAAATAGTGAGTGAGTAATAATTTAAATGACAAGTGAATTATACTATATTTTTAGCAACCAATTAGCAACTAGTTAGCAACTACCTATTACTAAAATTCCTGTAAATTCCTGCTTTCTTTTACATATTTTTACAGGGAAATTTCATTTTCAACAAGACTAAAAAATGCATAGAATAAATTTCATTTCTGTTTAAAGCATAGTTACATATTCCATTCCGTTGACTGTAGTCTTATGACAGCTGTTCTGAGTTAAATAAGCCAGATTAGTAAGCACATCCGCAAAGCAATTAGTTTCATAAATAGTTATTTCAAAAAGCTCTACTCAACATGCCAACGGCAGGGAGTTCGAAATAATTCACCGTTGATCAAAATTACGAATAACGGTAATTTTAACTATCTTTAACCACTCGGCCAAATTGAAAAAGAAATATTTTAATTGCTTATAATGACATTAATTACATCGATTACTTAAAACACACAAACGAAGAATTAATTCATTACAAAGGACTTTTACGTAAATTCTAGCTGTAAAATAACTAATCCTACTATAAATGAACGCATCCGACTACTAAAAGAAAAATGAGATATTTATTTTTCTTCTTTTCTAAAGAACTTTTGAAAATATTGTAGAATTTTTATAATAAAATAGAATTGACGATCACTGTGATAGTTTAGTTATTATAAACTAATTCCAAAAATAAATAGATACATGTATACTTCTTCTGCCCGTCATCCAAATTTATAAACATCCAATTAAAGCAAAATATACTTTTAACTAAAAATTAATCTTAATAATTTAACGCTAGCCGTTGAACTAAAAAACAAACCCATATTGATTAGATAACGTAATGTAAAATCGTTTCAGTTTCTTTATGCAATTTATTGTTTCAATTACAATACATTTGAAACAATAATAATGAAGTAACAAATTTATTCCTTTTTCTTTCATTATTCGAGCTTATACATTACTTTAGATAGCTTAAAAAGTATTCATTACGACTAATATTAATATAATACACTATTAAAATACGCATGTACTAAGATAATAATTCTCCTAATATGTAAACAAACATTAAAACTAGAAAACTTGTACAAACTGGTATAAAAACTGGTACGTGCCACTAAAGAAAGTCCTTTTTCATGAAATTCCAGAGGGTTGGAGCGATCGAGGAACACAGAAAGATGAGAAATTACTTGCGAAGAATAGAACGCGACGGTGTACAGAGGGTGAAAATGTTTCTGGTCATTACCGCAGCATACGTCATCTTCTGGGGCCCTCTTTTTTTCGTTACTCTTGTGCATCATCCGGCAATCGGAAATACCACAGGATATGAGGTATACAATCAAATTACCCGGTCCATATTATGTATTTATCAGCATCGAGATTATATTTAAATTTCTTCTATATAACAAAGTTTTTACCTTGCAACCAAATTTCGAAGCAATTATGCTTCAATGAAATGAAAATAAGTTTTTAAATATAGAAATAAGGTTATATAGTATAATTTTTGTATTATATAATATTCTTTTCTTTTGTAATTTAATTAAATACCTTCTATATTGTCTATATATATCAAGTAAGTTAAAGTAATATCTCATTGAAAATTATACTATCATATTAATGAATACCAAATTAATTGTATCTAATACCATTTAACTAATATGATTATTGATCATCATAAATTGATCATCAAGCTTTTAATAATGAACTCGAATCAATAAATCTTGAATGTAATAAACAATAATGATATAAAAAAATAATCTTATGATAAGTTTATGAAAATTTACAAAAATTTATAATTCTCGTTTATCTGCTAAAAGATTTATAAATAGAAACATTATAGTATATTTTGTTTATGATGTTTAAAAATATTATTGATTTAAAATATAGCATGATTTTAGACTAAACATTATTAAATTTGTTTTATAAATAAGAATTCCGTGAATAAATAAAACTACGTCAACAGTTGTGACAATAATTTAGCAACCTCAAGGAAAACCCTCGAGTGCTTCTTTAAGTTTATAGAAGTTTATTACAAGATCGATCGAACGATACCAACTTCTTATCTCTTGCTCGACTTTGCTTCTAAAGGAAAACTTCTATTAAGAGCGTACTGATTTTCATTTCTTTTACAAGTAATATCGTCGTCGTAATACTATAATAGAATAGACTTATTTACCCTAATACCTTATTTACCCTCAACTTACCTGAAAAATTTCATAGATCAACGTTTAAAAATGTTTGAGTCTTCGCGTAAAAAATTCCACGAGATATATTAATTTGAAGCCTGATGGATCGTGAACCAGCGATAATAAATTCACTCTGTTCCAACTACATACATTACAACAAACGCAAATTAAGATGAGATTTAAGTAAGTCATCGTTTAGTCTTGCAATCTTCTGAAAACAGGAAATAATGAGCTACGTAAATTCAAGAATCGGGTTTGCCTTTCAGTTTTCGAAAATATAGGCAAATATAGCAAAGAAGCCTACAATTAACATGAATTCTTGAAATTATAAATTTAACACTCAGATCATGCTCTTGCGTATACAAATTTAAACAAGTAATCGGAAAAATTATTTTAGAAATACGTAAACCTTATACAAAGCAACAACACAATATCTTGCTTAAAAATTATCTTTGTAATAAATTTAATTCGGAAAATATTTCTAATCGATTAATTATGCACTAAATATTTTGCACATTATCTGTAGATAAAAAATTGATTTTCTTATAATTTCAAATAATTTATTATTGCTTTATCTTATTGTATAATAAAATATCTCTCATTTTCAATTTCAATGAATTAGATCAAATAGAACCTGAAGCTCCCTATCAGTACCATATCTTATTTTTTGCATTATAATTTTTTCCTTAAGCAACTATAAAGTTAATTCAATTAATGAATAAATTAAATATTATTTTTTTCAAAACTACATAATGAGTATTTAAATAATTAATTTATTTATTATTTTTCGAGAAATACCCTCGTATTTTCTCATAATCATTGACGAAAACAGTGTCAGCACTTAGGTCATGGTAGTTGAGAAATCCAAGGAACCTCGAAACACCAATAAACAGCTTGATAGACGAGATGGCGGGAGCGATAGGAAGCAGGCGGTGGCGGTGGCGGTGGCGGAGGATGAGGATGAGGATGAGGATGAGGATGAGGAGGAGGAAGGGAGAGACAGCGACTGTGAGGGCAGACTGTACTCGGTTACTCCAAGAGCTTCAGTCTGCGAGTCCGAGACACAATCGAATGAATGGGAAAAGTTGTGTGTCGGTGCGAAAATAACCGAAAACATAAAAAGACGCAAGGGAGATGGATAACGTAGCGCGAAGGAAAGAACACAAATTTCCGCGCTTTTCAACTTATTTGCGTGGGTCTATACATGGGATGGTGGCCGTAAATTCTATTGCACGCATCTGGAAAATTTATGTACGCTTATGCTTTGGACTATAGAAAAAAGCTCGAGTTTGCAACTTTTTCGCGCACATATTTGAACACGAGGAGAAAAATTGTAAACTGCATGCGCCGGCGTAGGTATCGAAATTCCCTTCGAATGTCACTCGAATTTCCTTTAAATTTCTCTGAAATTCCTTTGAGAAAACATAGCTTCCTGTATTTTCCCTTTGGAGAGCCATAAAGCGAGCACTTGAGCATAATGCTCTCTTACTGATATTCTAAGCAGAGAACCCAGGAGGTGATTTCGTCCAAAAATTCAGCGAAAACTGTGGCACCTGCCGTGAAATTTTTTCTCATACAACCCAATATAAAAATCAACCATTTACTACAAATGCACCGATGTAACGATATTTGCATTTCCGCCAGCAAATAAATTCGGTTAATAGCTCGAGGCCCTATCATCGATAAATAAAGCGATTATCGGACCGATTACCTACTAAAAAATAAAAAAAATCTCCCTCCCCGTAAATTAACTTCCCGTAGCGTTTGCTACGCAGCGCAGGACCACAGCGCAATTTTCCGGCAGCTGGCGTATGCCTGTAATATTTTGCAATCAATTAAACGGTCCGCTCTTGTAAATTGCAAAGGCAGATTGTGCAATTGCCGTGCATAAATTCCCCAAGAGAGTGGAACTCGACAGAGACGAAACTTACACTTTAGTCGAATGCGCGGTAAAACAACCAAACGTTACAGTCAGGGACTCACGAGATCTCATTAGAACATCTTAATTTTAAAGCTCGATACTCTGGTTGAACAATTGACGCTGATCATGTTAGTTGATGATCTTCGGTTAACATTTATATGTGAGCTCGGATGATTGAAAAAGTGAATCTTTCCTTTTCCATCTTAAATGTCTTGTGAGTTTGAGGAGTGATACTCCTGTAACGAATTATAATAGTTCAATATATTTTCTCAATATATTGTTTTATCAGTATCAATTAATTTATTACAATTAATTTGTCCAGTAGTATTCAGTCCAGTAGTTTAAGGATTTATTGTTTACTAATACATGTGAATTTAGTGTCGAAAAAGCTAACGACATATATTTTAATAAATTTTAAATACACAATAATACTGAATTAATTCTTTGGTGTAAGAAGTAGTTTGTATAAGCAGTATTAGAAAACCAACAATAATGCGATACAAAGTAATGAAGCTGCTTACTTAAGAAAGGCTGATAAGTAAATTCGTCAGTGGTATGATTGGATAGCCACAAACAGACTCCCACAGTAATGGTACTAAAGCTATTTGGCTTGAGGCTATATTGACAGAAATGTTTTAAATTATTCAAAGGTCTAATGCAATTATCCGGTCGATTAAATAAATTAAAAAGTTAATTTGACATTCGAGTTTACAATCTTGATTTACGTAAATACCACAAATTATATATGAAATTCAGAATGCTGACTACATTCAATTTAAAAGTTTACATTGATAAGATAAATTCAATAGTAACCATTTATAATAAAAGATTATAAAGCACAATTTTATATTAATCAAAAACTTTGGAAAAATAATAAAAATCTGCATACGTTATTTGTAAGTAATGTAATGAAAATAAATAAATACAAACCACTTAGCAGAGCTATTAAATAAAGATGTTATTGTTTAACTTACTTTGATAAAAGAAACATCGTTAAGTCCTGATAAACCTATAAAAATTCACATATTTTTATGGAAATTAATAAGTTGCAAATTTTTAGAACTGTGGATTCGAAATTTCACTTAAAAAAACGTTTGTTACGTAACAATTTAATACATTTTCTTTTACTTTTTTATTACATCTACATACGTACAATTATTTGTAAAAGTGAACGTTGAAAACAAAATTCTAACCCAATTTCTTAATTCTTGATAAAATTAAGATCTTAAATGATTCTTTGATGTTCAACATTTCATAACTCTCTCTCTCTCTCTCTCTCTCTCTATATATATATATATATATTTACTTTCGCAACTTTTCTAATTATATTTACAATATGACTGTCTCTTTAATAATCTTTACTCAAACATAAATTGGTGAGAAATATCTTATTTCCAAGCTTCGATAACTTTGTTTCATAGGAAAATGATTCTACAAGATACTACCAACAACATTTTCTTATCTTTTTCTTCGTCATTTTTGTATCAAGAATCTTTATTATGGGTTATGCGTGATGTCTTATTGCTATAAAACTCGAGCTATAGTACACAATGTAATTGAAAAGAAAGAGTACAAAAGTAAATCTTTTTAAAGATTTTTTTTTTAAACAAAACGAGCATTACTCGCGCATGATTGTCCTGAATCCACAAAGTTTTGCTGTCGGCTTATAAAGAACCGTAATCTAAGTAACAATGATGCTAGCAGTTAGGGCAAGTGAGGCCCGGTTCTAATGAAACACGCATGACGGTATTGTGACGCAGGTAACGCTGCACATCGCGTATGTGCACGCGTTCGTCAACCCAACGCTCTTCCTCACGCTGCACCGGGGCCTGCGCCAGGGAATGACGGATGTCTGCTGTGGTTGCTGCGAAAGCTTCGCGCGCTGGATCCTGGGCGCGACTGCTCCGGGAAGCCCCATGCAACAGGCCCAGCCACCCTGTTACGAGCCCTCGCTTAGACTCCCCGCCACCTCTGACCTACCCCACGCCGGCCAACCTGCGACCTCCTGCGACCTTAGCGACGTCGCCTTACTCAAGCCGCCGCTGCCGCCGCAACCAAAACATCATCTATTGGTAAGCCACGCGGTTATTTAAAGCTACGACTGCTTCGCGCATCTAGCACTAGAAAAGTCATTCCTTTTGCACTAGTTCGACGCCATCATTTCGAGACAAGACTTTAGCCGCTCTTTCGGGAGCGAGACTTTTTTTGTTTTTGTTTTTGTTTTTATTTTTGTTTTTAGAAAAATGTTCCTAGTCTGCCTAAAAACGGTTCTTATTCCTCTATAAATCCTCTATTTATCCTCTATAAATATATATTATGGTAACACTCTGATTATCTCAAATGATTCATGCTTGCTACGTGAGAATCCTTTTCTGAATATTCATACTCCAAGGAACAAAATGTCAAATACAATTCGACATTTTCAAGTAAACTCGGAAGATGTTTGATAGTCAATGACAAAAGATATGTACTTTTCTTTTCTTTCGACATATGAATAATATTTTTTAAAATAACAACTGCATTAGCATGCTTTATCGAACTTAATTTTGTAATCAACTTTTTATCATTGTATGGACTTTTTTTGCCTAATGTAAAAGGTATTGAATTGTTTTTTATTTCACCACTGTACAGCGCTTCTGCAATTTGTGATGCTAACAATCATAGTAACGCGCCATCAGCACGACATGGGAGGATAGAACGCTTTATTGAACATCGGTCTATGGTGAATAAATTTATTGTAAACGCTGATTTTCTTCCACGTTACAAAAATACAATAAAAAACAATTTACACTGATAAATCTTCTATCCTTCTTCAACTACTCAAGTATACTTTTTCTAAATAGCTATCTATATGTAGCTATCTTTGTTACTTTATTCCTTCTAGCTACTTTAACCTAAAGGAGTATTCAGTTTGTGAAAGACGACGTCATTAAAATGACTACCACCAGAAAAATATAGGTATTAACATTTTTATAAGCTCTATTATTTTTCGAGAATACTTGTCATTATCAAAACATCTAGATAGACGAACATTTTAAATGATTATTTTTGTAGATTCTTTAGAATATCATTTACTTAACATGAATAAGGATAATAGACAATGAATTTAAAAATGTCCTTTTTCAAAAATATCTAGATACTGCATTTTTTTCATACATTGTAGTTGCACCTACTTATATACTCGTTTTATACACGATTAGTTACTAGACTTTTTATTTTATCATCGATCAATCATTTTAGCTAAAATTTTGCGAATTATCTAGCTCTATAAAATTAACATCTGCTTTTTCAAAAATACATTTAAACAGAATAATAACGAGCAAAAAGGGTTTATTTATCTAGTTGAAAATGTTAAGGGAACCTATAAAAATTTGTCATATTACGACATTTTCTATGCATTAATTTTTTACGATATTTTTAGTTCGATAGCGGAAAGAATAGTGCACGTCTTTTTATATCTAGCTATGAGAAAATTCAAACCTCTTTCTTCTATTAATAATTTATCACAAACGTCAGCATTTATTTATTATTTTACAGATATAAATTTAATATTCGCCAGCTTTTGTTCAAGACAAGTAAATGATAACTGTATTTCTACATTAATAAAACATCGTAATGCCTTGAATATCAAGAATGTATATAAGATTTGTGACCAATTCTTTTAATATACTATATCTTCTAGAGTCCCTATAAATTTAATATAATGTACGAGGATTGATTAGAAAGGTCTCATAATTTTCGTATATTTATCTCAGTATCATTTAGTTATGTACGTATTATATTGTCCCTTTCAAAGTAATCCAAATGAAATGAGATATGCTAATGCCAACCTTTTGACCAAACTTAAAGTCATTTATAATATGCTTAATATGATTTTTCAATTGATGAGTAATTGTTATTGGACATTTTTTAACATTATAAAATATAACATTATATAAAATTTTAACATTTAACATCTTCCTTTGCAAATTTCTCTATTCGCGTGTAATGGCTATAATGTTAACCCAGTGTTCAACAAAATATCAAACGAGCATTATCACAAGAAAGAGCGCACTATCATGTTATACTTTTATTTTGATGTCCTTCCATAAATCGCTTCGTTTTTTATAAATAAATACGTAAAACGCCTAGTATTGTATAATCAACGAAATTCATTAATCATAGAATACGTTGTCGTGAATAATGAAAAACCGATGAAAACTTCAACATCCTGCGTTAATCTTAAATGACTTGTAGATTTCCATTATAATGATGAGATCTCTATCTCAATCTTGTAACTATGATTCCACTTTAATTTTAACGTTTTAATCCGCCTAATTAAAGTTGTTAATAATTAAAGTTTTAATCCGACAAATTTCATTTGTCGCTCATTCGCGGTTTTAATTACAATTAAATCATTGATTAATACCAAAACTTGAACAGCACATTTAATAGTGAGTCAACAAGTAATGATTATTTTTTAATTTCTTTGTCTCTCTAAATTCTTAGTCTTTCAATTACGGTAACTAACAAAAATACTCACGATAACGTTGTAAACAACCTTATAAACGTATATTTACCACTTGATATTACTTATTATCTATTACGTACTTTTCATTCGCAATATAATCACCTTAATATGATTCTAAATTTTCATCTTATACAAAATTATTTAAACCTTCATATATAAAGTACAGCATTAAAGATTACCGAGAACTAAAAACTTAACTGCTTTAGTTAATTGCGAAACACATACCACCAACATTAAAGTAGAAATATATAAGTACTAAAAATAATTGTATCCACAAAAGAAAAATAGTTATTATCTTAGTGCGTAAAACGTCGAATATTAAACATTGTGCAAACTTCTTTATTAGACCTCGTACTTTGTTAATGGCCGAACGTAGTTTTCGTGGTTACTTATTTCTTATAAAAATAAAAGGTACTTTCATTTTGAAATCATTGTTATAATTAATTCATAACTCACTGCCTTATATTTTCTTCGTCAACATTTTAAATATTATTAAGTTTAAGTATTTGCTTAAACGCAACAAAAACTTATTTTTAAACGATTTTCTAAGTATAAGATATCATCGCGTAAACTACTCGAACTGATAGGAAACTACTACAATGCACACATTATGTATTGAAGTTTATATTGAGTTGAAAAGAAAATAGTATACAACTCCTGATCAAATACGTATATACGTACGTATATGCATACTTACAATGTATTTAATAAGAAAATACAACTAAATACTAAAATTAAAACTAAAAATAAAATACAGCTATTTTATTGCTTCTTACGAATAGTAGGTATACTATATGGCTTGAGAATAAATACTGATATTTCCAAATTCACTAAATCTATAAACTTATAACAAAATAGGTTAATTAATATTCAATCCAAATGAGAATAAATTTTTATATTGTGGGAGTGAAAGAAATTTTATCTTGTTTAAAGTACATTAATTTTACACTTACATTGCATGCGCAAAACATCATTAAATATTTGTAAAAAAAAAACAAAATTTTCACCACACCTCTTATTATGTTATAAGTAATAATAATAAATAGATACATACTATTATTATTTCTAAGAACTGCAAATTTAAAAAAATTTTGTAACTATCAGCTGTGCGAGAACATTCATTCGAAAAAATAAATATTTTTCGTTTGATTATGACATTATCTATGAAATTTTGATAATTGCAACGAATACCATTATTACGCACGTGTATAAATTTCTTATATTATTATAAATTACTGACAAGTGTTGATTAAAATATTAGTACGAAATTTCTTAATATTGATCATTAATATCTTCTTAGGTTGGAATTTTGTATTCAAACGTTAATTACCATTCACTTGAAGATAAGGTAGATTCAAGGTAGAAAAAGTTTTATGTTATTTTTGTATTTAGAAAATTTTGTAAGAAATTAGCTACGAAAGTGAAAATTATTGATCATTTTTTGCTAATGAAATTGAGATTGTAATAAACAACACGATTTTAAAGCACTAATAAATTGAAGCATCTTAAGGGCTCTCACAATAGCTGACATATAATGTAGTAAATCCCACACCGCAGCTCTTCTCGCACCTTAAAAAACAATAATATCGCGCCAATCTAATGCGCGATACTAACCAGGAACCGTCCTTGTACACCCTTAGAGCGACACGCCTGACCCGTGGAGCATCCCGGTACGAGCCAAGAGCACGACGAGCCTCTACGAAGAGGAGGTATCACGACGACCCAGCCTTCATCTGCCACCGCCGCCGCATCTGCAGGATCTGCAGTTGACCTGTAGCCCGACTAGCAGTGACTTACCGAGCGAGTAAGCGCAATCCACCCCCGGCTAATAAGAAAGACGCCATCGAGGGATCTGGCGATGCACCAACCGAGCAACCGACCTGATACAGCCAAATTCATTCCGGGATGGGCATCGAAGCGAGATGCTGCTCTTTATTTCTTTTGATTTGTCGGATAACGTGTGCTTATCTCCCAAATAATGTTTTACCTTGATGAGTGAATGCATCGATCATCTTAGAACTTTATTACAATACTCTATTCAATATAAGACTAGAAAGCTCATTATTGCTTCACAGCATTTTCATTATATTCTTCAAAAAAATTTCTTAATTTTACATTTTGATGTTGATTTACGCCACGAGTTCACGTGTCATATATATCTATTATCTTGCAAAAAACTGAAATTCATAGCTGTGCTTGAATATTAATCTGTACAAAAGGAAACTTGAAAATCTTGAATGTCAATAAATAATATGATTAAAGCTTAACCAAGTTGCCGAAGGAATTTCGTTTCGTAATATTGTTAGCGAATTAGTGATACGTCAAAAGAGACGTCGGCAAACAGTGAGTTAAAGTACCTGTAACGTCTCGTTTTTAGAGGCCAAAATTTCTACTCTGGATGGTTTTATCGAATATTAAAAATCTAAAATAAAAGTCCACAATATTATCAATTAGGATTTATAATTTTTATGACTCATTTTTATCCAAAACAACTGCTTGCCCAATAACAGAGTTTCAAGAAAATGTTTTATTTATTATGCATTTGCAAGAAACGCAAAAAGCATTTTTATCTTAATAAAGCAAAAAAAGTGAAAATTATCAGTCGTAAGTGCACACTTTACTGCACAATATTTTCAAATAATTTTTTATTTTAATCCTTACTATTTTAAACTTGCATAAATATTTATTTGCTCCATACTTTCTGCAGCATCGCTCAACATTTTATTGACAAATTAATGTTTACCGTAGCATTATTTAAAGAGAAAAATATTCAACTTTTTGAATAACATGATAGATGGCGTAGGAATTATAAGAGCTATTGAATATTTTTATATCATAAATACCCAAAGTACTTACGCGTATAAGTCAAAAAATTTATAAGTTCCAATTTTCACGTTTCAAATAATTATAATGTATTTAAATATTCTTATCAAACTTAATTTCATAATAATTTAATATGAAATCTGAGTGGAACATGTTTTTAAAAAATATTCATAAAAATATCAATTGTCTAATAAATCTTAAGACGTTATGTTAGCTTTTTCAGAACATTGAAAATAAAAAGTATTCATAAGTACAGGAATACATTCATAGAAAGAATATTAATTAAGTGAACGATTTTATTTTTAATACAGACATTGTATTGAAAATGATGAGGTTTATTTAAAAATTTAAATTTAAACAAGAATAGGACTTGCAATAAAACCATACCATTTTTTATGATAAACAAGCTGCACATTACTTAAGATCAACAAATTTTGGCAAAAAATTTTCATAATTGCTGTTTACAAATTATTATTTTCACTTATTGGTCCTTTTAAATAATATTCACGTAATGTTGAAAATTTCTTACTTTTCCATTCTTATCAAAGCAGCTAGAATTCAATATTTCAAGATAACATTCAAAAAAATTCGTGTACTGATTATAAATGGATTACTTTAAGTTACTACCTATTTGTTCAATTTGAATAAAATTAAAGGGAAAGCGCAAAACATAATGACAACGTTAAAATAAAATAAATATAAACTATTAGTGATTTATTTGAATAAACATAAACATTCATTTCAATATTATATTAAAATTGAAAAATGTTCACTATTATTGTTCAAATTTAAACTGCATACGAGAAAAATTGAGACACCTGGTATGCATAGTACTGATAGCTCTTTTTGAATAATAGCGACAACGTTCATAATTCGATAAAAAATCTCTTTATGTTGAATTAAACTTAAATTTATTTATTCAAAGTTATTTTGCATTTAATATGAAATGAAATTTTTAATTACAAAATCTAATCTATGATTAATTCACCGACACATTCTCTTAAAGAATACTTACAGTAATCTTGAATCATGTATTTCAATCTTTGTTTGAAATTAAGTATTTTACATTAAAAATATTGCTTAACACGTGCATCAAACTCATGTTTTGAGAATTCGAATGCAATCATCCAGAATATTCTATTTTTAAATTTATAAGTTCGTGGTATAATATTTTTTTTTATTTATTGTGCGAAATGCTCGAAGGATTTTCGACAATACCGCTATAAAAATAATACTCTTCTAGCTTACGAACTGCATCTGAAGAAATTAGAACAAACTTTTTCAAGTGCCAATGGACTTTCCATCCTAAACGCATGGGATCACTTTTTGATTGACGAAAAATCTTTTCACCAAAACATTAACTAGTTTACTATATAGCAAGAGTTCATAAAACAGAAAATATTTATTTTATATCAAATAATAATTATGTGATTTAAGCATATAAATCTTAGAAATATATTTTCAACATTAAGATAACCAATTTTATATGCTAATAAAATATCGTTCACAACTTCCTTAATAAGTTAGAACTAATATGAATACTTTAGGACATACTTTAACTGTCAGATATTATGTCCACAATGAATTATAACTATTAAATCAAATTTGTATAGTATTATTTTTAATTTTACTTGTCTTTGCGGCAAATACTATTATATTAATAAATAATATCATTTATATAAATTATCTCTTCTAAACCAAGAATCAAAAAACCATTCACCAAGAAGCAATGAAAATTTTTGAACAAAAATACATGGCACTTATTGCGATAAATATAATTCATCTTTTTTATCTATAAAGCAAAAACTTCATATATCTTTGCGCATATCAACGTTTAAAATAATCCATACAGATTAAAAATACACGGTACAAATATCATTTTCATGATTGGTATAAGAAGTGTGTAACCAAGCACAAACGAATTTTCCATAGGCACTCGAAAAAACGCACATCTTAAAATCCATGCAGTACATAAAACGAAAAACTATTCAGACTGATATACTTCACACATAAGAAATATCATTAATATTTAAAATATCTCTCATTATATCACGACTTTATCAGATGAATGACGTAAAATCTCCACACAAACTGAACAGTCACTTTTTAATACTTTGAAAGAATAAAAATATTTAAAATAGAAAAATTTTTCTTATATGAAAAAATTACAAATTGTATAAATAAATAATACTAAAAAAATTATCACGTTATTTATCTTTCTAATAAAAACAGACATTTATTTAAATAACATTATTCTAATATGATTTAACAAATATTGTTATTAACATTGTTTATTAATCTGCGTTTTCGATTAAAATTTATATAAATATATGTTTTTAATAATTATATATATACATTCTATGTAATAATGAATTATTTAAATAATTATCATTTTTATTTTTTAATTGTATCAATTTTAAACAAATAGCATTAAAATATACAACAATATTCCTGTATATTAAAAATTTAACTTGGAAAATTTTTTAACTAAAAAATATTATAAATATACAAAGAAAATGATCAGTCAAGTAGATTCTTATTAACTGTTTCTAGAATATCCCTTTGTAAATATAATCGAGCTTGACATTTACAAAAATTTATAATTTGTGTTTTCTATTATTCTTTTGTTTTTAATGATTTTAAATTATATGTTATACTACTTTAACACAGTAAATATACTAATAAAATTGATGATATTAGAAACTAACTCAGTGATACTGATGTGATTTATACAATGTCTGAAGTGAGCAAATCTGAAAGTATTGATCGAAAATTATCAATAGTATTCAACTACTAAACTTAAAAAAATCATATTATTATTTGATTTTAATTATATTAAAATAAAAGTTGAAAATATTCTACACAATTTAAAATATTTAGAGTATATTTGTGTGTGTGTGTGTGTGTGTGTGTGTGTGTGTGTGTGTGTGTGTGTGTGTGTGATAAAATAATTTCACGTATACTTAAATTTATAAAAAATAAAAAATTTATATTTGTATAAATTATGTTTATGAAGTTACATCATTATAAATTGTGATACGTGCATTTCTTTACTAAAATATGTATAATTAAATTATTTTAAAGAAATACTGCAAATTAAATTTTAGCATTAACACTAACAATTGGAAAATAATCGAAAGTAAAAGATAGAAAACTTATAACCCAGTTTTGACATTATATAACAATATAAACGAAATATAATATTTGTTCTTTTATTTTATTACACAACTTCAATAGTACTTTAACTATAAATTCAAATGGCAATATTAACTAACCAGATATTTTCTTTCAAAATCAATTAAAATTTACTACTTTTAAAGCAAATATGTTTTATTCAAGTAGTCATAAATTTCATTCATTCATTGTTTGGCAATAATCTTATAACAAATTTTCTTAAGATAAAGTAAAAATATCATTATGTATATAAGATAATTAAAGAGGCTCATCTTTCATGATCATGAAGTTAAACAACATTTATTAATGTTATTAATAAGAAAATGTAAGTAGTTTTTTAGGTAGAAATTCTACAAAACATCGATGTAATTAAATAATGAAACATAAAAGCACAAAATTTAAAAGATTTTTCAAGTAAAACAAGATTCTAAAATAAATATAGATCATTCAAAATATATCAATAAATAAAGTCCGACCATGTCGTACATTTGACGTACTAGAAAGACAACATTTCAATGTCATCTTATATAAGTCACTTTTTTTCATGCAATAATTAAAATAGTCGTACACTTCTAAATTTTTTTCAAAAAATACAGCTATTAAATTTTACTAAGGAATAAGATTGATATTAAAAGAAAATTGTTAATTCTAAAGTGATCCGCCCATCGGGGATTGCGCGCACATTCTTATCAATTAGTACTTAGGGAATTATGTACTATTAATGTACTATTAATAGCATGACGAAGATTTTCTAATCAACTATTATTAATTAATACAAAATTTAAGAGTGGTAATACGAATATATTAAAAATAATACAGGAAATAAAGTATGAAAACCATTTGATTTTCCGCTTATTTATATTTGAATAAATACATTTTTTTACGTGCATATGTATAAATGATATTCATTATAATTTATATTATAAATTATAGAAAAAACATCGAATGAAAACTTTTAAATATAATTTTTAGATAATAATAAATATAACTATAATTTTAAAGTTGACATATTTTCTGAAATCTAATAAGTATTTTAATGTTATCATTGTATTGAATCTTTTTTTATAATAAGAATAAGAAATAAACGACTTAATTAAATGAGGAATTATTTTAAGAAAAACCAAAGGATTCTAATATCATAATTTATAAGAAATACAAATTATTGGGTTGTTATAATTCAATAAATATAATTATAAAATTACCAATGTTGCTTATAATACAAATGTTCTAAATTTTAAATAAAAATTCTTCTGAGATCCAAAAAAAAAAATTTTACAAACATTATATTCTTTTTATCGTCACAGCGTGCCGATAAATGAGTAATATTATTAATAATAACCGTATAAAGAAATTGTGCCTAAAAATATTAAAAAATAAATGAACTAAATATATGTACATATAAAGCAAGGGAACTTGCTTTATACTCGAATGACTTAGTATGTTTCAGTAAATGTTAGTTCATAAGTCTTCATTAAAGTAATATTGATTATTACTTATGTATGATTATGTATGAATGGAATACTACGGAAAGAGAAACAATTCTAATAAAGAGTCACTATAATCATACGTGTAAAAGAATAAACTGTATATATCCCTGTGCCAAAGATTTTTTATTTCCATATTCTTTATTTCTGTATATTCTAATCAACCTTTTATATTTTTTAAAAATTTGATATGCATTATTAAATCGTGTCGTTAAAAATCTTACCTGTTCAAAGCCTCCCAGAATCTCTGTTGTGTCCATTGCTGAATTCACAACGATTGACTTCAGTTTCTGTCCTACTATTTGAGCTAGAACACGTACAACACTACTTTTTCCACAACCAGATCCTCCTACCTGTAATGAAAAAAACATATTTTTATTGCATTGAATTTCTTGGGAAAAATTTGTAAATTACGTGCATGAATCCTTACGAGTATCGACATCCAATTCATTGCGACACACTGTGCAAGACTTTGAAGAGTTGATATTTGATCGCGAAGAAGTAACAAATTTTGATCGTCGTATATAAAAGTGTCAGATCGTTGAAGAGCTACTTCACCAAAATATACGTTTTCATCGGTAATATTCATTACCGGAGATGGCAACATTGAGTACTTCTCTTCGGGAAACATTTCTTTGTAAATGTTCTTTACCTGCAAGCGTAAATTATATTAAATATGAATTTTTAAAAAATTGAATTATATTACTTTTCAATATTTTAAATTTAATAATATAATTTGTTTTTATTTGTATCAGGCAAAATTATTAATATGAAACTTAATTAATTTCCAAACTTTATATTATAGATATATTAAATTATTTTTAAAACTAGTACAAACGAAAATGAAATTTTCATTTTTTAGAATTTTCATTTTAAGAATTTTTTATTAAATTACCTTTACTAAAAAAAGTTAAAAATTCTTGTAGGTCTTTCAATTAAAAAAAGTTTCACAATCAAAAGAATACTTGATCTAACAAAATTTTAATGTGTACAGATGCTATACCTTTAACTTGTCTTCTTTTGTTCTCATTCTATCCACATAAATAAGCTCCACTGCATTTCCGGGATTATAAATAACGTTTCCAATTTCATCAGTTTTAACACCTGCAATTATCGCCTCGCACCATCTGCAAACATCCCTCAGATTCATTTCCCAGGGCGCTCCATAAAATCCCCAAGCAACTCCTGCTTCCCTTGCCACCTTCGAATTAAATGCAATGATTCTATCGATGAGTTCCTGATCTAGATCTGGAAATTGCGTGGTAACTATAAACTTCAAATCTTCGTCCATTAATGCATCTACAAACACCTGCGAAAATCTATTCAAAAAAGACTTGGGCAATCCACGTCTCGCTCCACCTTGCCTCAGCGGATTTTGACATGCGAATAACTTTGTTTCAGGTTTTACTGTAAAGCTCTTCCCTAAATGAACGAAAAACAATTTTAAATCGTAAATAAGGTAATCTAGTTCAAAGAGAAACTCTCAAATTATTAACAAATCAAGTCTTATGCCATTTCTAATATAATTTAAATTTATATATAATTTATTTATAAAAACAACAAACATTGAATAAAATTAGTCATATGTTACATAAATTATTTATTCAAATTAAAAATTCATTTAATGCTTATTTTAAAACTGGTAAAAAATGTTATTCAATGCGTGAAAATATTTATTTTTAAATTAAATATCATATTCTTTTTTGTTATTTTTATTTAATTTTTACAAATATTTTCAAAATATTTAAAAAAATTTAATACTTTATTTTATTCTTGCATTAATTTATATTAATGTAAACGATATCAATTGTAAACTTTATATTAATTTCTTGAAATTTTTATAATTATATTTCACTTACAATAAAGTAATCCTTATTGTATATATAAATAATTATAAAAATGAAACCTTTATAACTAGTTTTTACAAATAATTTGAATCATGTTAATTAACAGATTCCTAATTAAAGAAATTTATTAAAAAGTAATCTTTGAATACTATGATAACGAGAAATGATTTATAAACGAAGTTATAAAAGATACTATGTATGCATACCTAGTTCAGGAATGTAAACTTCTCCTCGATGATCAAAGCAAGCATTCAGGCCCTCGAGGACCGACTGCGAAGCAAGATTGAGCTCATCTAAGAGGATCCAATGTCCGGCTCTCAATGCACGGAGAAACGGACCATCGCGCCAAGCAAACTCCCCACCTTTACCACCTTCGACAGGCAAGTCGGCTCCAAAGAGATCGGACACATCGGTCTGATCGCTTAGATTAATACGTAAACAAGTATGACCGGATGCCTTTGCGAGTGCCGAGACAAGACTCGTTTTACCTACACCAGGGCTACCTTCAAGAAGGATAGGTTTACGCAGCTGAAGGGCTCGTAGAAGTTTAAGAGTATTTTGTTGAGTTGTTGGTGCGAGGAAAGTGAATGAAAAATTGTCTTCATTGCAACTATCAGAGCCTCTCGAAATGAAAAAGGGAGAAGTACCAAAAACTTTATTTGTATCTATCGTATCTTTCGACTCTACATCCATTGAATTTTCAATACAGTTAAATGAATTTAAAATGTTCTTGTGAGTTGACAAAAAGATCACAGCATTTTCTTTAAATATCTTAAGCTTCTCGGTGCTGAAACAATTGAAATTCATTATGAATTAATTTGATTAATAAATTTACGTGCAAAATGGTCGTAAAAATAGTTTACTATATTTTTTGAAATGTTAATAAGTATTTATTTTCTAAAACTGAAGCATTTGAATACGTGAAAAATATTAAACTGAACAACAACGAGCCAATTATTTAAAAACTTGAAATTTTCATTTTACCTCTCCATACTCGTCAATCCAGATCCTAAAGCATCAATATACGTTAAACATGCTCCTTGATAATAAGCATCCCCAAGACTCAATTTAAA
This sequence comes from Wiebesia pumilae, assembly GCA_018907045.1. NCBI lineage: Eukaryota > Metazoa > Arthropoda > Insecta > Hymenoptera > Agaonidae > Wiebesia > Wiebesia pumilae. The sequence continues at coordinate 6,896,121 of JACCHZ010000181.1, read as the reverse complement.
GGCATTGTTCTTCTCTACACATATATTTATAAAATTGACCCAACTTAAAATATCTCTTATGCTAACGGTAAATCTTTTTCCAACATCTGATATAGAGAGCCATTGAAAAAAACTTAAAATTCTTTCTGCCACCTCACTTCCGTGATTTCCGACGTTTGCACCAAGATTATGCTCGATAATAGACTTCAGATCCTTTTTGTCCGTGCACCCATCGCACCAAATCTCCGTGAAACGATTTCTTAGCGCCGGTGATAATTCCTTCTTGCCGTAATCACCACCGGGATTCATAGTGCCGATAAAGAAGAAATTCTCATTAGCAATAATTGTGTGATCCACAGAATCCTCGGCAATATCTACACCCTTTTCGGTCAACAAAAGACTCCTCTCGGGCTCTAACAATGAATTCAGCCTCTCCAAAACGCTATCGTCTGCCAATGAAATTTCATCGGCGAGGAAAAAATCCCCGTTTTGCATCGCCTTTATCAATGGACCATCGACCCATTCAAAAAGCCTGTGATTGTTCTCGTTGTCGGAACTTCTGGCTGGCCTCAAATTACCAAGGAAATCCGATGATTCGGTGTGCATATGGCAATTCACCGCGTATAGTTTTCTTTGACTCATTTGAGCAATCAATTGGCATATCGTAGTTTTTCCACCTCCAGTCTCTCCAACGAGTAGCACCGGTTCCTTGAATTGATAAGACTTCCCCACGAGAACTGCCATTCTTCTCATATGATATGTCCAAACGACATGCTTAAAAGATGAAGTATCCCTCCTTTCGATCGCTTCCAAAATTGATCTTGTCACAGGAGAAGTATTGTCACTTAGAGTAAATAAATTCTGCGGATTGACGTCGCGTTTTAAATGTTTCTTTATGACTTCCCTAAAAAAATAAATTACAAATACTTTTAATTGACAATTAGACAATAATGTCAAGGAGCAGATAAAATAAAAATATTTTAAAAACGATATATGAAATAAAAATATAATTACTTATCGACATCTACCAAAGTGATGTCTGTGAGTCGCTATATAAAAATTTAATTTAAAAACTTAAATAATTATATTATAGTTATAAGTTAATTATCCGTAAATTAATATGAACTTCTACTATTGAAAGTAATTTCATGTTTACAATTTAAATTTTATAGTGATGGTATATTTGTTGAATATAGAATAAAAAAAAACTCACCTGATTTCCTCGGCCTCTTCTGATTTTCGTACCTTCGCGGCAAGAACAAGATATCCCTCGTCCGCTAAATGTTGACTCCAGTCATAAAATTTACCGCCAACATCGAGAGCTAATCTGTACCTCTCGCCCCACCTGAAAAGGTCTCGCAAAGTGATGAAGCCCTGTTTACCAGCGAACGCGGCCGTGTTCTTTCGACGCATTTGTAAATCCGTCATAACCGCAATGATTTGCTTGCAGTACGACATCGGCATACTACAGCGTTCGTGCAAGATCGTTTGGAGCTCCGATGCAGGAATCTCGTCAAAATGCAGCTCGACGAAACGATTTCTGAAGGCTCGGGATAAGACTTTGCGGCCTCCGTAGACTCCAGGTGGATTCTACGTTGAAAAATATTCGTACTTATTAAGCATTGTATGAAGGCATACATTTACGTAAACCTAAGTTCGATTAAAATTACACTTTATGTAGAAAATAATTATTTTAATTTTATCTAATTGTAATTCGAAGAAAAAATTTAACTACTGTAACACAATTTTAAAATTATAAAACCTGTATCAAACCAAATTTACGGTCTTCCGATTGCAAAAGAAAAATGAACGAAATTTAACTAAATTTAACTAAAATTAACCAAAAGCATTATAAAATCAATGTATGCATTGAATATGAATTTAAAGTACGAATTATGATTTAAAAGCATACATTAAATTAGTTAAATCTTATAGTTATAAGTTTTATGTATAGTTTATTCAATAATTGTTATTCTGTTGAGTTACATTTCTAAAACGTTATAAAGTAAAACTAATACAATTGAATTTCAAATTTGAAAATCAAATGAAAACTTAAGTCACCTTCGCTGAATTCGTGTACTTTTATTTAAATTTAAAAACGATTTAAACCATCAACAACTTCTGGACGAACACATCATTTAAACATATATTAAGTTTCACATTAATGTTTACTGCATGTACTTTTTATTTTGGAATGACTTCTACAGTCAATTATAATTGATTTTTATTTATTTAACGGGTATTTTTTATATCATCGCGTATTTTTCAAGGTTTTTTAAACGTTCACTTTTATTAATAGTTTAAATTTAAAGTTCTAAAGTACATATATATACATACATATAAAATATATATTTTATAATTTTATGTAAAATACTGTAGAATTATAAAAATCGTATCAAAGATAGAAAATGCATTGCAGATTAATTTAATTTCAAATTATCTATGATGTAAACAAATATTTACCACTACATGTATAATTTAACATTAGATAAGTCAATTAATAAATAGATATTTATATCATACGTAAAAGTAAGGCGATATAATTTTATTTAAAATAATATTAATAATATGAAAGTTTGTACCAGACAACGTATTGAAAAACGATAAATATAAACTACACTGTAAAAAATTTAGAATCAAATTCTAAAAAGATCTCTACTAAATGTTTGTTTTTATATTTACAATTCAATTTTAAACTGAAAATCTTTGACACATTAGTTTTTACAATGTAGAAATCTAGAGGAATTTATATGCGTCCAAAAGAAAATTTGTGCACGTTCTGAATATAATCTGTAATGATATTGTCTTTTCTTGTAAAAACAGAGTTCTATATACAAGAAGCATTTTTGTTAAATATAATAGATGCAATACCTGAGTAGCGAATAGCATAAAGTTCTCGTGTGCTCTGACAGTCTTCTGAGTCTCTGGAATGAACAGCTCTCTATTGTCATCGAGGACTCTATTTAATGCTTCCAACACATCACTCGGGGCCAGATTGAGTTCGTCTAAAATAATCCAGTAACCCTTGCGCATAGCTTCAACGAGGATACCTTCCTTGAATACAAGTTTCCCTGACTCATTGGCCACGTAACTTCCAATATACTCCTGCAGATCCGTGTGTTCATGATTGTTGATTCTCACGCAGACATGTCCCGAGGCCTTGGCAAGATACGTGATTAGACTAGTTTTACCAACAGAAGTATCCCCTTGAAGCAAAAGAGGTATCTTTCCGATTGAAACAACTCGTACGACATCCTTCAAGTTGCGTCTCACAGTCTCGGTGAGTACGTAGTTCTGCGAAGCTTCGATCTCGGCGGTACCCTTTACCACCCAATAGCCTTCAAACTCAATGTGATCTTCCGTTCCAGAACACCTGTCACATGTAACAAAAGGGATTATTTTGCCTTTTTGATTCAATATTATATTATGTTTTGAAATAAGTATAACACATCGCAATCCGATATGAAAGTCAACAGCTGCATTTTGACAATTTTTTAAAATAAGTCTACTGTCTTTAATCACTGTTCAACTAAAGATGGCTCTTTAAAAACAACTTTAATTTTCAAAATAACAAATTCGTAATTAATCTCTTATCAACATATGAATAATATTGTAATTTAATACAACTATTTTAATAATAATATATCAACTTCCAAAATGAAACAAATTTTCAATTACACAAAAAGAAAATCTACTTCATACTTTGCTAGTATTAACTTTAATTTTATTAAAATATAATTAATTAAAATTATCTTCAAATATATTCATTGTGATTTTACAACAACAAAAAATTAAATAAAACTTATTAAGTATAAGAATTTTTTATAAGCACTTACAATCATGTAAATAATTATCAATTTGATTAATTTTTATATTATATTTTATTTTATATTATTAAATTGTATTTATTATAAATACAGAGATTTTAGCTTTCCCTTATAAAGTAAATTTAATAAATTATATAATTTGATAATTACAGCCTTTAAACAGAACAATTAAATAAAATTTATTTTTAACATTAAAATGTAATATAATATGATAAAATTGAAGTCTTTTACCTTGGCTTTGGAATCGGTGAATTTAAAATAGCTTTTGTCGCTTTCTTATCTAAAATCGCATAAGCGATCATCATTTGCACAATAGGATATGATTTGTGATCTAATTGAGTAAGGAAGCTTAAACAAAAAGCTTCATATAAAGATCTTAACACTACACCACATGGATTGTTAGCAGCGATACTCAAAGCTCTACACAACGTTCTCAAGCTATAATGTGGCTTGTGAGCTGTTCCATCAAAAAGACTCCACGTCGCTTCCTTCCGTACCTTCAAGTAAAATTTCACAATTTCTTCTTGTTTATTAGAAGGAAGATTCAATTCATTTAAGTAAGAACCAACTAAAAGTTGCAAATCTGATCTTTCTGTGAGTTCGTCGATATAAAATTCGGTAAATCTGTTTCTTAATCCAACCGGTAACTCTTTTTTACCTATGTCTGTAGCTGGATTCATACAAGCAAAAATGGTGAAATCAGGATGCCGTTCCACAGATTCTTTGTCGCCTCTCTCAAGTAGAGACAACGAGCCAGAGGAACCTTCAAGCAAACCTGACAAACACTCGAGTGTCTCAGAATTAGCTAAGTTTATTTCATCAAGAAGTACCCAGTGGCCTTCTTTCAAGGCCTTTATGAGACTTCCTTCAATAAATGAAAAAGCTAATGTTAACTGAGACTTCACTTGAGATGTTAGTTTATCTAATTTTGTAGATAATCTTTCCCATTTTCTTAAAGTTTCTTTACTTTTAATTTCTTCCAAATTTTTTGACTCACCAATCTTACCATTGACATTCATGATTTTACACTTTAATCTTTTAATAGCAGCATTTGTACTTGTACTCATGAGGCCAATTAATATTTTCCATTTACTTTTTGTATAACATGTGCCAATGTGATTCAAAAATTCTCTATTCGGTTCCACAGCGAAATAAGAACGAAATAGAATTTCAAATTCTTCTCTTATTGGAAAAATTAAATACTTCAAATCTACTGGTTTATATCCACCAAGAAGATCTGCGCTTTCACTTTGTTGATTCATATTAATTACTATCAATTTGTGTCCAGTACTTCGAGCCAAATATTGAATTGAACTTGTTTTTCCTGTACCAGTTTCACCCACGAGTAAAACTGGTTCGTTTTGTGCTACACAACTGGTAATACGCTCTAACAAACATGCAGATGGTCGAGTGAAAGAAAATTTAGTTGCGGTTTTTTCAATATTCGTTACATGCAACTTCTTTCTTTTTAACTTACTACGACCACTAATAAAGTATTCTGGTGATAAAGTAATCGATGGTTTGTATGTTTGCGAGAAATATTCAGCTTTGGTTTTAATAATTCCTAGTTTATTACCAATTGCTATTGCTAATAATAATCTTTGATCTGTAAAAGAATTAAAAATATTGTAATTAAATATACTCATCAGTTTAGAATTTAAGGCTGAAAATTTTACATTTAATTTATATTTTATTAACTTTTTTAATACAAAATTTTCTAATAAACCTGAAATATTCAATGCTTTATAACTAACCTTGATTGGATACAGAACAACAGAATATATCAATTGCATCTTGAAATAATTTTAAAGCTGAATCTGGTGATGAAACAACAAAATCTAATGTAGCTCTTGAGCACCACTTTATAAGGTCTCTTGTCGAAATTAGTCTCCCAGTCTTTAAGATTGTTCCATCATCAACACTATCATCAAAAGTATTTATTTCGTGGTTTCCAACTGAAAATAACAAGAAAACATCCACCATCCTTGTAGCAACAGTATTCAATACTGGAAATAATGTTTGAATAACAATTACTAGCTCTTCTTTAGACAAGGGTTCCATGTTAACACATAACCAATGCTTTTCTAATAAACTTGTTGATCCAGATGTCTGCAAATGAAAACCAGCTGTTGTAGGAATTAATCTTTGTGTAACAAATAATTGAAATCCACTTTTGACATGAATGGTATCTCGATATCCTGGTACAGATAAAGTTCCAATTTCCATTAAGCTACTTAAAATGCTTGCAACATCTAATGCTGCACTATCAATATCTTCGAGAAGTAACCATTTTCCAGCAAGTACTGCTTGTGTTAATACTCCTGGCTGCCATATGAACTCTCCTGGTATATCTGTACATCTATAGGTTCCCAGAAGCATTTTAGAATCGGTTTGGTCACCCAATTGTACTTTTATAAAATCTGAAGATCCATGACCAGTTACTTTTGCTAAATATTCCACTATAGCTGTTTTACCACATCCAACAACACCTTGCAAACAAATACATTTTCTCGATGCTACAGCAAGGGCTAAGCTACGAAGATTTTCTTTCATGGATTGGACAGAAACTAAATCAGTTTTTAAGCTTTTCATTTCTTTCTTAAAAACTGGTAGTAGAACACTAGCAACGGATACAACAGATGAAACATTCTTAGCTATCTCTTCTGTTTCTTTTGAAGAAATTTCAAATTGTGAAACTGTATTTGTATCACTTTCTTTATAATCAGCTATAAATTTATCTACATCATCGATTAAAGTTCTGGCACAATTTAATCGTAATGATTCTGTCATTTCTAAGATAATGCCAACACATTTTGTTGCAAGCCTAAAAGTAAATCATAAAGACCATATAAGATTTAGTTTTTAAATTTTTATTTTATGTAAAGCAATGGCATATTTGAATCTTATATATAAATTTTAAATATTTCTCTATTTTGAAAATCTCATATATATAATTAATAAGCTTTTAAGCAAACACAACAACAAACAGAAAATTTACTTTTCTTTAGTATTAAATAATAATATTATTAATTATAAGCAAATTAAATAAATACTTTTAATTTCTTTAAAAATAATTATATTGTTTTAAATGACATTTTGAGTTATATAGTTTTCAAAATCTCACAAGCTTTAATGTGGTTTGGTAATTATTCAAATAATGAATAAAAACAATTGAAAAATAACAATATATTTCATTAGTGAAATTGACAAATAATTATATGTATCATAATCAAGATGTACATAATGTATTAACTGATTAACTGCTTATAGTTTTCTTTTACTTACCAAACACTTACTCATCTATTGATATATGAATAAGTATCATACATTCGGCAAAATTAATATAAAAATGAGAAAAATTAGAAAATTTTTTATTTGTATGTTAATTAACACCATCCATAAGTTAATTATGTTTTTAAGAATCTTTACATAAATTCATTAATAAAAGATTTTTAAATAAAAAACTTAATCAACAACAGTTTTGATTCATGTATTTAAATGATTTAATTTTATTTATATTTATATTTATTTTTATAATTAATAACAAATCAAGTTTTTATTTTTTTAATATAAATCAATTTTATATTACAAGTTCTTATTAAACATATTTTTATACAGTTAAATATTATTTTGTGCATATTTTATGGATTTCTATGCAAATATTGAACAAATCTATAAATCTAAATTCATTTTATTGATAATATTAATCTTTTAATAATTCAGAAAAACATATAAATCACTTACCATTTTACTTTATCATCTTCATTTAACAAATATTTATAAAACTTGGACCAATTCCATTTATATTTAAAATAATGAGGTGAAGCTTGTAAAATATTACAGCATGCTTCGACAAGTTCATAATCTGTTACATGATTAGTATATAAGTATTTCTTGTACTTTTTTGTTTTTATTGGTTCATTGTCATCTTTATTTAGACATTCAAATGGTGATGGATTTGTTTCAAAATATTGTAATGCAAAGCTAAAATGTTCACACATTAGTAATAATTTGATAATTTTAATAAACTATATATATATATATATATATATATATATATATATATATATATATATATATATAATTTATAAACCACAAAAAATATATCAACTTACCTAAGTACATCTGGGTGTATTAAAATTAACTTTCCAATAATAGTACAATTCAATTTATGCGCTAAATCATCATCGCTAGTATAAGAGACAAATTCTTGATCTTTATTTATCGACATATTTAATAAAATAAGTAATAATTGTGGGAAACATTCTGATACATCCCTTGCATATTCTGAATCCATCAAAGTATCACATAATAATTGAAATATTTCTTTTTCATTTTCTTCTGATAATTTCTGATAAAATTTAACAAATAATTTATAATCAGACGTACAAATAATGTTAAATTAAGATATATATTTTAATTTTTAACTTACTCCAATATTCAGAAAGTAGGCGAATTTGTTGTTATAAATTTCGCGCTTTTTGCAAAAAGTTGTCAAATTATTTAGTAACATTGTTACGATTTTATTAAAAAAGAATTAAACGCAACTATTAATGAATATCAATAAAGAAATGTAATTTCGATCTGCAAAATACTGTTCCCACATGCCGATCTTGAGAGCACTTAATAAAAAGGTTATGTCATTAAAGCACGTGTCTTTAAGCCGCTTCTTACATCAGAATTGATTTTATATCTGAAAACTACCTACACATTGTTACCGGCAGCAGAATTGATCAACAGATTCTTAACATATTTTCATTCTGTTAAATTGCTTTGGTTTTCTCGTTGATTCAAAGTCACTTAATTTCGCTTACGCGGCATATACGTACATGCATGCTGGATGTGTACCTATATAAATAAATATGTGTGTATATATATGTATGTATGATGCGCGCGCGCGCGCGAATACACATATACAATTAACCCCATTAGGAACACAGTAAAGTCAGCTACCAGATTTTAATACCTAATATTTCGAGAATAGATAATAAAATTGATTTTTAAAATGCAATGTAATTAATAAATATTTTTTTACGAGTTAAATTGTACGAAAATAATTTCCAGCTGCATTAAAAAGATAAATAGTGAGTTAAATTATGTTACTCTTATTTTTATTCGTATCTTCAAGAATATTATATATTCTTTCTTAAATAGTGTATTACGAAAATTTATTCCAATTTAATTATAACATGTTTAGCTAAGTCTTTTTAGGTTATTTTTAATAGATCGTCGATTAGTACCTACAAACTAATTTTTTCAAGTTGTGCAAGCACGTGTATTGTTACATAACATAGTTCTTTTGTAAATTTTGTTCCTTAAGAAAAATATATATCTTTTATATTAACACACCTGAAAAGTATGCAAAAATTATTTAACAAAACTATCAATTATTTTTCAATTATGTCTTTCAAAGATTATAAGTTTACGCAGACAGATTTTGTTGATACAACCTATTACTTTTTGTTTAAAATAAATAACATGTACATAATAAATACTTATTTATTTAATTTACTATTCACATACATTTTGATAAAATCAGGACTAAGTATTGATTTTCATTCTTTATGCAAATATTTTAAATTTTTTAAATAATGAAACCTACTTTGTAGAACATGGTGAGGTCAAAAGGATCACAAGTAGATAAGAAGCGTCGTCGAACATCTTTAGAAATAGAAGAAGAACAGACTAGAACGTTGTATATCCGTATACCCCACACAATTAAAGATGTTAATGAAATAAGAAGTTTATTCTTTGGAAATTTTAGAGTAAAACTTCCTAGACAATCTAGCAGATACTGTCATGTAATTTTCTCAAATTTAGAAGAAAAAATAAAAAACATGAAGGCCATAAAGAAAAAAGTAATTGATGGGAAACCTATTTATGCTGGTCCACCAAAACCCTTCAATTTAGAAAAGAAGAAAAAACCAAAAAAAAAAATTGTTATTCCTGAACCAAAACAAGAAACTAAAATAGAAAAATAGTGAGTATTTTTATTAATGAATAATGGTAAGCAAGAAAAGGTATTAATTTAAATAATTTTAGTTTATTTGTGTCAAATATACCAAGTGATACTAAAGCTTCTGAAATTAAAAATGCATTTCCTGGATCTCTAACTGTTGCTTTGTTCCAAAGGAAAATAAATGGCAAACGGTAATTAAAAATATTAAAATATATTAAATTGCATAATTGTTTAAAAATCCTTATAATATTTAGGCAAGCAAAAGTAAAACTGTCTTCACATCAATCTTGCTTACATTATGTTAAAAATCAATCGGAGTGGCCAATTATACGTGGAAAAAGAGTTTCTGTAGCCCTTTCGAAAAAAACAAATAATAATAACAAAAAAAAACAAAAAAAGGAAAATTTAAAACCTTTAGAAATATATGATAAGGAAAAAGAACCAAAAAGTATTTCGAAAACATTAAATAACAGTGAACATAAAATTGATAATGTTAATGCTGAAGAAAATGTAACAGATGAGGATGCAGAAGATGAAGAAGATACAGAAGATGAAGAGGATGTAGAAGAAGAAGAAAATGAAGAAACAGAAGATTCAAATGAGGAAGTAGAAGAAGATTCAAATGAAGAAGAATAAAGAAATATGTTTCAATATATTACTAATGTATTAATTGAAAGTTGCATAATTATAATTTATTTAGTTTTTAGTGTTTTTTACAAAATAATTATTAAGTTTAATATTTTTGTAATAATATAATAATTAGAATTTCTGAATATATTCTTTTTATAAAATACGTATCATAAATATTAATGATCATTTTGAGTTTATTACAGTAGAATTTTTCGTATATTTTATTTGCATCTTTCGAATTAATCGAAAGGAAAAAAAGTATAAAAATTCAAAAATGGAGATAAAACTGCATCCTAGAAATAAACTGAAAACGCCTCCTAGTGAAGCTGAAAAAAAAATTACATGTTACTTAAAATTTTCAATACTATTTACATATATATATATATTTGTATTTTGTTCGCTGTTATTACTGTGATATTATCCGTACTTATAAAAATGTGTTATAACTAATTTTATCTGTATATAGATTTGTTATAGATGAAATACTAAGTGTATGTAAAAACTGCTGAAAGTTATGTATATTATCAAATTTAAAATCTCAATAATAATTGCTGTAATACTTATTTTATGAATATATAAAAAAATTACTAACATACAAGGTTTATCCAAGATAGTACCAACTCTTTTCGCTCAAGTATTGAGGCCTGATTAGCAAATGTTAGGTGTAACGCTGTTGAACCAGGATATCTTTGAGCCTTCTCACTATTGACATATACAATCATAGCATAAGTACATCTTTCTTACATTTTAGATACACAAAACTTGTAACAAATAACGAATATTTTTAATTACAACAAATCACTTTATGACTATAACGATATTTTAAAAGTTCTGTCTTACTTTTTAATCTAAATCTTTTGTTAATTACATATTTTATATTTCGGTAAAAAATTGAGGTATCTGATTATAATAAAAAATGCGTACAATACAAACGACATATTAATGAGCTAAACTAAAATGCAAATATTTTAATTCTTTGTGTAGCTATAATATATATTGTTATATGAAATTTCATGAAAATAATTGAAAGAACTTATTTTAAAAAACACTAATTTTGCAAAAATTATTATACATTGTCTCAGTTTATAATATATAATATTTATTTTCTTAAATAACGATTGATTTTATATAAAAATGTTATTCGTCAGAATAATTAAAAACAGTGTTCTAATATTGTTAGTACTTATTTTAATTTGTTTAATAAATCTTTTATATTTATAGAGTAATTACAGTCGGAATTTAAATAGTAATTAATCTTTACTTATATTTACATAAAAATACGAAGTCCTAAATTATTTACGAAAAACTAGAAATAATTAATTAAACGCACTGAAATACAACCAGTGTCATGTACATTTCCTTTCATAAACTCTAAGTACGACTATTATTTTATCATTGAAATCGACTATTATCTATTTCCGCTCTGAATGACACTTACTAAAATTTTCCCGGCTTGAACCGAATGGCATTAAAAGGTTGTCCAGTTATGGAAATAGTGTAATCGGTGCCCTCGCAGTCTGGCAAACAATCGCATATAGAATGTAGCTTCAATGAGTAGGTATCCGGTATTATTTTCGCTAGACAGGGGATGTGCGTCAGATTACAAAGGGGTTCATGAGGATCGACGTCGTTTGCAAAGTAGTGTTTGCACTTGCAGTAATTGTATATTATTCTTTGTCGACATTTCTTGTAGCAATTATCCAGGCGATAGATTTGGTCTTTGATCGTTGGCCTGCAATGCAATTCAATCTGAAATATATTATCTTATCATCGAGAGATTTAATAAGGTCGGCTAAACAAAATTTATTAAACTTAAACATTTTCCGATGGATGGTTTATGTTGATTACGATAGTCTTGAGTCAACAAAAAGAAATCTCTATATACATTTAATATCTTTCAAATTATTGTGGTAATTATCGTCTAAGCAAATAAATTTGAATATTTTGAATTGTTTTAAAACGAATTAAATTTGAAGAAAAAGACATTGCAAAAGCATAACAACGTCGCAAGGAATTAAGATTAAAAATTGTCGTATTCATTTGGAAATATAGAAAGCAAAATGGGAAGATGCCAGCTCAAGATAAAGATATTTTATTTTTTATTATTCTTGAGACAACGATTTAGCAATTTTTCGCAAAATATAAAGGCAATAGAACGAGTTTGTTATGCTTAGGAGAAAGAAGATCAATTCACAAGCTGCACGGTTTATTGATTATTACAAATACTATTTAATGAAAAACAAATTTCAATTAATTTTGAACGCATGACAAGCTTTTGTGAACTTTTTTAACAATAAATTTATAGCGATGGCAGGATAAAAAAAATTTATAATATTTTTCAGCGTTTTTTACAGCAATTTTCAAAAACATTGTGTTATCATGAAACTTATCATGAGCTTTCTACCGTAAGACTATCTTCAACGTATAATGTATTGTTATAATGCTGTTATAAAAAAAAGAAAAGCGAAAAAATGAAAGTAATATTTTAATAAAATAATTCTCTTTGCAAAGTCGATTGAAGAAGAATCACCTGCATTTCTTTTGCTTAGAGGCGAGAGCCAATACCTCGGGGCTGGTGGTCAGGTATTTGCCATTCAAGCCAACGATGGTTTCGAAGGTGGAGGCCAACATGAAATTTATAGAGTTTGAACCCGGCATCGTTTGCTTGTCTTGTATCAAGACCTTATAGCCTCCACCGTAGGTTATAGCGGCGATACGATCGCTCACGTTGTAGGGCTTCAGCAATATCGATAGGATGTAGCGAGTACCGAAGTTAAAAGAGTACAGCTCGCGATTCCTCGACGTATTTCTAGATTTTTTAAAGCTCTTTTATTATAAAGCAATAACAATAGCAATAGAAATAATAATAATAATAATAATAATAATAATAACAACAACAACAACAACAACAACAACGATAATAATTTTCTTACGTACCTCAGGCACCATCTATGTTTATATTGCAAAATATTCACATAATATACTAGATGGTACAATATCGAAAATAATACAGAGAGTGATAATCCACTGGGCACTCTTTAATCGTTTTTATCTAAGAAATGACATCGAGTACCCGACATTTAATTGAAAACTTACTTTTTAGTCTTATTTACAAAATTAAGGATCGAATAATATTCATCGTAATACTCAAAAGATAAGGAGTTTTTATATCTCCGTTAGAGAGTTATATTACATTAGACTGCAAAAGAACGACGTTAAAGTTGAATATCTAAAAGGATTAAAAAAGTTACCCTGTCGTCCCATATTCGCTCTGCTCGATACTGTTGAAGGAACAACAGATGCCGTAAGACGTGAGCACGGGCACGAAAAGTTTGTCACAGGCTTCGGAGCGACCCTCGTACACGCATACTATCAGCACATCCATGCATCTCGGCGAGACCTCCTTCAGCAACTCGTGCACGCTCATCTGGTTCGCGTCGAGTATTCGCTGCAGCTTGCCAAGCTCCTCGGGGAAATGATTGTAGGGATAGACCAACTCGCGTAGGTGTCGAAGGCCGCGCTTGAAGTCCGAGATCGTAAGCCCGGGAGGGATGTACCTGAAAGTACTTGGATTTTACCCGATTTGCCTCATAGCTGCTAGGGACTACTTTTGAAAGGCAAGAGCGACTTTAAACGCCGAGGAAGTTCATTACATTATCTAGAGAAAATGGCTTTTCTATATAGTTCTGGTCATTTATACCCCTTACACACGAAGTTCTACCTCTTCTCGATAGAAACATCAATTTTAACCCGTTTAATGCTCAATACAACTGATGTATGTAATAAAATCAATATTAGCCGTAAAACCTAACGCGAGGAATGCAAAAAAGCCAGTTTTTAATTATAATGTTCAATGAAATTCTTCAACAACGATCTTTATATCTTATTAATTTTCGGCAAATAAATAGTAAATAATACAGAGAAGGTTTTCTTTGACACTGTAATCAGTGTCAATAACAAACGAGTAAAATAAATTAAATTCTGAAATTGAACGTTTTCGGAACGATATCCACTTTATTGAAACGTCTCTCTCTCTCTCTCTCTCTCTCTCTCTCTCTCTCTAATCAACACTTTTCTCTAATAATTTTAGCTCTCTTATTGATAAAAATATGAACAAGTAGAACGGAATTACGTAGGCAGGAATAAAAATATTCAGAATAAGTTTAAATATACATATTACGCATTATATATATTTACATAACAAGTTAATGCAAAATTAAAATGGATTAGGTCGTACTAACAACAGGCGGACATTATCTTAGTTTCATACATGTAATCATCCGGTTAAGGCTTCTCTTGGTTTATATTTCACGATCTGTGAAAATAAACATGCAATGAAAATAGAAAAATCACTGAGCAGGGGAACGAAAAAAGAAGCTTTCATTCGTTTAGTACAAAAAAATGTTAAATTTATCGAATGAATGGTAATTACTTTATTATCAGGTGGCACATCTGTTTGGTCATTTGGATTTCGAGAATTAGGCAGTATTTGTACACGATATTTCATTAATATAATAATAAGAATGTAACATTATTCTTTATAAGTCATTTTCGTAATAGAACAGATTGAATGAACATATCCTTCTATCCAATATTCAAGATTCAATAGGAAATGGTTGGTGCCGATTTCGATTATACATAATAGAAATTAAATGCATAATATAAAATTATAATACGTAATTCTTAAATAATAATAAGAAACGAAATAGAAACATGATTAAAGCTTTAAATATTAAAGTGACAAAATAACTTAATAAACCATATAATTTTGAACACTTTAGAATGAAATAGAAGAAAATATCTTTGTTTTAAAAGACAATAAACAATGTCTTCTTTTATATTTTATTTCGTTCGATTTGTTTTTATTTATTTAAAATGCTTACGTGCACACAAATAGAATAAACCAAACATTTTATATTTATTAGAAAACATATAATTAAAATTAATTGCCCTCCGAACATCAAAACTCATTACGTCATCTGTACGAGATCAGTAGCCTCATTTTTGCAGGATATTATTTACTCATAAATTTTCTCTTATTTTCTCATTTTTCTACTTTTCTTCTTAATTCCTCATTCTAACTACACTTCCAATCCATATTAATTTACATGATTTAATAACAACTTTAATATTAAGTAAAATATAGTCTTATCTTTCATAATTATATCATTTTCTATATATTGCATTTTACTGATCGTGTTTCACTTGAAACACTTTTCAAAGCTTTTCGTTTTTGAATATCATAAATTGCTTTTTTTTATCCTTTGTTATAAATTATGTTTTATATCCTTATAAAATGCCAATATTAGTATTTCTTATGTATATTATTAAAATTTGGAATATCAGAAAAAAATCATGTACTTTCTAAATTCATGTATGTTTTTTCCAACTTCTTTTTACTTCGTGTTTATTCTTTTTTATACGGTACTGTTATGTACATATATATTTTATTGATAATCATTTTAAGAGAGCAATGATTTAAGCATTGATTGTAATAAGGCCAAAATTTGTTTCAATTAAATTAATACTTGATTTAAATTCTGACTAATATAATTAAATTGCTTTAATTATAATTTTAAAATGTGCTTGAAAGAGCATCCATTTAAAAATAACTATAAAACATTATTTTCATTTGTCGTAACTTGAAATCCAATCCGTTGATATGAAAATAAGCATAGAATCCGAACTTATCATCTTGGGTGACATATTGTGAAAACGCTATGGTTATTTCACCCTTGTGGTCATTAAAATATTAATAAAAACATTATAAGAGAAAAAGTATAAATCGAATAATACAATTTTGAACAATCGGTACAAATAAAAAAGTTTCATTCCACTATTGACCCTTACTGTATCAAAATTTACTATAGCAAAAGCCTCTTGACGCAAGTGTTATTTACGCGCCTTAGCACATCTTTGTAAGTCTGGTACGAGTAGAGCTATTTTCTTGAAATCTAATATGCAAAATACTCATTTCTACCTACACGCCACGCTCGATTCACTTCTGACATTGTTACGAGTGCTCTACTCCATTACCCTATATTTCCATGGAATGTCAAATGCATATTTATCAAATGCATGTCAATGTATAAACTTCCCTGTTTAACAAACCGGATACGTGCCATATATAGACATTTCAGTTAAATACGACAACATTAAAACTAAATTGAAAACACCCGATTGTTACATTTTCGATATCGCGATAAAACTAAAAAAGTAGTAAAAATTTCTTGTATACACGTTAACGAAATAGTTTTATAGATATTACCTAGATATTACCAATGCGTCGCCTTTCTAAAGTAAGCGTTTCAAATAAAATCTAGTAATATTCTAGTAATATAGTGCAATTTAGTGTGTGTGTGTGTTTTTTAAACTTTGCGATGAATTATTTTAAACAAAGACTCAAGTTATCTCATTTTAGAAAACTGAACTTTATTTCTTTCCGCAAAAATGTCGACTACTATTAATAAAACAATTTTAAAGTAAACTTAATGCGTAAAGTTTCTTAAATCAATCAAAATACTTTTTTAATTTTAATATGAATATTCTTCCGCAAAAAGTAGACGAATTATGCATTTTTCTTAAAGCACAAGACTAATTTTAGAATAAAAAAGCTTTCTTTATCAATTGATCGCAAACTAAGTTAATTCTTAATGACAAAAATATCGCAGATTCTTTAAAAAGGACAAAATTAGAAGCACATATTACTTGCCAAATATACGAATACTTTTCCAGTCCAATTAAAAATTCGATAAAATTAAATAAAAATAGAGGTAACCTTTCTTGTGAGAAGAACTATAAATTGCGCACGAGTTTTTAGCTAAAGTACATTTTAACCTCCTTAAATCATGAAAATGTCGACATAAGTTTCAATACATGCATTACTATAAGAACATGCCTTATGTAAACGTACATAAATTAAATTTTTTTTAGAAACTATTGCGACAACCCAATAAACTGAATCCTTATTGTGTTTATAAGTTAATAATTAAGTTTAATTTCTGACAAAATACAACAATTAATTATCATGAAATGCTAAATTTAACAAACATTTTTAGAAATTCTCAATTTAACAAATATACTTCACATTTTAATAAAATCATTCTACTATTCAAGGACAGTAACTTTTATTAGAATTATGAATTATAAATTTATAGTGTACATTTTTCCACCGTGATTTATTAAATTATTCAGTGCTTATACTGCCTAAAGTTTAGAAGTAATGGCCCAATTGCGCTAATAAGTAACAATGTTTATCAATTATAAATATCGTTGTTTTGACTTTGTGCGAAACTCGATATGTAATGACTCGTAGCATATCACGGAGCCCAATAAAATGAATTCAATATATATTGCCTCTAAAGTTAGCACGATTACTTAAATTTAACTCAATGCGAGATCTTCTGACTTTCAAGTAATTTGTTTGAAAAACTACTAGCTAATCACAAGCATTAATAATTTAACTAATAGAAATGGTGTCTTTAATGGTTATTTAACGTAAGCATGGAATTATAAAACATGAGTTTGGATGGACAAAATTATGTATAAAAAATGAAACAATGTTTTCTTTATTTTTATGAATGATATAATATAGAAGATTATAGCTATAATATAGATATAATATATAGATATAATATAATATAGATAATAGAGATATAATATTATAATATAGATATACTTACAAATTTCGCTTGTTTAAAAAAAGGAGCAATCTTTCGACAGACACTATGTTTCCATGGCAAAGTGTCACCGATGGTACAGCGAACTTGAATGATGGAAATTGATCCGAAACTATGGTTGTTCGCATATTTCCTGATTCGTGTCTTTCGTAAAATTTATAAGCCAATGCACCAGCACAAAAGAGTGAAATGATAAGGATGACTAACCAAAGAAATCTGTACATTAATAAAGTACGTTGTTTATCATCTTATACGTTTGTTTAGAAAATTGATAATTTTCTATCTGGCTATTCACTCAAACTTAACCCTATTGATTAGCTGCCGAATATTTAAAGAAAGAAAATATACAGAAAACTGCAAATACTAATATTATTAACGTTATTGTCTCAACTTAAAACCATTGCATCAATTTGCAACGACTTATTTGCGTATTTCGACACTCAAGAATAATGCGGACTTATACGAGAGCGCAGTGATACGAGTGATCCTGAAACAATAGGGTAATAACGGAAAAGCAGACGTTAATAAGTGCAGCAATGATAAAACATCTGTAGGAGATATAGGCATTCATTAATGCATCACGTACTTGAAAAATGGAAGCGTCCCTTCGAGAAGAATCAATTGGTCTTCGAAACGTTAAGTTGTTAGATTATAGCGATTTTTAATAAAGAATTGGTACGTCTAAAGGTTACTTGTGTCAACCTTTACTTTCCATCATCTACGCGTGTTACAAAATCAGGTTTGTGAAATAGCAAGAGAGGGGAAGAGTGTCAAATCTAAAGAGTATTTCAAGCGTATAATCTTTTGCTAATACCTTAAAACAACAACGATGTAACACGCAAATAAGGATAAATAAATATCATATCAAAAAGCGCACGAAGATTAAAAATAAATGTAAGAAGAATTTCTGGCGACATATTTAAAGCCACATTCCTTAAAAGAAACACCCGAATACAAATTCAGCAGATTCTTGATATTTTCGTATATTTATATTGATAAAATATAGAATATGTTAACAATGTTTGCACATTATCATAACATAAAAGAAATGTATTACCTACATCTGCAGTTGGTATAAAAATATCTCGATATCTCAATCGTACGATGTTACGTAAAAATTAAAAAGTCTACAAACTTCTGAAAATCAAACACAACTCATGGACAAAATAGTATTTACAAAAATTGAAGTAGTAAACCGTAATCAAATTTAAAGCTAAAAAAAACTCGAAGATAGATAATAACAGAATTAAGAGAACGCTTGACGTCTTTGTCCTTGTTTCATCTACTTCTGACGCCATAGTATTGTTATAAAAACATGATTGTTATTTTACCTTTTTAATGAACACCAAGCTATTTTTGTAAAAGAATTTATTCTACGTTTATATTTTACATTCAATAATTACTTTCTAAATATGTAGTATTTAGAAAGTATAACAAACCTGCAAAAGTATGAATAATAATTTATGTCTACAATTATTTATTAGCTTGAACTTATCCATTAAATATATTTAGTGTTTAACAAAGAGTTTTCTTACTGATAAAACTAAATTCAATAATTAACGAATTATTCATTGAGTAAAACATAGAAGATAAATTTATAATAGTAAAAAAATTTAATTATCGATAAGAATAAATTAATTTCAGTATCAATGTGCTAGTTGTAGTTCTTAATAATTTGAATATCGCGTATAAAAAAAGATAAACGTGAACTACTCAAAGTTTGAATCATCTACACAAACGGATGCTTCTTAATTCTTTAAATATGAATGGGATATTAATTAAAAACCAATTAACTATTTTTACAGCTAATTATTATTAATAATAAATACATTTTTTTATTATTTTAAATAATAAATAAATAGATAATAGCATAAAAATATAAAATCTGCTTTGACTGATACTAACTTTGTTAATTTTAAATATTGAATATGTAAATGTATTTAAGCTTTTCTTAGGAATAGTCAAACTTTTATAATATTTCATACAATATTCATGAAAAATTATTTAAAATGAGTATGTGTTTTGCTTTATTATTCGTGGAATGTATTAAACGAATGATTGTAATAAACGAACAATGCACGAAATTTAAACGACACATTTAACAAAATTTAAAATTTTCTATCAAAATTAAGTAGTCTCTGTCAGAAAAAATAAAATAACTTTTTTTATCCCATACTTTCATTTTATTTTACTATAATCTATACAACATGTATATACACTACACACGTGTTATTTTTTGCGTAGCCTTGCATATTCACATTGTTATGCAGCAACATGGAAAAAAGAGTTTACTATCCTAATCAGAGCCTTATCATGCTAATGCCAGTAAGGTATTGATTTGTTAAATGCTTCAGTTTACACGAATGAAAATTTTAATTAAGAATATCTTAGTGTTGACCTTTTTTTAAACTGCAGTTTAATCAATATAACATAAGTGAGACTTCGATTTACTTATCAAGATTGAATCCATTCTTTCACATTTATAAATCAC
This sequence comes from Wiebesia pumilae, assembly GCA_018907045.1. Classification (NCBI taxonomy): domain Eukaryota; kingdom Metazoa; phylum Arthropoda; class Insecta; order Hymenoptera; family Agaonidae; genus Wiebesia; species Wiebesia pumilae. The sequence continues at coordinate 6,875,556 of JACCHZ010000181.1, read as the reverse complement.
ATATTCTTAAATTCTACTTAATAAGTTTAGTTATGAACCTCTCTATTGCGGTTTTTCCCTGTGCCGTATACTTGATTCCATGTACCGTTGATTCATTAGCAAACTCTCTGTACACTTGTATCAAAGTGTGCCAGACTTTGTTCTGCTCCCTCTGTCCATCTTTCGAAATGTTCTCCAAGTCCTTTAATTTCATGATTCAATAAGTGCTAACCGCCCAAAAAAATCATATTTAATTTTAATCGCTAATTTACGCAACTGTCATAAATAAACGAGCGAAGAAATTACGCAACAATGAAGTGGTTATATTTTGCAAATACTTTTTGAACTTTTCATCCAACAGAAATAAATAAAACTAGGAGATGAAGTGTACTTTTTATGATGGAGCTTCAGAATCGTACTAAAAAGCGTAACCACAATGTTTCTGCTGTAGGACTCGACCAAGTTTTTATTTATCCTGGATTATGCATTATAAATGTAGCATACGCTTACGCGTACATTCAATCGACTTGAATGTACGCTTGGAAGAGATAGCAATCGGTGCAAGGGATTTTGCATGTCATCACGTTCGTAGTATGTAAATTACAACGTGCGATGAGATTTCGATTTCGATTTCGATTTGGAATTGTCTCGATGTGTGTATACAATCCCATCGAACTTTTACGGCCATAGGTTACAAATTATGTAATTGAAGGAGTACCGCTAGTAAATGTCTATTACATGAGTGTGCTGTTCATATCTATTTTTGTACGAAAGGAACGTAAGTTGCGAAGAAAAACGAATGTTGAATCATGACAATGTGTGCGTTATATGTACATGTTATTGATTCGAGTAGATGGAGAAACACTTTAGCTGCGATAATTTTAGTTTATTCAAGTTACTTTATAACAATTACATTAATTTTATATTATATTATACTTTTATATCGTATTAATTGTTAATTATTATACACTAATACGTAATTATCATAGATGTATTCATTTTACCTTCTTATAAGTTATTCAGCCATACCCGTACATAAAATTTTCAATGCACAAATCAATAGCAATATGCGATATGCTTCGCATTCATTTCTTATTTTCTGAAAATAAAATTCATGCTTATACAGGTCTTTTTAATGTTTGCTTTCCTAAGTATTTATTATTTACTGTCGAAATCTTATAAAAATTATTTACACGTCTAGCTCTATCGGTCGTGTCATTAAATTTGTAATATAAGATTCAGTCGATATTACAAACAATTTTAATTATTATTTTACAAATAGTTACGGTAAAAATTGTATAAATTTTATTTAAATACGAACTCCCTATATATAATTATATAAAATATATAATTATATAAATATATATAATATATATAAAACCTCCCTATATATAATATATATAAAACCTCCCTATATATAATATATATAAAACCGAGTTTTATAATTAACTTTAAATCGGTAGAACAAAAGAACAATTATGTTGTAAAAATTAAAATACCGATGCATTGGCATAATTTGTATAAAGCTTAAAACGTGCATGATTTAAAACCTGATTTAAAACCTACGCAAATTTTTTTGTTCATTGTCTCACCTAAAATTTGTATAGTATACTGTTAAACACACACTTACAAAATAACGTACAAAATAACAGATTTAGAAACGTTCGACACAAATGAAACCCCCTACAAGTTACCCGTTACTCTACTTCCTCATAATCTAAAATATTAACTTAATTTCCTTTACCGAGCCAGCATAAGCTAAAAAAGCGCACATTACAAAGATTTAACGCAAAATAATTTTTATTAATATTATTAACGTTTTTGAAATTAAATTTAAATATATAATGAGTGGCAAGCATACATTATGCATTGCATATAAATGTAATTGCTGTTCTTTCTCACCTAATTCTAGGCTTGAGCTTTTTCTACTACGATAAATAATTTTTGAATGTTACTATCAGCGTTTCTCAACGATACAAGGAGGTTAGGGAAATACGTACGCATACGTAGTGGATTTATTTAAAATTGTTTGTGTTTTCACATCAGTACTTCACATATATAAGGCAGAAATAAAAGTTACGTATAAAAATTAGTTATTTAAAATTAGTAAGTATGTAGTAGTATTGAAACGATTAACGACAACGTTTTATTTTTTCTTTTAGAAGTGAAGTCCTTTGCGGCTAAAATTTGGTATTTTCTGCGTACAATATTTATTCACAGGCAAGCAATCACATATACGTGACGTGTAAATAAAAATAGTACATACTACTTTCGAAGCGATCGAAACTCTCTCCCTCGTTTTCTCGTGCATGCTTGTGTGTCGCGCACAACTCTTGCCATGCAATGATAAACAAGGGTCATAGGCATTTATATTAATAAGTAAAATTAATGGATAACAGCCAAGGTAAAAAACGATATCCGAATTATAATCTAATACCATCAATAATTAGCAGGTGTTTTAGATTATTTCGATAAAAGAAAATAAACAGTTTTTCTTTGCAACAATTTACCCTTAAAGTTTTATTGGAAATGGAACATTGTTAAAAATAAAAAAGGGCATCGTTCTCGTATAATATCATTCATAAATCTTGTTTTTTAAACGTAAATAATACTCCAAAGGGGGGGTGGGAGGAGGAGAGCAGTGTGGCTACGCTCAAAGATGCCTTGGTTAGGTGGCAGTAAACATTAAAAAATAAAAATGACCGAGCCGAGGTAAACGCCGTAACAGTTTGACGTCTGTCCCTTTTCTCAATCACAAGTTGCAAGTATTTTGCGGAGATACGCTTGCAGTTGAATTAAATAGGAAAATGTGACGCGAGTCGTCGATTCGCGTGTGCGCGTTCGCGCATATACATCGCCCATAGTCGTGCAGAGGGACTCTCGCAAAAATCGCCCAGGAGAACCAGATGTTGTCCCTGTACGGCTCCATTGGGCATTGACGTATCCCGTGCGCGCGCACACGCACACGACCGCCCACGGTATTTGTGCTTCGCGCGATAAGGTACACACATTCGTAGGAAGGAGGGAGAATCTCTGTAGAGGCGCGCAGTAATGCGCACGAGTACGATTTTCGCGATTCGCAAAAACAAGCGTGTACGCGCTACTCTCCTCTCCCGTTTCACTGGCGATGATATAAAGGTGGGTAGGGGGAACACCTACACAAACGCCCTTGGCACTGCTCGGGAGAAAGCGGGAGAGAGGAAAAAAGCGTCAAAAAGAGGGAAAGAGGAGAAATAGAAAGAAGTGCGAGGCTCAACGTAATCGGACATTATCATCGTCGCATCTCGGAGCTCGGCGAGTCGTCAGTCGCCAAGATTTAAAAAAGGCCTTGATGTCGTGATGCCGTGATTATGTTATTGCGGAAGAAGGCGTCGCAGCAGCATTAGTGGCAGAAGAAGCGCGGACCGATCAAGACCGCGACTACACGCGACTACACGCGACTACACGCGACTACACTAGACCGTGAACGCGCGATCATCGCCGCAACTGCTGCTGTACTGAATGCTGATACGTCAGTGCGTGAGAGTGGTAGTGCGATGCCGACGGGCGTGATTTTATTCTCGCTGTTGCCCTCGCCGCTGCTGAGCTGCTCAGTACGATGCTGCTGTCGCCGTCATCTGGAGCTAACCTAAAACGATAAGCCTCGAGGGAATTATGGTAGCCGAGTGTGGAGCTACGAGGAAGAGGAACAACGACGCTGATTTGTCTGGGAAAGCAAAGTCTTCGTCCAGCGAAGAAGAGCAGGAGGACGAAGAGGACGACGACGACGAGGAGGAGGAAGATAAGGAGGGTATGTTCTTCGAAAGAAGGAGCTTCGCGCCGTCCTGGAAATTCCTTTGAGATCTCCGACGTGCGTGCCTTTTAATTTTATGAATGTGTATAAGGAGCGGTAGTTCTTGTGTCTCGTTGTCTACTTGTTCTACCTACAATTTGCATAATTTTTATGCGAGTGAGAAGGCACACTCTTTTAACGTGAGACTGACGTATCTTCTTCCACGCTAAAATAGGAAGAGAAAGGTACGTATTTTCCGTATTTGTTCTCCAGTTCATTTCGTTTATTCTTCTTTCTTGGTTTTTATTTCCTCTCTCTCTCTCTCTCTCTCTCTCTCTCATACGGAATAAAACTTTCTATTTTTAGTGCACACATTACTATTTTTTTTAACCAATGTTTATCACTTATTTTATTTTTAATCTTCTTATGTTAATATACTGTATCAAATAAATAAGTTCCCTACTATTAATTGCCTTTATAAACTTCAATTTAACTGATCTTTAAATTTTCTAGTTATAATAATTTTCTGCTTATTTTATATATTATATAAGTATTTATAACTACTTTTTATTTTTTACAAATTTATTATCTTAAGTATTTAATGATAATATTGTTGCAAAACTTCTGTCATTTCTTCTCTTTTCATTTCCAATAATCTACTAAATATGAGACTTCATTATTCTAATTATTTTATATCTTTAAATTATCTTTAAAAGTAGTCTGGAAGTATACTTGCCTGCCCATTAATTAAATCATCTCAAAATTATACCAAAAAAGTTATTTATCTTCTGCATTATTCTAATCTAAAAATATCAATTAATTTATAAACAAAAATAAAAAAATTGAATTTATTATATTTTTATATTAAAGTCTTTTCAAAACAAACGTTCTTACATTTATGAATTATCTTGTTATAACTAATATTACTATCTTTTACACTTATAATTTATAACTTCATTTATAATATATCATATTCTCAAACAAAATATTTATACAATTTTTATTTTTTAAATTTTTTAATCAGAATATATGAATAAGTATTTAAAATGTTTATTTTTTCATCCAAAATTTTCTTATCTAAAAGATTTTTATGATAAGCAATAATTCTTCAAACTACCTAATTTATATGGTAATTCACTTATTAAAAGATATGTGAATACCCATTTGTCTGTGATATATGTTTCAAGGCAGATGCACTTGCAATTGACTATAAACCAATTACTGACCTATCATTATAATAAATTTAATAAAACCAATAACTTTAGAAATAGAATTATCCATTAGAAGGTCAGTACTTGGTACATGGTCGACTACTAAAGCAATTACATTATTGCGCAGATGCTGCAGTAATCTTTCATCATAATATAATACAAAATGAATACATTTTTAAATCAAATTAGTCTCATAATTTAATACTATTAAAGAACTTTCTTTGCTTAAAATTGCTTATACCTATCCACCAGTATAGTTTTGAAATATGTGATAATTATTCTAAATATAATCATTTTATACAACTAATTTTCAATTTTAGTTTTATAGAAGTTGATAGCCCTATTTAAACATAGCTATTTGGCATGAAAAATTTCTTGAAAGTATACAATATAGCTAAAACTATATCTATTAAAATTAACAAATATTATATTATTTTTAAAGTTTTTGATGCTTTTATTTGTTAAGAAATTGTTTGATTACGTAGTAGAAGGACCAGTTTCTCATAACTAAATTAACATATTAATCAGTTTTTAAAATTGAATAAAGTAATTTATTTTGTAAGTTAGTACTTTTTAATGTTTTAAATATAATTTTATTAATTTTAAAAAAATATTAAAGTTTCTCAATATTTTCTCAAATTCTTTCAATATAAACTCTTTCAGAAATATGTAGATTAAATAAAACTAAAAATTTATACACGTAAAATTTACACACATTTTAAAAGGTATTTAAATATACTTAAAAATTACAAAAATTGTTACTTGTATTAAAAGCAAAATGTTGATACTTAAATTTTGTTCACAAGTCTCTATTTGTATTCAATAGTAATTTATAAATATTTATCAAAGAGATTTGTATTGTAAGCTTTACATCAGAAAATATATTAAAACAGTCAACGATTAAAGTATTATAATATTAGAAGTAATTGGTTTTGTAAAATAAAAGATTTCTAATAGTTCTAGTAAAATAAATAATGGAACTTTTTTATTGGAAACTCAGAAATTAGTACTTTATATAGAATCATAATTGTACATGTAGATATATAATTTTCTTATTCATTCAAGTATGCATATCTATCATTTTCTGTAACTAAACTACAATTGAAAAAATGTTAAACAATATTTTGTTATTCATTTTTCTACAAATTATGAGAAATCTTTTATTTTACAAAATTGATCACTTTTATTATAATTCTTCAATATTTGACTAATTTAATATACTTTCTGATGCAATGATCACGCAAAAAGTTCAAATCTTTTTATTTATATAATATGTAATATATGTAATAAAATAACTTTTTAATTTTAGTGATACAGTGAAGATGTCAATCAAATTTTTGCCATAATCTTGGTATTTATCCAAGTATTTAATCAAGAAATTGTATACAATGCATATCTTTGGAGAGTTATGGTGGTTATTTTGGAGGAATAATGTTTAGAACTTTAAGCGTATTAGAGTTACATTGAAAATGCAAGCTAAAAAACGTTACCTGCTTGTATTTGTCACCTGTGCTTTCCTTGGCTTTTGCTACTTTGGTGGCTTTCGTTTAAAAACAGTAAAAAGTTCAAGTAAAAAAAAGTCACACTCTGATAATCTGCCCTCCTATTATGTCATCGATCCAAACTATAAGGAAAACTACGAAAAATATTCAAGGTCGTTAAATAACCAATCACCAACACCTGTGAATCTAAAAAAATGTGATATGCATGTATGCTTCGATTTCACAAGATGTAAGGAAGGATTTACTGTTTATGTGTATCCTGTGGAGGATGCGATTAGTCCATTATACCAAAAAATGCTAAATGTCATCACAGAATCACGATATTATACATCTGATCCATCAAGAGCTTGTTTATTTGTTTTGGCTCTGGATACACTTGACAGAGATCCTTTATCGACTGAATTTGTACATAATTTACCCACAAAACTCGCGCGATTGCCATATTGGAATAATGGAAAAAATCATTTGATTTTTAATTTGTATTCTGGCACTTGGCCAGATTATATTGAGGATGCAATGGCCTTTGATTATGGATATGCTATGTTTGCAAAAGCAAGCATGTCAATTATGAAATTAAGAGAAGATTTTGATGTATCTATACCTCTTTTTGGTAAACAACATCCGGAACGAGGGGGTGAACCTGGTCAAGCTACTCACAATCATTTTCCTAGTAATAAGAAATACTTGGCAGCATTTAAAGGTAAAAGATATGTCCATGGCATTGGATCGGAGACAAGAAATGCTCTCCATCATTTGCATAATGGAAAAGATCTCATATTTGTAACAACTTGTCGACATGGCAAATCTTGGAGAGAATTACAAGATGAACATTGTCAACAGGATATTCGAGAATATGATATGTAAGTGATGTTTTTCAATTTAAACACATTTTTTAATAACCAAACTTTATTTTTTTAAAAAATGATTGTGTTATGTTAATGAAGATAAATAATTCAGAGGTTCTTATACAAAGTTTTATAATACTTTACAATCTATTATAAGATGTTAAAAAATTAAATTCTTTAATATTGGATACTGTTCAAGAGAAAAAAAAATAAAATTAAGGACTTTAATATCTTCTTTGAAAAATATCTGTATAACAAATCTTTGTTATTGTTTCAGGTATGATTATGAGATTCTTCTGTTAAACTCTACATTCTGCCTTGTTCCTCGAGGCCGCAGACTTGGTAGTTTTCGATTTTTAGAAGCCTTAAGAGCTGGTTGTATTCCTGTTATTTTAAGTAATGGATGGGCTCTTCCATTTCATGATCGCATTGATTGGTTTCAGGCAGTAATTTTTGCCGATGAAAGACTTCTTTTCCAAGTGAGTATGGTATTCAAACATTTTCATTAGTTTTTTCTATGAAATAAATCATATTAATTAGTTAACCAAATAGAAAGGTTATTAATTTGTAATAATAAATAAAATACGTTCGATTTTATATAGATTCCAGATATTCTTAGATCAGTAACAAACACAAAAATTTTGGCACTAAGGCAACAAACTCAATTTTTGTGGGAACGTTATTTTTCTTCTATAGAAAAAATTATATTCACCACATTTGAGGTATTTAAGCTGATCAAATCATTATATTTTTTAATATTTTTATATAATATTCATAAAATTAAAATAGTTAGAATATTTGTTTATTATTAATGGTAGATTATACGTGAACGTATACCTTTGGAAGGTCGTAGAGAGCTACGTGTCTGGAATCGAAATCCAGGAGCATTGGCTATTTTACCAAAATTTGCTGATAGTCAACAGGAACTTCCATTTCAGGATTGTAATCCTGGAAATACATTTACTGCCATAATTTACTCTCAGCTTGGATCAACTGCTGTTCTTTATCGGCTTTTGAAGAGCCTTACTAAGAGTAAATATTTAGACAAAGTAAGATTCTTTACATCATTTTTTATAATATTTTTACTGTTGATATCATTTGTAAATTGAATGAATTAAAGGTTTTATTATTTTTAAAAAACGTTTTTTATCATTGAATATTATGGTTATAAATGGTATTACTTGGTGATCAAATTTAATGCTGGTAATTAAAATAATTTTATGAACTTTCAAATAATTAATCTTTATGCATTAAATTCATGTATGAATTAATAATGGATAATAATAGAATAAGAAATCTCTTGAAACATTTACGTAGAAAACTATTTAGAAATAAACAAATTGATACTTTATTTTTAAGAATATGTACATCAAGAATCTTTTACACGTGCATTATTTTTCAGATCATATTAATGTGGAACTCTGACATTCCACTACCAAGAAAGTCACGCTGGCAAGGTATCAAGGCACCAGTCCATGTTGTCCCTGCCACAGGAATATCTTATAGATTTTATCCTCATCCTTTGATCAAAACTAGTGCCATATTGTCTTTAGATGAAGATGTAACTCTAAATACAGATGAGATTGATTTTGCTTTTGTTGTTTGGAAGAGTTTTCCAGATCGAATCATTGGCTACCCAGCTAGATCTCATTACTGGGACGATTCTAAGGTACATAAGATAAAACAGATGTTAATAAAGATAAAGTTTTTGTCATAATTTAGATAATATTTTGAATTGCAAAATTCACTGCAAAATTTATAGAATTAATTTTTGTACAATAGGGGCTTAAAATTTTTATTTAAAATTAAAAATTTATAATTTAAGAATACTTAATTTCTTCCTAAGAGTGGTCAAACGCAAACAATTTCATAGTTGTAATTTTTGTTTTTTAACATTTAAAAGAATGTGCGATTTTGGTTATTTTTATAGCGATCGTGGGGTTATACAAGTAAATGGACGAATGATTACAGCATGGTATTAACAGGAGCTGCCTTTTATCATCGTTATTATAATACTCTATATACAGAGACATTAAGCTCAACCCTTCACAAAACTGTTGAACAATCTCAAAATTGTGAAGATATTTTAATGAATTTTCTTGTGAGTCATGTTACTCGTCGCCCTCCAATTAAAGTAACACAACGTAAAATGTATAAAGATACAACGATTGCTGGAAACAGGCAAGTATTTATATGTTTAACTTCTTTATGGGATTCAATTGAAGGGTTCAGTATATACATAAAAAATAAATAACAAATATTTATTTGTTATTTTGGAAAAATCTTAATTATTTAATTTGTGGTGAATTTTAAAAAAATGACACTGGAAATAAAAACTCATCAACATAGAAAAAATTGATGACATAATTTATTCCAATTACTTAAACAAATTTAAATTACTTAAATCCAACTATAAATGTAAGAAAATTTGATTCTAGAATTTTTATTGAAATTCTATTATTTTCTATTGTTTGTTTAAAAATACATTTGAATTTATTCAATTAAGCTTATATCTATTTTACTGACATTAATTAACTTGTTACTTTTAAAGTAATATCTATTATGTTTAAAATTTCGTAATACTATTTCATTTTTTTAGATCTCCATGGAACGATCCAGATCACTTTATTCAGCGTCAAACCTGTATGAATACATTTGTTGCTGTTTTCGGTTACATGCCATTGCTACGATCGAACATGAGACTGGACCCTGTACTTTTTAAGGACCCTGTAAGCAACTTGCGCAAAAAATATAGACAAATTGAACTAGTTACTAACTAGAATTGTATACATTTTATTATTAAATGTATATATATGTATGTATGTATATGCATATGTATACACGGTTACTCAAAAGGACGATAACAAAAAAAGTTTACTAGGTTGAGGTTGGGATGAATTTTGTAAGATTGTTCGGTGTATAATTTATAGCCGTGCCATTAACTGGTAATTTGGTGAGGCTATGAAATATATAAAAAAGTGTATAGGAATTATACATACATGTATTTATAAGAACTATAAGTACGTGTATATTAAAGTTACGATGAGTTAAATTATCTAATATACATCACTTATGCTTCAGATCTCTCACGCCATATAGACTTTCATATAAAAATGATTTGTTGTTTTCATCGGAATTTTGTGCTCGCGGATTAAATAAAATAAATCGCACATATTTGTAAGCTTTAGAATGAATGAACATCAAATTAAACTTTTTTACGTGTTATTTGCTTATGAAATTGCCATTCTTTGATCCGCCAGCACAAACTTGAAGAAATCTTTAATCTTTTATACGATTGAATGATTTCAGTACAAAAGAAAACAAAAGTAGAAAACATAATCACCGTAATAATAATAAAAATAGAGAGATTCGATGTCATTAAGAGTGATTCTCTACCAAAATTTAATCGCGTATTTTATTGCTACGCTGAATATAAACTTATGTACATAATGAATTCGTTTAATAGTTATTAATACAACAAATTATTTGACAGATAACGTGCCAGAGTGAATGTCTTTCTGCAGACCACCATCCTGATCCTTTCCAGCAACGAAAGAATCCAGATGCCCTTGTCATTAAGCGCTCCTTTCCTTTTTTCTTCGACGAAATAATTTCGCACTTTCACATAACATTTTTTTATTTATAATTGTGAAGGTAAGATATTTGAATATAATCGATTTAAGAACAGTTAATTTTGTTTTTTCGTTATTACTTGATGTGGATAATGTAAAATCGTTTTCTGATACTGAATTATGATAGTTTTTAATGTAAGAATGAATTCTATTTAAGAATATTTTATTTTAATACTTAATAATTAGTACGATTTTATATAATATTTAATTTTTATTACTGTATCTGAACAGCGCAATAAGTATCTTTTTATTTTAATATCTAACGTGCAATTTACTTTTATAATATGATTTATTGTTACAAAAGGAATACAATTTTATGAAAAAATATTTCATTTCATTTTTTTTTGCATGACAAAAAAACTTTTTAGTCTTAAGATCTTTACTTTCAAATTTTTTATCTTGTTTCTTTTTAAGTTGAACTTGAATGCTGTAAGGCCAAATTAATTTAAAGGGGGGAAAAAGAAAAAATGTTTTAAGCTGCAATTTTATGTTTGCAAGGTAAGTTAACATTGTGTGTTAATAAAATTAAATTACCCCCATAATTATAGTTCTTTAATGCATATTTTTAATATTCATTTATAAACCTTTGGAGATTTTTATTATTTATCGCTCAATATTTATTGTATTAAAAATAACAATATAATAATTATTTAATGAAATTATACATAATTAATGTTTTTAACATCTTTCTAAAATTATTTTCAATATTTCATTATTTTGAACAATTATTTCGCATTGTGGTACTAAACTAGTAATGAATAATTAATTCTGATTATTCGAATAAATAAAGTAATGAATTATTAGATTTTAATAAACATATTTAATTATTTCAATGATTAATAATGATGACTGAAAAGCGATCCAAATACCAAATCCTTCGATAAATTTTAAATAATGTAATATTTCTTGATTTAAGAAATGTACAAGCAAATACCATTTTTACTAATTTTAGCTCAAAAATAATGGCTAGGAGCGTGTTGGAAAGAAGTTAATTCATTAAAATCAAAGAGATCAAACGTTCATAAATAACATACTATTCACATTTTAAGGAAAAACTATTGAATAATTATTAGTAATTATTCCAAATGTTATCTCGAAGTTGAAGTTAGGCATCTTCTAAAAATAGCAATTAATATATTTATAATACAATGCTTGTATTAATTTATTCTTTCAAGTAAAATTCAATAAATTGAAATTTACATTAAAAATAAATGCTTATGCAATATAATATACATATTTTTGCTGTTTGAAAATTTATTAAGAAAATTATAAGTTTGTGCTTTTATAATTACACATTAAAATCATTTATATATTTCAGAATGTACCGTATGAAATTGTTGCAACAATCTCTTGAAAACATTGCTTTGAGAACTAAAGAATGCCATGATCGAAGCTTCAACAATATTTAATTAAAGTTAGCATTATTTCATCTACATTTTACATCTTTTTAAAAAATATCCCATTTTAGGAATATTTGAAAAAGTTTTAGCGATGGTTCAACAATGTTCCTATTATCAGAAAAGTAGCATTTTAATGTTTCAACAATATCAAAAAGAAGTTCTTAGAAATTTAGTAATAACGCTCGTCATTTTTACACCATTTTTCCCACGAGAGGGTTAACATGTAAGAGATCACGAAAGCTTTAAATTCAACTCTTATTGAGAACATATTTGTCGTAATTAGGAATTTTTTTAGATTCTCATAAATATTACTCACTTATACCTTATTTCGTAAGAAGGGAATTATAAAATAAAAATGTGTGTATATTTACCCACGATGCTTCGTTACATGTTAATTCCAGTACTTTAATGAAAAATAAAAGTTTAAAAATTAAAGTTTTAAAAAATTGAGCATATTTTTCTCGAACAATTAAAAGCTATAACTTATCAAATACTAGTAAGATAATTATGCAGTACTAGTACGATGATTAATATTTAAAATTGTTTGCATACGATTTAAACAAATTAGTTATCATTAATAAAAGTATTCATTATTAACGAAGTTATAACATGATTTTAATTATTTTATAATGTACACAAAAATTTGAAATTCTTCTTTCAAAAAAGTGCAACTATCATCGTTTTGAACAATCTTACTATTCTTATATCTGAGCTGATAGTAAAAATTGCAATGGGTAATAATTATTACAATACTTATATTAAATATATTACATTCAGCAACTCAATAAAATATACGAATGTATATGAATATAGATTAAAAGATGAAATTATAAAAATATCATAAAAAAGCCGTGTTCACATTCAGAATGCGAAAGCACTTATAACAATGCACTTCAATCTAAATATTTAAAAATAGCTTTAGATTTGTTTTTATAAGCCTAAATTACAAAAATTAACTTAATTATTTATGATTATTTTATTCATATTTAATTGATCTCTTTACTCGTTATAACTGTAAATACAAATTACAAATTATTTTTTAAATAATCTTTTGAAAGTTCTTTCGAGCTAATATTTTTTTCTAACAATTAAACCGTAAGCTTTTTTCAATCAATTTGTACGTGTCGAGAAATTCGGACACCTACGCATCCGGTCGAATTGCATTTACCGTTTACAGGAGTGAAAGTAAAAAAGAAATGCTTCGCATTATGCCAATATATTCAATGTTGAAACCAATACTGTTGATGATATTGATTATCAATTGAAAATAAGAATAAAAAAGGCAAAAAGCAACTTTTTACAACTTTGTTTAAGATCCTGTCATTCTTATTTTCCAAAACCCAAATTAGCATTTCTTAACTTTCGAAAATAAAAGAAAGTTAACAATATAAAATTTTTATAACCTGAAGGAACAGTTGTTTATGTTTTCTATTTGTTTATTACGTAATTTTAATGATTTTTATCAGTGACTCTTGGTTGATAAATACGCGTAAAATAATTAAGTAGATGTTGAACGTGTGTGTGGTATTTGTAAATGAATTGAAGATAATATTAAAAACACTTGGAAACAAATGAACTTACAAGATTTATTACTCGTTTTACTTGTTTCGTATAGTTTTTATAATATTTTCAGTTAAATATCTCATTTGTATATTGTTAACCATGAATAATAACGTAATATTTTTAAAACATTTATCAGTTATGGATATCCATAAAGAACAAGCAAATTGAATAATTTAAATATTACTGTGGTGTAAGCCTAAGTATAATTTTTATTGATTATTTTTAATAATTAGTTATTTGATTTACGTTATAACAAAATAAAAAATACTAAATTATAATTTTATTCGTACTTGAGAAAAATGTAAGTAAGTTCTACTATTTATGCAGTCGTTTTTTTTATCATTTGTAATAAATAAAATTTGCACAATATTTAACTCACGTTTAAAGATATTGTCAGATATCAATTATGCATAATCTTCGAATTTATTTTCTCACAAGGATGTTAACTAGTTTTCAAGTAAACTCAAATTGCTTACGAATCAGATTAACAATCGACGTAAAAGAATAATCACCCGTATTTTAAAATAAAATAACACCTCCGTCTTTAAAGGAAAAAAAAGCAAAGATCAAAGAAAGAAAAAAAATTGTTCGAAAATTGCACAGAAGTCTACTATGTCGCAATGACATAAACGTCAATTGGCCGATGAAAGGAGAACGAGACAAAAATAGTACATAAGAGAAAGAAATAAGAAATCGTACGTGTTACAAAGTGAACGAGAGCGAATGAGGGCGAAAACACTAACGGGAGTGAAACTACTGATATATATCGTTATAATGCATAAGTGACAATGCAAGGAAGAAAATTTCGAGTACAAGTGCGAGCGAAAAATGTAGAAAAGAAATTAGAGTTTTGACACGTGGGTCATGCTTTGTAACCGCGTAACAATTCTTTGGAATTTGTATTTGAATAGTTATTTTAATTCACACCCTTCAAAGTTTATTACTCAATCACAGTATGGTACAAACGTATACGTTTATTAACGTAACTCCATTTTTTAAACAATATTCAATACACTATAAGCAAGGGAAATTTAAATTTAATTTTGTAATTTAAAAAATAATAGTAAAGAACCGAGTCACGTAAAAAAAAAATAAAATTATTTAAACAAAGTAAGAAGTTACGAAATAATTATTATTCTAATTAGAAAAGCATTAAAGAACAGTTTGAAATTATCTTAATTGCAGGTTTGGGGCAGTAAAACTTCGTAACCCTCTAAACGCTCCACCTATTCAACGTTATATAACCTCGAAAAAGTTGTTTTTCGAGCGGAAAAAAGTTTTCCGCTTCTAACTGAAATTTAATTTCGGCTTTTAATTCGCCAATACATAATTGTGCTTGAACGATCGGGGTAAAATTAATGTGAAGAATTTTATCGAATGTAATTGCTCACTCTATAAAATCAAGTATAAATTCCTATATTCATGTTTACAAAAGCATTGCACAGAGTAAATATTTGCTATTATAAAAAATGTATAATTATTTATCGTATGCAATGTTCATACATGAAAGTAAAACAAACGTATTCCAAAATCGCTAAAGTTTGAGTGATATTTAAGTTAATTTATGTCATTTGGTGACATAAATTAACTAACACTGAGAATGTGATTCTACGTAAAGTATAAGAATTTCAATATATGTTTTACAAATTTATTTTTTCTATTGAGCCAATTCCTATGGAAAGTTCAGCTAACATTCGTACTTTATTTATAATCTGTGAAACGTTGCAATAAGCAATAAATATGCACTCCCAATTTTATAGGCAGCATCAAGTATTTCAGAAATATTTCCAAAATAAGCGCGCCCTGATAAACAAACAGAAAAATCATATAAAAACGAGGGAAACCGGAGACTGGAATTCCGGAAGCCGAATGCGATTCGGCTTTTCGTTCGTTTTCACGCGTGTCAGTCGAACGTTTCGCGAGTAGTCGTGCGTGATTGCGTGCGGTACCACTAGTACGAACAATACAAGCTAATTCAGGCGTGTGTGACGCGTTTCTTGTACCCAATGCACACGCGCGCGCTCAACGTATTCGCTCCCAACAAAGCCGTAAAGAGAGCGAGGAACGGACGACGACGACGTATAATAGAGCGAGAAAAAAGGATATTAAAGTCGCGTAACAACGCGCGCTCGCAACAACGCCTGGGTGAACGGTTTTCTCATAGGTCTGCCTCGTCTCACGCTGCCGTCGTTGCTGCCTGAACACGAGACACGCGCGAGGCGACGCTGTGGTGGCGGAATTCTTGCGAAAGCTCTGTTTCTCACTCTCTCTCTCTCTCTCTCTCTCCCTCTCCCTCTCCCACCCTTCCTCCTTTCAAACTGTTTATACGCAAAAAGTTTCATCTCTTTATCTTTTTGTCCAGCCGCCCGCCACCACAAGGACTATCTGACTTTTTTATGCAATTAAACGAGTGTACGTCCGAAGGACTTCGTAGACGGAGTATTTCATATCCATTCTATGCCTGAAATTATGTGACTTAAAAAATATCGTTTGTTTGTAATAATGTTCATTTTCTAACACATGTATCACTTTTTAAATCAATTTTTCTTCTCGTTAGATGTTAATTCGAACGAAAAAACTTATGGTTTTCATTTCTTATCGGTTAATTTAAGTAGCAACGAATCTAAAGCGCAAGATAAGCTTATTTAAATCGGTCATTCGTCTGTAATATTGAGAGAATGTCAGAAAACGTATGAAATTCTAGTCGTCGTCAAACATTTTTAATTTTCCAAACGAAGAATTATAAGAGTTTTTGAATTTTTTTATTTTTCGAGGTTCACCGAGATATTAATAATAATAATAATTTACAATGGACGAGATCTATTGTAAGCATTGATTTTTGAATATTAAGTTATACCAAGAAGCAAGAATTCTTTAGCCAGTACTATTCTGTAATTATTCTAGCTTAATCTGTACTTATTAAGGTTAAGAAGCCTAAATTGCAAGTTTGCAGTTGAGACATGTAAAATAAATATTTCTTTACGATCAATAAGTCATGACTTTGAATGCCTTTAACTTAGCCTTGATTTTCACAAGACACGCTTTGATATCGCAATAATTAAGGTCCAATTTATCGTTTGGAACATAATTCCTTCGATAAAAGAGCTCTTATAGAAATAAGTCTATTTGGAAATTAATGATAAATAACGTTTATCTTTATCTATTCTTACTTAACATTCTTTCTTATAAAAACATAATTTTTTTAATTATCGCGCGGTTCTCTGTAATTCAAGGACATCTGTAAAGTTTGTAGAAACTTTCCTCTTGTACGACAAAACTTCCCAATAAATTACTTTAATACCTTTAACAATGTTGGTTTAAGAATAATGGCCTTTCATACATAAAAAATATCAAAGGTTTTTCCGAAGTAAGCGTCACTATTTTATTCTTTTCCAATGCCCATCTAAGTTACTTTTATTATACAACAATAAATAGACGAAAATACTTTATTATTCTTAAGATATTCTCAGTCTTAACTGGTCATCAATCATGCAATTATAAATATAAATAAGTAGTAATCACGTTAAAAAAATTGCGGTTAGTTATTTTATAAAATATTTATCCAGAGCTACGCTTATCCAAGAAATAATCCCTTGTATCTTCCATACTAGTAAACATCATACTTTACTATTTGACAATTATTAGAAAGGCAATTTTTAATTCACGTTCTCGAATCAGAACCTTATAAAATACAAAACGTCATTTAATACCCTCTATTTTTGCTTTTCATTTTTCACGTTCTTATTGTATACTGCAAAGTGTAACATATAAATAAACCTATTAAAATCGTTATATGTAATATCATACGAATAAAATAAAATCAAAATATTTTCGATTTTTTCTAGTATAGGATAGCTTAAAAAGAATTGTGATAATGTTTTTCAGGGTCACAACTGTTCGTCGGCTACTGCAACCTTAATTGGGCTTATTAAAGATTTGAAATTATTGGAGGAGATTATTATAGATACGCGTGGGATTTTGATAAATGTCGAAACTTTTTATTGGTTTCATGAAACATTGATGATTACAGTTGCAAGATACTCTTTTCAAGAAATCTCTGCTGGGTGCAAAGCGTACAATTTATACATGTAGGTTATGTACAAGGACTATTGTGAATGGTTTTTAATGTGCGAATTATATTTACATTCGATTTATTATAAGTCGAAGATTAGTGATCTGATTTTGTATAATTACATATATTTTTCTCTATTAGAATATACTATTTGAGATATTATAATTCATTAATTTGATCAGTTCTGAAATCCATTGTGTGTTCAATAAGGTATCTCATTTACATGTAATCTGATTGAATATAAGAGAAGAAAATTTAATTATTTTAAAAATTTCATAATTCATAATGGATAATAATACTGATTCAATTCTAAAAGATATAACGATTTTCAACTTCAATTCATTCATCACCATGAGTAATCATATGAATCTAAATTTTAATTTCTCATGTAGATAAAACATACATAAAAATTATATATAGTTTCTTATAAATTCTTGACTTCGACATTAATATTTTTATGCGTGATGTTGATAAATTGCCATTATTACTTCATTTCACTTCATCGCATTGACCAAAAAGAAAAATATCTAATTGAAATACCTTTGAGCAATGCTTCTTTGAGAAATGCTTCTTTTGTCTATCACTATTCAAATTTTCAATTTAAAGAAATAGCAATATACAAACTAGTTTGTTCGAAGTACCTAACATAACTGCAATAAGAGTATGTATAAAATAATAAATTTACGCTTTTTCTTTTACAGCTCCTAAATCTAATTCCTATTGGAACTATGAATGTAAAGTTCATTTTATTTATGGTAGAGAATGTGTTAGAAACAGCTACAAGATTTTTGTCGTTGTCCAATAAGTGTTACATATTCCAAATGAAATAAAATTAATAATACACACAAAATTTTTTACGTTAATTTTTGGAAAACGTTTTACAGGTGATACATGATATGAAAATGATTTTCGTAATATACTATTTATAATTATTGAAAATAGAATAAAATTTGTTTTAAACGGTACAACAAGTGTTAGTTGCCTTACATTTATCCTAAATATGATCATATTTAATCGGTAGCGACTCGTACGTTTTTTAATGTAATAGCTTAATAATATTTTTGGTAAAAGTTAAAGTATGTTTAATTTAAATAATCGTCGATAAAAGGTATTTTAAAGATGTCATTTGTTTATCTATGGAATTCCTCAACGTATTTCGTCTGTATATGGAAGACAAACAATTTTTATTGATATATTTTAAAGACAATTATACTTATGAATACTTGCCCTGGAAACTGAATTTTAGAGATGTCTACCACTTCATCAATTATAAAATGAAAACATTATATAACTCGAATCTGAGCAATAATTAAAATCTCTCGTATGTTTGTATATACATATTTAATTGGATGTGGTCGATAATTGCAAAACAAATTGTAAATATTATTATAGTGGTTTATATGTTCGCACCAAGTGCGCATAGTTTAAACGATTAATTTTTTTCTCAATAGGAATAAGATTTCTTAGGAATTACATCTCAGTACACCGTGGTTTCACTTAATGATGTATCTCCAATAAGAACTTCTTTTGAAGCAACTTTAAAAAGTGCATTTCTTAACTCAGTTTTCTAAATATCATATAATATGATTTTATCCACTATTAATTAAACTTTTCCCTTTGTTAATCGTTGTTGTGAAAGTGTAGGGTAAAACATAGGTTTCTATTAAATTTTCGTAGGTATATTTTGAGGTATTTAGTGGTATTTTCGATGATTCAATATAATATGTACTAAAATCAATCCGACATATACAGTCGTTCGTTTGGACTCACTATCGGAGGTCAAAAAAAGAAATAGGCAGCAGCCAAGACGTCTGCCCTAACTGAGAATATTGCTCGTGTAATCGAATGGACTTTACAACCCTTCTTACTCAGAACTGCAAGGTCATCGGTAAACCAGAGCAATTAACATCGCTTTACCTTGCCCGACGATAAATGTCAATCCTCAGCTCCGCCTGTAACTAAGAGCCTTCGTATATGGCTTTTTTACAGACCTTACTTAAGTTTCGTAAATATTGTCTTTTGTTTGCCGTATTTAAGATAATTACGGTCATTAAACTGGTTTCGTTTATCGCGATACAATTGCAAGCTTTCGTCCTTTATTATAATTTATAAGTTTTGTAAGCTTTAAGATTTATATTTGATGCATCTCTTTGTTGTAATTTTTCTTCTTTTTGAGGAATCAAAATGAATTAAGAAGCAGTTTAATAGTCTACGCAAAACATTTTGTATCGAATATGTCCTCGTTGTTTTAATCGTCAAACTTAAAATAAAATACAATTACAAATAAGAACTGGCCACATAAGACACAAGAATTGCACTATTAATAACAAATGAGTAATACGATTAATAATAATGATAATAAGAATGATTACGATAGTACGACGGGATTTACTAAGTTGACTAAGTACCTACACAGAAAAGCTTTTCAACCTCTTAAAATCAGAGTGGAAAAAATTCTCGAACAAATTATCGAACAATGTCTGGAAGTATTTCAATTGACACACTTTCAGAGTTTATTTTAAGAGTAATTTCAGAGAATTTTTTTCACCAAGGATTGCTTTATTCACTGAGTTCTTGTGGCGCGGTTTTGCGAAACAAAATAATGCGATTGTATTGCAATGAGTAATGAAATAAAGATAAGCCCGATGACACAATCCTTACATGATTGATGACAACAAGCACAATAGCGAACTCAATGTAACGTTGCGTATATTAAGGGCAACCACAGCATCCATCGGTACATGTAACACGGAAACGCCCAAATCAATTTCTGATTCAATCGATGAGAATCGCGTTCACATTAAATTACACGTTCGCTCGCGATCATATTTAATCGGTAGCGACTCGACAGCGAATAAATACATAGGAGCGCTCGAAGGATCGATCCGCGTCCTTCGGCTCGCAACTCCATCGCTATTGGGCATTGCATACCCTCGCCTAACATCGGCTGATTAAATAATGACCCTCGGCATTATATCCCCTTTCCCGGATTTGCTCTGTCACGTCCTCGAGCTACCGCCGCTTTTTTTCCGCTCTCTTGCAGGTCGCCGTTGCATTTCGATAGATTCGTATCGCCAACTATAGGAATGGCCTGGCGTTCCTGATGAAAGTGAGCTATTAACGGGCTCGTAGCCTGATTTTATCGTCCTATCCTTTGTGGCAAGGAGGGCATTATAACGCGGTTATATTCGTTTCGACAAACGTGTGGAACACGTATCATTATGTACGCTGGTACTTTCGCAGACTTTTGTGCTCGATTCAGCGCGTGGCGACGAGCGCGTAAAAAGCACTTTCGAGGATTTTTAAATCTTGTTCAGTGCATAGCTCGATACACGTATAGATGCTCAGCTTATTTCGGGGAATTCCGGGATTGTGGGCGCGGGATAAAAGCCGAGTTTTATCGACTCTTGCTTCTGCAGATCATGTGCGTTCTCGCAGTTGGATATTGCGATAATTTATTGCTTGAAAAAATGCTCAAACACGATGTTGAAAATTTTTCCTTGAATTTACGTTAAACGCAAAATGCCCGTGGTTTGAATTTTTCTTTATCGATGATTATGGTCTTCTTGCTTTGCGATTTATTGGAAATGTGGCAGTTCTAAAGTTATTTATGGTGATTGTTTGGTTGAGCTTAAATTTCGTCGAAACAGCTGTGCGGCAAAATATTTTTCAATGATAAGGCAATAACTAGAAATAGAATTCAATTTCAATAATTGAAAAATCAAAGTACTTACGTACATTTGTATGTTAGATGTAATCCTCTGAGGAACAGTAGGTAATACGTTTGACAGGTTCCTTTATCGTCACTTTTCTAATAATCATCATTTTAACAACACCCGCTTGTATGATTCGCTTAAGCTTAAGGCTTCGGAAATGACTTTTTAAATTGCTAATACTTAGGTTTTAATTGATTTTGATTAATCGTAAAGGCATTTAATATTGTATGCATCGAGAAACTACGTAGACGATAAGTCAAAAAATATTTTTTTTTAAACAAACGTATTATTAATTAAGGAAAATACTTTTTATGAAGATTCTTGCAACATTTATTAAAGGTAAACTGTTGCTATAAGTTGGTATTTATTTTAAATTTAGAGTTAAACATTTAAATATCCAATAACCTTCAATTATTTTATTAAGTATAACAGTTTTAAGTAAAACGTTAATCTTACGTGAAGAATAAAGAATTCAAAACCGGTGAAAAACGTTGTGAATAACTCTGTACTGATAAGTTATCTTTACGTAATTCGTAATTTTATAACGGAGATTTTATGAAAAATTTTTAGATTTTATTTCATTAGAACATTTAATCAATGCTAAATAATTTTAATCGCTCTTAATTATTTATAGAGTGAAAATGTTTCAAGTGCCTCAATAAAAATTTAACACTGTATTCATGAAAATATGTAGATAATTCCCTTGAGGTGGTACATAATTTATTTACAAATTAAAAACAGATTACTATGTTACTTTGAAAAGTTAATAACTTGATTTTTTAATATCTATTGACATTTCTCTTAATTTGCGTAAATTAGTCTTAATATGCATATAAAGTAGAAAATCAAGCTTATGCCTTTTGTTCAAATATTAATTATGATATCTTCATAATTGATCATATTAATATCCATGAAGTAATAATGCTTTTAATTCTTATATGTGAACATATTTTTAACGATCAAATGCTATGATATCGTACGTGTAAATTTTACTTATAGATGCAAAAGAAAATGAAACAATTTTCAATAAGAAGACCTTAGAGCAAACAGAGTAAAGAGGGTTGAAGTATACAAGCTACCGACGTATTATTGTGCATCTTTATGCATTAACCAAAAGTAAAGGTATTTTCTCGAACCTAAGCATCAATAAAAAACATTATATTTTTTTCCACTCAATCTTTGGCCGCGTGTACGCCATAATTTCCTTCATTTCGAAGGCTTGACAAGTGTATTACCAGGGAAATTATCCGTGGCGCACCGTGAGAGTTTCGGCAACGTTAGAATTACCATAACTCATCAATAATTGCCTATGTACTTGGTGCGGCGCAGCCGTTGCGGTTGCCGAGATCCCGCGCAAAAGTGTGAGAAGAACAATCGCCGTGACTATGGCGAAAGTATATGGATTTTAACATGCGGGTGTCTAACGGTTATGTATGTGCTGCATCATCTGTATACGTTTGTACGTACATCCATGTCAAGAATGTATGTCCTAGATGTAGACCTTTCTAGTCGATCAAATGGTGAACATTATTGAAATAAAATAACTCTTAACTTTATTATATTTGCTATATTTATTTTATGTGTTTCAAATACTTTGGATGCAATTCGAAGCTGAAATAGTTACGTAAAATATCTTTAGAATGTTACACACTGAGAAGCTTTTATTACTCATGATCCACAGAATTTATGATAAAGTGAAAGAAAATTTCGAAGCAAGGTTTTATATTTATAGATAATCGATTTCGATACTTTGTAAAATATTCGAACAAAAGTTGCAAAGTTTAAAAATGAAATAGTTCAGCTGGCGTTATTTATGATCCGAGATTAAAAAGTTACTAAAACGAATTCGACTAAAAAACTTTAAGCTTATTTTCAAGCAATTTTTGTAAGATAAATTTTATAAGATAATAATAATCATAAATAACAAATTCTTAATCACACGTATCATTTAGTACTGTTAATCAGATACAGTACGTATAATACATCAAATTCTTCTATTCTCACTCAAACAGCTTATTGTTTAATTTATATTCAATTTGTTTAATTTTAATTATTACGTGTGCTTAGTCTCAATAAATATTAAATATTCTACTATAAAACAATCTTTTTGAAAGGCCCTTGTATACTTTCATATATCAAAGGAAATATTTCAAATCATCGAATAAACTAATAGTATGGAATATTAGTCAACGATAAATATTATTAATTTCAGTATTTGTACAGTGAATGCTCTCAGAATTATTTTTTTCTCATCAATAGAGCATGTAAAAGGATGAAAGGTTACACTGATTATTACGTTGCCGTAATTTTTCTTCTAAAATAATGCACTTATGAAAGGCACACTAGAATCTGATTTAGAAAGTTTTATTAGTTTTTCTTGAATTTTAACATTATTAGTCTCTTTTGAAAGTATAATGGGTTGTTATGTGATTGCCAATTACGTTGAGAATATAATCTTTTCTAAGAAATCATTACTTCACACAGATTGTAAAATATTGACCCAGTGATCTGATTTAAATTTACTTCCCTCTTTTTATATTTTATGATTCATTATATTATTATCATATATGAATTTACGGAATTTCTCAGTACCTCACCCTTTTTTCATTAATAAGCATTAATAATCGTGAATCTAATTTAATAAATTTATCCATAAAGAATATTTCAAATAGCAGCGAGTAAAATAATACTTAGATCTTCATTTTGTCATTTCATCTGGCTAAATAACTAAATGAATATTTACAGTTTGAAAATAAACACCTTATGTAGACCTTATGAAAATATACTTATGGTAATGTATTATCCATAAATTCTATCTAATTAAGAAATAATACTCAGGCGTTGTAGGTATTAAATAGAAGACGAAACTTTTCAGTTTTTTAAAATTATACGATTAGGAAAACTGTATGGAATACTTGAAAAATTTGTTAAAATTGAGGAATATAACTATTGCCTACCATTCTTACATACACAAGCAATGCATTAGAGATAAATTTTGGTTTTTTCATCGGTAAAAGACAACAAGGTGTTTAACTGGTGTTGTTGTCCTGAATCTAAGATTATTCCAGGATCGAAAGACCGTAATGGTAGTTAGTGGAAGGTATAGGAAAATTTTATTATCCAAATATTGTTGGAAATCATCGAGTGATAGTTCATCAACTAATTTAATAGCTTGAAATGAATTTTTGAATCTATATTCTTATGCTCCTTCACTTCTTCTTCAAGCGCGTGTTGGAATGCGTTAGCTCTAAAATTTAATTTGATGGATTAAAATGATTCCACATAAGGATTCGTAAGGAGCATTTCATCTGCTAACGTCATAAATAATTTGTATAATTGCAGAGCTGTTCGTAGTCGATGAGACAAAGTAAGATCAAGCTATTCATTTTCTAGCATTTGTTACTTCAAAAACATCGATGAATGGTTGCGTTAATCAGATATTTCGCCGTGTGATACGAAACAGAGCCAACACTCATAAGTGGCATAAGTGGCAATCACAAACGCTATGGTAATCGGAACCCTTGTGATAAACAGGGTATTAAAGAATCGGCTGATGAGAGGAGCTTAATCGATGCGCTATTCGTTAAACATCACTGATCAATTTAACCTAACTGTTGCTAATAGCATTGAAAGCATCTGGCAGGTAAAACTCCTGATGTATCATCTCGAGATCATTAATACATTGTCGACCGAAGTTTAGTTTTCCTTGAATTACAAAGAGGTTGTAATCGTTCGACGTATCTAAATGTAATGAATTGCTTGTTATACGAAAAAAATAGTTCTAAAATACTAGTTTACGTCATAATATAATTTGTTTATATGAATACTTATTGCTGCGTACTATTAAGAAAATTTATGGGATTCAAAATGACACAGTAGTCATATCAGTAGTTTATTTTTAGATTTTCGTTACTTATAAAATTATTCTGTAATTTATTTTAATCTTTCTAAAACTTTTTAATTTCATTAATTTCATTAATTTCATTAGAAGACAGCTTATCTTAGATTGAATATGAAAATTAATTTGTTGACTTTTTTTTAATTGATGGGATGCTTCATTTCTAATCGACTGTTATATCTTCTGACTTTGTGCGTTATTTTTAAGATTACACTATCATTGGCTGAACGAATCAGTCTAAAATATCTTTGTTTATTTACTCGATTAATTGAGATATTTTCGTATTTTACTAAGTTTTTAAATTCATGTTATTTTTAGTTTTTATTGAAAATTTTTTCTTGCGTTAAATTAACATTATTAATATAAATAAACAAATCGAGATCTTTTGTACAATTTTTTATTAATTGTATTTTACCGGATACTTTGAATTTAATAGTTTTGGTCTCATGTTTATAATCGACGGTAAAAACTTTCGCAATTCAATTTAACTGAATACAGTTTTATCATTGAAATATTGTGAAAAACATACGTGAGAAACAAGAATGTATCTCTGGTACATGATGTAGTTTGAATGTAGTTTGAATGTAGTTTGAATGCCATAGTCATATAATTGTATAAGCTAACACTTTGTAACGATTAAAAAAGAATAGTAGACATATTTATTAGCTTAGAGTATGAAATACATTCTAAAAAAGTTTAATAAGTTTATACTTTAACATATGCTTTATAACTTCAAAGCTATTGGATGAATAATGTTAACTTTGACAAGCTAATCACTTCATTATTTAAAATGTGAAGTTGATACTATCATTCTTAAATCTATTTTCACGAATAATTAATATAAAATATTCCTTAAATCGAGTATCGAAATTTGGGTTTTCAGATATGAATACTAAGAATATTTCATCACCCTTGATCTTACGAAATTTTTGGAAGGACGAAGATCTCCCTTTCTTACTAGGGCTTGAAAAGTCATCAGTAACACTATACGGGGCCTATTAGCTTACATTGCTCTGCAGTTACAGCAATCGCAATATAATATATTCCTCAATTGCGCATTGGTTCGGTGTAAAGGGGGTCGGTCTCATTAACTGAAATAATAACCAGGTTGGCTTTCAATTCGTGCATGGGTGCACTCGTATCGAAAAAATGAATGCCGAAAATCCGGAATCGCACGTACGAATATTATAAGTCACGTAATATTTTAAGGCACATATTATTTCAGGAATGCAGAACGATGGCTTGGCACTTTCTTGCACATTTTCTAGACAAAGAGCACAACAATGGCGGGCTTTTAAATGAGTGCACCCGTGAGTCCGTCAAGGTAAAGCTATTACGCATGGAATTATCATAATACATTTCCCTGGGTAGTATCGTATACGCGGACCACGCGATACGTTTAGAACGCGCTGAATCGAAACTCGCCGATAATGTTTCTCTCCTTTATTACTTTGCTTTCTTTTTCTCTCTTTTCTGAAGCGAATCGTCGGTCACAATGCGATGCGCAACTCGGACTCATTCGGAAGCTAGAGTTTGTTAAAATAATGCATAACTAGTATTTTATTAATTGATCATTTATCATACGCACATTTAGTTTTTTAACTTAGTTTTTTAAATAAGTAAATGGACACGCGCATACGTACGCATACACGAAAGCGATCCCCTGAATTCTTGTCGTATTCCTGCAGTCCAGTTATACTCGTTACCCTATCAGTCTTATTTCAAACGCCAAAGTAATTAGAAGTACTTAATTCGCATCAAACTCGAAAAAAACATTCAAGCAAATTCAAAAGAGAACGTACTTTTTAACTTGTAAATTTTGCACCGTGCTCGGCTTACGCAATTGTTTCACTAAACTTAAATGTTAATCCATTATATAAAATGAAAGTTTTCTTTTAAAAGTTTTCATTGAAAAATGTTTTTAAGGTTATATTTTCTTAAGAACTGTTTTAATCCCTTTCGAGGAATCTTGAAGGCCCTCTTCTTAGTTCAATCGGTATTATTAATTACCTGCACTTCGGTGATTTGAAATTTTCTTTTCTGTTTTAATTTGAACTATGATTCATATACTTGATCCATTCCTTAATATCAATTTTATGTACTAGTATTTTCATTATCATCTTCATATATATTATGGAATACTTTGTTCTCTAATTCTTCACTGATTAAAATTATACTTCTAAACAGTTTCAAATGAGTATTTTAATTCCTTTTTCTAACGAAACACAATACTTTATAATATTTTTTACAATATAAACTAGTCTAGCGTAATACAAAAGCTGATAATAATGCTATTTCACATACGTAACTCTTTATAACATTCACAGATTTGCGTAGAATACTTGTTACAAAAATCTACTATTGTACAAAATTTCAAGCAAAAGTTTTAACTTATCTAAAACTGCAATAGGTAGAAAAGTTTCAATGTTTATTTGCATTAATGTACTATTATATGGTCAATTTTAAAACTTTGTATTAATCGTATTTGCAAAATTATTGAAATTAGGATTTTTGAGAATTGACTTGCATCATACGTATACCTGTTCTGAGCATTTCTTACCTTTTCAAGAGCTTACGTAATAAATTTTTATGATTTAAAGACCTGTTTACCTCGATAAAAAAAAGTCGTATCAATTGTTCTCAATTACAATGTACCTCGAAAAATAAATTTAATATATAATTTTAAACGTAAACATTTAATATAAATGTTGTGGTAAAAGTTAATTTTTTGATATTAAAATACCCGCCAATGACACATATTTAAATTAGGTAACTTAATTTCTAATATTTGAATTCGGAAATATGATTTTATATAACCTTATCAAGTAAATAATTCTTTAATTAATGGACAAGCTTTTCAGTTCACCTTTTATTTTATTATTTTTATAAATATAAGCAGTTAAGAATTAGACACAAGCATTATTTAAATAGAATTTTATTTAGTATATTTAAAAAATCCTCAATTAATCCAACAATTTAACATAATTATCGCCATATTTTTGCTTTGTCGAATGCCTCCGTCTATTTACTTTTCATCGGTGAAAATTTTAAAAATAAACATATATTTTATAAGCAGTCAGAGAAAACGAAGTGAAACGTCAACCACAGAGTATTATTAACATTCTTATTTTTTATTGAATGTATAAAATACATGAAAAAATATTTTTAATCTTTCAGCAGCATAAAATTATGTGATCTATTTATTGGAATTTTTTGTACAAGTTACATTATCTTATATGCTGCTTTTTTTCAAGGAAGATGATTGAAACAAATCGATAAATTCATGATATAAAAATGTGAGCATTAACTTTTTAAATTACAAAGGCAGAGAGAAGAAACAAAAAACATCGCAGCTAAATACATTAACATATTTCTCGTGAAGTAAGATAAAAACTGAAAATTCAATAATTCAAACGTTAATTTTTTTACAAAATTTTAGTACAAATAAAGATTCTATAAATTGTCGTATGAACGCAAATTTTGTTGGTGTTGTAAATTTTCTTCTTAAAAGCGTGACTACGTAACAGCTGAGCATTCTAAGCGAAACTATTATCAGACTGTCTAGTAATTGATACTATCGCTTTATTTGTTCAGTATAGCTATTATAAAATTGGTTTCTTTAATAAAAATGCCTAGAAACCGTTTAGTAACGTTAACCTGTATTTATCACTGAAGTAAAAGCTTACAATAAAATAGATTTTTTTATTTATATATCTTATCACACTTTATTTAGGTTTATTACTTTATTTTTTTAAGTTATTATTTATAGATGCTTCATTAACACGTATCGGTTGTTTTCTAGATAACGTAAATGGTTAATGAAAATGAAAAATGAAGCTTGTAAACTTGTATATACTTAAACTTATGTATATATTATTTTTAAGTATAATAAATCAAGTAGGTAGTTGTTAACAAAATTTATAAGTGTTATAAAATTTTTAATTGACTATTAATATATAATTTGTTTTAATTCTTTTTGTAAAACTTGTTAAAATATATAAACGAATCATATTTAACAATTTTTGTTGTCCTTGACCTCAATTATAATTTCATTCATTTCTAAATTTTTTTTCTTTTCGTTGTGGATTTTACTTCATACAATAAATGAACACGAATTTAGACAATTCGTTCTCATTTCTGAAACTATATTTAATTTTAATTTTACATTTTGTACCGGACACAGAAAGAATTAAAACTTTACATTTTCTATATGTTTTCCTTTAAAAATGGAATATCGTAATCATCAAAAGTACGTAATTTAGATACATAATATGTAATACCTAAAGTAAAGTAATAAAATGCGATCTTTTTCATATAGAGTATAACTGACAATTAGTAGTAAAATTGTTGAATTATACATGCAATAATATATAAATCAAAGCCTTAGATAATAAAATCTAACAGAAATTTTGTGACGTGAAAGTTTATTGCATCTTCGCGGCCTCCGAGGAATTTAACGGTGATATGCATAAAATTCAATGCGTTCACCTCTAAACCAATCACTGATAAACACCTACAACAGTTTACAATTTTTCATTAGAAGACTTTTACAAAGTGCATTGTACGCTGAGTTTTATCCGAGCTATAATATATAAGAAAATTTAATTTACAAAAGTACAAGAAACAAATTAATTTATACTTTACCCACTAAAAATTAAATATAAAGATAAATTTACGAGGATCAAAATTTATCGTAAATATAGGAAAATTATTATGAGATTATTACAAAATAAATTAAGGTATTTTACGTTAAGGTAGCTTATTAATATATTACGTTGTTACGTATGTTGGATACTTGCTACGCGTGCGTTTCCGAGCGACAGAGTCACTTGGAATATGTCTGGGGATAAAGACTACGCGACGATTAATGGTAAATTATTAATGGTAAATATTAATGGACGTTTATTCTCTGAGTAATGTTCCTTCGAATGACCGTCCGTCCCCTCGTGTTAGAATCTTGAAGTATTTCGAGTGACGATTACGGTATTCTAACGAATGACGAGTATAATAACGAGTGACCCTTATTCTTCATTTCCTGCCCTATTTCTGGTCCTCATATCTACTATCCCCACTATGCCTGAGTCTTCCTTTCGTCAAATGTGACAATATGTAGATTACAAAAGAAATTAAATTCGACATCTCTTTCCGGTAATAAATTTTTCTTTAATTATGAAAGTATTTCCATTCATAAAAGGGATATTAACGTACATCATCAAAAATATCAAATTATCAAAAATAAAATATAATCAAGTGCAACTGCTTATTTTAACACAAATTTCATCTCATCTTCATATGTTCATTTATATATACATTGATGTATTCATAATAAAAAATTAATTTAAATTTTTATCATTAGTATATTATTAGTAATACATTAAATATATTGAATAATGAAATAATGTACTCGAATCTTCGATTTCATTTTTATAAGAAATTATTAGAAATTAATAATTATTGATTCACTTATAGCTGAAAAGATTTACAAAATAGAGTAAGTGGAATGTCAATTTTTCAGTTTGATTTCTTCGTAATTGAATTAATAAACTTTTAAAGTAAGGATTGTGTATTATTTACAAATTACAATTATTATTACTAATGAAATGTACCGGAAACAATAACGGTATATCTATAGTACAACTATTTTCGAGGATTTATGCCTCAAATGATTGAGATTGAGCATTTGCTAAAGAAGCGTTCATTTTGTTCTTCGCTTTCCATTAAAAACTTTCAATTTCCCTTTTAGCTTATTACGTACATATGCGATTATTTTTTCGCACGTATACCGGAAGATTAAGTGCAATTTACATTTTCCCTACAACACGACCATATGCATGCTAAAGATTTTTAGTTTTTCGTTGAAATAACAATAACAGAGTTTAAATCGGCACAAAAGTAGGTTAATTTCATAACGGAAGAAATAATGCGCGTACCACGCCACGTTACGTTGTACACTGAAAAGGAATTGTTTTGCAATTGACTATTATGAAAAAGTACGATAACGGAGATAATACTGAGTAATGAGATAATTCGAATTAAACGTCTTCCCACCCGTGAGTTTTAAATGCTTTAAACGTGATATAACGTCTGTTACAAAGTTGGATTCTACCTATTTTAGAACTATCCGAGCTTTTTTCTCTCGCTTGATAAAGGCTTCCTTCGTAATAATTGCTTTGTCTTTACAAATGCGTACAGGTTTTACGAACATCAAATTTATCTCTTGCTTGCGATTTCTGCTGTACATATTGTATCGCATTAGTACATAAATCTTAAATACACCTGTGACACTTAAAAAGAAAAGATAATTGCGATGATGCCTTAATATATTTACTTCTTTATGCAGATATTAAAATCCATTATTTTCTACAATTATGAAAACAATAATTTTAGATGAAGCTGGTTGAAATTTGCATTTATAAAACTGAAACTTACAAGCAAAATTGTACAGATACGTTACAAGCCCCGATGTATTTCATTTTCTGACAAAGAAATTTTGATAAAATCGATTTATTTATTACTCTCTTTGAATTTATGTAGACAGAAGAAGGATTTAGTATTCGAACATGAATTATTTTTATAACGTAGGCTTTCCTTTGCTTCTCAGAATTAACAATTTTAATGGAAGCTGAAACGCGTATGAAAAGAAATTTATTCACACTTTACAAAGAGACTCCTTTATATAATAAACATTTAAAAGGGATTAGAAGCTTATGAAATACCCATTTTCATATAATTCAAATATTCAATAAAAATTATGTAATTTGAATTTTTTATGAAATACATCAAATATTATTTTTGGTATTTCAATTCAGTAAAGATTGAATACCTTAAAAATTATACTAAACTATTAGTGCTAATTCTACCTATTCTACGGAAATATAAATTTCAACCCTTTCGAGCAAATGGGCCGTTTCTTTTGAGCAATACTTCAGTTGAGTATTTAAGTTAGTTTATAAAAAATTTTCTTTAAGATTAGAGTGAATTTTTATTCTATTTAAAGTAGATTTTAAGAGGATGCTTTACAATTCTAATTTACTGCAACTTGGAAATAATTATTACAATACAAAATTTAATATAATAAACTTTCACGTTGCTTATATATTACAAAATTTACAATATTTAGTACACTTATACTATCATAAAATACAATATAGTATTACAATTTTTTTAATTTACTGGAAAAATAAAATATAGTCAAGATTTAATGACATTATTAATTATATAAATTGTAATCAAACGTTTCTATCGAAGTCATTTATACGTTTCTTTGAACAATTTTGAATAAAAAGTGTACCTAACTAAACACTTTTAGATCTACAGCACAAGAATTTTTTCATTTTATAGCAATTTTTTTATTTGTTAGATAAATAATCATATAATTAATAATGATATCAACTTAATTTATAGTATTTGAACAAATATATTTATAAATGCTCTATGGGGTATTAAAAAAGAAAATGAAGAAGAATTATTAAAAATAATTTTAACTATTTTTGATATATGTTTTTTATATAGTAAGAATATAATTTTCGATTCCTTTAACGTAAAAAATGAATGAAAAAAATGTTTCGATTAATGATACAGCAAGTAATTTTGAATAATATAAGTAATAAACAAAGAATATTAGTGCTATTTTTTGTTGCAAAAAGACATTGAATTATTGAAAGTAAACAATTTAATCATTAAGATGCATAAGAAAAGATTTAGAAAATTTTCAACAAAAATGTATATATATATATATATATATATATATATATAAATCGTTTATAGATAAATTACGATATAAATACAGTGTATACTAAAGCATTTAGCGGTGCAGATAGTGATTCATATCATTCTTGATAATAGCTATAATCACAACACGATTATAAAGGATCGATATTAGTAGTCAGAATATCTCGTACTAGTTAAATGAAGTGTGACTAATAGAGAAGGAAAAGAATATATGATATGAAGTACTATAATTAAATCTTGCAATCGAGTTGAAATACATTTCGACTTATTATTATCTGATAATTTTTAGCATAATGAATCAAATGAAAATGTAACAGCGGATGATATAATAAACAAATAACATATTAAAAACTACTAAAAATATCTAATTTTATTAAGAATATTGTGATTCAAGTATTTAGTTTGATTAGGATACTCAAAATGGAACGAAATCTTATACAAAATACAAAAAGAAGTATAACATTTACTACATACACATGAGTATAACATTGATTAAGAAATATATTTAAATTGCGCCAAATCTCTGAGGTATTATTACCATAATAAATATAATTTGCTTATAATATTTATAAATTATTTTAATTAATGATTTTATAGAAACTAAGCATAAAAATGACATTTAAAGTAAGTATATAAACATTGAATGTGCACAAAAATTTCCCAAATGTGGAATGTTAAATACGTATTAAAGGGAGTATTTTAAAAAGTATTTTCTATCGCTAACGTACTTTTAAAAAATTGTTTAAAAACGATTAAATAATTAATTGAAAATATAATAATAAATTCAAATTAGTTAATAAAATTCAAAAATTTATTTATGAATTTTTTGTGGGTATTTTGATTGACTGTATGTAATTGACTGTGTGAAATGAAAATCTTATACTCGAGGATTAAAATTTATTAACCATGATTTCAGTGGCTAACATTTCTTTCTGCAAGTCTTACTTCTTATGCAGATCGTATTATTAGAGATTATCAATGTATAATCTGTCGAAGAAACTAGTAGATAATTAAATATTGTAGTAAGACAGCTACTTGATAAATAAAAATTGCCGGAAATAAATATAATATATAATTCAATTGAAAGCATTGAATTTTATCCATATGTATTTCAATTGTAAATGTCCAATAAATTAATTGAATTCATAAAAATATCTTTCAAAGGCAATCGCGAACAAATACAAATAAAAAATAAATTTTTAGACCTAGTTCACTAAAGATTAAGAGAAAACGTTGCGCAATGACAATGATACTTAATTTACTTTTGAATTGCATTATTAGATTTATGCAAGAATGAAAAATGGATATTTAAGTTCTATACAAAAGTAGTATTGTATTAAGATGATACAGATATAGATTAAGTAGAAATAAAATATCAGAATAGATGAATGAAAATCAGAATTAGTAAAGTAGTATTTTTCAAGAATAGAGAAAAATATAATAATCGAAGTGTGCGAATAACAAATGAAATACATGCGATTAAATTAAAAAATACTGACCTTTTCTAAAAAGTGCTTTCAGATGATATTTGAAAAACTTAATAAATCATGTAAACTGGGATAATGAATAAGTTGTCCAAATAATATGATGTTTGGATGGATCAATAGTTATTGTTAAGGGAACTAGCGAATCATTTTTTTCGAAATAAACAATTTCTTTACAAAAACTAAATGAATAAAGCTGCGTCTTTTTATTTAATATTTACTGCTATTACACACGTTGAAATATAATAGCGAAAGTCATATATACATGGCTGGATGTACACGAAGTTACACGACATTAAAAACTGTAGTAGTATTTTCATTTCTGAGGTTTTCCAAAATGTAAAACATAAAATTTATATCTTTTTTAATAATTTCCTCCGCAGACGTGTAGTTATATAGCGATATCTGTAAAAAGGAAAAAAAAAGTTAAAAAAGTTAAAAGTTAAAAATTCGAGACATATGAATGTTTCATATAAAAACAAGAATTTATAAAGGTTTGTGGTAATTCTTTTGACGATAAAATTAATAATTCGAAGGTTTCCGATATTGAAATGTTTTGAATTTTCTTCGGACAGAGATTCTGTTTCGGAGTAATGTTTAGACTGCTCAAAGTATCGCTTTAGTGATTTCACGCTCTACTTAGTTATGTACTTACTTATAGCTTATACATTTTTATGTTGTTTTTTATATTATATTGTATTATAGTTTTTATACGTAAATATAAAATTCTGGGAGGAATATTTATAGAAATACAGTAACATTGGGATTTGTACTTTTTTCAGTTGGGCGACTAGTTTTACCTAACAACCAATTAGCCATATTTAATAGTTGTTCAAGTATCCAGAGCTTTCTTATTCTGCCTATGCTCTGTGATACGCCTAATATCTCAAATAAAATAAGTAGTTTAAACTAAATAAAAATAAAAATAATTATGAACACAGACAGATTATGAAAGCATTTATACTTTACTCTATTAATGAACTGTTATAATTCTGACTATTGTTACGAAATTTAAAATGCAATTTAAAAAATATCTTTATAATTAGTTTTTTATAAAAATGTAAGTAATCTGAAATAAAAACCAAAGCAATTAATTAAAAATATTTATAAAAAGTAAGTTGAGAAAAATATTTAGAACAAACAGGACAATTAAAGAAAAGGAAATGAGAAATTACGTAATTTTGAAATAAAGGAACTTTATAGTTTGCCGAATATTGTAAGAGCAATTAAATTATGTAGATTGAGATGAATGAAATATGAAACTAGAATAAAAAGGACAAGAGTAGCATGTAGTGTTTTAATAGGTGAACCGGAAAGGAAAAGCACAGTAAACGCATCAAATGTGAGTGGAAAGGCAACATTAAATTAGATCTTAAATTATTGAATGTAAGTGCATGGCCTTAATACTTTTGACTCAGAGTAGGGAAAATTGATATACTTGTGTTACTGATACGATAAATGTTCGAGTAAAAGCAGGAAAACTAAAAGGAATAATAATGACGTGTTGTTACGTGTTATTATTATTTTATTATAAAACGTGAAATAAAACTTATTTATAGGTTGTATTACTGTACTTATAGTAATGCTAAGTGATAAGAAATATATCATTTTAATTTTGTTCATCGCCATACATAATTATATAATATTATATTAAAGAAATCATACCTGCCTATTTATTAAAAAATATTTGAATATTAAATCAATTGATTGAAAAAACTCTATGTTTAACGATGGAATTTAACTTAACAAGTATTACCTTCATAACATTTATTTGTTACTTATCTAAATAATAGAGTTTAATAAATTTTAGGTATCAGCTACTTTTATTTTTCTAGTTTTGTCGAAAACAAGCATTTGAAAAACTATCATAGAAAATCTTATACAAAAAAAGTAAATAATAAATAATTACTATCTAATGTAATGCAGTGATAGTTTAAAAAGAATGCACTGTTGCAATTCTAGCAATTACGTACTTTAAAGAAATCCTGCTTGTAATTTTCTTCTATTATACAACTCTTAACTTCAAGAAATCTGCTGTTTATTTAGATTTTTATCACTCCAATTTAAAATATTAATTTACGTAATTTATAAAAGTAATTATTGAAAATAAAAATATTTAAAAACATCTTAACGTTTGTCAAATGTTGGAAGAGCGTAAGATTAACTGTAATAGAGCTTTCAATACCAATTAATAACTGTTTTATAAAAAGTAGTCGTAGTTAGTAAACTATTCTTTTTTTTAATAAATAGTACTTACTTCGCGTTATGGAAAAGTTCAGTTTACCCGATAACATAATGAAATACGAAGTACGCTGAATACACGTAGTATTACACAGTACTCGATGTTAGATGACAGGTTCGGTTAATCTAGCTTACCAGCGTAAGTAGATATATACCAACTTTGGTAAGACATCGTCTTCGAATACTCAATATGAATCTACTTTTACGGAGACCCTTGAGCAGATACACGTATTCAATTAAATTAATCCCCTATTCAGTTAAATATGCATACTACTGGATTCATATTTTCTACAAAGCCTTTCTTCTTCTTCCAACGCGAAAATTTTATTTTTAAAAAATAATTATAACTAACGAGTATAAAATCCTCGCACGTAGGGTCTTGTATTTAATATTTCACTCTTTGAGAAATCCTAACTCACAATTTTAAATTTCATATAAATGCGAAGGTTAAAAAGTAGACAGCAAATTACGTGAATGCAATTATAAATAATGACGAGGGCCTTGCCTAATGACATTTGCCGAAAAACATCATTAGCGCCTTGCCTTCCAATAAGCGATACGACAACAAAGAGGGAAACGTCCCATTCCCTCGGGCAACAGGTAACCTTCCCACCACGTCTCGATCCTCGCGCATCCCTTCCAGGTACCTGCGGGTCCTTCCACGGTCCCTCCAACGATCCCGCTCCCCTGTTGTCCAGCTAGAAATGCTCCCTCTTTGTTAGCGGCCAGGCGGGGAGACATTGGCTACCGATCCCCTCCCCTTCCGCCCTCACTAGAAAGGCAGACCGGGACGTACGGGACGGAGGCGAGGAGCGCGTGCCCCGGACGGGCAGAGCCGCGAGGTGTACCAGGAGCACGCCTCGCTCGACACAGCCAGTCACCTTTCTCTCTTCGAGTCGAGAGCTCCGCAGCTATCTGGTAACGCAAAGCAGATCGTCAGCCACATATCGAGTTCTCGCGCGAACGCGGGTTGAACGTAGTGAGAGAGAGAGAGAGAGAGAGAGAGAGA
Source organism: Wiebesia pumilae (assembly GCA_018907045.1). NCBI lineage: Eukaryota > Metazoa > Arthropoda > Insecta > Hymenoptera > Agaonidae > Wiebesia > Wiebesia pumilae. The sequence continues at coordinate 6,837,501 of JACCHZ010000181.1, read as the reverse complement.
GAGAGAGAGAGAGAAGCTCGTAAGAGTGGCGAATGGCGCCCCGTTAGCGGTCACTTAGAACAGAGACGCGCGCGCGCTCGACCACCCCGTCCGCATCCCTCGACTGTCCTTACGCGCGCGGCGGATGCAAAGCTCAGGTTGGTGACTCAGTGCTTTTTGGTTTTCGTTCACGAACGCCGGCACAGTGCGAGTCCCGGGACCGCGTTGCACACGTTACGAGAAGTCAGCAACGGAAAGAGATCGAGAGGTCCGGTAGTTCGGAGTCTTTTGCTAATCTTCGACTGGTTCGCCGAGCGTGACGAAAGTCACGGTAGAAAGAGGTAGAAATCACGAGAACGCAAGGATGCTACTGTTAAGTAACCTGCTGATTCTGCTGGTCGTCGCATCAAGGACGGGTAAGTCGCACCCCTGTCGAAGCTCGGAAACTCCAAACGCTTCAAATTTTACTCGGAATTGTAGATTTTACAAATATTGCGCGCCGAGTTCAGCGCTCGCTGGTGAAAGCATTAATGTGTCTCATTGACAATTTCTCATATGCCAAATCTCTGATATACGAGCTTTTGATTTCGACGACATTGAGCTTATTTATTTTAATAGTGCATCCAGATGAAATTTTCCATGGTATATAATTTTGTGCTACTTTTCACGGCTGGAACTATTTCTTATTAATTCTGTGTATAAGTTAGCAACTTGTCTTTGACTTATTACACCGATAAACATTAAATTTAATCAACGAACCCAAGTAATTGGAAAAATACCATCGAAGAAAATCGTTATTACCCGCGAGCTGAATTCGCAATAAAAATGGAAATGCCTTTTGCGCGAAAATAGAATATAAAAGCTCAAAAATAACTTACATGAATGAAAATTTATGCGACGATGAAAAATTGAACTTCGAAGTGTAATTTATTAATTTAAGTAGCGCACGAGTACTATGCCTTAATTTTCTTAGCTCTAAAATTGAATAAACCTTGTCGAGTGCGCGATTTTTCCATGTACATTGTAAGACGCGTGATACTCCTGTCGCAATACGCGATATTCTCAATAGGCCTCTGTTCGTTCAATTAAACAAAAAGGTAAGAGTCGAAAAATGAAGAAGCAAGCGGCAATCGCGAGGCAGTAGGTCGGAAATTAAGCGAACATGCAAATTGCCCGCGTTTAAAAGGTCATTACGAAGTCACCAGTCTCTGTACTTTAATGAGGAAAATGCGAGCGAAGGGCTAATTGCGTTTTACGACGGCGAGGGAGGGGGTGGGGGGGGTGGTGAAACTGGCAATGCCATGTATAATAATTCGTTGAGAGTAAGCGGAGACATGAACAGCTACACGAGCAGTAGCAAAGGCTGCAAGCGATCCATGAAATCGTCGGCAAACATCGACTTCATTCGGACTCGCCCATCGAAAGGAGCACCGATTTTACGTAACATTCAAGCTACTCCCGGCTACGCTCATTTCGAGCTGAGCGAGCCGCGAGCATGTGTGGCGAAAATCCAGTTCGCCATACAAGCGAAAAAGCCTCAGGGGTAAGATCATAGCCCGAGGGGGTTGTAAGATTCCAACACGCGCCGCTGTTGCTCGTGTTTCGCATTCGTAAAATGCGCATTACATTTGAACAAAGATTTATGGACAAATGAAGTGTATTAAGTACGCGAACTAACGGGCAATTCTGCTTTACGCCTGAGAAAGTTATATTTAGAATAAAAATCAGGCCGACGTAACTCGCTTTTAAAAGCTTGTGTTTTTTAATCGATTTTTTTCAGACTATTCTCTTTACGAACTTGCGAAGAAGTAGACTGCAATAATTTCGTTTCTCTTCTAAATAATTCAAGCAATGTTCTTTTAATCCACGAAGAGTGATTATTCGTTAAGAGACTTTGCTCGATCTCACGAGGAAAGAAAAGGGAAAACCAACTGTCGAAGATATCTGAAATCAAAGTAAATCTGAAGATGACATTGCTCTTGATAAAAATTACATTCGCATAATTAAGTCTAACTTTCTTGAAAAATAACCACTTTGTTAGGGTGAAGTACGAAGACTATAAGAAACGAAAAAATGATGATCATACATAATAGTAGAAAATTACATCTTCATAAACTCCTGCTATTCGTATTATAACGCACGTTTAGGATTGTATTTATTTTATTCTCAATGTTGTCGCTGCACTGAATAAATTTATAAGCATTATCCGATGTCACACCTTTAATCGTATTATTTTGTTTAGCTTGCCGTGTGCAATTATTACAGCTAGTGAAAAATACAATTTAACAGGCATATGTTACTTAACGTAAACCGATTATTCATTTTTACACCAATGTTACAACTTATTTCCAGATTCACCATCATATTATTACTTCTTTAAGTAAAATCTTGTCTAGATCAAAGCTTATCTTTCCAAGATAAGGTGTATCAAAACTCCAACTATAAAGGTATGGAAGAAATTAAAGGCAACGATTGCTCGAATCAACAAAGAAGTAAAGTTGAAAAAATAATTTGTAAATATTACCATCATTTACGTACAAAAGAACCTACTCTTCTATTGTATTTTGTTATCTTTTCATCGACAAAAGATGCACTGCTAAATAAAATTGCAAGGTTTACATAAATTTGAATTTATGAAAGTAGCCTATTAAAAGTATTAATCTATTAAAATCTATTGCAAATAAAGAAATATTTATGCAACGTACGTCATTGCGCCATTTCGTTTTTATTTTGTCCGTTATTTCTTAAATTAAAAATAATAATACAATTCCTGTATAAACCGTGAGGAGAGTATGCGATGCCCTTTACTCAAAGAGAACAATCATACAAGTCAATTATTGAAATCGTCCTTCATCCATTCCGCAATACGCAACTACGTATCAACGTTGAATTCGATTAACAAATCTCCTAATACCTCCTCCTAATACCTCTTATTTATTAAAGAAAAATCTCTAAACGTACGTGTACATCCGGAACGTGTACGCAACAAAGATAAACAGCATCCTCGATCTCCCTTTCACCTGAGAACAAGATTAATTACCTCGAGGAGCGTCCAGTTCATCCCTCGATGGAAGCTCGCGATCCTAGCATCCACCTGCGCGTTCCTGAAAATCGCTTCCGTCTGTCAAAAGTGTTTCGGTGGAGTGGAAACGAATCCCAGCGAATCCCGACGACGGACGGCCTCTAGGCCTTTTTGCAATCCTTTTTGCGGACTTTATGCCGCGCGGTTCTCTTTTCGTAACTGCGCTAGAGAGAAAGAGAGAGTATTAGTGAAGTTCGCAAGCGGCTGGGTGCGCAAAACCACGCGGCATGTGAGCAACGTCGATCCAAGCTAAGATTACATTGATTCCGCAGACTTACGGTGAGCGAGATCCACACGTTGCCGGGGTTTCCTAATATGCTAATTTACACACGCGCGCCCAAAGATCTTCAGACCGAATTGTATCATCGTTGATTCATTGACTTTTTTCCTCGCCTTCTCGCTTTTTCCCCTGAATCTTTATTTTTCTTCTGGGCGCGAGCGGTGATTCCATCGGTTCGATGTTTTCTTATTGCGTACTTCAGTGTTTCAATGGCGTTTTTACCGGACTGGTGTATCTACTTGTTATTTATTGAGCTCTATCGATGGAGTTCACTATTAAGTAATTTGACTTTTTTCTTCGGAACGTTGATTCTTAATTTTTATTTAGGATAAATGGGATCAACTTGAAAATGGAGGCAAGAAATGTGTCGTATCACTGCTTCAGACTGCACTAATATTGCGAAAATATTACATATCCGAGAAATTCTTCTCGCCTTGCTTAAATTATATTTATGTTATAGATAATGATTTTATAATTGATTTTAAGTAGAATAGGTTTTAAGTTTTTTGATTAATTTTTCCATAACTAATCGAAGCGTTAAGTTAGTTTATTTAGATTTTTTTGTATTTATTTTGAAAGCAAATTAATTGAATAATCGTTTGATATAATAATCAAAATTAAAAGACTTAATTCGCAATTCGGACTCATTCGTGTCGAAAGACACGGAGTAAGAGTCGGACATTCGAAGCAATAAATAATTACTGTTTGATATATTGTTAGTAAAATTTTGCGCTGGTTTTACGTAATATTTGTTAAACGTATTATCATTCGTACATAATCGTTAATAATGTAACTAAGTTTGCACGCAGCGATCTTTCAGTAATGTATAATTCGGTTATTTTTAGTCCACTTCGGTAAATCGTCGTGCGCTCGCATTACAACGTTACTTAGTATGATATTCATAGTGCTTCAAAGCAACGTGCAAGCGATAATTTTTCTATTAATTTCTATGAATTAATCACGCGTAAATCACATAGACTGTAGGCGCACTTTTTACTAAAGGCCAAGTTTCAAATTTATGACGTAAATGCGTAGTAGTTGGAACGCATTAACATCAGAAGCACGCAAAAAGAAAAATAAAAGCGAATCAGGAAACGCATTACTAAATATTCATAACGTTGAATTGTAGTAACTGTAAATCCTCGGAGTGCTATTAGATCTGCTCTTGTATACAAGCGCTCATTCGAAATATTCAATGAGGTGGGGGTCGAGCGCAGCCCGTGGCACTTGCGACAATCGCATTTTCGCTCCAACACAATGAACTTGTACAAATTGTCTCGATACCGTTTGGTGAACTCTATACCACTTGCGCCTCTGTGCCCTCCAGGCACTTAAAATCGATTTTGTTTTATGAGTCCGTCGCGGGCGCAGTCCGGATTTTTCCCGTTGAACACTTATACGACCTGCGTTTTCGCAACACCCTGAGCTCGTTAATGAGCGGTGCGCCTATAAATGCTCACTTATTTGTCGTAGGTGCTCCGAAAGGATATTTCATCTCTCCCTTCTGACTGCTTTGAAGCCTCAATCATTGCTTCTTTTTGCTCGCTTATCTTTATTTAAATTACTTGCTTTATCACGCGCATTTTCTCTCTTGAGTTTCTCTTATTCCCCAAGATCGACGTAGCCTAGAGTACTGGGTAAATAAACGTTATATCGTAAAATAATTTCAAGCTGCGATCTCCTGAGGCAAAGTCATTATTCGGATGACAGTATTCATCGATTTTACAAAAGAGAATAGTATACTTATATTTATTTACATAACCTAGAATTCACATTTTCACAACCAAAGAAGTCCCATCGTGATTTAGGTTTTCGTCTTAATTTAATAGATATCTACTTAGTATTTCATCGGTGAGTAATAACTTGAAGTAGAAAACATTCACATTGATAAAACTGACATAAATCTCTCTCTGTTGTTCTAAATTTAGCGTTAATTACTTGTAACTATGAACAAGTACTTCATACCCACTTAACACAAGTGCATCACCTATAAAAATGTAGGCTGTAGTTTTTTTTTATTTTTATAATCATAGTTGAAATCCGTAACTTTAAAAACAGAAACTATAAATTTCTTGACTATGTATTATTACATTATTTTAAATGGTAAGAATTAATGATAATGTGCGCGCTCGTGTCCATACTTGGAATAAAATATTGTTTTATAATTAAAGAGCTTTTCGCCTACGCAAGATTTCAGTAGCTTACTTATAAGTTTTAATGTTCGTAACAGAATTTTTAATGATCTTATGCAAAGTAAATATTATAAAAGTAATAACATATATTATCGCGTAAATTATTTATAAATTTTTCAAAAACTTAGATTCGTAATAGAGTCAGAAATGTGCATTATTTAGATGCATAAAATTTTTATTAGAATTACCGTTCTTTAAAAATATTATTGCTATACACATTAGCTTAAGCTGCTTTAAATTTTATCACCAACTACTTCTTCTATTACATATATATTCAAGCACTGCAAATAATAAATATTTTTCTTTAATATACTTAATATAATTCAGTAACCATTATCTTTGCTTAGTTTATTTTCTTCCTTATTTTCATAATTTCGGTGTTCCTTGCAGTGCCGTCTAGTATTTGTCAATGTTTTACCCATTTATTTTAGTTGATCAACGAACTTTTATCGAAACATAATTCTAAAGCTTTGCGTTAAAGTTCAGAAATAAACGTTTGCGTCAAAACTTTTAACAATACTATTTCCTAACTGTTAGCATAAAAACAGAAATTAATAGAAACGAATAGAAATTAATACACTAGAATTGTTTATATTTTTCAGTTATATTTTTCAGTTTTTATTTATCAGTCTTAAAGGAGCGAGTTACTGAGAGGTGGTTAATCAAACTCTCAAGGTCTAAAATCGATTTTGTACACCGCACTTTTTCTATCGTGGAGCCCGCAATTAAACTAGGCGAGATATTTCCTAAAACTCACCAAACTCGATAGAATAAACTTGTTGGCAGAAACGACGAAATTGTGACTGCGACGAGAAACTGGTCTCACTGCTGAAATGACGCCTACCGAGCATTAGTCAACCGCGCAAACAACTTCGCTTCTTGCGCCGAAAGCAACGCGACGCGCAATCGATTCCACGTACATCTAAAAGTCGTCGCTCATCGCCACGAGAATCATCGATTCACATCGCCTTTAATCCATTGAGTGCGTCGGACGCTGCAGTAATAATCCCTTTCTCCGCTAAACATTTGTTTTGCGTTAGACTCGTTATTCATGAGGCGCGCGACGTGGGCGACTTGACGTCGACCAACGCCGCCAATTTAACGTCGCGACACATTGTGCATAGCGACCAAGGCTGCAGCGATCGAATGCCCTCGAGTCGCCGTCGCTTATTCTCTTTCCTCGAGCCTCTCATTGGAAAATCGGAAAATCACGAGTCTCGAGAACGCGATCATTAGGCTTCTTGCCCTCGAAGTCTCTCAGAGGGTCACTAATGGCGCGCACTTTCCACAATGTGGGACACGTGCAGCACTTTTGATATCGTCCTGAATACCGACGGAACATGTGCTGGCGTTCTACTCCAGCGCATATTTCACCTAAGTTTTTGTTCTTATTGAATAATTTATTATTTCCATGGGCTCTAAAGACCGCCATCAAAGTCATTTTCTTTCAGAATTAAGACTTTTCAGTGTCGTTTCATTTTCTATTGTGAATATTCGTCTCAATTCATACATAATATCGCATTTTACATTATTTTACATTTTACAGGATTACATTATTATTATTTGGACGTTATGAACTTTTAATTGCATTTCAACTGTGCTCAAATTGATTACATATACGTGTAATTGTTATAATTTAAAAAAATATATAAGTAATTCGTGTCTCGCAGCCTTAATTGTTTCAGTCTTTCATGAGAAATTTTGAAACGGTAATTTTTAATTTAAAAGTCGCCTTGTTATGTCATAATTCATCTTTACAGAAGATGTAAAAGCCATTGTAATCGTGTATTCTTTGCAAGAAATGTACCAGGTTTATACATACTGTAAAAATAATGAAATTCAATAGTCAAATCTTGAATAACGGGGGATTAGTTAATATTTAACACCAGCACAAGGTTTCCACGATTTTTCCAGGTGAAAAACAAATGTTTCAGGTCATAAATTCCAACGTTGATGCATAATGATCTTTCTCTGTTTAAACTCGCAAGTATACAAACCATACAATGAGAACGAGCAAAATATATTCTACCTTAATACTATTCACACCGTACACCTGCATAATGCATTCGCTCGCGGCTCAAAATAATTAGCGTCACTCGAATCATTCATTAAAAGGAACGACAATGGACGATCACATATGTATCGCCCTTAAACTTATCCGTAAACACCTTCTCTTTGCATATTGTCAATAAGCGTAAATTCTCGATAGTGTACTACAATACAATATTTAGCAGGCTTACTACAATAATAGTTTGGTATGTTTTATTTACCTCTGTGCGAAGAATAAATTGAATATTTTCTGTTACGGGCAGATATTGCGCGCAAACAATAATTATAAATTTTGCTGCATCTTATCATATCATTTGTTAATCGAATAGAAAATTCAGCCTTATACTTATTGCGATAGCAAATTATACCACTTTCAATGAAATCAGCACATGGCAAATTCAAATACTGTTTTAAAGGATAATTGGATAGCCGCGACGATTAACATTTAAATTTAGATGCATGGGAGTGTATTGGACAATATAGCAACATTAATCGTAGAATTATTGTACATGTAATATAAATGGCACACGATCTTCTGAAAGTATAGTTCTAATGACTTTTTTAATCAAGTATTTCTTATGCTCTTTCTTGTATTTCCTTAAGATGCCTCATGCCTGAAGATTTTATTTGATATAATAGCAAATAATAGCAAATATAGCAGATTTTATGCGAATCAATTGTTTTCATTGACCGTTACATAAGCTCTAGAAAGTAAAAATTTATTTTACAATTGTATCGTATTTCCTAATTGCAGGCAGTAATAATACAACCTAAAGGCGCGAATCGACGTACACCACATCCGATGTAAAAGTTATTATTTAATTATCTCGCTGGATAATCTAGGAGTAGACTGTAGCAGCTGTAAAATTATAAATTGCAATTTATAATATAATTTATAAATTAGGCCAATTCGTCAACGGGAAGAAATTAAGTTTTGACAATTATTTATAAAAGAAAGCTATTTTACTGTTAAGCTCATTAGGCGAATAAAATTTTAATAAAGAGCGACTCGAAAGGTGAAGTTGTGAATCAAAATCTAAATTGGCAGACAATGCGCATTCCGCCGGGCCGAGAACTTTCGTTCGTTAATCAGGCGCAATGGAAGCATTGTCGTCGGAGCCACGTTGGCGAGGATTACTCGCAAAAAACGAAACTTCCCAGATGTCGAAAGACATGTTGAAAAGAAAAGTTGGGATTTCGCAGGTGCGCCGATAAGCCAGCCGCTAAAGAAACCGTGGGCCCAGGAAAAAGAACGCATAAGCACATCGCGAATCCTCGACTCAACCCTCGGACGCGCCTGACTTTATTTACCTTTCCACTTATTCTCCAGGCCGGAGTCCCTCACCGCGAGGGCAAAGTACACGCGCGCGAAATTTACGGCGAAGCCCACGGACTTTATGCACGGGGATGTTTTAGTACCGCGTTTGCCGCGGCTTTTGTTTAAATTTAATTTATTTCTTACGCTCGAGAACAGTTAAACTCGGGCCCAGGCTCAGGCTCGTCTTTCACTCATGTGGAAGTCCAGTGAGTGCGCGTTAATGATAATTTCGATGAGCCTGGGGCTCGCTCACCGACCTTTTCCCTCTTTAACATCCAAAGATGTTTATTATTATAAATTAAAGGCACTGGAAGCTATTTGCACAGCGAGTGGGAGGCCCGCGTCGATGCTTGAGTTATGCTCGTAGATAAATCGATGCAAGGATATTTTAGACATCTAGCTCTTGAAGTTTTAGGGCTCTGAGGGCTCAAAAGGTTAACGATCCTTAGCTACTAAGCTTTCCTTGCAATTGAAAGCGAACGGGATCTTTTTTCAGGAAATATTTTCTTGCCTGCGTTACCGCGGTGAAAGTATTAAAATTATTTATGTCTTCTTGTGCATTCATTTGTTATACTCTATAATATGCTTCGATACTAGGAAGCTCGTATTTCACTCCTTCTTTCAAAAATCATTTTCCGTTATGCAATTGCAAATGAAAACGCGATTTGGAGTCGATATAAATCTGTTATCGAAAATATCAAATTGCAATCGGCTGTAGTTTATGGCTGAAATTAAGATTAAAGTAAATGGTAGCTCGGACAACCATTCGCAATACCATATTATTATTATTTGACTAGAATTATTTAACTTGAGAACTCGAAAGTTAAACGCCGCATCAACGCACGAGCGCCACTCTTCCTCAATAATAGGCCAAAATGGTTACTTCAATTTAATTTTATTACATTTTTATTTATAAACTCGATGTGTATATATTGCGCGCTCGCTAATTTTAAAGCAAAAAGAAAAAAATAAAGGCCCATAAAGGCAGCAGTCGTATCGTTAGTTTCGATTCTTTTTCAAACGGAACGAAGAAGAAAGCGACTCTTCCTCTCTCTCTCTCTCTCTCTCTCTCTCTCTCTCTCTCTCCCCTCGTTTTCCCGAGACATCTGCAAAAATCTGCCAATATCCCATGCACATTAGAATGATGTACTCCTTTGACCCCCTACCTCGAGAGTAGGCATCACCCGCTCACTCTCTTACGTCGTAACACACGACGACGAGTACATCGAGGAGACGCTTCTTTCCGCGAAGTCTAAAAGGCCGAGGCATGTAAACAAGTGCTCCGTCTCGAGAGGCCGAAAAGTCCCGCGTGCGAACTTCGCCTCGGTTACTAATTATCGAGTCGCGATGCAGCCGCGACTAATCATGGCAACCTCGGGGCTCGAGGCGCGCGACCTGCCAAGCTCTCGCTCGCTGTGGCACAATTTGGATTCGCGTAGACGAAAGTAAAAGTACCGAGAGGAAAAGAGGAGAGAAAAAACTGCGGAATCCAGCTGGCATGGGTCAGGCTATCCTTTTCCTTTTTTATTCTTTGCTCCGGGCTCGTTTTGCAGCGACGGCGGTAGCTAATGGCACGTGGATTATGACAGAGCAAATAGTCATGAGCGCTCTCACCTCGATGGATAATACAACGCGGGTTGCCGGGATAAACCGATGAACCTGCTCGTGTGCGTGCGCGTGGGTGTGGGTATTGCACGCGGAATCATCGCCATGGACTAGGAGAATGAGAGAGAGAGAGAGAGAGAGAGAGAGAGAGAGAGAGAGAGAGAGAGCGCGTTCGTAATGGCGAAGGTGAAACTGCCATTATTGTTGAGTTTTGGTTGGAGCGCGCGTACGCGTCTTGTGGGACGATCTGTCATTTTTCATTCGACCCTTAGCCATCGGTGTCCACGGAGTGCAATGATTCTCACACTTACTTTTGAGCGACGAGTTTCTTTTAAACTCGAGCTCGATAATTATTTCGACCGCTCGTAAGACGTATAATCGCTCCTGACGGATTAAACACACCCGACGACGAAGCTCGTTATTCTTCTTTTATTTTTGCCTCGAGATAAATCACTCTGATAGTCAAGTGAACGTGCAATACCGGTCTCTAATTTTCGATCTACCCTACCGTCGGTGCACCGATAAGCGGCTCCAATTTTTTTAATAGTTCGATTGACGCGATATCCCAATTCAACGGCCATTTGTACCGCAGTAATTCATCGTTTTCAACTGTGGATATTTCATTCGCGACGTTTTCAGAATTCTTTGGTATGCCTCTTCCTATTGCCGTTATGGCTTTTCATTTGGTAATTTTCGAACGACTCATACACGCAAGCACACTCAATTTAACCGTTGAAAGTATTATGTTAACGACGCCATTTCACGCGTCTTTAAATTAGTCTTCAATGTTAGTTAGTACTATTTATATGAAATACCTTAGGCTAGTATTACGATAAAATTATTGCATTGATATATTCATATTTACTTGCCCGTACTTCTATCGCATACCTTTAATATTACTCTAATGAATTGTAAAATTCTAGTTTTATATATCTTGAAAGTAAATATTTATTATTTACCTCTGTTGAAAATAGGTATTGAACATTATTAAGCCGTATTTTAACTGCCTTATAAAAGAAAGCATAGATTCGTAAAACTGTATCTCTATTGTTACACTTTGTACACCATCATATCGACTTTCTTCGTGGGATCTTTTAATGTTAAAATACGAGAAAGTGCAGTTATCTGCGATAGACGATACCAAATTGATACCACCATTGTACACAAATGAATAACAGAGTGTAGGAAAGCGAAGGAAAGAAAGTGACCACTTGATTATTCAAAAATCCGGAATTCCGCATAAAAATACGAAATTGCGAATTAGCCTGATACTAATATTTAAATTCGAGTCATTGACGTGCATTGAAATATAAGTGAACGTGACTCGAGTTGTCCATACTCTCACTCTACAGATATTTTTATTCGCATTAAAATGAGGCACATACTTCTCATTTCACGTAGGACTACCTATCATATAACCATATTTCAATTTGAGCGATTAAAAGGCATAATTAATTAGACAATATACAACATTTAACTGCTAGTCTATCTAAAATAGTATATTTCATTTAGAGAGTTCAAGGTATATTTACAACGACTAAATAAATTTACTGACTTTTATTTTAATCTTAAATAAAGCTATGAATATAATTTAATGTTGAACATTTCCAATTCACTTCTAATGCATTCCATTTTGTAACGGATTGAAACACTAAAAAGTTTTATTGTTGAGGGAAAAAGTAATTATTAATAGGAGAAAAATTGCTGAATAATAAAAATACTGAGATTGCTAAGAAAATTATATTCAAAGGAAATATCAATAAGTTAGGCGACTCAAAAATACACTTCATCCGAGCAACTTTTTATCTCGATGATATACCAATTTTAATTTATTTTTGTGAAGTGCTAAAGTTGACTAGCAGCGACAATCGGAAAGAAATGTCGTTTCATTTTTGTTCACTCGTAATAGAACGACTCGGAAGGAGGCGAAATCGGTACGAATGAAAAAGTTAAACCCAAGTAAAAAAGCACGTGGAACGAAGAGGAATAAAAGCGACGATCCCGAAGAACAGCAGAGATTCCCATGTTTCTCGTATTTGTCGACCGCTGAAGTGACCGAGAGTCAGTCGTCGGTTGATTACGTAGGCGATGCTGTGGCTATACGATCAATGCTCGGATTGTTCATTATTTTCATTTAGGTTTCAGTTAGGATCATACGACATGTATAATCGATGAACTCGATAAAGTATTGCTACACTTTTATCAGCTTTTTTAAGAAACGTTAATTTAAAGAAAATCCTTGTGATACCCTTATTTTTGTTGAATGTTACAGCTCTAACGTCTCATTTCGCACAAAGTGTTTCATCGAGTTTGGATAAAGTATTTTTACGATATAATTATCGATCTACCAAAAATACGAATTCGCTAGTACTCGAATTAAGGAACCAATTATTGCAAACGTTTTTAACATTAAATCCAACGATCGATGGCAATTCTTCTAATAACAATTTTACAAAATTTTTCTTACCTCTGATTCTAACAAGTAGTTGATAAAGCGGTATTATTCAATCGGTGCTATGTAGATGTGCCGTTTTTCACCTGAAACAAATTAATTAGCGGTTCACTTGAAAAAGAGACAATGAAAGTGAGTAAAAGTCAATTCTAAGCGGGAGCCTAAGGTAATTTGAAAATGTGCTAAAATTTGGTTAAGTAGGTGACTTCTAAGAAGAAATTGGCGGTGACTTTAACACCGCGACCAATCTCTTACGCACATAAGCCTTTGGCTTTCGAGGATTTCAGGATTTCGCAAAGCACATTCGCTTAAGCCTTACTCGGGCCCCTCCTCCTGTCGAAAACAACGGCTCGTTCTCACAGATGTCACACCTTTCTCCCAAATCTCGCACGTACGAAATCGATCGCGGTTCGGTCCTATGGGCCGCTTGAATTTCCGCCGCATTTCCGCCGCTTTTCCGCCGCACATCCACTGCTTTGCCCACGGCATTAGTCGTCGTTATGACTCAACTGCGCGCACACGAACCTCGTGATTCGCTGGATGCGCATATTTAAACCGAGTGCGAGTGCACGCGCCCGTGTCGCAATACTTTCGACGTTTTTACGAGAAGGAGAACTGCTTGGTCAGTCGTGGTGTATCGCCTCCTCGACGGTGTATTCCTTTTGTCCCGTGATACCTTTTCAAAAGTACGTCGTTTGCAATGCCACTTTCGCGATTATGTGTAACTTTGGGAGAAAGTCCAAATCGATTATACGATCTTCAGTATGACGCTTGATGAATTTTTCATTTTTACCGTCTCTTCTCCTCTGAGCCTTTTTCGTTTCTAAGATTATCATTTTGCCTCCATCTACAATTATAACTTATTATACTTGTGAATGCCTAACGCTTACGAAAGAACTTAGATAATATAAACTCTGTAAGCTTTTTGGTGTCTATATTTTACTTTATATCGATAGAATAGCTTCACTATGTTTACACCGATTACGAGATTCAATATTTTGGAATGTTAGTACACCGAGTTGAAAAAATTACAGAAAAAGGGACTAAGAAAATAGACTAAAACCCAGAGTAGCGCAGTATTTGGTATATCAATCCAACGACGCTAAATTCTGCATTAAAAATTGTTAGCGTTGGTTATTCTCATATTCCAAGTTTTACAAATGTAACCTTATCTTTTTTAGAAATGACTTACCTGAAATCATTGTACTCATAACAATGTCGCAATCATATGAATTAGAAACTTAATTTAAGCTTTGATGACTCGTGCAATCGACGCTTCATGTTTTATCATTTAACTTTTGCAAATAATTCCTTCACATAAAATGTATATCAGCTTTCGGTTTAGAAAACAAGCATTATCTATAATTTATTCCACAGCTTAAGTTCATTACTTTTAAAACAACTATTTCTTAGAGTTCATTTTATCTAAACGGACAATTATCTTTAAAACTTTATTGTACTTGGCAACTATTGAGAAAATTGAAATAGTCCGTCTTAAAATGATGTTGGGAACTCGTTAATCAACTTTATAAGATAGGTAATAAATTTCAGTTTTATCTATAACAGTCTAAAATACTTTCGTTATCCAAAGACACGCTACAGATTTTAAATAAGTATGGTGTTTAACATTCAACGTCTTGTATTTTGATTAAATCTTAATGTAAAAAGAAAACATTTTCATGCTCATGTTTTAGTGTAATTCAAAATAAAATTTTAAAATCAATCGCTCTAATCCCTAGCCAAATTGATTTGTCGAAACGTACGTCATATATAATTTAAAAAAACAGTCGGTATTGAAATTAAAAAGGACCAGCTTTACTCCATTGCTAATAAATTAACATAAAATTAAAGTATTGCAAAGTGTTAACAGCGACGAATCTTCATTTTTCTTCGATTTTACGCCACAATGGCATACGTATGAGGTTGAAAACTAAAATACGTCTAATTGCTGTCCGTTATTTCGTAACTTTTATCGACCATAGTAAACATTGGGCAATTTTATTTTAATATTTTTTTGTCAATGAATTCTTTGAAATCTTCGTAGTTAAGTTTTGTTTATAGATATTTGGAAAGCACGAAAGGAATAGTAATTCATGGTAATTTAAGTAGAGAAGAGTAGTTAGTACGTTGTGTCGTTTCTTTGATAATATATTGATACTTGTTAAAATAAATTTCGTTTTTATACAGTATTTCACACGCATCAGTGATACTATCTATTTTTAAATAATAGATTTGAAAAATTTAATTAATAGTTTATAATAATTATTATAAACTATATATTTTTTCAAGAATTTCAACATCCTATTATTGCGTTTAAACAATATAAAAAGTGCTTCTCTTCTCATACTACTGATGAATGCGCGCAAAAAAACACGTCTTTCATATTTAAAACTGCACGAGATAAAAGTAAAATAATTAAAAGCAACAATTAATATTTAAATATGTCGAAATTATGCACAAGTTACGCTGTATAACTGGCGTTTATATCCTTCGCAATGAAATTATGATATGATAATCGAATAATTGATCGTCAATGATTTTTGAGTCTTATTTCTTAAGTTACAACTTATTTTCATTTTTCAACGTGTGTTTAATTTCATTCTTTGTTTTATGTTACAGGTGAGTTATACCAATTGTCAGTTTATTAAATCTTCTATCTTCCATATTTCTACGTAAGTTGAAACATACACCGAATTTACGATAAGGTATATCAGCAATTAATCACAATTTTTATCTATTAGTTATCAGTTTATTAGTCGTCTCCTGCAATTATAACTTCTTAGGCTGGAAAAACGTAATATTTACGATACCGAAAAGAAAAATAGGATTTCAATGAGCATCTTTCGGTTGATGGATATAAAAGTGTCTCCGGTCAGGAAAGACGTGAAAAACATTTAAAATAAAACTGACAGTCGTAAAAGTTGTAAAGAATATTATCAACGAGTAAACGAACGGCTTGTAATTAATGGCCGCGTCAACCTACCGACTCTAGTTTCCCGAGGTGCTATTGGTCCTCAAACGGATATTCAAGGTGCGCAGTGGCTCCTCTACAACTGTCCTCTACAAGAGTCGTGAGTCAGATATGCGCGGAGCCAAAGTCGACTCGGGCGATCCGGGACCAGTCGTCACTGGGTTCGCTATCAAGGAAGGCGGAAGGCCTCTGCTGCACGAGCGTCTAGGGTTAATCCAGCGTCGCCACCGCTTGACGGCCTCCCCCTGCCCCTTCTGCGCAAGCAACGCTCAAGGCGTCGTTTCTAGTCCGTTGGAAATTCTCGGTTGCGAAACGACGAACGATGCGCCTTGCTCAAGGGTTAACGACCTCTGCGTTAACTCGATCGCGCACTCTAAAATCGCCGCCTCTTTATATAATGCAGTTTTCTTATGCGCCCAACGCTAAACTCTGCTCTTTGCGCATTTTTCTCGATTCGTGATGCCAGCGTCGCCGTTGTGAAAGCCCCGGCAGCTTTTTTCCGTTCACGTGCCTCTTACGGTGCTCGAAATAGTTGCATTATGATAGTTGTATTAATAGGTCTCTAAAAGATATTCTCGGCTCATTCATAGATAGTTTTGACGTAGACATTGGTTATTACGATTGCCTGCCCATGCAGAGATCATTACAATGTACACGTTACAGCTGCAATTCCATCATTTTGTTTCGAAAATCAGTCGCTATACCAACAATTTACCTACAAATAATATACTACTGAATAACTAACTGATCTCTTCTACCAGTAAGGACAGTTAATCGTCATTGTTTTCAAAAGCATTTAACAAAATTTTCATTTTTATTTTCTTCATACTTGTGGATTTCAATTTCTCCGACTTGTATGAAACTGGTAAAAACTTATTGTAAAGATTCCTCTTAATCAAAACACTCGTACGTTCTCAAATGAAATGATTTATCACGTGCTCGAATGTGCTCTCCTACCTCGCAATTTAAAAGACAATCGCAGTGAAAACTCAAATTATTTTTCCTTTAACGTTTTCCAACTCGACGTCTTCTTTCTGAAAGTTAGATTTTTTCTTGAAAATACGACTACATATATACGTTTTCTATACGTTAAATACTGAGCTTAAAACCGTTTGCTCGTGTTCTTAAAACGTAATTCAAATTTTCATAGATAGATCTTCGTATTTATTTAGATTAAAAGAAAAATTCATCCGTTTCGGTCTAAACCTTTGAAGGTGACGCAAAAGAATGGTTTTAGTCCTTTATATCATTATTAATTAGTAAACATGGAGTAAAACATTTCTAAACGAAGATTGTTCGATAATTACTGTCTCTCAAGATTATGGAACATAAATTTTTAAATTTTTATATATAGAAATACGCAAATTATAACATATGATCACTTGTGTATTTAAAAAGTTTTACTTTAAAAAAATACATTCTAGTTTGATTTTGCAGAGATTGTCGATTCTAGAAATATAATTATAATTTTTAAGTTATCACTTAAAATTTGTTAAAAGTTTAATAAACGGGTTTTAAACGAACTTTTAAAAATATCTTAGATTTGCTGTCGAAACCTTAGCTACGAGATTTTAAAGAAACGATATCCTATATTTCGATCGTTCGCATGAATTTATCGAAATGTATCGAAATTTATCAAGTTGGTGCTTCGATATTTACAAATGAATACTTGCAAATGTATCACCGACACTGGATAATTTAAACGAATAACCCAGGTAAACTGCAGATCGAAATAAAAGCACAAGTATGACTTTTGTAGTGTCAATGGATCATATAACGAGGAAAAAATGACCATACCATGAATGTCGGACGTATTCATTCCGTTGAAATTGCAAGCCGTCGATCTTCGCGATATCAATTCGAGTTTGTTAATAAATTTCCCGCAAAAGGTACACGAACTTAGCAACTTCGAACTTAGCGGTTGGAAGTTGCACTCGTTACGTTGCAGATTGTTTCCGTTTCGATTTAGCACTGACGATGTATCCCGCGTTTAATACGAACAAAAAATCTGCAATATTTAAAAAGGAAAACGAGATACAAGAATAGGATGATGGTCGGTCTCTCAGAAGCATAAATAAAATTCTAATGAATCATGGTAATAGACGAATATATGTTCGCCTTGAGGGGGCATCGAGGATGAATAAGGCTGCAAACGCAGTTAAAGACGCGAGCGCGGCTCCTCGCAATAATCAAACATAATCAATAATTCGTGATTCGCGGTTGCGTGGAGCGAAACGAGGCTTCGGCGCTTGTAGCTGCATATTAAACAGCGCGCGTTGTATCGACCATAAAAAGCTTCTCTCCGCTCGTTCTGCGCTCGCGCGATGAAACGCCGATTCGCGCATCGGCATCGGAGAGTGGCGCACTATCCGCACCTCTGGGGGCCTCTTTCAAGGTGGGACAGTCGAGCTCGGCGATCTCCCATCGAGCCCCGCGGCAGACGGAGAGGCTGCCCATAACCTAAATAGGATCCAAACTCTTCGTCGCGGACTCGCCTCTTGGTTAACTTAATGCCTCGTTCGCAGCTTTCCGGATGTCTCTAATGCCGTACGAAATATCGTACGGCTGTTGTCAGGAGCGTAATGACGGCTTCTAACTTGGAGCGTCTGAATTAAAAACTTACGACGCCTGAGCGTTACAAAGCAATAAAAATAAGGAAAGCTCTTCATCAGCCGTAATTGTTTATGACCTCTGGAGTTCCCAAACGAGTTCCACGATTCGGGATAGTGGACGACATGACATGGCTAAAAATCTTTATTCTCTTCCTTATAGAAATGAATTTTATTTTTCATTGTCGCTTAACCTCGCACTTAAAACAGCTGAATATTTTGCACTTTCTTTAAAGCCAAATACATCGCGTTCTGTGCGATGCTTTTTAACAAGCAGTTGCATTCTAAGCCGCCAAACTTAACGCATTACTCGTTATAAGCGAATCGATATCCTTCTTCATCCTTCGTGTTTGGAGTTCGCATAAGACTAAGGTTAATCGAAACATTAATTGCGATAGGATTTCAATTTTCGCAAGTTGCCGATCGGTTAAGGGACCATAACGATAGGAACTAAATTCTCCTTCCAATGCATAAATGGAATTCCACGCATTTCCCGCACTCGTTTCACTGGTCCTTGCACGAGTTAAAATTATCCGAGATAAAAGAAAAATCAAAGATCGACAGCACTCGATGTGGTCTGGTACAAGCCCAGTGCGTATGTAATCTTACGTCAGCGTAAATAGGAGCCCGAGAAAGAGAGAAAAATTTACCGCACCGCACGGTAAATTAAAGGCCGATGGTTCGAGACGCCTCGTGTTATGCGTGTCACGTAGTAACGCGCATCTCTCCTTTTTGCTCGTATGGATGAAAGTCTTGTACGAAAAAAGAAAATGGAAAAAGCGATGCCCGAGTCGCTACGCAAAAGACAATTATTACCGTTAATGACACTGTAATTAGAACTGGCGGGCCGTTTACTTGAATTCAGGACTTACGTCCATCCGGATTGAATTGTTGCATATTCGGACGGGCACGTCATGCACGCGCATTATTACACGACAGTCTACAAACATAATTCAGAGGATTCACATTGATATAATGCATCTCGAAAATTCGTACGAGACTTTAACACTTAAACCTTTATCTTTTCTCGCGATCGCTTAACTTACTGGGCGGCTAAGTGCTGACATTTTTTGAGTTTTTTACCTCGATGTTTTTAGAAATATTTATAAGTGACTGCAAGTTATAAAGAAACATTAAATTGCGAAACTCCTTCCTTTTGATTCTCGTCAACTAATCTCCGAGCGTACATTTTATATGATAAATAAAACTTATCATCGTTCACTTACCAATACTTATCATTAGCAAAAGGAGAAAATTTCAGAATTAGAATTATCTTACGTGCCGAAGATCGAGTGTATAAAAGAGTGATTGGAAACAATGTTTTCATGGGCACACATACAAACTTACGTAAAGCAAGTTACAGAGCCTTATATCGCAGATGTTATTATCCCGTACAAGACAGTCGTTACTTCAAGATCGATTTAGGTATGCATGAATAGACCCGACTTACGTCGAACTGTTACATCGAACGGTCCTGTATCGCGTATGAGCACATGTCTACACATGCGAATTGGCCCTGAAAGTAGCGATGTGAGTCCCCGTGGCGCGTTTGATTGCCTTTTCAGGTATTTCAACGAATTATTGTACATCGGAAGCAGAGGCCTCCACTTTTTCGCAAACAAAAATTGAGAAAGCACCGAAAAAACCGTTATATAAAAACAGAGAATTAGAAAACAATTTTACGATTGTGCGATTTCGATATTTATGCTCCTGGGACTTTACATATGTCCGCGCGAACACGCCCGATATTCATGGGTGTACGTGTGTGCGTGTTTGATTTGCCACGGCTAGAAATTGGCGTTATGTAAACGCATCGAAAGTGCGCACGAGTGGTTGTTGCTCGAGCGGAGTAAATTTTTCTACACGCGTACGCAGTATAAAATTATAATCGGAGTACCTTTGCTTTATTTTAGCCTAAAGCCTGCAAGTGATAATAATTACATTTTGC
The DNA here is from genome assembly GCA_018907045.1 of Wiebesia pumilae. Lineage (NCBI taxonomy): Eukaryota > Metazoa > Arthropoda > Insecta > Hymenoptera > Agaonidae > Wiebesia > Wiebesia pumilae. The sequence goes on along the minus strand of JACCHZ010000181.1, from coordinate 6,817,016 downwards.
ACTTGTTTGAGAGAAGATTCTTCAAAGACTTTACACCTTTCTTATTGAAAAACTCGATCGATTAAATTCTTACGTGATTCGTACTTTTTTTTACGTCATAAAGCTCCCAGAAAAATGCCTTTAAATATTGACTACAATTTAGAAAAATACTAGGTTGAGATTTTAATTTAAATAGTTATATTACTTTATTTGACTGACTATTCTACTTTCTAAAAGACTTGATCAAATGAACTCATTAAAATTGACGAAGCACGTACTTAAAGAAACGAATGAAAAAACTCGCTTTCCATGTGTTTATCATAAGTAAAGTTAGTATAGATTCGTGTAACACACGTGTTTAACTCTTTTCATGTAAAAGTAAAAATACTTTTATATATTTGTGTCACAGTATTTTTTATTTAAGTATTCGAGTCTTACATTTGCATCGTAAGAGTGTATTATTGTCGCAAATATAATGCATTAAGTAGTGACGTGCAACTTGCTAACGTTGCGTAATTGTGAGAATCAATTCTTTGAATAGCAATCATAATTTCAATAACGTTAACTTAAAATTGCACTTACCTGTAACCGCATCCTTGAATAAGATTATGATTCTACCTTGAGTAAATGAGGAAATAAAGTGACTTCGGTAATGCGCAGTAATTTCGTTATTTTAAATAAATGTTTGACAAATTTTCTCATTACTTTTTCTTTTTTCTAGAGTAAATTATATAAAAACATTGGCCGATGAACTGTATCTAATATATCACTAAGATTTACGCAAATTTCATATTTAAATCTAATAAAACAGAAAATAACGCACTAAATTATATAAAATTTCATATTATATTTTATAGTTTGACATACAGTTGGTATATTATTAGGCGAAGAAAGAGATTTCTGTTAATCTCAGTTGTTTATTTCAGACATTTATACGATCGTCTGTGTATAAGAACTATTTCGTTCCTCTCGAATTCACAACAAACATTCTCCACTACTTGTTACATTTCATGCATCGCCACCACGAGAAGAAGCTTTCAATTAAATCTCAAATTTCACTATTTTTCTGTCAAAGCTATCAATACCCTTTCATACATATTCCAAACCTAAAACTGCGTATACAATTGCTTGAATATGCATATATATGCATTCTCTCGGGCTTACATAATTCACCTGTAACTTTCGCTAGCAAACTTTGCTTTCGATATATTTTACTGTATCCCTTAAGATAAGTCCTTGCACGAGGTCGTTTATTACATAGACTCTCAATTATTTATATTATTTTCTCTTTACGCGCTAATCGTAAATATAAAGTTTATTAATTACAACAAGTGGAGAGATTTTGCATTTAAAATTTGTTTGTCACGATAAAATCATAAAGTGACTTATTATATTCACCTCACGTAACAGAAATTATAATGACCGTTTAATAAAGACCGCGTACATAAGTATTGATATATGGAAATTCATTATCTTAGATTTCAAACAGCAATTTCGTAAAATATACGAGCTTTGTGAATTTTTCTCTAATACCGAAAATTAACTATTATAATCTAAAAAGGCAACTATTACACGACGTAACATTACATTACATTTATTCAAAATACTTTCTATTTCAAGTACTTGTAAATATCAAACTCAATTCCAATTCAAAGTAAGGATTCTACGATATTTATTATTTATATGTTCTGATATTATGATAATATCCAATGTATTAAAATGTATTGGTTTTAATATATTTTATTTTTCGTGAAAAATTTTAAATTAAGTTATAAGTTATAAAGGACCGAGCTATATTAACATTGGTAAGGTATTCCTTCAACGATTTCAGAAAAAGGTAAGCTTAAATAAAACTGAATTTAAACTATTGTAATTGAGCTGTAGAAAGATTTTTAGGTCTCAATAATCTGTATAGATATTAATTAGTATATAAAGAATAACGTCGTCAAATCAAAATTTATTCAGTAACATAAAATATTTTATTCATTTAAGAAAAAAGAAATTCAGTTTTATAATGACTGTTAGAAAAGAAAGTGCGAAAGTAAAAAAGAGACAAAATTTGTATTTTTCTTCGTTTAGAAATATGATAAATAGAAATACGAAGTTTTCTTCGTATTTCTATGTAATGAAATTCTATAATATGTATATATATGTATATGTATATATTTATATGTACGTATACGTATTCCTTTATAAAGCTTAGAAAAATTTCATTTTTTAAATATCAAGATATTTGAACAATATTATTATAAAAATGTTAGCCAAAGACATTTATATAAAAATATTAGCAAGATGTTGCAACAAAATATTGACGTGACTAAAATCGTTACATAATGTAAAGTGATGTATCGGGATTTCAAGAAAATATTAAAAATTGCTATTATTTATAAGTTTTTCATGAAATAGCATTTAGAGGGAAACACGAAGTAGAAAATTTTTAATTTTGATTTAACGACACAGAAAGAGATTACTTTGTACTATTCCACTTAGTGGTATCATTAATTTATAATTAATCAAGTAATTACGCCCGTTGATTTTGTTACAATGATCTATCAAGTGAGTTACAATATTTTAAACTATATTTTTATGGTTTTTATACAAATTTATTTAGAATGAATACTTACCATTAAGTAAATTATACATTTCTGGTACTGGATTCATTTTGCATTCCAGCAATGAAACATTATGGATTTCTTTCAATAATTATTGAAATTCAAAATACTAATTATTGAAATTAGTAAATTCAAATAATTCACCACTTGTTTTAGTTCATTATTAATTTAGTATATAATATAAAATTTATTTATCGGAAATATCTTTATTTACAATCGGTATACGTGCTTTTTTCCCGTTATAAATTAAAATGCGATGAAAAATAATGAAAATCCTCTAGCAAGAGTGTAATCCCGGCATCCCGAAAAATCGCTATCGCAAAATTTCTCCGAGCACGTTTCTCTGTATGATCACTTTCATTCTTACGGCGTCTACCGTTGTAATTTGTTGCGTTACAGTCTGTGCGTACACGAGACACCCAATTACGCGGGATCAGAACGCGTGGCGCTTTACCGCACCGAAGTGCACACACGCAATCGAGTAATTAATGTAATCCCGAGGAAGTCGAACGAGATAAAGGCGGAGAAACCGTTAACAAGGTGCCACCGCTTCCACCTCCGCGACAACGATCGCTTGAATACGAAGCTGGTGACGCAGAACAACGAGGGAGTTACGCGATACGCGTAATGCTCGGGATAAATACCGACATTTATCCCGGGCGGTAGTCACGCACGACTTTTGACGCAGGAACCTTGATTGAGCTACTCGGTACCATGCGATTATGAGGTAACGGCTGATCATCACTGGGCACTGTAACTGTTATTTGGAACGTTGCGGGCAGATAATAGAAAGATGATGAATCGAGGGGCTGCAGTGAAAGTAGGATCGTTATCGTAAAACTCTTTTATGGATCTGATATGGAATAACTTGTTTTTAAAATATCGTAGTGGAACCATCTACAACCTTTTCGACAGAATGTTTTAATTGTTTTAATAAATGTACTTGTATCGAGATAAGTTATAATTTGTTTTACTACGGGTAATTTTGTTAGACAGAGCGTTTCGCATTTACTTTGCAGTGTGATAGATTACTGCAATACAAAGTGTAATTTTGTTTATCTAAATAGCAGTAATTATGCGTCGCAATAATTGATTATTCTATTTTTAACGTAGTAATTTTAAATATCATTCTTCTATTGCCTCGATTTAATTTATTTTATATTAACTATTGAAGCTAATGCAAATGACCTGAAATAGATTTGAATTAATTTAAAAATTACAAGTATATGAGAAATATACTCGCTCTAAAGATAGAATGTAATAAAAACAACAAAACCTAAAACTTGAAATGATCGTTCCTTAAGTTTGATAACAACAGTTTCACATCCATAATAAAAGAGGACATCCAAGAGTTTATTTAGATTTTATAGAAAATTACCTTCAATTAAAAGAACTCTTGTCTCTGTAATGGATGAGAAAATTTAATAGAGTCTGATTTAAAAATCGACGTGCATGAATATGAAAAGGTACTTACTTAAAATGCATCTTTAAATAAATATTAATATACTTTTCGATTTTCCCATGAGTTATTAGATTTTCAACTCAAATTTTTATTCCAACTTAAAGTACGTTTTATAAGAAATTATTGAAGAAATTTACAAATAATTCAATTCCTTCGCATAAGAAATCTCGTGTGAACTAAGCAGTAATGTATGCTTTTTTCTTTTTTTATAAAAAATTAAGAATCGTCTATATTTTTTGCTTTCCTTCCCATCCTGACGTCATATGATGATAGTTACTTGTATTTTAAATATTTTAAATACCGTATGTATAATGAATTAAATTGAAATTCTTTGAATGCCATATTTAATCGTGATCAATATAAGAATCTGCAGATATTACGCGTGTATTTAAAAGGTTTGAAATTAAAGCTTGTATTATACGTAAGAAATAATTTAAGTCTTATACAAAAACAGTTTACGAACCCAAGATATTGCTTTTTCCTCCGTACGAATATTAAAACTAATTTGAGTAGAGTAGATATTTTATAATTAAATTTGAAACGGAAAAGTAATACTCTGATTTAAAAATTATTTTTAATCTTTTTGAACACACTTATTAATAGTTTATAATAATAAATAAATATAACGAGTAATTAACTGCTTTAAAATTGCCTTTGCGAATGATTATTTTTTAAGATCTGTAATCGATATATAGACCAATTAGATTCATTGCGTCTAAAGTATAAAGTTCCTAAAAATTTAATTTCACCCAAATGTGGATTTTAAATACATAAAGATATAATATAACTTTTTATATGTGACTAATTTCTAATGTCTTTTAATAATATTATTACGTGAAAAAGCAATGAATTAAAAATGTAATTATCCTGAATTTTTGAATAATTATATCAATCACAATAGATACTACTCTCGATATCAAGTACAACTACGTTTAACATTACATTTATGTATTTATAATACAACTTATGTAACAAAAATGTAATGCGATCGATGGCCACTGTATTTGCTAAATGTCCAGTAAAAGCTTTAGCTTAATCTTTGTCCAATAAATAGTATTTATTAAAAACTCTCTCTCTCTCTCTCTCTCTCTTTTATTTATTCTATATTTAATAAGTACTATCCTATGTATTTAGAAGACAGAAAATACATTCAATGCCAATAAGCTTACATGTGCATATATATATATATATATATATATATATATATATATATATATCTAAATGTACATATGTGTGTGTATATATGTATATATGTGTGTATGGATGTACGTATGTATACATGCATTAGATCATTGAGCCGTTTGATTATTTGAAATTTATTAAACTGAAGCTTACTTAGTAGCTAAAACTGTCAACGCCATATCCGTCTCAGTAAATGATATTCCTTTGTATATCTATGGAAGTTGGCACGTCGGACACTTTAATACTGTTTACAATCGTAAATTATAGGAGGGTAGTCACTTAAAATTGATAGTCGAGGTAATGTATGCCGTGAGGATGTATGACTTTCATCACGAACTCAATACGTATGCACACGGATTATAGTATATTAAATCACACACAATTGAGAAGCTATCAAAACGAATTCAAACAGCTCCTATTTAATTTTTAATTGATCATAATTAACGTATCTCCTATTGTACTACTCATTAATACTGTTATTAATTGCTTAATAACATAAAAATAGTCAATTTTGTACACGAAAAATGTCCCGTTACATTTTTAATATAAAATGAGAGATTAATTTTAAGAAATAGCCGATTAAAAAATTAAACTTAAAAATGTTTCAAGATTTAATTATTGAACTATATTAATATACAAGTAACAAGAATTAGATTAATAATCTTTTTTAATCCAAAATCTAATGGTTAATTTTCTTACTAAGAAAGTATTTTTATTTTGTAACACTCATATAAAAAGTGCTATTCTAAAACTTTTAAATTTATAACAAATTCATTCGGGGAAATGTCTATTTCAGCATAAATACAAGAGCAAAGTACGTGCGTTACAACACGCGAAACCAGGTAAAGTCATGAGTTTGACTCCGTTCCTTCTTCTCCTGTGCGTGTGATCGCCTCCTGGCTGATGCCTCTTCTAATTAAGGGATCGCGCTTCTCTCGAACGCCTAAAGAAAGACCGAGATCGACTTATACAAAAGTGTATAACTCCCATCAGATCGTGCCTCGAGATACGTTATCCTCGTTGTTCCTCGCGGTTACCAGTTACCAGTTTTCAGTTTACCATGATGGAATTTTAACGCTTAATTTTGCTTCTTCTTCTCATTTAGTTAGGGAAAGCCTTTGTATCGAGCACAGAACAGGTGAAACTTACGTTTCTTTGTCGCGATGATTAAATAGCATTGTTATTGCGAGCGTGGTACTCTTTTTTAGTAATGCGAACAAACAGTCCCAAAACGAGTTTTGGAGGAATGAAAAAATTCGTGTCTCTTTGTTAAGAAATGGAGATATTGCAAAGAGCAAATACATTCGTTTCGCGGATCAAAATTCTTTGTGGTAAGATATTAGGTAGACTTAGATTAAAATGCAAATCAGACAAAAATTCGATTCGACTTTTATCGCTTATATCATTGTTTATATTAACAAAATGAGAAACTTACCACACTTTCAGCAATGAGTAATCTTTATGATTCGTATAATTTAAAAATAAAGTTTGAAAATAAAGTATGAACTATGTAGATGTTGTATTGTTAAATATTCAAAGGTACAGTATATTTTCATACAGAATTAGCACACAGAAAATGAATTGTACTAGTGATTAATTAATTGCAATTGGACATAACTAATATATTCGTACGCAAAATTATCATGAAAAATCTTGAAGTGAATTAAAAATATGATTAAAAATAATTCTAATTAACCACCATTGTCACCATTATTATTGATATAATGAAATATTATTAATTTAAACAAATTTGGTTTATAAGATGTGCTTCATTCTTACACAGCTACACATCGAATAGACATCAACATTTTCAATTTAATAAACATATTACGTTAAGTAAATTGTATTGACTTTTTATTTTTCTTATTTCTCAAGTGAATCGCGAGAAAGTGTCTGGAATAAAAAAGATTCACAGGTAGTCACGGGTAATGCTGTGTACACCAATATGTATTACGCTGTAATTGGGCCTTCAAAACTTGACGAAATGCGAGCTTCTTATCGTAACCGGAAATATTAAGCTTCGGTAATGTTGAAAAAGAAGGTGAGATTATAATTGTGCGTCGTTATTTTGCAGAGCATCTAAATAAAAGGATGAATTTTAGGAGACTCGGCTCAGGATGACTTTTGAGCCTCTTCCACAGCTCGAAAGCCAGCTATCCATTATGCCTTGAAACTAGATTAATTTCAAGAATAAAATCACTCCGCGCTACAAACCTGTGCGTACCTGTAATTCAAGTAGAAGAATAAACACAATGAACGCGAGGCGAGTACGAGAGAATCCCACTCGACTTGCCTCCGAGAACTATTTTTGTCGTATGCAGAATTATTGGCGCCACAGACATATACATGCACAAGTAATCCAGGAATTTCCAGCCTCCCGTGATAATCAACTCAGAAACAATGGGTGTTGGCCGACACATTTCGCTCCGAGGCGAAAGAAGATGAAAATGAAAGAGAAGGCCTCAGGTTCTACCGGTTGTTAATAAATTTATTTGCCTTTGCGGAATTCAAATTCGCCCAAAGCCCGTGATCGCCTTTGAAAGTTCGGGCGCGAACTCGAGTCCTCGAGTTGTTCGGTTGTTGGTCCTGCGACGCGCCATCCGGGTCACTGGCCGACCTCCGAAGGTCGAGTTTACTCCTGCGAGCAAACTCCGATGGTGCAACGCTATTTCGACTCCAAGAATGGAAGATGTTGCGGAGACGGATTTAGTTAGTTTACGCTTTTGTTGGACTTTTCCTGTTTCGTGGCTCCTGCGTCAAAATGTAGAATTTAAGGAATTAAATTAAAAAACCTCCTGAAGTTTCCATATGAATGCTCGTTCGAATTGAAGTAAGTTCCTTTTAAATTATATACATCGCTGTTAAGAGATAGTGAAATCGATATTACGCCGTCGGACGATGATTCAATGAAATCATAAGTTCTTATAGCCTCCTTAACTCTCCAACTTTTTCCTCAAATGTGCATGCGCTTCAAAAATTAATTATTCACATTTAAAATATTTCGCAACGTTGCAGAAAGTTACGAGCTCATATTTCGCGCATAATAATTATGGGAAAACTTTAATAAATCGCAATATAACTAAAACGTGCTATTGTAATTAAGTGACGCAACATACCACAATTTTCTTTACCATCGACTACGACTGTAATGATGCAAATGATAATGATAATCAGGCCACCTAATAATGGTTTATCGAAATTTCCATGTGCAATCGACTGCGCTCTCTATGGATAAACAATATTATTTTGATCGTATGTAATATATTTCATAGCTTATAAAATCTTGCATACGAACGCATATGTGTGCGACACAAGTATATATGCGGGCTCGTTTGTGTAATTACATAAAAATCTTCACTATCATCGATATTCATGTGCGTGTGCATGTAGATGTGTATATATACATTTGTATGATAATGTTTCAAAATATACCATAACACTCTCGTCTAACGGCATGCACGATCAGTTACTCGGTTAACGAGATCTACACTTTCATAACAATAAAATATTCCGTAGACTTTGGATTGGAGTTTAAATTCTACTCGGGGTATATATTTCTTAAACCTATGAATAAAGTTCCAAATAAAGTTAACAATAATTACGAAAAAATGTTCTTGTCGAAAGGATATTCTATAATTTAATAAGAGTACCAATAGCTTTGCAATTCTTTTGTAAATGCGCATAAAATAATTGGATCTAAATAAAATAAAATCATAAAACGAGTTATTTAGCATCTCCCTGAGGTTCATCGTATTTAACATGAGTTATCTATTGACGGTTGGATAATTCAAGAGACCACCACTTAGAGAAATAAATTAAAATTCTTTTAATAAGCTCTGAAAGACGTGCACATACTTCTGACATTCTTAGATTCAGAAATCGCTGTGCCTTTCACCTTTTCGTTTCAATTTCCTGGACTATCAGCCGTCACGTCTGTAAATGCAAATTTACCCTCGGTATGTGTACACATCTAGGGTCTTATGTGCAATCTCTCAATTTGGCGATGTGCATAATACATGTTCGTACTGCTACAGAGAGATTATTAACGCAACTGACATAAGGTACTGTGCACCTATTCTTTTCTATTCTTTTCTATTTTTGTCACTTTGGCGTCTCGTACTGTCTCAAGATCAGATCTCAATCGTTAGATCACAAAGCCTTTGTGGAAAATAGTAGCATCGACTTCGTTAAAAATTGTATATGGCTCTTTCTAATGAACGTTCGAGCACTTGATTTCGTAAACTTAATTTTTTAAATATTATCTTCTGCAATGTCTTTTCTTCGTAATTTAATCCTATGAACTATTAACATGTAATTTTGATATTTTTCCATGTTTCGTATAAATTTGTTTTATATAAATTATAAGTAATTGCCTAGGTCAAATTGTTAGAGAACAACACGTTGGTGATTTTGTTTTAATTTTTTCGCATTTCTTTTCCTTTCCCATTGATCTTGAAATTAATTTTCTTGCGTCGATGAGTGATTATGATCTAATAAAAAGCGTTTAATATTCACGTGATCACCTACTAATTTCAGATCATTAGATGTACAATATTAACGATAAGTCTTAAAGTAGTGGAATTGAAGAAAACGACACGGATTTTATAAATCACTTTAATTACGTAAAATGAGTTAGTTTATGAATGAAAAGAAACGTATATGCACATGAGTTTTTCAACGTATAGGTTACATAAGGTAACTTATTTTAATGGGAAACAATCAGTGCACACATCGTGAAAATTGTCTAGAAACTCGATTTATAGTAGTAGTGTGCTGTTTAGTATGCAACCAAAGCCTTAAATATTCCACGTAATTTCTACGCAGGTGTAAACTGAAAATCGTTTTGCTTTCGAACTGCTCCCAATGATTTTATCGTAGAAATTTTCAAACAAGGACTCGGCTATAAACAGCGTCTGTTTTTCCATCACGAGTACCGTTGCTCTCTTCCTTGGCGATAAACCTCCCGGTTCCTTCCTGCTTTACACAGTCTTGATCCTCCTGTCGCCTCGGAGTTGCAAGATCGATAGCCGTACGATTATTATCGGTGGATCGATACCTTTGCTCGACCAAGCCATTGTTACGCAAAAGCTGAGCGGTCGCTTTCGCTAATTGCTTTCCAAGTAATGCTCGCGCGTGCCTCTGCTACTTGCGAGGTGCGCGAACAAAATGTCGTCGCCGCTGAAGAAGAACGTACCTGCAAAGGTATTGACATGTGTCGATAACGTCCTCTACCGTGATCTTTATTTTCAATATCGACTGCGACAGTCGTGCGGTCGCTTTCTTCGTTTGGGGATTCGGAAAAGACTGAGAAAAGTCGCACAGTATTACGTCGGAAATAACGGTGTTGCTCCTAAGAAAGAAGAAAAAGAAACGAGTGCACCGCTCGCACGCTCTCGTTTTTCTTCTCCTCGGCAGAGCGATAAAGACGAGCTCCGACATTTTACTTTATAGTGATCATTCGGCAGAAGTTGTAGGTACGAGTTTTATCGTACGAGGCACCGCTTTTCATACACCAAGCCTTTTTCGATGTAACGGTACAATGATCATTTTCACCGCCAGATCAAAAGAGTCGATTGCGCGCTGAGCTTGTCTATCTTTCTCTTTTCTATACGCGTCTTTTCTATTTCATGTACCTGACTCTATTACGTATTCGTTGCATTAGTAACGAAATTTTAATAAATGTCCGTCTATAATTATTTGAAAATAGCCCACCCCCTCTCAATCTTTCTACATATGGATATTTATTTTTGTGCCTTCGTATACTTTAAAAGCGATTAATGTCGACATTAATGAAACTAATTTTTGTTATGTCCTGTATTCTGAAAATTTGGCGAAATTGCATTATGTGTGCGCGCGTATACCGATCGATCACAAAATACATGTTTGCTGGTGATTGTTTCGTCATTACGATTTCCCTATTATTTGGCAGTTACGTATCTTCAATACGTACAACTACTTTAATAACGAACCGCAGAACGAGCAATTATTTTTACGTCCCGTCGTGCGTCTGTAATTTATTAAATCACACATGTACTAATGAGTACTTTTCTACATTAAAACTGAAGATACTGGATTATCTTGTGTGCCTAACAATTTTACTCGATTGTAACGAAAAATTTACATTTTCTTTTTTTAATTAGGGAACCCGATTCGGAAAATTTATCATTGAGTGCAATAAAGTAAACGTAAAATTTTCATAATTCTACCGACTACCATAATTCATCAGCGCCATATTTAATCCCGTAAAATAATACAAGTGAAAAATTTCGTATATAATTACTCGTAATTATAAAAGCGTACGTGACTCTACTGTATCATAAATATAAACGCAATGAAAAAAGAAAAAGTAAATGTTGCAATTGTATTTATCCTTCGTGCAATGTGATTTATATCATAATAATCAAGTAGATAATATTATATAAAAGAACAATCCGTACGTACGAAACCGTGCTAAATCAAGGGAAAAGTGGAGGATAATTTTAGATTTACCTCGATGAATAGAACCGTAACGTTAAAGAAACATCAATTATCGATACTAGATTGGCAATTAACGTAAAAACCTTTGTTACTACTCAATAAAGCGCGAATACTTTATACGGGGCTGCATTCTAAGTAGGATGTAGAAAATTTTAAGCAACTCAAATAGTCTCTGTAACACCGATAAGTCAATTCACTTGCGCTCTTTCATCAAACAAGTTTTTCATCATAAAGTTCATTTAGAAGATTTAGATCTAAGTTGTATTTTAAAATTTACATTTAACGCGGACTTACGTACTTTTCGAGACAGCTCGAGGCTTGTTTTTCTTCTTACTTTATGCGCTCTTAATGCCAAGCACGCCACCAGAATCGGTTGATTTTCAAGTTCTTAATTGTACGCTGTCTTTATTATCGCAACTATTTATCGTTTCACATAAAACCTGTAAAGCACCTAAAAACATTTCGACAATATTTATAACGTAGGACGTTATTTTCCCATTAGAGCTCATTGGATTACGGGCGAATGATCCATTTAAGATCGATGTTCCGTTGCGGTGAGTTTTCGAAACAACGATTTGTAACAACCCGACAAGGGGCCCGACGAAAAATAGTTTCGGCAGATGGGCAGCTCAAAACTTATACGTAGTCGCATCCAGGTCAAGGAAAAGCCTCTGTAAGTAAAGATCAGCGCTCGGCTAAGTAGGCAGAGCGAATATTGGCGTGGTCGGTATAAATCCTTCGAGTCGAAACGCGTCAATGTACCGAGCGGATCCTTCCCACAGACGTAATGCGTCAAGGTAATTTAAAGCTGTTCCCGACTCGAACCCCGACAACCTGCCTTCAAAACAGTTTGGAGACTTCATAAATCTCTGCAGTCGATACACAAGGATCGTGAAAAAACGCGGTCTAAGTGCAGTGCAGCGCATTCGTAAATAAAGCGCGCGTATAACCGGCCTCCTATAAACAATGGCAAATGAAGCGTAATTGCGGAGCCGTTCCTTGCTCCCTCGTCCTCTTCCATCTTCTCGGGCAGGCTCGACGAGCTCTTGTCCGATAGCCAAAGTCTGCACACCCACCGGGACGTTATATACGAGTCGTGGGGCAGCGACGCGAGCAACCGAGCGTCTCTCGTGAATCTCGGCGTAAATGACGTTGCACAAGAGGCGACGCCGGCGACGATGCGCATAATAAATAACGTCCTCCTTTCCCCCCTCCCCCGACGCTAGCTCGCGGTCTTTATCGGGCCACGTCACACCCACGCCCCTCGTAAATACGACCAACTCTCGCGAAGGTAGTCAGCGATTTTCATCGTTCATTGCCCTGCGCGGACGCTTATCAGTGCGCCGTGTCACCCCTCGCATCCTTGACACGTTGATCTTGGGTACCGAATGCCTCCCTTCACGGGCCAGGAAGAAATGGTATTCGACGAGCACGAGAATTGACGGAGGAAACGTTTAGCGCTCGATTACGAAAAGGATCGTGGAAGTCGCGATGGGTCTTTCACTTTTTCCACTTTTATGTAAACATTGCGATTCGTGTAAGTAATCCTACGTTCGCTAACGCATTCCGAGTGCTTTGTTGACTTTTTATTTTCCAGACGTATCGCGCGATCGCGATCCTACCATGGAAATGAAAGTAGAATTACTGCCAAAAATTCAATTCTTCGATTCAGCGTGTACGTGGAGTTCAACGTTCACGTGAATGTGGAGTTTGCAGAGCCAGAATAGAGTTTCTTCGAATAGCTTTAAGCGCGGACTGATTACTGTGGGGTAGAAAAATGCGTTCCGTACTCATTAGGCGTAAAAATCGTCACCCCGCGATGATTTCCACGTAATATGCGGTAATTTGTAAATCTAATGGAGAACATTCGTTACGCCGAGTACATTAAGCAATTCTAGTGTATTTTGATAACGTATTTACGTTAGAGGAATGAATAAAAAAACAGCCCGATAAACGATAATTCGTTTTTTTATCGCGTACTAAAGAGCTTACATTTACGAAATGTACATCAACGTGTAAATTTTAATTTCTATTCTGGCATGCATCCGCTCTCGATTTAGGCACACATCGAGCGATTCGCACAAATTATTTAAAGTGAAAGTTTAAAAAAATCGTATTGTAATTTAACCTAAAACAAAAACTGATGCGCACTTGACCGATATGCAAGTGAATTTTGAAAGTAGCTAAAAGGTATCGAAAAATCTCTATTTTACATTATATAATTGTAATTTACATGTAGGATATTCTTTTATTTTACGGCAGGTTGAATAAAGTATTGCGATTGTCGAGAAAGCTAATCGACTGAATAAGCGCTTTCGTGTAACAATAAATAATAAGATTTTGAAAATCGTTTGTCAAAATTGAAAGGCGAAATCTTGCACATTCAACAAAAGTAACCATATATGGCTTTGATTCCTAGGATGATTTCTTAACTGACGTAAACTCTCGAGGTCTAATGCAATGCCTCTGCGGAGAAGTGAATGCCTCTTCCGCTCTAGCCGAATCAATTGAACAAATAAAAGTTGTAGTGCCCGATCCCTCAAAACTAAGCCCTCGCGTACTGTATAAAGAAATAAAAGCGAGCGAAGGCGATCGGATTGTCTGTAATTAAATTTTGCAATTACGCAATGAACTTGCTCGCGTCTGCGATGTCTCGGCGTATAACATGACTCGGAGTCCACGAGAGCGCGTTTCGGAATATGAGAAGAAATAAGAGCCGCTGCTTCGTTGGGTTAAGCCCATTCGTGGAGCCGAGATGCTATTTAACGAACTATGATGCCACATCGAACGAGCGCTTGATTGTGTCGTGACGTGCTCCGTCTTTGTTTTCATTCGTCATTCGCGCATTCCCAAGCTCTGCGTATTTTCCCTCTTTCTCCTCTCTCGCTCACCTCCTGCTCCTCCTGCCCCCCGACAGTCGCGAGAAAAGCCTTGATCGGCTTCTCCTTGTGGGATCGGATCGGCCAGACTCCCACGGAACACCTTATGCGCTTCGATGCAACGCAAACCTTCCACGAATGCGCACGCGTGTGTGCATCGGTGCAACAAAACGAACCTAAGCGCATGGAATTGAAGGCGGATTGTACTAATTTTCAAACGTCACGTGCGTCGGTGGTCTATCTTGTTCTCTCGCTCTCGCGCGTACGCAACTGCTTTTTCAGGCGAATGAGCGGACACGGCTTTTACTATCGTGAACTGTTACGGATAGCATACTTACGGGACAATTCTTCTCAATATCCTTCGCTTCTTGTTTTCGGATTAACTATCTTACCTTTTATTCTTCTTTCGTTTTTTCAGTTTTATTAAAACTACGGCGGTCGCCTTTATGTTACGATCCGTTAAATACGAATAAGGAAAGATTTTTTTTCCTTTCGTTTGATTTGGCATCTTTCAATGCCAATGGCAATCGCTCTGTTATCGTACGCATACTAATGTTTTTGTTCGATGAATCCATTAGGTACTTATTTTCTTCGCGCACATAGTATACGCTTACTTAAATAGTTAAAAAGGAAAGAAGTTTGATGAAGCTTGGTGAGAATAAAAATTTTCGCATACACTCTACATAAATAAGTAATAATAAAAACCGAATGCGAATGAGTTTACAATGCAGAATCATCGCCATGACTTGGATCGATTCCAAGTATATTCGCAAATTTAGATTATTTGGGATAGTTTCGAATTAATAAATTTCTAAGAACAAATTATACATTTATACTTTTCCTTATTCATTTTTAAGACCATAAATATACATCGTTACAATATTTTCAATGACTTTTATTTTATCTCCTATGTTTTGTAATAAATCAGCCGATATCATTTGAAATTTTCGCTGTTGTCCCTTTCTTATACTCTGTTGCGTTTATGTATTGGTTGTAATGGCACTTTAATGCGATTTTACTTTCTCATAATTCGACGAGTTATTTTACCTCTTTCGTTACTTTTGCTGCAGTTGCGAATATATGGTCTATATATGTGTTTATAGTGACGCGTGATTCTGCCTAAAATACAAGATACTATAAGATAATATTTTGCTTCATTTGCAAACGATTATATACCTTATAAAGCAATTGTAAGCATTCGTATCGATATGTTTTATTTCATAAAGCATGTATCTTTCTTGTCAAAATGAATTACTATTGTGCAAACAAAAAATTGTCCTTCCTAAATTTAGCGTCTAATGCCACCAGATATTTGTTATAAAATCTGCGATATGCACAAATAATTCATACTCTATTAATTTGCCGTTGAATAAGTTTTAAATAACGTATTACTTTTTGTTTTAGGTAAGTCAAAATCAATTTTATATTGATATGAAAGAGCGTTGGCGAGATTTATCAATACAAGATATAAAGGTCAGATTAAATAATCATTTCGAATTAATTAACTTCAAATGAGAAGTTGACAAAGATAACCATTTACTTAAACGATCATTTTTTTCAAAATATTAATGTACTCGTTACTTAACTTAGAATTGTGAGTTTGAAACTTCACATGAAAATAATTGGATATCGTAATAAACGGGTCCTAATTTAAGTAGTGCATTGTGTCAATTACGTTTTTATCATTTCATTATTCATTCTGTCAATTTTCGGAACACGTGACGCAAATACGCTAATTGTTTAATAGATCGATTAATACTTAACATTTCATTGCACTGAAATTTTGTAACCTATTTGCAAATATATGAAAATGAATCAAGAAGCATTAAAATATCACGGTAATAATTTAAATACGTACATACGATTATGTAGGTCTATAGTAAGTAATTAAAACCGCGCCCAGTATTTAAATCCATCAACCGGTATGATATACAACATGCGAAAATAAACATATAAATTTCGTAGTCGATCTTCGAGAACAAAGTGATCGTGATGTTTGATAGCGAAAAATTTATAAAAAATATAAACTTCACACGTACTACACCTTTGCGTTTATATATATATATATATATATGATTACACATACATTAGCTTCCTTATATAAAAATTCGAAATATAATCATAGTGATAATAGTTTCATATTGCCTTAAGAATCTGAAATGTTTTTCTATGAAACTGTTAACTCTTTGTTCTTCATTACAGTATCTTACTTGCGTTATCGCTAATAAAAGTACACAAAATTGCTCCAATTTCGCATACATAAGTTTGCGCAGCTTAAAATATGGGAGCACACTTATCCCCAAGGTTATTAACGTCTTCCACACGAGCACTCAGTTTGGTTCAACAAATGATTTTGACGGCAAGGAAAAGGATCTGGTCACGTTGTGTTGGCAGATTCTTTTTATTTATTGTATTTATTGTTTGTTTTTTTGCGAGTAATTTCACAAGATTGTTATTACCCGCCAGAGAATTGAAATGTACGTAATCCGCAATCATATAAGGCTCTGCATAGTCCACATTCGTATGAAGTTTTTTCAATTCATGAATTCTACTTATGTTGCTGAGTACCATATTGTATTTGTAATAATTCTCATGTCTGCAATAACATATGACTTACAATTCAACGGAATAAAATATAAATTCCTACGCAGTCTTCTACACAAAATAATGTATAAACATCGTAATTAATTTCATTAATTGCTACATTGGAAATGGTGGTATTAATCCATTTCATGGCAAGCTATTCATTTTTTGAATAGATACAAAATATTCAACTCTATTTTCAACGTCTTGTAAATCTTCCGTGAATATATTGAAAGCTGCAAATTACAAAATTTACAGAATTTTAATTTAAGAAACTCTGCCATATCACCTAAATGAGTAATCTTCTACCGAGTGCAACATAAGTCACGTGTACTCTCATGAAGAATAATCGTACAGGAAAAATCAAACACTTGCACAAATTTAACATAATAACGTTTCAGCTAGTACTTACAGCATGTACTCCATACATAAGATAGCAGTGCGAGTTTTTTCAAGCAATCATTATTTATTAAAACTACGTTACTTTTCAGGTACATAAATTTAAGTCGAATACCACTTGTCTTTCAGATATATTGTACCATAAATTATCACACAGAATCCTAGTGCGTAACAATATAAACAAAAAGGTGTAAAAAATTTTATTTAAAATCTTAAATTAGATAATCTTTAAAATTACTTATTTTCTATGTACGATAATTTGAACTGAGAAAATTAGCCTTTTAATGGGATTTATTTTTCGGGTAATCCAATGTGTGTTTTAAATCAAATTTCGAAACTAAATATTTCAATCGGGAAATCACCGCTGTTAATAAATTGTGTTCGTAGCTGATGGAAGTTTTGCAATTATTGTAATATTGATATAAAAAAGATTTGAAAGAGACAAAACGAAAAACAAAAGCCAATTACAGCTTTGATGGTTTAGTAATAACTGACCGCAAGACTCTTTCACAAATCGCGTGCACTTTAATTCCCGTCGATACTTACATCTCGATGTACCTATGCAAAAATTTACCAGTATTTCAGTACCAAGTAGCAGCCATTGACGCAACTTTCATCTTATCCGTATACGAATTAAATATTCGACTCGTGCTTTAGAAAAATTATAAAATACCTCTTATACGTATTCTGTATTAAAATCAGTAAGCGATTAAGAACGATAAAAAGGAAACTAACACGAACATCGTTATTATAATGGCTATCCATCGATAACGTGATTACACTCTTAAAATTTATATGTGCTTTTCTAGAATTGACGTAGAACTATTTTTTATAGTTACACAAGCATATGTAGCTTTTCTAAATAAATATCCGTATCTCCTATACAGTCAATGCTCATTTGTCGAAACATTTTCGCTAATATCTACAAAAGAATATTTCCAGAAAATATCTTAAAAATATTGTATCCAACACTGTTACAAGCATTCCATATTCTGCGAACAATATGGATATCCCGCCATTATCAGCCTGGTACCGGCGATTTGCGCATACAGCGTCACACGAACAATATTCAACAGCGGGATAATAATCTTCATTGAGAAGAGCGAAGTAGTCGCTTCCCGCTATCACTGGCACGTTACATTACGTCCGCGTAATAAATAATATCACAACGAGAATTTAACGGCTTCTCTCTCTGTCTGTCTCTCTCTCTCTCTCTCTCTGTCTCTGTCGTGAGCCTTAACGTATCTCTCGGTTCGCGCCTACACCACGGGAGAACAAGATCTAGGCGTTGCATTACAAAATCCAGTCTGGAGAGCGCGCGTGAAAGATTATACACGTTGGGACCGCGCAGTTGCGGCGCAACCTTATCGGCTGGTCCTTGTCCACTTTTCCCCTCTCCCTCTCTAGTCATCGCTCTCCTTCTTTGACGTAGATATAAGAATACACGCGTGCATTCGCACAAAATGTAGATTGAACGCATGTACGCACGTGTCTCTGCGACTGATCCGGGCACGCGTTATAACATGCGTGCGCATTGTCGATAATTTTTCCTTCGAGGATGCTGCAAGTTATGCATGCTCTTCTTGGTGGATCTGATATATTTTCTGCGTTCTTTAACTTTATCGTGAGAATTTTTCGTTGGCTTGAATAGAATGCGCGTGGGAGGAATACCGCGGGATGACCTACGTTTACTTTTAATGCAAAAGCGAGTAAATGGTACGGCACGAACCCTGACTAGCCATAAAGAATAGGTTCTTTCGAATAGCATCTTGAGTATGACGCCGAAACATACAGACTAAATATTACAGATTCAACTCGAAGCAACTCGCAGATATCTTAAAATAATAACAGTAATTTACTTTACAAATTAATTGCGCGCGCAACTATCGCAATAAATAATAATGACGTGCTTATATTATACGTGTAAATACATTTTCCGACATTAGATCTCGCATATTTACTCTTTTTTATCGTTAATATTTATTCAATTTAGATACCAAAAAGAGATGGATTTTCTATATAAAGCGAATCACACGATTAAAAGCGCCGCTTGCTAAACCATATTTTTCCTTTTCTATTCAATTACTAGAAGCCTTCCCACGGTAACTGACAACTAATTTTTCGGATTTTTGCGCACTGCAGCACTACAAATGGCACTATAAATATGCGTCTGAATCATTGTAATCGAGTTTTCAGTGCTTAAAAAAAAGGACACACGAGCGACTTTCTACATAAAGTACAATGTGGCGTTAACTCAAGAATATTTCAAGTATTTTTACGCATACACTTTTACAGATAAAAGATTTTCAGAAGACGCACGGTAGGTTTGCGCTCGTAATCTCGTAACCGTACCCGCGCGCGGAAATACTATGACTTCTATTGCACGATGGAATCTCTACGCCTTACAAAGACTCACAGTTTATTTATCGACATTCGGTTGATACGTTTATGCGAAGCTGCAACGCATAAACAGTTTCGACTTTTCGATAAGGGCCAATATTCGCACAACAGTGCGCTTTGATTATATCACGCACACTCGAAGTGATAAATTCGCCCTGTTTTCCATTTAGAAACCGTCATTTTTCGGTACATTTGCGCGCGTCTCCTCATTTCTCGCCAAAATGCCTTGCAGTTTCATTTATCTGCACTAAATGATTTACGCGCACATAGGTACGAAATTACGTGCCGCATTTGACGGCGCAATTATCCACTCATCTTAGGTCTTGATTAATAGCTTTTAAAATGCGCTTTTAACTGAAAAAGTCCACGCGTGGATACTCTATCCCTGTTTAATCGAGGAAATTGTAAGGGATTGCGATTAGAGGGACGTACATGCTCTGATGTATATAATGACTCGTTGCTTGCTTAAAAACAGGATAAACAGCATTTGGCAAGATAAAGCTAGTAGATGAATTTTCAGCGGTGAATTATTTGCAATTTGATTATAGATGCGAATAGGCCGAATGTGTGATAAAGTTTCCAATTAATATTTATACACGAAGAACATTGTAAATGCGGATACTTTATACGTGGCCTTATGTATTACTATTGGTATAGGCTCGGTACAATTGATAAATTTATAGCAGCATAATATTGATTGAAAATAACTTTATCAAAATTAATTCTTTTGCGTCAATGTTATCCACTGGAAATCTTTTGTATTTTGAAACCTTATTTAAAAACGCTATTGAAATATTTTTCTTTTGTCCAAAGCTTGAGAATGAACATTACGAATACTCTGGCTTGTGATAACAAAACGTAATGCTGTACGTCACGAGTAAAAGTAATTAACACCAAATTAACATCATTCTACCTCTTACGTTATTAATTTATCAATTTATTAATTTATCAATTTATCAATTTATTAATTTATCAATTTATCAATTTATCAATTTATCAATTTATTAATTTATTAATTTATTAATTTATTAATTTATTCTCGCTACTATTGGCGGGTAATTATTTAATTACTATTGTCAGGAAATATCTATTTCCCTCGAAAATAAATCAGCTCGATAAGCTTGTAAAAGTAATAAGTGAAGTAATCGCATCGAAAGATTTAATATTTCTACAGTTGTTTAATTTACATTCTCTTTGAGGTATTCCTTTGATAAACATCTATTGCCTGCCTCTTTCTTTATTACTGTTACCATGCATGAATATCACTCGGGTCGATAAATAAGAGTATTGTCTTATGCGTTGCATTAAAAGTGAAAAAATGGTAAGAAAAATCGTGCGATCAAGGATATTAATTGTCAATAATCTGAATACCGTAGACCAAGACTAAAAATCATGCACATAAAAACGAAGCTTTAGCCACAACATACAGTATTTTCTACAGATATTAGTACGCTAAAAGTGAGACTAAATTTTATAATAATAATAATGATAATTATAATGATGATGATAATGATAATAACGATAATAATGTGCTATTTTCACAATTCTTGCGCGCAACATTTGGAAACGGAAACGGTGCCAATCGTTTTACATCAATAACATATGAGAAAACAAAGCAATTTACTTTTCCAACGGCTCCCTTTATTTACAATAATTACAATACAAAACAACAAAAGTGGTCGCGCGTTGGCGAGTTTGCTTCAACATTGCTCATCCGCCCCGGCTGACAAAGCGGAATATCCTCGAGCAGCCAGAGCAGCAGTCGAGCACCGCAATCCGGATACTGATAAATCCCAGCAGTAAATCCTCGCGCCCTCGCACGCGTGTAGATACGAGCCCAATAGTGTACAACAAGGCATACGGGATTCATTACGCGCATACATGCATACCGGTGCACGTGCACGGCCCATAAGTAATAAGCGAGTCCGCGCTATAATTTAAGGTCGTTCTCGGTACGCGGATGTGCAGTACGGCGGTGGCGCCTCGGTGCAAAAGCCCGTGAGTCCTAGGTACATGCGAATGCGTCGTGTCTAACGGTTGTTTATGCACTCGGTTGTGCGCGACGCGTTTCGAGTCCGCGGTTACTCTAAGGACTCGAAGG
Source organism: Wiebesia pumilae (assembly GCA_018907045.1). Taxonomy (NCBI): domain Eukaryota; kingdom Metazoa; phylum Arthropoda; class Insecta; order Hymenoptera; family Agaonidae; genus Wiebesia; species Wiebesia pumilae. The sequence continues at coordinate 6,794,942 of JACCHZ010000181.1, read as the reverse complement.
TGACTCGTGCGATCCGGAGGTTCCCTGCGTAGGCATTTTTTTGTAACGCGAGTGTCGAGCCCAATACGATCGACGCAGTGCCGTAAAGAAACTTTTCTACGCACTTTTTTTACAAGACCATTTTTCCTTTTCGTTTGCAGTGTTTAATGCAGCCGCGTGTAATCGAAATTCGCGTTGAACGGCACGTATTAGCTTAACGTCAGTTCTAGCGATGTCGTATTTCAAATAATTAAATGTCTTTATACCCTATCTACTGGAAATTTATATTATTATCCGTTGAATAAAATCTTGTAGCTCTTACGAAACCGTGGAGTGTCTTACACATTTTATTAAAAACGTTAAGATGATTATTTAATGTAATCGCAAGCCTCTTCAAATCGTTAGAATAAAACAGCGTGTTTCTCCGAGAGCTTTTTTATGTAATTAAATCTTACATTAATATAACTTAATGCTAATACTCTCATCTAGAATCTATGTATCCGACCATAAATTTGTGTAATCCCACTTTAATTTTCGAAAAATTATAAACTAAGAGACTTCTTTTTACATTTCTGTACCATCATTTTTCGTTACGTCTTTATTTTTCATGTTTTTCTTTACCGTTATTTCTTTTGTTCGTAATAATATCTCAGATTTTGCATTTCTTCTAAAACGAGATATTTTAGTGCATAATTTTTGAAATAACGTAAATAAAAATTATAAAATATTATTACGTAACGTGTCGAAAACGTTTGAAGGCCACTGTGCGTCATTAATTGATAGCTCATGAATCTTATAGCTGATACACTAAACTGTAGCCCGTGTTTTAATTCACGATTCAAGATGTTTTAATAGCATTGTTTGTACTTAAATAAATTTCTAAGATGTGCGTGTGCGTGCGCGTGCGCGCGCGCGTGTGTCATATTTTTTAGAGTTGAAAAGATGAACGAAGAAATGAAAGGATAACGTTATTTATAGCTAGAGGCCAGTCAGGCAATTTATAATATATACGTATGTAAATTTAATAATTTTTAATTATAATCGTTTTCTACTTCAATTATAAGTAATTTAAAACCCGACAAGTAATAAATCACGAATAAATAAAATAACGAGTTGCGAAAATGACATTCTATGGGAAAGGGTTAAATTAAGGAAATAACTCCCAGATACTCTCTCTTGACCGAACCTTCGCTGTGTTCAATGCCATCCGAGTGCGACACTTTTTGTATTCAACAAGGACCCCACATATTTATCCATTATTCAAAAAAACGAAAGCACAGGTGTAGGCACGCGAAGGAAAAGGAAGCGAATGAACAGGTGAACGCGAAAGCGAGCAAATAAACAAATTATGAAAAAACAGCTGAAACCAACAATAAAACCGTAACAGCAGTGATTGTGCGTGCGATTGTGCGTGTCTTAACCTCGACAGAAAGATATTTCCTTTGATTCGATCTTGCCTTTTATTCGCTTTCAAATTTACTTGCCTTATAACTGGCTCGATCATAAGTCAAGACACCCGCTAAGTTTAATAAGCAATCTCCCAAGATAATGCACTTAATCGTAGACGCGAGATCTCGTTTACACTTTATTTGCATTTCCATGCGGAATACTCGGACGGAAAATGGGAAACTGCCGTCCGCCAAAGGGAGAAGAGAAATCGAAAAAACGAAGGTGTAGCGAGGAGAAATGTAGGAGGAAGCGCGTGTCGAATGAACCGCACCAAGAAGGTTCGAGTCCGCGTTTCCAGGCTCGAGGACTTAGGTAACCGAGGCTCCCCTCGGGTCCTCGCTCGGCGGGGGCGGGGCCACCCGTTCTGTATACGCAGCCGCATTCTTGTCGCTGCTGTTGCACGAGCGCCGTCGAGAGAACGGCTCGCGGATATCGAGAGCGCGCCCATGGTGAAAGAGGGAACGGGACACCGCGACAGCCTTGACTCCGCGGGCGTGCATATCGCGCGCACTCGCCCGCGCCTTTCTCAAGTACGTCAAGGAGTCCGCGCTAATGGGCGATTTCGCAAAGCCAACCGGTCTTTTCGGCGAGCCGAGCCGATGCCCATCCGCTTCCGGTCCAGTTGCACGCTGAGCGTGGGACCTCTATGACGATCCGACCGATCGAGACTGTGCATCGCGCGTACGGAAAAATTATGAAAAGGGCGCGGTAAATATCGAGCTCTTGAAAGCTCTTGAGAGCCGTCGAGTTTAACCTTCTCGAAAACCTTCGCTTTCGTATTGCGTGTCTGATTAGTGATACGAGGCACCGTCTCTCGAGGACAAAAAGGGGCGTCATTGGAATCCAAGAAAGCTTTGCTTTTTATTTTTTTCCAATGCATTTTCCAATAGCATTGGATCGATTGCCGGCTCTTTCTTCTCGTTGCTTTCCTTCGGATTATTCTTTAACCCAAATCTCGCAACCAATAAGCTGTAAAATTGCGCCCCCCATTTTTTAACGCTTACGCTTCCACTTAATTGTTCTCTTAATGTCTCTTTTCCGGTACTCAAATTTATCGCTCTTTTCGAGCATCCTCGAGTTGTAACAATTTCTCGTCGGTATTTCCTTAACGCTTGTTACTCGTGCAATATAATGCAGTACTGTTGCAATGCCATAGACGACATTTTCCCACTTGGTTGTCAATTGCAAAGTAAATAATAGGAAATCGATCGAGAACGGAAAATTGGGCGTAGAAAAGCTTTTCAACTGGAAATAAATTAATCTAATGGTCGAACTATCATTGTGTTGACACAACTGAGCGCGACTGATCAAGATACAGTATTCAAACATTTATTTATTTCTTAGGCCCCTTTCGCTTCGCCGCCTTATGTAAACGTATCGAAATATCAACTTAGATATAGAGTCTCTGTCCAACGCGATGGTTCGATATGCTACTTACGAACTGCAATATTCGTAACAAATGCTAAGACGCCTCTGTAGAAAATATCTCCCGATAAATATGTAGCGTTAGCCATTGGCTTATTCAATTTAACCACGCACAAGATTCGATGGACCATGATATCTTTGATATCTTTTTGTAAATCATCGTGATTCCGGGAATCCTTTAACGGTTTTATATAAATGCAAATGAAACGGCTCGCGAAAGGTTGAATAACAACAATTTAATATAATAATAATGATAGGGCTAGTTTTATTTGCGTAGAAGTAATTTATTAAAATGCCATAGTGAGATTTTAGAATAACAATTCCTCGATTATTAAATTCATTGTCTTTAAGTACGGCTATTATGTATAATTATTTCCCTCGATTAAAAAACACAATTTTTTCATATAAAAATTTTCTTACATAACTAGATAAGTGAAAGTTCTCCAGGCATTATTTTTGAAAATTTAAATAATTGGATATTTTTACAATTTTGTTACAAATCATAAATTTTTATGGAATCATTTCAATGCAACTGAATTAATACAAAATTTTTATTATGCTATACGTAATACAGTGTAGACTTTTATGATTTTTTGGTAACTTAAGCCCAACAAAAGTCATTACTACTGGTTATGCAATATTTTCGGTTTGAAAATATTGACCAAAGAAAAAATAAATAAGTAAAGGAAACGCGTAAGATATCTTTTATCTATAAACCAGCAATCTAAAAGTGAATATCACTAAAGACGAGAATATACCATGATTTTCACTACCTTTCAAATGCATCTTTTTTTTCTGATAAAAGAATATTTGATAAATAACTTATATTCCAATACGTCAAATTGTTTACATATTGCACAAGTTGTCACGAAGTATTCCGTTTTTTGCGCAACAAGAGATCTTTTATTACCTATAGTTTTTTACTGATTATGTTAAACTTACCAAAAAAAAAACAATTAGCTCTGTAGACTACTTTACGTTTTAATATCACTATAATCTGTTACTATCCTGTATTTTAATATTTTCGAATACGGTATCGTAGAACTACTGAAAGTATTGACTTTCGCTACAAATTCCTTATTCAAATTCTTCCAGTTCTTTAGCGAATGTTCGTATTTTTAATATTCGGATTCAGTTTACTGTGATTTATAGCAGAAGCAAATTTCTCTAAAAAAAAAAATATACCTCTATAAAGGTAAGCAGTGTCAATTACGATTATTTGATGCATCTTAAAGTCGGGTAATCAAGTAAATTCTTAAAATAGTACATATACTTATATCAGAGTATACGATATTCGTGATGTAATACATTTTAAATACATAGCGCATTCAAAATAATTAGAATATTTATAAATATTGCAATTAATATAAATCTTAATGAAATCGAATATGATACTTCCAGTGAAAAATAATTTTTCTTGGCCATTAACTTTTAAACATATTTCTCATTAATTAATCGTTTATTTATTGTGCATAACGTATTTTTTATTGTGTATTTTTATATATTATATATCATAAAACTTATCATTTATTTTGATAGAAATGCAACAGTCAATTACTGAATAGTTTGTTTATTTAAACTAAGGCTCTATTATAAATTAATATTTTATAAATGTATAATAATGCTGTGCACTCGTTATGTCCAGCATTCGACAAAAATTAATTTGCACTAACAAGATATCGTGCAAGTAAACCAGTTTTGAGATGTGTACAAATATTTGTATGGTCCAATGTATTACTTTGTACAATTATAAAACCAGTATAAACTCCTTTTCCAATTTGAAACTCGTGTCATTTAATTTATCCAGCACTACATTAATTGCGTATAAAAAAGTGTTCAATAATTGTAAACGTTAATCATTGAAGGATAAATATGTATTATATGTAACTTTAAATAGCCTCTCGAATAATACAAAAAGACGTCAATTTTCTTATTTGAAATTTTAAATCACTTTCTGAGTACTTGAGACCGGGCCGATACAAGTATTAAAAACACGTAAGATGACATTGTATTTTATATTGCGATATAAGAAAACGAGAAGAATCATCGGGAAATCTTAGACAAGTTTTAAATGTCACCGAAGGCTTTCACAATAATTGTATGATTAGTTCTTTTTTTTTAAATTGTTTTCAATTATAAATGATAATTCTTATTGTCAATACATTAAGTTCAAATAAAACATGAATAAAATATCGCCCACAATTATAAATACTTTGATCTTGTTCATTTTCCTAATGGAATTAAGCTTACAATCTTGGTTTACAGTCGACGTTCATTAAATTTTGAATAATTTCAAATGTTAACTAGACGGAATGTTAACCACATGTAATACTTTTCACTAATTATTCATCAAATCTTACCAATATAAAAATAAAAAAAAGCTTTAACTTAATTTTTTGTAAAAATTTTTTGCTCAAATAAAGTTAATTATAGTTATACTGTCGATTAATTTTGAATCAATTTGAATGTTCTTATATTCATTTCTTATAGAAAAACTTGGAATTTTATCTTAAGTTAACATTACAGCAGCAAAGCATGAGCCATAAATACGCAACTGTTCAGAAGCAGCCGACGAGAAGTTAAATTCACGTTCGTAAAATATCGTAAATAACACATTTAATCCTATTTGGCAAATCATATTCACTTGTCAAATCTCGACTAATTACATCAACTTATTAAAGATATTGTCCGTAATAGTAAAAATTTGCAAGAGCATAAGACAAAAAGTAAGCGTACAAGTAGTATTAACAATGTTACTGCAAAAATGTTACTTTAATGTAAAATTATTATGTGGCAATTATGAAAATAAAAATATTATAACTATAAAAATATTAAGCATTGTACAATGATGAGTAAATTAAATCGAATTAATTCCAGAGACTATATAAATTAAAATTTATATAATATATAAATTGCATCAGTTATGTATGTGCAAAACTTAAATAATCATTTAGAGTTTATGAATATTATGTGCTTGAAAGTAATTAGCCCAATACCGAGTCACAAGTACGTTGTTTATATTTCATTTTAACGTAATATTTAACTTTCATTTATTAATTATAGTAATGATCATTTAAAAGCGTTTTAACCAATAACTTGAAATTAGAATTTTTAGTTTTTTAACACTAGAAGTAAAAGTAGATTTTTCAATTTCTAAAATTACTAAATGCGGTATTAATTAATTTTAATATGACATTTAAAGGTAGTTTAAAATATTTGGAAGATGAAGACGCTTACAATATATAAAGAATTTGATTGAAAAATATTTCGTTACTTTAATTTCGATAAATCAATGGTTTCGTGGCTGTTATTTACTCTTCTTTAAAATTCTAATGAAACGTTGTCTTCATTCAAGTAGAAACCCTGGGATCGCGTACAAGTGCGTGTACAAGAACTCCAATTCATTTAACGTTATAATATTGACACTGTAAAACAAATGCCTGCTCTACGCCAGATTCAATATTTTCCCATGACTATAAGAAAAAATCCACAATTACATTTTCCGCGATATTGAATCTCAATTCGCTAGGCATGCGTCTAAAATTATTTTCTCACATATATAACTTACGTGCATAGGACGCAAACTCCAAGAGACCGATTGTTCAACGAATGCCGCGTTCAATGATTGCCATATACCGGAGCGCGCGCTCTCAATCGCCGTAATCAATTTCGCTTTAATATAATTACTCGGGACCAGTGAGTCGTTACGTAAATCACATACAAATAGATCATAAAGTAAAGAAAAAAGTGCTCGAGGAGAGAATATTCACGGACATACTTGTATAGCGCTCCATTAAATCTTGTCGTAGCAACTTTAAACTTTTTGTACGCATGCGTATGCGGTATAACGTGTAAAACTAAGCATTCGCACTACAAATCTTTAGATCCTCTTGAGCCGGGATCGAATTATTGGGCATCTTAACCGATATTGGTAACCTCAATCTGGTATCCGCATATTTAATTACTCGTAAAGTAACGGTTAACGGGGTTCGGCTTTCTTTTGCTACTATCAATTTTCGTGAACAAATGTCAGCGGACCGTGACATTTAAGAGAGAAGACCAAAGTTTCACTGAAAATATAATTAACGTTGCCTTTGTTTTGCGATATCCGGAAATAATTTTCCCGAAAAAATACCTGTCACTCAACAGCAAAAAGCTTAAGAATGTTCCTAATCTTTTCCACTTGATCATTGCGTTAAAATACATTAAAGTACAGTCAGTATTCCATTGCGTTAATCATTCAGTGAAAGACAGTGAAATGCAGAAAATAAAAAAAGAGAAGGATGGATTCTCGTCGCGTAATCGTTCTTGAACGAGTAACCTAGGCACCTTTGGAAACGCTGCTCAGAGAAAATCTCTAGGAGATCCGCCGTGTCGCGAAGAGCTTCTCGTGTCTGCAATAAAAAAGTGAAAATCCGAGGTGCTGGCGGAAAATCATCCGTCGGCGGCACGCGCCGTTCCACATCTCGACCTTCCTCATTTCTCGGGCGTGAGTGAGAGAGGGAGAGAGACCGATGAAAGTCCGCGCAATGAACGTGAAAATTTTCTCTTATGCAGCTACCATAAGTAGCGCCGAGATTTAGGTTTCGTTTCACTTTGGCGTGCCAAATAAAACGCACGCGCGCTCTCAACGGTTTGTACGTATGTGAGACATTAATGCGAGTGCACGCGGGTACGTAATGCGCGCACACGCGCGCGCGTGTGTATGCAGCATGCGCGGCCCGAAGCGAGAGTGAAATCCAAGTAGCGGCACTATAAATAAACTTACACGCGCCTTCCGCTGGACATCGCGCTTACGTGCTTATATACATACACGTAATGATATCGTTACTCCGCTGCCTGTGATATGCATGCGCGCGCGCGCGCGCGTGTGCGTGTGAGTGTGTGCGCGCGCGCATATATTTTCCTTTTTTTTCTTTTACGTTATTTATTTTTTCTAGCCGCTCCAAGGCGAGGAAACATTTTTCCGTGAGTCTCACTCTCTCTCTCTCTCTCTCTCTCTCTCTCTCTCTCTCTCTCTTTCTCTCGCGCGCGCGCGATCTCCCTCTCGTGCTCTCCATCGGTTTCTTTCATTCGTACATTTCTTTTATAATACGCTGCTCCTCGCTGGGTCTCATAAATTCGTCGACCAGTGACGTGCGTATGCTCGAGTTTTCTTGCCAATTCAAAGCGCAAGAGTGCGACTGCCTGTACATACTCATGAGAAAACGCTATTTTTTTTAATATGTTTTTTAAAGAAGCAGGTTTTTATACGGTGCTCCATGTAATTTCTACGTTGTGCAGTCTCCTTCGGGATTTATGGAAATTCCGGTTTTACAGATGTATGGAGTGCACGTATGCGCGCAATGTGTAATGAACTGGGTCTGAATAATTGTGCAAAATTGCGTGCTCTTTGTACGCATACGTTACGCATGTGTCTGTTTGTAATTACTTTAAAAGGAAAACAGCGATTGCATCCCAATTTGTACCCACGAATTTCTATTGTGGTTCGACAAACATTCGTTTTAGAATAATTTTTTTACTAAGTCGGATCAAAGAACAAATAAGAAATTCGTTGAGCTTTTATTCGAGTTCGGTGTAAAAGAGAAAAATGACTTATCTTGGATTTTTGTAGTACTGACAGTTGAGCGATTAACTCGTCCCTTCAACATGGATAAAAGACGGAAGGAAAAACTTGAATTATTTTAAATGTTTCAGAATGTTTCGTTAAGAAAATATTAGAAGTCAGCTTTTTCATCGTTAACTTTATTCTGGTCGACGATTATTTTGTAGCAACGTCGTCGTTGTAACGTAATAAGATTTCGTCGAAATAAAATATATGTCACTAGATTTATTATTTGTCAGGGAATAATGATTCTCGCAGTCGGATGAATATTTACTTTACCATCGTAGATAGTTTCTATAATCCATCCATTTAATTTAACATAATAAACAAGTAATCATACTTTATAGCCAAATATATCAAAGTAAGATATTTACAGCGGTAATATTTCCGCACAGATACATACTTTATAAGTCAACTTTAATTTATGATGGCTACCTCTTCAATATTGCAAATGGTAGTAGATTTACGATTTTTTACAATATTATAAATGCAAAAGCGTACGTGATACTTATGTACGATAGAAGAATGTTTAATGTCGAATTTATAACCTTTGTAAATATTTTTGTTACAGAAAATGTTGAATGAATATAAATATTCCCGAGAAATTAAAAAGAAAATTATGGATTGAATTTTTCATGTGTACTGATAATAAATAGTAGTTACATAATTAATTACAATTAACTAATCCGTTATAAAATAAGGTCATATATCACATATCATAGTAAGCTAAATAACTATTTGGTTACAATTGAAATGAGCAAAGAGCTTGGAAAATACTTATTAGTACTTTTAACGTGTGTATTAAGTGCTTCGTGTAATAAAAAAAAAAAGTATCAGAAAAGTGTTATTTCGTTTGAAAAAAAAATTGTCGCTCCTTACACGTAAATACTCGTTACATATTACAAGTACAATGCTCGTAGAATTGTTGTCCTACCGGATTCAAATATAATACCATTACGTATAAAGTTTGATAACAATAGATTAAAAGTGTACTTAATAATGACTTATTCGTCGATTATAATCTCATTTAATAAGACTAGGTATAAATCCATTCGATGCAGTGCCTAATAGAAACTGTTCTATCATTCAGGCTAATAAATCGCATATGCATGCGTATAAAACAATTGAATAAGCAGCTCTTTTACCAAACACGAAAATTGCATCACATCGATCGTTGAAGTACATTCGAATCGCTTAAACTAGGATTTCTTCTCACATTTCTAGACCTTGATAATTAATCGGTGCGGCAACTAATTTATTTAGAGTTGAGGTCGTTCGCTTACTTTTTAGATCTGATAAAAGGGAAAATGCCTCGTTCTCGAAATAAAGCCTCTCCTCGGCGAAAGTGAAAATTTGATCGACTTGGGAAAATTAACACTTAAACACTTATCTATATAATAACACTAATAATTCATATGTTTTAATTAATTTGGCTACTTATTTATTCGAGTTTACGAAGAGGATGCGAATGATACTTGTCTACAAGTTCATCGATCAACACTAGATCAAAATTTTTCTCTTCGTTTAAAAATTTCGTTTAAAAAACGAAATCATAATAATAATAATACTCGCAATAATACTTGAAAGAGTATTCAGCAAAAGCGTAGAGGGTGAGTGGCTCTTCGTTCAAGTACTCGGTCTATACAATCTTCGATTACCGCTCGGCATATTTGGATGTGTATCGCACTAGGAGGTTGTGAAAATCACTCTGGAAGTTACATTGCTACCGCGAAATTATACCGCGCACTTGCTCGAAAGCAGCGGTCTCTGATCCTCGGATTTTGATTTACGAGCTCCTTAATGTATATTACGTAATTTTATTAACTTGTTGGAGATACGAAGTGCGTAACGCTGCTCGATATCCAGCTAATTTTAAATCAATCCGATAAGTGAAAGACACGATGCTAATAATGCCAGCTTAGCTTGTTAGAAAGTGGACAGGGAAGGAGTTTTAAGAAGTTAGATGCAATTTACGAAAGTACTAAAATTAATTCAATCGTATCACGTAGATATAAAATGAATGGAGATTGATATCACGCGCTTATATAACTTATCACAAGGAGAATGATATTTTTTTGATAAACAAACAAACAATTTATCCTAGACAAATAGGAACGAAACTTTTGCCGTGAATAGCAGCTTCATTATTTCTTAACGTTTCAATCAATCTGAAATAATTTTAGCTGATATTCTAAATAACTGCAATTCAATTGAATTACAATCTTGGAAATTTTCAATTTAGATGTTAATTTGTATGGCTCGTTAAAAGATCGTGCGATATTTTCTGATTTCAGGTCTAAAGAGCTTTTGCACTGTTATTCCGGCGTTGGCGGGAAATTTGTTTATATGAAATTTCTTCTAAACATTCGTAGCATTTTTGCAGTGTTTTTCATACAACTCACAAACGTCACTTTATCTTGAGCCTTCTGTTTATTTATATTTCTTTCTCTCATTTTCCTTTCTTAGACTACTTTACGTATTTCAATCCCTTATTTTTTAAATATGGAACTCAAATATTAGTTAGATAAAATATACTACGTGATCCTTGATGTTTTTATTGACTTGTAATTCTTCTAGTGATAAACTCGAATGATTTAATATTATTTATGGCACTTTATGGCATTCCGTGTGATTTCATAAGCAATTTTTAATGAATCAAACTTAAGTTTAGTACATATCTTGAAAAATATCGTCATGTGAAATTATCCGAGAAAGATTACAAACAGTAGAAAATGTTTCACAATGTTTTCATTCTTACGTTTCAAAGTCTCGAAAGTAAACATTGACAATACTTCGTTAACAATAAATTCTTTGAAATCATGATTAATGAAAGTACAGATTTGTCATTTATAATATTAAATTGTATGATATAGCTAAGAATAAGCACGCTTACAAAAATTAGTTAAATTGTTAAATCTAGGTAAAACGATTTTAATTAATGATACAAATCATTAAGCTACTTACGAACTTCGTTATTAAAATAGAAACAACGTTGATTTTTCACGTTAAATTATTAATTATTATTTAATATTTATTTTGAGTCATAAGCGTTTGATATACAGCTACTGAAATATATCCATATATACGCATATTACATTATTTAAAATTTCAACTTCAGATCTTGATTTTATTGATTTTGATCTAAAATTAGCGGTTTCTTCCGCCTCGCTAAGATAATTATATTGAAAGTCCAAATTATAAAAACGAAATTAATTAAGAGCTATAATGGCTATAAAAATATTTATACCAGTCAAGCGTAGTTTTTGTACATAAAACATGAAAATTAAAAGCCAGTTCTTTTACAAGCTTTTTCTCTGGGCATTGACAAGAATTCTTTATCATAAATAAGGAAAATGATTGAAATAAATGCGACGTACGGTGATATAACAACATTTATGGTATTCTTGATATGTCAATTAATCGAAAATGAAACGGTTTATTAAAGTATGTTTTACGTGCTTTAGAATAAAGATTTTAGTAAGGACAGTTCCTTATTCGTCTTCATCAAGCTACATGATTCGTTATAAGTAACTTATTTAAATTTCTTAAACTCCCTATATTTATCAAGCCAAGATTTACGATCTAGTAAAAAGGATCATTCTTACAAAAATACACATGTAAATAAGTAGTCTCTTTAGGTAAAACAACTGCAATGCGAATGGAGGAAGTCCGTAAATAAATCGTTTTAAAAATGTATTATTAACTAAATCACACGATCTTTGCCGCTTCCATTTCTTCCAATATGGCGTCTAGATGCATATACATGCGAAGGCGTTTTGTAAAAATATAGTGAGAGGTTACATATACTTATTATTTGGCCGTTTAGACGTAGCAATGCCGACTAATGAAAGATTTTTACGAGAAGCTACACGTACGCCCAATCGCACGTTACAGAATGCTCACACTCTCTTTCTATCTCTCGTTCATTCGCTCTCTATTCACTTCCCCGTAGAAAGGGAAAAGGCGTACGTAAGTATTCTGATCTATTTTCCGCTTCCGCAACCTTGACGCACTCGTAATCTCAAGGCAAACGACTTGACAAAATCGAAGTACGGAGAAAAATTTCCGGCTGCTACTGTCCTTGGAAATTGTAGGATTACAGAATACAACTGCTGACACTTTTTGGAAAGGCACGCGGGAAGTTAATCTTGCCCGTATCCACTCAACTGTCTGAAAATATGCAGCTCGATAAAAATTAGTAAAGGATGCTTGTCGATATTTCCCGTTCAATACCCGAGAAAAACTGCAACCATTTAAATATTTAGTTGGGTAAGTGGCTTTTCCTATTTCACAGGATGATAATACATAGTCGTCTCTTGGCATAAGGGTACAATAAAATACAAGCAATTTAAAACTTCTTACAACTTCTTACTTACAAGTTTATAGTGTAATCGGTATAAAGATCAGAACATAAATTGACAATTTAATATGCAATATAATATTAATTGTATTCAGTTTTAATGAGTGACACCTCACAAATAAGGATTTATGTCATTAATGTAATATTTATTTGTTTCGATTATTTTTTCTGTTGAATAATAAAATTAAATTTCCAATAATTTATAAGTCTGAAAGAAGAATATGGGAAAATATTATGTAAAAGTTTTGGTGATGGTAATCATTATTGCAATTAATTAAAACTATACCTAAATATCGCACTCACTGCAAAAGCATAACGAATAAAATGCTATAATTTATGGTTGTAACGTTTTTCGACGTCTTATTTACAGAAACAATATTCCTTTTCGTGTAATAAAACATCAACTTCGTAAATTAAAAAAAAAAATATATATATATATATATATAATAAGATATACGTATAAAATAAAGTACTTGCGTGAAAATTGTGATGCAATCAAATAAATGGGTAAAATTAATTATACGAAATAGGTCGATCCGTATGAAGTTTTGATAAATGAACTTGCACTGAATCATAAATTCTTAATGCAATTTTTAATATTTTTACATGTGCATTCAAAATGTTATAACGATAATTATTAAAGTATAACATAAATTGTGATATTATATGTATGATTTACCTTTCACTTAAATAAATTCTATACGAATTATGAGCTTTAAGGGAACTTTAAAAATTAAAATGAGAACCAATTTTTAAATAATTGATTACTATAAATTGCAAAATATATGTAATTTTTTATATGTTTCCGAATTTAATTTCTTGCAATATATATATATATATATATATATATTGTTAATATCATGCATTGGAATTCTTGTTTTTGTAAAATGATTGTACAACGAGTACAATTTTATTCTGTAAGATTTTATAACATTTATTCATATGACGCATATATACAAATACAAAATAGATCATTTAGAGATCAATGTAAATAAATGTGTGTTCAGTTCTTTGATTAAATAAAAATAATAATATCCAGGAGTCAGGAGTAGTCAAAAATAAATATATATATATGTATAACTTTATTTCTGGCTTGTATAAAAACAGCAACCGAAAAGAAAGCAAGAAATATGATATTTCTTGGAAATCGATAGCCATCGTAGCGCACGCGCTCCACACACATGCACACGCGAATGCGCGCGCGCCCGTGTGTGGGGCTGGAAATATGATTTGAAAAGCGATAGCGGAGAACAGGAAATACAAAATCGAGACAACATCAATAACGGGAAAAGTCATTATTATAACTATTTTTTCGTCATCCATAAGAAGGAGAATCTGGTTTAAAACAATTTTCATATATACTGAAGCATATCGGCGATAAACCAAGTCCATTTTAACTTGGTATCTACATTTAACGCCTTCGATCTCACGTCTCGACTCCTCTCAAGTTGACTTCACTCGAGGATGCTTCAGTGTGTATGAGACGTGCGTCGAAAGTAACGTACCGCAAATAAAAGCCGCTTTCGAGTGTTTGATGATTGTATTGTTACTTACAATGGCAAATATGAAAAAAGGCGAAATGCATTAATGACTAAAAAGTATATGCATTGAGAACAATTGAATTTAATGGTGCTATTATATTTGATTACTTCAACGATTACCGTTTAGATAAGGTGTGAATATTTGATTTATGACGAGATTTTTGTTTTCTTTTTTCATGAGACATAACGCTATGCCAATAAGAAAAGTTTAAATGATTCTAGTTAATTTAAAGTTCGAAAATGTTTGTTTTTCAATTTTAGTATTAAAAACTCGATACAACATTGCTAGCATTAAATTAATTTATTGTACGATCTACTCCATATGTCATTCATCTAATTTAAATTATTCAAATAAAAGAATTATTGAGAGGTATTAACCGTGATATCATCTCTGATTTCGAAGATATACTTTTAATTTTGAAAATATTATTTTACTCGCTCTGAACTAATTTAAATGTTTACAATTTTTAATATTATTTTTAATAATTTTTAATGAATTATAATATTATTCTTTGTCGCATTAAACAAAAATATAATTCAAATTTTTCTTTAACAAGTGAAAATGTATTTGTATATGCATTTTTCAAAACGTGTACAAAACGTCCTTATGTATAATTATTAAAAGAAATACCATATTCTAAAGGAATTTATGTAAATACCTGTCTTCTATAGCGTCTATCTTAAAGGGACATGTCTTTTAACGTATTTTTGCATGTACAAGTCGATATTCTGGAATATATAAGAGTAGCGATTAATTCAAGCGTACTTAATAAAATAATTTCTTTCTCGTTCATCGTTCATTTTAAAACGTTTTTATTTAACAAGAAAATAAACGCCGCAAATAATGTTGAGTTGAATTTCTGAAAAAGCAAAATCGTTTCCTCTTAACGTTGAATAACATCCGACTTACATTGCACAAGGTTGCGCCCAAGAAAAGGTCCTTTCGGCAAACAGGTAGTTTGTCGTCGAGCTGCTGCCATTGCATAATCCACTGAAACTTGGTCAAGCTGGGCGACTCATAACGCAGGATTCGCTGTTTCGCGCATCGAAAAAGCAAATGACAACGCAAGGCGACGCCGCCTCCTACAATTCGTGACTTCCTCCTTTTAACGCCCGCATTCAACGTTGCCAATTGGCGAACCGAGTCCAAGGATAAAATGCTCGCACGAGGGACGCCGAGCGCTCGAGCTCGTTCCACGTTCGTGTAGATCACGGGACACCGAGAACCTGCAGCGATCCCCGTGAGATATTCCCAGATGAGATCGAGAGATAGGGGGAACGCGAGAAAGTACAACCGGGCGTGGGGCAGAAATTTAGGCGTATCGAGTCGGCGAACGGACCCTGGCGATGCCGAAGCTCGAGTATCGATAGCGAAAGGACACGACTTGGACACGACTTGGACACGACTTGTATCGCAGACGGATTAGTGACTCTCGTGCTTGACTCTGACCATTCAATGTGCATCCCCGCCACGTACCGCAATCCGTCAAGGCACTTTTATCCACGCGATTCGCTCGCTTCTCTCGCTTCTCTATGCAAGCGAATTTATCGCCAATGAATCATCCGCATGATTAATTGCCGTACTTCTGCCTCGGCGCAATGTCAATCTCCCAAGATACGCCCGTTGACATTTGCCTTACTTCACTGAGCGTTTAGCCAGCGCGCATAGCAATTGAAATCGAGTGTGCAATTCAATTTGCTCTCTGGTAAGGTTCAAAGTTATAGGCGATTTCGCAACGAAATTAAAAGTTCTCACAATGCCAGTAATATCGTTATTAATCGCGAAGAATGTTGAGCGTTCAGCTCGCGTTGAATACGAAACGAGACAATGCACCGCGTAAAATAATTTAACACTGGGGCAAACGAATAGAAGCAAAGCTACTGGAAACAATTAATAATATAGGATTCTCGTGTCACTGCTCGTTCAAAAATTACCGTAAATCTAAAAAGCGTCGCTGCGTTCGTTTTAACATTATTGTTGTTGTTGTTGTTGTTGTTGTTGTTGTTGTTGTTGTTGTTGTTGTTGTTGTTACGGATTAATTTCTTCCCACCTCTAAATGCTTGGTGATCGCTACGCCTCGACATACCAAAGACTCATTTGCGAGTAGCGAATACTTCTCAATGAACACTGAGTAGCTTTGCACTTCGGAATCTTTAGATTTTTGTCTCTCTATTTATTTTAAATACCCTCAACCGACATTTTGGCAATTATTAGTTATGTAAATTCTAAATGTTGAAAAAACGCACAAATATGAAACATTCTCAACCGAAGTATTCATAGTTTTTATAGATGTATCGATGTTCTCGTTTACAATTATAAAACGATTTTTGTAATTGTTAAGCAATCTTTGTTTAATTAATTTAAAAACTGGAATTATGCTGGTGAATCGATTTAACACTTTCATTTGCATTTTCTCATTCTTTGCATTAGAAGACTTATCATCGAAAGATACTAGATATTAGTTCAAGCTACACCTTTATCTTTTAAATATATTTCACACAAAACTTATCTTATGAGCATTGATATTTAAGAAGAAAATAAAAAGCAAATTTCTCGTGCTGTTTCGTAAGGATAAACTGCGCTTATCTTGAAAGGTTTCTCAAAAGGCACTCGTTTAACGAAGCTTAAAGTGCGGAATATCAGTATTGGCGTGAATAGCCTGTTGTCAATAGCTTGAAAAATAGAGCAAAAGCCGAGAGAATTGCAGGTAAAGTGTATCAAGAGATATCGGCGGTATGTTTCTCATTCGACTCCGGCAGCTTTATTGTGTCGCAAAATTGGCCAGAAGGAAACTACATTCGAAGAAATCGCGAGTCGCGACGTATCGCAATTTAAATTCCCTTCAGCACTGAAGGCAAAATACCAGTTCCTTGTATTATTTATGCCATCATTCGCGTCGCACGAAAGTTCTCGAGTATCTATCCCCTGCAGACGCACTCGACTTTCTTGACGTTTTCGCGCTCAGCCGCTCGTTTGCTGTCGCCGTTCCTCTCCGGGTCTCGGGCTCCGGTCCTCGACGGGCCTTCTGTACACGTGAAGCGCGAGGCGGGGCGAGCCCCCTTTTCCCGACTTCCACGTCGCCGACGCCCGGGAACATGTCCGGTATCCCTCCTCCCTTGCTCTCTTTGGGCTTTCTCGTGACGTAAATTAAACACCACGAGCTCGAATGTATCAATAACAGCGGGTGTGCGACGTTTGCGCAATCGCGATCTTGGGCTTAAAGGCCATTGGTGTGCCCGTACGTACGAGAGTGTGAAGTTTTTGGCGAGAGGGAGGGAGGGGAGAACCGAAGAAAAAATAAAAGAACCGGAGGACCAGAGTACGCCCGTCAATTGTACACGGGATTATCTACGGGCGAAACGAGACGTGGCAGCGCAACGACAAAAAGGAGAAAGGATGGTGAGTGTGAATTTAATAAGCACAGGGGAGAAAGAGACGGAGTCACGGATGTACCATTGCCATTGTTGGTGTTATTGTCATTAGAGGGTCACGTGCTGACTTGGAGCTCTCGAGCGATACTCGATGAAAAAGGAGACTCTTGACCTCGAATTTTCTAGCTTCGCTCGTTTCTCGCTCAAAGAGCCCGAAAATAAGTCACTTGTGTGCGCGTTAACTAGCCCTCCTGCTTATGCGGTGAAAGTAAATTTAGACTTTCGTTGCTTCGACTTTTTAAACGACATTAAAACCATATTATGTGGATTTTTGTACCGTGATCGTTGAAGGCTTTTTGCCGATTGTTGGATTTTATTGTTTATTTACTAACGATGCTACTGAATTCAGAATAAAGAGCGCATTCTTGTTGTAGTTTAAGTTCCTTAATTTTCTTTGTTAATAAAATTATAATTTCGAACATAATGACAGAGATTAGTTAGAAAATTTTTCATGTAATGGAACTCTTAATATAATCCTGTACGGAAATTTATCCTTTTCAGTGCAAAGAAATACAAGTTTAAAAAGGATAATGCTTAAAATGACAAATATTAATAACTTATTTTCATAAGAAAATCAAAAGATATGAACTTCGCGTTATATAAGGACACGTGCACGATTTTAAAGAGTAAACCATAGCTTTAAGCGATTCCTGCAAAGGCCAAATCAGGTACCTTCGATGTATTAAACGAAGACGATTAGGCTTGTTATTACGCAGACGAAAGTACTGTCGCTAGTACGTCGGTTACAATAAAACTTGAGCTACGGAAACCTCTCGGATATCAAACGCATTTCCGGGAACAGCTAAAATTAATAAAACTTTCAATCGAATAATTTGCGAAATCTTCAATGATTAATAAAACAATCGATTGACATAAATTGGAATAAACATCATTGGCACGAAACAAACGATGAAAGGTTTTCTTAATAGGCCGATAACCTCTCGCAAATAACGATCAGCCTAGTAATGAAAAAACAAGCTAAGCGTTAAGGTTGAGCCACGAAGTACCTGAAATTCTTTCCCGAGTGCTCCCACGCGAGCCAGAATGAAGGCGCAAAAAATATGGGCGACAGGAGAAAAGGGAGAAAAAACGGCCATTGTCGCGATCCCGATCGACGAAAGACCAAATGAGCTCGTGGCACACGTCGGCTGACTTTCGGCCTTTCGCGCGAACTCTAAAAATCTCGACGACTCGAGCGTGGAAAAATGGCTCGCAGCTGGTGACCTAGGAGCTGTTGACCGGCGTGCGAGGAGACACGCGTGACTGGCGGCGCACGACCGGAGAAACACGAGAGAAGAGACCGAACGACTTCGCTGCCGAGACGAAAGAATACACGGGCGACTCGAGCACCGATCACTTTATTCGATTACGCTTGTAACTCGTTAACTCGAGATGTCTTGTATTTCTTGTAGCTACTCCTAATAACTTCATTAATATATACGTATAACGAATATACATACGTTTGAAATCGCTATTTCAGATTTTCGTCAATTAATGTAACAAATGTCATCACGAACAAGGCACTGTAACCGATTGGTTGAGTCAAATATTTATACCTCCGATTTTCACGCAGTACTTAATTGTAATAGTATTCATGGTATATTTTCTGGTCTTTACTGATATTTTATTTATTTAAAAAAAGAAACAGTATGCTTATGCTGCAAATTCATTGAATCTAAAGTGAAGAAAGTACTGTTCATCCAAAATCGTTGATCTCGACGTATTTATAAAAGATTTATGGTAATTGTTAACCTCTCAACGTAAGAATGCCTTACATTATACGTGCAAAAGATGTGTACGTTTTCCAATTGAAACTTTTGGATTGTAATTAAAGCACATTACCGAATTCCTTTTTACGTATGGCACAATTGCATAGTAGGCTTGTAATTTTCGTTGAAATACTTAGAAAGGAGTATAAGTATTCCAAACGCTCGATTGTTTACGAAATTATAAGCCAAATATTGAATAAAACGTTCACGTATCTTTATCATTGCACTAAATAAACGAAATAAATAGGACTAGCGATCGAAAATTATTTCATTCATCTTCTAACAAGTACAAAAGTTAAGTATCGTATATTTCAATCACTGATAACTTCCGGAATATTACTGAAGCTTGATAAATTTAATTTCGAGCAGATATATATATATATATATATATCCTTACGGAATTGATGTCGAAAAGCATACCTTATGAAAATGAAAAAGAAGAAAAAAGTAAAGGAACTAAAGAGAGTGAAAGTATGGATTATACAACGTAACGAAATGAAATTAAGAAAGAGAAAGAGACACGAGAAATAAGAGGTTTATGTATACCAAACGGTACAAATGTCGATGTCGAAACAATCATTTAATTCGTTTTACTAACAGACATTGCAATAAAGTACGCAAGCTTTCGTTACGACTCAAGTATTTGTTATTATTACGTCGCCGGTTTGCTTAATCTTGCAAATCGATTGAACTGTCGCGCTTCGATACTAATCAGCAGCATTTATAAGGGCTTTGAATTGACCGGATTTGCGTTTTCTTTTATTGAGTAGCTCGTTACTCGGCGAAAAGAAAATAGTTAATAATGTAATCATTAAACGAAAAAATAAGATTGCAGATTTTTAGATATCACAAATCTGATTTAATTATTTTGATGTCGCTGAGTGCGAGTGTAACATTTGGTAACCGAATCGCGGAAAGATTTCAGTGAATTTGGCATTAACCACTCGATGGTTATCATCTAAGTTGTAAAAATAATCAAACAGCTTGTTTAGATGATAAGCACTGCCTTAAGTAGAATCGTACTAAATTATCATTTAAGTGTTATCCGCAAAAACAGAGGTTTATTTGCACGCACCTCAACTTTTAATACCTATACTGGACTCGTTGCACTAAGGCCTTTTCGCATAACTGTTGCGATATTTTAAAAGCCGTTAAAAATTATGTAATCCGATTTTTTTTTTAATCGTTGATACAAGACCCGTTGAGACTTTTGCAAAATAAATTTAGATAATACTTTTTATATTCTACATAAATTCTTTATAAATTGAGCTTTTATGGATTTCATCAAACGAGTTCATCGCACTTACATACGTCCTTTTTATTCGCATACTTTTAAAAATCAACGCTTTATTATAAAACTCATCGTCATTGCTTTTTCATATTACGTATCCTTTCGTATTGGGATTACGTCATTTATAAATTGTCGTTAATACAATTGGTACGAACAATTTTTAACATGTTAAAACACAATGTCATTGTTATCGTAGAATTTAAGGGGATAGTCATAAAAAATCTCTTTGACATGCATTTAAAAAAAACTGCACTCGTTAAAATGTATTGTATTTTCGCTAATGTTTGTTCGGACGGTACTGAGTACTACAGTGATTTACTTGGATTAAGTTTGTACTATTTTATATCAATCGAATACATTCTTGATAAGAGCGAACATTCAGATAGTATTATCGTAATGAACATTTTTAACGAACATCCCAATTGTAACAGCCGTATAAAATTGCCGTTCGCATATTTCGAATATTTGCGTCATAACGAGACGCGATAATAAATCATCGTCTTATTTCCAGTGATAAAAAATTCGAGTGAAATTATAGATTAAATTAAAAATAAATGTGCGCGTTATATTTTTATCGTATTGCAGAAAGCTCGTAAAAGTTAAAGCCACGCTTTAATAAAGAACCGTAAATTTTCGCGAGCATGTATGATAAAACACGTAACAATTTTTAAATGCGAACGCTAATTTATTACGAACGGCAATGGGGCACATGCATTTGCATAAAGAACTCGTACAAAGTCAAGCATATACAATTCGCTACCCTCCCCGCACCGCGAAAAATCCCAAAGCATTCTTTTACAAAGCGTCGCATTATTCACCACACGAGAGACTAAAATCTACACGAGCAACTGGATCTTCCAGCAATGCGCAGCAACCAAGCGATGAATCTCGAATTCCGGAAGACTCGTTTAGTTTCCTTTATACGGATCCTGCGAGATCCCCGAGGCGGATGTCATACCGGATAAGAGATTCCGCAGGCTTTCCTTGAAAATATCGCGCGCGTGCGCGGGAATTTCCTCCTACGGTTCAAGGGTCGTTCGACTAAAGGGCGCGGGAATGCGGTTCCGCTTGGCCTCGGATTGTGCCTGTGGATGCGCGGCTCTAATGGATTCGTGGATTATGTACGTACCGAAGTCCCAGACCCTCGGAATTTTCCCGCTAATTATCCAAACTTTTTAAGTCGAGGAAGATAAGAGAAGCCGATTCGTAGGGAGGCTTTTTAAAAAGGATTAAATTGGATTCGTTCTTTGTGGCAAAACAAAGGATGCATTACGTCTGTGGAACTTTTTAATTCGAATCCATGGAATTTGCGAAAGGTCCGTGTACACGGACGTGATACGGTGCTATTTTAATGCTCGAATAATACCATGGATGTTTGGATAAAATGTCGGTGATTGGTATTATTATTTTCTTTAATTAAGACATTTTTCGTAAATGTAGAATTCAAACGAACAGGTTGGTAGTTTTTGGAGGGTATTGCTTCCCAAGATGAAAAATTCAACAAATGGATCTTAACGAGAAGACAAAAGTGGCAGGTGATATCATCGCGTATCGAAAGTATACCAGGAGTGCCGTCGTTTCACTAAGAATCAAACTGCCTCGTGATAAAGTCACGGAATTGATCCCCGCCACTGTATCCTTTTTAATAAAAAGTGGCATGCTTTCCGCGTGGCTATGATCAATGAGTTATGACGGAGTCACGAATGTAGAAGGCAGCGAAATCTCCGCGGATGAATAAATGACTCAACGGGAATGCGTGAATTGAAATTCATCGTGCTTATCGGCCGATTAATTCTTAAGAAAAACAAGCGTAGGGCACGTCAGTTTTATCGCGGCAGCGAGTACTCGTAATCAGCGCGTAATGTGCCTTTCATGCGATGGAAGCAATTTCCGACTGCACGAGCACTTGCAAATGCCTGCCGCTAAACAATGCAATATTCAATAGGAGAATTCGCATCGCGAAGGAATCGCACGTATTCACAGCGTTGCACAATCATATAATAACCTCCTCTCTCCTGTCCACGCGAACGTCCGCGCACGTCAAGCCGAGAGAGAGAGAGAGAGAGAGAGAGAGAGAGAGAGAGAGAGAGTAGACTCCTTCCTATTGCTGAACATTTTCTTAGGCGCGCGCACTCGCTGATGTATAATTAAGAAATTTGTGTAATGGGAAGCAAGAAATGGTCCCTCCTGCGCGCGACTTTATCTAGATCCTCTCGTAGCGGCGATTTCCATTCGCGCCTTGTGCACCGCTCGTGTTCCGATACGCATCTCGGGCTCTTATCGCTGCCGCGCACGCGCGCAAACACCACGTAGGAGGTTACGCCGCGCGCACGGAAGACAATCCTATCTGGCATCGTTCCTCCCGCTTAGTTCGATGCCTATTTCCACGGGCTCCGGAACCCACGAAGTTGGACCCATCGAGAAGCAAAAATTCATCCACTGGGGCCTCGGTCCGGGAATACGCGTGAGCGGCTTCATTTAATATCGAGGGATATATTGCGTCGCGCCTGACGGCTCGCATTATATTTATGAATGCCGTACTATCGCGGCGTAATAATGGCACGGAGCTGATTGAGTACGAAGTAGGTCGTCGTCGTGGATTTATAACGGAAATTTTTTTTGATTGTCGTTGCTCAACGGATGGCTTGTTTTAGAAATCTTGTAAAGTTTGAATTCGCGCGAGAGGGACGCCGTCGTCTCTTACCATCGCAATTCGATGTTGCAGGATGGAATCCAGTTTAGCTATTCGCATTTGTTGTTGCGTCTGCCTTTTATTTATTGCGTCCAATTACTATGTTTTATCCCTAATTACCTACGCATGTACTCTCATTTTGTATTGCTCTCCATTTTCGTAGACATTTTGTTTTCTCGCACTTTTCGCGACGCATTTTCGTATACTTTACGCACTTGCCGCTTACTTATTATCGGAAGAGGAAAATATTCGACGAAATGAGAAACGAGATGAAACGCAGAAAATAGCTTTTATAAAATAGCTTTCTATCGGTAGGATTTTCCAGTCAATTGAATTATGGCTTTAGGAGATATGTTTTAATTAATTTTGAAAGAGATTATTTTGCAAATGTTGAGCAACGACCTCGAAAAATTTTACGAGTGTCGATCTACGAAAGTGAAATTTAGCTTTCACGCTTATAAAAAATGTAACTCTTCTCTTAATATAAAAACATAGCATCAAGAGGTTCTTAAGAATGAAAGTGTTAGTTAGGCGAATTAACTAGGGGGCTCGAAAAGCATTGAAGGAAATTTAAATAATTTTGTTTACGGGGTCCGTGACGTTGAACGCGAATTAACAGTCATCGAATAATCGTAATTGTCGTTTATAATTTTCAGAAATTTAAGTTTCTCATATATCGATTCCCATATATTTCTCGCGCGCGCGCGCGCGTGTGTGTGTGTGTGTGTGTGTGTGTCAATTTTTTTAATATCGCGTGCAATTAAAATTTAATTAATTGATTAGATTAATAAATTATTATTGTATAAAGTATTGCCGCCAAACTCGTAAATCTTCAACATGTTTATTATGCAGATATACTGCTATTTGGAATTTTTAGGTCTAGAATATATAGCACCACTGCAGTTTTACTATACTAATTTTTTATCTTAAGTTTATCGCGCGTGCTTTTATGGCTTATACTAGAACGGGATAAAGTACGGATAAAAAACATTAAATTTTATTTAGCGCATAAAAATTACTCCTTTTGAAAACGACGAATAATAATGCGTTTACTTAAAACTTATATAATTTACATATATTTAAGATCACATTTATAAATTTTGACTTTCCAAACAATAATTTAGCAACAATTTTCATTTTATTCGACCTAAAGATCAATCGAATTTTTTGTAAGCAGAATATACTCGCAGATTTTCATCCAACTGCTAAATTGCATTTAATAAAATTTACAATTATATGCGTGTACATGTGGATGTGACTATGCGTAAAACAGTAATAAAAAAATACTTACTCTTAAGAAATACATATTTCTTCTTCGAAAACGTGGGATTATATTTATTATTGTAAAGTAATGGCTACCATTACTATTTATTTGTACCACTAGAAATGAGAACTTGGATACCTTAGAAACGAACTAATTTCACATAATTATAAAGAAATATTAGTTTAATATTTATTTTTAACGAGGCCAATAAACTTTTTTCATTTTGAATTTTTCGATCAAATTATTGGATATACTTTGTACAAGACTGGCTGTTACATTTTCCTTAAAATTCATCATCATAGTGTGTTCTGTTGCGCAATTTTTTAAATTAATTAAAATATGCTTCTTATCTGTTCGATTTTTCATTTTCTCAAATAAATAAGGTGAAAGTCTACTTGGTTAAATTATCCATTTGATCAAAGCATACGTACATTTTCACCACTTGGATGTAGAGTAAACTAATTACGTCAAAGCGGTGACCGGTTCTTATGAGAAATTTAAAAAGTACATTGTTAAGTAATGTATTGTATAATAATAGTACGCTCTAAAGAGAACACATTTATAAGAACTAGGGAGCTAATCGTAAAAAAGAACAATGAATATGTTGTTTCGAAGAGAGTAAAATCGAGCGAACAATAGAGCGTCGTTCATTTCGTTGACATCAATTTGCAAAAATGAAAGTACAAAGATAATTGAACTACAGAAATAATCCAACTAATTATCTGACAGCCTCCGAAAGAGAAAAGCTACTCCCCGATCGATAAAAGGCGGCAAGGAGCGTTAGAAAAACGCGCTTCTTTCTCTTATCCGTCGACTCGATATAATGCAATTGCGTTGAATTATGAATCGGAAAGATTGCCGATAGCGTTATATCTTCTTTTACACGTGCATTTGTACGTGCATCCTCGATTGGTAGGAAAGCCAGTCCACATGACGACTAAATTACGTCCCCATTGTTCCCCAATCGCGCAACTAATTAATCAAAGTGATGTAAATCACTAAAACGCAGTCGCGATAATGGCAACGCGCGGGACTTGAAAAGTCACAAACAAGCCGTAATTTCGCAAGGATCGAACGAGCATCTTTGAGTGTCGGGACGTTTGTTCTCGGTGAAGCAGCCTTAGGATTAGTCTCGCTTGAGCCAACTCGCGTGCACCCGTCCGGCATGTATTCACACGCGACCTTGCGAATCAGGACGTCGTGGCAACGAAAGGAGGATTTTCGTTGGCCAAGATTTGGCCAACGATCGCGCTTTACGAATTCGACCAACTGCAGATTCTAATCGCTTTACCACGCCCTGCCTTGGCTTAACGAGATCTACTTACCCGCGAGTGATCAAGGACAAAGTAAAACCGAGTTTCATAACTGCGTCCGATTCGCTCGCGAGGAAGATTAGACAATGAAATGATGTACGAGCAGCACAGCCGAGTAAGAGAGAAGTTGAAAGTGTGTGAGAGAGAGAGAGAGAGAGACATATGTGGATATTCATCGGACGGTAGCCGACCGTAATAGTCGTAAAGCTAAATGAGCTTAGATAGGGCGTTGGCCCACATTCGTCCGAGCGGTTAAGCGTGCGTCTGCAACCTTCACCTAGCAACCAGCCGACACTAGCACCTTTCATTATTCTCAAATTATCATTTTCCGTTTACTCGAGTGAATTTTCGTTAGGAGTAGTTGCTTATTTTGAGTGATTTACGCAGCAATACTAAAGTCCTTAAAACTTAATTCTAATAATGAATTATAAGAAAATGAGACGTTAACGCGTAAGAAAGACCTATCAACGTCTACTCGGTACTGAGCGCTAAAGTACCGATCGCTCGATTCGCTTTAAATTCAGCCGAAATTCATGCAACAATTTCAAATTTTTATTTAAATATGTCTCTTATTGAAATAAAGCCTCTAAAACATAACCAATTACGCAATGATGTAAAACGCTAACTAAAAAATAGTTGTCATGAAATTTTTAGAAAAATGAAGAAGTTATGGGATTTTTTTACGATATTAATCTTACAACGCTCGAGTAGTACGTAAGATTTGTAACACGATTGCGCAATATACTGTCTTAATCAGCATTGTGGATATTTGAAGCCCGATATCCCTTTTTAAAAATCAAACTTTTTAACTTTGACCAATTTCAAATAATTCACACGAGATGAAGTTGTTTAATACCGGCATTGCAAGTTTTCTACAAATATTAAACTTCCTATATTACTGCATTTTACCTGTCAGATAGACTGGACTTATTCCGCCGAATCCACGTATGGATATACTTTCGTGTATAAACTTTCGCTTTGAGTCTCATATTTTCACTCACTTTTTTGATTATTATTTTTTTCCTTCGTACGTTACATCATCTAACTTGCAGTAACTACATTTCAGAACTTGCAACGAAAGCCATAATTTTTCTTTTCGTCACAGATAAGTCGATAATCGACACGGATTCATCGGAAGTCCTTTTACATTTTAGCAGTATATACAGCTTTGACTGTACATGTAGTACTACATCCACAGATTTTTCCCCATTGCCTGATAAAACTTTACTGTTCTCAACTTCAATTTTCTTGAATTATTTCGTTACGTTAAGACGAAGTGCAATAACGTTACACTTTTAAAACGACGAATTCAGAATTAAGTTACGAATTATTTTAGCGATATAATCGACACCACGTAAAAATTTACCGAAACGCTGCTTGTATTAAAATGTGCATTTGGCCGTATTTATAGTGACATTTGTTTGCCTAAGCTCTGCTACGCTACGAGAAAAAGGACAGGAAACGTATTAAATAAGTAGCGCTGTGCAAAAGCAGTACCAAATCTCACAAGAGCAACTTTCGTACAAATAATAAATCATCAAAAGTAAGCCCTTCTGCTCGTAAATCAAAATGTAATTTCCTCGCATCTAATAGTTCGCGCGTGAAATTCATTAGAGAAGCATCGTTATAGAATGGCCAGATACTCGGTGCTCGCGACAATTGCATTTATCAACGCTCCACCATTGAAAGAATATCGACGACTTGTAGAAGATATCGCGCCTTTTCTTGGATCCCTAAGAGAGCAAAGCAAAACGATTGCATTGTAGAAGAACCGCGTGAAAATGGCGCGTATCGTACTTCCCCTTGTCCGCGTCTATGGAGATTTACATAAGCTTTGAGCACCACACACGAGTGTAATTTTAAATATCTTACGTAGCCGTTCCTCAGACGATCGCTAATGCCTACTTTTACTTAATCCTACGTACTCGCACATCATTTGTCTGTCAAACGTCGTGTCTTGAATTAAAATGTTACAGATAATTAAAACAGCGTTCCTCGTTGCACTCAAAAGTATTTGGACTCTCTTTCTTCTTGATTTTTTCTCGATGCGTGATCATCGATCATTCTTATCTTATGACGTTCCTGCTAACATTTCTAGTACGATATTTTTCCGTGTCTTATGAAATTTCGCAGATAATTTGTTTCTAAATACAAATTAAAATCTAGCTTCATTGTTAAGCGCAGGTTAAATCTTATCAATTAAATGATTTACTTCGTAATTAAACACGTGGAAAAATATTATATACAAATGTTTAGTTAAAATAAAGCGTATGAATAAGGTAATACATTACGAGATGCTTGCTTAAGCGTTCTTTTTAGTTTTATAAGTGCATTGTAATAAATTAAAAGTACAAAACTATCTGAAATTGGATTGTATTATACATTTTAAATAAATGACAAGTTTTTATGAAATATTTGACGTAGAAACGTTTTTTATACCCATTGTTTTCGCGATTCTCCCGCACGATCGTTGCAAAAATCTTCTCTTCTTTTCACTGGTTTTCTCTCTCTTTCTCTCTCTCTCTCTCTCTCTCTCTCTCTCTCTCTCTTTCTCATACACGCGCGCGCACGCACACACACACACCTGTATCACCTCCTCCATCTTTTTCCTCGCCCAATCAAGTTCGTACACGTGATAAAATTATTACGTATAGTTGTATAAGTTGTTATTATGTATAGCTGTATTAGACACCTAAACGATAGTCAAATGAAAAGTCGACAGTGTTTATAGGCTGTCGTGATTTTGATCTCCTAGAGCGAGCTTATAAGGTTTCCTTATGGAGTAATAGAGTATCTGAAATAAATAAAAGTCGACGATAAGGAACCTTGGATATTGATAACGTGGGAAGGGGAGAAAGGAAACAGGGCGCACGTTGATTGAGAACGTATGCTGGGACTTATTACGGAAAATTTCTTAGCGCGCATTGATAGGTCAAGCCAAGTTTTAATATGTGTACGCGTGATGTGAGGCGGTTTTCCTTTATAAATTATTGAAAGCCGTTTTGAAAGTTGTGTGGTTAAAAATAGAATTTTTAAATGCTACCGGACGCGAGTAACGCGTGTCTTGCGTAAACTACACAATGTTTCTTTGCTTTTCTTTATAAATGTAGTTACCAGCGTTCGCTCGACTTTATTCTCTACTGTTCTATCACTTGTTTATCGTCACTTCACCTCCCGCGTGGCTCGTGATATCATTTAACTACTTTTTTCTCCTTCTAAGTAGCCAAAAGGAAAAGGCTAAAGAATAGTACGAATTAGAATTTCTCTCGTACCTAGTGTAAACGATGTTAATTTATTTATAACTTCAGCCAGGTATTCATTGGTCATATAACTCATACGCAGAGACTTTATAAAACTAAGTAAGTGCGTAATTATTTATATGCCTTAATGTAGTATTTTTGAGATAAGAAAATGTCGAAAAATAGAATAAATTAATAGTTCCTAGTAATCGGTTAAATTGACCAGTCGTTACAATTTCCAGTAACTACTGATTAAAAAAGATTTAATTTTATTACCAATAACTACGCAGATCGATTTTCTTGCATAAAATTATATAAAAATTACATTCACACCATTGTTAATAAGTGGCGTACAAACGACAATTACTATATAAAAATACCAATATTTATTATCAGCAGGTGAAAGTATTCTATAAACAATTTAATTCGTTTTGAAAACAATAAGATAGAATAACGAATAGAATATTCACTTTTACTCTCATTTCTATGTCATATTTTTAACAAAAAATTATAAATGAAACTACTAGTTAAAATCAAATAAGAAATATAAATACGGTTCTCTACAATTTGTTCTTAAATAAGATTACGCTATAATACAAAAGTTCCTATGCAATAGCTATAAAAAACTTAAAAAACATTTATTGTATAGTTTCACTGCTAGTTCTACGACTTGTCTATCTATGCAAAAAAGTGTAAACGAAATAAAGCGTGTGTAGCTTATCGACTCGACAAATCAAAGTATTTCTAGCCGAGCAGTCAATTGCAAAGTCAATTGCATCTAGACCCCGTAACTCAGGAACGCCAGCAATAAACCTCTCTATCCGATCTCCTACTGCACCATATTTTTTCCGCAAAAAACTACTTCACCCCGAGCAAATCGTAGGGTGTGCAGCCACGCGAAGCAACATAAAGTCGTCCATCTCGCGCGCAAGTCTGCACCTCCGAAAATCAGTGCACCCTGTCGCGGTGCAACGCATTCCAGGGCGAGACACCGCACCCGACGATGCCTTTGCCAATTTCCTTGCGAGGAATTCATTGGAGCGCTCCGGTCGAAAAAGTCTTCCCCGACTTCATCGAAAGGCGTGTGCCCTCTCTCTCTCTCTCTCTCTCTCTCTCTCTCTCTCACGCGTTGATCGTGGGACTGGGAGGGCTCGAATCTGTCGGCTCTTTAGCAATATCCCTCGGGATACAGCCGAGATCGTGAGTACGGGTTGCCCCATTCGAAAGCTCCTCGCACTTTCGAGGATAATACCAGAGAAATGAGAAATGACGGGCGATAGAAATCTGCCGCTCAAATTTCGTCCGAGCACTCGCGAGCTCTTTCTTTCTCTTGCTCCAGCTTACGTTTTTCCCAAGATATTGTGCAATTTGCGCGAAAGATGCAGGGGAGGGGCACATTTGCGCCCGGGACCGCATTGCAAAAGTACCACCACAGCGCCTAATAACTGTCTTTCGAGTCGCTCCAAGTTATTCTTATTATAACGTGCAGGGTATGGAAAAAGTCGGCGAGGCGCGTGAAACTTGAGCGTGAGTTACCAAGTGGCGAAACCTTACAAATGCCGGCTTCGACTATTTTACATATTAGACTGTCTTGTGATCAACGTTTCTAAATATGTCTGTCAATCAACTGATCGGCTTTGGCGTTTTTAGGGAAGAATTATCTCCCGTTGACAAGAAACGAGTTTCCAATGGTTAAAAAATTATCATATTGATGCGAATGATTTCCATATCTGTTACCAGTGCATGATTTTTCTAAATAAGTTATCATTGCTCGCGTGAGCCGTAAAAATATTTTAAATTACATGGTAAACCGGCAATAATTGAGGAAGTACGGTTGAAACGACGAGTTACGCTGGTTAGAATATTTATGATAACGTGCCATTTATGTACATCTTGTACTCTTTATATTTGAAAAATTTTCCATTATACGTACGCGCATTATTTCGTTACCTTTATTCGTATTTTTCCTCAACTTACTCGCGAGTTAAGATGCTAAATTTGTTTTATATTTCTTACACTTTGACTGAATCTAACCTGCATGACTAGGGAAAACTATACATATTATATGAATAAACGGGCTCTATTGTTCTTAATGAAGAATCTTTTATATTTAACTTATTAACGGGAGACTCGGAATTCATCTGAAGCTTATTGCACGATAATAAATATTATATCGATATCAAACAATGGACAATTTTTCACGTCTGTCGGGCAATTAACTATTTTTATTCGGTCGTTTTAATTTGGTGCTGAGATTATTGTACAGTAAAACTTTAAACTAAAAGCTTAGAAAGTTATATTTCACAATTGTCGTTGAGATTAGAAAAAACTTTTAATTTAAGAGTATACAAGTATTATCGCTTGTAATAAAAGATGTAGATTACATTAATTGCCTAATTAAAACATATTTATTGATTGAATTAAAAAGAGTCATTAATCTATTGACATCTTTTTTACACGAGCGGATTAATACTTGAAGTATAACTGTTTTGTTAATTCTAAGCATTATTATAAAAATATTCGAGTTATATAACCACTTTTTTGAGAATTTAATTATTCAAGTAATCGCGCAACTGAATTTAAAAAATAGAAATTTAATTATGGAATATAATTTAATGATTCGTGAAATTAACGCTTTAACTTGGCTTTCACCTTACCCAGGCGTATTTAATGCCGTTGTTCTTCGTTGTTTGATCTTTATTAAAAAATCTTATTAATAATCTTGGTATGCGATAAGTTTTTAGGCAGAACCAACAATTTACGAAATCGAATTTTTTGGCAAGAACGTATGTTTGTAGGTCTAATGTAACAATATTGTGATAACGCGTGCTCCTATTCGGCGAACACTTTCGATCAGAATTGAGTATTCAATAAACAATAACATTTTTACGTTACTCGAAAAACCAGAGGATAAAACGTACGCAGTTCAATAATAGCTTTGCTATTGTAGGCAGTCATGGCTCTACAAGTACTTCGTTATTAAATACATGTATGACGTCTTGGTTCCTGTTTTCATAACCAAGACAGAGAATAATGGCGTAGCTCGTTTGAATACGGACGTGACGAAATTAATTAGACATAATGGATTGGGCTCATAAATACGTACACGTGTACATACCCTGTAGTTAAAATCCGTACACACATACTTCAGTCGGTGGCGCGAGAGGATCAAAGCTGAGATTACAAAGTCGCACTGCATGGGTATCCATATATATTGCGCGTGGAATAATGCAGTGGACATATTATTCCTCGGTTCCAACGTCGGTATCAAATAGGAATTATAATAAATTTCAGCGCGAGTCATGCGGTCGAAGGCATAGTTCTACCCTTTTTTGCACCATTTCGTTTGTACTTTTTTTTTCATTCCGACACCGCACCGAGTGTAAAGAAGTGATAATGTATTTTCTATTGTCTACTGACAAGTGATGCTGGATGTTATAACGTTGTTATGGGCTTACGAATCGATTTATCAAATCGACGTTCCTACATGAAATGCGGCTCTCAATTCGTTTACTCGGTCCTGAGAAGAAGGAAAGCGGTATTTCACTATGTAAATTATTACTATCAACACTACGAATCAACTTTCAAGAATAATAAATATTTTGACATCATTCTCGCTCTCGTGCTATAAAATTTTATTTTTTCTAAAAATAATATAATCATCCCGGTCAGTATTTTGGTGTTGCTGTCCTTATGATAAATAGCCTCATTTCGTTGATGGATTTCTTTTATAGTCTAGTGAAAATATTCGATAATGATTTCAAGCGCATTCGTTTATTTTCACAAGAATACCACAGTTTTTTTTTAAACATATGAGCCTTTTCGATTTAATAAGAAATGTTTTTGTACATGTTGCTAAACATCCAGAGTGAATATATTCGATTAAACATTTTACACGACAAACAATCGTTTGTCGTTCAGACTTTCTTAAATTTTAACCCAAAATTTAAAATTTAATTATACAGTATTCAATAATTTATTCTGACCTCTATTTTTCCCAATATAAATAATAATTATTTTAATTCTAATTGCTTTTTAAATGTATATCTCAACATTTAATGTCAGCTAATTAAGCATTCGCATACACGTACGCGCAAATAACATAAATCATTATTATTAACATTAGCTCATTAGTGTAATAGTTTATTGGCTGCTGTGGTATTTGTGAAAAATTAATTGCGTAACGCTTCAATAATATAAATACTACGATACTGTGAACTGCTATGCATATAACCTCGGGATAAAGTTTATAAAGTATTGCCATACACGCAATTTCATGTGTAAAAATAATTAAGAATTTAATGCATGTGTTTTCTCCTGGAGAATGTCATACCAATTTAGGTAATTACCAACTTATAAACTAAATATTCACGATTTAATAAACATTTTCACGATTTCAGTACGTGATGTTTTAATGAAACTTAGTTAAGCAGCCATAAACGAAATATTTACGTATTTTAGCATCTATTAAAATTAAAACGATTCTTTAATTGAAAGAAAAATTATTCAATCCAAAAAATACAATCTAATTTGTGGCTATTCATAATGATAATGATGAGTGTATGTGAAGAACTAAAATCATAAATTAAATATTTACGCTTTGTTTGTTGATTTTCATTCTGCGGAAGCCTTTGATCTACACCAATAAAACGACAAATTTTTTATGTTAAATGAGACAAGAGTTATAAAATCACAATATCTCATTAATATGTATTTTGACAAAAAAATGTGTTGAGATATTTATCGTTTGTAAAAGGAAAAAATTAAGAATCTTATTAATATTAAGCAAAATCTAGAATGACATTAATATTTTCGAGGTTAATGAAAAAAAAATTACACGGAGGACACAGTATAAATAATGATTAATCATTATTTATTATTATTTTTGTTGCGGATTATTTCTAAATTACGTTGATACGTTATTATGAATATTGTTATTAATCAATGATAAACACTTTTCACTTATTACTTATTACAAATTTAGTGTTGTTTTTCATATTAAAACCATCAACTACACGGTTATGTGTAAGCTTCACGATGCATTTCTTATAAAATATTTCCGTTCAAATATTTTCAAATACAAAACATAAACGCACACGTATTTATTATTAAATACTTATGGCTATTTATACTAATTATATACTAATATCGTTGGGAAGTTGTCCTTTTTTCGTTCTTGTTTTTATTTATTAAGTTCCAAAATTCAGCATATAATTTTGCTTTTCAATGTACTTAATCATTAACAATATATTTCATAATATAGTAAAAATCTAGTGAGTCGATTTTCGAGTATATTAAGAATAATGCACTTATTACTTTTGTAAGAAACAGAACGATTCAATTTATAACCGGTTATGTTTTGATAGATGCGTCTTATTATGCTGTATACATGTTTCTTCGCAGGCTGTCATCTCCTTTGGTAACTTCGCGCGATTCAATATAGATATAATTCCGTGAAGAATTTATTACAATTTGAATTATACCACAAGCTTGGCCATCAAGCGAAAATAAAAGCAATAAAGCAATAAAGCAATAAAGCAATAAATCATTTGTTGTGGAATGCCTGTGTACTATTTCTGGGCCGATATCTACTTTATGTACACCTTCCGTTTCTCTTGGAGTCTTCATTGTGCATTTTTATGGTAAAAGTATATTAACAATGGCACGGATTTTATGTGTTTCCGATTTTTACATCAGTATTGAGTTAAGATTGCTCTTTGCATTATTCATATATTTATACTTGTAGATATTCGTATGTTGCCAATCACATTTGTTATTTTACGCGCGAATGTAAGAAAAAAAACTTACACTCTATCTTCATAATCCAATTTGTTATTATAGTATAAAATACAAATTTGACATGGACAAAAGTATCGTGCACTGTAACTTGAGTTATATCTTCTATTAAGAAAAACGGAAAGTAATTTAAATGTTTCTATTGTAGTTTTAATAATATTACTTGTATTACTGTCATGAATATTGTTCGCGCACATCGACAAACAAAATACATCCAATGGACTTGCACGTAGCGTAATGTAAAATTGTTATAACGAGAAAGCTTAGAGAAGAATATTTCACAACGAACAGTCTTATATTTAAAAAAAGCTTGCGTTTATGAGCATAAATCATTAGCTTGGATCTTTCCGATGTACGTGCATTATAGATCTTTCAAAAGAAAAAAATGCTTTCTTATGAAAGGCTACACCTCATAAATCTATTTCAAGCACTTCGCAACTATTAATCTTAATTTGTGATCAACTGATATTTGAAATTAGCGTTTGAAGTATGTTTTAACGAGCACGGCTACTTCACCTTTCAATTTTTCGATCTTAATTATACTCGGAACTTTTATGTATGTGCACTTGAAATGTTTATAAAATAACGTTACAGAGTTAGAGTTTGAATAACCGTCGATCAGATTATATTCAAGATTATACTTATTGATTCGTAATTGTAAAAGTTAGATATGCCTAATAACCGCGAGCTTCGCGTGTTTGCGTTACGTAAAATTATTCATAATGCCATAAACCAGTGATTAGCCAAATATAAATTAATACAGTTTCACTTTTGAAATTGCTTGCTCTTAAAAAATATATCGGCAAGAAATGTCGAAGCGGTATGGAGGAAAAAAATGAGATTCTTCGGCGAAAGGAAATCAATCAAACGATGTGTAAATTCATTGAAGAAATAAAGAGAAAAGCGAATTTTCAATAAATTGAACTCGCCACTCCCGATGCGCGCGCGCATCTTCAAATCAATCTCTGTACATTGAGCCTCGTTGATGTCATTCGGAGTGATTCTCAAAAGGCGCAACACGCGTAAAGGACAACGTACTACGAAGAAAAAGTCGCGTAATGAGCTCTTCGCAATATGCAAATCGCATCGCACGGGGACGTCGCTCGCGAAGGTCAGGGTGAGCGACGCGCTTTTCACGCGAAGTTGTCCCGGAGGAAAAGTCAGAGCCCACCGCGATCGTTTTTCGGTTACGTACGTACGTCGACGGGATCGAGGCGTCGTGTCTGGCTTTGACGTTTCCGTTGTCTCGGCGATGGCGCCTGCGTTCTTCAATACAAATTACAGATCGGCTGCGATTTTTCCACCTTGTTCATATCTTACCAACAGACTTTTCCCTCCACGCTGCGACCACTGATTTCGATATTTGCCTTTTCGCTTTTCGAGATAAATCTTTTGTTGAGGTTGCCTTCGAAATACTCGGCTTCGCGATTTGGCTAATTGTAGCTCTGGAGTTATTGTATAGCATCAAGGTAAGAAATGTGCGGTGGAGTTGGTTAAGCAAAGATTCTTTTTCGCTACATTTTAGTTTTCTTTTCAGAAGAAGCGATATTTCGACACGTACAACAATTTATACTTCAATTCATATCATTTGGATAACTCTGGACGATATTGTAAAATGCGAATTAAAAAACATTTTTTTCATGGACATTATTAGAAATATTAGACAAATATTTTTAATAACTTTATACGAGGTAATACAGTTATGAATGATAATAATACAGAATAATGTGTAAAGTAAAATATTATTCATTTCCGTGTCTAATTTCAAATTAATTAACTTGCAAGTTTATTTACTATAAACGTAGAGCATTTCACGAGTCAAAGCTAAGATAACGTGAATAAGAAACGAAATAAATAGATAATATGACCTATTCTTGCTAACCCTGTGAGTCGAATGAAATTTTAAACAAAATTTGTAATTTATGCGAAGAAGAATTTCGTAAAAAAAAAAAAACTCTTAATAAACGTAACGATTAAACCAGTTCAATTGTCGTTGAAATGTTATTTATAAACACGAATGTCTCCGTGAGTTGAAGTTCTTGGATTGATCCTTTAAGAATATCGTAAGTCTATTTAAATTTATTTAAATAATTATAATAATTTAGAAGCTAATAATTAGTCTTAAATAATTATTTATTTTGTCAATCCTTATTTTTATAAGTGATTGTAGGTACAATTGTATAATAGTTATATCGATGCATTCACATAAGTACAAATGCCTTCGGATGAACAGTGAATTAACCAAATCTTAAACAGCGATAAAAAATCAAGTCCATTCGATAACTAGAATGAGTGCTTCAAGTTTAAGTGTGCGCAGAACGATTCGAATGTACCTGAACGACGCGCCTACGTTGTTTGAAATACTTTCTTATTCGATGAAACAGCACATTTGAGATCAGTGGTTAAAAATCTGAATAAACCATTTCCCGGCTCTCGAATTAAACATCGTCCGTTACGTCGACGCGGAAAGTTGGTTGAGCGCGTGCGAGGAAAGCTCTCGAAATTTCCCGCTCCATCCTCGGCTCAAAAGCAAACACAAACGGACCTTTCCTTTCAACGCTGACGTCCACTTCCGCCGCTATCGCCTCTCCTATTTCAAGACTCTGCGTGCCGGCATCCGTTAGCGTCCGTTGAAATAAGATGGACTGGCCGCGATCGATCGAAATTTCGCGCGCTCACGGGCTTAGCGAGGCAAGGAAGGAGGCCATCCGCGCCGCCTCGCGGATGACCTTTGCAGCGCCATTGTTCGACTCCGGGGTCCCGACTGCGACCGGAGAGACGACCGCGAACCCACTTAGATGTTCATCTTCCTGCATCTCCGCGACTTTCCTCCTTTCCTCCCTGGCTCTTTGTTTATTTCACGGCGGCCTTTCTATTATCCTCGCACCGTGGCTGTCTCACCTTTCCAGGCCTCCAGTTTTATGCGTGGATTTGGAATAACTTACGAGCATGAGTTATGAGATATAGTGTCTACATTGCGAAGGTTTAATGGCCTTTCGTTAGAGGCGAGTCGATACGGCCACGAAAATTATTATTGCGTTGCAAATGGCTGAGGCGGAGAGAACAAAAGTACCTTTGCAATAGGCATGCGAGTCTTTTTACACTTCGCGGAACCCCATAAATCACTTTCTGCAATACCTTCATTCCTATTTCTTTGGCTGTTTGTTTAACAACAATTTAATCCCAGTT
Source organism: Wiebesia pumilae (assembly GCA_018907045.1). Classification (NCBI taxonomy): domain Eukaryota; kingdom Metazoa; phylum Arthropoda; class Insecta; order Hymenoptera; family Agaonidae; genus Wiebesia; species Wiebesia pumilae. Next base: position 6,756,598 of record JACCHZ010000181.1, on the reverse strand, counting down.
TAATCCTAAGCTAAACAATGCTTTTGCGAAAAAGAACACCCAGCGTACAGGGCTTTCCTCTGACCAAATACTTATTCTAATTAGCGGGTAGCGATGAAGTCCGAGTCCAGCAAAATTAATGGTACAAAGTAAAAACATTGAAATAGGATCGTCCAATAATCAGATAAACGAACCTGCGAGCATGTGAAAAACTGTCGCTAGGTTGCGAAGGAACATTGTAAACTAGTTTTTTTTTTAACTAAAAGCGAATCTGTAAGATATCCGTTACATCAAAGAAATAACTCAGCGATCATTCGTAAGCCTTCCTTCTTTGGGCTTGTTATTAAATTATTGTTATTATTACTAACGAGTCAGTCCAATAAGCTCCATGACCAAACGTTGTAAAAGCATGCACCTGTTACGTGCTGCTTTCCTTGTACGTCAATGACGTAAAATTACAAAATTAATTTCACACCCGAGTATTCGATAATGTTTCCCAAATTAAATTCAATGCGTGCGCCATTAATTGCGCCACCGCTTTTACAATTATTCGACATAAGAAATTCGTTCAAGTTCGCTTGGCTTAAAATTCCAGTCGGACGATCGTGCGTTTTCTCTTTCGTTAACGGATCCCCGCGCGAATTCCAAACCACGCACGAGGATGCGCTAAAAAGAACCTCGCATACGCGCGTACGTGTCGCAACGATACGCGCCCCGATCGTAACGAGAAGTTCGCCGTCCGATTTGCTAGACGGACGGCGACGAGGCGGCGAGCAGGGCTTTGTTCCGGAGGCAAGGAACAAAGATAAGGAACAAACGAACTCGCTTTCGCAATTTGCACTTTATCGCGCATCGAAGGGATACGCGCTCGCGGTATTCCACGAGGGTGGCCCCTGCCATCTAACGTCCCTTCGGTAATGGTATGGAATAATGATCGATGCGGCTTACAAAGTACTTTTGGCTGCCCTTTGCACTCATGCATATAGGAGCGGGAATATAACTTTTTCTCATGCGATACCTTTGCTAAGGCTTTATCGCCGTAGCATCACTTTCGGAATTCGTTTGTTTTATTGTCCAGGATGCGTTGCGAGGCGAACCGTTGCTTCTTTCGTTAATATTCGTTTTCTCTGTCGCGATGCTGTTGCTACTTTGTCCATCGTTACTTACCGTTTATTACCAGAGGAGTACTTTTTTCAAACTGGAGTACCGACCTACGACTCTTAGTTCTTCCAGAGAAAATAATTCATCGGTGGTACTTCAAACGACGAGGTCTTAGGCACGTGCTCGTCTACATTCCAGCGACAGATACAAAGTTCGCTTGCAACAGGAGCCACAACGTCTTCGACCGCAAGGCCCATCGATACCCGCTGCAGTGGCGCAACAAATCGCTCCGCCGTCTCGCATAATTTATGGAACTGAAAAAGTTTTGCGTCTATCGCACGTTTACGAACATTTAATTCGAGATGAACGGGTGACATAACTGCGAACGTTACATAACGAAACACAGGCGCGAGTTAATGCGCCTCCGGCCCGGCTTCGGGGGACACAAGCGCACGCAAATTCGAAAGTCTCGCGGAACGTTTTTCCGGGCGTAGCCTCTTTGCGTGCCTGGGACTCGCGAAAATTATCTCCGTTGCGAAATGGAAAACGGCGACTCGCGATCGGCTCGTTTTATCCAGCGTGCTAACGAGCCGCCGAAAGAAAGGATAAGAGTATCGTCGATTCGATGGAAAAGTGCCGGGTCCCGTCACTTCTCGGAAATTCGGCCAAACGGGTTCGTCGTAGAGCGCGATCGCGTACTTAGCCCCGCTCTTACTCGCTAAATGAGCGAGTGAAAAGCGCGGCGCTGCCCGGGCATTATAAATTAAAATTAATAATCCGTGGAAAGCGCGACGGTCGATTACGCTCGAGGCCGTCGCGGAGAAAACGCGTCCGGGTGTCGGAGCGCGCGGTTAAGCCAAAGACCGATTCGCGCCACGGACGAAAAATCATTGATCGCGACAAGTGGGCCCGGCACGCGAGTTCCATCCCTGGTTCTGCGAAAAGGTGGACCCGAGCTCGTGCGTACCCCGGTTTCTCGTTGTTCTGCCAGATTTTCCCGGTGCATCATTCCTCGCTTTATTTATCCAGCTCACGGTGGTACTCTCTTTTGCTCGCTTTCTTCTATTGACACTCTTGATCGCCCATTCTCGAGTGAGCGCTTTCTTATATGTAGGAGTGCTCTCAAGATCTGGTAAATACGGCAAATCTGGCAAATCTGGCAAATCTAACGGTCGAAAATGCTAAGAGCGGTAACAACGGTGTTCGTGATCAACCTAATACCGAATGATGGATTTGGGCGTTATGCGCACATGGACAATCGATTAGCTCGGTTTTAATTTATCGCGAGGAGACGTTCCAATCGATAGATTGTGAATAACGCCGCTTGTTATTACGAGAACGCGCAATAAAAGCAATCAAAATTTCGCTTATATTACGGCAGTATTATTAATGATACTATGAATTTGTAATTAAATCTTAGTCGTAGAAAGTGGAGAAATTTTTTTTAATTACTCATATCTTAGGCCTTTTATTAATCGCGAGTTATATCGAAGTGATGGATAACAAGTGATGATGAACATATGATATTCATTGGTTCTTGAAATGGTACATTATTTTAAAGGTTACAGCGATTAAAAATCTTAACTGGAAGCAGCAAAATTTTTAATGCATGCCACTTATCAATGACTTAAAAATTTGGATACCAAAACGCCAAGCGATATTTCACATCTTTCGCAATTATACATTGCTAAATAATCCGTTGTCGTTTTAAATTGTTACGTTTTATTAGTATTAAGTATATTACGTTATATTAGCATTATGAGATCATTGTTATTTGTAGCCTTTTGCACATTCTCCGTGACAACTATGAATAATGACTTTAACGCACAATACGTAATATATTGAAATGTATTTTTGAGTACGTGCTTAATCGCATATTATTTAATCTGCGAAATAGCTTACTCCGAATCTTAAAAAAATCAGCGACTCCTCTGTAACATCTATAATATTATTCTAGAATATATTATTACAATGTGCGCTTACGTAATATTCATGCATTCTTACATTGCGTTTATTAAAAATTATAATTTTCACCGAACGTGAATTCGATGATTGAATTCGACGCTTGTATTCGACATATACGTTAAAGATCCTTAAAGACACCTTAAAGATCAAAGTAACATCGTCTTCAAATTATTAGATCGAAGTATGGAAATCTAAAAGTGCCTATTAACGAGCTTGGAAAATGATTGTCATCGCGAAATACTCGTTAAATTCTGTTTATTTTAATATTAATCGTAACATTAATGAGATATTAAGAGGCAAATTATACGTACAATCGTGCATGGTTTTGTTTTACTTTAGAAAACCGTAACAAAGCTTTCGGTATTTCATATTTGCTTTACCAAACAAACAATACATATAACGATCCTTCGACGCGTTGCTTCTCGTCGGACAACGACGTAAACTTTAAAGTAGAGGAACAAACTCGTATTTCTGTTTAGTAGCTTCGATCCTAACGGAGAAAGTGTCCCAAGTTTTTCAAGTACTCGCCTGAGTAAATTATTTTCTTATAACCTCTTTACTATAGTAGCGTCTTTTGGATTACGAGCGACTTTTCCATCTGTAACGATATGATGAGAATTCTTTTACGAATACTGCATTTCAAGTTAATTTTGTAATCAGCGCGTTAGAATGCTCGTGATATAAGCTTTTGCTGTAAATGATGTCGCCCTTGAAAAAAATCTTGAAAAAAAGGATCGAAATTTCAGCAGCCAATGCGCTGCCAAGCTCGTCGACCTCTTTAAGGTTAAAGAACCGCAGTGCAATTAAGGAGAAAACCCTCTCGAGTCGAAACGTCGGTCGCAGCCACTGTACGCAATTACGCGTACCTATGCGCACACGCACAATGCATTGCCCAACGAGGAATTCGCGTGGAGCAGCAGTTCTGACGCGCATTACGCGAAAGGAGGTCCAGCTCATTGGTTATTACGACGCCGCGTGCGTCGGAATTTGCGGAATGAATTCGATTACGGCGCTGCCGAGAACGATTTTACTTAATGATGCTCGAGCGAGCGCACGGAGAAATGACGAATTTATTGACCTTCGGTGGCAGGATTTTTTCCCACCTTCGTATTTGTCGGAGGCGAAGAGTTTTTCTGTCTGCTGAACGTATAGATAAATCCAGATGACAAGAGTATCGACCGTTACGAGAAAACTACTGTAATCGATCAATTTTTTACCGTCGACAGTCTCCAAATTAAATTGCCCAAATATGCGTACTCGTTGCTTTTTTTGCCAGGATGTAATATAATTAATACACTGGTAAATAAGGAAACCAATCTCATGCTTTGTTCGATGTTTTATTCGTGCGTTCGTACGTTTAGTCCTTATTTTATAAACTATAACATGGTTATTTAAAGGTATAAACGTCGTGTCGCGTAAACCATAAGTGTAAATTTAAATTAAAAACTTAACATGCTTCTCCTTTACTACTTTTACAATGAAATGACGGTAATATTAAATTATGTGAAAAATAAATTTAAACGAAATTTAAGTTTTCTAAGAGAACATATTGCGCAATACTTGACATTCCGATTGAAAAATTAACATCAACGTAAGCATTATGTTTACGTATGAGATAATATAATTAATGATTTGTGATTATGTAAGTTTCAAATATACGCACACGGTGCCTATGTGTGTTGTGTATTTGTGTATTGTATACAAAACGAGTGTCTGGTAAATAATTTCGTATACCTGTCTTCGATAAATGCCTTTAAATCACTATTCAAAATCGTTCAATGTTCATCATTGAAATTTACCAAAAATTATAGGAATAAATAAATATTAACGCTTGATAATTGTAATATATTTTTAAACGCTTAAATGAGAATGTAGACGAATAGAGATGTTCCTGATGCTTAACGATAAATGTAAACACAGTTAGAATGTAAATTGTAGAAAAGTAAATTTTCTCGTAAATTATTTAGAAGGAGTCGATTAATGAACAGGAAAACAGTTAACAAAAAAGCACTCGCTCGTATATCTCGTAGATAAATGAGTAATGCAAAAGAAAATTGATAATTGAATGAAGTATTCCCGAACAGTTGTGTTTTTGTATACTAAAATCCACGTCTGCGCGACGAATATAAATCACCGGATTCCCTATAAGGTATTACGCGAAAGGAAACGCCTCTACGTCGTACTTGCGGCGAAATAATATCTATCCTTATCCACGGTACGGCAGCGCACGACTTTAAATGTACTCGTTTCACCGATAAAACATATTTTTTCGATTTTTCGATCATGGATCGTGGCACACTTTTTACACCGAAAACTTGAGAAACGCCACGCAATTTCTCGATTATAAAAGGAGCGAACGACGTCTCGACGCCGCTTCAACGAAAAGACCTCCCTGACGAGCTCTACCATGCCTTTACCCTCGCCGTCGACGACGTATAAACTCGAGGGACGGTTCGCGCTTTTATTTTCCGCCTTATTGTCTCTCGAACGAAGAAACGACCAAACGCCAACGACGCCGACTTTAGACTTCCCACCGCGTTCCTCCGGTTTCTCGGGTACTGCGACGCCCGAAGACGTCCTCGCGGGCCTCGCGTGACCGATGCGCGCGCACGCGAAACGCCTAGAGCTCGCGGTTTCAGCCGACCGCGAGCTCGCCGATATTATGCAAGTGCCGCTGCTCCAGTTTCAAAGAGCTCGAGCGCGGCCACTCGCCGACGCCGCTTCGGTATTCCGCGGCTCACTTTCGCTCATTCACCGCGAGCCTCGACGCGCTGCTCCTGCACATGCACATCGGTTCCTGTCGTTCGTTGTGCCTCTATGCGCGGGTGTGCGTGAGCCTGTGCTGTGGTTGCGCGCGTCTGACACCAGCAGCCCCGCTACTACTGAGGTCTTTAATTTATCCTGCGTCTCTCTCCTGCTCCCGTTGACTCCCATCCTGACTTTCACTTTTCCCTCCCGTTGCACGCAATTTCACAGCGCGCGAAATCGAGACGCGAGAGATAAGCAAACCTCGCCTGCGACAGCTCTCGAACATACCGTTCTTCGAGGCTTTTGCCGACTCTGTATCGCTGCCTTGACTTTTCGGAAGAACGGAAAGATGTCCTGCTCCTTCCGCAAGCATGTGCGCGCATAAGTTTGGAGAATCTCGCAAACGGTGGCTACGTAAGAAAGTAAAAGCAGGCGATTGTTCGCCTAGTAACAATGCATCGCTGGTTGCCTCTTGCCAACCTCGAAGGACTCGCTAAATTTAAAATCAAAGTACGACAGTATCCGATATCTCAAGTTTTTGAAAGGCTAGGAATACGATAAAAATGACGAATCGATGGATCTTTAATTAATCTTTAATTAATTAAGAATGGCCCGGTGTGCGTTACAATAATACCGATCGTACTCGTGTTAGTCAAAGGCTTTGTTATTTAATGATGAGGTTGAAGTAAGTAAGTCCCGAATATTAATAGTCCAGTATTTTAGTTAAAACTGACAGAAATATATTTACAAATATTTAAATTTTACAAGCATTTGTATTCTTGACTGCATAATAAATTCTAATAACCCAATGTCGCTAAAGATAGTAACGTCTCTTCTCATGATTTTCTCCAATGTTCCACCTACAGTCTAAGAAATAAAGCTAATCTCTAAGAAGACCTACAAACCATTATTTACCGCGAAACGATACATACGAACATGCGAAAAAGAAGAAAATGCCGTTGATGCATTAACGTTATGGACAGGACCACACCAGCTTGAACCATGAAGATAAATGATTACGTTTGCGCCTGCGCATGCAACGAAAATTACCAAATAGAAGTGGCGATAAAGAGAGAGACAATATCGGAACGTCGTACCGGAATGGTAGTCGTGACGATAATAATAGTAATGTGGAGCAGTAATAAACTCATAAGCATTAATAAACTCTCGAAATCATATTTCTAGGTACGGATGCGAACCCAAGTGTTGCCGAGTTGATTGAAAAACGAAATTGATTTTGCTAATAGGCAAACCGAGATATACTTTTAATACCAATGATACATAATGCTGATTCTATCTTGGCGCTATCTTTTGCGGTCTTTGTGTGTATCATACGATCGTATATTTTTATTGTTTCGCTCTAGTAATAACAGAATTTCTTGACACACGCGCTTCGTATCTTCGTAGATAGATACGATATTTTTATAATTCTAAAGCTATTTACCGCGCGATAAAAGTCTATTGATTTAGAAAAATTTAATAAAATGCAATAATCGTTTCGCACCGGTATATTTAAAACCCATTGAGATTATTTGTCGATGTATCTTTTACGACTTTAGCTTGTGATGAGTATCAGTTTCTTCGTCGTTAATCATTAATAAGTTAAAAAAAACTCTTTAATTACTTACCTACCGTTTTTCTTTCCTATTTATTCTTGATCGATCTAATCGCTATTTCCTAGAAAGTCACGGGCTGAATTTCGAAATATCATCGACGTATGTCGATGCAACCTTCGACCGCTATTTTTATCTGATTCGAATAATATAATATCTCAATGTCATTTGTATATTTTGATTGCTTTCAAAAAATACTAATCAACCGTTTTACATCATAATCTATTCCCAACACTGTCATTACGTTTACACTTCGCAGTCGTTAGTAATATTTAAAAAAAACTATAAAATTTTAAATTTTAAAAAAACCGAGAAATCATATTATATATGCGCGCGTGTGTGTATATATATATGTATGTATGTATGTATGTATTTGTGTGTGTGTGTGTGTGTGTGTGTGTGTGTGTGTGTGTGTGTATGCATAGGCGACTGTATAACTATTTAATCAAAGATACTGAAAAACATTATGAATATACATTTTAAAAAGAAATGATTGACTGAAAATACATTCGCGCAAAATACTGATGACTTTTTTAAAAATATAAAATCAATTTATTTAAATTATCGATCACTTTCATGAAAGGTAAATGCATTCCAGATAAGAAATAAAAAACTGCAATCATCCATTAATACCTTATCTAAATCCTGCTTACTATCGCAATCGCTTGCGTGGAAATAAATCAACACCTTACGCCTACTCTGCTGTCTCAAACAAGCGTTTTTACTTCCTTTCCGTGTACGTAGCAGGAAAAGTTCAAAAATACTGACAGATATTAAAACCCCACGTCCTTCGATCGAATCCCCGTTCTGAGCGGTCATTGAAGCATCGATCATAGCGACAAAGATCGATATCGACCAGCCACTCGAGTCGTTTAATCATAATTGGTATCCCGCATTTCTCCGTCTCTTTCGCCGGTACGAAAAGAAAGGCACGGAAAATATCGTCATCGTAGTGCTCACCTAATCAGCCCGAAGCTGAACAACTCGAAGCCGCCGACCAAATATCAAAGGTGCGAGCGCCGTTCTAGAAATATGGCGCAAGGTCGCGCACTTCCGGGACCGAGATCGCGAGCCTCCCGTTGGTCCGAACAGGTGTTCCGAGCTCGATGGTCAATGTCGAGCATTGCTAGCGGTACGCGCGACGACGTCGACGTCTCGTGCCGTCCACCATCTGCACCAGCCAACGAGCGTGAAAGTCCGGATGGCCGCTTTTGTTGCTCCATCGTGCGCGGCACCTTTTAACGTCCGTGTCCGAGATTTAATTTCACGCGCTGCCCACTCGCTATATTAAATCTGTACATTTTTCGAGTAAATTCACTCTTGTACAACCGAGGAGAAAACGTCGCCCTTACGAAGTGGCTGCGATTAATCGCTCTCGTCCTGGTGGGCGCGTTTCCATGCACAAGAATCTCGACCGGATCACGGATCCGGTTGCGAATAATTTATTGATTACTCGCTGTTGATCATGTTTTGAAGAGCAGCAAAATCGCGTTACTTGGACGATTGACATCCTTGTGACGGAAAACACAAAAATGTAATTATCTTGACAGCTTAAACTACGATTTCCAACGGAAATATCCGATGGGTACAAATATTGTACGCAAAGTATCGCGAGTTGGCGGCATACTGGTATCATTGCAATTCTTATCGCATTCTGTTGTAATTATTTGTACTTAATGATTAACGTCCTTTTCATCAAGATACGAGTACTACGAAATTCATACATTTGGCACACGTTGCACCGAATATTATTCAATACAACTTTAAGATTTTTTCAACGAAATTAAAAAAATTATCAACATTTTAATGATAGAAAGTATTTGTATGCATCTTCGAATCTGATTATGTAGGAACTTTAAATGTAACTGTTCATAAATGATTATATATGTTTGAATTTATGATAATCGTATGATAAACGTAAGAAAAAGAACTCGTTTCAAAGTACGATTGTATATAATCGTACGTTACCAGATAGATGTTACCAGACGTATTCATCCGTAGAATAGGATCACGTGTTAATATGTTTAGTTCTTTCTTAAAAGGATATTTCTGTTCAACTTACTGCAAAAACATTTTTATCTTAGCTTGAGATAAATATATGACTATAATTTTCTTATATTACAAGTGCAATGATCTATTATCAATTGAACATATTATATTTAATGCATTAAATGTATTGAGTAACGTGATCTAATTGTCTTTGTCATGCGTCTAACCGTATTTGTAAGTAAGTATCATCGTGGCATGCGATTATTAATGAAATATTAAATTTCTATAAGGACGGCATGAATAATATGCCAATTTCAAATCCTTCGAAAATCTTCACGTAACATTCGAAGATTGATTAAAGCGAGCCTTCAGAAATCCTTTCTTCAAATAATAAATTATTTACTTAAAATAAATGAAAGTTTTCTTTAGTACTTATATGTTTAAGAATTATTATATGCAAAGATCTGTGTCCATGAACTGCACTGTTATTATGAGTGATTTATATATTATTAGCTTTTTAAATTTTACCGATATGTATATACAAGTTACGCATTTATAATATTAGTTATTTTATTAGTAACAAAATTACCTGACCGTTAAGGCTTTGACTATCTAATTATAAACGAAAAGAACTATCAATCCTAGAGTTTTGTTTGTTTTTAACTTAGATTTTTAAGATAAGTACCGCATTTAAGAATGACTCCGAAATAATTATCAAATATTACTAAATAATAAAGCATCTTAAATAAAGTATCTTAAAATCATAAAATCAAATGTTGATAAAAAGTAAAAATATGTTGAATTCTATTTTTCGATGTACAATACGTTTAATATTAAAATTACATATAAGTTAATTAATAAATATTAAATATCGATTATATTATGTTGTATAAATTTATTTGAAATATTGCTATCATATTACTGCAGAGTTACATTCGATTATCTACGAAGTCTTTTAACGAGTGATTTTATTCGCTTTTTGAATAAAAGAACATCATTTTCAACAAGAATATCAAATGTTCTTCTAAGCGCTTAGATCAATTTATTCAATTTTCCAAGTAATTTAAAACATGAAAAATTCGCTTACTTGACATTTACTGTAAATGACCTTTTTCATTAGTGATTTAAAAATTAAAAAAATTATAAAATATTTATTACAAAATTTTCTGTGCAAAATAATAGTATTTTGTTGTTGAGTCAATCGAATAAAATGACATCATTTCGTAATTAATTGCAATAAATGTATACAGCTAAATAGTAATTGATATAATAATTCAGTTTAGAATTCGATTAATAATATGAAATGGTACTTGTTATTTAATTTTTATATTATTAAATATAGAAGAGAATTCAATAAAAGAAAAAACTAATATTCCAGCTAAAAATAATGTAGTTTTTCTATAAAGTGAATAATAAATAATAAAGTGAATAATTTTACCTTTAATTGCCTAAAAAAGAACAAGCTTTCGCTTGTAGTTTATAGTGTTATCATGAAAACATTGGGAAATGTAATTTCGTGCATGAATTGTAATTAAAATGAACCTAAGAATTTGTACGAACGCATATTCACTACTATGTTTCCGCATCACTAGAACAAATTTTTACTTGCTCTTCAACCTTCCTGCTTTACGTAATAATACATATACGTGAAATTTCTTGGCTAATATCCAACTAGTAGTAGATCAATTACCACTTTGCATAACTCGTCGATTGATCACTTTCGTTTCCCATCTTACATCTTTCCTGATTGACTTTAATAATTCGTACTCTACGTGCACACCCACATTACTTTTTCACGTCGAACATCGTCCACGCACGAAACACGTAAGTTTGCCTTTAAAAAACCAAGCTTTCTCGTTCTTCCATATACTAATGTACACCTTATTTTTCTACTCAAAAAACCTTGAGTTTTTCCAAATCAATGGAAAGATTCGCAAGTTACGTGGATCCGGACTTCATTGTTTTAACGTCAATTAACACAGTTGTTTATAACTATTATAGGGCTTAGGGCTTAATTACGTTAATATGACAAAGATCTTTTGTCATATTACAGCATTAAATATGTACATGAATATATTAAAGACTCTACAGGTGAAACTTATCTGATTCAAAAAGTTTTACGAAAAATTATTAATGATTAACGTCTTTTGTTACTTTTCATAACGACAAAAAAATAATAGATTTGTAATTACTCTAAAAATATGCTTTTAGAATAAAAATGTAAATATGCATAAGAAATATCTATCTTAAATGCTTTTCTCAACAAAATACGTACGTTTAAAGTCGATATAAATTATATACAAAGAACTCGATGAAACATTGGAATTATTTTATTTAAAAAAAGTGTTGATGTATAGTTAATAAAATAATATTATACAGATATTGGTGGTCCATAAAGCTCTAACACGTATTCTTAGTACAAAGTTGAAATTTGAAATTCCATATACGGTGATGTTAATTATCAAATCTGAGTCTAACTAGATAGAATTTGGTTATCATAAATTCGATATATTTTTATATTCAGTATTAGTATTATTGTATTATTGATAAAGAATCAGTAGGACATTGATTTTTTTATCTATGTATTAATCTATGAATTGCTTCAAACATTCATACTTCGCGTCAATAAGAGTAGGTAAAAAAAATTTTAATCCATCCACGGTCTCTCGGCATTTCCATTAATATACCAAGAGGTGAAATTTAAAATTCTTTGCCATTTGAATTTGCAAATACCGAAGAATTAAGAAAAATTACTTCACTCGTGCGAAACTCTTATTTTATCGCAACGCTGTTTTACAAACCGATTACGCTCTACAATTGCTTATAATTCAAAAAAATACTTACATTTATGCAAAACAAAGCACCACTTGGCCTACTTATCGTAATAATTCCCGCTTGAAATAAATATTTTAACTCTTTTGAAGGAAAAATCTGTAGCCAAGTGAAATAAGCAACGAACGCGAGGCATTTCGTTATATTTCAAGTACATTTACGAAAGGACGCAGTCCGTTTCAATAATAGATTATTGCAATGCGTAGGGCAAGTTATTTCTGCTCGTTTTACGCAAATGAAAGTGTGGCATTTTTAATTAGAGTCAATTATTCCGTATTGGACGGGTAAAGTAGCGCCGCCATAAAGGCACGGATTCGAGGTCCCTTCTCCTGACAGCCCGAGAGAACCGAGCGAGATTTATGACAACCTTTTAAATTAGAAACGAGTTCGTCATTAAACGCGTTAAGACGTCGACATGTCAAAATGCCTCCTCCGCCTCTGCTGTTGCGCTCGGTGTGACCAAGAAGTAAAGAAACGGCGCGTCTCTCTTTTTCCTTCGCCAAAGTCTAATCATCCGGCTCGCGCGATTCTCCTTCTCGAGCGTCAAACCGCATACAAATCGACTGACGTAAGCCGCCCTGCAATTTTTTCCCTCCAGGGAGGCCGCGCCACGGAAAATTCATTACGCCTTCTCTCGTTACCGAGCGACTAGAGCTCGTAGCCGCTAATGGCAATTACGCAAGCGCACCCGAGATGCATTCGCAGGCGCACGCCTTGTCTCATGGGAAACGAAAAGCTCGCACTTTGTTGTGCGCTTATCGCGATCGAGAGCTAACTAATGCACCTTCGCGCCTCCCAAATTAACATTTTTTTATACTCCCTCGCTTATCGCCTACTTATTCTCAAGCACCACTCATCGGCTTTTCGGCATTCGGCCCGCGACACACATGAACGACGGCTGCTTTAATTGAGAGCGGAGAAAGCGATAACGTCTTGATCGCTGTTTTAAAGGATTTTAGTTTACTGTTCTTCGCCTTAAACAACTTCCGCTTCTTTCAAAAAGACGCAACTGTGATGTAACGCGCTACCTAATGGTGCCCCACTTTACACGAGTTAAGGTCTTTGAGAATTCTGTAGACGCGTTGGCTGCTTCCGTTTGCTTTGCTTAGGTGCAAGACTGGTCAAACAATAATCGCGAGTTTTGCTAATTGAGAAGGCATTTATAAATATTCTTGTAGTATTCTGATGTTATGTACATTGGATGGTAATGTACGTGGTGGTTAAATTACTATCTGTTAAACGATGGCGTACTGGACGTAAGCCATATTGATATTAGTTGGAGATTAAGCGAAAAATTACGAAACGTAGGTATTTGGAAGAATATGATAAAGATAAATTCGAAATAATCTCCTAATTAGTCGTGTCTCGCGAGTGAATGTGAATTTGTCGGATTCTGATATAAGTAGTTAAAAAGTTGACTCCGGAATCATAATCTCAATACGCATAACTAATATCTCTAATTAGCCCATTGTGTCCGCGTTGTGTGCTTTTTCCCGTCGGTTGATATTCCTCGGCTCGTTCATTATCACTTTGCATAATTCCTTCGCGGACTTACAAAATCGTTCAACCCGATGCAAACTGCCGTCGCGTAAAAATAAATTATTCAATTAAAAACCGATATAACAAAACAGCGCTGTGCAAAATTCACAAAAGTGCTGCGCTTTTGTGCGTGTGCGAGCGGCATAATTATTGCACGCGAGAACCGAGTCCCATTAATTAGCCGCTTATTAGAAAGCGAATAAATCATCGCGAGTGGCGAATTGGAGCGAAGTCACTTATAAAAGAAGTCTCGTGTGCGCCTTTGTCTTCGCGACATATTTCCTCGTTGCGCCGCTTTAAAAGGGCCGCGATGGCGATAATCGAAAGGCTTTTCCAGGCGCGTTTCGTCGCTCTTCGAGCTCATTAACGGCTCGCAATCACTTTTGGTTTCCAAGAGAGAGAGAGAGAGAGAGAGAGAGAGAGAGAGAGAGAGATATTCACCGTTCTTAGTCAGCTGTTCTCGCGTAATGTAATTGGATCGATTTAAACTTGGTCGAGTGAGAGCGCCTCGATGCTTAGGACATTTGGAAACGAATCGAGTGGGCGAACATTGAAATTTGAACAGGAGCTTTCAATGTATATAAGCATAAGACGAATCATCTATTGGTATAGATTAATTTTTTCAAGTTTCTAAGTTTACTCTTAGTGAAATAAGAACTTACGTTGTCAAGATATTTTGCAAAATGCTATTTAAATATTCTTTTCCTAAAATAAAATATCGACGAATTAAAAACAAGATATTCGAAATAAGTTTCGAAATGTTTGGAACTTACGAAATTTTAAGCGTTTTAAATTTCGGACAATTCAATGTAATGTAAAACGCTGCATATATATCCGTAGCTCCTCTTCAACGGCTGATACTAATCGTTTCGATAGTTGCACAGATTCGAACACTGATAACGAGTAACGCAATAAAAAGTCAACTTTACTAATGTTAACTATACTAGTATTAAATCGCTTCTTAATTTACTAATTAATTAATTGTTTACTAATGATAGGGATATAATTGGGCTGCTTATTAGATTTTTCATCATACTTATTGTTCATTCGAACGATAATTATTTAGAAGAATATAATAAATAAATTAAACCTAAGTTATTTATTAATAATATCGTGGAAATACTATTTATTCTAATTAAGCTGCCACAATTTGATAATTTGATAAATGTTCACATTATATACTTGCGTGCATACATTATAATTGTATTAATGTATTTGACACCTTCAGTTTCTAATACTTTTCTTCGGCTGACCAAAAAATATACTAATCTACGAATGTAATTTTTAAAATATTTTCAATTCATTTAAATATCGAAACTGCAAGAGTCTGCATGAATTTCACGATTTACAATTATTTTATTGACATTGATATTGGCTGTAAATATATTTCTTAAGCTGCTCAATGCGTATATATCAGTACTGTGTGAGATTCAAATTGTTTAAAATTATTAATAAATGTATTTTTCAAGCCAAAAATATTATACTTTATAATAACTTTTATATTTAATACTGATTTCTTTAAAAAGCCATAATTAGAAGTAGTTTCAAAGGTAACAGAAAGATATATTTCTTATCATTTTTAAACGTAGAATATGTCATTTTTATATGAATTTGGTACAAATTCATAAATGTGAATCACGTAAAAGAATGTTTGCAAACGCGGATTTAATTACGATAAGTTTATTTAATACTGATAAGTTTATTCAAAGATTTCATAATAAACATGAAATTTTTAATATATTCGATTTAAAAAGAGTTGGAAAGAAATGTCGTCCATGTAAATAACGGAAAAGGAATTAAATATTAAAAAATAATGTAGTTGGCAATAATATTATTAAATGAAATAGCATCTATATGTTGTTATTTAATAAATGGAATTATTCTGCTTTGGTTCTTCTGATTAGAAACTACTCAGATTCCACAAGATAGCGGATAATGCGAGTGAATAATTTCGTAGCGGTACTTTTTACTTATATTTTACGCTTGTACATGTAAATACAATGTTAAAAAAACTCGATCGGCGGAATCCAAATAAAAGAAACTGGTTGATGGTGACGAGCCTTTTTCTGGTAGGTTGTATTTACAGTCAATCAGTTCGGAATTATGTCATTTCGAATTTTTATTTTCTCATCCTCTTTCTCAATCTTGCGGTGTGTAAGTAACACTAGTTCGGAAAAAAGTGGTTGTGTAAAAATTAGGACATATTAAGTAAGACATAATCGCGGGAGAAATTTTTTTTAATTGGATCACTTTCGATGCTGTACAAATTTAATATAAAAATAATTGAATTTATTGCAACAGATTTTTGTAATAGATGTGTATTTTAAAAATACACGACTGCCGGACGTATGTATGAAGGCGTGTAATGCGATTCGACGATGTAAATACATGGTAGTTGGCACCATGAAGAGCTGGTACTGTAAAAATAAATAAGACGAAAGGCTGCCGTTCCAGAATAATTCCACCAAACCTTAATTACTTACGAGTCGCTGCAAAAATAAATAGATGCAGGAAATCTCGAAAGATTTTGCAGGTATTTAATTTTTTAATAAATTTAATTTGTTGCCTCCACGAGAAAAATATCGCGAACGTGAGCCCGGGACCTCGCTTTCTCAGAAAGTAATTTCACCCTTCTACCGCTTGTCTACATCCACAGTTGAACAATAAAGCGCAACAAAAGCAGAGCACCGAAAGAAATAAAATATATAATTCAATAGCACAACTCGTTTAAAACAATAAACGAAAAACGCAACTCAAAGCCCCTCGACCGTTTAACAGACAAGGTCTACGGACGCCCGCAGCTTCGATCCGGCAATTCCGCCGGAAAACCTCTCGACGAGCGAAGATCGACTTTTACGCGTAACGTTGCTCCAAGCCTCTCACCCTCCCCTCGTCCTCCGCAACCCCTTTCAATTTAACGAGTTCCTTAATCGAGCGAGGCGAGAAGGCGATACGATAATTACACACGCGAGTGCGCGCTTGCGATTGTCGGCTCCTTATCCTTTTCTCGCTCCCTCACCCGGGGCTATTATAATGCGCTGGGGCCGCGACGCCCGGGAAAAAGGCGTGGCGCAGACGATGTCGAAAGCTCGACTTGGTTCTCGCGCGACTGACCTTCGCCAAGCGAAACCGAGTATGAAAAAGGCAACGCGCGGGCATCGGACGCAAAAGTGAACAGCATGGAGTATAATGCCGGGACAAATACATGCGCACTGCTAAGGGGTGTTGGAGGAGGCGGGGGACACGTAATAAAATGTTATTTAAAGTGCGCGCAATGCCGACCTCGCCTTCTCCTTAATATAAATACGAAATAATTAAGGCTTTGGGTGAGAACAGAGTTTGGAATTCGTGAAATATCCCTTGCTCCGTTGCCAAGGCACCTGCTGCAAGGATTCGCGCGTTACGAATGTACGAATAAGGACTTTTGAGGCTTAGGAGGAGGCGATATCGACCACGTCAGAAAATATATCGTCTGATACATTTTCTCTCTCTCTCTCTCTCTATATATATATATATATATATATACATATATATATATATATATATATACTTCTTTTTATCAGCCCAACTGGGCTTTGTTGCTCCATTTCCTTTTGTCCCCCTACACATTGCTTTCAAATTCAAACCAAACAATCGCTATCAATAAATATTTCTCAGACTGCAAATTTAAATATGTACGGGTGTGTTTGCATACGCGATTTAAGAGAGAAAATCCAATCGTGTATTAGTAGGCTTATAATATATTAGTCCGTGCATTGCGTATATATATTATACCGCTTTATTGATAGTTTTATAAGAGAACTTCAATCTTTCATGTTGCAAGATAATTAGTGATTGTTCTACGGTACTGTATAGCGCTACGTTGCCATTATTATTTTTATTTTTATTTTCTGTATTTTATGTGCTAGTATGCCACTTTCGCTCCTGATACTTTCAAAACATTTAATTCTGAAACTAAACTGAAAATGTCATTTCAAATTAATAAAATAAATGCTGAGACCATTTAATGAAATATATTTGTATTGGTATGAAAATTTCATTACATTGAGCTCTTTTCACGCTTATACACGCGAGTCCAAAATTTTAGTATTTTTCACTGTGTTAATAGCATTTTACACGTATTATTAATTGGCAAATTACTACAACGAAACCATATAATTTCCACATAATTTTTAGTTGGCTTACGTTGTATAAATTACTTTTCGTAGTTTCACACCCCAAGGTCACTCATTTTTCTTGCGAAACAATATAATAATTTTCAATATTTCAGTATGTAATGCTTCTTTTCTTATTTTTATTGTTCGCCTTATCGATACATTGTATTTTAGAAATAATTTGTTATATTATTAGTTGATAAAGGTATACTTTGAAATATAAATTTTTATTAAAAGAACACTTTTAAGAGCGTTTGTGTATGATTTAATTTATCAAACTTTATTTTCACATGTTTGGATCAGTTCACACGTTAAGCCGTCGATCTTTATAGTATCAGATCGAATCTGTTAATATGTTGCTTACACAAGATTACAAAATCCATCAATAAACTATTATGATTCTAAACTATATAAGTAACGATACGTATCTCACATATTAAAATTTTATTTTATTACTCTCATTTTCAACTACTATTACTAATGTTAATTACTAAATTTTATACCGATCTAACATTAATTATACATTAATATTATTCTTGCAATAGCTTCAAATAATAATATTGTAAGTATAAATTCATGCTCTGTACAAAATGTCCAACTGATATAATAAAAACGTAGAAAAGTAAAAACGTTTTCTGCTTAACTCATTCGCTATTGTACATAAAAATAATTTTTACGTCTTACTAATTCAAATACAAGTCTTATTTAAAATAAAAGATTTACTTTTTTCACGACTTAACCTAGACGGATAATTCCATAACTTAATTACTCGAAAAATTATTTTCAACTGATGATGAAATGTTCTATATGACTCGATCGAAAATACCGTATGTTCCGTATGTTGTTGTCTCCGTACCTGTATGTTGTTATTGGTGACAATATATAAAGTATTAAATTAATTTTAATAAAATTAAAAGTAATCATATACGATTTAGCTAGAGCTTTCGTATCACGGACAATTAATCAATAAAATGACGAAAAAGATAACGCGACAAATGGTTTTCGTTAGTACATAGGTAATCCATACATCGACATTGGCTGTTTTACATTTTGCAGGGCATCAAAGGAACTTACAAGTGCCGCTCACTTTCTGAGAACATCAATGCAGTTACAAAGTAATAGTGACTTCAAAAGTTATTCTAACAAAATGTACATAACATATTATGTGAAACACGCATATAAAATATATTGCCCAATGTACAGTAAATATTGAAGGATTATTTGACTGCTATTTAATAAACAAATAAAAATATAATTACAAACAAACAATAGCTTCGATATTTACAGAAAATAATCAATATATTCCATTGTAATTAAGAGACTCAAATACAACGGTAATATTTATGATCATAAAATACAGTTTTATAATCATAATTAATATATGTGATTGTAAAATATACTTGCTAATGTACTGTGTAATTTATCTATAATAACTTTCACAAAGTATTTATTTTCAAAAGGTTTCATTTATATCGTACAAACATACAATCTGTAAAATATTTATTAAATAATTGAATGTAGAGTAAATTATGAAATATAATTTTCTTTAATGCTTTATGAATTTCTATAATTATAAAACGCTTTTCAACATACAGATTTATATCGTGAAAATGTGATCATTTTCATAATTAAATGGTATATCTCTTCATTTTGGAATATTTTATCAAAATATACTTTATTATAACTAATTCTAAACAAATTATCAAATGAAGGTAAATAATCATAATGAATAAAATAAAAAATTAAGTACTACCTAAATGATCTAAAAATGATTTACTCGTATTAATTTATTATCTTAAAAATACTCATTAAGTAAATTGGTAGTTAAATTTTTATACACTTTATTAGTAACGAGCAAGACTACATGTCTAATATCAACTATTTGCATCAATTGAAAATCATTACTAGATTATTTAGTGATAATTTATTCTGTTTCATCAATAAAATAAAGCGATGAAAGTTATTGTCAAAATATCCTCATTCTCAATATTATTGTATTATCATTGTATTATTTTCTTGAAAATGAATTATTATGAATATAAACGTACTTTAGTAGAAATAACCACTTTAATTAATAATTTAATTAATAATCAATTTTCTCGTATAAAGATTGATTAAAAAAGAGAAATAACGATCGAGCGTTCACGTAAACAGTTCGTAAAAAGTATTAATTTCTAATTCCTACAGAATATGCACGTAAGTTATATCTCTACTCGCTTTTCTGCATTTGCATCATGGATTTGAGAAAAAAAAGTCTTACTTTTTATAGCATTGCAAAAAGTTGAAATTACAAAATTATTTATAAAATATAATCTAGTCCACGTCAACACATGCAGGTGCTTGCGATAAGAAAAGCAATTTCAGCGAATAACCGAATCCCCCAGAGATTGAAAATAAGAGATAGATAGATAGAGAGAGGAGAGGGAGAGTAAGAGAACGAACGGACAATCCTCCGTGAGATGACTCGATGATCTCTCAAGGAGCCGAAAAACAATACTTCATCTTATGCCTAAACGAGTTAATCCATCTTCGCGCATACATTACGAGCGCACTAAAAACAAGTGACCTCTAATTACGAGCAATGGCTTTATAAATAAAAAAACACATTCCGAGTCCTTTCCCCTGTACACGACCGCTTGATGAATACGCGCGCGCACGACTCACAATTTTCGCTCTCACTCACGCCACGCTCGGGTCCCTCGCGTGCGTCGACAAGGTCGACCGAAAATCCGGTTACTTGACAATATTGCGCAATGAGCGATTGCATTCTCCGCGACGTATGAGTGCGATCCGAGCTTCTGGAGTCGCCAGAGCGCCGAGCTACGTAGATTTTTATTCGACGCCGCGTCCTCTCTCACTCACTCCCTCTCTCGCTCTATACCCTGTCTACAACAGTTTGTTACTGTCAAAACTTACTGCGGCAGGGATCGATCACCCAAGTCTTGTTTGCTGTGGCGCAAATTACAGATGTAGTTTTGCCGTTTTAGGATTTAGCCTGTTCTTTTTCGCGCTCAACGCTTTCTGCCATCGATATCGAAACGTTGAATGCACCTCATGAAGTTCTTATCACTTGGCTCTATTACATTTAACGCAAGCTTCATGAAACGCGTTACTCGCATTTCTCTCCCATTTTCGATTGGCTCGAAAATTTCTTGTTGCGAATAATGTTTCGAAAATAAATTTTAATCGTGTCTTAGAGTTTAAACATTTTTAAGGCAGTAATTATCATGTACCATAATTATTGTTGTACAAGCAATGTACAACATCAATGTAAGAAACAGCAAAGCAACGTAAAGTTTTTCCATCTTACACGTACGTATATATCTACATTGGTAAAGTATGTATTTTTAAGACTTTTTTTTTTTGTTTTTTGTTTTTTTTCCAACGATAGATATATTATTCTGATGGGTATTTTATAATGAAATACAATGGTACGTACCATATTGGACGATACGTATTAAACGAGCATAAATGGAGATAATTTATATACTGTGAAATGAATAAAAATGACAAGAGCAAGTGGATTAATAGAACCTGTTTTTGATGAGTAATAACTAATTCAATAGCATTAATCTTATTCAAAGAATCACAATAAAATCAAATAGAAAATATTTTATTCATTTTACATAATAATAGACTTATTAAATCAAGCGTGCAGTGAATGCATTCTAATGATATCGCTACGTGTTTCAAAAGATTTGCAATACCGACCTTCACCAAATGACCCACACTATCGATAATAAAATTAAAAGAATAATAATGCCAAAATGGTAGCATTTTATATCTTTTCAATAAATGCATCAAAGATAAGTTCAAAGGTATTTGAACAAATTATTAGTGCTAGAGCACTATCTTTTTCAAAAGCTTGAAAGGAACTTTTAATATGCGTGACTTATTTTAAAACTTTCTTTACATGATATATATATTATTTCTCTACAGAAGGCCAATGAATATGCATTTCCGATTAAGCATTTTTCTAGGTAAAGCCACTTATTGACAAGATAAATACGATAGACGTAATTGCTAATGTTGAAATTCTTGGATATTTTGTTATAAAGGGTTGCCAACTCTATGAAATTCTTTTCTATGACTTCGTTTAATAATATCTTACTCTTAAAATGCAAAAGCACGATAAAAATTTTAAAATCCAATAATCTTGTTCTCTCAAGTATACAGATAAAATAAAGAAAATAACCTAGACAGAAAGAAAAAATTCGGCCTTTAGTCTCGTTATATTAATGACATATGTAAATATTATAAAAACGAGTAGATATTCGATGCCGAAATTCGCCTTTCTTTATTTACTTATTTAAATAAAAATTAAATAATTCCTCGATTTATCAAACGTCAATAATTTCTTTTAAAGGAAACAAAAAATGAAAAAACGTCTTTCACACAAAGCTTTAGTTTTTATAATAAATACATCGCTATATTCGTATAATAAATAAATTTGTTTTGTTTTTTCATTTGAAGCAATTCTGTATCTGTAGTAAGTATCTGAAGTAGCAGCGACAGTTTTAAATTATTTTAAAACTACAGTCTAAAATAAAAAGACGTATTCGTAACGTTGATTGTTCCAAATCGTAAATGTACAGCGTGCGTACGATTTTCGAAACGTTGAGTAGATGCCGCTTTCATAATGACGTACTTGATTAACTGTGTGAATACATGCAAATGTTCCACAAACGAAATCGAAGTCAAGAGTCTATACAATCGAATAGACCGTAGATAGTAATATTTTCTTTTGAAATCGAAAGTTGACGCAAATGAAATTGCTGCACAACTAAAAAATTTTCTCATTATAGCAACTTAAATAAGCTTTAAGCTCAATATATTTCGTCTGATAGCAATTTTAATGCTCATAATAAATGAGTTTGAAATAGCTATTAAGCAATTTTATTGTTACTTAAGTGTGTTCTTGAAAATCAATAGTAAGATTCATTTTCATATTATATATTTAATGTGTAAAGCAATTTCTATACTATGTTTTATATTGCTCTATATTGTCAAGGGAAAAATGGAAAAATTGATGTCACCGCTGTTGTTGACAAAAGGTCTACAAAATTAAAAAAATTGATTATTTCTAGGTAATATATATTTTTATATGTTTTATAAGTAAATACATATGAGTATCGTTTATTTTTGACAAAAATTTTAATACGTAACACGAGTTTATGTAAAGTTTATTTAAATTTCAATGCATGCAATTAAAGACAATTAACAATATTAATATTTCCAAATGCATCAATGAATACATAAGTTTTTCGCTTTTTCCTTTTACTAATAAAATGTATGTTTATGCTAAGAATAAACTAATAGTTCAAGAATCAAAAAATATAAATCGATATTTACCTTTAATTAGAGGTAGAATTCGACAAGATGTATTTGTAAAGAAATAAAAATTAATTAAATCATTAATAAAGTATTGATTTAGGCTGACTTTAAATTTTGATTTTTTGCAGAGCTATTGTCCGAATGCTATTAACTTACTTTTACTTTAAAATTTGAATTATCCTGCTTAAACGCATCATTGCTGTAAAATCGGAAAACTTTAATCTAGCAGTTTCCGCTAATACATGCATCTATTAAGTAATAAAATTAATTGAAAGTAAATAAGAAGTAAATAATAGTATCTTTAATTGTACGATATTTTTAATTGAATAAAAATATTAAACAAACTTCATTTGAAAACACACTGTAATTAAATCTTGTTTAAACGCTTGAATTTTACACGCGGAATAAACCTCATCATTTAAATAAATATATACGTGTAAAAAATAAACTATATCTGAGAATACGTGTGACTGTAATAATTATGACTTTTTCTTATTCGACTAAAAGAACGTTAGGCCACTAAGATTTTACGTCCAAGAATCTTGCATATTTGTTCGTATGCTAGCTATAATTAAAATACATTTAATTACTACCGCGACTCTACTCATGAGTCTCAAGCATGCAAAAGATACGGAGACCTACTTTCGGAAAACTATCAATAATCTCAGAATTATATTTTAATATTGTTACGTAAAATATTTGCTTCTTTAAGAATAAATATGTTTATGTAATAATCATACAAAAATATATTAAATCCTTATCTTCTCATCTTGCATTTATCTCTCTGTCTGTCTCGTGATAAAAGCAAAATTATTCGTGTCGACACTATGTAGGTGCTAATTGAATACCTGAAAGCGAACTGTAGAGGGAATAAATTAGAAATTTCGTAAGTTAATAAATATTCTTAAAAAGAGTGAGATACTTAAAGTATTATGTCAGATATTTTAGGTAGCAAAAAGATTCAAATTTGAAAAATAGATCTAAAATTAGCGTTGCAAAAAATAAATAGTACCGGCATAACTTAAAATAATTTAAAAATTAAAGGCCGACTTCAATCGATACGGAAACGTTAATTTTGTTATGAGATATTAAATCAACAGCTATAATTTATTTTCCATTCGTATTTTCTCTCTCTCTCTCTCTCTCTCTCTCTCTCTCTCTCTCTCTCTCTGTGTTTTGATTTAGCAGATACTATGTTTATATAGTTCAGCAAGATTTCGTAAAAGAATGTTTTCTGTCGAGTTCATGAAACATTAAAAATGCTGTTGACAGTTTTGTAGCTTTGATTAATGTTTAATAGAAAAACTGAAATGTAGTTATGTAAAAATATGTAGGTTCAAGCAGTAATTTTATAAGATTTTTTATAAAATAATTTTTTTTATAAAAACCGGTATAAGGAGTAGATTTTTAATGAAATTTAGTGGCCTTCTCAGAATTTTTGAGAAACTACTGAATTGTAAATGAATTCGATGCATTAATATTTTGAATGGACTATGAAAATTCAACATTTCATGTAATTCAAGAGAATGGTTGTCTTTTCTTAAAATACATGCATTAATTTACGTTTAAATCTTGCATATTTCTAGAATGAAGCTCTTATGTACAACTATGAAAACATTCATTCGCAAAACAAGATTTATTAAAATTATAAGTGGGCAGTCAGTCATTCGGACATGAAAATTAATTATTAATATCGCTTGGGACTAAATCAAAGTACGTAATTGGTATTGAATTATGTTATCCTTACTAGTTACAATTATTATTTTATAATTAGCATTTACTTGAAATATTATCATGGAAAATCAATTTCAAAATAAAAAAAAAATGTAATTCTAGTTGTCTTGTTAACAATCTTTTCTCAGGGATAATACTTTGAGAACGAGCCATAAAAGATCTTGTCCTCGATGATTGCATTGTACACATTACGAAATTATTATACTGAATTTGTTATTTTTATAATATTGGCTACAAAAATAATTAAATTGCTGATGTATAAGGGGATTTTGTCAATACATAAAATAAGAAAATATATAGTTCGGTAGACATTCTACGAAAGATAACTGAAACACGGGTTAATGTCTTTATACACTGGCGTTACTAGGTAATCATCTGGTAATAATTACACGAAAGAGATAAAACTTAATGTCCATAACAGGTGGTTATCTTCGTAATGACAGCAAACATTGCTTCATCAAAGTATATACCATTCGGCAACCAAAAACAGGCAATTGCAAATTAAATCGATAAGCCTTTCAGAATGCTGTCCATTCAAACGGCACAAGAGCCTCGATTCCAGGCCAATCGAGTACTAATACGGTTTCGATTTCCCGTGGACCGTTATTTTCTCTACGACGTAACCAATCGCGATTATCATCGTGTACCGGCACACCTGAACAATTAGGACAAGTCTTGCCCTAATCTCAGCTGTTGTTTTCGTCCACCTTTATAAGAGCGCTATGCAAATCATATATCACTTTGCCCGAACCAACAAATTCCCAAACTAACATCCCGGATTTGTCTGAACTTCAGGATGCCAGAGGATAACGCCGAGGAGTCCACGAGCAAGCCGCAATACCGCGGGTTTGGAGTTCGAGTGTCCCGAGGAGTTTGGCTACTATCCGCATCCCCGAGACTGCACGCAGTACTACGTCTGCGTCTTCGGTGGTGCTCTCCTCGAATCCTGTACCGGCGGGCTCATGTACAGGTGAGTATCGAACCGCAATTTAAAAGAGTGTGCGTAGCCGAAGGTACGCAGTTCGAGCGATCGGCTACTTTTGGTTCCATTCAAGTTTTCCTTTTTTAACTTTTTTAATTTTTGCAAAAATCTGAATACCGATTTTGTAAAGGAATGGTGTGCCTTCGCTAAATTATCGCACGCGACTCGCTGTCGATACTTTTTATAACAACTTATTGAATTGTCCGTTTAGACGTATGGACGATATATTCAGCCCTAATAACTGATTTTCAGCATTAAAGCTTAACCTGCTATTATCTTGTACGTAATTCATAAAGGTTTCGCTGTAAGAGTGAGTTGCGGTACCGAAGCAAAACTAACAATAACTATTATATGCGTATTATACAATCTTGTTCTGATCACTCGGCTTGAATATTTTAATGTTTTAAGTGATCACTTATCGCGTTTTAATACTAATGGATGTTATACTTAAGTACCTGGAATTTAATATTTTAATGTGCTGACATTGAGCTCAAGTATCTTTTTACCAGTACTTTTACCAGCAAAAATTTTACTTTCAATGTTATTTAATCACTTTTTTAAGCTATTCAATCGCCTAAGGAGGTTAATCGATATTTGATTTCGCGTTTTTATTTTATACAATATGATGGACCTAAAAACCAATGTAAATTTGACCACATATAACCACACTGTGACTATTTAATGTTAGTAGTTTTGGTGTTCATATTAAATATTTAGACAATGAATTTTACCTCAACTGACTTTAAATATTAACGTTAAAATTTCAAAAGTCTTTCCTAAAGATTTTTTATGGAAAATTTCATGCAAATATCACATGAATTATTACAAACGCATATCATGAACTTTGAATCAACTTTTCTGTCCTAATTAACTTGCAAAATAGTTTCCAACGTAGTTTTTTGAAAGTGAAATACCTCCAACTGACAAAGGAATCTTGGACATAAATATACGTACGATAGCGATTGTCTTGTATTCGCTTCGTTAATGTAAATCTATTGGGATATAACATCTGTACAGAGTCGCCTTTGAGTAGAAATAAAACGTGTCGCGTTGGCCTAAGGTATATATTTTTTCTTCCTCGTTCTCGCGACACAATCGACGTTATTTTGAAAGTAAATTATAAATTGCGAGTGTTTTTATGCAAGTCGTGTGATCTTAATTGGGCGAGAATGCATTCGCAAGCTGCCATCTCGAATAAAGTAATTTTTTACGTACTCTGTCTCCTTGTTACTGCTGTTTTCTACTTGTAAAAAGAATCATGCCTCTTCTTGCAGAATCACATGACCTTATTATTCGTATTTTCTTTAAAAAATAATTTTATTTATAAATCGTCTCGATTAACGAGTTATTTCCGTTGTATGAAATAAGTATAATACATTTTTTGGTACATTATTTAGCGTTACCGCGTGTATGAATAATTAAATGGAATTATCTGATTCGTCTCGAGTGTTATCTTGTAAAAATAGCTGTCAATCTGAGTACAAGGAATCGCATTAATAGTAAAAGCGGTCGCAGAATGTTATTAAAAAAGCCTTCGTGCATACTCACGTCTAAATTTTTGCCTCATTTTGCAATTCCATTTCATTAAAATATGAAATAAACAAGGTATCTATTAGTCATTGTTTGTAAATTTTATAAAACTTCAGTCGAGGTAGAAACTGTTTGTCGTTTTTGTTTTGCAAGAACGAAATTCAAATCGAAGACATTTTCTCCTCGATTATTCTCACCAAGATTTTAATGATTATGTATTACGAATTCTATTGTTATATGCAAAAATACTATGCGCAAAAATAGTCTAAAGTATACGAAACACGCGAAAACTTGAATTACTATTAAATATAATAAGACGTCTAATTTCACTAAATCAAAATAAGCCCTCGATAGTTGCCAAAAATACTAACATTTTTAAATGGCAATTATCAAACCGAATGACAATAATGATTAAATAATTTTTAGAGCATATGTGCTATTTTTTATCTTGAATAATGTTTCTCCGCACGTATAAATTAACCATAAGCTAATTAACCGTAGCTTAAACGACAAGTTGATTTCGAATAATCTTTGTAATTATACAAAAAATATTTATATGTTAATTCTATTTTATCCCAGTAGTTGAAAAAATTTTCTTTCATGATGTGTAACATCTCTAAGTTAAAATTCGTTAATAGTAAATAGAGGTTTCGAATGAAATGCTTTCGTTTTATTAATGCTTAATCAATCGTGATATAATATAATTATACTTTAGTTTGTATAGCGTAATTAAACGAATTTCAACTGTCAAGATGTAAATCGATTCAATTTTTCCGTTTACGCGCTCGTTGAAAGGTGCTTGGAATACGTTTGAAAAGCAAACTTTTCAGCGCCAACCTCGGTGCGAACATCTAAAAGTCACTTGCATAATTTGCTCTTTATAATCCTCGTTAACGAGTGCATTAAAGAAAACAATCATTTTTTCAATTAAATGTTCAAAGAATTAAGAAGTACCGAATATGGTCTTAAGTTTGTATTTCATCGCGAGAATTGCATCAGCAGGAACACAGAAACGTAAAGATCTCCAAATTCTTCGAACGCAACATTTAATTGCCGAAGCAGTCGAAAATAAATAAGGTCATTAATTGCATTCAATTTCAACGAATCTCATTAAGCCCATCGCAATTTCGCTTTTCCCTTACCACTTTTTCGCTATGCCCTCCTCGTCCTACGATCTCACTCACGGAACTACACGCAGTCGCACGCGACGTCATCATCGGTAATAGCAGGTCCGGAAAAAGCGCGGAATGCAGCGAATGCATTTATGATTCATTCCGTGATCACGCGAACATGAGAAACGAGCCGTGCGTCGTATGGGCAAAGTGAAATTAGACGCGCGGAAGCGCGAATACGTCTATGCGCGTCCGCAGGAATCGAAAGTGCGGATGAATTGTGTTGGTGCTCGCGCGGCCTGAGCGGGGAAAGGAGGAAAAAAGGACTTTTAGAACAGTACCCGGCTATGGGCGAACCGCCACCCGTTCTCAAGGATTATCCGCGTTGCGAAATTCCCGAGATCGCGAGTCGCTCGCGGCACACACACGCGCACGAGCGCACGTTCGCACGCGTCTCCCTTTTAAGTGCGAGACGCCTAAGAGTGACAGCCGGAGAAATGAAAATGGAATTACCGATCGGCAACAATGCACGTGCTTCCTGAATTTTCTGGCTTTTCGCAGCCTCGGAGTGCAGCTGTCGACGATGCATCACCGCTCGTGCGAGAGGAAACGACCGAACCGTCAATTTTCAACCGATCCGGGTCGATCGCGCTTGTCCTTCGCCCAATTGCCGCTAACCGCAGTTAAAGTTTTTGCGAGGTGCCTTTCTCAACGAGCCATAAGTATCAAAAAACTTCAGAGGAGTTTTACATTACAGTGGGCGTATATTACGACAGCTCAAGGGAGGTTAAGCGTGCGCATAATTTAGCACACGCCACAGGAATCGTTAATGATTTAACATCGCCTTTAAATCCCCGTCAAATTTAAACTTTGCGGGTGTCGGCTTGTTTCGCAACCAGGCGCGCACAATAAGCGCAAAAAGGAGACTCTCGCCCCGAACGCTGTCGCGCAATCGCGCAGCCGCTGTACTTTCGGGTTCCCACCGAGGCCGACGAGCTTTAGGGAAAATCGTCGAAGAGTGACCGGCCACGCCCTGGCCACCCGCGGATATTGATCCGCCGCGATAACGATAACCGGTTCGCTGAAGGGAAGGTACTTGTTGGGAGAGAGAGAGTGAGAGAGAGAGAGTGAGAGAGAGTGAGAGAGAGAGAGATAGCGACTCGTGCACGAGTTCGATCCAATTAAGGATAAACGCACGCGCTAAATGCGCTGATTTATTTCGCGCGTCCGTTCATTTGCCTCCGCGGCGACTTCCGAGGTAAGCAACGCTCGCGCGCGCACACTTGAAGGACGGAACGAGGAAGTCGTGAGAAAACGAAAAGGCGACTCCACGGAATTTCAGAGTTTCACTTTTGGGAGATGAGAAGCGAGCGGCTGTATTACTCGGATGAAAAATTTATGGCTATCGAGCTGCTAATGAGACGCGCGAGGGAATTTCTTGTTATTTTCATCGTCGCTGTTTTTCACGCTAAATAAGTGGCGCGCTAAGGTTCAGCAGAAATAAGTCGAAAATAAGATAAGTCGCATGATTCTTAATCAATTATTTCCAATTTCAATTCTCGGTGCTACGATGCCTCGAAAGGCGAAACTCGCTCAAAGACTTTGAATTTTTATTTAATAACCCACAACCCCCAAAACTCGTTCTTCGTTATCGACGCTTCTCCATCGTTATCCTCGGATCATTACTTCCAACTGTACGCGGCTAATCGTACGTGTACTATACTATACGTCGTAATAATCGCGTAGGAGATCCGAAACACTTCACCGTTCCGAGTGAAGAATTTGAATTTCACCATTCGTGCCAAAATCACCGAGGAATCGTTGAATCGCCGAAACACGAATTTCTCCCTTATCGACAATTATTTTTTCCTACACTCTGTAAGTCGGTGCAAGTAATTACTCGTTACGCACGCGCTACTCCGTTATTGCAGTCGATGAATTACACGCGAGCTTGACGTGCTCGCGTGCCGCTAATCGCGCGTTAACAGATGCAAGAAGAGCCTCTTAGGCAACACTTAGTTTTCCGACGTGAAACTTCCATTTTTCTTCGTCTCTCTTCCTTTTGCGTCTTCGCATCCTGAACAATGTCGAACGGCTTTTCGTCGACTAGACTTTAACGATCCGCTCTATCGATTTCTCGTCAACGTTCCACGAGCTCCTGCCCGATCAACTTCTCCTCGCTTCTCTTCTCCCGAGCACTGGCCTTCCAACTTTCAGATTTTTTATTTCAAAAAGTGTTTACATTTAGACGCGACAAAAAGTTACCAAAATTTTAGACGCAGAACGCCTTAGAGGAAATAGTTTTAGATTAAATACCATGCCTCTCTTACTGCAGTAGTTATTGTTACATGTTCTTGGTAATTATCGCTAATAAATGATAACGGTACCTGCAAAATTTCCAATTATTACGCTACAAATTCCTCTCCGTAATAAAATATTTATGGAGTCATTATCAACGGTACTCTACTTATTTTTGTAAAACATAATATTCTAAAGACTTTTAATTAATGCATTTTGAATTCTTTTATCTCAAAATTTGTTAAATCAAAGAAGCCGCAGTGATTTAAGCAGCTTACTTTAGTTCCTATGAAAATTCAAGATTCTTTTAGAAATGTTCTCGAAATACACTTTTTTATCATTTTATCTAATTGTAAGAAATAATTAGATGAATATTTTTTGCAAGGCAGTAAGTAAAAATAGTAATCATATTTACGTATGCTTATCGAGTCTGATTTACTTCAGTAATTATTATACAAAAGCATTTGTATTTGGAATATCATTATTATGTTTTATGCAAAAAAAAATATTACGCACAGATTTTAAAAAATTAAAATTACAAAAATTTTAATCTTCTCTCTTCAACTTTTATCTCTTAAACTTATCTAAAATAATTTATTAGTTATCTGGATATTTTCGTCAAACTTGTTAAGTTAAAATACAAGTGAACTTTATTTACTACATATTTATACAGAATATACATAAACATTAATGTTCAAATTTAGGGTAATTAATATTTATGCAGTGATACGTCCAAATAAAGTAACAAATAAAGTCATAGGGATTTAGAAAATTTTAATACCGCCACACTGGTGCAGTTGTATTTGAAAAGTGTTTTAGTAGGCTATAGATTCTCGAGAAAGTATCTCGTATGAATGATAAAATTATATATTAGCTTCTGGTTTTACAAACTAATTTTATGAATACAATATGAAGAAAAGCTCTAAATTTTTCCACAATTCCACAATGCCTTTGTGAAATATAACTTTTAAGAGTTAGACTTTGGGATCGATACACATATACATTAAGGTAATAAAAGTATTATAAAAAAGACCCGACATTGAAACCATTGAATACGGTATAATATTGTTAAAATCGCGTAAATTATTAATGCGTTAAAGTCAGTTGTGAATTCATTTTGAATTTAGCGATTCATTATTTCTGAAAGTTTCGTTAATAAATTGAATTAATAATTGACGTTCTACATTGGAATGAAAAACACTTTCTCAAATACGATAAAGCCTAATGAATCGTAATTATTTATTAAAATAGAAGTTACTTTGTGCGACATATACGGTGAAATAACACTTTATCGATAATGTCATCGAATACTTGAATTTTCTTTAAAATGTGGACTGCCTCGAGTTGATTAATTAATTCTAATTATCAATATTCCTAAATTAATTCAAAAGAAGTCTTTGGGCGTAGAAAAAATAGACCACTGCCATATAAAAAGATTTTTCTACCGACCATTATAATTATTTATTTTAATAGATTCACTAAATATAATTAAAGAAACGTTTGAAGATAATAACGCTACTTGAACATAAAGTATTACTAAAACCAATTGGAACTTTCTTTTCTCACAAAGAAATAAGTGCCAAGTCAAGTGCCAAGACGAGTGATCAATTTGTTTAGCGCCAGCCACATCTTAAGTGAAAGATAATTTTAGTTAGATATGCGATGAAATCATCGATCACAAAATACTTTTTGTGCTTTCCTGACTCTTGAAGCATTACCTTATCCTGCGAATATATCAAAATCTATACATTTTGATACATCTGATTTCTAGAACGAGTTTAAACGCCCTCGAGTTCACCTTAATACGGATAGAATAACGTGGTTTTACGCGAATATCTACTATTGTACTTATAGTCCGTTCGCTATCTTGCGGACATTCGATCGAACATCTGTAATTCGGTTTGCGTTGTTTTTATCAAAAGAAGCGCGAATGAGCTCCTTGGAACTCTCACACATCTCAGACAAGATTGACGTCCACTTGAGATTAACCGTTATTTTAATTCTCTCCATAGTCACGAGCTGCAAACCTGCGATTGGCCCCGTAACGTTGGCTGCCCTGAAAACAGTTCTCCCTCCAAGGACATTGACGAGGATCCGCTACTCGAGAGGTAAGTTTCATTTTCTTCTGTTTCTTTTCTTCCCTAATAACGCGGCTTTTCCCTCGACTTTAGAAAGTCATACTGAATACTCTTACCTATGCATTAATGCGTGAAAAAAAATTGCGAGTGATATCGCTTAAACGCGCGAGCAAGTGAAAAGATAAGTATAGAAAATAAATTGAAAATAAATTTTAATTACTTGATCTGCATTCGTTCAATAAACGCTTCAAATATCATGGCTCGTTGCAGCAGCTTTGTGTATCTTTGTCTATCCTTGCAAAATCTTGGGTCACAAGTTCAAGGTCATTTTTATTGCATTCTTCGCGTTAAAATTATTAACGTTTCGGATCTATATATAATACCAGTGATGCGAAGAATCTAAATCTTATTTGAAAGTAAGTATTGCATACAACAAGTTATGCTAATAGTTCCGAAGAATTCAAACGAGAAAAATTATTTAATCATTTATTATTGACTTGTCGTATCGGATCAATAAACATTCGGAAATTCTTAATCTTTTTCCGATATAACGTAAATATAATTGCTAATTAAACCGCTTAATTACATCATAACTAACATTTACTAGGCCCCAAAAAAAAAACAATTTTTTTCTGTGTACAATTGGTATTTGATATTATAATCTTTTTATATGACATACAGGAAATTGAAAACGAAATATTAAATAGCAGATTAAGTCATCAAATTCTATAAGATACTTCCTTTTTCATAAGTTGATTTTATCGTCCATTGGAGGTAATTAAAAGTAAAGGGAATTAATCTTGATCTCCTTGAGTAATAGTGTTTTATTGATCATAAACTTAATGTTGGGATTATTTTTATTATGTTTTTTTGCGAGGTTGAGAATTTTTATATAAAATCTATAAAAAAAAAAAGGGCGCCTCCCGGTTTTTCTATTTCTACGATTATTAACTGTACGTCTTTTGAATTTGTTGACAGAACGTATAATCAAATCGACAACAATTTTTTACGTTCCTTTCGCCAAGATATCAACCGATGTCTCTTATACTATTATCGCTGAATTTTATATCTCATTTTACAGTTTAATTTGTGCGCGAAGTCCTACGATGAATTAAATTCTTAGCTATGAGATATTTTAAAATAAGTAAACCATTTTGACGTCAAAGAATTATTTCAAGAAACATTTGCATTCAAAGTTCACATATTTATAAGCTTTCGTCGAAAATATTAGTTTATATATCGCATAAAACAATATTTCTAAAGTCAATCAGCTGTGTAAACGGAATTTAAATGCTGTTATTAAGACCTTCATTAGCATTGCGTTAGCACGTTCTTCGCGCGTGTAAAGTCCTAAACAGGTTCTTCATTAATTTAAAAGTTTCCTATCGCAATATTTTGCTAGAATATAAAAATAGAAGTGTGGGATTTGGAAAACCGTTTTTTTATTTCGTGATAGTTCGCCGAGAAACATCGATAATCATTCAATGCTACCAGCAAGATGATGTACTGGAAACTGTGCTTTTCGTTACACTGGTAAAACAATATAATACAAAATCATAAATTACATAAGATATTCAATTAGACTAGCTGGTAGAAATGCTCTTTTTAGATTTTGCATAATATAATAAAATAATAATAAATTTTGCGTATATAAAAATAATCTCAAAATTATTAAATTTAAATTAGTAGCCGATTATATCTTAAATTTATGTTAACAAATGAATGTGCGATATCATCTAACCCAATAATAAGAGAACGTTGTGTTCGTCAACATGTAAAATAATCGCGAGGATAAAAATTAAATTCTCAAATCAAGTAATATAAAAATTTCTTAAACTGAACGAATTTCTAAAAAAAAAAAAAAAAGAAGAAGAAGAAGAAGAGGAAGTTGTTTGCGCCCAACGTATATTATGCGATTAAATTTTCAAGCGATATATTTGACTATATTTCAGAAAAAATCAAAGTAACTAACATAATTAACTATTTCTTAGACTAATCCGATTGTATTTTCAACAAATCCTTTGTTCAAATTCATAATGTAAACGCTTAAAAGTTTATTCCCAATATACTTTAACTTGAAGATACATATACCTCATATTCATATGCAATAAATGAGAAACCGCTTGATCGCAATTCGCAATTAAGAACAAGGATCATTCAGCTATTGACTACCAAACGAAAGAAAATTTATGACTCTGCACTGATAATGAAAGGAATTACATCTGAGCAACGCACCACATACGATCAAAATATCGCAAATGACTTAAAGAAAGGAGTCTCTCTCGGAAGTGCACCGATTAAAAAAGAATCGATTTATAATATTATTACTGTCGGAAGCGTTGCGCTCGCTAACCAATGACGACTCACTCAAAGCACTCGGGAGATTTCCAGTTTGTAATTTAGCACCGTGAAGTTGAGCAACGTGTTCGCGCGTCGACACATGCTCAATATAATCGTATTGTGTTCGGTGGCTAATCGACGGCGAAGTCATGTCCATCCGATAGCGTGGCAGAAAGTGCGGAGAGGAGGAAACGCGGATCTTTCATCGCTGGATCGACGGACTCCTGTGGTTATCGCGTCCTCGTATCCTCTCGAACTCGTTCCAACGATTCTGGAAGGTCTCCTTCCAGAGTCAGTGGGTCAAGGTCACTTATTAGTCGGCTTTTCTCGTCGTTTTAGTACTTTCCCTTGTGATACGTAGTTATTTCTTTTGTAATTTACATAACTTTCGGCCATAACCATGCGTTAGCCGGATGTACATCCTGATTAAAGAGAGTATCGAAAACTGATCTCTCGTGAATGGTATTACAGAATAGCTAACTGTTCATTACGTTTTAATTGAGAGAAATCTCAACTTCGACTAACTGTTTCCCTTATTACACTCGAATTATCAGGGAGCTTTTACATGAAAGGGAATATATGTAAATATCATAACGGACGGGAAGTTTACTACGTTCGTCTACTTAAACAATGATCATTTATGCAAAGTTCTTATAAAAAACTTATTAACTACTGTGGAATAAAAAAATAACGGTGGAAAAATGAACAATCTTTTAAGATTAAAAGAGCGCAAATGAACGTAAATTATAACAATTGAAAGAAGGAACGACCTGCTTCCGTAGCTCAATATAGTCAAAAGTTATGAAGAATGCAATAGGAAGTCTTTTTATATTTATTTATTAATAGTATATATAGTTCAACAAAAAATCAGTGAACTCGTGAAAAAAAACTATTAACATCTATCATTCAAAAGTACTGCACTTACGACAAGAGGGAAATTAATAATTATGCAAAATGCATTATGTTAATAATTATTAAGTACTCGATTTCTTTTCAAATAAATCACTCGAGCTATTATAAAAGCTATTCAATTATAAATTATTATATTATATTGTATTTTTCTTTTATTTTTTGTATTTTTTTAAGACACAATTCCATGAAATGACTATCTATAGATAATTGAGGCTGTTGGTTAAAACTAGGATTTACACCGTCGTAGTTCATGTATTGCGTATAAAAGTGACTAGTGCGAAACTAATAATTCCAGCTTTTTTACTCAAGCTAAGTAACGCGTGTCATGTAGTAATGTGAAATGCCACGGAAGGTCGGTTACCGACCTCCTGTGCTTTTCCGTATAAAATAAATTGTTTTTTTCCCTTGTTTCTGACAAGGAAAGTCATACCAAGTTTTTTCGATATTTTCAATGTCCGAAAATAGAAACAGTGAATCAAATTATCAAATTGATCGTCGTATTGGCTGCGACTCTTGTTGAAATCAAATGCCTCGCAATCGCAAATGTACGCGCAATAAAAATGTTACAAACTTCTGCTATTTCGTACAATAATTTCTGTTACTAAAGCAGTTTCAAATTTTTTATTACGATGCTTAATTCATCGAAATGAATTCCCTTCGAAATCTACGGGGATAAAGGAATCCTTGGTGTCGAAACATCCTAGAATTGCGTTACTGCACCGGAAACATCTGGCGAGATGTACTTTTACGAGAAAGAGAAGACTCTCTCGGTGGCCTCGAAGCGAAATCAACTCGCGCGTCTACTGTTGCGTCGGTAGCTAAGAAAAAATACACGAGGAATAGAACAATTGAAACCGCAAGGACTCTTGCGCCTTGAGCAATGCGTGCGCTACAACACCGAATTCGGAATGAGCTTTATCATCAACAGCGAGATTCCCGAACCGTTAAATTTGCAGGAACTCGCTTCGCACTTTCTTATTCGCGTAAATGCTCTTCCAATATTGCAATAAAAGATTTGCCGAGGAAAGAGGCTTAACCGAAAGAAGTATGTGTTATAAAATTGAAAGTTGATTCTTGAAGATTTACTTCATTCTTTTTTCCTCGCATCTTAATATTATCTTATTTAGATCGAATCGAATTTTTCAATATAGTTTTTATAGCGAACTACACGGTATGGGAGAATTTGTTTGATTTTGTTTAACTTTGAATAAATGGTACATTTTTAAATTTGGTTTAAATTTTCTTCGGTTGAATCAGCCAAAAACATCGTGGATTCAAGCAATGTTAAAAGTCTTTAAATTCATTCGTTTGAAGAATGAATTGTAGAACGGAAGAATGTACCAAGCCATTCGCTAATTGAAAATACTGAAATTTCGTGGCGATAATGACAAGTGTGCGTTTTATGAAGAAAAAACGTGCATATTTCAATAATTTCTAAAGAATTCCTTATTCTCTTGAAAACTTTTTACTCTTCGCCGAGCTTAAGCATCAGAATTATACAGTACATAATAACGAACAATTTATTAATGGTCGTTTCAAATATTTATGAAAGTAGCGAACTCTGTCCGAAATGTCTACTTACAAAAAGTGTCTTTTAAACTAGTCGTTACAGAATTTTAGAGCCCAATACGAAAAACGCTTAAGAACACTGTTGTTCCGGCGGCAAATCACTAATCGATATGTATATTATAAGAAACAGCCTTATTAACTACAAGTTAAAGCGCATCATCGAGCATTTTGAATGACAACAATTTATTATATCGAGTTCAACTTTAAATTCAATTTAAAATATTTGGTGATATCCGGTGTATGGTCTTCCAAGCAAATTCTAGTTTTTTTATTATTTAATTTCATTTTTATAAGTAATTTTATAAAACCTCATTTTTCTTTCAAATGCAAATATAATTTTTCTTATTACGTTGCATTACCAATACCTAGAATTAATGTGACACAAAAGCATGACATAGGTAAGATCCTTACGTTCCTACATCGCCAATGGCCTTTCCCTTCTCCGATACTAATTACAACCACTCGTTATTCATTTTTAATAACAAATTACACCTGTGATTGTAGAAAAATTATGAAACCACTCGACACCCGTGAAAGAATTTCTTACTGGTTTATATTCGCTGAGGCCCTCCCATAATTAGAATATACGATCGAATGCCATAAGCGAAAAAATTAATCAGCTCGAACTAACTGATTTCGTTTCTGACAAATTCGAAAGATATGCAAATGGAATATCCCAGTACTCAATTACGATGGTATATGAAAGGTTAAAACAAGTAATTCTTAATGCCATAAAGTTCGGTGAAACATATTTCGCTAAATCAATAATTGTATAAAGAATTTTAATTTGCTGATATAATTACTAATAATTTTTAAAGCAATGCCTAAAAATCACGAATGAATTACCTTTGATGCATCGATAAAATCAATTTTCAATCATGCCCGTCGTGTCATGAACGAATCAGTCGTCTTTTTTCTTACGCAGAATTATGGTGCAATTATCGTGTAATTATGTCTCTTTTCTTTAACAAGGCATTCTCAGATATACGTAAGTTTTTGCAATTTTTTAGTAAATAATTATGTTCTTTAAAGATCGTTAACAATTATGAATATTAAAAATTAAAGAGCCGAACGTTTCAATTTAGCAGGGAATACAATTTTTTCCCTGCGAATGAATAATCAACTTCTTTGGGCGCTCAAGCGCGCGTGCGCATGCGTAGTTCACAATAATGGAAGCCGAGATAATTTGCGTTTTACCGCCAATCATAATGTTAATAAATAATTTGCTGAAAACTGGTTCTACGTACAGATACACAAACGTGCGCTCGTGCATTTGGCGAGTCTGAAGTTTACGTAAAACTACGCATGCGCGGGTTCGTTCACTCCCAAGCGGTGCAAGCAAAAGCAACCGCCGTGCTTTCCCCTTTGTTTATTTTTCTTATTTTTTCCTCCTGCCCGCTCGCGCTTTTTCTTTCAAGATAAATAATAGTAATCGTAAATAACTGCCCTAGGACATGCACTGGGCGAATTTCGCAAGGATGTTGCGTCGGAGCCGGGGAGATTGCGGCGACGATCGTTGACCGGCGAATTTAAAAGAAAAGCTCGCTAATCTCCTCACCGATGAATTACTCGGCTTTTCTCTTTGGGTTTGCATCGACGGCCACGCGCCTCTATCGCTTTCTTCGTTAAACAGTCGACAAAGCCAGATGAGCATTGTTGAAAAGTACTTGGCTACGTCCCGATAACTAAAAATAATCAAATTACGAGATCATCCGTTCTTTTTTACGATGCTTATGCACTAGTTGTTATAAAAATGTCTCGATTCAAATGGCGTTACCATTTGAGAAGCCTCACATTAATGTCTAGTATTCTTATAAATAATTTATATTAAAAAACATTAAATATAATGAACCTGTAAATATAAACTTACAATAAAGCTACTGAATACTCGCTTTTAACTGCAAAATTATTAAATTGGTAGGTTATTGCCGTCTATTCTACACTCTCGTACATCTATAGTTATGGAATTATAAATACGCTATAACTCTAGATTTAATTATATCGTTAATTTTCTTAATTTTCTAGTAAGACTCATTGCGTGCATCCATCCATATAATTATTCTTTTCTTATTTTAATAATGCATTAACTTGTGGCTTAAATATGCGCTAACTTTCAATGTCAAAAGTAACGCGTAGTAAGTATGACAAAAGAGAGCTAATTTTTGAAAATTTCTTTTAAACGATACAAGTTCATATTTTCTTAAATATCTTTAAAAAAATGTTATTGCAAAGGATAATTGATGTACGCTGAATGATCTTCTCCTCGAAATCAATAATTATCATATTATTGGTCGACAGTAAATGACATTGTTCAGCTCGCTGAATCAAATCCCGAGTAAATTCATTATTGCCCGTACTTACCTAATTTTAATCAAACGCGCTTCAAAGTGATCATTTTGTAAAAAATAACTTTTTTCGACGATGCTTAAAAAGGAATCCTCACGTAGAAAAATATGTTGTAGTTTGTAAATTAGCAAATGAAATGTTAGACTTTCAGAATGGAGTAAAATTCTTGGAGTAAAATGTTTGAAAAACTTATTGCAGTATCGCAAAAAGGCATAAAGATGAAAGCGTGTGGTTCCAACACTTTCAGCCAGTCCAGAATTAAAATTAAAGGGATAATTCATGTAATAGAATGCTATTAGAAAATGCTATTTCTGGAAAATTAATTTTTGAAAGTGGTGACTATGTAAAATACTGTTAACAATTAATTTGCTGCGAAAATAAAACAAATTATATTTAATTCCTTTAATTATATCCGTATTCAAAGGAGGCTTACGTTTTTCGTTTTTATACAAGACTTTCCATTGACAAATTATTTTAAACTTGAATGATGATGAATCAATAAACAGAAGAACTGTTAAAGTTAATTAATCCATCTAATGTTAATATACAAAATGTTAACAAAAGACTAAATTTATTATCCTTATTTAATCAGATTTATCACATGTATAGTTTGATTATACATCATTTTAATACTCAAACTCGTTAAATTTGTGAAAGTTCAGCTTTACTCTTACCGGCACATTCACATTAACTATAGAAACTATAATAAGAGCTTTACTTTACTTTTTAATATCTTTCAGACTCCGTGTATCGATAAAGAATAAATGACGAACGTTCTTTTCTTATTACTTACTATCGGTGTAATCGAGGGCTGTTTCAGGTATTTTCCTTCGGTTTCCTTATCTGTCGTGAAAATTTTAGTAATATCTTTTTTTTTCTTAATAATATCATCAACTTATTATTAACTTATTATATATATACTATACTAATAATTGATAACGGATATTTTTAATTTCAAGTAACATACAGTTCGTTTTTATATTAAATTATACATTACTTTCTATAAGTTAAGGTTTTATTTTAAAAGACTTATTAAGAAAAAAATTTTCAAAAAATATTTCTAATGTAGTGCTTCTAATTATGTTTGTATGTAAATCCTTATTTAAAATCCATGTACATTATATTTGAGATTTGTATTTAGACACATTGAAAAATGTGAATTTGTATTGTAATTTATTTATAATTTCTAGTAAATTTAAAATTTTCATCCTTTGTCGAATACATATTTCAGTAGAAACTAAAATTACATATAAATAAATATATTGCAAGTATACAGGTGCTTTGCTATTTTTTCAAGTTTTTCCAAATTTGAAATTTCAATACATTACAAAGCCATGAAATTGAAAGGATTAAAAGCATGACACGATACGATTCATCTATTTGAAAATATCAATAGACTCCTTTATAACTAATACATAAACTTTCATAAGCGCTGTTAAGATATTTTGAACCTGAAACTTAATTACAAAATTACGGAAAAATTACAAAAATGATCAGACTATTCAAAATATTCTATTCATTTAAGATCATTATCAAAATTCCTTTCATTATTTTTTTCAACAGTGTTATTTTAATTTGAGTTTCTACAGATTCATCCTTTTAAATAGTGCAAAATCAATCAAAATGAAATTATTGCTTTGTTCTTTGTAAATATTATTTTTCAACATAAATATCATTTTATGTAATAATAATA
Organism: Wiebesia pumilae; assembly: GCA_018907045.1. NCBI lineage: Eukaryota > Metazoa > Arthropoda > Insecta > Hymenoptera > Agaonidae > Wiebesia > Wiebesia pumilae. The sequence goes on along the minus strand of JACCHZ010000181.1, from coordinate 6,714,750 downwards.
AACGAAAGCGGAATAAAAATGAACCATGAACATTTTACAGAGCGAAAGCATAATAGCGTAGTTATAATGATGAAAAGGCTTGTTTTATCTCTTTCTTAAATTGATTTTATAGAATATTAAAAATATAAATAGCCAAATATAAATGTTAAAAATATAAAAGCTCTACTTTGATAAATTATATAAGAACTTTAAACAGCTCAAAAGTGATAGGCTCTCTAGAAAGTGTTGAATGTTTTCATACATGTGCATAAAAGGATTCCCCCCAAATTCTAAATTAGATTCCTTACTTTATAAAGCAGTAGCTTTGCGGGAAACAAAAGAGCTGTTATCATAGATAAAAATATATCTTCGCATAACAAAGAATACCGATGAACCTCTTGGCAGAGCTAACGATGCTTTCACTGCTCTAATTTTCCGATCCCCTTAAGCCACTAATGATAATGCTCTATTATTATCAAGAAAAGTAATTGAACGGGATAACGAACACACCGATAATACATATTTAAGTATACGCAGATCCGAAAAGGCGGAGTCAATTCAACAACAGCAACAGCAGCAGCAACAATCGCAGCAGCGCGTGTCCCAACAACAACAATCGCAACGAGGAATCCAACGCCAGTCGGCGACGGTGTCCTCGGCCTCGGTTTCGCCTTCCTCGATCTCCGAGCGCCAACAGCATCTTCGCCATCGCCAACAGCACCAGCGCACCTACCAGGACGATGAGTACGAGCCCGCCTCGGAAATAGAGAGCGACAGGCAGCAGAGGGTCTACAGAGGCCAGCCGTCCACCGTCGGCCAGGTTGCCCGTGACCGCGACGGTCTCAGGAGGAACATCATCTCGGTGAGGCCGATTTCTCTTTAAAAACTTGAGCTTTAGGCTCGCGAATATCAATCGACGACTCATGCGATGCGCTCCTCTAATTTTGTACACGACGAGCCAAAAATATCAAATAAGGTCATCTTTTCAGGTCCATTTCGTCTCTTCATGAATTTTGTAATAAGGTGACGCATCTGTTCATTATCATTCAATTAGCGAATAAGGATACCTTTATAATTCAAAAATATGAAGACATTTCTTTCATACCTTGAAAATCTGCAAGCACTTATCACTAAGCTATATATTTCAGAATATTTTTCAAGTTAAACCACATTACCGTAATGATAATTTTGCAGAGAAATTACAAGTAAAATTTCTAATCATCAACGGTACCAGTTTTCTCGAGTTATTTCATTATTACTCATAGAGAAAAGACAATCAACGCTTTAATTCTTTAATCAATCAACTCGTTAATTTCGAAGTCTGAAAAATGATTTCCCATTAAGCTGAAAAAAAAGATTTGACGATATAAACATTAAATATGAAAATCTATAATTAAATAATTAATAATAAGAAAAACGGGAAATTCGTGATGTTCGTTATTAACTTAAGTAAAGTTATAATCGCAAGATCGAAAATCAAGATATCTAGTCTATTCGATATTTTTACTGCTATTTATGCATTTCTGTTTATGAACTCCTACTTTGTTTAAAAGTAATGATTTATAAAAATTTATAAAAAGTAATGATAATCGATATAGATGATTGGGAGACAACAAGATTAAAAGTGTGAGCAGGTATATCTTGCAATAGAACCAAACAATTTACAATAAGTTTAGAAACACTCGATTTGTGCACTCTCCACTACAAAAAGTGATAATCGTTGAGAGAAACTTACTTTTAATCATCATTAAATGTGTCTATTTGCAATATCAATTTTCAAAGTTTTAAAAAATGATGTGTATCAGTTGTTGTACACGATATTCGAATCAAGCGAAGCTCGTAATATCTACGTTCACTTTCGTTCTGCTCGATAACTGCAATTCACACGTAAGCAATTGCTCACCAAGTGCTAACAATAAACGTAAAATAGGCCAAAAAAATTTCTTTTTTCATAAAATATAATGCGCTTAAGTGTAATCTCTGCATCTAACAATATACACTTGTTTCCCATGAAATACCGATGTACAAATCGCGGAAGAATGGCTAAAAAGTACCTTGAAAATTATTCAAACAATAGTTGGCTAAGCTTCATCGATCATTGTACGCTTCACGGTATTTTATGGACGTTAAATGAATCGAGATCATGCATTGGTGGCACCTTTCGGTATCCCGCAGAGCACGTGTCTTTGTTACGCTGTATTAGTGTCGTCGTAACCATTCGTGATGTTCGTATTTCGATATCATTTCTTCATTCTCTTCTATCTTTCCACTTCTCTCTCTCTCTCTCTCTCTCTCTCTCTCTCTCTCTCTCTCTCTTTCTCTCTCTCTCTAGGTTGAATATATAATATCTACGATGATTACTAAAGATAAAGTAGGACAATCGATTTACCCTTCATTCTACAAATTGAGAGTTCAGAATTCCTAACTCGTTTAAAATAACATGATTTTATAGCGAAGCTTCGTTGACTTTGATAGGTACCACTTTATATTCAATGATTTAATATTTATTTTGCCATAAGCATCGACAGATGTAACCATATTGATTACTTTCAAAACCTTTCTTTTCTCCGATGCATTTATTTTATAATGCTCTCAATAATCATGTAGATACGTCTTCTAACTTAAACGAATAAGTAAACTTAACGAATGGAATAAAAATCCTTGCTTCGTTTGTATTTTATTTGCAATCGTACAAACTCGGTACTATTTCTATGGAAAATATAAACAAAATCTTCTATGGCAGTCTTCATTTGTAAATTGTTCGATGAAGATCCGCGATCATTATAACAAAATTACGTAAACAATGATTATACTGCTATAATTTCTTCTACTATAAATTACTCGAGAAGGGAAATATGAAATCTTATATAAAAATACAAAGTCTTAAAGTTTGTTTAATAAGCTTGCATTGAGCGACTGATAAATAGGCATGAAAAATCAGGCTTAACGTGGAAGTTCAAATTATAGTCGACGCAGAATTTGGTAATAAGTCAAGTTCAATACTTTCATTATTGCACATCGCATGTAAGTAGAGACGGTGCAATTAAATTTTGCGCGTCCGTAAATTTATATATCCCAAGTTTTTCATCCGAATCACCGTGGCTGAAAGTAACGCCAACGACTCACACCCTAATTAATACGCCTCATCAAGTGCGAGTGAGAAAAGATCTCTCTCTCTCTCTCTCTCTCTCTCTCTCTCTCTTTCTTATCGCACCTGTGCAATTGCCAACTCGTGACGTGTCACGGTTGCGGTCGAGCATTCAAATTTATGGTACGCGTGCGATATGATAAATGTGATTTCCACTTGCAGGAACGAGAGAAGGACAGACTGGTGAACTCTCGTGCCCAGACAGAGACCCATTACAAGTAAGTGTACTCGATTTATAACAAATACACGTATTCGGAAAAATGCTCTTTCCTTTGAATTCGCCGAGCGGCTGCTGTTTACTCAGCGGAATTAACTTCTTCGTTGTACCCAGAATTTACTTTCGTGTTCGTAGCGAGTCTAGTCGTTTAACCCAAGAGATTTCGTTTACTAACCGGGAAATGCAAATTTTATCCACCGATTATATGCAGCGTTCAAACACTGCAAACAACTATTATTCGTAAATATGAGAATCGCATTGTGACGAGACTCTTAAAAGAACTGCTGCACGTATCGTTGCGAAAGTGTTCTCTCTTTATGAATAGTTTGCAAATATCTGACGACTTGATTTTATCGATTCGAACATCCGATTAAAAAATCCGAAGCAAATATTCGTTGACAATATTCGTCTTTATCGAAACCGCGCGTAATTGTACCCTACAAACGAGCCACGAGATTCTACGATGGGCGATCCACCTTGTCTCGTTATGCGATCTCCTTAAGGACCCGCTTTAACGTCCTTTTCTTTTCAGGAGCGTGTCCTCCGAATCGCCACAGAGGATCGCAAAGACGAGTGCCTCGACTGCCTTGCCGATCGTTTCCAAATCCTACTACAGCGAGCCCGATCAAAGCTATCCTTATTACACCATCTACGACGACGATGTCTCCATTTACAAAGATGACGGTAGGTCTCGACGCAAGGGACTCGTGGCGTATTTACTTAGCCAAATTAATATGATTGCGTAAGAGCGCGAAATACAAGCTTTGTAGAGCGCTCTATTAGGTTCTACTTTTTGAAAATGTGAGTTGCGTAAGTTCTACTTTCTAAAGAGAAGCCCGCCAAATTGACGGAAATATGATTTTTGAGAAAGTCAGTTTTTCACGAAAAATAATCCTTTTCGAAAAGCGTAATAGTCTTGGTTGGGACCTCTACGAGGACTGCTATTCGTGCGATTCGCGTTTATTAATGCTTGGCAGGCGTAGGATATAATTAAGTTGCTCTGTAATTAGCGCGTTTGGGTGATGGTGGCACGAGCCGAAGCCATAATTTTTCTTTTTCAGAGACTCGTTAGTGTTAGTAAGTATTAAAGAGATGCTGTTTAATTAATGATAACATTAATGATAAGCTCAATAGGTTTCGTTCATAATTCAACTTGCGTAGGTGCGTTTTGAAAATATGATTCTTAAATGCCTCGGGCTCAAACGTAAAACATTAATGTAGCGAGTACTGAAATTGGTTACAATTTTAATTGTTCTCGGTATCTTTGTTGGTTTCAATGCAATTGCACCGAATAACTCCGTGTATTATTTTTAAAATGTTGGTCCATTCTATTATAAAATTGATATTCACGTAATAAGGCATTAAAACGACTTATGATGAAATTATTCGTAATCAATAAGAACGTACGACGTCCGTTAAAAACTTCTACGTAAAGTAGTTTCGAGTTGCGGACACGCCGATATTCATTCGCGCGCAACAAATTCAAATCTATTATCTAAAAGTAAAATATCCGTTATGTAAAAAATCGCACGTTAATTATTAGTGAGTAAAGGAAAGTCGAAAATTCTAATTTGACGTGAAGACGTAGCAGACCCACACAGACAGTATACTTCACAATAATTAACAATAAATTACATGCAAATAAATCAGCCTTTTAATTTGACTTAATAATGACGTTATTCGGTCACGATAAAAATTAATCTGATGCTTACATTAGAAGGTCCTATTTTTAACACTCTAATGAATTGCAAAGTTTCGAAAATATAAAATTTCTAATTGTAATGTCTTTTTCGTGTATTACTGACTTATGATAAATTAAAAATTTTAAATATCATCGGTGAATATTTTAAAAAAGAAACTATTGCAAACCTTTGGTTAATTGATAATTTATTTTAATTACATTCTGAAACAATTTATTGTTACGGCGCAGTTATTATAGAATGTATAGCTATTCTTTTCTATTTATAAATACCGGATGTAAGCGAAACAGTGAATTTTGTATCCAACAGATATTCTGCGAGATATTCGCATCATTTCTCACATATACGTAACGTATAATATAATAAAGAGAAACTGTTTAGAAACAATTTGTTGTTGGACAATAAATTACCCAACAAATTTTATAGCGTTCTGTACTCTATTATGAGTACGTGCAATTAAGCTACAATATTCGCGAATGAATATTTCTCGAACTCTAGTAAATTATACGCACATGAATTAACATAATCTTTTTTCAAAGTACAACGAAACAATAAATTTATACATTACTTAAATATTTATGGTACATAATGAATAAATGTAGATTATTGCATTATCATTATAATATACGGCGTGTTTATTTAGTACGTTTATTTAAAGAAAAGATTATTTCATATTTTAAGCCGTAAATTTAAATATTGCTTGAAAAATTAATTTTAAGTACGGAATAATTTTCATAAAATTTTCATATTTAAAACTAACAGTCATTGTATTGAGTTTAAATCGACTACAAAAACACACATACTAACAATTCTTCGTTACGTCTTAGCTATTGGTTTGCTCCATAAATTAAATATATAATTTTCGATAAAGTACCCGAGTGACTATAGCAACTTACCATCAATTACGCAACTGCGCTATTTTATAAAAAAAAAAAAGTAATACATTTTTTAATAATTTGTACCATTAGCGTAGAAAGTATACTGGCATAGTCGTATAATGTTGTTCTAACTAGATGATTATTTGTATATATGTCTGTGCTTTTTAATTAACAGTCTCCTTCAAAGACAAAAAATTGCTGAATCACATCACCTTTTTTTATCGCATATGAATTGTTACGGTACACCAAAAAGTAGAACATCAGAGTTTCATCTGAAAATTTCTAAAAACGATCGAAGATCAGTCCTCTTTACGCGGCTTTACAATCTTTTCCTAATTACCTTATAAAGTACAAGAGGACGTCACCTATTTTTTCGCTTGGCAGATTACAATCAGTACACCGTAAATCATTCGGCGCCGATTCAAGCACCTTTGCCACCTCCTCAACAGCAACATCAGCATCAGCAACAGCAGAACATTCGCGTCGAAGTATCGCCGAGCTCAAAACCTTACTCGCAGAAGCCGAAGAAAGTATCGGTTCACGAGGCCGACAAGTACAACCTCAATCATGATGTCACCATTCAAGACTACGACATTTACGATAATCAGGTACGTGTAGCAGCTGCTGCGGCAGATGAGTTTCCGTTTTTATAATGGATTAACTGCACAGTCTTGAAAAAAGTTGCATGCTCACTCGGACAGGATTCCAGTTCGGAATTTTAACAATGGGCCTACCATGTCCGATAACAATTCGAACATTAAATTGATGGACGATACTTCAAATAACTGTCAAGTAATGAAGTATGTTTAATGTTATTTGACAATATTGTACATCTTTATCAAACAAGCCCAACAAAATATAATAATTGATATCAAATAAAATCATAGAATCGAGCAATTGCGAACTTTTTTTACGCAATCCGTGTAGTAATGTAAAACGACGCATTAGTTTTTAAAAAGTGCTTGAGAAAATTTTATATCGTATAAGCAGTAATTTTCTGTCATCGGAATCTGATACGTGGATTACATATTAAAAATGAAACTTTTCAAGTAAATTGCTTCACTAGAAGATAATTAATTGAGCCTCCGATTTTTAATTATATATATATATATATATATATATATAACAAATAGAACTTTTACGAAACAGAGATTCTTAGATGGCTCGTTTCGTACGAGGATTTTATTTAACTAGGATTATAATAAAGAATTTTCAATCGTTTCTCATATTAATACTAATATAAATTCTTTAATGGATCTGCAGCACATCAGCAAAAACAAATTCCGCATCACCGACGGACAATCTCTCAGGTAATTCGTTATTTATTAATTGCAATATGCTTTTGTAGACTAACGTTTCCATGTTTTTTTCATACCACTGGCTAGAAAATTACACTTTGCTTCAGAAAGTTGCAGATTTATAGTTTTTAATCAATTTTATTCATTGGTAGCGCCTGCTAAATAAATATATATTAAACGTTCATTATTCATTATTTTCACATGATACACACAACCTAAAGCATGCATTTAAAATTTAGTCGTTCTCTCTCTCTCTCTTCTCTATTTATCTATCTATCTATCTACTTATCACTGCCTTTATTGTAATTTCCATTCACTCGATATAAATATTTTAATTAAATTCATATAAATCACTGAATACTTTATAAAAATATTAATATTTTCTAAAACAATAATTTTTACTAGCCAAAAACGCACGATTCGGTACATTTTTTATTTCATTTAAAAAACATAGCTATTAATAAAGGCTGAAGTATCTTTTGATCGTTGAAAATAAGAATTTGAGTACAATCTTCTGTTGGCCTCATACTATTCTTTTTATAACATTTTATCCTCAATGTGAATAACTGTACGAAACGAAGTATAATAATTATGCATCTAATATAAAGAACGTAAAATATTTCTCTGTTGGAAATTCTTTTAATGAGTGTAAGTATTATGATAAATAAATTTATGATAAATAAATAAATAAATATAGACTTTACCTTTCTCACGATGAAAACCATCGTTAGTACACTCTTATGTAATTGAACAGTACAATTAGCAATATTATTAATTTAAAACGTGAGGAAAGTATGATTTATTAATGTAATTCTTAAGGGAATAGAGAGAAGAAAAATTAAAGTGAACTTTCATAAGTGCAGCCGTTAATAATTTATAAACGTGCGATTCTCGCGCTTTAAGCTACAGCACGAAATTAAGACTGCGGTAATTGCGTACTTTACACGAGAAAAATCCGTAATTATTTACTATTTTTTCTCGAGAAAACAGCTGCTCTCTTATATAAAAGAAGCATCGTTGTTTCGATTGTGTACAGCCTTTTCCTTCTACGTTAATAAAATTATTAGGACGACGTTCAACTCTTATCGCCGCTAGATTAATGTCTAAAGTGCGCATATCGTTAATCATTATTCGGATAACTGAATTAAAATTATTATTTTTTCACAATTTCAAGTATTTAATATTCCATTTTATTTCAAACATAATTAGAATAAAACGCGGATGAATAACGCCTTCGAAAGTGTGTATATATATATAGAAAGTATTTATAGAAAACTTTTGGAATTTTCAAAAAGTTATGCCAAAGCATTTGAGTTATAACATTAAGTTGTAATGGCCGTTGTAATGCGTCAAACTGCACAATTGCTAAGTAATAGTTTCTTTCGATCGATTATCCACCCACGAAAAACGAGTATTTCGTATTCGTTCATCGCTCGTTGCTCGCGTCCTTCGACTGTCAAAGCAGAGGTTCGAATAGAAGTCGTATATCGAAAAAGAAGTTGTACAAATCATACGAGAACGCATGATATTGCAATTGATAAAATTCAACAGGCACGCAAATTTACAATGGTACTTTTCAGGCCAAATGTTCTCAGCCATCCAGTGATCCACGTGACAACACCCAATGCCATAATCGATACTTTCATCCCACTGACCACAACAACCCAAAGCCCACCACCAACGACCGCTCGTCCTTATTCCGCGAGCGCTCCACCAAGGTAAGTCGACCCTCGCCATCCAAGCCCATCGGAAATACCAGCTCACACTGTAGAAGTAATTCTCCTCGTCTTTTCGTCTACGGATCGAGTGGGAAAACATTATAAAATAACAATTACGAAAGTATGGAAACGTTGAATGGACGGGCAATAGAGTCGGCAATAATATCGCGTTAACAAACTTTTATCATCTAGAACGCATTATTCTGTCACTTAGTATACATCGGATAACGGTTATAATATAGAATCTTATAGAGTACGAAATCATTTTCTACGTCGAGTCGAAGGCGTACAAATGCCAAGTGTGACAATGATACACATCTACTTGCGACAGGAATAAAAATTCAGTCGTGTGTCTTCGGGCTAGGATCCCTCGCGCGACGCGTGTAAGCGGGTGCATTCGGTGAGGTGATCCCGGTGATTCCGCTCGAGAGTAGAATCTCGTGAGTAGATCAAGCCCCGATGAAGGTCGCGATTATCGCGTTATCGGTCGGTCATTCGGAGTCTGCCCGCGAGACGAAACGCTTACGAAGCCACGATCGCTTTCTCTCGCTAGTGCTCGACACTTTTATTCGCGCGAGTATCGACGCCTATTCTCTCCTTTCTTAACGACCTCTTTAGCACCGTGGGTTTTGGACCAAGTCTCACGCCTCTTTCCCTCTTTTCTTTTGCAGCCGGGGTCGACAGCAGATCAATCGTGGAACGGCACCACCGTGAGTATAAGTCTCGTTCGTATTCTTTTCAATTTTTTTTCTGCCCGTGGTTTCCTAACAAGAATACAGACTGGGGCGACAGATTAAACTTACAATTTCTTTCTTTGTTGAGCGATACGCTTTTGTTTTTTGCATGCGGTGCGCGAAGAAATCTCTCGACCTTTCGACGGAACGTGTTACGAGAGGCCCTAAGGAGTACTCGAGGCAAAAGATTATTGTGAAACTGTAGGCACTTTTTTCGGCGACCCACTGATAAAACGTGTACATTTTGAGCGAGAGGTAACAAATTGCTTTACAACAAAAAGAGTTATTCGAATGGATAGTAATACATGTGTATACCATAGATTTTAATCGCTACTCCAGCCATTCGTTTTATCGATAAGGCACGAAAACTTAGGATTTTTTTTTAAGTACAACCTGCTATTAGCAATAGTTTTAATTTATGTAGAAAGTCGAACGCAAATAGCACTTTGTGCATTTAAATTTAATACGACATCAAAGATTTTAAAATCAAGCGAAGAAAAAATACAATGAAAAATCTATATTTTAGATGAATCTATATTTTAGATTATTTATGGCTGTTGTAGCTACCCTATTTTTGTGTTTATTCTCGTTATTGAAGTGTTGTTATTTAGAAACCTGTTGCATATAAGAATATGTGCTGCGCCGATTTCCATTAACATCATGCGTACGTTAAATGAAATTATGTTCAATTCCTTTCAAATTGGGTGCGCGCGCGCGCCCGCGTGCGTGCGTGTGTGTTCAAATAGATCGCCAGCACAATAAATCTTATAATAAAAATACAACGGCTCAGGAAGTATGTACGGCGTCGAATCTCGATAACATTAGCATATCCGTCCATTGGATAACTCCTTCGTATATCAGTCTCGCACGTATCGAATGCTTGAACGTCTCAAAAATATCTAAATAAATGGCGAAAAAGTGTGCCAGAAGAAGTAGCATGTTGGCAGTTAGCCATTATTCGAAAAGTATTACTCCTATTTTCCCAGTAACCGTCGAGCTCGGAACAAAGTGCTCCAAGGCAGCCGCACGTGCGCGCATCCCAAGAAAACGGATAGCTTTCGATTCTCGATTATTCGGAGGAAAAAAGAAAAGCACCGCGGTGTCAGTGACACAGATGCAACTCGAGACAGAAATAACGGCGCGCGTCGCGCATATCGAAGCGGCGTATTCGCGGTCACTCGCGAAAGTGAAAATAATCGGTCGCGGCATTACGTAAAACCGAGAGCCCGAACGAGTCTGAGTTGGAATTTTGTTTACTTAGGCGACTGCGACCGACTCTCAAGCCCTCCACGGAGATCGTGTCGAAGGTGCAGGAGTTCGTGGACATCTACCGCTTCCCGCCGGTGAGGCCGGCCCCGATTTACCCGACGCCCCAGGTCGACAAGCCTGCCGCCAAGTGTCGCAAGGACGTCTGTCTGCTTCCGGACTGCAGCTGCGGCGGTGCCGACATTCCAGGTACGTAGGGAACTCGGGTACAGGTACTCTCGCCCTTGAACCCGGCCTAGTGCCACGCCCCACGACGCTCTTAACGGCCGGAGTGAGCGTCGATCCCGAGCGATGCGAGACGCAGGCGCTCGTCAAGCGCTCGTCAAGCGCTCGTCAAGCGCTCGGGAAGCGAATCGCTCCGCGGTTCTTGTCTTTTGTTTGCGCCGAAAATGCAGGATTCAGGATTCTAGGGCCTGGACTCCTCCAGCGTGCTCCAGCCGAGTTCGATCGCAGACTTTGAAAAGCTCGAGCCTCCGTTTTCTTGAAAATTCAAAACCACTTCTTCCGCTTACAGCCCCGTTCACGATGCAACGCGAAGGCTCTCGAAATTGTTTTGCTTCGAAAAAACGGGGCTTTTCTTTTCGAAAACGATTTGATCGAGGAGAAAAGAATTGGCGTATTGCACCTTAACCTACCTAAATCGCAAGCTTACTTTACGTATTTCGTTGAATGGCGGAGTACTATCGCATCCGCGGAAGTTATTCGAGCACGCCTATGAGAGATCGATAGTAACGATCGGATCCCCGCTTAAAGATCGCGGATGAGAGCGCCGACTCTTTTAAAGAGTCGCTCGAAATCTAACATCAAAGGAGAGCGGCTGAAAGGGCAAATGAGCAATCGTTGAAAAAGTTCAAGTCCGTCTCGGACGCGTCTTGTGTGCCCTCGTAAAGGCAGGAACGTCGTGGCCAATCCTCCTCGCGCCGACGAAGGTCGCGAGCGAACCCTAGTAGACCTCGGCTCGAGGAAGCTTCTAAACGAGCGGGCGCGAGAGCTTCGACGCAAAGGAGCCTCGCGTTCCGAATGCTGATTTTGACGATCGACCGGGAGTCAAGCGACGCGCGCTCGCACTTTCTCCGATTCCAACGTTATGTGCGCCCGACTCGGAGCCGGACTGCACCGTCCGCGGCCGTCGCCCGGGGATTTGGAAAGTGAAACAGATAGGCGGCGATGTGTATACGCGACGGTCGGGCCACGCTCGCTTTTTGCGCGCCACTTCTTCGAGCGGCAGCTGCCTTCAAGAGTCGACGGAGTTAGACGCGAGTCCACCTACATTCGTACAAGCGCTGGAGATGCGCCTTTCCGAGCGTGAAAAAAGTTTTCGCAAAACGCATTCAATGACGATCGACGACGTCGCATTCGAGTTATGTATGTTATCCTGCTGTTATCGGACGCTTCCGAAGGTGAAGGATTGCTCCGTTAACGGGATGCATTTACCGAACTCTCTGGTGATCTTTCGCGACTAATACTTCTCCTCGTAAAGAACAACTGCAAAAACATTATAATTCTTATAATTCTCATAATTTAGCGATTGTTCGTTTCCATTCCAAACTTGGACTATTTGAACCAACTCGAATAAATCCTAAAGCGTTTCATGCAATTACGCAACATGATGCACAATGCAGCCATCCTTAATACACCGTTCAACGATTTACGCAATTCGTTTCTACTGCTATCGGTTCTATCGCAGGAAAACTTCGAAACCGGGTGGCGATAATTTTTCTTACCACAAATTTGAAAACGATTATGAATAACAAACCTAACCGTGAACAAGAATTATCTCTGAACTGACTCTCCTGCGCGAGCATTTCACAACAAAGCCAACTGCTCATTGTTTTACGACTAGGCCATTTGTCTTCCTACGTGCTGATTTTGCAAACCGCAACTCCTGATACCCTTTGATAAAACGGCCACGCCGCGAGTACGAATCTTGCAAATCGCGCGAAGAAATGCGCGAGTCGGTGCTTAGAAGAGCCGGCAAAAATTAATCTATAAAATCTCGGCGCTTTAACGAAAAGACAAAGCGAGCGTGTTCGCGAGCACTCGGGTGAAAGCGCGAACGAACGCATTGAAAACTCGGACAATGACGCAAAAGCCACTCTCAAGGGCCAAAACTTGGTGTTACGAAAGGAATCCTCGGAATCGATCGAGGCGTGGCAGAAGCACACTCGCTCTCGTTATTGTCCTTGGCTAATAAGAGGACTGGACAGCACTTCAGGCGTCGCAATCGCGCAATTGTTCCAATGTATACGATGTCATTTCAAGAAACTACTCTTGACGCGAGTGTAGCACCCTTTCGCGAGCTCTTTCTCAGTATTCGGCTCTTTCCGATGCGTAAAACAGGAATTTCTATTCACCTTGTCATCGTACAGCTAAGATCTTTATTCGAGAGTAACGATCGGTGCAACGGTTGATCGATCATGTCGAAGAATATCACAAGAGCGTCGCTTCGGTGTCCACTCTACCGCGGAGCTCGTTCCCTAGTTCATTCGGGCTTCCCTAGCTCGGGCTTTAGCGAATACCCGGGAGAGCGGATTTTGCAAGGACGTCCGCGGGTTGATGTCGTGATCGGACGGCGCCTACCGCAACGGTCGATGAATTTTCTTCATTAAGAAAATTCATCACTCGAACTTCGACTAGCGCGAATCCTCAAATCGTCACTGCTTGCGTAAAGTTAACGAGCAATAAATTTTAGATGCAGGTCTCGGTCGACTTCAGCGTTTAACTATCGGCGAACCTGACCATCTCCCGTAAAAACGACTCTTAAACGACTGAAGCTGTTCTAACGTACGATTGTGATTTTGCTGCGCGTCGATCGATGATTGTAAATGCAGTAGAGGGAACTCGTTACTTGGAGCACACACTTTTGTAAACCGTGTATCTTTCTTTAACGAAGTTAATCATTTTATTGAAAGTTTATTGCTGTGGCGTTATACCTTGAAAAATATCTTCTCTAAAAGACATATCGTTTAATCGCTGCACTCGATTTTTCTACGCGATATCATTGCAACCGCGATAGGAGCTTTTTAAAAATATGCGACTAAACGAAAACTAATGCAGCACGAGAGTAAAGTCAGTTAAATAAAAGTGTCGCTCACAAATGCCGAACGAGTCCCAAAGTATTAAATTTGTTATAACTCTATCCAAAAACGGCGTTTCCAAAACATGAGTTCTAAGAAGAACGTGTCCTGCAGTTAGTTCAAAAACAAAGTAGTTGGTTTCGTAGTTCGTAGTTGGTTTATTCAGAAATGAAGACTTCGTGAAAAGCATTTGCACTAGTCTTGTCGACAGGTTAAGACTCGTGCTTATTTCTAATTATGGGACACAACGCATGCAAATAAATTTCACAAAAGCCGTGCCAAAACGAGATTTCCTTTGAAAAAAGTGCCCTCGGAAGGCAAACACTCGCCGAGGTAACGCCAACTCCACAGTGCGGAAGTCACGAATGCGCGTTTTTGTCGCGTCGCGGTCATTGCTCCGTAACTCGACAGCTGTCCCCCACCATTGCATGGAACTCGCGTTCTGGCCAACGATCGCTACGAAAATCGGCCAACTTTCGGATTTTTCTCTTTTTCTTGTTTTCTTTTTGTTTTTTAACCCTTTTTTTTCTAAAATATCGTTCGCTCAATCCAGGAGAAAAGAAATAAACGTAAACTCCAAGCGCAGTTTACAGAGCGTAATTTTTCACCTCGAAACGAACTGCGCCTCTTAAGCTAATCACCGGGAAGTAAAGGTTTTTTCCTTGAGTCTTGAGAAATTCGGGCTAGGCGAAAGTAGAAAAAATATTGAAGATGCCGCGTTGATCTGTCGATGAGGAGTTGGTATCGTGAAAGTTTTTTCCCCAAGAATTTGTCTTCTGGCGCGACTTCTATACAACTTTGTTATTCGACGTTGACATCGAGTCTCGCACTCCCTCTCGCGTCTATGGCGTCCCCCGTTCGACGGACAGTCGGACCCGAGGTACGGATTTTCATACGATAACCCACGAGCGGTATAAATAGCGAGCGATTAAGAGCGCGATGAAAGACGGGAAATCGAGAAAGGTTGCGAGCGCTTAAGCGATTAACGCCGTTCTCTTAACGCCTCGCGTTCACGGCGCACCTTCGCTCGTTCATGCGCCCCGTCAACGGGACCCTGGAGAGTCGAGCGGCGCGGACGAGCGGCCAATTAAATTTGTCACTTGATCGGCAGCGCGCGCCGACCTCCATTGCGCAATCCTTTCATTATCGGCACTCGTGCTGATCTAGGCGCGATACCGTGCCGGAGAAAAGCGACGCCGCGCCCCGTTTTTTTCAAAATCTCCACCACGAGATAACGACTCAGGCCCTCGGGAACGTCGGCTTTTCCTTTTTACCTTTTATCCCTCCGCACGCACGAACTCCTGGACAGCGTTCTGCCTTCGGATTTCATTCATATTTCATGAGCTCCCCGCGCGACTCCCAAGGCCCATAATTTATCCAGTTTTCTTTTTCCACGGATTTTCGAGAGCTCGAGCTTCCGCGGTTTCTCGCTTTCATATTAAAATAAGCTTACTTGTCAACGAGGAAAACTAATTCCCTTGCGTAAAGGAACGCCCGCTTGGCATAATTTATCACTTATCATTATCGATTGACAACTGCTTTTCACGTGCAAAAACAACAAATACAAGTCTAAGGTTGTATCGATGCAATCGTATTTCTAGTGTAAAAGCGACAATGTTTTATTCCAATATGAATTTCAATCCAATTTAGACTAGATCTCGTTTTCGGCTAGACTCGCCGTCTCTCGTTGCGAACTTTTTTTCTTCTTTTCGCCAGCCAAAGCAAGCGATACAAATTTTATTGGGTTTTTATATCTGGACGCACGAGTGCGGCAGAGTCACTCAAAGATGTAATACCTAGCTCGACCAAGAACACCGAATTGTTTAATGAATTTAATTGCACGTCCTCGCTTTCGTTGCACTTTTTTATCGGTGAAATCGCGCCGCCGCAGAGGAACCGCCCGATGCCCGGGAAGAGTAACGCGGTTGCCGTAATGTTTTGTGCGAGTGCACCAACGATCGTTACGTTCAATTGGGTTTCACCTCCGCACAAGAGAACAGGAAATTGGCGAGGCATTTTTTTCTGCTTTTCGTTGCCCAATCATATGGAACCATGCTAGGATACGCCGTAGAAGCGAAAAAAGACGTCGGTTTTTTACTTCGAAAGTCGCGGGCGACTTTCGTTGACTTTTTATTCCATGGTCCCTAATTTTCGTTGGTAAAAATACGTAAATATTGTGTAGTAACGGCGCGGTCACTTCAAAGTTTTTTCGATTTAAATGTATACTTTAAATTACTTTAGCTGATTGCGCGGTCTGCATTCGACAACCATACGTGTAACATAAAAAATGTTCTTCTTATGCAACGACGTTCAAAATGTCCGCTGTTAACAATGATTACAAAATATTGGGTGACTTATTTTCTATTAGCGATCAGTTATTGCAGTAATCATAAACGAAGCTTAACAAAAGACAAAGACTTTCCGTTTCGATGCGTCGCACTATACCTAATTAGCGCTTTTTGCTAATTTAAACGTACTTCAAGACTTTAGCAATGTCTAATTTTTTTATTTTTATTCATCTTCGAGTTTACATCATGTTTTTTGGAGGATTGTTTTAAAAATAAAATTTCTTATGCGTAAGTACATTGACCGATTAAGACTAATTTTGTTCGAAGCTTGAAACTTTTATATCGGAACTCTGAAAAGCCAATGTAAATGACTCCAATGTGGAATCAAAGTTATTGAAAATTCGCTAAAACGACAAGTACATTTACTTGCAAGCATAACTTCTTTTTCTCCCTCTTTTGTGCTGAATAAAAATCTGGCAATGCTCGAAGCACTTTTGAAGGTAACGTTATTTTTGTGTCAACGGTATTCAAAATGCCATTCACATTTGTAATATGCTCGTAAAATTTCCCAGCGAATTTTCAATGAACAACAGACTTTACGGCTTTACCTCGTTCGTAAAGCTACGCTTAAGCAACCAATTGCCAAGGTACTCGATTCAAAATATAAAAAAGACGTAACATGTCCTTTATATTCTGATGAAGGCAGCCACCATTGTAAAGTAGAATAATACCCGAGGATTATACGTGCCCCTGCATTTGCAAGAAAAGCGAATGATAAAAAGGGGCATCTGTAATACGAGGCAGGCGCTTGCGCAAAAAACGTCCGAAGGAACTGATTAGAGTGCACGCGCGTGTCCACCCACCCCTCTTGTTTTTGGGGTGGGTCACGACGATGCGCGTCGCGCGTCGCTCGGTCGAACTCTAGGTGACGTGCTCGCGGACGATACGCCGCAAATCGTGCTGCTGACCTTTGACGATGCCATCAACGACCTCAATCGGCAGCTGTACATCGACCTCTTCGAGAGCGGCCGGAAGAACCCCAACGGCTGCCCCATCGGCGCCACCTTCTACGTGTCGCACGAGTGGACCGATTACAGTCAAGTGCAGAATATGTACGCCGACGGCCACGAATTGGCTTCGCACACGATCTCGTAAGTGCACCAAGTACGAGACTGATGTCGATGCGTTGCCCTCACCTAGCGACGAATGCACGGATGCAAATTTGAAACGGTCGATCGACAATAACGGGAGTCACTCGATATTGGCCCAAGCCTTGATACGTCCTTTTAAAATTGCTCTTCTTTTGATTCATTTATATGCCATTTATATTATTAACCTACCGATCGAGCGACACGCGCTGTATAAATCAGCCGTCAAACCGCGTGAACGCGAGCGACCACTTCGTATGTCTGTTGGAAAAGTTGCCGTGACAAGTTTTTAAGGACTAGGTTCGAGCGTCGTCGTCAACCAGTTGTGCAATTTTACAAGTGCCTTGATGAAAAGTTTAAACATATTTTAAAGCTGCGGCATTACGCGATAAGTCAGCCATTACGAGCCATTCTCCGAAACGAAAGGATTTTTAGAAGGAAACTTTCCTCGGGCTTTTTACGATAATCGGCCGTCGATTATTGCGCAAGAAATAAGGTCGCTTTTCAACCGCAGTGCTCCCATTATTCGTATCGATAGCCCTAGATAATAGATTCGATACACCTGCAACAACGACACGTGGTTACGATTGAGTTATACACAATCTCTCGACATAACGGTCTTATCCGAAGCCAAAAAATAGCGTTCGCCTCGAGCGCCATCCCCGCCCGATTGACCGAGTCCGCGATTTCATGCTTCATTAAGGACAATCGGTTGGTCCCGCTCGACAGGAAAGCTGATCGATCGCATTCCTAGTGTTCCGAGTGTTTTAGTTAAGCAAGTATTACTTGCCTAACTAAAATTACAGGCACAATAATTTACTGTTTTCATTTGGCGTTTCGGCGTATTATTATTGCAGTATCGGGCGTTATTCCAATTTGGTAAAATCGTTAATATCGATAAAATGAATTTTAAAATCTTCGGCACAAATCCATGGATGATTATTAAGGTGCACATTGACACGTGTTGTAAATGCGCGTACATTGAGAATTTCGTACGTTGAGAAGCGAGTCGACGAAAGTAATTCAAAAGTTTTCTATCTTATGAAATATCGCTTCTAAACAAATGCCGTGAAAGTTTGCATTCGACACCTTGAATACAAAGAAGTGCGCACGAAATAAAGAAGAAAGGGATAAAAAGAAAGCAACGCGAAGGATAAAAGCAGTTTATGATAAAGCGGCAGGATCTATGCTTTTTCTAATAACTCGAAGATTATTCGCTTAAGAAGTATTTGCCGAGCTTCGAGCTATACAGCTGCAATTACAGGTTTCCCAGCAAACGCAAAAGCAATTTTCTAATTTAGCGTTGCGCAACGCGGTGCATTTAAATGTATTGGCTCCCCAAACGATGTACTTTTTATCGCGACGCAACAAAAAGTACACAGTTCAAGCTAATCGATAAACTGCATATCGAGCCGCGATCGTCCATCAATTTAATTAAGAGGTACATAATGACCGCACTAAGGGGAGCCTGAGTGCAGCCTTAATTTCGCGACGCGATATTCGTTGATACTCGATCCGCCAACATGCACACGCTTGATAAATCCAAGTCGGCGGTTCGACTGCGAGGTAATAATCGGTCGCCGACTCTAACGCGGAATCGGAAGTGCGCGGATACGTGCTCGCGTGAAATCGGGGATCGGCCTTAGCCGTTGCATTTCGTTACATATCGCCGCGAGGGAGCGAGAGCATAAGTTCCGGAGGAGGACCGCAAGTACGTGGACTCGCTGCTGTTGCTGCCGCCACCGCCGCTGCCGTTACTGTTCCTGCTGACGCTGCCTCTGATATCTTTTATGTGTTGGTTTTTTCATCAATCGCCTTTCAGCTACCATAATCACTTACGCGTCATAAACACATCTGTATATCTATCTGTACAGTTAATTGTATGTGTATGCACATGTGTGCGTGTTCACCATCGCTACAGCGCCACTCGATTTCTTCCTTGGGACGTTGATTTTTCCGAACGTCTCGCGCGGTCGCGATGTGGATCTCGATGCTGTTCGATGCCTCGTCGACGCCTCGTCGACGCCTAGTCGACGCCTGTCTTCGAGTTTCGTCCAAGCTTCTCTTATTCTTCGCCACTTGATCGCTTTTCTTTCTCGTTTGTATTGCCTTTGTTGAATAGATACATTTGAACGGGATAAATCTATAAAAATTAAAGCTCGGAACATTTTAACGTACCTGCAACGTCTTTTCAGACATCAAATAACATCCACAGACAACTACCGAGAGCATTTCGTAACTTCAATCGCTTCTCATTTGGCTGATAAGCGATTTATTAATATTAATAATGACGCGCTGATACGCGCAGCAAGAGAGTCGAGATTATTTCATTACAATATATGGCTAACCATAATTACTAATCCAATGAAATCTGAGCTCTTGTGATCTAAGATCGTTACGCGTTTCACTTTCTTAAATCGTACGTATCAGAATGAAAATTCTGCTCGTTACGAATAAAGTTACTATTTACATAAGACAATTTATAATTACTCTGTTTTAGTACTTTTGTAGATTATGAAAATAAAGCGAGTCATTTTGCAAATATAATCTTCTCTTTGTGCGATAAGTCATGTACCAAAAGAATTTATTATTTTATTACTTTGAAAATTTATTAATTTCTTTTGACACTGTAATCCACTCTTATAAGACCTTTCTCGGTAATTTCTTTGCACTAGCATTATGATTGAAATAGCAGAGAAAGCTGTAATATGTATAAATTAAGTCCTTAGTCAATTGCATATCCGAATCCCGGCATTCATACTTATAAATTATGTGACCTTAAGTTATACGTCTAGCTTTCTCTAGAGTGGAAAACCATCTGCAGTACGACTCGGTTGCGTGAAAAATCGTACTCTACATTTCGAATAGCTTAAAGGGAAAATCCCGTGGCACGAAATCTAGCGCGTCAGAAATTGAACGTTTCTAAACAGCTGCTCATCAAAATGAGCTCTTTTCCATCATTTCGCTTTCCCTCAAAAGTACTCTGTTACTCTGTTTAAGATTTATGTACCTCAAGAAAGAGCATTTTTCAATAATTGCACGAAGCAAAGAAAGAATAATGCGCGGAAACTTGGATCCGAAAGGATCTCCGCGATAACAATCGAGAGCGAATCTCTGATATTGGAAAGAGGAGGAGGTCGTCGACGTAGGTTTTGCCCTCGGGCATCGACAAAGGCAAACAAGACGAAAAAAACGAACGCAGTCGACGTAGAATCCACAGAGCGAACGCGAGATGTTCCCGTTTGCATAATCCGGCCACGTCCGCCGAGGGAAATTACGCCGCCCTGTACAACTTTTCGCGCTTTCAACACGTATCCGAAGAGTTTCTCGCGCAAGCTCGCATTCGGATGCACGAGCCTCGCGCTACCGTGGCTCTCTTATTAAAATAAGAAAAGAAAAACCGAAAGAAGATAAATTAAAAAAGAAGCGCGTCATCGTGATGCGCGCGCGCGCGTTTTCTCTCGGCGGACGTGGAGGCGACATACTCTTCTTGCCACACGATACTAATATATCGGGGCACTAACGCATTTTGTGTTTTTTTTTTTTTTTTTCTTTTTTCTCTTTCTCTCTTCCTTCTCTCTCATTCGTACATATACGAACACGACTCACACGAACGCGCTCCTCAAACTCACGTGTACGTCGACTGGCCACCGCTACAACCTTCCCAACTGCGTGACAAACTGCGTGACACACGTACGCGCGCCAACCGCCAATGGACGTAATACTCGTGAACCACTACGACGACCATCGCATCGACAACGATCACGACCGCCACGACAACAACGACCTTATAAAATAATAGGAGAGTACCTGCCGGAGGAGATACCGCAGATCGTGCTGCTGACCTTCGACGACTCGGTCAACGACCTGAACAAGGGCCTCTACGCCGACCTATTTGAGAAGGGCCGGAAGAACCCCAACGGCTGCCCCATCGGCGCCACCTTCTACGTGTCGCACGAGTGGACCGATTACAGCCAAGTGCAGAACCTGTACGCGTCCGGTCATGAGATCGCCTCGCACACGGTCTCGTAAGTAGCGGACGCTTCCAGCGGAAGATCAGCGATATCATTTATTCCTGGCTATTTCGAACTGACTTTCGTCACCGCTCGTTGTGCTTCTGGCTCCGCTTGCGCTCGCTCTCTTCGTCCCCGCTTTGCACGACCCCTTAATTCATTTCGCACGAGTCCCATCACCGTAGAAGCATTTCTTCGCAGAAAAGTCAGTGCTCGCCTTCGAGATACTGTTTTTTGGCCCTTCTTACTCTCATTAACGGCGATTCGAAGGAGGCAAATGCAGTTTTTTCCTTTTTGTTTCTTTTTTTTTTTTTTTTTTTTCTTTTTTTCTTTATTTTTTTCTTTATGTTTTTTTTATTTTTCCTTTACGAAGTAGCGTGACTTACCTTGGTAGGAACGATCGTCCCCAATGACGTAGAATTATCTGAGAAATGTATAATAGTTAACGTGCAAGTTTAAAATGTAAGCAGTCACAGTTGGACTTTGAAATTTCCATCGTGAAAAATGTAAGCGCGGTAAACGGATACAAAACGATCGAGAACTCCGTCACAATAATCCGTACCAGAAATGTCAGAGCTTCGCAAGTAAACTCGGTGCCCACGCAAGGGGCTCGGGATGCGCGGCGCACGCGCAATCATGGATTGAGCTCGATCGCCCATAAGGAGCGGAAAAGGAAGCGGAAAATCGAGCCGAGGACGAGCAAACGCGCGCCTCCCACCCCGACGCCTCGGCTGTCGTCGGCCTTGTTATTAACTCGGAGACGCTACGAAAGTTGTTATCGCGATATTAGCCGACGATCAAAGGCACCGCGTGGCTACCGTAATAGGGAACGTTAATATCGACTGCGCATAGGTTAAAGGTAAAGGATCGAAAATAAAGCGAAATAAAGGGCCGCTCGTCAACGCGGTGTGTTAAATTCGCGAAGCTCGTTACATTCGTGGTTTAGATTTTTGCAGCAGTCATTAGCGCTGACTTCCTGTCGCGTTAAGTATACGTTGATCGCGTTCGCGTGTACTTGGAGTATATTTTTTTCACTCTCTGTCTCTCTCTCTCTCTTTTTCTCTCTGTCTCTCTCTCTCTCTCTCTCCCACCCCCCTTTTCCTACACTCGCACAGGCACAGTTTCGGCGAACAATTCTCGCAGCGAAAGTGGTCTCGAGAGGTGGCCGGACAACGGGAGATTCTGTCCGCTTACGGAGGTGTTAAATTGGAGGATGTCAGGGGAATGAGAGCTCCTTTCCTCTCGGTGAGTATTCATTTTCAGCAGCGCTCAACCTTACCGTACGCACTTTCGTGACTGACGTCAATGCCGGCTTATTCCACGGCTTATTCCACGGCTTATTCGACTCTCTTATTTACTCTAATTCGACGTTAATACGGCTACTTTTTACCTTTTGCATTCTTAATAAGATACCGGTGCAATTTTTCATTTTATAAAGAAGTAACGAACTTAAGGAAGTAACAACAACGCTTAGCCTTTTGTAGATCTCACGGCTCAACGGTAAATGGTTTCAACATAATTTAAATCGAGCGAGTGCATTAGTTCTAAAGTGCATTGTTCGAATACTAGCAGCATTCGAAATGAGAACTTTTGATGCCTCGAACGTGAATCATCTACGGCGATGCCTTCCCTCTTTAATTACGTACTCACGCAGTCGTAATACCACCTTATAGTAGATCGTTTTAAAGCCATTGGTAAGGACGCCACAAATACAACACTTAATAATGATAAAATTGTCAAAAAATCATCATGGTCATTAAAAAGACCAAATTTTATACGCCTTGCACGCACGCGTTTATTGCCTTAAAGTAAATGATTTGTTGCCGAGTATTTTTATTTGTCGCGGCACTCCAACCGCTTCGCAAAGCATACAATTCCTAGACGTCCATAAATATCTTGGAGCATTTATCAATGAAATTAAAAATTGAAAATAAAGCGACGCGTTTGTAATTTGTAAAATACATTCGGCCTTGACGCTTGCTTACAAACAGCCGTTCCATCTATCTTCCCCGCGAGCAATTACCGATTTACGACGTTGTTGCACCGTCCGACGAAACACGAGAGTCGTCGATGGCTCTCCGAATTTTCACGGGCTCCCGGCCCAAGCATTTTCAAATGCGTTCGTTGCACAACCGGCAAATCACTCGGCGCGTAACTACTTCTGCTCGATGGCTTCGTCGCGCGAAACCCATGGAAAACGATAAACGAACGAAATTAAAGCCCATGTTATCGATCGCTACGCCTCGAGAAACGCGACGGTATTTCTCAAGTCTACCTATCGCACGCCCATCATTATCGCGATATTAAAAATCTGCGCGGTTAAAAGGTTATCGCGTGCGCGAGAGAAATGCAGGATGACGCTGACGTGCCTCGCCAATTTTTATCTCACGGCGATCCATCTCTCTCTCTCTCTCTCTCTCTCTCTCTCTCTCTCTCTCTCTCTTTCCCATTCACTTTAACGATGACTATAACGCGAATACGGTAAATGAAGTAGACGTACGTACGCGAACGCGATAAAAGGAATGCATTTCACCATTTCATGTAGCTGATGAAACCTCAAGTGTGGCAACCGAGCGAATGAAGCGTCCTATGGTTCAAGGACTGTTTTTTCGGTCTTAATAAAGTTATGGTTCTTCAATTAGTTTCGAAAGACTTGAGGAATTATGGAATCTTTTTATGCAAGTTCTCATAGTTATTGCTCCAACCAATGGAATTAGAAGGATATATTTTGCTTGTAAATTCTATTAATGCACTTATTTCATTAAGAAGGTGAAGACCGTAAAATTATTTTGAAAACCATTTGCAAGCGTTCACTAAACATTCACAAAGCCGTAATTTAAATTTATAAAAATATTGTCTTTTATTCATTTTCTTTTAATAATTTTTCTCTTTACAACACATTTGCACGCAAACACGTGCGCGCATTATGTTACTTATTTCTCTTAGAAAGTGTTAATTCTATCGACCACTGTACAGCTCACAGAACTAATTAACGAATTAATTAAAATATAATTTATACGTAAATATAATAATAAGTGAAACCTGATGCGGTACGCGTCAAAATACAATTTATAGCGAATGAATAAACGAAAATATACTACTAATTACGATTAGTCGTTGAAAAATGGCGAAAAATATTAAAAGGAATAACCAAGAGAATAACCGCTAACCTCGTGAACACTCGAGGCGATCTCAGTGAACGACGCGTCGGACTCCTTCTCCGGAAAATTCGGTTAATCTATAAGAACCCATGAACGAGATTTCGATAAGCGGAACTGGACACCGAAACGGTTCCCAGCCCTTGAGAAGCGGAAAACAATGAGCGCGACGAGTTTTGGATGTACTCTCGTAGGTCGGCGGTAACAACATGTTCAAAATGCTCTGGGACACGAACTTCACGTACGACTCGTCGATGCCCATCTACGAGAACCGGCCGCCCAGTTGGCCCTATACCCTCGACTATAAGCTCTTCCACGACTGCATGATACCGCCGTGTCCAACGAGGTCGTACCCGGGACTCTGGGAGGTGCCGATGGTCATGTGGCAGGATCTGAACGGTGGCAGGTGCTCCATGGGAGACGCCTGCAGTAATCCACCGTCATCCGATGGCGTCTACAAAATGCTCATCAAGAACTTCGAGAGACATTATACCACCAACAGGTCGGGATTGATGTCGGTTTTTTTTTTAGTCCCTTAATAAGCCAGTCATAGGACAATCGAGGCTTATTCAAATAATGAATAAGATTACGAGACACTGATTAGTGGAAATTTTACATAAATATTTGAGCAAATTAAAGGCAACGATTATTTCCTTTTCCGATCCACACAATCGGCCTTTTCAAGCCATCAACATTATAGTGTCTTTTGGGAGTTAATAGTTTCTTAAGATCACAGTATTTATTTATAAAATGAAGAATTAATTGGGATCAAATTAATAAAAAAAAATAAACTTTAATAGTTGCTTTTACTTTCAATATATTTTTATTCCACCAATTACTTTGCAGTCTGAAAAACTAACGCTTTCATAATAGTAATGAAACTACCTTATACTGATAAATTACGTAATGTAATGATACACTACAATAAAATCTTAATTCTTAATATCTTCCGTTAACTTTACTTTTTTGTTAAAATCCAATACGATTTTACTTAAACATTTTGCTTTAATAGCTGTAATTTATACGAAATTATTTATGATTTTTTGTTTCCTTTTTATTTCTTAGTAATTTCGGACAGTGAAAACTGTAAAGAATGTAAAATTAAATATCCATCTAGGAATTAAAGCACTGCTCTATCATGAAGTAACATTGGCACAAGAGCATTATTAACCGAAGAAATGTTAGAATGATATATATAGAAACAGTATTATAAGAGATAGAAAACTTGAATAATTATCAAAATAAGCCTTGATATGTTATAAAATGTCATTAAATTAAGGATTTATAATTATAGAATGGTAGTAAAGAATGAAGGTATTTCAAAAGGACCTTTAAAATATACAGGAAAACAATTCTCTAGCCATATAAATTAAATTTACAAAATTTATTAAGAAGGTCGATCTAAATATTCTTAGATTATTAAACAATTTAAATTTAAAAATAGCATTTTTCGTAAAAGATATTTAATCATTGTAGAACAAAAGTAATTTCCCACTTGAAAATACGTAATAGAAAGTGAAAAGAATTTACTTACATTTTCGTACACTTATCCAGTATCGCAATGTAAAATATAAGTTTATTATTCTATATTCCACTGTGCAAAATATTTATTGAAATTAATATATTGGAAAACTTATTAATCAATAGTACATTTAATGTTCGTCAAAAGCTCATTCGTGATGACATCAACTGCAACGAAAATTACATCTCGAGATGCAATAACATATTTAATATAACGATGTTGACTGTAACAAAACAAGCATTCTCATTTAGAAATTTATTGCAAATTACAAGTCGATTGCGTAAATGCACTACATTTAATAATAAAATTTCTAATTTTGGAAAGAAAAATCTTACGATACTCACATAGTACATTCTGTTAGTTCATTCGGGAAAAACCTGTATCACTTGCTCGGTCGATATAAAATATTATTTTCAGAGCACCATTTGGTCTGTTTTACCACGCGGCATGGTTCACTCAGCCGCACCACAAGGAAGGTTTCATTTCGTTCCTTGACACTATTGTTGCCATGGACGATGTTTGGATTGTCACAAACTGGCAGGCACTTCAGTGGGTCAGAAATCCTACGCCCCTTGCCCTTCTCGATAGATTTGAGCCATTCGGATGTAATTATCAGGTGAGCCGGACTTTTCTTTTGTCAATTTCAAATTAACTTCGTCTAGCTTCAGGATATCGAGTTTTCTAATATAAATTGAAGCTCTCACTTTTATTTGCACTTTCGCTCGAATCGTACATCTGACATATCATTAGAAATGAACTTTTCTTTGAAAACTAATTTTAACAATTTGCTAAAAATTTGCTGATACGGTGATACGAGCCAATACATCAAAATGAACATGAAATATCTCCAGTAAAGCTTATTCTTCTACGTTTAATGATGTAATTAAAACAAAGATCGATCGCGTACGCACCATAAAGAGCCACAAAGAATATTTCTCAGAATTATATAACAGATTTATACGAGTTATAAGCAATTCCTAATCATGAACCGGAAATCAAAGGGCGCGCATAAAGACAAACCTCTTCTCGTTATTCCGAAACGTAGGACCGACCGAAAAAATGCAACAACCCGAAAGTTTGCAACCTGTGGCACAAGAGCGGCGTGCGCTACATGAAAACGTGCCAGGCTTGTCCAGATATCTACCCATGGACAGGCAAGACGGGCATCCGCAGCAGTCGCATCGACAACGACATCGACGGCCACGAATGAGCGACAACGACACCCGGGGTCACTCGTCCAGAGAGACAAGAGGCAACGAGAGAGCGAGAATGATCACAAAAACCTTTGCAGGGGGTTCGCTATATACCTTTAGATATTAGACATGTTTCTTAGGTGTGATCTTTTATTAGCTGGACTGTGTGGATCTAGACGCTCAAATCTGTTGTACGCAGTTTATAATTTACTAGATTATTATCTACTTTTATCTGGATGTCCGACTCAGTGGCGCGAATCACTTAGTCATATTACAATGGTAACTCGATAAAATTAGATGATTTTCGATCGGGATTGGACCGCATGATACCCGAAATTTTCGTTTCGTCAGACTTCAGGGATTTTTGTGTCTTCAAGGCCTAAAGAGATTTCACTCGTTTGCTAGTAGCCAGCGTCGAAAATCGTTAATTGAACATACAATTAATCCTTGAAAATCGCACAATAGAAACGAAGAGAATGCACATATTTTTATAACCTTAATAAAATTTCGTCAGTTACGAAGAGATATTTTAATCAAAATAACGAAATTTCATATTGATGCGAAATCAACGTTAAGACGGAAAAGTTTTAATGTAGCGTATTTTTCATCGAGCGTTATAATATGTTATAATCGTTCTATACAACGTCGCAACTGCGTTACAAAATTCGCAATGCTAAGAAAATAATATACAACGACTATTTCCATGTTTACTGCATTATAAAGGCCAAATTCGTGGTTTAAGAAAATACAGAATTTCCAATAATTACCATAAAATTAATATAGAGCCTAAAGAAATCTTGCTTTACTTTCTCTATTATATATATTATGTATTACATAAAAGTCTTATTTCACCTAAAAAATTCAAAAACAAAAGAATGTTTTCATTTTGCTGCAAAAATAAGAATCCCATCGAGAGTTATTATCATCCTAGCTGCTTTTGAAAAACACAGCCATTTTTAAGCCAATTATATTATTCTTTGTAATTTCCTTTATTTTTATTATTAAATACAAAGTTCTTACGAGGTTTACTTTTAAGCGTAAACTTTCACGTAATTCAAAATCATAGTGGAATTTGCAAAAGTCAATAAATTCTTTGAATTTGCATTTGCATGTAAATCTATAGATAATTGATGCAGATTGCGTCGCGTTCACAATCTGAATATAATATTTCCACTCTGACTCTTGAACTGTATACGTTCCACAATAAACTTCGTCCTATACTTGAAGTAAAGTTTCTCGTCTTTGTAACTCGGTACTATTAAGACAGCAGAAAAGCTGTCTTATTCTGTAATACTCATTGTTTTCCATTTACTATAGAAGCAGGTGACGAATAAAATTGACTGCGATAAAGTCTGGCTTATGAGAGTCCAGTTTAATATGTAAAAATGATATCTATCATCCGTGCGAAATTTTTAAAATATGCACTTAAATTATAAATAAAGACTCGAACAAGTATTCATTCTTCGGAAGAGCGATATTACCTCAAAAGCCCACTTTTTATTACAAGCCTCAAAATTAACACCTCAACATTACACACAAATATAGATACAATACAAATAAATACAATTTTATTCGCCGTCTGCTCGACTCTTCTGTCGGAGTCCCCGCTAACAAAGACGAGGGGCTTCTTTTAATTATAAACAAATATTATATACATACGTAATCGAAGAATCGACGGGAGCTTGAAAAATATGGCCGCGCCGAGTACGTCACGAAATCGAGATCGAGAAAGGTGGGTTTACATTGAAAAGTAAAAAGAACACGAGCACATAACGCCGATTCGGCCGCCGATCGCGATCGCTCGATCCACGCGCAGCCCGTGGCACGATAATTTTCCCTTTTGCTTGGCAGGTGGTTACGGATTACCTGTTTCCCGATCAACGCGTTGATCGCCGGTCGAAGACGACGCTCTAGTACTACTTCTACTATTTTTAACATCATCATCATCATCATCATCATCATCATCGCCACCACCACCACCACCACCACCAGCACTACCACCACTACTACTACTACTGTTATTACTCTTTCGTGTATTTCTGATTTCATTTCGATTATTTATTTGTTCTTTTTTGTATTACTGATTTTTCTCTTATTTCATACTTTTTAATATTTCTTTCCAGATAAACTTTTTTCTCTCTTTCCTCGTCCTTCCATTTTATAATTTGTCTCTTTTGCGCTCACATTTTTTATTTTTAATTTTTAATTCTTTAATTTTTTACTTTATCACTACCTTATTAATGATAATTTTCTTTCGTCTTTATTTCATTTTTATCAAAAGCCTACGTAATTAAAAAAATGAAAAAGTGCAATTGACAATTTATTGAACATAATATCTGCTTTTGGAAAAGTAGATTGACTCAAAAATGAAAATTGCTTAAAACAATTTAACTCTTATCTCAATTATAATTTCACAAGTGATGTCGTTAAACGGTACCGATGTAAAAATTCGCAATACAATTATAGTGGTGTTCTTAAATGGATTTTGGCGGTTACCTAGAGTATTCTTATATCACATCTTGCTACGAAAACTATTTCATTTAATATAATTTAAAAAATTGCTTTTGATATGAACTTGATTTAAATTGTCTACTTTATAGGAATACATTTTTATTTTACGAAACGTAATAGGAATCCTTTTTTCAAAGGATAACTCTTTTTACTTTCTTCAGAGTTGGAATGTAATGGAAACAGCGCTACTACAATGTGTATCTTTTGTCCTAATTTTCCTCTTCGCGTACTTTATCAAAATTCCTTATCGTACTTTCTTTGTTCTTTATTTTTCTCTTGTCCTTTTCACATTTTTATTTTATTAAGGAACTCACCTAAGAATATTTAATCAGCGAACGTGGCGTACTCGGCAACGAGCCTTGGTGAACTGCGAGTATTTTACGTTACGACTAAATACGCCGAGAGAGAAAAAAGCTCGGACAATGCGCTTTCATAAATCATGAGTTTTTAGTGTCATTAAGTATGTAATAACGCGCGAAACGAATATAGAGCTGCAAATATTCGTTCTAGAAGGGATCGTAGAATGATAATGTAATAATGACATAATGCGAACGTAGAAAAGAAAAGCCCAAATGAAGGTCATGAACTCTGTATTTTTAATCTTTGTTATACTTAGGCATAACTTTCACTCTTCGCCTATGCAATGCATTTAGGTCGCATTCGGTTCAAGTCTTCTTGAAAATTAAAAACAAAGAAATTAAAATGATAGAACATTCAATAGGCTTTTTATCATTAAGACTAGAGCTTAAGACAGTATCGAAATAAGTAGTTTTTAAGATTTAAAACAGAGATTTGATTCTTTGACAGAAATTCTACGTTATTTGAGTTTAATGTAAATATTTGTAATAGACTGCTTCAATTTTTTTACCGTACTAGTTATATTCGCATTTTTAATTTAAAAAAGAAAATACAAAAAATTATATATTATTTGCTGAAAAAATAATTTCCATTAACTCAAATAAGAAAACAATAATCAGAACTTGTCCAACATACAATAACGTTTATCAATCAAGTTTCTCTTATTCTTTAAATTGTCCTCGTAATTACAGAAGATAAGTAATATTGTGAATAAGTTCATTTTCAATGTCTTTGACACTTACATAATAACGTAGTAGGTCATATCTAAAAATATGGAACCGGAAGAGCGTAAAGTAGGTTGGACCAACCCTTGAGATTGAACATGTCAACATCTTGCCAAACTATCGTATTCTGATAGTCAATGTGTTCTTCCCAGTAATGAGCCATGCTATTGTAAGTTACTGCTTTCCAAACCTATGCAAAAATAAAAGAAATTGTCACTGCCTCTCCTCTTTAAATGTATTATTCAAATTTTGTATTATATAATTACATTTTAAACAATTTTTATAAATTATTACATAACACAAATCAAATAAATATAACATATACATGTACAATATGACTTTTCTTTCTTTAAGAATTTGTATCACCCTCACGTTTTTATTCTGCCTTATCCAAGCCAGTACCATCACGTTCTTTTTCTTAATGGCGTATTTTCTCGCCTTACGTAAGTATAAATTCGATATAAAGGTACGACTGTGTAGAAAATTAAAATAAGCTTTTAACAAATAATAACGAGGCTTAATACAATCCGAAATATTCAAAACACTATCCAGAATTTTCATAAGATCACTGATGTCCGACAAAATCAATTCCATTTGATCGGATTTCTTCAAATTAAGACAGCGTGTAAAAAGAAGTAAATTACATTCAAGTATCTGTAAATAATTTATTTTATTAAATTTAAAGTTGCATTAAATGAAATTTTATTATAGGAACATTTCCAAATAAACTAATCTTACAATTTTTCGACTAAGGTCTAAATAGAAATCGTTCGTGAAACAGAAAAACTAACCCACTCATTCGTTTTTTAACAAATGTCTAATTTTATAAGCATTTTATTTATCTAACAAAAGGCATTTGTTAATAGCAATACGTCAATAGCAATTTCAAAGTAGCTTGTTAAAATCTTTCATTTTAAAAAAAAAAACAATATATTTTAACAAAAAAACTTGCATGACAACGTGAATTATCACACAAGCATACATTTTTGTCTTCTTATACGTAATTAAATAAGTGTACAAATTATCGTAACTTTACAAAGCGTTATTATCTGAGAAAAATCATCAGCCTCGAGATCCATTGTAGAGTAATCCAAGTCGTTAATGAAATTGGTGGACAGCACGGCACTTCTGAAAACTCGTGAATAGAATTGAATTCACGTTAGATTAAGCCACAACACTTTCGTAGTCTATAATTATGTATGGTAATAAAGAATTATTGACATACTTTCGCAGCTGCCATAGGCATAATTCAACCGTAAGATGCCTTAAGCACTTGGAATCACGGAATGTACAAACGTCTGATTTCTTGTCTAATTTGAAAATTACGTATTTATTTATATGAACTTCAATCCTTTACCACTGAGTTAGAAAAAGGTTGAAAGTTTTTAAAAAACTCTCTTGAATTTTCTTATCAACGATACTGAATTATTAAGAAACAATAGATTTTCTGCCTTTCAATTATTTCAGAATAATATAGAATTTTTCATTGTGAGTTATTTATAATTACACAACAGTCGTATGTATTAACAATTATTGGTACAAAAAATATGTTGCTTATGAGTTTTACCTGAATGCTCCATTATCATCGTCCATTATCATATAAAGTATTTATTGCATATCAATTGTCACGAATATAACATAGCATTTATGAACAAAAATTTATTCATTTAATTTTCGTATGAAAAATTTTAGCACTAGATTTTTGTACAGTTAATTGAAAAGTATTTTAATTTTTAAGAAATCTGATCTCTCTTTCTACTCGATCAACACATTGGGTATTCAGTTCTTAAAGAATAGAGTAAAAGTACTAACCTAGGATTCTGTTAGCATAACTCGCACAAGTTTCGTAGCTTTCGATGAATATTCCGGCATCGAGCAGCAGATCCATGCAAAGGGCATAATACCAAGTTAAGGCTGATTTATCGACATCTTGAAAAGAGATGTCTCGCAATTGCTGCAACAAATCTATTGTCTTGCAAATTTGTTTCAAACGTATCTTTGCGTCGAATTAATTTCGTGCCATTGAATTGTGAATTATCAAACGTCGATATTTTCAGAGAAAAAAATTTTAGTCATTAGTAGGTGTTTCTAAATCAATACGATTTCTTATCAAATATCGAATTTACCTGTGTTTGAATAAGCAACGGTAATATTTCCAACTCCAATCTGATCATACGAAAAGACTTGGCTAATTGAAGAGCCTTTTGACCAAATTGCGCAGCTCTCTCCAGATAACCTCGTAACAAACTTTTTTACACAATAATGATGTTATTGCGTGCTATTTATGTACATTTTTACATTCATTATTCACAATATAAATTGAAGTAAATTATTTAAATACGTAGTATAATGACCAATAAATTTCTTA
Source organism: Wiebesia pumilae (assembly GCA_018907045.1). Taxonomy (NCBI): domain Eukaryota; kingdom Metazoa; phylum Arthropoda; class Insecta; order Hymenoptera; family Agaonidae; genus Wiebesia; species Wiebesia pumilae. Next base: position 6,681,452 of record JACCHZ010000181.1, on the reverse strand, counting down.
GTTTATATTGATTAAAAATGTGCTACTATAACTTTTACAAAAACACAAAGAATTTTACGTAATGCCGTAGTCATTGATCAATAACTAAATTAATGTATCGATACTCAACCATTAAAAATTATATACTTCTCAAACTAGAAACATATATTTTACTAAAATATAAACCAAAATCGTCGGTTTAACTTAAGGATAATTTAATGTCTTATCTTGGTATTTAGTACTAAAATAAAGCATTTGTTACATCCCTTTTTCGCGTTTTTCTTTACTTTATTTAACACTACTTAATCAATGATTACTTTCTCGACATTTTAAATACAAGTCTTAACTTTATAATTAAATAATTCTTATTTATAATAATAAAAATAATACAATAATTTTTCAATAAATAGTTAAATCAAGCGAGTATACCGAATTTAAGCAATATTTGTGATCTAGGTAACTGGTTTTTTATGTAAAATTATTAGCTTTCATCAATTTAGCAATGTTTATACTAAATTAATATTAAATTCTTGATTATATTATAAATATCTATGTATTAAAACACTTTTATCAGAAATATTTGTGTTTAATAAAACAATAGATTAGTTTAATTTTATTCTAGTTCTCTTGATTATTCAAAATAATAAAATCTTTTGAATACCTTACTTTGAATATAGAATAATACACGTGTGCCAACATGACGATATCTTCGCTATTATTCCAGATATGCTTGTGATTAATTGCAAACAAAATGTATTTTTCAACATGACTTAAAATTGACAAATCTCCTACTTGTCCATATACTTTTACAATTGCTAGATACAATTGAGACTGATCATAAAAGCTATTCGTATCGTAAGTTGAAAATCCAAATATAATGCTCTGAAGTGAAACTAATCTTGATGCTTTAAACTCATTAGTTATCTAAACAGAAGGAAGAATTATTTTTTTATAAAGAAAAATTATCTATAATTATTGTTTACTTACGAAAATAGCTAGTTAAAAATAGAAATAGAAATAATGGAAAAATATGGCAATAGTGAAATTTATTGCTAAAACTTTTGTTTGAACAATCTATGAATACTATTCATTATTTTAAATACATGATTTACCGTCAATATTAGGGAGACAAGACGCAAACACGATGCAATATTTTGTCTTGCGATCGTAGCTCTTTTATTCTTTATATTAGCATTATAAGAAAATTTCCAGTAAATATTTTGACATATCTTTCTATACAATGTTTTATAACACATCAACATGTCAGTAGAGCTAAAATTATGTTTGAATAAAGATAATGCTTCCATGTAATTTGTTTTAGCTTGTAAATAATTTCCAAGAAACGTGTAGGCATTTCCTAAATAAGTATTTTACAATATTTATGTTATTTACTTAACAATATTAACACAAATATCTTATTCATCTTTAACCTATTTACAAATTTCTAAACATTCTTTTATTAAAATTAAACACATAAAATATATTATAAAAATTTATTAAATAAATTTACCTATGTAAAATTTGGCAGCTTAAGTCAATTTAAACTTTGTGACATAAATTTACAATAAAATAGAAACAATTTGTACTTAGTTACAAATGATGGTGTGTACTTCTATGCGTTATTTTCATTCCTCATTATGTATACAACATTTTTAGTACAGATAAGATGAATTTATGTAAAACGTAAACATAGAATAAACCAAATGCACAGCTTATTTTTTTGCCGTAAATAAACTTGGGATTGTTGCAATTGTATATATAACGATAATTATATATTTAGAAACCAAAAATGCTTTAGACGATAAAATTTGTAAAATTTATTATCTTAAAACATTATAAATGACTGATGTACGATTTACATAACTGAAACGTAAAAAAAATGGCTTAACCAACTACCACAATCTTATCTGATACTTTACCCACCAGAATTTTCACGATATAAATGTAATTGTCTCGTTTTTTGTGAATTTAATATCTTTAATAAAGTATAAATTATTCAAGCTACCAATAATTGGTGTAAGTCAAATATTTCAAAAAAGTTTTAACAACGTAAAAAAATACCTCGTAAGGAAAGAATTACACTTTTCTTAATCATTTTATTATATACCACCGGATTTGTCCAATCATTATAAGTATTAATATACTGAAACCAATAAACAATATTACATACATAATAAATGAAACATCATTTTCAAAGTTACATACATCGATTCTTTCTTCTGCTTTAACCAGGAATTTAAGAGCATAACCTGGTTGACCGAATTCAATGAGAGCTGCAGCATATTCCATCATAAAATCAATTATTTCTTCGTTATCATCTATTAAGAATATTTTACGCTTATTAAAACACACGTCATCAAACTTCTTTTATTATTGATAGCCATCTTACCAATATTTTCAATATGATTATGAAGTTTTGGAAAAATTCCCTCGATAATATTAAAACAACGACAATTTCGAAAATCTATTTGGTTAAAATTTTTTAAATGCCAATTCACATCGTTATATGCTATTGGATGAACTTTAAATTTTCTACATAGTCGTGGCATTCCTTTTTTCTTTTCTAATTTAACACTTAACTCATCGTGAGAGCCTTAAAAAAGAAAAGTACTATTAAATAAATGATATTTTTAAAATATCTAGATATGAATCATAAAATGTTAGTAATTCATTAGAAATTCAAACCACGAATTTTCTCAGTTTTATCGAATGTAGGTACAACCGAAGTTTCATTCGGATCTTTATTGTTTACAATTACGTTTGGGCTCGAATCCTTATCATCGCTCTCTAGCAAATTAGTATCTTCGACATTTTCAGTTGGCAGGTTCAAGGTAATAGCATTCTAAAATATTAGGAATTAATTATGAATTATTTTAGTTTAAAAATTAAATAATCTTATAGATATTAATAATATACCAACGTTTCAATCATAATCTAAAAATTCTAATATAATTTACATAAACAACTCTGAAAATTAAATATTAAATAAATTAAATAAATTATGATATGAAGAACTAAAATAGCGCACGAAACTTTAAGCGAGTTACTTAATTATAAAAGCTATAATATAGTAATCAAGCTGGTGCTATTTAGTTTTCTAGTCCAAATATGCGAAAATAGCAATAAAGTTAAGAAAACGTAATTGTCTAGATAGACTATTTTTTGTATATACACAGAACTAGAATATTGCAGCTTACTGAATCGTCGATTCCTGGAATTTTCAAGAAAGATCCTCCACCGCAGGCTACACATTTCCTGGCATAATTTTTATAAATTGCTACAAGTTCTATATGTAACTTCTTTTTCTCGTATTCAGAAATACAAGCGTAAACAGCACGGCGAAAGCTGGAGACTTTGAATTCCATCAAGCGGCAGTGAGCATATTGTGATAAATCTTTTTCCGTTGATGAAACGGCTGTGAAAATAAAAAAACGACGCAGATATAATGTTTCTTACCTTCAATAAAAAGATTGATAATATCATTTCTAAGTTCTTTTTTCCACTATTTTCAAAGTTAGCTAATGATGAAGATCTTAATTGTTATTAATATTATTATTTATAGTGGAAAAAATTTTACAATAATTTCGTGCAAATACGGTACGCATTGGAATGAAATGTGCAAAATTAAATTTACTTAAATCTCTACCAGTATAATGCAATTTATAATACAGATAAGTATTAAATATAACTTCCAATAATAGTTATTAAAATTGATATAAAAAAAATTCATTTAATGCAGACCGAAGGAAAGGAAATGTATGAGTAAGGCAACATCGCGATGACGAAACTTTGCGCAAAATCGTCGCTTAAAACAAAACTCATCGAGTATATAATCGCAGCGTAGTATCTAAACACTTATATAGATAATAAAATATGTAATGTAAGAATCCTTACGGCGCGAATCAAACAAGTGACACCGACAACATATCAAGTGATGCATATCCGAGAAAGTATTCCTTGGCTCGAAGGAGAAGACGGCGAGGTCATTGACCTTAGTGCGGCACCTCTGCTGCGCAGCACATTCGAAAATTCGTATTCGTATCAGATTTTCCACGGCTGGAATTTTCATGGACTTTATTTTAATATTAAACAGAATTTCGTGAAAAAATCGAAACTTTATTTTTGAATTTCAATGCATAACACAAACACATTTCTGTGCGATCGATTGATTTCAAATCATTATTTACTAAAGTACGTTTACTTATTTCATATTTTTAAGCAATTTATATCTCTTAAGATTACGTAATGGAATATCTATTTCTGATTATCTAATAAATAATTTGAAAGCACTTTTCAAAGCGAAAAATTACGAAGAAAAAATTTTGTTGTGTATATGCACGTGTGAATATAATTACTTTCTTGAGAAATTGAATGTGTCAAATAAGCTACAGCCGAGGTTTAAGCTATTTTTATCAATAATTTTATCACTACTAAAATTTAACGAATAGCGATTCATTGAAAAAAGAGCAATTTTTACAATAGAAAGCAAAGAGTCTTGAACATAACTGAGCAAAGGAATAAATGAGCCAACTCTGCTATTATTCAATTAATCAAAGTATAGACTTAGTTTGTTGCACCTGCCGCGACGTTACTAAACACAATTGGTTGAAAGCAAATTGTTTGTCTAAGGCTCGACGCTAAAAGCAAAAGTTTTATAATTACTCGGTAGCTGAGAGAAAAGCATAGTAGTGAAGATGTTCTTCCAAACTAGCAAATATATTATTACCTGTTGCCGTTTTCAGAGACTGGTGATTAGGAATTATTCTTTCCAACATGCTGCGAGCGAACACCTTGCCGAGTATCGCCGCGCATTTAACAATGTCCTGCTCGTACATGGAGAGCTTCGCGTAAATTTCCAATGCAAGAGCTGCGGATGAAAATGTTTACGACTCATGCTCGGTAAATAAATATCTCAAATAACTCTCATAAATGTTAAATAAGTTTGCGGCGTGCACAAGCCATTGTCGGTAAAAGCACTTGGTCGCGGATCATTAAGCCAAGGGTCTACTTACGCGCTTTCTCTATTATGTGCATACGTGAATAATATATTTTTTTATTTATTCTCCTACGCGATTGCAGCAGCGCGTGCACGCTCGTATTAAGTGCTACCCTGGCGTGTCCCCGAATCTATAATAACAGTGCGTAATTAACGTAACTTATTAAATCTCCCGTCAGCAAAACTCTCTACTTGATAATTCATTCCGATTATTTTGTCGAAATTTCAATACACAATACTACGCACAAGTCTTTCATGTTTCTACTTTATGTAAATTCTTTCTGATTGCATGTTTTAGAATTACAAATATTTTTAATAGAAATCTAAATAAGAGTATTGATATCTATCTACATATACCTTTTTTACAACTACCTAACATTTTACTTTCTGTATTCTCTCTTTAAAATATTTATAATAACAATCGACGCTTTTAACGGTTTCATTATCTATTGTCTTAATTAACGTGTGAACCTACTTCGTAGCGATAATAAAAGCATTTTCTAAAATATAAAATTCAAATTATGCATCCCATTTTGCGAGCAAATAATCATATTCATATTCACCTTTAATATCGCGATTTTTTAATCCTTGAGCAATACGAAAATTGTCGTTGGTAAGACAAACAGATACGCTACTTCTTTTGTACCAAGGTGCAGGGGATGAAACTTCTTCCGGAAATAATTGAGATGGAATTCTTGTAACCAAAATCGCTTGAGGAAAAATGAATTTGTCTTTGTCTACTTCCGATGGCGTCAATTTGATAAAATTAAGTCCTCGGAACAAAATCAATACGATTAAAAATAATTCTATCCAACCTGGATGAGTTTTTTTTTCATTTATGAGAAAACTGTAATAATAAACATATATAAGAAAATGAGATTGATTGGTCTATAAAATATATTACATTATCTAAAATAGGGATGGTGTTAGAACGTGTATCTCAAAAGTAAATTAATTCTGATTTATAAGTAAAAATAACTAACATATAATAATTTATAGCAATAGCCTTAAATAATCATCGTGATAATTAGATTTAAAATACAAATAATAATTTTGATTAAATCTCTTCATAATGCAATTCATTTGTCAAAGAAGTATATTATAATTGGTATATTATATTCGATGCTGTAGACGATAATATACAAATTACTCTTCGTATCGTAGCTTATTAATGTGAGACATTATTCTTATAATATTTATATACGTAACTAATGATAATATCTCCCTCCCTTCTTGTTATTAACTATAAACTATAAACAAGAGGCTATTCAAATGCAATTTCAAAGAAAGCAAAATATTGTTACTCGTTTAATTGTATGGAAATGCCTTGAACATCCAAAAATTGGCAAGTTAAAGCAGACAGAGATTCAAAATCCAATCCGGTTAAGGTGTGCCGCAGTAAGCGCTTATCTTTAAAGATATCTATCTCAACTCTCGACAAGTCGTGCCAGGTCTGCGACTCGAGTATTGTCATTGCTATAACGATGTTCTTGTTATTTATCACTTGCGTCAAAAATTGCCATGACATGTAATCCATGTATTGAACGTCATCAAGTAGAATACACAGTTTTCCAATATTCTGTTAACAATATCCACGATTGTTAATGATTTTTTAATACCAGTATGTTAATAGCAATGAATGACCGTTCAGTAAGGTAATTTACGACGCAAATATTAAGTATAAATATAAGTGGAATTTTTTATTTTTGTTGAAAAGTTCAGATATAATACCGAGTAGAATAACCGGTTACGAGGATAAACTTTTTATTAACATAATACAGACCATTTTATTCGTAATGAAAAAATGTTTGAAATTTTATGGCATATTTTAAAAAGTCAAAACATACTGAAGTAATCTAAATTAGACACAGAAATGCTAGTGTCATTATTTTGCTATACATAAGTGAATGTAAATCTGATCTGTGTAAGCGATTTTCTTTTTATGTAGTAAATAATGTAATGGTAATAAAACATAAAAACTGAAGCTCCGAGATATAGTAGATTTTCGAAAAAATATCAAAGTAAATATTAAAAGCAATAGGATCAGATTTTTTCACTGATTCATTAAAGTATATTAAATACGTGTATATCAAAATATGTCATTTACAGATAACTACTTTCATAATCTTCTCAACAATTTTAATGGTTTTGCAATGACGATTCCAGTCCGATTCTGTGACGTATTGCTTAGAAAGCTTGAACCGCACCCTCAAAATTCTGTTCAAATAGCACAATTCATCCAACTGTATTATCTGACACAACTTTTCAATAATATTCTTTTCAATCTCGTCTATCGTTTTACAGTCTTCCATCTCAAGTATCTGATAAAAGTGAATGATAAAGTATCCACGTACATACGCAAAACAGCCAAAGTGAACGGTAATGTAATTTTTCAAGCAATTTGTATTTTCCGTTGATAATCGAACATTATTCTTATGTAAATGATTTTCATCTGATAAAGGTGAATTGAAATTTTTGTAACAAATTAAGAGTGATTTTGCATACCTGTTCCAGAATCTTGTAAATGACTGAGTATGATTTCTCTGCGTACGACGGATGAAGTACAAGCTTGACAACTGTTATTTGTTTTGCTCTTGTGAACATGTCGAAAGCGTCCAAAATCCGGGACTTTCCAATCCTGCTTTTTCCCTACAAGATAAAAATATATCCAATATTATCATACATATAATTTTAACTTTTGATCCAGTCAAATCTATCGTTCGTTTACATTTTACATCTGTACAAGAGTTTAATTTTATTATGTAATTTTATTATATTCTTTCGTAAAAGTAGATAATCCTATAATAAGTGAATTTGCATAGGCAGAAAAATATTTTACTGAATAAAGTTTTCATAAATTGTATTAATTTCTGTTTTATCTTGAGCATAAACATTATCACTGTTTTTTTTTCAATTTTCAGTCGCACGATAGTAAAAAAATGTATATACATTTCTTTTTTTTTCTCAAAATTATAATGGCTAATCTATTTTTAATTTTTAAATTAATATAAAAACCTCAATAAGTATTCCAGTACACGAGCGAATTATTAGCCCAATATCATTTAAAATATCATCAAATATTTCTAATTCTTCAATTCCGTTTAATAATGGATAGGTGTTGTTAAGATCGTACATTTCTGAATTCTGAACTCTGCAATAAATATTTTTTTATGACATTTACAGAAGAAAATTCTATCCATCGTACTTAAACAAAAGTAAAAAAGGAAAAATAATTAATAAAAATATTAAGTATTTCTTTTTTATTTTCTGTAATATATTCTAAAATATCAATGAATATCAACTCCCATAATCTTCGAACTATTAGCAATATTTATTCAATACTTGTAGAATTTGTTACATAATGTGAAAATGATAAAAAGTAAATTTTTATTCATCTAATAAATTCTTAAATATTCACTTACGTATCCTCGTATATAAAAGTAAAAGAAATTCCTTTTTCGAAACCCCTGTAGCTTATCGAGCCTGACCATTGAAAATTACTCTTTTTCAAACCGCTATATATAAGAGTATTTAAATCGCATTCAACCTATTTCAAATGACATCACAGTTGTATTATAAATCTGCTAAAGTATTTATAATTCAAATAAATAATTCAATATTGTTGTTATTAAAACAATACCTTATTGGAGGAAATAAGCATCATATTCTCAGCTCTGATGATCGGAGGACCAATCGATGTGTAGTGACGACGAGCGTCATGGCCAATAACCATACAGCATGCTATACCTTTATCATATAATTTGTATGTATTACCGTTCATTAATAAGCAACCGTACGAATAAATTTTATTTATAACCACTTATGAAATTAATATTTTATCGAGGTTGTAAAAATATGATTAAAATTATGCATAAGTTTCAAAACGTGTAGTCGAAAAAATACTAAAAAAACTACTCCATTTATTTTAATATATTCGTATATTGAAATTTATAAACTGTTCAAGAATATTCACTTATATCAAAATCCTAATGAGATATTTTGATAGCTCCCCATTTTTCAGTAAGTATTTTATGCGATAGCGTTAAACACCATATAATGCACAATAATCTTCAAATAAGTAATATCTTAGATTCAAAATTTTATTAATACAATTTATAAATTTAATAAAATCCTAAGTATCAGATGCTACTCATATCAGATGTTATTCTTGTAACATATTTTCCAATAAAAAACAAAAATTAATCTTATTTCACATCAATTTACAATCGATCAATCCTAAATGGTGAATTGACGATTAAAATATCAAACTTAACTGCTTATATAATATTCGTAACTGTTTATATAAATTTCAGAGAAAATTAATTTTTTTATTGATCAAGCGTTGAATAAAATTACACTTCAATTATGTAATTAAAATTTCATGTATTATATACATTAGTTTATGAAATCGACAATTTATAGAATTGCAATGTTAGTTAGATTAAAAATAGTTTTTTTATATGCATGGTGTGTCTTCCAACAATCTGCAGTTTTCCTCTTAAGAGACAAACATAAAACAATGTTAGTTTTCCATTAAAATTATTTTTTACATATTTACACTGAAGTGGATTATTTACTGAATTATTACTTTTACAAAAGAAAATAAATTACCGCAAAGATACTAAAGTACAACGAATGACACTTTGACTCGATATAAATATGAATTCTTTACTTCTGTGTTTGTATATAGAAATAGAAAAAGTTCACCTGTCGAAACGCCCACGGAAACCTCATCAACGTGTGTCACAGTTTTCAAAGAATATAGCAATTGCCTAGCACATAAAATACCAAATCGGCAATGATTCGTATGCTTTAGGTAAGTCAAAATACCAAAGTCAATGCGAAAGACGATGTGCATGTCGTGTAAGCTTATTTCTTGGATATATCCTACATTTTTGCATGCCCTATAAAAATAGAAATTACTTACATGATGTTTTGTAGATAAAATATGCATAAAAATATTTATTTATATACGGTACATCGAATTCATATTCAAACAAGTCAATCCCAAGACAATGTCTGTCATGCTTTTGTTTACTAAATTGTACACATTATTTTTCAGATGTCAAAGCAGCACAATATTCTTAAACAATTCTCACAATATTCATTACAATCGACGTATTTTGTAAAGCCTAAATTTCTTGAAGTATTGTAAGATAATAACAATAAAAAAATATTATTTAATATCACGTATCTCTTAGATATATTTAATTTAAATATATCAAGAGATAAATTTTGTTTACATTATTAGAACTTAAGCGTTTGATCCATCTGATTAATTATTCGGATGATATTGTATTTACCTATCTATTAAATTAATTATTTAATAGATTAATTAATTATTTTAAATTAATTATCTATTAAATTAATTATTGAATTAAATTAATTATACAAGGTTCTGAAAAAGCTCATTATTATTTCGATGTTTAGAAAAAGCCATAAAGTAGATTGCAATAGTTATAATGATTACTTTCTACCTGTTCAAAAATTCTACCCGTTGTTTTATATATAAAAAAATCTTTTATGCAGAAAATACTATTAAACATTATTAATTTAAAGACTGTTAATATTATTAAAGCACAGTATTAAAATTTTTATTAAAAGAATTAAAATTTATCAACTTTTTAAAATTAAAAGTATAAATAAAATTCGATATCAATATCCATACGAGTAAGGGTTAATTTGTTATTTAGCCTATAATGGATTAAAATAAAATATTGATTTCTATTAAAAATCACTCCTTTGATTCATTCAAGAGTATGAAAGAAACTTCTTGAAATATTTAACTCAAGTACTAGTAATGCGAATTATTTTATTCTGTAAGTTAATAATAAAGAGGTCGTGATTTAAAATTCAAAAATTCTATTAAGAATATTATAAAAAGAAGTAGGTTCGGAAATTGTACAAAGAAATTAAATATGTGATTATTGATAGACTAGATTTATGTCATAATCACGTTGACTTCGTAATTACTAAACAAATTTTTTATTAACATAGATAAATTTAAATATCTCTTGACGATAAAAGAATATTTAAAATTAATTCTAACAAAGCATTAAAAACTTTGAATTACATTCAAAAAATATATATTATCACACCCGACAATTTATTGGAATATGGCTTATTTTCATAAAATTTCAAAGTTAAAATTTATAAAACGATATTACCAGTATTCCTGTACAGATTTGAAACATAACCTCATAAAATATGAAAAAAATTAATAGATAGATTTTAATAGAACTGCACTGCTCAGAAAAATATTTACAAGAAAACAGGACTGTGAAACTAGAAAATGTCAAACATGACATCATCATAAAATAGAGAATCATTATATTTTAACCAATATTGTAAGGATATTAAAATAATGTTGCTGAGCAGAGGCTGCGTATGTAGTTAGAATGGTAAATAAAAATGTCAAATCAGGTTTTAGTATAAAAGCCGGAAAGTAAAAGATTTTTAGCTAGTCCAATGTCAGAATGAAATTTAATATTAAAATGGATTAAATGAAAATGTTTTATGAAAATAATATTATATACATAAATAATAATTAATATGATTCGCACACTTTATCTAAGTCATAGGCAATACTAATTTTTTATTTATCTAAATAAACTTAATATAACTTTATAAATTATTAATTTGTTTTAAATTTATTTTATTTATTATTTAAATAAATAAAGTTTTTTAAGTATTATTTTAAATAATTTAATTATTTAATATAATTTAATATATTTAATTATTTAATATATTTAATATATTTAATATAATATATAAAATTATAATAATTAATATAATATTATAATATAATATATAAAAATTCCAAAATAATTTTGCCATTATTTATATAAAGATTTTACATTCATTCTAATTACAATATAAGCCATTAATGTTAAATCTATTTACAATTGCATTCTAATAATAACTTTTATACTTATAAAAATATTAATACTATCAGAGAAACTTAAGAGACTTACTTTGATATAATTGCGTGACATTCATTAATAAGTAAAATCAGTTCAGATTCGGTACATTTTATAAGACGTATTCTGATAAAAGCTACAGTTACATTTCTCGTTTCAGTTAAATAACTCAATGATTTTTCGTTTTCAATCTGAAAAAGAACAGAATTTAAATATTAGTAAAATGTGTGTTTACAATTTTTTATTACATATTTACCTGTTTTAAGACTGATTTTGACACAAAACTTTTCAAACGGGCATTTAATTCAAATTTGTTTGTGAATAATATAAAACGTCCTAAAAACAAAAATAATTGTATAAAAGTATAATTTTATATTTTTATATAAACGTTTGTATCTCCAATTAGGTGAAATAATTGACGTACAGAAAAAAATAGCAAAAAATTTTATTGTTCCACTATCCATTAAAAATAAATAACAGTATATCTACATTAATAGCTGTACTTGTAACATCACTTGCATAATTGATCATTTTTATACGAGTGGTTAAGTTTATTATTCACGATTTTCAAATGAAATTAAAGATATTTTAGAAGTTATTGAAGACTTGAGCGTATAAAAATTTTAAGTTTGGGTTTATTCGTTTTTTTAAATAGCGTTGTTAATCATAATAACGAATATATCCTCAAGGCCAAGTTTCTAGTGACTATAAATTTAGATTATATATTTATAAAATATATTATATATTTATTATAATATATTATTTAAAATATATTATATTATATATTTATAAATATATAAAAGTAAAAATGAGAAACTTATATAATTATATAAGTTGCGGTTGTTTAGTTTGAAATTAAAAATTATATTAATGGCTTTAAAATCAGACATCGCAATGATTTGAGTAATCATAATCTGTGAAATTTATACCTACGAGTTTTTTCCAATATTATAATGTAATTACCAAACAAGCCATTGTTCAATCTCTGTCTAGCGAAGAAAAGTAAAAGTTACTTAAATAATTAAAAGTTTATGTATCTTTTATTCAATCCATAAAAGTAAAATTATCTTTTATACAATATTTACATTAAAGCTTTTAAATAATTTTGAAAGACCTTCTGACAATTTAGCATTTTTAATTATACATTATTGTTTATTAATTATAACTACTAGAAATTAGACTTTAGTATTATAAGATAATGTATGTAATTAAATTAAATTTAAAAGCTACGTTTTTATAATAACGATACAGAACTTTTATATCTGAATTCTTATTATAACTTTGTTATTTATTATTTTATCATTAGCTTAAAAACTAGGCTTTAATCTTATAAAATCTTTCAATTTTTAACAACAATTGAAATATCAATTACAACTTAAAATAAATTATTGCATAATTTCAAACGTATGTTATTAACTTTTTTCATTTAAAAAATCGAAATAATGCATCGAAATTTTCAAAATATGTCATCATATATCTACCACCGGTACTTTAGTACAAATTCAATTCTAATTAGTTATTACTTTTAATAATATTATTACTTATCTTTTTATTTCCATAAAAACATTAGTTAATCGATTCTTTAAACTTAAGTACAATGTGTGCACATAAGAATAAATAATAATTAAATTTAATAAAAATCTTATAAATTTATTGCTATAAATTGATAAAAGCAGATTTACTAAAACTTCTATGTTTGAATGTATAACTTTTCATTGAAAGGAAGTTATAATATACCATATGTAATATGATAAAAGAAATTACATTACATTTTTAACTGATATTAAAGTTAAAAATTTTTACAAATTATAAATTGTAAAGATGATATGTTATAAAATGAAATGGTCTATTGATAAAGATATTAATTATTTATAGCTACTAACATGTATTTTAATCTTATTCTTATAAAAATATGTAACATTTTATTATAATATATTTATCTTTTAATATTAATTAAGTATTAAAGTATTTTTTGCGACCACTACTTTAGCTCATACTTACTAGACATTTTGTAATGTTCGAAATCACAATAATGTTCAGAAGAGCAGCACTTATAATCTATTACTATTTTTAAAGGCAAAGATTTTCGAAACATTTCTCTCGAATATTTCATAGTTTCAGTATTCTTATAAATATTTGAATCTGCATTAGCTTTTTTGCATTTCTGCCGATAATTAAGTTCTTTCCTAAGGATTTGCAAGGCATCATATCTGTTATGCTGTTTAATTATCTAAAATAATTATTATAAATAATTATTCGAATTTTATTAAGATATTCATTAAAGTAAATACTGTCACAAGTAAATAAAACTAAATCAAATTTTTAAAAAGAATTTTCAGTTAAATTTAGCTTTAATGTCAATCAAATAATAAAAGAATGAAATTTAAAAGTATCCATACATCATTCTTTACAATACACCTCTCTTCAAAGAAATAGAGAGCTATGTAATAAAAAATTTGGTAATGAATAATTTGCAATACTAAAGAATTTTTAAATTTTTAAATTTAGTCTACACTTAAATACGATTTTATTCTATAGAGGAAATTTAATATAAGAATTTGATATCTAACTGTATGAATCTGAGAAGAGTAATAAAATATATTATAATTATAAAAATATCATTTATATGTATGTGATATATGAATTATATCTATTTATCTAAACTCTTAAAAATGAAATTTTTTTTATCATTTATGGTTGTTTTTACCGAAATTTCATAAGAAAATGCTTTTGACTTTTAATCAACACTTAATTGATTTCAGTTAAGACTTATTAAAGAAAGAGAGATCATCTGAGACAAAATTTTATATTAATTATGCAGTTACTTTTAAATTTAGTAGTTATGCATTGTTTAGTAACAAAATTAGTTATGGTTATAGTTGCGAGAAGAATAAAAATGCGAATGTAGAAATCAGCATAAGAAACAAAGTTAATATAGTTAAAGTTGCGTTACATTGGTGCGCTTGAATGATAACACTCTTTGAATGCTAATTAAAATAATAAATCAAGATATTGAACAATATTTAACAAGCTTTGTCACTCCGAAAAATACCTTAACATAAATTTCGTCCTGAATGACGTAGATATAATCGGAATCGGAACAATATTTCCATGCACTCTGATCAAGAATAAGATCATTTGCTAGACACGTGTTGATGGTTTTCTTAACCGACATCACCGCTTCACCGGTAATAACGTAATGAAGATCATCACCATTATCATCGCCGATCTCTGAGAAATTGATATTTCCGGCAGAAATAGCAATTTTTATGAAAACTATTGGAACATATGTATTTTTCATTGATAATCAAGGTACTGCATTGATTAAAAATGGACGTAACTTAATTCTATTTCTAGATTATTAACAGTTGAACCCGATAAGTAGTTTATATAAGATTTGTTTAAGTACCGTTAGTCTTAATATTATTTTTATTTATTACTTTAGATAACTTTTATTTTTTTGACATTATCGCTGATAAAACAATTAGAAGCAGCGAAAAGTCAAAATGTGTCAACTCATTAGCTTCATTGTAAAAGATTCATTATATACAGTACAGCCATTATGTCAGAAATCACGTACGAGTTGATGATAAAAAATATACAACTTTCAAATATATACTACTTTATGACGATTAAAATATCGAAGTAGAACGGGAAAAGGAAATTTTTCGTCGCATCTTTCCATACCTTCAGAAAAGTCAAGTAAATCAAATATTTTTTTGTCTTCCAAATTTTTTATAGCTTCTTTTATAGCAAATGAACAAGATATAATTTTTTTCATGATGTCCTGCATTAAATCTTTTTTATACTGCTTCCAGATTGACAAAATACCATAATCTGAGAAAGTTGAACTCTATTCAGTAAAAAATCTCCATATATTACAGAAATTTACATTAACCTGAAAATTTAAGGACATCCCCTCCATTGACAATAATTATCTCGATAATGGCATTTGTGTACATATTAAAAATCTTCGACAAATGACAACTTCCATCGTTCTGAGCGTTATAATACTTATCAAAATGAAAGTATAAATCTTAAAGAAAATAAACACTGTATATGTATCTTTATTCGTGTTAAATTTATAAGAAAATTGGGATTTTCTTTTATACGTAAGAAATAAAAATCCGAACCAGATATATCTAAGAGAAGTACCGCAGCAAAAGTATTACTCAATAGCTTTTTTTTTTCCTCGAGTAAGAAAATAAGTTCATCAGGTATAAAAGTAGCTAAATATTGGAATTGTCTAAACGTATCATTATTACGTAGAACCTAAAAAATAAATATTTGGATTTATCTTACGTTACGAAATTTAACCAATAAAATATTGAAACCGTTTACTCTTGTATTATAAAATTTCTTCTAACCTGATGTAAAGAAATATTTTCATTTTTAAAAACAGGCCCCAACAATTCCGGAGAGAAAATTTCTTGATTATCTTCGTTCTCCATATTTTAATTATTATTATCTTATAATAATTTTTATTTTACCATCGACGTGAATTCATCGTAGAAATTTCTTGGAATCTTGAGCCGTATACGCTTACATACTATTTTTAAAGTGAATATAGCTAGCGATTGTCAATTCACTATAGAATTTCATTTTGCGAAGAAAAGCACGAAATGGATTAAATTACAGGTACAAAAACATTTATGAATTTTAAATTCTCCATTCGCTTATCTACACATATTTTAGCATATCACGCTTTTTCTAAGCAAATCCCACAAATAAAAAGTCTGCTTTATTAATTTATTTTAATTTTTTTATGGAAAATGCTTTTTCAGCCCCACACAAACACGCTTTCATCTCGTACGCAATCATGCACAACGCGCACAGGCATGCATGCAATTCAGAACTCAGAACTCGTAACTCGTAACTCGCACTCACGGTACGCGCACGTCTCCTTAAGAACTTTTCGTCGTGTTCTCTCTTTTTTTTAATTTCGACCAATCGTTCCAAATTCAAACGTTACAATTGTTTAAACTTTGGACACGTCGTATCTACTCCCGAACCTAACCTACCTACCTCATGACCTAACCTAACTGAAATCATCTACAACGCGTATTTTTTCCTAAAGTAGTGTGCACTTTTAAAAGTGAAAATTGAAAACGAAAATGAAAAATAAGCGCACATCCGAAGAGTGTATAAGTAAATGCTTACGGAAACTGCTTCCCCGAATCAGGAGAAGAAGACATTTAGTCCTTATTTAAGAGCCGACACTCGATGAACCTCCGATGGGGCTGTTGTCCATAAATTCTATAAATTCTAGCTTCTTTCAAATACTTGGCCTACAAACTTGTACTACAAACATAATTAAACGTGATTCGTTTTAGAAATATTTTTATCCGATAAAGCAGCTTTCTCGTATTACTTTTCTAACAAAATGTCTCACATTACTGGATGTTCAATTTGATTGATATATTAGCTATATGTATTGCGCTGTGTTTATTCCATTGGCTTGTTAATTATGACGAATACTTTTAAAAAGAACATAATAATTAATTTATATTGTCAAATAGTAGTAAAAGCGATGTGCCCAAAAGCTGCACATCAGTACTAGTAGATAAAAGATACATGCATTACTTGTGATTTAGAAGAGACGTCGTGAAATATTTATCGAAATTGCGTGTGATACTTTAAAAGTTTACATTATTTTCCGATACTTTTCATTTAAAGCGTTAAAAATTTTTCAAGTACATAAATTACTACCATTACTTTTGAAATACACCAATAAATGCATCAAAATATTAATAATAATTTATTTTCGTTTTAACGAATTTATGCCGTTAACTTTGTACGATGACGCGCTTTATATGTCATGAGATTAAAAATTAGTCGTAAAGATTCTTTACCAATAACGGACTGCTTGAAACGGCCTCGAAGAGCTCATTACACCATTTAATCGTTTTACCGCTTCTGTAGGTTCGCTAACAACTTAAGGAACTTAAGGGCATCGGAAAGTAATATGAAAATTGACACGAGGAATGCATATCGAAGAATGCATCATAATGAAATAAAGCTATAAAAGTGTGGACTTTTCGTGAGTAGGTACAATTCTTCAAAGAACTTGAATAAATTATTAAAATAATTATGTGTTTCAAAATTAGGCCTGAACTAAGCTTGAAATTCATAAAATCGTTGCACTGCAGAAAACTGTTGGACAACTGAAAACGCACCGCATATCTATAAAGAATGACGAATCGAAAGCAGGACAGAAATAATAAGCATCAAAGTTTGTTGGAAGAATGAGAAAGGGTGGGAGAGAAGGATACGGGAGAACGATGTGTACGGGACGAACGACTATCGTGACGCATCCCGTGACGAGTCCCGTTTCTCCCGAGAAGTAAGAGGCTACGAACTTTGCTTACCTCCGAGTAGGTGGCGGGAGTCGTCCTACAGCTCCTGTGCATACTCCCTTACAAGACCACTGAAAAATCTGTAAGCCGTGAATAAATTGCATTATTCTTGCAAATGTAAACAAAATGTAAAGATGTTTAATCGCTTACCATTTGACCGAGTCACGCGTTATCTCCTGTGTCATTGAGAAGAGCGGCGACGATGGAATCGACCACGAAACAAATACGGACATCAAAAATAAGGAACAACGTTTTGATAACTCGCGTTACTAAGCCTGAGTTTCGTATTTATTTTACGTCTGGGTAATTCTTAGAAAATTTTATAAAGTTCATTACGAACATCGTGATGGTAATCGATGATATCGCCGTTGTTGCAGCAGCTAAATCAAGCATCGACAACGAACACGAGATCGAATGTTGAAAAAACAAAGTCTCATCGCTTGGGCATGAAACATTTACTTTCTCAATTTTGCTTTTTTCTTATATTTTCCATTTAATTAGCTGCTAAAACTCGTGCCGCATTTTGTCAAATGTATTTATCAGTCGCGTGACACCTATGGAACTAACAAATGATAATAAAAATGTTCCAAATGATGAGCAATAAGAGTACGTCAAAAAATTATCTAGATATGGATGATGTCCATGCGGCGTACAATAACGAAGTACGGGAATTAAGTACCTAGAAGAAACGCGAAAGAATCGCGTTCCTTCCATACGGCATTTCACGATTTTATCGGCGAATCCAGGGCAATAGCCAGAGCAGCTGAAAACTCGCGTGGGCAGACGACATGCAATAATCGAAACGCGCCAAAGCCATAAACAGGAATTAATTCCGTCCAGTCACGTGATCGTTACCGATACCAACATTCGATCGCGAGGTATCGTCACGCCCCAGGCGACGTTAAATATTTTAATTTCCCGGAAGGCTGGAATATTCCTCAAAGTTGTGCTGAATTTCAACCAAAATACAAGATAAACAAGTATTTTATGGCCGTGATGCAAATAGTTTTAGCAATCTAAGCTTGGAAACAGATTATAAAATGACCAGATACAAAAATGAATTCCAAATAAGCGTAAAATAATTTAAACGTGTTTCATTTTTAAAACGTTTATCATCGATCGATGCTACATAAAAATAAATAAATTTCAATTGCGTCTAGCAATACTACTAAAGTTAACCACGCAATGAATATAAACTATTACGTCACCAAACGTAATTTTTTTAATTGTTCCGTCGCTGAAGTCTTGCGAACCGCAATGACGTTTTCCTTGAAAAACCATACGCGGCGATTATAAAAGCGACATATCAGTATAGATTCATTTGAATCCTATTATTATATTTCAACAAATTTCCAAGACTGTCATTAAAATTAAAAATTGCAATAAAATAATTTGCGTTGTTAAGATCTTGTGTTTCTTCGAAACTTAATCTTCACAATCCAATGTTGAATTTCGATCACAATTGCAAACCTAACTTAGCTATCAAAAAACGACATTTAAACAATTACTAAGACTACTTTTGTTAAGATTAAATAATTAAACTTTGCATGCTTTCAAAATAAAAACCTGCAAATAAAATATGCATCCATGAACAAATTAGCAATTGTTTCGTAAACGAGCATGCAACAATTATAACAATCTTATTAAAATGTAAAGAAAGATAGCAAACGGCATGAATTAATGTAAGAAATAATGTAAGAATGCAAAACCTTTTGTACTCGATATTATTAAAAAATGAACGAAATGGGACGGGTAATTTTCAAACATTTTCCGTATGAAAATAATAATTATACGAATAAGTTTGTTTTTTAATTTGGCTCTCGTTTGATGTTTACATTGATTGTCGTGCGCTTATCCACCTTAATTAACTTACAGCTAAAAATGTAAAGAACGTGCGTCGGCCTAATTTATTAACAGAATTTGATTACAATTTATCAACGCAAGAGTGAGCGTACGCATTACGTGGATGCACTGCACAGGAAATTCATAGAAAAATACTGAAAACAACATAAGAAAAGAACAATCAGATACAAATTAATAATACTTGGATCGAGTGAAGAGGTAATTTTCTCAAAAAAAATTTATTAAAATACTTCAGTCTGTTAAAACAAGTGAAACTTAGTGTTTATACGCAAATGGCGTTTTATCTAAGATCAATGAGGTCGGTATGTTGCTTGAATGTTCTACGAACGATTCTTGAAAATAAACGTTACGACACGTCGAACCACTTCGCAATAGATCCCATTCTACTAAGGATTAACAAAAAAGTTTTCCAAAAATATTTATTTACACGAAACTTGGAATCATGCGTATAAAAAACTCAGCGACGAAAGTACAGTCAAACTTCACCGAGGAAATGACCTTTAAAAACAGCTTAGTCAAATTATCTGTTATGTCATAGAAATATAATAAATAAGGTTTTAGCTGTAATATACATTCTTACCAAATACTTGCAGTTACTTTTATTTTATACATTTTACGTGGCTAAAGATGGAACAATCGCCAAAAAGTTCAATACCTTCAGGGTCTCTAAGCGTTTCATCGGCAATAAGTGAAGGCTTTTGCGTTGTCAACAACTTTTAAGAAATTCGACATCGCCTAGTATTTTATTTCTCAAGTTTAAGTTTACGCGCGCAAACGATCGAATTATTTGAAAGCTTATTCGAGCCATTTGGTGGTACCGCATCACGTAGCGGATATATTGAATTAAAACTAATAATTATATTTTGATTTAAAAATACAAATAATAGTTAAATTCAAAATCGTACGGAGTAGCTTAGGTGTGTCTTTCAAAACAAAAAATTACAGCACCGAAACGCGACGGGGAAACAAATCGTTCGCGTATAAAAAGTTACGAAACACCTTGGATTAAACAGTAGGATTAGTCGAAACTAATCCTTTTCAACTCAAACGGACACTTTACACGGAATAGACGGTGCGACACTAGCGCGCAAAATCGATTAAAAATTCGGCATCGTTAAAACTAAAATGGCGACAGTATAATGACGATCCGTAGTTATTAGTTCGTTGGAATATTTCGAAAAATGATAAAAATTCTCTCGGAGAGGTTACCACCGATACAGGACAAAAATAAGTAAGAAGTTGTTAGCTCTACTCTATCCTTGTCCTTGCATGCTGTAAAAGAACGGAGCATGTGACGAATACGTACGTAGACAGTCGACCGTTAAAACAAACTAGCTAAGAGTAAATTGTCAAGAATGTCGCAATGAACGATCAGGTAAGGTTACACGAAACTGTGGCGTGTGATTAAAGAACTGGTCGACTAACCTGTACACTGTTCGAACTTGGAGCGCTTAACGGAAATAGAAACGAACGCGACGAAAAGTTCTTAAAGAGACGCGCGCGTACCCTGAGTTCGAGTTACGAGTTCGGAATTGCACGCGTGTGTGTGCGCGTTGTGCATGATTGCGTACGAGATGAAGGCGTGTTTGTGTGGGGCTGAAAAAGCATTTTCCATAAACTAAAATAAATTAATAAAGTAGGCTATTTATTTTATGCGTATCAGAGTAGAAGGTATATAACAGCTTATACAAAGGAATGAATCAAATATCGCATGTGCTTCATTAGACAAAAAATTCGTAAATTTTCAACGTAAATCTCTGCTTAGCCAATAAAAGAAAAATCCCTCGTATTCCATAAGTTAAACGCATCGATTACACCATCGCGTTATGAAAATATACCTGCAACGTATGTCTATACGTTGCGTACAACGCGTACAAACTTCAGCTCGTGGCTTCTTAGAGCTTAATTACTATTATATAATTATTACTTTTTCCCTTTCCTACATTTTATATATAAATTCTCGTTCATTTTTTCGTTTAGTCACGCTCGCTTTCACACATATTCTTACACTTTTCTCTCATCGCAGTCATCTTGAAAGTCACATATTATAGAAAAATACTGACATCTTATATCTTCTGAAAAAGTACAAAATATCGGCGACTGTCGCCCAAACATTAGACTGCTATTACGCGATCATTCAAAGGAATACACTCTTTTTCCCGGAGTCTAAGTCTTTACATCGTTACACCACACAGAGTTTGCATAACACATTTGACACTTTGAAAAAAAGAAATACTATAAAAAAAAGCATTTGTTTTTGGAGTAATTATCAAATAAAAAGGCTAATAATGTACAAATCGTCGAAAAAAAAATTATTTTTCTGCAAGAACTGCAATTATACAATTCAACTTAAATTCTAACTTAACAAATTCTATCGACTGCATCGGTTACAAACCATATACCATTTTATTAATCGCAACGCCCTCGAATCGTGTGTCTTGCTCCTTCAAGTCGGATTCGTCGCATTAACAGCCAGAAAACGCGCGCGGAAAATCATTGACAACGTGGTATACAAATCATTATTTAGGAATTCCTATAACTTTTTGTTTCGATATCCAATGATAAATGTAAAGCTTACATTATTAACTACAAATTCTTATAAAAACATGGTAGAGTATTCATACGTCAGAAGCTTGCAAGTTTTCAATTATAAAATGTTTTTTTTTTCTTTTTCTTTCACTTCTCCTTCTCTTTTCCTTTTATTTTTCTTTTCCAATATTTTCTCTTTTTGACAAAGTCTACGCAAATTAAATGGTCAATGGAATTGTATACATTCGTCTCTGGTGCTTCCGCAAACGCAAATAATCAGTGACTCTAATTGACTCTTTAGAATTACCAAAATTGCACCCCGAGCTACTCGACACTCACAGCGTCTGCTCGTTGTTTATTTTTTGCTAATCAATTTTTGACTAGAATGCAGAGATTTTCTTCAGTTAATCTTTATTGTTAGCTATATTTTCGCACATTCGCTGTTAATATGACTTTGAAAAAATAATATTAGTGATATACGAATTTTTTGGAAAAACAGGTCTTGTTGCATTCATACAAAAACGTTTGTCGTATTGCAAGCGTTAGTCTCACCAATTCTCTATCTTACATACGCGTATGAATACTGTATCGTACATAAAAATGGCACATAATTATTTTCCGAACGAATTATTTTTTTCGTTCTTATTTGAAAAAAAAAATGTTTAGACTATTGACTCTCATTCGTATACATTTCTCAATGATACGCCACTCAAATGTCTTTCTGAATTTATCTCATACAAGAATGTAACTTTCTACAATAGAACAGCAGCGAATCAATAAAAAAAAAAAGTTGTGTGTAAATAAAGAATAAAATGTCGATGGCTACCTTACGAATCGGCGTTTAAAAAGTGGCTCGCTCGACGATTCCGAATGTCTCATTAAATAAACATCTAGCTGCAAATACAATTCGAATATCAATGATTTAAAACAGTTAGCCGCCTTTAAAAGAAATAAAAAGTACAAAAAAACGGTCTTCGAAATCGCCGAACAATGGCCACTTGCCGCTATTTACCGATAAGTAAGTCAGCCAGAATACAAAAAATTTGTCACCGCGATCGGATGATTCCCTGCTATCCTCACTAGAAAAATGTACTAGTAAAAAAAAGTCGTTCTCATCGAGAGAAAGCAACGCTACAATGAATGTCGACGATAATACTTAATGAGCTAGTGGTCGAACTAGTGCTTGGAGCGCGCGATGTGCAGGAAGAACGAGACTTTGTCGGTGCACTGTATGCCGCACATGTTACATGTGTAAGGATTCTGGTAGCCGTGGTAGCCCATGTGCACCGAATGCATGACTTCGTTGCCG